>OY856410.1:1327242303-1328549803 GCA_963693085.1 Alisma plantago-aquatica | reverse complement strand
CTCCCTATCTATGAATGACTATCAACCTATTTGGGGATCGGGTTCTCCATCATGTCCTATATCATTTGCACATCATTTTAATATTGAACTTCCTCTTGAATTCCCATCTTTAATGTTATTAATGTGAAGACAATTCTATTTATTCACCTCGAGTTTAGTTCACTCTATTGGAGCTTCAATGAAACTTGATGCATAGTTATATATCAAAATCAAATAATTTGTTTTAATAGTTACTTTTCTTTCATTAGAGTTACTTTATGTAACACACAATTACCTTTTTTTACCCACAATTACTTTATTTATCAAATAGTTACTTTTTTGTTCACTTTGTAAATTAGAACTACAGATAGTTACTTTGTAGTTGTTGTTGTTACTTATCTTTGTTGGAATCATTTTCATATATTAAGTGATGTTTAGATAGGTACTTTCTAGTGGTTTATACACATGAGGCACATTTCACTAAATTACTACTGAATATGATTAGTAATTGTAATGTAGTTGTTGGAATTAATTGTTGTAATACATATACATGGTTACTAAATTCATTATTTTTCTATTGTCTGAAATGAATTTATATTAAAGTAAAGTTGGATGAGTATGTACCTTAAATGGGGGTCTTTTCTATCTATTTTATTCCAACAATACTCACCACCTTTTATGTTTTCTAAAATTGATTTTCGTATGTCTATTTATCAATCATTTATGTATTGTTTTTATGCAAGTTTTCATAGAGGTTGTTTCTATTATGGATCATAGTCTCGACATTGATGCTAATAATGATATGATTTAATGTGATGATGATAATGTTCAGTCTTATTCATCTGTCGATGATGATATTATGTCCTCAGCTGATATACCTAGAATTGGACGTAATTCAGGAATTTTGATGATGGCATATCTTTTTATTATATATATGTTGTTATGATTAGGTTTAATGTTAGGAAAGATGAAAATCATTTTGCACGTGGTATCAATATTTTTCTTGCTAAAGATTTACTTTGTGATGAGCAAGGTCATATTAGTCATTCTAAGAGATTCAATGGTCATTTGAGCCATGTTTGTGGTGAAGTTGGCGATCTACATGAGAAGTTGTCCAAGAAGAATAAGCGTTATGTAAAACATTGTGGGCTCAAAGACATGATCTGATTTACACTAGACAAGTCCTCATCTAAATGGGTTGTTACTGCTTTTGTTGATAACACAATCATGATCTTTTCGATGACGCTGTTCTACACTATTTGAAGTGTAATTCTTCTCTTGACCAAACTAAAAAAGAGATGCTTTCTTTTATGAACCAAGCAAGAATTCTGGTCTCCAAACAACTTGCATTAATAGCAATCGAGTCTGGTGGTTATGAAAAGTTGACATTTACAAATAGACAAGCTCATGGACACCTCAGTACGATAGAATGGAGTCATCTAAATATGATGTGGATATGGTGTTAGATATTTTAGCAATCTTTAAATTCTTGCATTCTAAATTCATTTATACGTAAAAAAAAGATTTTGATGGTTTCTTGACACATTTGTTTTGGTTTGATCGGGTTTCTGCTAATGATTATGCACTATTTGGTGATGCCATTGTATTTGATACCACTTATCATACCAATAAGTATTCCATGGTTTTAGGAATGTTTGGCGGTGTTGATCACCATCACAAAACAATGTTATTTACTTCTGCCTTATTTTCAGATGAGAAGTATGAGTCATTTCTATGAGTTTTCTGTGTATGTATTTCCTGAGAACCAATCATGGGATGATTGGTGGCATACATTAAGATTGATTTGATAAACATCAAAGGAAAGCTTCCAATTCTTTCTAGTTTAGTCATATGAGATAATGATAGAATAGATTGAATGTCTAGAGAATGACAACACTCAATAATGTATGCCTTCAGGTTCAGGACTTGAACGATGAGATCATACAGATGCTAAGAGTTTGAACATTCTTATTATGTCCCTAGTCAGATGTCATTGTGGAAGGTAGATAGACAACAATGACACACAAGACTAGATTGTGGTGTTGGTTGATGACATAATCTCGTTAGTCATGATATGGAGATATCAAACCAAACACATAGGTACTTGTTAGAGAACAAGTGTACCGGACATACCCACTGTGAGTTTGACACATGGAACCATGACATGGTAGGCACAATCAGTTCTCACAGTGATGGTGGTGAGTGTGATTCTTTGACCTGAAATCACTACACTCAACACATGTCGTTGGGTACACTTTGACATCATCAAACATAGTTTTGAAACATGGGTTTTTATAAAGGTGATGATTGGGTGGCTTTGACACATGGGGCTTTTGAGGGGGGAGTGATAGATATGGGATTTGTCCCTCTTGAGGGAGTTTGATATCCATGGCCACTTGATGAGTAGGATTTATATAGGCATGAACGCATGTGTTAAGTAGTATGTGATATTGATGTCATACATATCTCCTCCAATCTACTCTGAGATCAAGAAAGTGAATGAACGTTGACAGGATTACTGTTCCATGCATTGAGTTCATTCGGGATATCAATGATAAAGGAATTATACATTCATTGTAACACCAGTCACAGATTGTAGGATTGAAAGTTGTTCTCCAACATTTTATTTCACTTGGGTAGCACTGATGTGCGACTAGGCACCACTCTTTGCTTGTGAAGTCATAAGTGTTATGGACTTTCACTGCCAATGTGAAATGGACCTGCAGGGTCACACACATAGGATTTAACCTGGAAGAGGAGTTTATCCACAAATGATGTTTATATTGATTACTAAAGGAGTTTGATAGTTCAATTAAACACTCAATCAATTGATAGCTCAAAATCATAGTGTTCAAGGTGTTGGACTAGAAGATTAAGAGTATGGGATTGATTGGTACTGCAATTGACTGATTTGCACAGTCTGCTGCCCCAACCGATCGGCTCATAGGGATGAACTGGTCAGCTCAGGTTGGTGAACCGGTATGCTCAATGCAGTGAGATGATCAGCTCATGTGTCAATGAAACGATTGGGTCAATTGTTGAACCGATCGATTCATGTGACCAACCGAGATCGTTTGGAAAGTCAGAAGACCCTTTTTGCAAAACATATTTGTTTCACTTGTACAAATTCGATTTGGACAAGGAATAATATTTGATTAGTTGGAAACAAACTTGGAAAGTCAATTCGAGTTGGACCAGGACCACGAACCGATCGACTCATGCTTGAACCGATCGGCTCAGGTGTCCCAACCGATCAGTTCAGGTGTGAAGTTGTAACAAAGTCGATTTTCTCCTATTTGTGCATAATTACTCTTGTTACTTTAAGTCCTCACTATTTATGTCTCCTTTGACTTCATAAATCTATAATATCCACCAAAGGCAAAGATTCCACATTTTGAGTCAATATGATACACATTTATGCATGAAATGTTAGTGTTGTTATACCCTTGAACCCTTTGATTTAATTCATGAGCATACATGCCCATTTTGATTTGATATTTTTCACAGTTGTTCCTGACCCTATTATGAATCTATGTTCCAAATTTGAGATTATTTGGACATTGGTACGATTTTATTTGAATTTTGTATGATATACCCTTGTTCTAGCCTTAAGTATCTCTTTCCTTTCATATTGGGCCCAAAGTCTTCAATCTCGGCCCATCTGTTGGCTTCCTTCTACCTTTCCCCTTTGGGAAAGAAACATAGGGTTGGAAGCTCTATTTCACCCTGCCGCCAAATCAGACAGTGAGGGAGGCGCATGAGGGGTGGGTCTAACCCTAGCTTTTGCTCAATATACATAACCCGCCCGCCATCTAACCCTAGTCCGTCTCCTTCCTTGACTTCTCCATCCTCTTTTTTCCCCAGTTTGCCCTCTGCTTTGGGTTTTCCAAACCTTCTAGTTTGCTAAGAAGGTGGCTAGGACAACCAACAAGGGACCTTTCCCCATCACATCGGGCATGAAGGTGTGGATGGGCGGCCGACATACCTTAACCCCGCCGACGCTCGGACACTGCCCATTCAGGGCTTGTTGATGCTCTCTGTTCATCCTCTGTTCTGAATGCAGAATAGAGGAATCTTCTATCGAGCACAACGGAAGGTGGGAGGGCGGTGAATGAGGGATGGCGATCGTGCGTTCATGGTGGGCGGCGACTCTTGGTGACCATGAGCGTCCCTCAGCAGCTCGGTAGCGGTGGCGTGCGATTGCAGAAGTCTAGTGACAGCATGACTGCGGTATGCTGAGGGCTCAAGCAACCAGTAAATGCTGGTGGAGGTGCCTGGTGTGAGGCGTTGGATTGATGATCAAGGGCCATGATCGTTGTGATAATTACTGGTAACGCCATCTATGGAATCCACTATAGTTTTCAATGTAAACATTGTAAAAATGATATCTTGCTAATCCCTTGGCCAAAAATGTTGAACCAATATATCAAATTGATCAGCTCGATGAGACCTACCAATTGGGCATGGTTCCAGGTCCTAATTATAATGTTAACTCCCTTGATTTCTATAAAATGATAACTTTAGCCATGTTCAGTACATTCAATGCATCTAGTTGATAAAACTTGAACCTGTAATGATCATCTATCTGCCTAATCATGAAATCAGAATCTTTAGTACATCTTTGGTCTATAGAAGGGTCCTTATCACCTCTATTTCTTAAGAATTACTCCCTTTTGCACTATGTGACCTATTCTTGGAATTTAATGTACGATCTTGATCAAAGTTTCTATGTTTCTTGAATATGATTCATGTATCTATATCTTGCTTCGAATGGACACCCACCTAATCTTGTTATATGTTTCTTATGACCTTATGTTGCTGATACAAACCATCCCTTATGCTTGGCTCTGATTCATTGATGATCTTTGACCTTCATTACTCTATTGTGAGTCGTTTGACCCTAGAATGCATGTAAATGCCTTAAACCTTGTTATGATTATAGAAAGATAATGGAACATCATAATGACATGAAACTTGAACCACACCATCATGATGACCTATAGATCAACACAATATCATATAATGACCCAATAAGCAACTTGGAAACCATCTTGGCCAAAACCCTAAATGCATCTAATTATGGTTAATGATGAGAATCTTGAAAAACACTAGAGGGGGGGTGAATAGAGTTTTTAAATATTTTAACAATTATTTAACTCAAAACAACCACAATTGAAAATGGAAGAAGGAGACAGGTGTTTAGAGTGGTTCCAACTTTAGCAAATACTAAAGTTGTCAGTCCACTACCCAGTTGCTTACCCAACCGGGATTTTGAAAGTATTAATTTTATTACCTTCACAAGGATTTACACAAAATACAATACTTTCTTTACACCCCTTGAACATCCTTCACTTGAAGTAGATGCACCAACTTGAGGTAGCCTTCTTGAAGTAACTCCAAGCTCCCCCTTGAAGTAGCCTTCCTCTCTAGAAGTAACCTCCCGTTGCACCAGCCTTCTTGAAGTAGCTCAAGGTCCCCTTCTTCACCAAGAATATCTCCAACCTCTCCAATCCGCAGCCTCCAACCTAGGAGTAGCCAGGAGAGTACAAACAATAATAGAGAACAAGAAAGGAAAAAGGAAACTACAACTTATCCTTTTGTAGCACAAGGCTTGATTTTCCTAGATCAAGTGTGTAGATCTCCTAACCAAAGTGTATGGAATAGTAATTGCAGTGGATAGGAGATGTTAGCCTATAGGTCACGAAATTTGAGCAGAGAGAAGAAGTAGCCAATTGTCACTATGCTCAATTTGCTCACAAACAGGTTGCTCAAAGTATGCTCAAAGATTTCTCAAGTGTAACAAGTAAGTTTAGGTGTCTTAAGGCATGTCCTATTTATAGCAATGTCCTACAAGTGCTTAAGGACGTTCTAGACACATTCTAGGGGTTTCTAAGTGCTTAAGTAACCGTTAGGTACAAGTTTGTTGCTTTAGCAACGGCTAATTAATTAATTCTGCAGTTGCTGTCAGAGACCATCTCGGTCGAGAAATGGTCGACCGAGACACCTACTCAGTCGATGTTTTGTCGACCGACAGGCTCTCTGGATCAAGTGTATGCAACATTTATCTCCAACTGCCAACTACCTTGTCAGCTGTGTCTAACGGCTACTTGGGTCTTTCTCGGTCGAGAAGATTGTCGACTGAGAGTGTTTCGGTCAAGGATTTTGTCGACCGAGATGGACCCTGTTTCAATGTTTCAAATGAAGCCATAAAGTGTGTGTATGAGTGTGCATATGTGACACTATTGAAGGGGATGACCTATCTAAATGTGGTGTTTAGCTAGGGAAGATCTAACGCTTGATTTACATGAAGTTTAAGTACTTGTACATTATATATTTGTACAAGTTTACAATTGATTACATTTCATGACATTTACAATCATTCAAGCATATAGATTCCCTAGTGCTTTGTCATCCACCTTCTTACTGCAACACTCAAGTAGCACGTTAGATTAACAAGAATGAAATGTTTGTCATTATCAAAACAAAGGGATTTACAGATGTCCATTTAGCCAACAATCTCCCCCTTTTTGAAGATGACAAACATTTCCTAAATATAAAATAAGAAAGTATAAAAAACATGTGAGTTTCATACCTGAAGATTACCTTTGTAAATTTCTTCTCTTGTTTATAAAATGTGTGCTTATTATTCCCCATGAATTATGGAACATGAAATCCAATCCTTTAGGGAATATAGGAACTTTCAATGTAAAGCCAAGAGTTTATGAAACTCATTGATTGAGTTTTGCACAAATAGTAAGGTTTATATTTATTTCTCCCCCTTTGTCATTTCAAAAAAGATATCCATTTAGGAATAAATATTGTATAAAAAGTGTTGCTCCCCCTTAAATACATATCCGTATTAAATAGATGGTCAATTTAGCCACAATTTTTAAAGTTCAGGTGTTGCAAAAATGTCATCCCTTTTATTTTTGATATATTTATTACTCCCCTTACTTTGTATGCTCTACTAGAGTAGTCTTATAAGCCATATTCGAATGATGCCATAACCAATATACTCAGTAAAGATAACAATTTCATGTAAAGATAACCATTTCATGTAAAGATAACCATTTCATTGCAAAGATAACCATTTTATTTCAATCATGCGAAGATAATCATTACATTACAATCATGCAAAGATAATCATTACATTACAATCATGCAAAGATAATCATTTCATTACAACTAATACAACGGTCACCCCAAATCTCACTGGAAAGACTTGAGTATTACATCAATATCAGGGTCTTTTCCAAGAAATGGCTCAGCTCCATAATATTGGACTAAAGTTTGCCACTCCAAAGCACCTGTCTTGGTTAAAGCATATGCTTCCAAGAAGGTAGGAACACGATCAAAGCGGAAATGAGCAGCAATGTCTTGTAATTGTATTGAGGAGAACTGAGTATGTGTGAGATCTGTAGATGGTGGAGGTGGAGGTTGGTAGTAGTTGTAAGATGGATTATATGGGTTGAGCATGCCAGGATTTAACGAATAAGGATATTCATCTGGTTGATTTGGAGAGAGGGTTTGCATCCTTTGATTTAGGTAGGTCATGGCATGGTGGTTATAGTCTAATTGTCTGCTTAGATGGTATTGTGACCCAGCAACATAGGTTAAGGTGTTTTGGATGGGATCATAGGATGGGTTGGTAGGAGGAGGTGGTGGTGGTATATCTTGAGTAGATGTCTCACCTTTCGTCCTAGCCCTCTTGTGACCAAAATCAATTCCCATTTTCTCTATTGTGTTTTTGCTTATTTTTTGTGGTCTTCTTTCCCATGTGTATCCCATATCCTCAATTTGTGTTTTAAGAAAGTGTTGAGTGATTTGGCATACAAAATCATCATATGGGGGATTGCCAGAAAACTCAAGCATGTTCTTAAGGATTATGCGGATAAAATTTGTGGGAATATGTTTGATAATGGCATAAATTAAACACATGCGAAAAATAGGAACTTCAGACTTATTAGCTCTAGGATGTATGTTTGTGGAAACAATAAGGTTGACAATCCTAGCTGCTGGTTTGAGATTAATGGCATAGTAGGTACCCCTATCTTCGTGACAAGTAGTATTAGATTGAAAAATGGCTCGTTTAATGTCACTAAGACTGACCGTATTATCACCTTGGGAGAGTGTATTGAGTGGATTTCTAGTTGTAAGGTCAAGAGTGTCTTGATATTCATCTAAGTCTATGTTGAGCATGTCAAGAATATCCTCTTCAGTAAATCGAAAGCTATGCCCATTGACCATAGAGTAGAAGAAGTTATTTTCATTTTCGGAATGGGAGATTAGGTTTGCATAGAAATCATTTACCACTTTTGAAGAGTAGGAAGGGAAGGAAGGGTTAAGAAATTCTTTCAATTTTTGCACCTCAAAAAGATCTTCCAGGTCGACGATGCTGAGGAAGTCCAAGACGTCAACCGGCCGTCATGGAAGAGGAGTCTTGGAAGAGGAGTCTTGAGATAGTGATCACCAGCATCTGCATCGACGAAGGGGATGTTGTTGATGATCGTCAATGGTGGAGTAGCCTCCCTTCCTTTCTTGCTAGAAACTTTCTTCTTTCCACGTGTAGAGGATGAAGCCATTTCTTTGTTTTAAGGTGGAGAAGAAGCAAGAAAGTTTTGGGGATGAGGAAGCTAAAGGATTGCACAAGAATACACTAGAGAGAAGCAATGGAAGTAAGAATATGAGAGTGTGCAAAAATGACCCGTTTTTGGCCCTTTTTATAGCAAATCAGTGACCTGGTCGGTCGACAATTTGTCGACCGATCGACCGCAACGATCATATTTCAGACGCGCCACTCGGTCGTCCAACGGTCGACTGGTAACGGTCGGCCGCTCAACGGTAACGGTTGGATTCCAACGGTCATATCCCAACGGTCAATTCTCGGTCGAACAATTGTCGACCGACACTAGCTCGGTCGAACAATTGTCGACCGGAAGTGTGTCCGATGTTATTTCTGTCTGAAGTCTGTCGGTCGAAAGAGATAGGCTGACCGAAATGTTTTCGGTCGAAGAATTTGTCGACCGACAGACGTACTGAGTATGAATTTTTTTAGGCTGATTTTTAATGCAAATGATAGACTAAATTTGTAGAGCATATACACTTTCTAAGGGAGTAACATTGTGATTATTGTTACCAATATTTGGACAATTTTGTGATCATAAATTAATTGTTCTTTTAATCACAATTTTTATATAGAAAATGATATTCAAATAAGTATTGTGTCAAACTTATTTAAGGTTGACTTTGACTACGACTATAGTGCCCCTTGGTCAAATTTTATTTCAACCAAGAGGCAAATTTGCAGATTTCCAAAGTATAATATCGGCATATAATTTGATCAATTTGAAGCATAATACTCAATATGAAAACATTTGTCCTTGATTTTTCTTAAAATATAAACTTTGCTGCAGTTACATGAATGTCAAATTTCACTCCTTCTTGTATCCTCATGAAAGTACGATTAATATCTTAGGTATTTAAAGATACTAATTAAAAATTATCTTATGTGATGCAAGCATTTAAAATCAAATCATTTTGCTTGCTTATCATCAAGAATGCAATAATCATTGTTCATGCAATACGCATCAACGTTATGTATGAAATGTTGGGAGTATATCCATGATGTAATGATAAAACAGTAGCAACATGAAATTCAACATATGGTTTCTATGTGAGTAAATCAAAGAATACTTAGGACATACCATATAGTTAGTAATTTGACTTAAATCAATATGATCCATAGTTTTAACTAAAATTATTTAGAGAGTAAACCAAATTAATCTCATATAAGTTTTCAAAGATGATTTGTAGAATGTATACTTTGTTTTGCATGTACAACAAGTAGATAGCAACTTGAAAATCGAAAGTAGCAGATTTATTTCAGACTGGAAATCAGTGACCTGTTCGGTCGACAATTTCTCGACCGACAGTTCTTTCGGTCGACAGTTTCTCGACCGACACGATTTCTGAAATGTTTTCTGAACAGTTAATTGCTTCCAAGTAAAACATAATTATGCAAGTTAGATGTTTAGATACTGGAATTAATTTGATATCCCATTATGTTGAGTTGAGATAGACATAGAAATATACAACTTAGGTCTTTGGTCATATCTCAACTTAATTTCATTCATTTAGTTTGGAGGTTTTGGAACCCAAACTAACTCAACATCCTTTTTCTTATAAGGACATGAAAAAGAATGGTGACCAAGTCGCAAACAATAATGACAACATATAGAATCAACCTCATATCTTTTTCTATGATTTTGGTCTAGGTTGTTCTTGGCTATATTTGTATCTGTGCCTTTAGGTACATACATAGATTGATGTGCTTGTGTCTTTTTCCAACTAGGTTTATGATATGATTTTCCCTTAGGCTTGTAACCTAGTCCTCTCCTTCCAACTTGATGGTAAGGATCATTTAAGATTTGATCAAGAATGCCATCATTATTTAGACTACTAACTTTTTGTTGTAACTTAGAAATCTCATCCATTCTCTTCTTGATATCTAGCTTTGCTTGATCTAGATTAGATGATAATGAATTTCTTTCTTTTACGATAGTATCATAATCTAGATGCGAGCACAAAACAGGTTGTTTTTGAAGATCATTCACTTGAGTCTGCAAATTAATCTTTTCTAGAGAAAGGAGATTACAATTTCCTTCTACAGATTTTAGCTTAATATCATGATCTTCAATAACCTTTTTGAGATCTTCATTTTCAGATGTAAGAGCAAGAAGCTTAGTATGTAATTCATCATTTGCTTTATTGGATTTCTTTAATTTCTTCTTGCACTCAATATATTTATGGTGTGTCTCTTCAAGAGAAGCAACTAGCTCTTCTTTATATAAATAAAAAAGACTTACCTCTTCTTCTTCTTCACTTATTTTAGCAATAAGACATTCTTTATGTGTATCTTCCTTCTTTGACCTCCACGGGCAACCAAGTGTTGCATGGCTTGTTCCTAAGCACCAACTGCAACTTGTTGAAGGTTGCCCCATACTTTTCCTTTGTTTGCGGTTGTAGACACCACCACCCTTCATACTTCAAGACTCGATTAGAGCTCCTTGAAGCCTGCTCTGATACCAATTGAAAAACACTAGAGGGGGGGGTGAATAGAGTTTTTAAATATTTTAAAAATTATTTAACTCAAAACAACCACAATTGAAAATGGAAGAAGGAGACAGGTGTTTAGAGTGGTTCCAACTTTAGCAAATACTAAAGTTGTCAGTCCACTACCCGGTTGCTTACCCAACCGGGATTTTGAAAGTATTAATTTTATTACCTTCACAAGGATTTACACAAAATACAATACTTTCTTTACACCCCTTGAACAACCTTCACTTGAAGTAGATGCACCAACTTGAGGTAGCCTTCTTGAAGTAACTCCAAGCTCCCCCTTAAAGTAGCCTTCCTCTCTAGAAGTAACCTCCCGTTGCACCAGCCTTCTTGAAGTAGCTCAAGGTCCCCTTCTTCACCAAGAAGATCTCCAACCTCTCCAATCCGCAGCCTCCAACCTAGGAGTAGCCAGGAGAGTACAAACAATAATAGAGAACAAGAAAGGAAAAAGGAAATTACAACTTATCCTTTTGTAGCACAAGGCTTGATTTGCCTAGATCAAGCGTGTAGATCTCCTAACCAAAGTGTATGGAATAGTAATTACAGTGGATAGGAGATGTTAGCCTATAGGTCACGAAATTTGAGCAGAGAGAAGAAGTAGCCAATTGTCACTATGCTCAATTTTCTCACAAACAGGTTGCTCAAAGTATGCTCACAGATTTCTCAAGTGTAACAAGTAAGTTTAGGTGTCCTAAGGCATGTCCTATTTATAGGAATGTCCTACAAGTTCTTAAGGACATTCTGGACACATTCTAGGGGTTTCTAAGTGCTGAACTAGCCGTTAGGTACAAGTTTGTTGCTTTAGCAACGGCTAATTAATTAATTTTGCAGTTGTTGTCAGAGACCATCTCGGTCGAGAAATGGTCGACCGAGACACCTACTCGGTCGACGTTTTGTCGACCGACAGGCTCTCTGGATCAAGTGTATGCAACGTTTATCTCCAACTGCCAACTACCTTGTCAGATGTGTCTAACGGCTACTTGGGTCTTTCTCGGTCGAGAAGATTGTCGACCGAGAAAGTCTCGGTCGAGGAGTTTGTCGACCGAGATGGACCCTGTTTCAATGATTCAAATGAAGCCATAAAGTGTGTGTATGAGTGTGCATATGTGACACTATTGAAGGGGATGACCTATCTAAATGTGGTGTTTAGCTAGGGAAGATCTAACGCTTGATTTACATGAAGTCTAAGTACTTGTAAATTATATATTTGTACAAGTTTACAATTGATTACATTTCATGACATTTACAATCATTCAAGCATATAGATTCCCTAGTGCTTTGTCATCCACCTTATTCCTGCAACACTCAAGTAGCACGTTATATTAACAAGAATGAAATGTTTGTCATTATCAAAACAAAGGGATTTACAGATGTCCATTTAGCCAACAAATCTAATGCATATATGTAATCTTGTTGTTAATCAGGTTTGTCATGTGGCTAGATGGTGAAAGATGTGTTAGGTTATGAAATCTCTGAATCAAGAATGGGCCTTATCTAGTTATATGACTATCTCTTTCTTGCTTGAAAAGACATATATTGTATGCTTGTTTGTTTACTTGCTCAAATATTGCCATGTAGTATTGCTATGCCTTACTCGATGCTTGCCTCGTCAGTTTTATAACTTGAACATACATATATATAGAAATCCATTATAATATTGTTGATAAAGGGTTAACTCTTGGTTATGTCCATGAGGTCCCTCTCGTATAAAAGGGTTAGCTAAGCTTGAGCACCCTTACAGACCCTTTCGACGGGAAGATGGTCAAAGGCCTTAAACATGCTTGATATTGTTGGTATAATGGAGTGAAATGACATAAAATATGGTTTAACATTTGTTAAACAATTAACATGTTTATTCTTGTTCGTTTAGTCTTGAAATATTTTCAAATTATGCAAAGCTTATACATATATGTATCTTTCTGCCCCATACTCAACACCTCGTGTGTTGACCCATTTCTCGTATGTTGTTTTTAGGTTCAGAGATGGCTAGAAGGTTGATGGTCTTGGTGAGATTTGCTAAGTGTACTTGTTGTAAGATCCAGATATAGTATACATGAGCAGACTTGTACAAAGTGACTCTTGAACATGTAATTCAAATCATGTAATATATTGATGTTTCTTAATATATCTTGTTGATTGTTGAGATGATGTAGGTGGCTTTATCTTATTATCTGTTCATGTGTGCTATGCTTTACGCTTCCGCATTTCGCCTTTGGTATATGTTTGTTTCATGGTATGGGGATTCTGGTTCCGTGACAGATGGTATCAGAGCATGAACAATAACTACACCAAACATTGCTCACATGAAACACAAACTAAACTCACCTTACATCTCAACCCTAGAGACTTAATGAAATGTCCTTTGTGGATTAGGTTGACTTAGCCTCTAGGTTAGAACCTAGATTTTCTAGAACAAGGTGTAGACTTGTGTAAATTACCTCCCTAGACATGATTCGCGATATGTACTTAAGATGTCTTCACAAGTATGCACCATGTTCTTGCTAGTTCTCTAGGTTTCATGATACTAGACTGCCTAATGAGTGTGGTAACTCTTTTTGGGTTTGGTTTTATTCGGATGGAGTATGGTGGTTTTCATCACCTGTTTAAACGTTGGAGAAAACATATTTCAAGTATTATTATATGTACATATGAAAAATGTTACCACACGTAGAAAGGCAGTGAGTATCTATGTAACCTAAGAGAAAGAGATGTAACATCAAGTCTAGATGAGAGTTTAGATGATAGTTTTAGTATCTAGAGTTGTCTAGAGCCATGATAAAGGTTAGGTTGGTGAATAACCTTGAAACGTAAGATGATGATTATGATATTGATGTTGATAAGACCCATGTTGTTTTACGAAGGTCGAGTATATTTAACGATATGGAATGAGTTGGACCATGCAACCCTAGCTAAACCTGGCACCTTATGATACATATGGCTTGGTTGATGTGGTAAACATAGTCAGTGGGTTGGCATGCTTGCTTGTACCTAGTTTTATACATGCTGAGATATGATATGTGACATACAGTTTGAAACCAACACTGGCCTCAATCTCTTTACAAAGGAGGACCTCTAGAATGGGACATATGAATAGGGTGACCTTTTGATATGAGTCGACCAACCTCGGGAGAAGGTTAGAGACCTAAACTCCAAAATATTTGAAATGTTGAAAAATAGGAATGATGAAACACTTGATGACGAGTCCCTAGCTAGAATACTTCTAAG
This sequence comes from Alisma plantago-aquatica, assembly GCA_963693085.1. NCBI lineage: Eukaryota > Viridiplantae > Streptophyta > Magnoliopsida > Alismatales > Alismataceae > Alisma > Alisma plantago-aquatica. The sequence goes on along the minus strand of OY856410.1, from coordinate 1,328,535,481 downwards.
TATATGAGTTGAGTGACCTAGTGGATGGTTCCCTTGAAAATGTGGAACCCTAGATTTCCTATTAAAGATCTAACCCTAGAGAAAGAGGCAATTGAATATTTGATGCTTGATATATAGGTGAGGGAGATGTCCCAAGACCCAAGATGATGTATATGATGTGTGATATCCATGATGAGTCTCATACTGGGATTAGTAATTGTATGTAAAGGAGTCTAGCGGTTACCCTTGTTTGTCAAAAGATGGGTAGTGATTTTATTACAGGTAGAAGTTTGTGGTTAACATGTCTTGTTGGACACATATATGTCTTAGATTGAGTGGCTAGTGATTGTGATGCTCTTTCTGATACATGTGAGAAAGTTTCAAAACCTTGACGTTGATGATAATGTTGTTCCTTGAATGATGCTCGATACGTGAAAGAATCTCACTTGAGTTAAAATTTTGATAAATGTGCAATAGTCACTTTGGTAAGCTAGACCTAATACAAAATCATACTATACATAAAATATGTAGCTCTGTAATCATGAACTTGATACGATGATGTCTAGAGATCTTAGCTTGAATAATCAGGGGAAACATGCCTAATATCATACCCAAATGAAAATATATCAGGTAATAGCTCGAATGAAAAGATGAATAAATTGCTTAATTTCAGATCCAAAAATCCCAATGCCATGATGATGTTATAGTATGATGGAACCATGAGTAAATGTGTATATCATTGATATGAATACACCCTTGATAATGATGACTAGGTTTGCATCCCATTGTGTGGAATGCCCTAATAACTATTGTAAGATGCCTTAACTTATTGGTTTCCTAACTCTTGTCTATGATCTTGGATAAATTTTGCTGACGAAATTTATTTTAAGGAGGGAAGGATGTGGCAAAGTGGATTTTCTCCTATTTGTGCATAATTACTCTTGTTACTTTAAGTCCTCACTATTTATGTCTCCTTTGACTTCATAACTCTATAATATCCACCAAAGTCAAAGATTCCACATTTTGAGTCAATATGATACGCATATATGCATCAAATGTTAATGTTGTTATACCCTTGAACCCTTTGATTTAATTCTTAATTATACGTGCTCCTTTTGATTTGATATTTTTCACAGTTGTTCCTGACCCTGTTATGAAGCTATATTCCAAATTTGAGATTATTTGGACATTAGTACGATTTTATATGAATTTTCTATGATATACCCTTGTTCTGTCCTTAAATAACCCTTTCCTTGCTTATTGGGCCCAAAGTCTTCAATATCGGCCCATCTATTGGCTTCCTTCTGCCTTTCCCCTTTGGGAAAGAAATGTAGGGCTGGAAGCTCTATTTCACCCTGCCGCCAAATCGAACAACGAGGGAGGTGCATGAGGGTTGGGTCTAACCCTAGCTTTTGCTCAATATACATAACCCACCCCCCATCTAACCCTAGTCTGTCTCCTTCCTTGACTTCTCCATCCTCTTTCTTCCCTAGTTTTACCTCTATTTGCATTTTCCAAACCTGCTAGTTTGCTAAGAAGGTGGCTAGGACAACCAGCAGCAGACCTTGCCCCATCACGCCGGGCATCAAGGTGTGGATGGGCGGCCGAAGTACCTTAACCCCGCCGCCGCTCGGACACTGCCTATTCAGGGCTTGTTGATGCTCTTTGTTCATTCTCTATTCTGAACGCATAATATAGGAATCATGTATATGGCACATAGGAAGGCGGGCGGGCGGTGAGTGAGGGATGGCGATCATGTGTTCATGGTGGGCGGCGACTTCTGGCGACCACGAGCGTCCCTCAGCAGCTCGGTAGCGGTGGCGTGCGATTGCAGGAGTCCAGTGACAACGCAGCTGCGGTATACTAAGGGCCCAAGCAGCCAAGAAACACTGGTGGAGGTGCCTGGTGCGAGGCGTTGGATTGATGATCAAGGGCCATGGTCATTGTGATAATTACTGGTAACACCCTCTATGATATCCACTATAGTTTTCAATGTAAACATTGTAAAAATGATATCTTGCTAATCCCTTGGCAAAAAATGTCGAACCAATATATCAAATTGATCATCTCGATGAGACCTACCAATTGGGCATGGTTATAGGTCCTAATTATAATGTTTACTCCCTTTATTTCTGGAAAATGATAATTTTAGCCATGTTCAGTACATTCAATGCATCTAGGTGATAAAACTTGAACCTTTAATGATCATCTATGTGCCTAAGCATGAAATCAGAATCTTTAGTACATATTTGGTCTATAGGAGGATCCTTATCACCCCTATTGCTTAAGAATTACTCCCTTTTGCACTATGTGACCTGTCCTTGGACTTTAATGTACGATCTTGATCAAAGTTTCTATGTTTCTTGAATATGATTCATGTATCTATATCTTGCTTCTAATGGACACCAACCTAATCTTGTTATATGTTTCTTATGACCTTATGTTGCTGATATAAACCATCCCTTATGCTTGGCTCTTATTCATTGATGATCTTTGACCTTGATTACTCTATTGTGAGTCGTTTGACCCTAGAATGCATGTAAATGCCTTAAACCTTGTTATGATTATAGAAAGAGAATGGAACGTCATAATGACATGAAACTTGAACCACACCATAACGATGACCTCTAGATTAGCACAATATCATATAATGACCCAATAAGCAACTTGGAACCCATATTTGCCAAAACCCTAAAATGCATCTAATTAGGGTTATTGATGCGAATCTAATACATATATGTAATCTTGTTGTTAATCAGGTTTGTCATGTGGCTAGATGGTGAAAATGTGTTAGGTTATGAAATCTCTGAATCAGGTATGGGCCTTATCTTGTTATATGACTATCACTTTCTTTCTTGAAAAGACATATATTGTATGCTTGTTTGTTTACTTGCTCAAATATTGCCATGTAGTATTGCTATGTCTTACTCGATGCTTGCCTCGTCAGTTTTATAACTTGAACACACATATATATAGAACTCCATTATAATTTTGTTGATAAAGGGTTAACTCTTGGTTATGGCCATGAGGTCCCTCTCGTATAAAAGGGTTAGCTAAGCTTGAGCACCCTTACGGACCCTTCTGACAGGAAGATGGTCAAAGGCCTTAAACATGCTTGATATTGTTGGTATAATGGAGTGAAATGACATAAAATTTGGTTTCACATTTGTTAAAAAATTAACATGTTTATTCTTGTTCGTTTAGTCTTGAAATCGTTTCAAATTATGCAAATCTTATACATATATGTATCTTTCTACCCCATACTCAACACCTCATGTGTTGACCCATTTCTCGTATTTTGTTTTTAGGTTCAGAGATGGCTAGAAGGTTGATGGGCTTGGTGAGCTTTGCTAGGTGTACTTGTTGTAAGATCTAGATATAGTATACATGAGGAGACTTGTTCAAAGTGACTCTTGAACATGTAATTCAAATCATGTAATATAATGATGTTTCTTAATATATCTTGTTGATTGTTGAGATTATGTTGGTGCCTTTATCTTGTTATTTGTTCATGTGTGCTAAGATTTACGCTTCCGCATTTCGCCTTTGGTATATGTTTGGTTCATGGGATGGGGATTCAGGTTCCGTGATAGAAGTGATCAGCTCAGGTCCCCAACCGACCGTTTCATGCTTGAAATGATCGGTTCAGTTGACGCAATTGGTTGTTTTGTGGAAAATGTCGAACCCTTGTACTCCTGCTTTAATCCCGCATTGCCCGGGGTAGAGAACCATGTCCCATGACCCTCCTATATATATAGGGGTAGTGGGGGCTTCTCAGGAACAACTACTCAGAACACGAATTGCTCTGCAAAGTTGTTGTTCTCTCTGGTTGTGGTAACCAGGAAAGCTCAAGCAAGTGCTACCCGATAAGGGAGGCACAACAAGGGAAAGACAACTACAAAAAGGCAATTGGTTACAAGAGAGTGTGTCAGTGACTAGTACGCTAACAGGAGGGTGCGACTCCTTCTGATTCCTTGTGGGATAAGGAGATCAGAATTCCAGGTGGTTCGTGTGGACTACTACAGAGGCGGGAGACTTCTGCCGCTCAGAGGACAATTGTCAATCTCAACAGTCCCAGTGAGACCAGTAGCTACACATACAACGTCCAAGACCGGAGGTGAAGACCGCGCAAGCCACAAGGTAATGTCTTTGAGCAAGCCTCGGCACAAGGTACGCCTTTACAAACCATCCTTCCTATTGTATAGACGTTGACGCGATTCCTTTGTTCTGGGTTTGGGAGAAGAAATTTTTTTGTTTCCACTGCCTTCTCTGTCTCCCTTAAAACCCAACATTTTCAATCAATATTTATTGTGTTTCACAAAGAACCGATCTCCATCATAATTGATCAAGACCCATCAATGAATGTTTCGAGCATTACTACTTTTCCGTCATGTAAGTATCATTTTTGCACCTGACACATTCTACAGAAACTCCCTTCTAAACTCTATGGACTACCTAAAAAGGATCAGATCATTAGTGCTTTGAATGATTGTGTCTGGAATGTAGATGATATAGACACATTTGAAGAAAGATGGAGTTTTGTAGTTGAAGAGAACAACTTATTGTCCATTAGTTGGTTTTGCAATGAGTATACCATTAGGTGGAAGTGAGTGCCAAATTTTATGTAGGATTTTTTCTTTGCTAGAAAGAGGACGACCCAAAGAAGTGAGATCCTTAGTACATTCTTTAGAAGCCACATCAACAACAGAAAAACACTCTTTGAACTTGCTTGTAGCATGGCGACTACTTATTCTCGTGTGCGGGAGATAGAAAATTTCAAGGATTTTGATGATGAGTACAACAATCTTCCTTTGGCTTCATTGTGGCCTTTGGAGGAGCAAATGAGAGGTATATACACCAAGTCTAATTTTAAGATATATCAATCTAAAGTTAATAAAAGTATGGTTTATAACGTGAAGGATACTTCTGATGAAGGTGTGTTTAAGGTCTATCGTGTTGGTGGTTCTAGTTTTCCTCGTGTTTTGAAGAAAGATTCATCTACTGATATGATATCCTATAATTGTTTCATGTTAGAATTCAAAGGAATTCCATGTAGGCACATTCTTTCTTATCTAAAGAGTCGTGATTTTTACACTCTTCCTTATCCATATATATATGAGGTGGAGCAAGGGATATATAGATAACCCTTTAGTTTTTAGTAAAGTATCTATTATACATTCATCCACTAGAGGTACACTTCATATGGTTTCTACTTTCAATGTAGTTGTGATCATAGCGTGCAAGAACGATTCTATAGATATTTGTCATGATAGGCTTATTACTTAGCAGAAGGAGCTATCAGAATTAGTTGTTGCTAATGTCAGTGTAATTGGTTCTAATACAACTTCTTCTTCAATGGTTAAGGTCAACATTCCTAGTATTTCCAAAACTAAAGGAAGACCTAGAGATATTGATGTGCGGTATAAATCTTGAGTTGAAATTTCTCATTCTAAAATGAGACAGTGTAAAAGTTTCTTACAATACGGTTTCAATCATGATAGTAGAAACGGTCGTTTGAAAAAATAGGTGTATGTGTTACCTACTAAGAAGATTTATTTTGCAAATCTACATAGTTGTTGTCTTTGTAGTGGTTCATCTGTAAGTGTTCCATTGTAGTTACATTTCAACATCATTTGTTACTTTTTTGACCCCGAGTTACTTTATATGTCCAATATTTACTTTCCAATATACACAATTACTTTTTAGTTCACATAGTTATTTTTTTGTTCTCATGTTTACTCTTCTATTCACAAAGATACTTTTTTAGAATTTTAGTGTTCCTGATTGATATGTTACTTGTCTTGGCTGATGTGTAATGATGCTCCCTACTCCACCACATTGTTACTACTAATATTCCTTTTGATATTGGCTTCCTGATGCGAACCTACTGCTACTTCTGTTGTTGGAGTTGATTATTGAGTTATTTTACTGTAATGCTATCCAATTGTCTAGTGTGTGAGTCATGTCAAAAGTTGATCTAAATGTAATTGTTCAAATGAACTTTGTGACAGTTGTAATTCACATTTAATTACACTTCATCTTATTGTTACTCTTTTCTATGGATCTCATTATGTATCAAATTCGAATACATTTTAAAGATTCTTCAAAGTTTGGTTGGCATGTGATATGTTCTTCCATTTTCTATTACATATCACATTTGTGAATTCATTTTTTCTATTTCTATTATTTAGTATCAGATTTGAGAAATCCTTTTTTCTACAAACTAGTCCTTACGCAAGATCAGGCTAATTCTTTTACAGTTCAATCATAAACTTACTTTTATGTCAAAAGGTTACTTTTTGTACCATATAGTTACTCTTTGTGTCAATACGATACATTATGGGTGCACCTATTACACTTGAGTTGTTCCTGTTACTTTTTAGTTCATACAGTTACTTAAATATCCAAAAATTTACTTTATAAATAGAAATATGACACTTTGTTACTTAGTAGTTGCAAGACAATAATTGTGTAATGTTATCTTCATATAGTTACATGTTTATCAAGAACGACTTGTTGTTACTTGTTGTAACTATTTCTTGCATTTGTAGACCCAAACTTAACAAATACCTCCCATTGATACATTGTAACTTACATTTACCTTTTTGATTGTTGAGTTACTTTACATTTTACATTGAGTTTTTGTTCAAAGTGTTACTTTTCAGTTGCCATATTTGTGTTTTTGTTCACATTCTTACTTTATATCCCGAATAATCACACTTTTTTTACCAGCAACAATGACAAGAATGTGTTGAACCTTATGAACATGTTAATCATAATGAAAGTCGTCATTCTCAGAAATATAGCTCAGATATATAACAAGACTCGTAACATACCCAAATCTGGGTAGTTACCTCAACCTTCATTATTATAAGACACATTTTAATAATGGTAGTACTACATTATATTCCATGAATTAAATTAAATTAAAGGCCATTGAAATAAAAAATACAATGTTTTAACCAATATTCTTTTGCATAAGGATTGATGAGAAATTAATTAATTAAGTGTTCAATTGGGAGTTAAATATACCATTCATCAATTAATCAATCAGACACTAGAATTGGATCATTTGAGTAATTTTGAAGAAAGGAATTAAAGGAATACATAAACTAAAATGTATCTTATGAATTAAATAAGGCTTTAAACATATTTAATGAGTACTAAACTCATAAGTAATAAAATAAAATCGTAAACATTTTCTAATAACAAAAATGATGTTAAAATTGTCCTCATCCCACCATAATTATCCAATTTGTCAATTTTTGTGTCAAATGAATTCTATTTGCCCATTCATTTAAAGGGTTGGTATCCTAGCCCTAATGAATTCAACTAATTTAAAACTTAGGTCCTTGATGAATTTAATTCAACACTCAATGTAAGACTGAGCGTCACTTCTCTCATTTCACCCTCACATCTCTCGCACAGGGTGTACCAATCATGACTACTGGAAACAACAGTCATCCTACCCTCTCCCTCTCATTTCGTCATTCCCTCCTCCTCGTCTCCTTCTCTTCAACTCTTCTTTGCTTTACTTATTTATCCTCTCCTCTTCCTCCCATTCCCTATCATTATATCACCAAAACCCTAGTAGTCTCCCTCCCTTTATTGGTCACCTTGATCATTCAAAGTTAGTGCCTCCTAGTACAACAATCATCACCGACTTCATCAATCACCAACAAGCGACATAGTCACTTCATTTGTCTCTACTAGATCAACAGTCCTCCAACATCAGTACAGAGCTGACCAACAATGGTGCCGACCATCCTCGAGTTACTCACTCTCCTTCACATATGACAACCTTCTGACTAAGATGACACCGCGGCACCTCCTTCTCCATGATGCCCTCTACTTCATGTACCCAACGACAAGCCAATGCTTCTTTGTCTGCTCAGATTTGCGTGACATCAACACTACGGAATGCACATCACTCAGTGGCATTTCTCCTCCTCTCCTCTTCCTTGAACCAAGAACCCTAGCCGCCCTACCTTCTTCTTCTTCCCCTGTGCCTGAAAGCATCAAGAACTCTAGCAGTTGGCTCCCCACATTCAGTGTCTGACAGAGAGAACCCAGTGGTTCCATTCTTCACCAGGTCATGTTTGCCTCGTCATGCTCTTCCTTCTTCTCCCTCTGTTGTGCCGAGTAGTTTCTGACCTAGAGCTCTAAAGTCACCATGATCTATTTCTAGGGCTGCCACAAGTCTAAAGTAGGTGGTCAGTGATGGTAGTAGTCACCACTATTGCTTTTTCACCCCAAAGTCCCAACCTCTTGGTTCTTCAATAGAATCCATATCCACCACAATATTCTCCCATGGCAACCATCAGATCTGAAGCCAATCATCCTCACAATGCCAAATGACATAGAAGAAGAGCATCCACCTCTTGTAGTAGCTAGCACAGGCCCTATAGGTGCATTGAACAATGAACCTCAATTTCTTTCTTCACCTCCGATACTTCCACCACTAGAAGAAATTTCTATAACCACCTCTTCACTGCTGCTTCATGATCATCCTTCATTCCCTCACCACCATAGCCTCTTCTTAGATTGTAGTACACATCTAAGACCAACCCTAAACTTGATGCCCATTGTTGATCGTTAGCAATGTATCCAGAATGGGTTGTCTGCCATGCTATTGTCAATGTGGAGGGATCAACCACCAAGAATAATTTCGCCAGTGCAAGAAGCCCATGGATTGGTTTCCATACTACCACATTCATTGGACTCGAATCTTGGGTACTCACACATGGATACTAGTGTAGACACATGATATATAGGTGAGCATCCTTGGCAATCATTTTCAATTACGTATATATACAAAAGGGTTCATAGAAAATCATACATAACCAAAAGTATATGCATAGGAACATTACCTTAGTTCTACTTATTAACTAAATTGATAACACTAACAAAACCTAGTTATACATGAGATTAGTTAATACATATGTGTACATATGAAGAATACATGGATATGATATAGATGTTATTATGTTATACTGAATGTTCCATATTTGAACATGAGTAGTATGGTTGCATCCCTATCATTGTAAAAATGATAACTAAAGTATTTGATCTATTGTTTTAAATTTGATTATATATATATAAACATATATATATATATATATATATATATATATATAAGTACATGCATGTTAAAGAATACCAAGATTTTATAATAAAGTACAAGTATATTGAAACACCGTAGGTACCAAATGTAATCATTTATAAGAATTAAAAACCCTAGGTAAACATTTATCTATACAATGTGATTTTAATTAGAGATACAAATATAATTAGGAGAAAGGGATATTAACATGTATGAGAGTGTAATTTTACAAAAATATATCTCAATGACATGTCAGTTGGATTATATATGAATCTAATGTATTTTGATGTGGAACATACTTAATATACACATTTAGATCTGAGCCTGAGAATGTGATCAATATATATAATGGTACTTCATATTAATCCCTAGTTTTTTCTAGTGACAGAATATATATAAGTAATAGATAAACATGTCCCACACTATATATGAGTACTTATAATATTTTAGAGCCCTAAAACTATATTAGGTAACCAATACGATGTTTAGACACACTTTCTATCATGAACCAGTAATTTTCGATTAATATAGATGTAAAACACCTTTAGGTCATTGAGGAAGAACTATGAAGTGTACCCCTAGAGATAGGGATAGTTGTGTAGATCAAGTGTACTCATCCCTATTTATAACTGGGCATTATATGACCAAAAAGTTTCCATGATGGGGAAAGTTTTGCAATACTTTCTCTTATTCCATTTATTAGACAAATCATATACTTTCAATTGAACTTATTGTGATTCTTCTGAAACTACTATTATCATGTTGAATTAGGCCAATGACCCCACCTTCTATTGTGCTTAAATCATGCCAGATGATTCTGAAAGGTATATCTTCCCACTCTCTTTGTGCATGTTAGATAATTTGACTAGTTTAACTATTGTAGATGCTTATGCGTAACCATTAGGGTATGATTTTCTACCTGAGATATGCTTTTCTACCCTTATATATAGAGAGGAGTGGTTTTCCGCCTAGGGTTTGCTTTTACACCCATTTTACTTAGGCCAAAGATCCCATTTTGTCATGACCATACCATAGTTACTTTAGTCAGATATATCAACATGAGAACATTTATGTTATTGGATGGTTGACAAAGCCAAGAGTTGTGATTTTAATTGTTTAATTATATGCCTCATATTTTTGGAAATTCCTTCTCTTGTTACTTCTCATTGAAACTTACTTATCTTTAATGGCCCCATTTTTTATGGGAACATCATACATTACTTTTGTATCAAATAATGCGTAGTTAATCTTCTCATGTACATACCTAGTTTTTGCTAATACAAACCTTGTTTTCCTATTTTTCTAGGTGCTCCCTCCATGTAGGTGTAGGAGCTTTATTGGGTAGAGACTCAGGATGATTGTGAGCTAGTTTATGGACATATGCACAACTTGAGGTAGCTTTGTTACCCTCTGCATTTGGTCTTATATGTATATAGATGTAACCTTTTCATTTTATGTACCACCCTTACGGTGAGAAAGTTATGTACATGGAAATATTATGTAACCATGTAAATAGTTATGCTTTCTGCTTCTTAATTATTTCATGTCTCATGTTTGTACCATTGAGTGGGCCCACTATTGAGTCCCACTCTTTACATAATGGTATCAAAGTGTCACAGAACCATACTTACCCCAATCCCAATTGTATTGCCTAGATAGTAATAAAAGGATTAAAGCGCCCGTCCTTGAGTGACTCGATAGGATCTCACACATTGTCATATACAATAAGAAATAATAACTCAAAAAATGGATATTTAAAGAACAAACTAACCCAATATAGGAGATATATCTGATTTATCCTTGTCATCAGAGTATATGGACTGGGGAAGTGATCTAGTCAATGTTCCATTTATTATACCTCAAATCAAGAAAATCGAGACACAATCATGCAATTGTACAGTACGCTATCAAAATCAAATAAAATGGTTTATAGAAAAAGAGTATACTTGGCAAGACTTATATTCAAAAATCAATTTTCCAAATCCAACATTTACTAAACAAGTTGTTTATTTCAAACAATTCAATTTTTATTATGAGTTCCCATTTTGTTTTAATCGAGAAGCATGTTTATATATTTTGTCTGACTCTATTACCCCAAAGTGATGGGAGAGTTCACCATGCTCCTTCTCTCCATATGAGGTAGGCGGCCAATGTACAAGTCCCACCTCTGAGTGAGAAGGGTGCTAGCACTCAATATCAACACTATGAACATTATCAACATCATCATCATTATCAATATATGGGTAGTCATAATGGGCAATATCATTTATATTCTCATGTTTTTCTTAAAATATAATATAGGAAAAATAGAAGACTAATCAGTAGGGAATAGTTGCTAAAACAACTATATAAACAAGTATGCAATTAAGAGATACATAAAAAGTATCTTTAATACAACCAAAGAGGAGATATAATAGTGTACCATTCACTGAAAACTTAGAGTACAAAATCAACAAGTAATAAGTCAACCCTTCATGTTAGATTATAACTCACAATGTTTGGATCAAGGGTCAAGATCATGATATTTGAAGATCATGTTTTAATATTCAAGATTAGGGTTACATTTTTCCTATGTCAACCTTAGGGTTAGGTCATCCAGTTATAATCAATAATATTTCAATATGTCCAGCATTTTTCAAGTGTCAAGAGTACTTCAAGTGTGGATGACCTACTTAGGTTTTCTAGGATCATAAGTGTTAACCCTAACTTTACGATCATTATTCAAGTCCTCATTACATTCCTAAATCATCATCATGATACTTAGCATAATTGGAATTCAAGATTAGATTTTAAAAAATAAGATCATGGATCATACATATGATCAAGGGTTTTGTTAGATTTAGCACAATCATGATATCAATATCACAATTCTAGGGTTAGAACCCATCATCAAACTTAATCATCATGTTGCAGCATGAAACCACATTCAAGAAATGGTCATATCAAAAGGATTAGATCTAGAGTCTTATCTAGTCAAGTTTGGTTTCATATGATCATTAGAGTCAGAATTTCGGTTTTTCAAAGATCAAATGCCATTGTTAAGCCATTTGTCAAAATAATTAAGTAAGGGTCTAAGATATACATATTTCGGTGAAATAAATTAGGAATTAACCTCCACAAGTATTTACAAATGATTTGTTGGATTTTTCTGATCAAAATGTACTATTCATACATAAAGTTTGGAGCTAGGATGCATTTTATAGGATTTAAACAAGGTTTGACCATTTTATTGATTTTCTGAGCAGAGAGGAGCAAAAATACCTTAAAAGAGATAAATGGGGGAGCACTGGATGCACAATGGATGGCTAGGATTGTTCCACATAGGTAGGGTGGCTTGCTAGCTAAGATACCCTGGTTCGATCTTAGTTTGTCTGGTCCAGTTCATCTATTATGTTGTCCAATCGTGGCTTGGGTATTTAAGGCTTGGACCGAGTAATTATCCTCTATGAACAGGGGTTCACTTTCCATTCTCCTCCTCTGCTCAGTGCATCCTCAGAATCCTAGAAACTCGACAGAGAATGGATCACCGGATTGGAGGGGAACTAGAGTAGGAGGAGCAGATTGAGGCAACAAAGTTGTTGTTCATCCTCACCCAAATGTCATGAGGTGGACATTGGTCAGCAAATGGGGAGAGGAGGTGAGGAAATGGAATCCCCAAAGAGGGTCATGCAGTGACAATGCTACTATAGTAGGTGGAAGGGGAGGAAATTAGGGTGAAGCAGACCGTGGGAGGGTTCAAGCATGAGGGTCGTAGTTTGGTGTGGTGTTGGCGAGCATGAGGGACTCCTTTTCTAGCACTAGATGTATGTTTTAGGGCTAAATTTAGTTTTACCCTTGGCCATGGGTGCCGGAAAGAGAGGAGCAAGTGAGGTACTCATTTTGATGGCTGGACAGAATGAATGATGGCCAAACTAGGGTTTTATGAGTTCAAAAATGTGAGAGGATCGTTTTGGCCCACTCAGAACTTTGAAACATGGTCAAGAGCATGAGTTTGATCGATTGGGTTCATTAACACCTGCCAACAATTAATAGGAGGTTTATGATGAATCAATGGTTGTTGGATCAGGCTCAAATCTGTGATAGGTAGATCTCAGGTGCAAAAATCACCCCTGACCATTTGCCCCCAGATCGCTGACATGGCATAGTAAAAAATGCGAATAAGTGGATTTTCAATACATTATCTTCAAGAATTCATAGAAAATCGTTGGAATCTCCAATTATGATGAAATTTAAATAATTGGTTCAAAATGATCTGGATAATATTTTGAAAAAGTTTGAGAACCAAAAGATAAAGTTTGATGGATCAATTTTTTTCTTTGGTTAAAGTGATGAATTAATCAAATTTGTGAAGTTATAATGTGCATAAAATCTACATTGATCACCATATTTCGAATTTGAGTCTCAACATTTATTATGAAGCAAATAAAAATGATTTGGGACCATGAGTGAGTATAAAGAGGTTAAAAGAGTAATTAATTCATTATTATGCTTAAATCCACATTGTCACACAAAGCCTAACCAGTCGGTAACTAGACTATTTCAAGTTATCCTAGGTTGTTCCTTAGAAGGTAGGTAACCCTATAGATGTTGGTGTTATACCTAAACCTAAAATATTGTTTACCAATTATGATTTCACCCCCTATCCAATTTGGTGGTATATATATTCCAAATTAAGTATTTGGAGGACCTAGTTTTGGGTAAACTATTATCAATTCTACATTCTCTTTATAGTTCTAGCTTTCCATAAGTATAGGTTAAGTCTCCTATGAAGTAGTCTGTACTCCCTCCTTGGGAGGAAAATTAATCTACTATAGAGAGTGGGTTGACTTGAACACACATAATTGTATGTAATCTTAGTACAAGTCAATTTTGTTTTATGGTTTTCTAGCATGCCTATGATACATGCATAATGTGGACTGAGCATGCATGGATACAAACTTAGAATATTGACATGATTTTTAGATGCTCTATGTTAGTACATGATGATATGAAATATATCCTTTAAGGTTATGTTTCTCTTTCCTATGACATGAAGTCATCTCAACATAGGTTTGCTTGAGGTGCGCCATCCATGGGTTGGATACAATCCTAGGTAAACTTGCAATATCTGATTAATGAGGGTTTGTTGAAGGAAGATATGTGTTTCATGTAGCTATCCTTGGAATTTCATTCCTCACATACCAATGAGGTAGGAATGATTCTTATCTCCCTTGTCCTATAAAGAAATGATCATGTAGTTGGATCACATAATAACATTTTGAGCCACATTATTTTTTTTCCGAAGGATGGGGAGGCACATTCATGTTTGGAAGGTATAGTGGATACTATTTTTCATGAAACATTAAATGTACACATAAATTAAGGTTATGTGAGGTATGTGCATCTAGGGTTGGTCCTTAAAAAATTAACCCCTCTCTCATGGCCACCACATAATTACTTTACATAATGTATGAGATAAGGAGTGGTTTGACTATCAAGTTTATCTGAGTTTGTAATGACACCATGGATGAAAGACAACTAGGGAAGTAGAAAGCCTAATATCTTCTTATTATTGTTACACAATCTTATAAATACATGATGTTTTGGAGATGAGATGGCCTAAATCATGATTAAGGGAATAGTGGAATACTAGCACTTGTGCCTAGTAGGACCTACCAGAAATGAATTACATGCTGGAAGAAACTTGCATCTCCTCCTAACCTAGAAGGTGGAAATAACTATTGTATTCATTGATGACGTGTGTCTAGAAACCTCTTTGGTGAAGATGAAGTGATGTTAAGGTGATAGTATATGTTGTATGTGACAAAAAGTTGTTGACTTGGTTTTCATATTGATTTTGGTGCCATTTTGGATTTCCATCGCATTTCATCATCAAACTTATTTTTATTGTTATTATATATATATATATATATATATATATATATATATATATATATATATATATATATATATATATATATATATATATATATATATATATATAACTTCTTCGGTTTCATTAATGAGTTTTGAACTAAGTCGCTACCATAAAAAAGTTATAGTATTAGATAGCCCTGTTGGTGAAGAAATCCTTGATTATCATGTTTACTCCTCCGACCCTAAGAAAGTATCATATAAGGTTTAACAGGAAGAACAAATATAATAGCTAGGAGCTAGTTAGCTACCACCCTCGAATCTATGTATGGTTGGATATGTCCTTTTAAGGGGTGGAACATTGTACACTTGGGTTAATTAACTTAATTTAATGAATATTTGAAATCAATGTTGATAAGAATAGGGAACTCTTGGGTAACTCTTGCTGCTAAAGTCAAACAATTATGGGCATCGCCAAATCAGGGTGGTGAGTAAGCATTCTAATTATACCATCATAAATGTTACTTTGATAATAAATAAAAACTTATCTTTGCTAATCCTTAAAGCATGAACTTAAGGTACTAAGTTATATGTAAAAAACAATAAATGCATATATTTCCATAATTCATAACAAACAAATGTGAAAATGTACTACATACATATCAAAACATTTGTGATGTAAAGGGCATACATATATCATGGACGACTAATTCTAAAAGCGGCATATGACACTCTATGGTGATGAACGTGTATGCTAACTAGGAATACAGAAAAAACCCATAATGCTGTAGGTAAATTATAACACAGATAAGATTGTTAAGTTTTTTTTTTTGGATAATTCGGGAGATTATTTTATTCATCCCGCTCTCCTCGTGCAGGGAAAATAAGATTGCTACACAAAATGCCTACTGGAAAAGAAAATTTGGTAGGACTCCTACCATTACAAATCAGAAAAGGAAAGGGTGACCCACCGGGTCGAGAGGAGGATCGACATACATGTGATCATCCTGGTAGTTTTTGAAGTGGTGTTTGGCAAGCCCATCCACCACATGTAGATTAGTTCGACTGACATTCCTGAGAGCAACGTCCTCCATCCCAGCCATAAATTTCTGAGCCTTCACTACCCAATGTTTAATCGCGGGAGCTTCATCTGCATTATTCTTCAAGGCTTTAACAGCCATAGCACTATCCGTAGCAAGGATGATCCGGCTGTGACCATTAGCACTATTGACCTTAATCGTGAGCTCAACAACTCGGACTTCAGCTTCAAGGACAGAGTTCACTGTGATCTTTCTAGAATGCCCACCGATCCATCGACCATGCTGATCGTAAGCCACATCTGCAATAGCTGCCAGGTTCCCATGAACTGCAGCATCAGACATCCAGGTGACTTTATCCTCTTCATGAATCACCTGGGCAATGTCTTGGGTAGTTTCCTCCAGATGAGCTCGAGCATGGGAATCACAGGCCTGTAAGGTTGCTTGCTGGAGACCCGCTATCTGGATGACTTGACGACCCACTTGAGTACTAACGTTATTGAACACCAGCTCATTCCTTGCTTTCCAAATCACCCAGCAGGTTATGGCAAACTTGACTTGCGTGTTGGTATCTTCCTTCAGCATCTGTGAAAGCCAGGTTTTGAAGGCCTCGCCATTACTACTTAGCAGATGTTGCTGAATTCCACTTCGACTCCATACCTCCATAGCTTGAGGACAATCGCATAAAGCATGGATAGTAGTTTCATCTCCATTGTGACATCTAGGACAGATCATCGAATCAGTGAAGATGCGTTGTTTCCTGCGCACATTCGTCATGATTGCCTCATGCGCGGATAGCCAAATAAACATACGTACTCTAGATGGGGCAGCAATAGTCCAAATCTTGCTCCACACCCCGTCTCGCTGTGGACCAGCATCTGAGTGTAAAACCCCATAGGTTGTACTCGTCGAATATCGGCCGGTAGGGTCATGCTTCCAGCTCCAAAGATCAATGCCATTATTCCGGTGGGGGGCAGGTAGATCCGTGATCTTTCCCACACACTGTGGAGTAAAGTAATGCTTCAGGAAATCTATATCCCAAGTATTCTCAAGATTCACTATGCTGGTTACTTTCATGTCATTTATGTCCTCCAAAATCGGCTCGATGATAGCATCCACTAGTCTCCCCTGATGAGGTACCCAGTAATCATACCACACCGAAGTATTTTGGCCATCTCCTATAATTCTAGAACTGTTGGCTGCAATGAATTTCTTCCCTTCATGGAGTGCTTTCCAGAAGGGTGTAGCCCGACCTCCCTTCTGACTGTTATAGTTCTTATATTTATTCAACAAGCCGTCCTTCCAGAGCGTTTCTTTCTCATTCATCAGTTTCCAGGTATTTTTCCATAAAAGGGACATGTTCTAGTCCGACATATTTTTGATTCTGAGGCCTCCATCCTCCATGTTCTTAGTGACTGTCTTCCAAGTGACAAGTGACATAGGCCTTTCTTTCCGGCCACCATCCCAGATAAACTGTCTTATATTTTTATCTAACTTTTTACAGATTGACTTCGGAATACTAGCAGTTTGCATTGTGTAAGTTGGGATAGCAGAGAGTACAGATTTAGCTAAGCAAACTCTCCCTGCAAGAGACAGGGTCTTCGCCGCCCAACCATTTACCCTTGAGGAGATGTTATCATTGAGATAAGCATAGGTTTTCTTATCCACTTTCTTATGTAGTAGGAGAACCCCAAGATATTTCCCTAGGTCTTCTGTCTCCATAATGCCACTAGTAGAACAAATTTGGGATCGCAACGCTCGGTTCACAGACTTTGAGAAAAAGATTTTCAATTTTTCAGTAGAGATTCTTTGACCTGAAGCCCTCTCAAAGGTATTAAAGATGTTGTTAATGACAGCAATTTGCTCTACTGAAGCCTGGGCAAAAAGAACTATGTCGTCCACAAACACCACATGAGAGAAGGCAGGCCCTTGTTGGGACATCTTCACAGGTTTCCAGTGTTTATTGTCCACAACTTTACTTATAAGTTGAGTGAGTCTTTCCATACAGAGCACAAACAGGTATGGTGAGAGGGGGTCTCCTTGACAGAGGCCCCTTGTGGCTTTAAAAGCAGGGAGAAGAGTTCCATTCAGACTAATGTTAGTCTGTCCAGCTTGTAAAGAATTCATAATATAGCGGTGGATATTCTGGGGCCATTGTAGGTGTTTCAAGGTATTATCAATAAACGCCCAAGACAGTCTTTCATAGGCTTTAGAAAGGTCAATCTTAATCGCCATATATGGCGCACTAGACTTCCTCCTCATGTTATGGATTATCTCTTGAACTACAATGATGTTATCTGTGATACTTCTCCCGGGAACAAAGCTCGTTTGAACTCTAGAAACCCACATAGGTATGTGGTGCTTGACACATTCTACAACCACCTTTGAAGCATGTTTCATAATGGTATTGTTGAGAGAAATGGGTCGAAGCTGAGAGCAGTTTGTTGGATTTCTGTTCTTTGGTATCAACACAATACATGAGCTAGCAATGGAGTCATCAATCGGATTGCCATTCAGCATGTTGTGTATCGACTTGATCAATGAAGGTCTGATCACCTTCCACTGTTTTTTGAAAAACAAGTAATCTGTTCCGTCTGGCGCCGCCGCTTTATAGGGATTTGCATTTTTAACTAGCTTCCAAAGTTCATATTCAGTAGGCATCGCAGAAAGTTGTATGTATTGGGTGTGATTTAGTCTCTTAAACTCAGCTGGCAAACCATTCATGTCGTTCACAGTCGTAGTGACGGAAGATACAAACATATCCTTGAACTGTTGCTGAACTAACTGGTTCAAATCTGATGTATTTTCAATCCAAACCCCCTCCTCATTCTGTAATTTGGAAATGCGGTTCATGCGCCGCCTGTTGTTCACAAACGCATGATAATATTTGTTGTTGTTGTCACCATATTTGAGCCAATTGATGTGGCTCTGTTGTTTCCAGTCTTCCTCTTCCTCTAACATAATTTTTTCAAGCTCTATTTCGAGACCTATACACTGACGATCTGCGTCTATACTGTAAGCGGTCTCCATCTTTTTCTGGACATCAGAAATTTTGTTGATGAGGTTACTTTTCTGCCTTTGTTGTGTTCTGATGAAGGTCTTGGCCCAGTTGCTGATACGGTCCTTCATCCCTTCCAATGCTGAATGGAAGTGTCTGCTAGTGTCCCAATGTTGTTGCATTAGATGAGTAAGCTCTGCCTGTTCTTGCCAAGATGCTTTAGTCTTGAAGCGAGGCTTGCCAACAGAGATAATTTTCCAAAGGATGGCAATAGGATTGTGATCCGAGCCAATGCGAGGTAGATTCTCACATATGTCGTTCGGGAAACTTTGAATCCATGACACATTAGCAAAGGCCCTGTCGAGGCGTTCGTGGAGGATCCCCTTCTTGTAAGTAAATCTGTGTCCGGAGCTCCCAATGTCAGTGAGCCCAGCCTGGGTAAGCGAATTACTGAAGCATGCTGCCTCGCGAAGATTGAAGTGATTACTTCCTATCTTCTCATCTGGACTTATCATGCAATTAAAATCACCCAAGGTGATCCACGGTTTATCAATGGCGCTACTGAGCCGGAGCAGATGATCCCACAGGACCGGGCGGCGTGTGGGGGACGGAGAAGCATAGACAAAGGTACTATAGTAGCTATTGTTCACCAGGCAGTGAATATAGTATCTATTGCTCTGGATAATCTTGATCTCACAGTCTTGTTCGTTCCAAAGGACCCATATCCCGCCAGAGAAGCCAGAAGGTTCAACTCTGTGCGAGCTCGAAAAACCCATATCTCTTATTGCTCGAGCAGCCTGTACCCCAGAGATACGTGGCTCAAAGATGGCAACGATCTTAATAGCAAGCTTCTTAATGTTATTTTTATAGGACTGCCGGGCTAGCTTCTTGCCGGCTCCCCTAATATTCGAAGCTATTGTAATAAGCATAGGCAACAGATGTATAGAATTATTGGCTAGCACCTGCTGCTACCCCTTCCTTCTCTTCACCCCCTCTCTTCGTTCCTCCTCGTGTATTGTAACCATGCCGCCTTGTAGGACTACAAGGTTGAGTAGCATCCCCCTTCTCCTTTGCTTTCCTTCCTGCCATACCTGATTTCTTACTAGCGGTAGCACTAGCATTAGCTGATGTTTCTTTAGCCCCTGACGAGTTGCTAACATCAGTGGTAATACCTCGTGCATTAGTCTCTGGTTCACCTTCTGGTCTCCCGGTTATCACCTCGTCTCCTTCTGATATCACAACAGTATGTCTCAGTTTGCCATTTGGGACCACAACAGCCTGCATCTCTTTGTCGCTTGTTGTATTTGGGTTTTCAACTGGTGTTTCTTCTGTGTTCTTTGAGGATACATCTATATCTTTATTTCTTCTTTGCTTCTTGCACCATAACTTTGGACTACTCGTCTGAGATTGATGCTCTTCAGTAGACATCTGTTCCTCATCCCCAGGGATTGTCTCTTGTTCCTCTTCTTCGTCTAGCACCTGATACCTGTTGTTGTTTTCTTTCCCTTGAGTCTTCCCTTTCCGGCTCGTGTCCTTTTCTTTCTTTCTAGTGGGTCTGCTAGCAATGATCTTCTTCCCATAATACACCTGCCACTTGTCTTCTTCATCTACCCAACGCACGCCAGCCTCATCCTCCACCGGTATCGGATCTGCTGTTGTGGGTGCTTCAGTAGGTCCCTTGCAATTCAGTGCTTCATGCCCTAGTCTCCCACACTGTGTCCAGAAGACCGGAAGGGATTCGTATTCTAGTTTGTATTCTCTTCCATTGATCAATATCGCCACATGTATGGGCAGGCTAGTATTCAGTTCCAGAGCCAGTCTAGCAATCCTACTTCTCGTGCGATTGATAGAATGATCATCAACCCTGAGCAGCCGCCCTGTTGCTTCCCCAATCTTGTTGAAGATCTCCATATTATAATAATGGATTGGTAGACCTATGACCCGAACCCAGGTTACGATATGGTCTGGGATGCCTTTGGAAGGTTCAAAATAGCCATCCCAGGGCCAAACCATTAGACATCCGCCAAACAGAGGCCACGGACCGCCGGTGAGCATGTTTCCGTGGTCGTTTTTGTTGAAGAACTTAGCCACATAGTATTGATCCGTGAGTTCAAAAAGCTCGAATCTCCCCGTTGGCTTCCACAGAAGCTTCAGTCTTTCATACATGGTAAGAAACCCTACCGACCTATCCAAGAGCTTGACGATAACTGAATATTTGAATGGTTTACTTAGAATTTCCTCCGCTTCTGGGGCAACATATATCTCCGGGTAGCCGTGAACGTTGATCAGTTCTATGTCACCGGGATTGACAGCCTCCTCCGGTTCATCGTCGATGAAGACTGGATTCGATGCCGCCCCATTTCCGCCGCCTATGAAAGCTTGCTTGTAGTTCATGGTCTTCGGCGGAGGAGGCTCCTCCGAAGGAACAGACGTCACGACGACCCCTTCAGGTCCGTCTGTCTCCATGCAAACAGGTTCGGTCATTGGGCTTGCTTCTGCGGTATTGCTAGAGGTCGCCGCTCTCGTATTTCTGTACGTGATATGAATCCCTGTTTCCTGAATCAGTCTCTATGTCCCAATCGGTTTTCGACTCAGACTCTTCCTTCCGTCCATGCCTCCGCCGGACGATCTGCCATCATCTTTTAGGGTTTCCCCTCCTTCGTTTGCGCCGCCTTTCGCCAGAGCTCGTGAAACCCCCGTCATCCCCCCGCCAAAATTTTCTTCATATAAGATTGTTAAGTTAATCCTATGTCTTGGTGAAATCTTCCTAGTTCAACCTTTTAGGGCATGAGAAATGTAATGAACTTACATTTTGTCAACACATGGTAATAAATAAAATAAATTAAATGAAGACTCTTCATGAAATTACACAAATGGATAAATTGGAAACAAAATTATATTTTTCTCAATTTTAAGCATACAAGTATGGTAGGTTGTGAATGGTCTGATTTCGGGGATGAAATCATCTTTAAGGGGTTGAGTGTTGTAACATTTCCAAATTTGGGTATTATCAACCTTCAATATTATAAGACACATTTTAATTATGGTAGTACTGTATTATATTCCTTGAATTAAATATAATTAAAGGCATTTGAAATAAAATATATACAATGTTTTAACCAATATTCTTTTGCATAAGGATTGATGATAAATGGATTAATTAAGTGTTCACTTGGGAGTTAAATATACCAATTCACTGAAGAAATAATTTGAAACTAGGATTGGATCATTTGAGTAATTTTAAAGAAAGGAAATAAAGGAATAAAAAAACTAAAATGTATCATATGAATTAAATAAGGCTTCAAATGCATTAATTGAATAGCTCATAGGTAGTAAAATAAAATATTAAACATTTTCAAATAACAAAAATGATGTTAAAATTGAGCCCATGCCACCTCAATTAGCCATGTTCTCAATTTTTGTGTAAATTGAACTCTTATTGACCATACATTTAAATGGTTGGTAACCTAGCCCTAATAAATTAAATTCATTTAAAACTTAGGTCGTTGATTAATTTAATTCAACCCTGAATATAATGTTGAGCGTTACTTTTCCTATTTCACCTTCACGTCACTCATACATGGTGTACCATTCACGACTTCCAAAAACAGAAGTAGTCCTACCCTCTGCCTCCCATTTTGTCATTTGTTCCTCTTCGTCTCCTTCTCTTCATCTCTTCCACCCTTTACTTATCTATCCTCTCCTCTTCCTCCCTTTCCTTGTCAGTCTATCCCCAAACCCTAGACATTGCACTCCATTTACTGGTCACCAATATCATTTAATGTTAGCGCCTCCTAGTATAGTGGTCTTCACCAGCTTCATCAATCACCAACAATTAACACAGTCTCTTCATTCTTCTCTGCTAGATCTACAGTCCTCTAACATCAGTAGAGAGATGACCAACAATGGCGTCGACCCTCCTATGGTTACTCTCTCTTCTGCACAAATGACCAACTTCTGACTAAGACGACACCACGACGCCTCCTTCTCCACGATGCCCTCTGCTTCATGTGCCCGACGACAAGCCATCACTTCTCTGTCTAGTCTAATTTGTGCGACTTCAGTGCTATAAAACACAAGCCTCTTGAGAGTTATTTCTCCTCCCCTCCTCTTCCTTACACCAAGAACCTTGCACATGGAAGCAGTAAGCAATCTAGAAGCCAATGCCCCATGTTCAGTGTCTGACAGAGAGAACCCAATGGTGGCCTTCTTCACCAGGTCATGTCTGCATCCTCATGCCCTTCCTTCTTCTCCCTCTATTGTGTCGAGCCTTTTCAGCCTAGAGCTCTGGCTTCACCATTATTTATTTCTGGGGCCGCCACCACTCTAAAGCATGTGGTCGGTGATGACAGTAGGCACCACTATTTCTTTTCGTCCCTAAGTTCCAACCTCATGGACTTTTCTTCCCTGGCATTCATAGGCACCATATCATTAAGCCACCACTAAATGCTCCCATGGCCACCCGCAAATCCAAAGACCATCATCCTCACATCGCCAGAAGACATAGAAGAAGAGCCCACACCTCATATAGTGGCTCGAATAGGCCTTGTGGGTGCATTGAACAGTGAACCCAAGTTCCTTTCTTCACCTTCGATCCATCCACCACCAGAAAAACTTCCTATAACCAACTCTTCACTACTGCTTTATGATCATCCTTCCTTCCCTATCCACCATAGCCTCCACTCAGGGTGCAATACACATCCAAGACCAACCTTAAACTTGATGGCTGAACAAGACAAAACCAAGTGCATAAACGCAAGTGGACGCGTTGCGTAAAATAGGCCTTGTGAGGCCCGAGTCGAACTCAGGGAGACGTAGTCTCAGTGACCACTACTAACAATAGTACAATCAGCAAGGTCGGTTGAAATGGTTGAATTGGGTTTTAACAAAAAAAAAAAATGAAAGAGAAAACAACAATGGTTGATTAAATTATGATGAATTTCCTTAGGTTTACCGGTTTCACCACGGAGTCTCGTTGTATATCATTTTTACCAAATTAATATAAATCCCATTAATATCCTGGATAGAAAGCCTGTAGCCCGAATTGTTCGCTCCTGTGATACAATCCACTACCTAAGCCTAAGCCAATTCCATGTCAATGGTAATTTTATTCTTAAATTAGGTGCATTCTTGTAAACTCTGGGTTCTTTCCACTACACATACGTCACCTATTCCAAGGAATGCATAGGGCAATGTACAAGTTATGGTTTTCTAACTGTTAATCCTCCTTCCGGAGTGATTATTGGTCTAATACCTTATTGATGGTGATCAAGAAGTGACAAGTCATTCAAATCCACACTTATATATCTAGGAATATTGAGAAACTTATACTAAATCATGTAAATAGTCAATACAATGATTCCCCGGGTTACTCCCGGGTCCTATGGAACAGAGTGGTTTAGCCCCACATGGTTTTCAGTTGAAAATACATGGAAGGAGAGAAGAAAAATGTAGGAAACATGAAAGAATTTGTGTAACCCCTAGAAAGGTGATGTTCTAGATGATCCTTCTCGAGAAACGTGTGATCTACAGTCTTCTGATGGTAGAAACGCATGTAAAAGGTACTCATATCGTTTGGTTGTCATCCTTCTGCTCTGTGCTTCTCTCCCTCTCTTATCTGGTCATCTTCTAGTACAACGTGATGTCCCTTTCTGGTCTGGTCGTCCTTCCTTTTTGTCCTAGGTCACTTACGGTACCACATAACGTGGAACGTTGGATTTGGGCAGCCAGTTCAGATTGCTGAAATCTGACAGAGTTGGTGGCACCGACTTGGTGGTCGCTGGCACCGACAACATCGGGCTTTTGTCGATCTATGGTTGAGTTGTTGCCATCGACTGGAATGTCAGTGGCATCGAGCTGAGGCAAATTTTCTCCCTTTCTCGTTGAAGCTAACTTGGTGGCACCGACTTGTGTGGGTGATGACATCGACTCGTCTGATTGACCACATCCATCGCTATAGGTAACTTGGTGGAACTGACTTTAGGGGTTGATGCCATCAACTCTTTTGGTCGATTGCATCCTTCTCGTTGATCTTATCTTGGTGGCACCGACTTCAAGGGTCAGTGGCACCGACTCTTCTTTGTATATAAAATACCTAAAAAATGCAGAAAAACATATATGAGTCTGAGGAATATATAAAATCATATAAATATGATAAAATAAGCTTAATTTGATGCAAATAGAGTGTACAGGCCAAGAATAGTGATTTATGCGAATATAATCAAGAAAGTGACAAACAAATACACAAAACACGTATAAAATCGGCCTATAAAAGAGACTCAAAACCCGTGCATCAAATTCCGCTAAGACGAGCAAAAATACCTTTGGATCTGATTGAGATAAGTCAGCTAAATGACATCATGCATAAGGTACATCTAAAAATCTCCACCTTTCGGTCCTCATTCCGGCCATCACAGACCACTAAACACTAACTTTCCTATAGGCGACCAAAAATCTTTATCCAAGATGTCTGCCCCCAAAATCAATGAGACACTATCAGTTAGAGCAGTTAATATGATAGACTCGTCCAGTTCATACATGGTGCATCGTGTGATCTCCTATCTACGTTGCTATTTTCTCTACTTACCATCGACATGGAGGCAGTTCTCCTGATAGAATAATGACTGCGAAGACAATCATTTGAGTGGCCTACAAATAAGAGCAACGGGTGGTTGGAATAGGTGGTTGTGAAAGAATCATGAGCACATAAAATCATCCACGCAATCAACAATTATGATAAATCTATGATGATGAGATTTTATAAAATGCTCCTAATGCCTAATCATTGTGGTGGAATGATGCATGCAACTATTATTTTATCTCAAGATAAGACAAAATATCTTCAAAACTATATCATGTACTAACTTTTCTTTATAATTGAGTAGAATTGCACCCTTGAACTTTCAGAAATATATAAGTGCTTTTTTTTCATTTAAGCCCCCTATTTCATGATAAACTTGCTTTGGGCTTCTAATTGCACTTCACCTTTAAAATTTTATAAGTTCTTTCTCTCTTTTTTTAACAAATGGGCACAATCACTACTTTTTTATTAAGAGAGAAGAAGTTAGACAAGATTTTATGCAAGAAGAGATGTCATGCTTATGCAATTAGATGAACAAAGGTGTTATGCACTAAATGACATGAAACATGAATTTGTTGTGCATGTATGCTTTTCTATATATTTTTTTATGTATGAGCTTATGCAAATAAGAATAAACAACTACTATGCAAAGTCTATTATGAAATGTAAATGCAAACAAAAGAAGAATGATAACATGTTCTCAATCCTCTTATGGT
Source organism: Alisma plantago-aquatica (assembly GCA_963693085.1). Classification (NCBI taxonomy): domain Eukaryota; kingdom Viridiplantae; phylum Streptophyta; class Magnoliopsida; order Alismatales; family Alismataceae; genus Alisma; species Alisma plantago-aquatica. The sequence goes on along the minus strand of OY856410.1, from coordinate 1,328,509,215 downwards.
GGGGTGTGAGTCAAAGGAATGTCGTGGTTGAGATCACACAACTAAGAGATAGAAACTTTAGAGTAAATCATATGTCCCTCTCTAATGACATGCGTGCATGGTAATCAAGGGGTTTCTTTCTTGAATTTGAATTTAAGGCCACATTAATGTTTAATCCGTTTAGGCTCAACATTCCTTGTCAATCACTTTCTTAGACAAATTAGATGGTTTTTTTTTTTAGGGTTAGATGAATTAGATGGTCATTTATGCTTTAATGTCCTAAAGCTGACTGACTCAAGCACTTCCTCAATTATGTGACTCTTTTACTCACAAGATAAGCTCACAAATTTTAAATTTACTCACAAAATTACACCCAACCTAGAGATTGATATTTTCAAAGAAACCATGCATTTACTTCTCCACATATTACACTAGATAGAATGTGGATTCTACCTAACAGAAAAACGAACAAAAACTAACAAATAAAATAAAAAAATAAAACTAAGATAACAAAAAATAAAAGCTAAGATAGAAATTGTTCTAGCACCCCCCAAGCTTGAATATGACTATGCCCACATAGTCAATATCCTAACTCAAGAGGTGGAATGGTGATACCCAACTCAGAATGGTGGTGGTGGTGGCTGTGTGGGATCCTGGGGAGGAAACATCCCCTGGAAAGTCAGATCAGATGGTGGCATGTCTGGCGGCATCGAGTAACTTCCAAAATACCCCTAGATCAAGTAGTTATCAAAGAAAGGCTCCTGATAAGCTTCCATCCACTACAGACGCTGATGTATATGCTCTTGGTTGGCCAAGAGAAGGCGTTCATTTTCATAGAACGCATGTTGGTTTGTATACAACCTACCTTGCACGTCCTAAGTGTCAGTCAGTGATTGGGCTTGCTACTTTTGATGCGTATGGATGTCCTGTAGCATGTTATACATACCCTCCATAGAATAGGAATCCTCTCCTTCTTGAGAGGGCGGTGGGGCAGAAGATGATGAGGCAGCATAATGGCGAGGACGCTTCCTCGGAGCCACTCTATGTTGTACAGGAATGGTGGGCTCCAATTCCTCCACATCATCGCTTCCCACGTCTTCATCCTTAGCCTGAGCTTGTTGTTATCCTGCATTGTCATCATCACCCAGAGCCAACCATCCATAGTGTCCAACTCCCCTGATGTTGAATACAAGATTAGGGAATTGATGCTGGTAGAAGGTATCATCAACTGAGGATGTGGCATAGATGACACCAACTTCCATAGTGACGAGGTTAGCTTTCCTGAAGTGGAGATGGTTGATGTGCCGCCTGGAGTTCAGCGGCTCCAGAGTATATAGGTCAAGGCCCAAATGAATAGTAATGGGGGTGATAAGTTCCCCAAATAGAATAGGTGTATTCCACTTGACATTACGCCGCACTCGCATTAGGTGCTGGAGAAAGAACACTCCCAAATTGACTGGATTTCCCTCCATCAGTTTATATAAGAAGTACAAGTCCAATACTTGTACCTTTGCTTACACTTGGGTTGACTTTGCAAATACCGTGTTTGTCAGCATCTGATGGAGCACCCGAACAAAGCGATGCTCAAAGTCCACCAACGAACTATGGTGTAAGTTAACCCTTTTACCCTACGACACTGTCACGAAGTCCTTCCAAATGGTGTCAAGATTGACATGCTCTGGCTGATGGCATGGCTCGTGTGGCCACCCGTAGATGTCATTGAAGGATCAAAGAGTGAAGGAATAGTTGATGTTGTAGAGGTGAAAATCTACCATCCCCTCTCTTCATTTATTTCTTGACGAGCCTGCTTGATCGGGGGTGACCACTATCTCCAGAGACGCCATGAACTCGATGATGATTTCTTTGTACACTGGCCACCTGCCAAAGATTGGGTTGACATATCCTCTATCCCATTCTTGTTTCTTGAGGATGTATGCCATATTGTTGGTGAAGCCCATATCCTCCAGTAGCTGATAGTCACTGTATTGTATGGGTGCAAACAACCGTTTTGCAAGTTCTTCATAGACCTTCTACACCTTCGTTGTCGGATGACTGATGTGTGGTCGTGGGATCAGAGAGCCAGGGGGTTTGCCTTGTCTGGCCATGATAATTGAGTGAGCGAGGAAGAAGATCGAGAAAGAAGGAGCTCGATGTAGCCTCTGGATGCTCAGGTAGCCGCTCGTGCTTGGGGTAGTCGTGGTTCTTCAAGTTGTGAAGAATAATCAAACCACACCCCTCTTTATATAAGGCCAGAACTGACCTGCTGCGACAAGGTCGATGGCACCGACATGTAGTCAGTGGCACTGCCTTTCAAGACCGAATCCACATCCTTGGTGCATTGATGATTGTTGGTGTGCGATCTCCTTTTTCGGATTGTTGACGAGTCGGTGGCACCAACTTTTGGGTGGGATCCAAACTTTAGGTAATCCTCGTGGATGCATCTGGGCCATAGATCAAGGTTTCCCATAGATCGATGTGTCTAGCAGTCGGTGGCACTGACAATGCCGACATGATGATCGATGTTTTTTTTCATAGAAACTTCGACACATGGGACCCCATACCGAGTCGGTGCCACAGACTTGGACGTCGATGGTACCGACTCAGTTTATCAGATAAACATGTCTGACTTCTGCACTTTCTTCAGAGATGTTGATGTCACCGACACATTTCAGTCGATATTCCCATCTCTCTGACCGTGACTCGGTGGCACCGAGTCAGCCACAGCCTACACACTGAACACACGAATTAGGGTATCATTTTTACAAAAAAAAATTTAGTACTATGAAACAACTTAAAGAAAAATGCATGAAACAAACATCCTAATGGTTGGGTTGTCTCCCAACAAGCGCCCTTGTTTCACGTCCTAGGCTAGACAACTCTAAAGCTCAATGTCAAATGGGAGGAATGAGTTTCACCTCATCCTCCTTTCTTGTGAAATCTTCCCCAAAGTAATCTTTCAATCATTGTCCATTCACTATAAGAAGGTTATATCCCCCTCTTTGATTCTCACAGCCCCATATGGGAACACTTCCCCTATGATAAAGGGTCCACTCCATCTAGAACTAAGTTTCCCAATGTGCAATTTTAGCCTGGAATAGAAAAGTAAGACACTCTCTCCCTGATAGAACACTCTCCTATCTATATGTCGATCATGAATTTGCTTTGTCCTTTCTTTGTACAATCTAGCATTTTCATAGGCATTCCATATTAGTTCATCAAGTTCATTCAATTCCAACCTTCTCGTCTTCCCGGCTTCATCAATATCAAAATTTAGCCTTCTCAACTCCCAATGAGCCTTATGTTCTAATTCCACAGGAAGATGACATGCTCGGCCATAAACTAACCTAAATTGTGTGGTTCCTATGGGTGTCTTATAGGTTTTCCTATAGGCCCAAAGTGCATCAACCAATAACTCACTCCAATTTTTCCTACTTGACGACACCGTCTTCTAAAGGATATTCTTAATCTCTCTATTGGATATCTCCACTTGTCCTTGAGTTTATGGGTGATAGGGTGTACCCACCTGATGGATCACTCCATACTTGCTCAAAAGTGCCCCAAACTTACGATTGGTGAAATGAGTTCGTCCATCGCTAATGATCATCCTAGGCACTCCAAACCTATAGAAAATGTGATCTTTGACAAATTTGCATACAACTGCAACATCATTGGTGTGGGTTGGAATTTCTTCCACCCACTTCGATACATAGTCAATGGCCAACAAGATGTAAAGGTAGGAATTAGAGGACACAAAGGGTCCAATAAAATCTATTCCCCACAAATCAAAAACCTCTACCTCATGGAACACATTCAGGGGCATCGCTTGCCGCTTGGATATGTTATCGGACCGTTGGCACACGTCACACCTCCGCACAAAGTCGTATGCGTCTTTGAACAACATTGGCCAATACAAACCACTTTCTAGAACTTTTGTAGTTGTCCTAGAACTAGTGTTGTGCCATCCTATAGGTAGTGTGTGACAGTGTTTCAACACACTCTCATACTCTCTCTCTCTACCACACATCTTCTCATAATACCATCCCTGCATTGTCTCGACAAGATAGGATCATCCCAAAAATAATAACGCAGAGAATGGAAAATTTTCTTCTTTTTGTGATATCCCTAATCATTAGGCAACTCCTTGCAAACAAGAAAATTCACAATATGCACAAACCAAGTGTCCTTATGATTAAGAAAAAATAATATTTCATCGGGAAAGGTCTCTAGGATGGGTATGCCAAGGTCTTTCTCATCTACCTTCTCTAACCTAGGTAGGTGGTCAGCCACCACATTCTCAACCCCAACCTTATCTTTCACATCAATATCAAACTCCTACAATAAAAGGATCCAACGTATAATTCTAGGCTTGGTGTCCTTTTTCTACAGCAAGTACTTGATGGCTGCATGATCCGTCCACACCACCACTTTAGCTCCTACAAGGTATTGCCTAAACTTTTCAAAAGCAAAAACAACAACCAAGAGTTCCTTTTCTGTGGTGGTGTAATTCAATTGTGCATTGTTAAGAGTTTTAGATGCGTAATAAATGACCGTATGGAACTTATTGAGATGCTGTCCTAACAACCCCTACCGCATAATATGATGCATCACACATCAACTCAAACGGTTGGCTCCAATATGGAGCCTGCACAACCGGCACAGATATGAGTTTCTCTTTCAAAATCTCAAAATCTTTTAAAAACCTCTCATAAAAATCAAACTCAACATCCTTTTTCAAAAGCTCAGACAAAGGCTTAGAGAGTTTTGAAAAATCTTTAATAAATTAGCGATAAAACCCAGCATGGCCTAGAAATCTCCTAACTACCTTCACTGATGATGGTGGAGGGAGTATTGAGATCACCTCTATTTTAACTAGATCTACCTCCAATCCCTTACTAGACACCTTGTGGCCTAACACAATGCCCTTGCTAACTAGCATGTGGCATTTCTCCCAATTAAGCACTAAATGGGTGTCTTCACATCTCTACAAAACTTTGTCCAAAATTTTCAAGCACTCTTCAAATGACATCCCATAAACCAAAAAAATGTCCATGAAAACTTTGAGACATTTATCTACCATATCTGAGAAAATCGCCAACATACACCTTTGGAAAGTTGTGTTTGTATTACACAACCCGAAAGGCATGCAGAGATAGATGAAAGTGCCATAAGGACAAGTGAAGGTAGACTTCTCCTGATCATTAGGCTCAATTAAAATCTGATTGTAACATGAATATCCATTGAGAAAACAAAAGTGGGAGCGACCGACAAGTCGCTCCAAAATGTGATCTATGAACGGTAAGGTGAAATGCTCTTTAAGGGTCGCAGCGTTCAACCGGCGGTAATCGATGCAAACACGCCAGTGTGTGACTAATCTAGTGGTGATTTGCTCATTAGATACATTGGTAGTAACAGTGATTCCCCCCTTCATAGGCAGTACATGTGTCAGACTAACCCACATTGAGTTAACAATAGCATAAATAATACATGCCGACAGTAGCTTTATTACCTCCTTCTTTACCACCTCCATCATAATTGGATTTAAGCGACGTTGAGGTTGAATGACCGACTTCGTACCCTCTTCTAGTAGAATCTTGTGTTGGCATAAAGTGGGAGAAATCCCCTTGATATCAGCTACAGACCACCCAAAAGCACCTTGGTGGTTCTTTAACACTGTGATCAATTGTTCTTCTTTCAAAATACTCAATGATGTCTGTAACGACCCTGTCTCCCGGTAAGACCCAATTAAGGGAGACTAGAAGGTCAGAGCCGTTATTCGATTAGCAGGATCAAAGGTTCAACAAATAATCAATAACAATTAATAAACTTTACCAACTAAACTGAAAACTGGTATAAAAATAAAACTTTTCTTTCCTTGGAAAAACTGGGATTTCTAAACTTCTATCCATGAAGATGTTACTCTAACTAATCCTCTGGTGTACGCTACTTCTCATTTAATTCCACATATGCCACTTTACTGTTTGTTCTTTTCATTTGTACCTAAAACGCCGACAAACAAAACGTCGGTCAGCACAAAGCTGGTATGTGGGGGATCACAAAAATTGGTTCAACTATAGTAACAATGTAAGTAACCAATTATCATTAAACATTCAAATTACATTTTAAGCAGTACTACTCAATCCCTTCCTATCCCTTATCCCTGTAGTGTCCCTGCAGTGGACAAGGATACCACCATTCTCACTTGGTGGATCTTCATTATACCCTGCATGATCCTACCTGGCAGGTAGACCAATACTTAGGGTTGAGTTGCATGACACTCCCCGTAGGAAGTCCAATCTCTAACTCGATATGACTTGATGGACCTACCTACTTGGTAGCCATTTACTAAGTCATTTACGGACCTGATGGCCTACCCCATTGGTAGCCTTTTACTAGGTCATCCATCAAACTACAGAAGGGACTGAGATCTGAGCTAGTAGGCATAACTTCTTATGTGATAATCATATTCACTTTATAATTTGCTTGAATTAAAACATCCAACAGTTTAATTCAGTTCATGATGAAAACATCGACAAAATCCCGAAAAACTACATCAGTTAGTCATAAGCGTAACCACATACCTGTTCCAGAGCAACTTGCTGTCCAAGCAATAATGATAAAGAACAAGCAACAAGCAATCAACAAGTATCCTGAAATTAATGCATGACATCCAAGTGTTATAATTTATCCAGAACATTCTAAAGCTAGACTTGGATTCCACCTTAGGTTTTCTAAACCACATTAGGGTTTTATTAGGGTTTTTGCCTCCATAACGCTTTTATCATATCAAATGCTCTCTTAGTTCATAAACCCTAATTTCAACACCATAAGCCCAATTAAAGTTGATTATTTCTCTTTTATACCAAAACTACCATCTTTATCTTTTTAATCTATTTCAAGGTCATTAGACTCAATTATCACCTTTAGTTTCTTTCGGATTAACAACTCATAATTCATGAGGGTCTAATTCCCATATGAACTCTATTTAGTATTAATTCTACCTTGATTCAATCGAAAACCCTAATTTCTATATTAAGGTTATCTTTCCACAAATTAGGGACTTTAATGCTCAAAATAGCATATTCCAACCTTAATCATGAAATTAGTCAATTAAAGCCATTAAGAGTCGAATTTACCAACATTAGGGTTTCATGGCTCATTAATGTATTATTCATGTACATTAAACTCGACATTAAACTAATTACATGCAAATTCGTCCTTTTTCAATCTTAATGATCCTTTTTATCATTAACAGGCTAATATCAACTTTATATACTCATTTAACCCTTTCTAACTCATTAATCATCAAAGGTTAGGGTTTTTCATTGATTAAACTATAAAAGATAGTATCTCTATATACTTTTCGAATTGCATAGGGAAACAGGATTTAATTATATTTTACTTAAATTCCCCTCGATTTTCTGATCAAGTTTCATGTATAACATGTTCTCATCGGAGCTACCAATTAGGAGTTATGATTTTTGCATTAATATACTTACTTGAACCAATCAAACGCTGCCACGTAGGCGCCTCCCATGCAACATGCTCGCTGGATTTGGAAACATGACGAAAAGTCACAATTGCCCTCCACTTATCCGGCCGGTCTAGCACACCGCGAGGGGTAGATCCGTCCAATCTTCCTTTGGTCATCTTCCTCCACCAGCAGGTGCGACGCAGACGCCCTAGGCGTCCCTCTGCAGCCCGTACGCGACACTTCCTCCCTCTCCACGGCCGCGATTCTTGCCGGGAAGAGTTGCCCTATCTCCGCCCCTCTTAGGCGCACACAGGGCGCCCCCAAGCTTTGGCCAAGGTGTCTATTTGCTCCCCCGTTGCCCAAGCTTTCTGCGGCCGCCCCTGCAGCCTGGTGGTTGCCGATCTGCGAGCTCTAGGGTACGGTGCTAATGGCCAAGATGTTTTGTGGCTACGTGGCACATCTTGCCACCATCTATTCCTTTCCTTGGCTCCGTTTAGCTCCATGCTTGCGCTGCTACCTAGGGTTAGGGTTGAAGAATGAAAACGAGAGACAAGAGCGGAGGATTACGTGTGGGATCTTCTGGACTCGGTCCATGGTCTTTCCCCTTATGTAGGGGAGGGGTGTTTGCCCACGAAGTAACTACTCCCACTTCCAAAAGGAATTTAATTCCTTCTTATAGAAGCAAGTTCCTCTCTCTTTCCTAATTTCTTTGATATTCCCTTTTCTTGTGACAATAGGATTTTGAAAATCCTTTCCTTTAACTTCTTATCACTTGACTCTTACTTATTTATCACGAAATCATGTATTTCTTTAAATAGAACAATACTCCCTTTTTATCCATATTACAAAATTCATCAATAATATACCACATTATGCTATTATTTGCAATCTTGGTATTTTCTCTTTCTTTCCTCTTTATTGAGACTCCTTGGATCCCAAGGAACTCTATTATTTCGAAATTACATTTTAAGAAATACTCATTATCCTTAAATGCATCAATATGCATTAATTCCCATTATCAAGTTGAGTTTTTTTAATTAAAATATTTCTTTTTGAGGATTTCTTTTGTTTATCTCTTATTTTCCTCATTAGTATTCCTTTTATTATTAGGAATCATTGGGATACGAAATCTCACTAAGGATAACTCAAAAACACCGCTTTTCACATATTTTCCCTATTTCGTCAATGTTTTCAGTTTCTTTATTAACAAGGAAATACTTAATTGGTATTTTCTTTTCTTATTGCCTTTTATTTGCAACTTTGGACTCCTTGGAACCCAAGGAATCTAAGAGGCACGAAATCCTCTTTGGATTTGCCTTCTAGAGGTTTCCACATTTTTCCTTTTTTCAAATATTCAATTATTCATTAATTAATTGAATTTCCTTGTCATTCGGGCCCAGTAGCCAATAAAGCCCACAAAGCAATTATCAAGGCTATTGTAAACAAAATCCATGCATTCATTCATTATTTTCTCATTTATCTTTAATATGAGAAATTACATTTCTCAGCAAATAAACCCAAAATTGGGGTTGTAACATCCTTCCCCTCTTATAAGAATTTTGCCCTCAAAATTCCATCAAGCAAGCAAACAAACATGATAAGCCTTTCATATGTCCATCATGGCTCCCATGTGGCTTCACCCTTTCCATGGTGTTTCCCAAGAACCTTCATTATCTCATATTCTTCCATCTGAGTTCTTTCTTACCTTGGTATATCGTACCCTCATAGGTGACTCAGGATATTTCAGCCTCTCAAAAGCTGAAACAGGTTCAAGGCTCAACACATGGCTTGGGTACCTCACATAGTGCTCTAGATCAGACTCATGTAACACATTACACATCATGTTATCCTGTGGGGCAAGGCTAAACACAATCATATCCACCCATCCATCTCAAATGGACCCATATATCGGGGACTCAGCTTCATCAGTTGTAGCTTAGAGGGGTCGGATTTTCGCATCACACATTCTCCCATAGTGAACTGCATGTCAGTCTGCTTTGCATTAGCTCATGAAGCATGTCACCCTTGGCTCTCTCTCAGCCAACATGATCAAGCGACTTCATCTGCACACACTGTGGTTCTTTTATGACCTTCACGAGGCCTCCTTTACCAACATCATATAATGAAGTGGTGACCGACACACCCTCCTTATAGAGCTTCTTACATCCCGATAAAGGCTATGGTGGTTAACATCACATCTTAAGAACTGTCTCTTTGTATCACCCTGAACAAACACACTTGCTCTCATCAGACCCTCTAGTCTAGATCATACTAGTCATTAGTTAGGGGTGATAAGCGATACTAAAAACGAGTTCTTCATGTACCTACTTCCACTGCATGAAAGTAAACCTTTCGATCATACTAAAGAACTTTTGAGCTCGCATCATGGTGTAGTTGAACCATTTCTCTCATGGGTAGTTCAACCCGATCTGTCCCTTGACAGTACTCTTCCTGTCTCATGTCACCTAGGTAAGGCGATCTACCATAACCCATTTTACATCTTGACCTTCCTTGGTCTAGGGGAGACATACCACAGCATCCATAGTAGTGAACTCCCATTCCCACTCGGGAACTCTTTTATCCTCTATATTGGTACACTGGGTTACTGGTATTCGTCCTTTACCTCTATCATGCATGGCCACAAGTCACATGCAACTTCATCTTAAACATCCAAAGTGCTACTATTTCTTATCATCTCAGTAATACCATGATATATGGTGATCTTAAAATCATGATCTCCAGTGTGTCATGATCCCTCAAGCTGGATACCTCAGAAACCACTCTCAAAATGGTTTCATTACCTTCCTATCCAAAGAAGTGTATCTGAGGTTCTATCACCATCCTTTTATTATGTCAAGGACTAAAATGGCCAACCAAACGGCCATTAACTTGTTCAACATATCTTATTACACCAAAGTGTTAGCCAAAGCACATCTTCTTTCCAAACATAGGGTTAGCCAAACAACCTCAACCTCTTCTAGCCTCTAGCTAAATTAGGCAGCTGTATCTCGACCAGAGCATTCATTACCACTTCTAATCCTTAGGTATTAGGCAATGTTGAAGACATACACCTCTGTGTATTCCACTTATCCCTCATCTCAAACCCTAAGTTTGTCTTCATTAAGAAACTCTGAGCTCATCCTCATGGTGATCAAACTCAACCTTGGTTAACTCACCCATTCCACATAGCTCATGATAAAACATCCTCACAAGATGATATCCTTATACTCTTAGTGTTTGCAAACCATACATGTACCATTCACTTTACCAGGGTAGATTATCATCTCTATCCCTATTTCTCGTGGCAATGTTCCAAACATCTCTTATCCTTGGTGTATGGAATGCGTAATGTCCTATCTCTCACTCCCATAACAAAAGGAAATAAGCATTTGGCTGTAGTCCAAATACAAAGTTCTTCATGTTCCAAGAGTAGAGATGGTACATCCCACCTTGCCAATACACCTTTACATCTAAGTTGCAACATGCCACATATGTCTCTATAGCACAGACATCATGATATCAAACTAGTCTTGAACCTACTGAGGTTTATCCTTGGTCATCTCCTATAGGTCTATAGGGTACCAGCTCTTTTTGGGGTCATCCCTCTTCCTCAAGCATCAAGAGAGTGCCCTACTCATCTGCCCTTTGGGTCCCATGAGTTTATGAAGGTGATCAATCTCCTAACCCATGGCCCTCAGACAATGATAGCTATTACCTCCCAACCCTATGGTCATGTGCAACTGGGGAATTAGGCAACTCCTACTTTCATCGGTCTTATCCCTACCTGACCCTAGGATAGACTTAGAATTCTCCATCATAGTACATGTTCACTTAGAACCTTACCCAAGCCTTCATCATCTCTCTTTTTGCATTCATGGGCTGACTTTCATCCTTTCATCAGGATCATGGCAACCTGCCTACTTTGGTCAAGCCCTATACCGGTTACCTCCATGGTAACACATCAGCATGCTCTTAGAGATGGATATCTATGGGCCTACAGGTTCATTCTCATACCATGTACTTTTCACTTAGCTTCTCAAGATCCTAACAGACCTCTTTGGGTTACCTTAACTAACCAAAACTGATATACACCCTACCAAAGGTGTCTCTCTCCCAGGATGGGAGGAAAACTATCTCTTGACAACAAGGTCACAAAAGCTCTTAGGTCTAGGGTTTACATCCACATGAGCCTACTTAACCCTAGCAAGCTATTAAGGCATAAACAGATCACTTACTGAACCATGCTAGGTCATACTTGTCCTCTTTCCTCAATGCTGGATCAAGACCATACCTTCCTTTATTCATGAGGTGTACCATGCTCGAAACTATAGAAACTTAATTCCCATCATGAGCATTAGGTATACCACTTCCCCTCTTAGGCCTAGGAACCCTAGGTTCACGTTTAGGTGTCCAACTGCATACTCTATCTATTAACCATGAATCAAGCTTACAAAAGGCATAACGTGCACTTCCTGCCATCCTTCAACTCGTGCAACACTTAGAGTTGGATTTTCCTCAAGGACAAACCATAAGGTACAAGGCCCCATAACCCGTTACTATACCTCTCCAGGGTTTATGGAACTCTTCTTCTCATCTATACCATAGGTACAAAGGTATAAGCAGACCCATCCCCTCTCTAGGATTTGGTTGTTTCTCATGGTAACCAAGACATCATCAACCCTAGGGATCAAGCATGTGGCGACCACTATCATCCACTTAGGTCGCATCATTCCTGACTCCCGTTGTTCCTCATATTGCGGGGTCTAGGTTTCCAACCTTCTTGCTGGGTTTCCTGCTTTCTCTCTAGGGCTAACCCTAAAACCAACCTCACCAGTAGAGGTCCTCTCTTAAAGGAGGTTCAACCTCAAAAGCATGCCCCTACCTGGATGAAGCCTATGTTCAACTTATGTTCGCTCAAGGTTATCCTGAACCCCTTATGCTTAATACAAACTTTCTCGGCCAGGGTTTCAACCCTTTGCTCTCACTACTAACGTACCCTAGGTGCATGCTATGGCCTACACGCATAGACCCATAGGGTTTCTAAGGTCCTTCACTAACATCATCATCTAAAGATCTATCCTTTACCCTAACATGCACGACCCTTCCCAGGGTTGGGTTGTCAAAGGTGTTAGGTCACTCATGGTTCATATGGCATCTCAAAGGTATGTCCCTTCAAACACCTGGTCCAACTCGTCTCTTTCTAACCATCACTTAGGGTTAGGGTTAGCATCATCCTCAGAGGACGTGCCAGGTCTCTACTTGTAATGGAGATCTCTATCTCCAAGACTAACTTATCCTCCTGACAAGAAGGTCTAGCCTCAGGTCTCTTCTGAGGACATGACAACTTATGTCATACGGCCTAAGCATGTATCTATTCTTTAATTTGTGCTTACTCTATTAAGCTTATGTCCATGACATCTTATTTACATGCATTTCCTTTAATGTGGTGGAGGATCCCTTAAACCTTATCAACCTTACCCATACCTCAAGAGGGTGAGGAAAAGAAAGGAAACCTTAATCCTTTAGGTCCTTATCAGAATCTTGTGATGGGAAGGGATGAATAAGATGAGAAGTCCTAAAGGTATCTTATTTCGATTCATACCCTAAGACTTTGGCCAGGCAGTCACACGGATCCGGGAGTCCTCGTATTCCGACTAGCGGTGCGGAGGAAAATCTTGCCAGCCCCCGGTCGTGATCCTTTTCTAGACACCTCTGTCTTTCGGATAATCCTCTAATAACTCCCTTGGGTTCTACGGAATTTGTAAAATTTAATAATTATTAAAGATTAATTGAGGAACCTATGCTCTGATACCAATTGTAACGACCCCGCCTCCCGATAACCCCCAATTAAGGGAGACCAGAAGGTTAGAGTCGTTATTCGATTAGCAGGATCAAAGGTTCGACAAATAATCAATAACAATTAATAAACTTTACCAACTAAACTGAAAACTGGTATAAAAATAAAACTTTTCTTACCTTGGAAAAACTGGGATTTCTAAACTTCTATCCATGAAGATGTTACTCTAACTAATCCTCTGGTGTACGCTACTTCTCATTTAATTCCACATATGCCACTTTACTGTTTGTTCTTTTCATTTGTACCTAAAACGCCGACAAACAAAACGTCGGTCAGCACAAAGCTGGTATGTGGGGGATCACAAAAATTGGTTCAACTATAGTAACAATGTAAGTAATCAATTATCATTAAACATTCAAATTACATTTTAAGCAGTACTACTCAATCCCTTCCTATCCCTTATCCCTGTAGTGTCCCTGCAGTGGATAAGGATACCACCATTCTCACTTAGTGGATCTTCATTATACCCTGCATGATCCTACCTGGCAGGTAGACCAATACTTAGGGTTGAGTTGCATGGCACTCCCCGTAGGAAGTCCAATCTCTAACTCGATATGACTTGATGGACCTACCTCCTTGGTAGCCATTTACTAAGTCATTTACGGACCTGATGGCCTACCCCATTGGTAGCCTTTTACTAGGTCATCCATCAAACTACAGAAGGGACTGAGATCTGAGCTAGTAGGCATAACTTCTTATGTGATAATCATATTCACTTTATAATTTGCTTGAATTAAAACATCCAACAGTTTAATTCAGTTCATGATGAAAACATCGACAAAATCCCGAAAAACTACATCGGTTAGTCATAAGCGTAACCACATACCTGATCCAGAGCAACTTGCTGTCCAAGCAATAATGATAAAGAACAAGCAACAAGCAATCAACAAGTATCCTGAAATTAATGCATGACATCCAAGTGTTATAATTTATCCAGAACATTCTAAAGCTAGACTTGGATTCCACCTTAGGTTTTCTAAACCTCATTAGGGTTTTATTAGGGTTTTTGCCTCCATAACGCTTTTATCATATCAAATGCTCTCTTAGATCATAAACCCTAATTTCAACACCATAAGCCCAATTAAAGTTGATTATTTCTCTTTTATACCAAAACTACCATCTTTATCTTTTTAATCTATTTCAAGGTCATTAGACTCAATTATCACCTTTAGTTTCTTTCGGATTAACAACTCATAATTCATGAGGGTCAAATTCCCATATGAACTCTATTTAGTATTAATTCTACCTTGATTCAATCGAAAACCCTAATTTCTATATTAAGGTTAACTTTCCAAAAATTAGGGACTTTAATGCTCAAAATACCATATTCCAACCTTAATCACAAAATTAGTCAATTAAAGCCATTAAGAGTCGAATTTACCAACATTAGGGTTTCATGGCTCATTAATGTATTATTCATGTACATTAAACTCGACATTAAACTAATTACATGCAAATTCGTCCTTTTTCAATCTTAATGATCCTTTTTATCATTAACAGGCTAATATCAACTTTATATACTCATTTAACCCTTTCTAACTCATTAATCATCAAAGGTTAGGGTTTTTCATTGATTAAACTATAAAAGATAGTATCTCTATATACGTTTCGAATTACATAGGGAAACAAGATTTAATTATATTTTACTTAGATTCCCCTCAATTTTCTGATCAAGTTTCATGTATAACATGTTCTCATCGGAGCTACCAATTAGGAGTTATGATTTTTGCATTAATATACTCACTTGAACCAATCAAACGCTGCCACGTAGGCGCCTCCCATGCAACATGCTCGCTGGATTTGGAAACATGACGAAAAGTCACAATTTCCCTCCAATTATCCGGCCGGTCCAGCACAATGCGAGGGGTAGATCCATCCAATCTTCCTTTGGTCATCTTCCTCCTCCAGCAGGTGCAACGCAGACGCCCTAGGCGTCCCTCTACAGCCCGTGTGTGGCTCTTCCTCCCTCTCCACGGCCGCGATTCTTGTCGGGAAGAGTTGCCCTATCTCCGCCCCTCTTAGGCACACACAGGGCGCCCCCAAGCTTTGGCCAAGGTGTCTATTTGCTCCCCCGTTACCCAAGCTTTCTGCGGCCGCCCCTGCAGCCTGGTGGTTGCCGATCTGTGCGCTCTAGGGTACGGTCCTAATGGCCAAGATGTTCTGTGGCTACGTGGCACATCTTGCCACCATATATTCCTTTCCTTGGCTCTGTTTAGCTCCATGCTTGCACTGCTACCCAGGGTTAGGGTTGAAGAACGAAAACAAGAGACAAGAGCGG
Source organism: Alisma plantago-aquatica (assembly GCA_963693085.1). NCBI lineage: Eukaryota > Viridiplantae > Streptophyta > Magnoliopsida > Alismatales > Alismataceae > Alisma > Alisma plantago-aquatica. The sequence continues at coordinate 1,328,493,630 of OY856410.1, read as the reverse complement.
AGGATTACGTGTGGGATCTTCTGGACTCGGTCCAGGGTCTTTCCCCTTATGTAGGGGAGGGGTGTTTGCCCACGAAGCAACTACTCCCACTTCCAAAAGGAATTTCATTCCTTCTATAAGAAGCAAGTTCCTCTCTCTTTCCTAATTTCTTTGATATTCCCTTTTCTTTTGATAATAGGATTTTTAAAATCCTTTCCTTTATCTTCTTATCACTTGACTCTTACTTATTTATCACGAAATAATGTATTTCTTTTAATAGAACAATACTCCCTTTTTATCCATATTACAAAATTCATCAATAATATACCACATTATGCTATTATTTGCAATCTTGGTATTTTCTCTTTCTTTCCTCTTTCTTGAGACTCCTTGGATCCCAAGGAACTCTATTATTTCGAAATTACATTTTAAGAAATACTCATTATCCTTAAATGCATCAATATGCATTAATTCCCATTATCAAGTTGAGTTTTTTTAATTAAAATATTTCTTTTTGAGGATTTCTTTTGTTTATCTCTTATTTTCCTCGTTAGTATTCCTTTTATTGTTAGGAATCGTTGGGATACGAAATCCCACTAAGGATAACTCAAAAACACCTCTTTTCACATATTTTCCCTATTTCGTCAATGTTTTCAGTTTCTTTATTAATAAGGAAATACCTAATTGGTATTTTCTTTTCTTATTGCCTTTGCTTTGCAACTTTGGACTCCTTGGAACCCAAGGAATCTAAGAGGCACGAAATCCTCTTTGGATTTTCCTTCTAGAGGTTTCCACAATTTTCCTTTTTTCAAATATTCAATTATTCATTAATTAATTGAATTTCCTTATCATTCAGGCCCAATAGCCAATAAAGCCCACAAAGCAATCATCAAGGCTATTGTAAACAAAATCCATGCATTCATTCATTATTTGCTCATTTATCTTTAATATGAGAAATTACATTTCTCAGCAAATAAACCCAAAATTGGGGTTCTAACAATGTCGATATGATGACTGGTAGCTTCTCCTCTACTACTCGAAAAACATACTTCAGATGAGGTGACAACAACTTGAGCTCTAACCCAGGTGGGTCTAGAAGTGACAACACCAAAGGCGGTGGTAGTGGCCCTAAGTCCTCAAAATGCTTCGTGTAATGGTATGGCAGCACCTTCAGTAGCCATGCACACTCCTCCCTTAACCGGTCCAGAACCAAATCATCCCTTATGTTCATGAGATAAGCCTCTAGGGGAAGCTACAGATGGACCTGTAATATGGAATCCTTTGCGTCTTCATCCACAGTAGACAAACTCACTTCCTCTTCTCTATCATCCAGGTATCCTATCACTTTGGCGAGTGAGAGAACCTTGGTGATATCCATGATGTCCACAGTAAGTGTACCCTTATCCACCATTGTCATAACATGTGCCATGTCTTGAAACAATTTTCCCAAGAACAAAGAAATATTATTATTCATGTGATGCACGATATTGCACTACTCTTCAGAATCAGATGATTTGGAATTACCCAGCATGGTTATCTCGAAACTGTCTTCTTTAATCCCCATAGTCAAGCGGCCTCTTCCCATCTCTAAAATCATGTCGGCTATAGCTTGGAAGGGTCATCCTTATAGGAGCTCATTTCCATGTTCATCTTAAATCTCCATCACTACAAATATGTAGGGAAAACAAATCAGTCCACCTTGACAAGCACATCCTTGCAAATGCCATACGGTGTAACTATTGAGTTGTCTTCCAGTTGTATCATCATGCTTCTCTTCCTTGATATTTTGAGACCAAGCTTCTTAAAAGTGGATAGGGGCATCAAGGTAATGCTTGCCCTTGAATCACAAAGTGCCTCACCAAACTTTGTCTTCCCGATATAGCTTGTGATGTTGAAACAACTGAGATCTTGCCACTTTGGTGGAAGTGTACCTAAGATGAAGGTACGAACTTGCTCTCTTAAGACAACTACATCAGCATCTGCAATCTTTCTCTTCTTATTAATGATATCTTTCATAAACTTACCATATGAGGGTATTTGTTCGATTGCCTCAATTAGTGATATATTCACAGAAAGTTTCCTAAAGTTGTCCAAAAACTTCTTGAATTGTTGGTCCTTCATTTTTGCCTTTAATCTATTGGGATATGGAACTACTACTGTCTTTGTCCTCTGATGTGGTGGTACATATGACATCTACTTTTTAGGCTCAACATCTTTCTTTTGCGTATCCCCTGTGTTCCCTATCTCAGGTTCTACTTGCGCTTTCTCTGGAACTGAGTCATTACTATCAACATGCTTGATCACCTCATTCTCCTCATACTATGCAGTCAATGTCTTCTTCCCACTTTCAATAGTATGGCTTTGCCCTGCTGATTCCCCGTTGGAGTGTCAGTATTTCCTAGAAACCCCTAATGAGAAGGCCTCTTCAACGCGGGCACATCCGCTACAAGTTGAGATAATGTCATCTTAAAAGTTCTCATCTATGCATTGTGGTTCTGGAGGTCCTGCTAAATAGTATTGAGTAACATGTCATTTTACTCCACAATCCTCTTCAATATGTCATTAGTGCTCTCTTCTTCCGCTGGACACTATTGTTGCACTGGCCTCTGCTGATTCTACTGATCTGGATCCTGCAAGAAGTTGTTTGGATCCCTCCATGAGAACTTTGGGTCCTTTCTCCATGTGTATTCATTATTGCAATATCCCTACTGACGCATGTATTTCACATGCTCTTCCTCTTCAGAAACACGAGCATCCTTCTCAAGTAGTTTCTTTGCAATATGGTCCAACTTTTCATTTAAGGAAGAAATAACCTTGGATTCCCCTTTGCTTTTGATCTTCTCTGGATTGTCTCTCTCATTTCCCCAAGCTTGATTCTTTGCCATGTTCTTCAAAATCTCCTAACATGTTGATGGTGAGTTATTGAGGAAGAATCCCAAGACTGCATTGTCTAAAGTAGTCCTTTTACTTTTTTTCAGCCCAAAATAGAACATCTTCACTTGATTTTCCATGTCTATCCCATGATGTGGAACCTTCCTAAGCATTATCTGGAAACGCTCCCATGCCTCGGAATATGATTCAGATGCATGATGTTTGAAGTTATGGATATTCTTGATCAGCTCATTTGTCTTCTCTAGAGGAAAATATCTTTCAAAGAATGCCTCCACCATGTCGTCCCACGTCTCTATCGACTCTTTAGGTAGGTTGTATAGCCATTCCTTTTCTTTGTCAGCTAGTGACGATGGGAACAACTTCAGATAGATGGTGGTTTGAGGAAACCTATCGACTTTCACCATATCACTGATTTCCTCAAAATTACTAATGTAAGCCACTAGGTCTTCATGAGCGTTCCCATAGAATGCTTGTGACTTGACGAGTGCAATCAAACCTAGATCAATCTTAGATTGAGCCACATTCACGTGCTGCTTTTTTATTGGCCCTATCTGTGATGTTGAAGAAAATGCTTTTATTCTTTCCCAGATAGTCTTCTCTACTCCTGGGTTACCGTCCCCCATTGCTTGTTGTTTGGGTGACAAGGGTATGCCTTCTAGTGAATTTATTTGAATTGGTGCCTCGACATCCTCTGGAAACTCAGGTGTAGCTTCTCCGTAGTCTGTGGTCCTCATTACCAACATACACTAGTACTTCAAAGATTAAAAATAGTTAGCCAAGGTACCTTAAGAGACAATGCGTTAAATGAGTATGAAATGAATATATATATATATATATATTTCGTCTTGTAAAATTAAATTGCACAAAAATTAAAAAGTGGATTAAAGTGGCTAACTGTAGCACTTGTAGTGCTGAGACATCGTCGTCTCCATGACAACGACGCTAAAAACTTGAACACGCAAAAACCAAGCACAAAAATGCAAGTGGATGTGTCGCGCAATATAGGCCTTGTGAGGCCCAAGTCAAACTCAGGGAGACATAGTCTCAGTGACTACTACTAACGACAGTCAGATAAGCTAGGCTGGTTGAACTTCATCCATGACACTCTTGTTTACACCTCAATTCCCAGGAACATCATTGATATCATTATGCAGATAATTTGTTCAGGAAAATATTCTATTCTCTGGAATGGGGAGATTGCAGGCTCCTTCCACCCCTCTTGCGGTGTCAAATAGGGAGACCCCCTCTCACCATACATTTTTGTCCTCTGTCTTGAATGATTCAACCGACTTATTGAGATGGAAGCAAATACAGGAACCTGGAGACCTGTTATTATTTCCAAAGCAAAGGTGTTGATCACGCATGTCAGCTTTGTTGATGACATAATCCTTTTTGGAGAAGCCTCTCTACAGCAAGCCAAGGTTATGGGTCGATGTCTACGGAAGTTTAGCGACGCCTCTGGACTATTTTTATCTTATGAAAAATCTACTGTGTTCTTCTCCCACAACATGCCCAGGAGTTCTGGAAGCCAAATTTGCAGGAAACTGGGGATCCAAGAAACCAGTAACCTAGGCAGACACTTGGGTATTCCCATCGTCCATAGAAGGAAGAGTAAAGAATTGTTCCAGTCCCTCTTGGAGAAATTTCATAAGAATATCAACTCTTAGCAGAATAATCTTTTATCCCTAGCAGGAAGGATAACGCTAGCCAGGTTAGTGCTTCAATCCCAGGCATGTTATATCATGCAATCAATACAACTCCCGATATCTACTTGTGATAAGATTGACCAGATTGTCAGGAACTTCATCTGGAATGGATCCTCAAATGCGGGACACCTGAACTTGGTCGCATGGAAGCGCATCACTTTACCTAAAAATCTGGGAGGTCTGGGTATCAAAAAGACTAGAAACTTCAACATTGCGTTGATAATGAAGCTAGCATGGGAGTTCATTCAGAGGCGTCGGATACCATGGGTAGAAGTCATGATTGGTAAGTACGTCTCGTGAGGACAATACAAGTTAACTGGTTCACATATCTGGAAAAGTATATGGAGTCACATCCCCTTTATCATGCAACATTCAAGTCACATTTCCATATTTGGTCTTGAAACCCTCGTGTGGACTGATGAATGGATCTGACATGGGCAAGCATCAACCTTAAAGGTTGGTCTATCTCCCCCTGATGACCTACTAGATCTCAAGGTTTCCAGTCTCATGAAGGATGATGGATCTTGGGACCTGGACTACCTTAACTCGTGGTTCACTTCTGAGTCTATTAATTTCATCACTGCCATGCCGACCCCAGACCACACTATGGGGAGGATGTATGCATTTGGATACTAGAAGCCCGTGGTAGGTTCACTGCAAGCTCGATGTATATGCTTATTAATCAAGCTCCGGTGGATACAGATTAGGCATCTTTCCAAACCATCTGGTCTCTATCTCTTCCCCATCGCATCAAAATCCATTTATGGTTGCTGCTACACAATCGCCTTCTTACAAATACTCTCCGTGCCCAAAAGAAGATGACAGATGACACCAGGTGCCCGTGATGTGATGCACTGGTCGAGGATTGCATTCATGTTCTACGATACTGTAAGGAAGCCAAGATGGTATGGTCCATTATACTACTCCCTGAAGCTATCCATTTCTACACTAGCACTAATTTCAACAGCTGGTTGGATTATAGTCTCCAATCACTCTGATATGTGAGTGGCTGGAGCATAAAGTTCGCGGTTACATGTTGGAAGCTATGGAAGAACCGGAACTCTTTCATCTTTGAGCACAGGGCCATTTTGCACTGTGTCCTGGTAGTGCAATGCTACTCGGAAGCCAACTCCATACAGCAGGCATTCTGTCATACCTCCCAGTCACCCAATGAAGCTCAGGAATCCAACAAAGTTCTGAAAATGCATAGGGCGTCCTCTACCATCAAGGTGGATGTGGCCACTTCCTCTGTCGTTAATCAATCATGAGCTTGTGCGATTTCTAGGAATACAACTGGAGATTGGATTCATGGTTCGGCGTTGCTGATAGAAGGCGTGGATGCCATCCAGGGGGAACTAAAAGCGATCTTACATGGGGCGGATATGGCATTGCAGAATAATATACAGTTTGGGATCATTATCTCAGACTCTTGCAATGCAGTCCAATGGATCAAAGGAAACTCTGAACCTCCACCGAAGTACTTCATGATTACAATGAGGATCCAGGAGCATTTCCAGCTAGCAAATATTGAAGGCATTGTACACCTGAAGAGGGATCAAAACAAGCTAACTGATATGCTAGCCAAGTTCTGCCTAAAATAGCCATCTATGTCTACTAACTGGAGTAGGTGCCCTACAAGTTCTCTACAATTTTATCTCTTGGACAAGCCTCTTTTTCTTCATTTATTTTCTGGTTTAGATAACTGATGTAACCGGTCCCAACTGGTATAGAAAAAAAGAGAATAATTTGTCCATCTCATGAATCCCATGCATGGGTTTCCATACTCCCACATTCATTGGACTTAAATCTTGGGTATTCACTGACAAAAACCAATGTGGATACATGATATATAGGTGAGCAGCCTTGGCATGCATTTCCAATTACATATATATACAAAAGCGTTCATAGAAAATAATGCATTCCAAAAAGTGTATGCGTAAAAACATTACCTTAGTTATACTTATTAACTAAATTCATAACACTAACAAAACCTAGTTATTCATGAGATTAGTTAATACATATGTGTGCATACAAATAAGACAAGGTTATGATATAGATGTTATTATTTTATATTGAATGCTCCATATTTGACCTTTAGTAGTATGATTGTTTCCCTATCATTGTAAAAATGATGACTAAAATATTGGATCTATTGTTTTAAATCTTATTATATATATATTAGTATATGCATGTTAAAGAATACCAAGCTTTTATAATTAAGTACAAGTCTATCAAAACACCCTAGGTACACAACGTAATCCTTTGTAAACATTAAAAGCCCTAGATAATTATACATGTATCTATAAAATGTGATGGTAATTAGAAATAAAAATATAATTAGGGAGTGTATCTAATTATATCGACTGGTTTATGAATTAAATGGTGAAAGAGAGATTGGCATGTATGAGAGTGTAATTTTACAAACATATGTCTTGATGACATGTTAATTGGATTATATGTGAATCTAATGTATTTTGATGTGGAACATACTTACATATAAACATTAAGATCTAAGCCTGAGAATGTAAACAATATATATAATGGTATTTCATATTAATCCCTAGATATTTCTAGTGAGAGCATACAAATAATTAATAGTTAAATATGTCCCTTACACTATATATGATTATTTATAAGAGTTTAGAACCCTAAACTTTTATTAGGTAACCAATACTCTATTTAGACACACTTTCTATCATGAACCAGTAATTGTGTACTAATGTATATGTAAAACACCTTTAGGTCATTCAAGAAGAACTTTGAAGTGTAACCCTAGAGATAGGGATCGTTGTGAAGATTAGGTATGTACTCCTCCCTATTTATAACTCATCATTATATGACTAATTTTCCCATAATGAGGCAACATTTGCAATACTTTCTCTTATTCCATTAGTTGGACAAAGCATATACCCTCAGATGGACTTATTGTTATTCTTCTAAAACTACTATTATCATATTGAATCAGTTCAAGGACCCCACCTTCTATTGTACTTAAATCATGCCACATGTTTCTTAAAGGTATATCTTGCCACTCTATTTTTGTTTGTTACATAATTTGACTAGTTTAACTATTGTAGATGCTTATGCGTAACCATTAGGGTATGCTTTTCTACCCTTATATACATATAGAGGTGTGCTTTTCCACCCATTTTACTTAGGCCAATGACCCAGTGGTGTCATGGCCCTACTATAGTTACTTTAGTCAAATATATCAGCATGCAAAAATTTATGTGATTGGATGGTTGATAATGGAAAGAGTTGTGATTTTAATTGTTTAATTATATGCCTCATACTTTTGGAAATTTCATCTCTTGTTACTTCTCTTGATACCTATCTTTAAGGTCCCCCTTTTTTATGAGAACATCTTAATGTAATTTTGTATTAGATAGTGCCTAGTTAATCTTCTCAAGTACATACCAAATTTTTGCTGATACATACCTAATTTTCCAATTTTTTGGGTGTTCCCTCCACCCAGGTGTAGGTTCTTTATAGTACAGAGACTCAGCATGATCGTGAGCTAGTTTATGGACATATGGACAACTTGAGATAGTGTTGTTATCCTCTACATATGGGCTTATGTGTATATAGATGTAACCTTTTCATTTTATGTAACACCCTTAGGGTGAGAAAGTTATGTACATGGAAATATTATGTAACCTTGTAAATAGTTATGTTTTCTGCTGCTTAATTATTTCATGGCTCATGTTTGTACCATGGAGTGCACCCACTATTGATTCCCACTCTTTACGGAATCATTCTAATTGACACAACAATTTTGAAAAGAGAAACAATCACTTTTTGTTACATTGAGGAACTCTATGTTACTCTTGTGTACCTAATGTTACTTAATAATGTCTAGTAGATACGGTTTCATCCACAATGTTAGTTTTGGTTTGATATAGTTACTTGATACATCAAGTTGTTACTTTTAGGTTGACAAAGTTACTTTTCAGTTCACATAGTCAATTTATATCTGGAATGATAATACTTTGTTATTTTACCCTCAATGTCACAAAAAATGTTTAACCTTATGTTTAGATAGTGGTATGCTTATTAAGAATTTCTTAGTATATACATTTCAGAATCCTTTATTACTTCTTCGATGAACAATTACTTTATATGTTAGTTAATTACTTTGTAGTACAATAGAATTACTTTTCAATTTAGACTATTACTCGAACGTTCTCATAGTTACTTTTCTATTCACGTAGTTACTTTTTACGTTTCACGTATGTAGGCTTTAGTTTAGAGAGTTAATTATTAGATGGAATGAGCACCTACTGAAGATGATCACAATCATTATTTGCATATATATGACTTGTAATACAACATGACATACATAGAAATTCTCTTCCATATCAACATCAACTAGATAAAGTTAGAAGTCCATCCAATGAACATCAAACGAATAGTTTCAAACTTCATATGAAAAGTATAAAACCCATACATTTTACTGTAGTTAGAACCATAATATCTACATAAACATAAATCCATATAACTTTTGTACTCTCCTTACTCCAACTATAATTAATTGTTCAACCCAAAACATACTTCAGACTCGAACTATATTTTCCAGTACATACACATTTCAAGCATCATTTCAAGATCACATTGTTTTACTATATTGTTTTATAAAAGTTGTATTCATTTGACACAAGCCATGTATTCATGCTTGGCATAACATCATCGGACTTGTCTTCATTCTGCTTGTCACCTGCTCCTTCTTTATACTCTTTAAGATCTTAAGCAAGTTCTTTTTGTAGCTACAATCTTCCCCTCTTCATCATTCCTTGGAATATCGCTGCCCTAATTATAGGGATGTCTTTACTTGTGAAGTTCATTTCTTTTCCATTCACCAAGAATTCAAGTGTACTTAATAACATATACTCTGTAATCAACACTATCATCTTCTTGCTGGGGGCATTCAGGGTACTCTATTGTCCATGGAGACATTTGACTTCTGCGCTCTCACTCACCATTGACAAACTCATGAACAAATCTCTCCTGCATGCAAAGCCAAATAATGTCAAGTACAATGTAACCAACACATTTTTCATTCAAAAGTGAATTAAACAATGTTCACCTTTTCTTACCCATCTAATGACTTCTTTGTTAGAACTGGATTTCTTAGACATGGAATTGTAAGATCTATGCACTGCATCTCTAAAATTTGCCTCAAGAAAGTGCCAATGAATGTCATTTTTCACTATTGTAAACACTGAATCCATTGCAAAAAATTTGGGGTCGGGTACATTGAATAGAGGTGATATCATGTCGATCTCTTTTATTGTAATGTCAGCCACTATCATGTTCAACTTTTGCTATAAAAACAACATTCCAAATTACATTGTTGTAACCTTTATAGTATTGTGGTAAGTTGCTCTAATCTGATGTGATAGTGGTTTCTCTTACTAGTGCATAAGTTCTCAAAAAATGCCAAAGCAATGCATTCTTCCTCTTTTTACTTTCCGTTTCTTTCAACATTTGAAAAAAAAAATATCCATAACCTAAAAATTTAGCCTATAAAGTTAGAAATTCATAATATAGTGATAAATACTTATGACTTCAGTTCTTATAGGTGACTGCATCATTTTTTCTTTGAACAATAGTGTTGATAGATCCTTTCCAATGTACCATGTATATTCTCCAAACATCCATTCTCTTCTAGACCTGCACATTTTTTTGTTTTCCAAAAGTTTGATTTTAAAGATGTGGCATACAATTTATAAACTGAGCAACTATTCTATACAAGGAATGTATCTATTGTCTCTAACAAGTAGCTATTATAGTCGATAACTAAGTTATTTGTACACATCTAAAAAGTAATGATAATGTCTATTGTGTAACATATTTTTAGTCTATGAGTACAAAACGTAACTCCTTACACTTCGTTTATATTCTGAATGAATTCATCTACATCCTCTTTTAGTTCTTTTTGTTTTGAACTGCTCAAACCCTATGAATGTTGAAATCTTTTGCTATTTTTGAAGTGTAAGGTATGTTAGTTACTTATATAAAAGATACATAAAAGTTTAGATATTTTCTTTCATTGTTTACCATTACATGTGCATGTCTTCTAATTTTGATGTTTTCCTCTATGCTACCAATGTCTGTCTTCATATTCCTCTTCCTCTTTCTCACCATTTTTGATGTTTTCTAATCAATTTCTTCTAAAGTTATTTTAGATTCTTTTTCTTTTTCAGTTGTCTCTACTTCTTTTTGTTCAAATTCAATTTCTACATTCATTGTTATATTTTCTATCTCATCTTCCTCTTTTTCTGTTGAAATTTCTAATCCAATCTGAGCATCTTAGAACAAAGTACATGAATCTCCTTGCATTGTAGATGAATATTGTTTATGATGTTTCTCAACCACTTTTCTCTTCATACGTAGTTTGCTTGATCTTAGTTCTTTTTCCATTTCTTCATTATTTCTTGTAGATTTAGTTACTGATACACCAGTTTCCAGCTACAACCTCTTCAAAATGCATTCGCCTTGGTTTGTATCCAGCAACTTTTGTCTTAGTTCTTACGTCCTCTTTATGAGTTCATTTTCTATGGAATCTGACCCATCATTACCAATGAATCTAGTAGGTCATGTATCCACATCTTCTATATGCTTGTCATTTTCATTCCCATTCTTCAACCTTCTATTTTCATCTTCTATTTCTACAAGTCCTTTCCTCAATCTGTCATTTTCTTCTCTAAAAAAAGAAAAAGCTTCAATAATTATTTGACTGTAGACCTCCTTTTGCATTCTTAGTTCATCCTCAAGAACTTGCACTCTCTTCTCCAAGCTATTTGTCAATTCACTTCTCCTATCAACTGATGTAACTATCTTTGTAGTCACTAGTTTACTCTTTGCACAATTGGTTGCAAGGTAAAATAGCAATTCTTTTACTCTATTTGCAGCTTCCCAGTTTTCCGTGTAATCCGTATTTAACTTTGTCAAAACATGTGCTAATTAAACATTATAAAGTCAATAATGAATCATGTAAATCTTAAATATTTTGAATTCAGATAGTTATTCTCTTCAATAACATTCAATCTTACATTTTGAACTTCTAAATTGCTTAAATCATTTATCTTCTTAATAGGAGCTACCCATTTCTTTATCCTCAGATTTTCTTCATTCACTATTGGCTTTGCTACTCGTATAACTTCATAAACCTAAACCTAAGTGGATATGAAAAGTACAATTTAGAATTTACATCTTCATATAGAGCAGTTCAATGAAATAAAAAAAAATTAAACAAGTTACTTCCACACAGGCACATGACACATCTTATTGTGTGGAATGTGCTTCTACTGCTTTCCCCTCTTTTCCTTCTTTTTAGATTCTCACTTAATTCCTTCATCCTATTGAAGATGTGACTATGGACTAACTTAGCCCAATTTAACTATCATGTTGCAGTTACATCATCCAAGTACCATAGAAGAAAAAGAGGGGCACAATAGCTTGTATTTGACACTAGCAATGTTGCCAACAAGTACAACATCCATGCTCTACACATGTTTTGGTAGTTTTCTTCTTCATCATTCTTGCTACAACTTCCCTAAGTTGTCCTTATGTAATATGTGCTTCTCCCTTCTTCTCTTAACTCCTTCACCACTTTGATCTTCTCCTTTTTTGCAATAATCAAATCCTCCCAAACTTACACTATAATATGTGATTTTTTTTATTGATACAATATCTACACCACTACTAGGTAAACCTAGTATCACTGCAACATCCTCTAATATCATCCTAGCCTCAACCCCGGGTGCTGACATGAATAAATCTTCTTCAATATAGTTTTCAATTACATCTTCTAAAAAAGCCACATCTACACTAAGATTAGGCATGGCTATCAAATTCACAAAAGCAGTTGACCACATTATTTCCATTTGATTTTTCTAAGGGACAAGCTATTTTTGATGTTGTTATGACTCTTAATGAACATTTGTGGTAAATTGTTTGTGTACCTGGAAAAATATAAAAAAGTTCCTATTATTTTTCTTCCCTACTTACTTACCATTTAACAGTGTTTCTTTTTAATTCACAACATTACTTTCCATTTCAAATAGTTACTTTCCATATGTGAATAGTTACTTTTTGGTTTACAAATTTACTATTTTGTTTTACACAATTACTCTGAAATTAACAGTCTTTTTTCATTGTAGAGAAGGTGAGCGTGTACCACATTAATGTGATTATGCTAACTTAAACGTACACAAATTCAAGTAGTAGAGTAAAATATTTTATTATCAGTCCAAACTATTACTTTTCAATTCACATAGATATTTTTCCTTTCATATTATTACTTTTTAGTTCATACATATACTTTTTGTTAATATTTCTTACTTACCGACCTATACGGTTACTTTTTATTTCAGAATGTTTCTTTCTTGTTAGCCAACTTACTTTCCATTTGATGTACTTACTTTTACATTCTCTAAGTTACCATTTTCTTAGCCTAGTTACCTTTTCATTAAAACAAATACTTTCTTATTATCCAATTTAGTTTCCAGTTGACGTAGTTACTTTTACAGTCTCTGAGTTATCTTTTGCTTAGCCTAGTTAAATTTTCATTAACACTATTACATTTTAGTTCATTGTGTTACATTTTCATAAACAAGTGTGACTTCCATTATCACAATAATAGTTATTAGTCTACATTACCTTCTACAATCTTTCTTTTTCCTTTAAGTTTTATTTTCTACTTCAGAGTCTACTCCTGCTTTCCTTTGTTATGTTTTTCTTCTTTTGATCTCAAAATAGATCCTTCTTCAACAACTTCTTGTTCTTCATTCTGACGTACAACAAGACTTTCTTCTTCAACAACTTCATGCACGATAACCATATATTCTTCAATAGGGTCTGCTTTTGGTTCCTCTTTCTCACATTTAGAAACTAGCTCTTTTTTAACAGATTCCTGCACAATAGGTTTTGGTTCCTCATTCTTACTCACAACAACAAACTCTTCTTCAGCGGCTTCAGCTCCATAGGTCTCAACTGAATCATTCTCATCTCCCGTATCTGCATCTCCATCAATAGTACTAGTCATCTTACTGCTATGCCTCTTGTTCTTAGTTTTCTTTGCATTTTTTGTTGCACCTAGTAAATTATTCTCTTTAGGACCCTTTTCCATTACATCATCTCATCACACAATATCTGCAAATTCTTCTTCTATAATGTTGTTGACAACATCATAGTGTTTTGTAATCAAATTATCATCTCCTCTCACCTTTCAACTACCCTTACTCGTTACCTTCCTTGTAGGTTTTTCCCCAATTTTGTTCTCCCCATTTGATCTCAATGGAAAAGTAGGTACCTTTTGTATGCTTGTTTCTTTCTGGAGGAACACAACAGGCAATCGAGACCAGCAACGGTGGCACAAGCAGATGAAATCGAGACCTTGTAGTAGTAGCAACGACGCAACAATGGAAGTGAAGATGTGGGAAGTTGAGGTTTGGGGATTTTTTGGGTTGAGAAATTATTGTTATCCCCTACTAATTTGTTTTTCTTTAGTATGCCATTTCGGGGATACTATAAAGTTGTCAGTGCCCTTTTTTATTATTTACTAAGTTCCCATCACATCCTCAATGATGCGTAGCATTGCTACTGGTGCGTCTGAGCCAGAGGTGCACACACTAACCAATTAGGTTTGGTTAGATAAGCCCCAAGGAACTCGAACACACTTGGGATCTTTTGATATTTATCAAAACCCTAAAATTACTCAGTCACAACACTAAATAGGTCACCCTCAAGTGCACATGGTACTATTATAGTAAAGATAAGAGGCAAATATAGGGGTCGATCCTCAGAGATGGTGGGGGTACTAGAGCTAGGTTAGCATTGGATATGTTCCTAAAGGGCGCTAGACTAGTGTTGAAGGGTTTAAAAGGGGTTTTGGTTTCATTGCACTAAGAAAACAAGCAAGTGAAGGGAATATGAAAACTAGATTACCAAAGACTAGATTATCCTAGGCAAGTTAGGTCTAAGCAACTATATTAAGCAATCAACTAAACAAGGGCAAGACGATCTACACTACTCTAGGAAGGCAATTAGGAACTAAGAGCTAACCTAAACACTAAAGCAAGCAATAATCTAAGTTAACCCTAACTAGAAAGACTAAGCAATTAGCTAGAAAAAGCCAAAGGCAATTAAGATAAACTAGCATTAACAAGCAAGAAGATTAAGATGGATTTCAAGCAATGAATTAGGTAGGTGGGCCGTCTAGGAATGTGATTCGTAATTAGTTGGGTGAGTCAACATGGTATGCAATTATCACAATTCAATCTAGATTACCAAACCAAACAACAAGGCAAGTGCTATTAGAATGTACCCTATACTACTATTTGGAGAACTAGGGTTAGGTGTAATTCTAGTAGGACTTCTCAAGTCTAGGTTTCTAGGATAAGTGGTAGTAGGGAAATTTAGAGACTAGGGTAGGAATGGAAGTATAGATGCGGGTTTTTCACCTCATGCTACTAGCCATATAGCCTTTAGAAAGCTCTAGGAAATTGCACTAATCACACTTACACTAGATACTTAGATCTCACACTCACTTGTATAAGGAGGGATATGTATGTAGGAACAAAGGGGCTAGCTAGGGATCCACTAATTAGACCTAGGAGACATTCCTAAGATTGTTGTATACATTCCATTTCCTCCTAGAAGCTAAGTGTCATCAAACATCACAAAGCAAGCAATTTATGTTTAAGTACAAAAACCACATGCAAGATAATGGGAAATGAGATATAAGCAAAGGCAATCATCATAGAATTAAATTATGTTCATTACAAATTATTCTCCCCAATATGGTATCAAAGTCACATTTTTACCCCAAACAGCCCACCACTAGGGGCTTAGCTAGACATAATCAAAGAAAAGGCAAAAGAAATGAGAAGAAGGGGATATGACTCCATGGAGCTCAAAGTAGATCCTCCTTCTTCACCTCCTAGATGTAGTAGGGTGACCTCCTTCCTCCAAGGTGGATGATGGGCATGAAAATAGAGGGGGTTATGGTAGAAAACCTAGAAAACTAGGTTTCACTACAAAAAATAGTCGATTTAGCTACATTTATTCTAGCTACATATACTACATTTGTAGTCAAAACCTTTTTTCTTTACATATTATATAACTATAAATAAAATAAATATAGGTAATTCTAATGACTACAAAATTAACTACATATATCCATTACAGACAAAATTGTCTTTTAATCCTCTCCTCCTCCCCCCCTACCAATTCCAAATAAACCATATGCTCCAAAAATTCTAACTTTATCGCACGTGAATCCCTCCTCCCCCTATTACTGCGGTTAGTACTCGATTCTCCCTGATTGGTGCTAAATGGCACCGATGCTCCGTCTCCCCCTTCCCCAACCCCCCCATCTTCTCACAGGCACCACCCCACCAAACAACCCTCGATCTGATCTCTCTTTGTACATCTCACCCTATTCTCCTCCCTCCTATCCCAGCCTCTAATACCGGTAGGTAGTTGGAGTGAGGTGTGGCGACGACGACAACCTATGGGGGTGGTGATCTTCCAGATGAATCGGGTCTCACACACGGCAAGGGAGAAGACATTATTCTCAATGAAAACAAGGAAATCAATTCAATCCCATTTCCGCTATCTAAGCTGATTTATATACAACGTGCCCCCTCTAGAGATCACACCGACTACTACATGAATTCTCGTGATTGCAAGGCCCAACAACCTGATTCCTTTAATGATTAGCCACAAGGGCCATCTGTTGTTTCGTCTATCATCCTTGCCACAAGTAGTGTGGGTGGAGCACGTTTGGTCCCAGCTATCTGGAGGGTCACGTGTGTATCAATTGTCCGTCTACCATCACCTCACATATTAACAGAGAGGAAATTTTAACATTACATAGCCCTATGACAAAATGGTCATGCTCACAGATTCATGACAAATTCCTTAACGACAATCATGGTAAGGTAAGATGAATTAATGGTCCAAGGGGAATGCCACACATGTCGCCTATAGCTCCTAACATCATTAAAGAGCAGAATATTAATTTTGGCTTTTCATTTGAGAGTTTTTTTTGTAGGAGTTTGTTTCCAAGATAACAAAGAAGGTGAAACCTTTTATTCATCTTTTGTACATATCCATACGATTGCATTATGCTATTGCTGCTAGTCTTTCTCATCCTTATAATTTGATATTTTTCTTCTCATTTTCATGTTTTTTCTGGTTCTCTTAGTTACTTCTAATGTTTTGAACCAATAAATGTTTGACAAATTATGAAATTATAACCAAACTGTGAGCTTAGCATTCGTTTCTATTTGTTCTTATATTTTTATCTACAACTATAGTGCCTTGGGATTTTCCTATTCTTCATCTACCTTGAGATGATTGATTGTGTTTGTTTCTGATATCTCCTATTGAACTATCACATCTCTATATTTTAAGCTGATGAACATTAGGTCCTACTCAGGCATGGTCTTGCTACAATCTTCACTTGGATGGTTGTTACAATCATCCCTATTTCATCTCTGTCCATGACTCCGTTTCCTTCACACTTTCCAACATGAACCATGGAGTCATAGTATAATTCCATCATTCCTTCTTTAGGATGTTGCTAATGGTCATTATCTTCTCCCTATTTCGATCTATTTGTGTTTCCAGCTGGATAGTTATGGTTTTTGTAGTCAGTAATCAGGTTCTTATCCCATTTAATTTATACTCAACCATTGGTTCCTTTTCAACGAACATAGTGTCATTGCGGCACCTCCAGATTGTCCACTATTTAGTCACAAATCAAATAGTCCAGTCTTGCAATCTGTTAGATAAGTTGTTGAAATCTAAATGCAAAGTACTGATATGGAACGTCTAGTATAATATCCTTCAACGAGCAATGGTCATGAACGCATTAGCATATTTTTAATACAAAATTTAATTTTTATAATTTTTGTTGATCTGAGAAAATAGTGCATGATGATTCTTCCACTCAGTGTCCCTAAAATAGGCACCTTTCACTGTGCATCCTCTGCTCAAAATATAACAGACTTTTAGTGGCCAATCTCCTTCTATTTTTGTTCTCTATATTCCATTTTTAGTTTTTTTATGTGGATAGTATGGTGACCAATATGGTGTGCTCCCCAACATTGCTAGCCAATAAAATGATCAAAGTGAATGCACACCATTATGTACCCTTAAGATAGAAAATCCTCAGGAAAATTCAAATCGATGGGACCTAGTAAATTCTTTTTAGTGACTTATAGTTATGAAATAGTATGGATGACCTCATTGTTTCAGAAATATTGGTCTCTATTAGTTATGTTATTCACCCTCATTACGTCCCTATCTCCATTTTGAGTTTCTTGTGTAGGAGTAGTTTCCTGTCCTATTACCCAGCTGGCATATATGAGGATTCTACAACTCTCTATTTCCCATGGGTGGCACTCATTGCTTTGGGAAATTGATTTATAATCAGCTACAATAGTATAAGGAGATGTGCATTATATGAATAATTCCTAGAAGCTATATTGCAATAGCAGATTCAAATGAGGTATGTTGCTAACTTGAAATTCATACATGTGAACCATCATATCATCATAATTTTAATTTTATATCATAGCTACATTAAAACTTGCATCATATTTGGATAATATTCATGTATATATATGTTCATATCAAGTTCACTCTACTCGATAGGTACAATTCAAGGGATTCATTCATCAACATTGTCTATTCACTGCAACAGGTTCTGAAAAGGAGGTAAACCTCCTTCTTTTTTTGGGGCTACCTAAATTATTGTACCCCTCTTCATAAATCATGCAAATGTGCCACCTACCTTTGGCCCTCGTATGCCTACCTATGTATATCAGTTGTTCATAAAAAATGTATTGAGTGCCTTAGATTGTCATTGCATGCAAACATGATCTATTTTGTAATATTTCTATTGACATTGCTCCTCCAGTCCTGAAGAATTACAGTATAAATAAAAAAATTAGAAGTTTTGACACTAAGGTATAGCACCCCCAACTACTAAATGTCTTCTTCTTAGTCATGACAACACAACCCATCCTCATTTCTCTAAAACCCAATGACCCATATGTATCTTCACATTTTTGTCTCACTAAATAGAACCAACCTCCCTTACACCTCTACACCATTCAACTCCTATAATATAATAATTCATATAATTGTCTAAAGTGACCTTACACTCTCCCTACACCCATTTAGAAGACATGTTCATGAGAACCAAATCCATACTATCAATATACACTCCAATTACAAAACAATGTGTGGATGTCCACACTATCCTACTGACCAAAATGAATACTTTGTTTCTTTTGTTTCCCTCTTATACATTATTTATTTATTTAAGTCATTGTGCAAAGTCATTAGAGGTCAGATGGCAGTCTGAGTCAAACTACATGTACATAATTTCAAAGCTTGGGCATTTAGTCTTATAAGAATTAGGTGTTGTTTAACAATTAAACTAGTGACGTAGTTTCCTATTTTTAATTGGTGATCATAAACTTCTAACACAAAATAGGGATGGGTACAAGTATTCATGCAAAATGTATGAAATCTAATTCTTTTCAGTTTATAGAATCATTTATGTAATAAGTAAACATTATATTTATGATTTGAGTTCAAAGCACAAAGCAATACTTTACCAATGTTAAGAAGTTTTGATGTTGTCTAATGTCAGTTCCACCTTGTATGGAGATAGGGTGCATTGATGATGGGAGCTTGATTCAAGACTAGTTTTATTGTAAGTCATCTCCCTAACCTCATTTATGATGATGACATCAAGTTTGCCATATATATGGAGAAGCATGTGCATTTGAATAGTGCATGTATCACCTTCACTATATGTAGGATACCATTAATGTGTTGGGTTTCCATAGGTGGTGTATCCAAGATGTATACAATAAGTCATGAGTTGAAGACCAACATGCAAATCTCTTCACAAAATTCAATCATTGATCAATTTGTACTTGATAATGGGTTTAAGTCATAGAATTGGTTATTATATTTTTAGTTGGGTATGAATGCTTGTTCTATTATGTATATTGATAAGAAAATATTGGGTGGATTATATTTCTTACTAAGTAATCTATCTTTGACTTGTAAGAGGTTTTCATAACAAATTTGAAATTTTGGAAATTCATCACCCGAAGCTAGACTAGGCAGTAGAACTACCCTAAGTGGCTATTCAGTTAATTGTAGTGGATAACTTTTTGCCTCCTTACTTGGAAGATTAAAAATGAGCTAGTCTTCCCATATAAGAATTCACATCTAGCATTAATGTACATGAATTCAATGTGTTGACCTGGCTCTCATGGTTATGTAATTAAATCTGTTCCAAACTAGAAACCAACTATTGTCCAACAAAATCAAAACAACAATTGGTTAGCGTCTCCTCTAGGTCTCATCTAAATGAACATTGGTGCACCTTGCTTTGCAGGGGTGATGGTGTCCCTATCTACTATTTTCAGAACAATGATTGTGTACTTGGAGTCTCTCATCTCATCTCTGACTTTATATGTTTCTTTTTCTCTCTACTCAAGAATTTTGTTAGACTATTATGGTTACTTGGTTATTCATCTGAGATCAATGATGATCTTGAGTATGGTGTTATGGTTTGAGTTTTTATTAAGGCTCGCTATCTTGTCATTATGAACTATGGATCAAAAGGGGTTTCAACAAAAAACCAGTGCCACTGCTAGCAGGCATCTAGCAAAATCATTTTTAGCTGCTAGTAGGCATGCATGGTAAATGTCAGATAGAGAGGGATCCATCATTTCAAAGAATCATTTCCATGAAGGGGAATGCAGAGTTGCCATTATTCATAATTGTGAATCAAGCGAGAGGCCCTGATTATGGTCATCGATATGATAAGTATGTTAGATTCAGCCAATCTGTATTAACGTTTATGAAGCTTTAGAAAGTCTTCTATGCACCAGCTCTTCTTTAAATTGTTTGTGGTACCTTAACCGCCCTAATAAAAATGATAATATGTCTTTGGCTTTTTATCATGTAGTCTAAGTAACCACTGACCACATTGAAATATTGCTCACCAACAAGCTCCAATGAAAATATTGTTCACCAAGGCATTTCTCTTTGATGCTTTCTATCGCTCTGCCAATATGCACAACAACCAACCCATGTAAAGTCCTGAATGTTCTGTTCCGTAGAGATTTTGTTAGATAAATAGGGATGGCAGTCAGTGTGTTTTATGTCTGCACTGATGATGAATAATTATTCCCCCTGAAAAATATTGTCTTTCTACTTTGTTACAGAATCCTATATCAAACTTTACTATCACACTATATTGAAAACTAGGTTAAAAGATGATAGGAAATTATCGATACAAGTATATGCTCTATTGGAGTATTAAATTGTTTTTGTTATCCAAAATTGTCCTGCTCTTTTGCTTATTTTTGTTGTCTACTTTATGAATGTTCATCTTATTGCATATTGATTTGAACAAAAGTATGGGAAAAACCACCATCACTGCTATGAGGAGTGGTGATGATGTGACGCAAGGCAACCATTCTTCTATTAGTGAGTAAAATCTTTTGATTAGCTACAGTTGCTGGTTGAGTCAGCTTGAACGGTTCACAACTTGTGTGGTTCTAGTTTTATAAGAATATAGATGAATCATAAAACCATGAGGAGGTACATTGATTAATCATATTAATTCAACTTACTAGAAACATCAGTCACTTCGGGACATTACTTCTTGCAATCGTTCCATCCCATTCTATCTCTCCTCTAGAATACCCTGTTGTTGTGCTAGTATAAGCATCAGCTAACTTCAAAGCTATTGTTGACTGGTGCCCCTAGTTGTAGCACTGGGATAGACCAATAGAGTGGTTTGGTGGAGGGCCAACTATCTACAACAATACCAAGATGGCTAGTGAGAGGGGGACTAGAAGTTCTTTGAGGATGGGATCTTTATTAGTCTTCCCTTTTGTTAAGAAAATTATATTAGTGGAGGTGCAACTATATTATAGTCAGACCGCAACTAAACTAATTATATCACCCTAAAGATGGTATTCCAACACCAAATTCAAGACATATTTGGGTTTGCCATTGCCACCCCTGGAGTCAGTAACAGATTCCTTTACTAAGCAGAACCTAATTCCTGAGAAACATCTCTGTCTTGCTTACTTCCTTTCCCATCTATAGTGTCAAAGGGATTCTCCATGTTATATGGTTTTCTTTCCTTGGTCGAATGAGCTAGTTCTTTCCTCTTGTAATGCACTAAGACTGATTATACATATTATTTTCTAAACTTTACATTTCTAGTATAAGTTGATAATGTGAGAGTCTTATACAGACAAATATGGTTCCTTAGTTATTCATCCTAAGATCAATGGGGATCTTCTATATGGTGAAGTATAGCTTGATATTTTATAAAGGATCTTTATCTTCTCATTATGAAGTATGGATTTATTGGGGTACCAACAAAATGACCTATACCTACAACAACAAAGTTCTAGTGTTGTTTATCTCTGTTGGAGCATCTATATGTTGAATGAAACCTAATTGGTTAAGATCCCTTGTGAACCTCTACTCTAGGATGTCCTAACCTTCTTATGTTTTGAAATCTCCTCCGTGTATACTACAAAAAGGTTGTGTTGTATATCCATATGGTACAATAAATCTGTATCCAAGAAAGGTAGGTCTAACTCTCCAAGGAAAATCTGACAATGAATGTAATTATCACATAGAACTAATTTTATGTTTTCTAGTTTTTATGCTTTTATTTCATATGTGAAATGGGGCAAAATACCAGTGAGAGGTGTGTTGTTGCTTCTAATAGAAAAATTATGCATAATTTTCAACTAACTTAACAAGAATTCTATTCCAGATTTCACATTCCATATCCCAGTAAGAGGTGTCTTTGATCCTGACTTATTTAGTGTGTGATATTCTTGGCATTCTTTCTTCCTGATCATCTGGTTTTTTTTCTTTGTGCCTTGGTTGTACCATGTTGTTGATGTGTTTTTATCTCTCTGCCTTTGAAGCTTATGTTCAGTTTCCTATTGTGAAATTCTAATTCCTGATAAGTTATTTGTTGAGGTAAGTTTTAATATTTCCCATATTATCATTCCCTTTTAAAATGTTGCCTTTCTTTGTCACTTTTGAATAGCACCAAAAACAAACTTATGGAGTGTAAGCCCCTATCTTATGGGATGAGTTGGAGGCAAACCATACAAAACAATTCCTGCATAGACTTGTATGCCAATGACATTCTCTGTCAGCAATGTCCTAACTCATCAAGGTACTTGTGATAAACCCAATGCATTTTGAGATTACAACTTTGATCTTGTTGATCCAACCAAACCCACAAGGTGGGTTTCCAACAATATCAATCTACCATCACAAATTTTCTCAGTTAATTCCATTTGATAAAAAGATGTAAATTTTTCATTTGTTATTTTTAGTTCAAGCTATAGTTTTAGTTGTGATTCATTCACTTGCTATGAAGTATATGCCAACACATTGAGAATAGTGTATGAAGATTACATCACAAGGCTTTTGCAGGTTTGAACTGTGTAAACCTCACATCTTGGGGTCAATGAACAGTCAACCTTAAGGAGTCTTGCATGGATTTCGAATCATGATTTTTGGTTCAGCTAACACAATGTGTATGACAATACTTTGATTAATTTGCATCTCCCATAACTCCAATTTGCAGTAATCAAAGATTGTAAAAAAAAAATTGTTTCTCTATATTCTATAAAATTTTGGATGACCCAATACCTAAGATGTTGTCTGCAAGATGTCAGTATTAATAAAGAGGGTGAGGAAGTGATTTCAAGTGTTCATAAAAATTTCATTGGAGTAGCCGACCTTAGCTAAGATATCCAGGATAGTTGAACATTTTTTTACACTAGATCTACCAATCTATTTCAACTAGAAGGTCTTTTTTAACTTAGATCTACCAATCTATTTCAACAGGTCAGTTGAAAGACATTAAACTGGTTGAGTACTTGTTGTCGAGTAATCATAGGAATATTACTATATTACTACTAGGGGTTCCTATTTTGTGGCCTTCCTAAAGTGGATGTTGGACTCATTTCCTTTCTGATGATTTTTACTGAGTTTTCTTGAAGAATTTTGTGATACTTCTTTTGAAGATGACATCAGGTTGAATGTGTTTGAGTATGATCTTTTCTAGTTACCCTGTTGTTGAACCTATCTTCTTAAGCTACCATCTAATTGGAGTATGAGGAGGATTGACCTCTTTATGGAGCTCAAAGATTTCGTAGTAGTCCGCTGACCTTTCTTTGTGAAAGTTTTCTACTATATACACTACAGAGAATCATATCATTTAATGAGCATATAATTAACTTTTAGGTGATTGTAGAGGTTTTAGGATGATTTATGACTTCATGAATGATGATGTTTAGTTTAAAACTCTCTTCATATAGATTTTTATCTGGTGAAGATGATTACTATTTTTGTGTTTGATCTGAAGTGCTATCTGCTTTGAGGGAATGCCCTTGTGGTTTTGCAGAGGTCGATTCTCTTGGAGAAGTGTATTTTGATATGTATGAGCCTAAAATTGAATATGATCAATTACTTCAAGAGGTTTGGAATACGTTTATGATCTTTTTAATATCATAATCCTGTAATTTTTTCTTTGTTCTTAATAGGAACTATTATGAATTTTCATCTATGTCTTGCCATTTGGATCTAAT
Source organism: Alisma plantago-aquatica (assembly GCA_963693085.1). NCBI lineage: Eukaryota > Viridiplantae > Streptophyta > Magnoliopsida > Alismatales > Alismataceae > Alisma > Alisma plantago-aquatica. The sequence continues at coordinate 1,328,469,374 of OY856410.1, read as the reverse complement.
AGACTAAAAAAAGCCACAAGTAAGCAACCCACCTTTAGTTCAACTCATTGCTCCTTAACCACCTATTGAGTTTGCATTATATATTAGAACTAATGTTGGTTATTTAAGGATAGTTTTTCTTAGTGCAAGAGGTTGATTGTGAATTGAAAATAGAGGTTATGAAAGGATTGTATTGTGGCATGGAGTTGCTGCATCTTTGGACCTGTTTTACAATTAGATACAAAATCCTTAATGAATCACAACTTTTATCTTCTTGTTTTCTTACATTCAGGGTTTTCTTCTCTGCCTCATGAAAGCAATGCTTCTTTGTGCTTTATGATGTTTTCACTCTTTATTTTCTTGATCGTATTTCAGAAGCTGAGTTTGAGGCATGCACTACAAATTTCCTTTATTTTAGTGGTACTTCCTTCATTCTTGCTTAGATTTGAATAGAGATTGTTTCTATGATTGGATTCATTTTGTTGGAGATTGCTCACTACATAGGCTACCAATTGCACATGGGTATGGGGACCCTTTCATCTTAATAAAAATTCAACTAATTTTAATTAGGAGAATATTTCATTCTATGTCATTATTCTATGTCATTTGGCAGACGCAGCAGGACATGACATGCTCATTATTCCTATTGTGCAAACAAACAAGCTTGGGATAGGATCATTTGGGTAGAGCCTTGGTTTGAAAGTGAGGCATTACTACTCTTACATGTAGCCCTATATATCGGGATACCCTAATGTAATATCCCTGACCTGGGTTATGCCTTAACACTAAAAGTTTTTCTTAATAAAGTTAATTATATGCTTGCTCTTATTTCTTGAAAAGTAATTAAGGATCAAGAGGAACTTATGTTTCAATTTTAGTCCTTTTCGAATAATGTTGAAACAATGTTTTGCTTGTTTTGGACTAAATTGAAAATTACCCAAGTTGAGGGGTTGAATTGCAAATGTTACATGAGTAAATGTTCCTCATGTGTTGAAGCATCATGAGAATGAAGATGATGCAGAGGTATGGCTTGGGAAAAGCCTGAGTACCAAGAAAGAGCTGATAAAGCAATGTTTGTGCATTAAGACCTAGTTTTGGTATAATATGCAATTGACCCAAAACCTAGGTTTCAATATGCAAATTACCACTTCAAATAGTCCCTAATGTTTGTTGTCATCATGTAGAGCAAATAAAATGAGAGGAGCATCTCATTTGTATCACTTTGAAGGAGAGAGAATCTTGATATTAAAATAATCAAGATTTAAGCATAATTGAAACCCTAATTCAATTTAATGCAAACATAATTATATTAATTGGATTGTCCTTCAACCAAAATTGTGTTGGTTGAAAATTGACAAGTATGGACGTCCTTGTGCCTTGCAAAGGCAACGAAAATATCCAAAGTAATGGATAACTCACTCACATTATTAAAAGCAAAAGTAATATCCACTAACTTATGGATATTACTATTATATGATTAAGGTGCTTAATTTCTTTTCCCTTAATTCATGGATAATGGAAGGGAATTTGGAGTTGAGGAAGATATCCTTGCATGCAAGGCGTTGAGGGGAAGTGGTGGCACCAATTTTGGAATTAAAAGATTTTTATAAGGCATTTTCTCTCTCATTGATTTCCTTATAAAAACACCTTTTACAACTCAAATCAAAGGCTTTTTCGAATCCACTTCTTATCTTTGCTTGTAAAACAACCAAGGGAGCTTTGGAGGATCAGTAGGACGACCCCCAACCTGTTGGTAAGCTTCTTGACTTCCTTTGACCTTAATTCCATGGTGGAAATTGAAAACCAATGCATGATTTCTTCTTATCTCGATCCCATCTTCAATTCTAACCATTCCTTTTCACTCAAAGCTTGAGGACGAGCCTTGGGATAGTGAAAGGAGTTGCATCCACCATTTTTGATGTGATCTTGAAGCTTTGAAGCTCTTGGAGGCGGGTTTTATAACTTGAACCCTTACTATTGTTATTGCATTCAATCCCTTATCAATTGTCGATCATTTGTTCTTCTTGAAATTCACTTGATCAAATCAATGGAACCACCATGAAAATTACAGAAAAATATGAAGGATCGTCACACATCTAAAAAATATCCTATGCAAACGGTTTCAAAAGTTGGAAACCAATCGGTTTCATTGAAATTGGTTAAACAATTTCAACAAACCGTTAGAAACCATTTGAAGTGGTTGACCATTTGCAATGGTTGACCATTTAGAGTTCATAGGCTTATGTTGATGTTTGATGACCCATTAAATTGAATTGATTATTTTCAAAGGGTTCATCAGTTGAAGGCTAATCAATTATCAAACCCTAATCGGGTTAAGTTATGAAATTTTAGTTGGTTGAATTTAAATGTTGGGTTGATTAACTCAAATGGTCTCAAGACCATTTGGAGATCACCCAAACGGTCTCAAGACTATTTGGAGGTCTAGGATTTAGTATGGTTGAGTAATTGAAGGACCAGAGATAGCAAATTGAAATGTAGTCAATAGTTCAATTGGTGACCAAACTAATGATCTAAACCCTAATTGAATTTCATAAATTTCAATGATGGAATGGGGCAAACGGTCTCAAGACCATTTGGAGGTCATCCAAACAACCTCAAGACCATTTGAGGTCAGGTGATATCATAATTTGATGATGATTCATTGATTTCAATTGAATAAGTTCCACAATGTTAATCATTGAAGGTCCCTCGATTTCAAAACACTAATTGAAGGTTTCTTGATTATAAATCCTAGTTCAATTGGGTTTAAAACCCTAATTGATGGTCCAAATGAAGGATGATTCAATAGTTCAATTGATAAGTGAATCAAGGATTTAATTGATAATCAATTCATTAATTGAAACCTTGAATTGTTTAAGTATTGAAAGACCTTTTTGGTCCATTTAGTTTTGAGAGGGTTTGGACCACCGGTCTCAAGACCGTTTGGGTCCAAATGGTCTCAAGACCATTTGGGTCCAAGCGGTCTCAAACCATTTGGAGACCCAAGTCCAATCGGTTTCAACACACTTCTTGCCCAAACGGTTTCAAACCGTTTAGAGAGTAAAGGGTCAAGAACGTTTAGTGATTCAATGTGATCATATCAATTGAAAACTTATTGTGATGAAGGATCAATTGACCCTATAATTGTTACTGATTTATCTCAAAGATAATCACGAGGGTTGTACCTTTAAGGTACTAAGTGATTGGTAACCTTAGATGAGTTATTCCTTGAAGCTTAAGTAAGCAATATTTCAATATATTATGTCAACCCTAATTGAATGTATTTAATTGAAGGGTTGGTTGACCTAATCTAACCAAGTTTGACATAGTCAATATCCTAGAGGGTATGAGAGAGAGAGAGGAATACATATATGTAGGATAATCATGCAATGCATAAGCCTCAACACCTTCATTATGAATAAACAATGAATTTAGGGTATGATCTTTGTTGAAGAGAACATGAAACCCTAATAAAAAAGATTGATGAACCTTAACCCTAATTGAGGGTCATGCCATGTGAAAGCCTAACTGAGAGTGATGCCATGTGAAACCGTAATTGAGGGTGATGTCATGTGAAACCCTAATTGAGGGTGATGCCATGTGAAACCCTAATTGAGGGTGATTCCATGTGAAAACCTAATTGAGGGAGATGCCATGTGAAACCCTAATTGAGGGTGATGCCATGTGAAACCCTAATTGAGGGTGATGCCAAGTGAAACCCTAATTGTGGGTAATGCCATGTGAAACCCTAATTGAGGGTGATGCCATGTGAAACCCTAATTGGGGGTGATGCCATGTTAAACCCTATGCAATGGTATGATGAGGAGCCCTAACACAGGGCGATGGTATGTGAAACTCTAATTTTGAGTTATATTACATGAAGCCCTAATTTTGAGCAATATGATGATAAACCATAACCCTAATTACTGGGTAATGGTATGATAAAAACCTAATGATAAAATAGTGGGTAATGCCTTATAAAGGTGAATATCTCAAATGGTTGATCATAGATCTTATAGTAAGGAAATGCCTTAACCTGAAATGAGACCATAACATTGAAGATAGTTGGACCATTCTTATATGTGACCAATGCACTTCATGGTAAAAATGATAGGTTAGTGGATGAAAGTATTACGATGGGAAAATACCTTAATACAAGATAAGTTGATAACTCGAGTAAGTTGGAAGTGATGAGGAAAGTGATACATCAAGATATGATAGATACCACTTTTAGCATTCCAGGGTTGAAATACCTTGATGTACCGTAAATCTGATATACTTGGACAAGAAACACATAAAGTGTGTTATGTAATTGTTACAAAGAAATGTGATGAGTTTGATATACCTTGATAAGTATAGGCTAATATACCTTGAGAATGGGGTTAAGCCAAACTAATGAATATGATGTAATCATACCATGATAAGGATGAGAGATGAGCTCATACCTTGAATTGATAATCATTAATTATATATGATGAGAGTACTAAGAATGAGTGAATACTTATGATAGCAATGAATACTCCTAGAGGAGTGGAACAATAAATTAGGGTTCGATTGATAAGATAAACATAAATCCTTAATTAATGTGAAATGGGAAACCTAACCCGAATTTAGGGAAAAGGGATGAAAAGCCCTATTTGATAGTAAACCCTAACCCTGGTAAGGGAATATTGGTGTTACTATTGTATTGCAGGGTGTGATGTGAAATTATCATGACTGTTATCATGTGTATTAACCTTGCAGATATCATGAGATGATGAACATAGACATATTTGAGCTATGATGCTTATATAATAGAAATGTTGATTGGCCTTGTATGCCATTACGTTATTGTTGCTTAGTAAGAAGTAACAAAATGTGCAAGAGCTTTATGAGCCATTATATTAATTGTTGCCGAATTAGAGGTGACAAGATGTGCAGTGGCATAGTGAGCCATGTTAGATGCTTGTGTAACAAGTATCATGTATACCTTGGTAAAATGACCTGAACGTAATAGTTACCGAAGAAGTGGTAACATGTTCAGTCATGAACTGAGGGTTTGAATACGCATATTCTGTAATCATGATGATGATATTGTTGAGAAATGAGATCATCCATGTAATGAGATAAGGGATAAAGATCCCAATGTTTTACAAAATTTTGAAAAGTATTGATGGAAGTATTACACATGTTTCTTTGTAGCATTTGTCATAATAATTCCTGTTTGAGAACTTGACTGATGCTAAAAGAATATGATAATGTACTTAATTAATTAAGTGAAATAATATCATGTAGAGCCCTGGCCATAGATCCATTAGTGTCAGAATTTGTTGATGGTGAAACGGGTTGCTCCACGGCATAACCCGGAGTTTGCATATTTTTTAATATGCGGGGGTGATGGGTGAAAATATATGTACGTCCTAATGGGGGAATTGATGGAAGGTAAACATTAAACATCTCAATCCTTCATTATATGTACATGAATGGATGTATCACGAATCTCCCAAAGATTGTGATGGATGTATCAGAAATCTCCCAATAGTATTAATGTCGGATCGATGGAGATAAACATGAAATCTATCGATTGTGAAGAGAGTGAAGTTGACCCTGCCTCTATAGAGAAGTTGCTACTATACCCTGGAAAAGCTATTTTAGCAGTGACACAAGATGTCCTTCATGTGATCTCGTGCTGACCGAGAGAGGGGAGGCCATGGTAGCCAGCTCTACCTTTGACCTTGTATGGCACCGATTTCGACTTTACAATTGTCGGTTGGAGTATGAGCGGTATACCTCATCTCCTCAGGGCATAAGTGTGATTATAAAATGTAATCAGCCGTATAGCATGTTTACATAAGGATTGAATACGGAAATTTACTAGCTAATGTTACATTCCTTTTATGCATCTCTAGGTGATCGATGTTATTTATATCCCTTTACATTCATTGCAAGTAGATGGACAAATTTTGACTCTACCATGGGTAGATGCAATGTTCTCCTTAGAAAAGGAGATTACTTTACTTTGTTCATACAGTGATCCATCTACTGTTAAATATATAAGATTTCCCTACTCAGTTTTATTTTAATAAACTACAATAATAATGTTTTGGGAGAGAGTTATATCTCCCGATGGGGCAATTTTCAATTGTCTCACCCCTGTGGGATCCAACATTTTTTAGGTGGACGCGGACAAGAAATAGAAATCCCTGCAACAGAGGAAGGACATCAACAATAGGAACAACAGTGAGATCTCAGGTGGAGATATTGTCTGTCAAGTCATATAGATAGTAGTCCTATGTGTCGTCTCTATACTCTCAGGTCCTCGGAGTTAGTAGTTAGTACTTTTAAATAATCGATCTGAGATTTTATCTTGATGCCTCGAGGTTCTTATGATGTCTGTATATAATGGTAATAGGGTAGTTGATATTTGTAATCCTCAAGAAGAGATAGTACAAGTTATGTACTTATGAACCAAGGTGTAAATGTTATACATTGGTTCTTGATGAAAGAGTTTTCTTATGATTGGATCTCTTTGCAAAAAGGTTTTAATTTTTAGTGATTTTCAGCAATCCGCTGCTAATGTTTAATTTTTCTTAATCAGTAATGATTTGTTTATCGGTCGCTATAAGTTTGGTATTAGTGCTCTAGGTTTGCTGAGTCTACAGAGACATAGGACTAAGGTAGTAGAGTCTGTTCTAAGTGTCTTCCAGTCTATCTGATAGTGACTTCTGATCATAGGAGAGAAGTAAAGCTTGAAGATGGCTGAGTCACACAAAGAACATGCTACACAAAGCAGTAATGATGCACCAGGAAGAGGTGCATGGGATCAGGCAAGAGTGGAACAACTGCCTAAGAACCCTCAAGATGATCCAACTATGATAAGAAATCCTTTGTTAAGTATGACGATTGGGCAAATTAAGGCAACTATGATGTATTTAGTGGGTCAAGCATTGGCAATACAACCTAGATTACTAGTCCCCAATGATGAAATTCTAGATTTAGACCGAATCTGTGCTTAACCTCATCCTGTTGAATCAATAAATAGTAATGGAAGGAATAGGATACGACCTGAAATCAGGGTCTTTTACAAGTGTAGGAAACCTAGACATATCAGAAGGTATTGCACAGAGAAGAAAAATAAGGTGATGATTGAGAAAAGGCCTATCCAAACCTAGGAACAGAGGCCTAGTAGTTCCAAATAGAAGAATTTTTTAGTACCACCAGTACAACCAGAGCCTAGTGCACCAAGGAAATGGCTACCTGGAAAGGGTAAAGAACCTTCTAGACCACATCTAAAGCCTAGAATTTGCTACCAATGTAGACAGGTAGGACATCTGGCAAGAGATTGCTCAGCTAGAAATGTTATGGTGAATCAACCTCTAAGGCAGAGTCAGCCTGAGTCAAGGAACCATCCACGAATCATGACAAATCAGACAAAATAATGTCATTTTAATATGTCTTTTTATGGTTTCCTGAGTAAAATTGAGAAGGTAATTGATTGAGCTTTCCTTGATTAGTCCTAAGAGGACTTATATTTTGTACAGTAACATTATAGATGTTTCATATTGTTCTTACCTCTATGAAAGTGGATGAGGTATAGAAGAGATACCTGGATGAAATCTAGGAATGTTAAATCTTATGCTTGTAATAATATGAAAAGGAAGGAATATGATATTATACAAAGTGCATACTACTTAATCTCAGTATTTATATACCCTGGCCAGGTATACAACTATGGATGATAAAGTGAGTATGGAAACTCTTAGATTGTCATCTTTTTTATTACTTTGATCAAGTAGTCATTCTGAGACAATCCAATGAGTATCATGAAATTAGAAATATGGAATTAAAAAATGTATCATATCCTAAGAATATGACAGAGAAATCTGAGATAATCTCAGATGAGTATTTGTGTATGAGGAAATAAAAAGTATACTCCTCATAAGATAAGAATGAGAACAAGGGAGGTGATCCCTATTCGATAAAGTTTGTGTGTATAATAAAGATCTTTTCCCATAATGAGGAAATGGGAAATGTGATAAGATCATAAGATGTTCATGAACATGTTAGATAATAACAAAGTAAGGAATAATTTTATGTAAACATCCTTATAAATTCCTATGCCGAGGGCAAGGAACCTAGGATGAGACAAAGAGTAAATGATTCATGAATAGTTAAAAATTAATGAAATAATAAGAGGAATATGCTTCCTTGTTTTCTTTCCTTTCAGGGACATGGCAATCAAGTGGGTCTTAGCACACTTTATGTGCATAAGATAAAAATGTTCATGTAATGGATACTTAGAAAAGTATCAGTTTATCTTGGACTTTGGTTCCAAGATAAAGATATGTGTAACAAGTAATGTCCCAAGGTGAAAGAATGATGCAGATGTGATGTGTTTTGACACATGTAATTGATACCAAGGTAAGAGATTTTGGTATCTAAAGAAATACCAGATGATTTATGCTGGCTACCTAGAATGGTCAACCATGAAATCAGTTTAATAGTATAAACATCACATGTTAGGGGTTTATGCTTTCCATAAACATAACAATTGAAGAAATTTTTAAGATAAGTTCTTAATTGATAAAGTAATCTCTTTTTATAATAAGAGAAGGTACAACTAATAAGATAGTAAGTACAAGTAATAAGGAAGTCTAGTATTATGTCACCAGGTGAGATGGCACAATCAAGGTATGAAAAGACTTATAGTCCCAAGAGGGTAATAGAACATAAATGTGATCATAAAAGTGAAATGTTGAATTAAATAAGGAGCATGGGAGACTCCTCAGAAACAAGAAATTGTCACATGAAACTATAAATTAAGAAAAAGTGTTATCTGACACATAATTAATTCCATAGTTAATAATAAAAATGACAGTGGAATATGGGTCCCATGTGAACTATTCTATGATAAACTTGTCTGGAATAACTTTGTGTTGATCAAAGCATTATGGTGTCTCCATAACAATGAAATGTTATGTGGATACTACATAGTATGATGAATGAATAATATCTGTCTTCCTTTATCTGGGATTTCGTGGACGAAATCCATGTTAGGGGTTTATAATTGTAATATCCCTGACCTGGGTTATGCCTTAACCCTAAAATTTTTTCTTAATAAAGTTAATTATATGCCTGCTCTTATTTATTGAAAAGTAATTAAGGATCAAGAGGAACTTATGTTTCAATTTTAGTCCTTTTCGAATAATGTTGAAATAATGTTTTGCTTGTTTTGGACTAAAGTGCAAATTACCCAAGTCAAGGGGTTAACTTGCAAATGTTACATGATTAAATGTTCCTCATGTGTTCAAGAATCATGAGAATGAAGATGATGTAGAGGTATGGCTTGGGAAAAGCCTGAGTCCCAAAAAAGAGCTGATAAAGCAATGTTTGTGCATTAAAACCTAATTTTGGTATAATATGCAATTGACCCCAAACATAGGGTTCAATATGCAAATTACAACTTCAAAATAGTCCCTAATGTTTCTTGGAATCATTTAGAGATAATAAAATGAGAGGGGCATCTCATTTGTATCACTTTGAAGGAGAGAGAATCTTGATATTAAAATAATCAAGATTTAAGCATAATTGAAACCCTAATTCAATTTAATGCAAAAATAATTATATTAATTGGATTTCCCTTCAACCAAAATTGTGTTGGTTGAAAATAAACAAGTATGTACGTCCTTGTGCCTTTAAAAGTCAAATAAAATATCCAAAGGAATGGGTACTCACTCACATTATTAAAAGAAAAAGTAATATCCACGAACTTATGGATATTACTATTATATGATTAAGGTGATTAACTTATTTTCCCTTAATTCATGGATAATGGAAGGGAATTCGGAGGTGAGGAAGATATCCTTGCATGAAAGGAGTTTATGGGAAGAGGTGGCACCAATTTTGGAATTAAAAGATTTTTATAAGGCGTGTTCTCTCTCATTGATTTCCTTATAAAAACACCTTTTACAACTCAAACCAAAGGCTTTCTCGAATCCACTTCTTCTCTTTGATTTAAAAACGACCAAGGGAGCTTAGTAGGACCAGGAGGACGACCCCTAACCGGTTGGTAAGCTTGTTGACTTCCTTTCACCTTAATTCCATGGTGGAAATAAAAAATCAATGCATGATTTCTTCTTATCTCGATCCCATCTTCAATTCTAACCATTCCTTTTCACTCAAAGTTTGAGGACGAGCCTTGGGATAGTGAAAGGATTTACATCCACCATTGTTGACGTGAGCTTTAAGCTTTGAATCACAATTGGAGGTGGGTTTTATAACTTGAACCCTTACTATTGTTACTGCATTCAATTCCTTATCAATTGTAGAACATTTTTTCCTCTTGAAATTCACTTGATCAAATCAATGGAACCACCATGAAAATTACAGAAAAATATGAAGGATAATAGCTTGATGATGATGACATCATCCTAAGCACACATCTCAAAAATATCCTAGGCAAACAATTTCAAAAGTTGGAAACCAATCGGTTTCATTGAAATTGGTTAAACGGTTTCAACAAACTGTTAGAAACCAAATAGTTTCAAACCGTTTGAAGTGGTTGAACATTTGCATTGGTTGACTGTTTGGAGTTCATAGGCTGATTGTGATGGTTGATGACCCATTAAATTCAATTCATTAGTTTCAAAGGGTTCATCAGTTGAAGGCTAATCAATTATCAATCCCTAATCAGGTTAAGTGCTGAAATTTCAATTGGTTGATTTGAAATGTTGTGTTGATTAACCCAAATGGTCTCAACACAATTTGCAGATCACCAAAATAGTCTCAAGACCGTTTGGAGGTCTAGGATTTAGTATGGTTGAGTAATTGAAGGACCAGAGATAGAAAATTGAAATGCAGTCAATAGTTCAATTGGTGATCAATCTAATGATCTAAAACCTAATTGAATTTCATAAATTTCAATGATGAGATGGGGAAAACGGTCTCAAGACCATTTAGAGGTCATCCAAACGACCTCAAGACCGTTTGAGGTCAGCTCATATCATAATTTGATGATGATTCAATGATTTCAATTGAATAAGTTCCACAATTTTAATCATTGAAGGTTCCTCAATTTCAAAACCCTAATTGAAGGTTTCTTGATTATAAATCCTAGTTCAATTGGGTTTAAAACCCTAATTGATGGTCCAAATGAAGTATGATTCAATATTTCAATTGATAAGTGAATCAAGGATTCAATTGATAATCGGTTCATTGATTGAAACCTTGAATTGTTTAAGTATTGAAAGACATCTTTGGTCCATACGGTTTTGAAAGGGTTTGGACCAAATGGTCTCAAGACCGTTTGGGTCCAAACGGTCTCAAACCATTTGGAGACCCAAGTCCAATCGGTTTCAACACACTTCTTGCCCAAACGGTTTCAAACCATTTAGAGAGTAAAGGGTCAAGAACGTTTAGTGATTCAATGTGATCATATCAATTGAAAACTTATTGTGATGAAGGATCAATTGACCCTATAATTGTTACTGATTTATCTCAAAGATAATCACTAGGGTTATACCTTTTAAGGTACTAAGTGATTGGTAACCTTAGATGAGTTATTCCTTGAAGCTTAAGTGAGCAATATTTCAGTATACTATGTCAACCCTAATTGAATGTATTTAATTGAAGGGTTGGTTGACCTAATCTAACTAAGCTTGACATAGTCAATATCCTAGAGGGGATGAGAGAGAGAGAGGAATCCATACATGTAGGATAATCATGCAATGGATAAGCCTCAACACTGTCAATATGAATAAACTATGAATTTAGGGTATGAACTTTTTTTAAGAGATCATGAAACCCTAATCAAAAACATTGATGAACCTTAACCCTAATTGAGGGTGATGCCATGTGAAATCCTAACTGAGGGTGATACCATGTGAAACCCTAATTGAGGGTGATGCCATTTGAAACCCTAATTGAGGGTGATACCATGTAAAACCGTAATTGAGGGAGATGCCATGTGAAACCCTAATTGAGGGTGATGCCATGTGAAACCCTAATTGAGGGTGATGCCATGTGAAACCCTAATTGAGGGTGATTCCATGTGAAACCCTATGAAATGGTAAGACAAGGAGCCCTAACACAGGGAGATGGTATGTGAAACTCTATTTTTGAGTTATAATACATGAAGCCCTAATTATGGGCAATATGATGATAAACCATAACCCTAATTACTGGGTAATGATATCAGAAAAAGCTAATGATAAAATAGTGGGTAATGCCTTATAAAGGTCAAATATCTCAAATGGTTGATCATAGGCAATCTTATAGTAAGCAAATGCCTTAACATAAAATGAGTCCATATCATTGAAGATAGTTGGACCATTCTTGTGCGTGACCTATGCACTTCATGGTAAAAGTGATAGGTCAGTGGATGAAAGTATTACGATGGGAAAATACCTTAATCCAAGATAAGTTGATACTCAAGTAAGTTGGAAGTGATGAGGAAAGTGATACATCAATATATGATAGATACCACTTTTAGCATTCCAGGGTTGAAATACTTTGATGTACCTTAAATCTGATATACTTGGACAAGAAGCACATAAAGTGTGTTATGTAATTGTTACAAAGAAATGTGATGAGTTTGATATACCTTGATAAGTATAGGCTAATATACCTTGAGAATGGGGTTAAGCCAAACTAATGAATATGATGTAATCATACCATGATAAGGATGAGAGATGAACTCATACCTTGAATTGATAATCATTAATGATATATGTTGAGAGTAATAAGCATGAGTGAATACTTATGATATCAATGAATACTCCTAGAGGAGTGGAACAATAAATTAGGGTTGGATTGATAATATAAACATAAAACCTTAATTAATGTGAAATGGGAAACCCTAACCCTAATTTAGGGAAAAAGGATGAAAAGCCCTATTTGATGGTAAAACCTAACCCTGGTAAGGGAATATTGGTGTTACTATTGTATTGCAGGGTGTGATGTGAAATTATCATGACTGTTATCATGTGTATTAACCATTTAGATATCATGAGATGATGAACATAGCTAGATTTGAGCTATGATACTTATATAATAGTAATGTTGACTGACCTTGTATGCCATTATGTTATTGTTGCTTAGTAAGAAGTAACAAAATTTGCAAGAGCTTTATGAGCCATTATATTAATTATTTCCGAATGAGAGGTGACAAGATGTGCAGTGGCCTGGTGAGCCATGTGAAATGCTTGGGTAACAAGTATCATGTATACCTTGGTCAAATGACCTAAAGGTAGTAGTTACCTAAGAAGTGGTAAGATGTTCTGTGACGTATCGTTCAAATAAAACATGTTTAACTAAGCAGAAGCTATCATTAGCAGCAGATTACTAAAAATCACTAAAAATTAAAACCATTCACAAAGAGATCCATTCTCAGGAGAACTCTTTAAATAAGAACCAGAGCATGACATTTACATCTTGGTTTATATATACATATCATGGGTCATCTCTTCTCGAGGGATACAAGCATCAACTGCTCTATCTTAGTTGTGCACAAGTAATATATAAACCTCAAGGCTTAAAGACAAAATCTCAGATCGCTTTATTTAAAGAACTAACTCCTAGGACCTGAGAGTACAAAGACGACATATAAGACTATCTATTCCAAAACATTAACCACCAGTATTTCCACCTTTAGAATTACTGTGGTTCCTGTTGTTGATGTTGCTTCTCTTCCCTAACTATGGAATTTCTACCTTTACCTCATCCGCATCCACCTAAAAATTTTTGGATCCCACGGGGGTTAGACAATTTGTAAATTGCCCTAGAGAGAGATATAACTCTCTGCCAAAAACATTATTATTGTAGTTTAAAATAAACTGAACAGAAGAATCATATATACATCCAGCAGCAGATGAATCAATATCTAATCTGATTAGAGGAATATGCTTATTCAAAGCAATTCAGCTATGACTTAATACACCAACATGTCACTATTCAACAGGATTTTGAAGAAACATGTATATCAATTTATTCATCAAGGATATAGTAAGAAATATACATCAACCAGTGATTCTCACATTTTGACCTTAGCAAATATGCTACATGGCAGTTTACGTTTTACAAACATATTTATGGCCCGAGGAGATGAGGTATACTGCTCATCCTCCAACTGACCACTATGAAGTCGAAATCGGTACCATACAAGGTCAAAGGAAGAACCAAATTCCATGACCTCTCACATCTCGGTCACTACAATACTACAATTAGGACTATGTCAACTGCTCAACATAGCGTTCTAGAGTATACCGGCAACTTCGCTACAGAGTTACAGCAGCAACTGCACTCTCATCGGCAATCGAGAGATTTTAAAATTTATCTCATATCAACCCGACATTTATCATCATCAAGAGATTCATGATACATCCTTCCCGAGAGATTTATCTCATATCAATCCCTTCATCAGGGCGTAAGGTATTAGCACCCATTACCCCCACATATTCAAAAATATGTGTTCCTTAGGAATTCCCGAAGGAAAACCTATTTCACCATCACCAATTTATGACGATGATGGATCTATGGTCAGGGATCTACATTAAAATATTTCACTTGATTAATTAAGTACATTATCATATTCTTTTAGCATCAGTCAAGTTTTCAACATAACTTATTAGGACAAATGCTACAAAGAAACATGTACTATTTTTATCAGTTACTTTTCAGTCTTTATAAGACATTGGGATCTCAGTCCCTCATTTCAATACTGGGAATACTCATCCCTCCACAATCTCATTATCATAACCATAAAGATCTGGGTATTCAAACCCTTAGCTCATCACTGAGCACTGTTACCAATTCTTTAGGTAACTATCACCTTCAGGTCATCTGACCAAGGTAAACATGACACTTGTTACACAAGCATCTCTTATGGAACTTGAGGCTCATTAACTCTCTTGTTACCTTTTACTAAGAAACAAGTCATATCATGGCACACAAGGCCCAATAAACAAATTCAATGAATAAAACATCATAGCTCATACCTGGCTATGTTCATCATCACATGATACATGCATGGTTAGCACACATGATAACAAATATATCAATCATATTTCAGTATCATGCTACTCAAGGGTAACACCATTCTTCCCTTACCAGGGTTAGGGTTTCCCATTTCATGTCAATTAGGAATTCATACACTTCACCGTAGGATTAGGGTTTTCATATAGCCTTACTTACATCACTCTAAATTAGAGCTTCACATCTCATTATTACATCAGGGTTTCTTATCACATCACCCTAGATTAGGGTTTACATTCAATAACCCATAATTAGGGTTTACTATTCATCAAAATAGGGTTTCATATTCAATTTCCCATAATGAAGGTTTTCATATCATCATCCTTAATTAAAGTTACAATATTACCCTAGATTAGGGTTTCAATCAAAATTGCCCTGAATTAAGGTTAGGGTTCATTAACCTTCTCGATTAGGGTTTTCATGATCTCTTCACTAAGGATCATACCCTAATCACCACATCATTAATACTCATGTATGAATACTTCTCTCTCATCCTCCCTAGGATGTTAATTACATAAAACTTGATTTAATTAGGTCAACCCATCATTTCAAGAACATACACTTATGGTTGACATAGTGTATTGAGTTACTATTTCCGTAAGCCCTTGAGGTTAACCATTCTAAGGTTACTGATCATCTAGGTACTATTAGGGTTTCAACCTTTGTTCCTATCATTGATAGTCATCATGATCAACCATTGGATCAATGGATCAACCATTACTTTAAGTTCCAGTCAATTTGATCACCTTGACTCATCCAATTGATTTTGACCTTTTTCACTCCAAACGGTTTAAACCGTTTGGATTCCAAATGGTCCTGAGACTGTTTGAGCCTGAATGGTTTCAAGACCGTTTGGGACAAACCATCCTCAAAACCGAATTGGTCACTTGGGACATTCATCAATCAAATTGGATATGACTGGCACCATTGAATTAACCATCAATTAGGCTATTGAAGGATCATCAATCAACACCATTAGATCTCTATCCATCAATCAAGGTTCAACCATTAATCCTCCAAACGGTCCTGAGACTATTTGATCCCAAATAGTTTCAAGACTGTTTGGACTCAAACGGTCTCAAGACCGTTTGGTCCAATTAGTCTTGAAATCGAATAGATCAGTTGAGTTTTCTTTCAACAAATCGATTAGGGTTTATAACTAGAGGATTGTACACACATTGAATTAATCAATTGAATCCATTGGATCATGATCCAACATGAACTAGGGTTCTAACCTCAAATGGTCAACCCATCCAAACAGTCAACCCATCTAAATTGTTTTGGATTCAATACTCAAAACGGTTTGCAAAGCGTTTGATCACCAAACGGTTTGGTGAAACTGAACGGGCTATAGTGTTGAAACCGTTTTCAACTAGGTATTATTAAGATGTGTACTTAAGATGATGTCATCATAATCAAGCTTTATTCCATCGAAAACTACTACCATTATCATGGTAGTTGCATCAACTAATCAAAGGTATTGCACAAAGAGCAATTGAACATAATTGATTGAGAAATTATATTCAATAACAATGAATAGGTGTTCAAGTTATATAACCCGCCTCCAAATGAGCTTCAAATCTTGGAGATTCACGTCAAAAATGGTGGAAGAATATTTTGCAACTCTCCCAAGGCTCGTCCTCAAGCTTTGGAGTGAAAAGATTGGCTAGGATTGAAGATGGAGTGAAATAGAAAAGAAATCATGCATTGTTTTGTGATTTCCACCATGAATTCAAGGTGAAAGAAGGTCAAGAAGATTACCAACAGGTTGGGGGTATTCCTCTTGTTTCTCCTTGCTCCCTTGGTCATTTTTGCAAGAAAGAAGTGAAATTCAATTCAAAATTACCCCTTCATCTCATGGATAAAGGAGCATATATATGAATTTTATTGAAAATTCATTTAAGAGAGAAAGCAAGAATTATCTCCTCAACTTCCTTGACACTTGCCCCCTTCCGTTCCTTAGGGAAAGCTCTATCCTCGTTTCTTATTATTCCTCTCATTTATCCATGATTTAAAGAAAAGAAAATTAAGCACCTTAACCCTTATAATAATAATAATATTGTAAAGTTAATGGATATTTGTTTTTCTTTTCTTAATGTGAGTGGGTTCTCCACTCACGTAGATATTTCCTTTTCCTTTACAAGGCACAAGGACGTCCACACTTATAGATTTAAACCAATATAATTTTGGTTGAAAGGGCAATCCAATTAATATAATTATTTTTGCGTTAAATTGAATTAGGGTTTCAATTATGCTTAAATCTTGATTATTTTAATATCAAGATTCTCTCTCCATCAAAGAGGTACAAATGAGATGCCCCTCTCATTTGATTTGCTATTCATGATTCCAAGAAACATTAGGGAATATTTTGAAGTGGTAATTTGCATATTGAACCCTTGGTTTTGGGTAAATTGCACATTACACCAAAACTAGGTTTTAATGCATAAACATTGCTTAATCAGCTCTTTCTTGGTATTCAGGCTTTCACAAGTCATTCCTCTGCACCATCTTCATTCTCATGATGCTTCAACACATGAAGAACATATTATCATGCATAATTTGCAATTTAACCCCTCAACTTGGGTAATTTGCACTTTAGTCCAAAACAAGTAAAATATCATTTCAACGTTATTCAAAAAGGATTAAAATCGAAATATAAGTTCCTTTTGAGCCTTAATTACTTTTCAAAAGATAATATCATGCATATAATTATCTTTATTAAACAAAACACCTAGGGTTATAGCATAACCCAAGTCAGGGATGTTACAAGTTATTCACCCCTTACAAGGATTTCGTCCCCAAAATCGTTAAGAGAAAAGAGTAGGGTACTTCCTTCTCATTTCTTCTTCTAGTTCCCACATAGCTTCTTCAATGCCACGGTGATGCCAGAGAACTTTTACAAGACATATGTCTTTCTTTTTTAGCTTCTTGATTCTTCTATCAAGAATCAAAACAGGTCCTTCAACATATGATATATCATCATTTAGTTCTACCTCTACAGGTTGCCAGAACTAATTCTGTGTCAGGATGACATTTCCTTAGCATGGAGATATGGAACACTGGGTGCAATCTATGCAACTCAGGTGGTAACTCCAGCTTATAGGCCACCTTTCCCTTCCTTTCAATGATCGAATAAGGCCCCATAAATCTAGGAGCTAACTTGCCATTCTTCCCAAATCTAAGGATACCTTTCCAAGGTGAGACCTTGAGGTATACTCTATCTGCAACCTGGAATTCTAAGGGTCTACGACGTTTGTCAGCATAAGATTTTTTCTTTTCCTGGGCAGCTTTCAACTGTTGTTGTATTACTTTAATCTTCTCAGTTGTTTGTTGTACTAGCTCAGGACCCAAAAGTTGATACTCTCCTGTTTCATACCAACATAAAGGAGATCTACAACATCTACCATATAATTCTTCATATGGTGCCATATCAATATTGTGTTGATTGCTATTATTGTAAGCAAATTCTATCAAGCTCAGGTGTAGATCCCAACTTCCTACAAATTGAAGGAAACATGCCCTAAGCAAATCCTCCAAAGTTTGTATAGTCCTCTCAGACTGTCCATCTATCTGAGGATAAAAGGTTGTACTAAACCTTAACTGTGTACCCAAATCTTTATGCAGTCATTCCCAAAAACGACTCATAGACTGGGGACCTCTATCAGAAACAATTGTAGCTGGAACCCCGTGCAAACACACTATCTCATCTATGTATATCTGTGCAATCTTCTCAGCAATGTAGGTAGTTTTGACAGGTAAGAAATGTGTTGTCTTTGTCAACCTATCAACTATGACACAAATGGAATCCTGACTTTTGGTTGTTCTAGGTAAACCAACCACAAAGTCCATGGTTACATGATCCCATTTCCACTGTGGTATAGGCAGAGGTTGCATTGTACCTGCGGGCTTCTGATGTTCATCTTTAACCTGTTGACACACCGAACACCGCATAACAAACTCAGCTACATCTTTCTTCAATCCAGACCACCAATACATATCTTTTAAGTTATGATACATCTTAGTGATCCTTGGATGCATATCATACATTGAAGAGTGAGCCTCTTCCAGAACTAACTTTCTTAAGTTATCAGCATCAGGTACTACCATCCTACCATGGTAACAAACTACCTGATCATCTGAATCATGGAAACCATCATGTTTCTCACTACCATACTCTGACCTAATCTATTGAATCACAGTATCAACTTGTTGTGCTTCTTTAATCAGTTGTCTCAGAGTAGGTTTCACTTGCATCTCAACTAATAGCCCGACTAACAATGACACTTTAAGTTGTACATTGTCTTGCCTCAAGGAAATAAGCATATCTCTTTTAAAGCACACTAAGGAGTTTAACTGTGCTTTATCTAAGGCTGGTGTTACTGATTTCCTACTTAGTTCATCAGCAACTACATTAGCCTTCCCTGGATGATAATCAATTGTACAATCATAGTCCTTGATTAACTCTATCCAGTGGCGTTGTCTCATATTCATCTCATGTTGTGAGAAGATATACTTTAGATTGTTATGGTCTGTGAAAATCTGGAATTTTTCTCCATAGAGATAATTTCTCTAGATCTTCAAAGCAAGGACCACAACAGCTAGCTCTAGATCGTGTGTCAGATAATTTTCCTCGTGTTTCTTAAGTTGTTGAGAAGAAAAAGAAATCACTTGTTTATCCTGCATCAATAGACATCCTAGACCGTTCTTAGATGCATCACAGAAAATTATGTACTCCTTTCCCTGCTCAGATGCACTTGTTAACCTTTCCATCAACAATTGGAAAGATTGTTGACACTTGTCATTCTAGACAAAAGGAACTTCCTTCTTGGTCAACTTAGTTAGGGGTAAAACTATAGAACTAAAATTCTTAATAAACCTCCTGTAATAGCCTGCCAATCCTAGGAAACTGCGTATCTCCGTCGGTGTATTTGGTTGTTCCCATTGTAGGACATATTCTACCTTCTTAGGATCAACACGAATACCTGAGGCAGATATTACATGTTCTAGAAAAGAAACTTCTGGTAACTAGAACTCACATTTGCTAAACTTAGCATACTACTTATGCTCTCTTAGCAAAGTCAAAGCCTGACGAAGGTTCTACTCATGATGTTGAGCATCTCTACTGCATATCAAAATGTCATCTATAAAGACGACTAAAAACTGATCAAGAAAAGGTTGAAAGATTCTATTCATGAGTTCCATGAATGCAGTTGGTGCATTAGTTAGCCCAAAAGACATAACTATGAACTCATAGTGACCATACCTTGTCCTAAAGGAATACTTAGGTATGTCACTCTCATTGATATGCAATTGATGGTATCCTGACCTCAGTGCACCACAGAACTGATCAAACAAGTCATTAATCCAAGGCAGAGGATACTTGTTCTTTATGGTTACTTTATTCAACTGCCTATTGTCAATGCATAAATGCATAGACCCATCTTTCTTCTTAACAAAAAGAACCGAAGCACCCCATGGTGAAGTACTCGGTCGGATGAAACCCTTCTCAAGCAACTTCTGCAGTTGTTTCTTGAGCTCTTCCATCTCAGCAGGTGCCATTCTATACGGCATTTGTGCTATTGGTTGCGTACCCAGGATTAGATTAATCTCAAAATAAATCTCTCAGGATGGAGGAATACCTGAAAGTTCTTCAGAAAATACATCTTCAATTTCCCTGACTATCGGAGCTTCATAAGGATGAGGGCTCCCCATGGTGGTATCTACCACATGTGCCAAGAATGCAAAGAATCCCTATCTCATCAACTTCTCAGCTACCATAGATGATACAAGACAGGTTTGTAGAATCTTTCTATCTCCCTGAAAGATTCATGTGTCACTATCATTTGTGAACACAGCCTGCATGGAACCACAATCCAAGACAACCTTATATTTCTCTAGGGTGTTCATCCCAAGGATTATATCAAACCCATGCATTTCAGTTGGTATAAGATCCACTTGAATGTGATGATTAGAAAAGGAAAGATTGTAGGAAGAACACACCTCCCACAACACTACAGATCCCAACGAAGGGGTTTCTAATAACAAACTATCTGCTCTATGACTGGTAGTCATATGGTAGTCATGAATCACTTCTCGAGTGATAAACGAGTGCGTAGCACCCAAATCAATTAACACAGATACAAAGCAGGACAAAGACATATCAGAATAAAATAGTTCCATCTGACCTGTCACAACCTGAGGGTTGATTACTGCTTCGGGCTGATTCATAGCATAAAATCTAGCCGTACTTGTTGTTGACCCTGTGCTTGGTGGTTGGGTGCTGACGATCCAGCTTGAGATTCTTGTCCACATCCTCTAGCACCACTACCAAACGGCTACCTCTGGGAGCCTTGCTGGCTCTGCCTTGGTAATTGGGTGATATTCCTAGCTTTCTCAGGACAATCCTTCACAACATGTCCCTCTTTCCCGCATTTGTAACAAGTTATATTCCCCCACTGTGACTTGGGTGGTCCTGTTACGGACATTGATGTTGATATGTAAGCTCCCTTCGGGGGTAAGCTATGGCCTCTACCCTTGCTTGACGTCCATTACGTCTGGGTATTAAACCTTGGTGGTGGTGTAGGTACAGAAAACCTCACTTTCTTAAAGCTTCCAGAACTCTGTCCTTGGAATTGAGTATATACCTTTTTACTCTTGGTCTAACGGTTCTCAAACACAGACCTCTATATCCGTCTCACGGACTCCACAAAGGTGGCAAACCTCTCCCTGTTCTCTAAAGCAGACACAGGAGTGGTTAAATCAACATTCAATCCTTTTTTGAAACACTGAATTCTCTCCTCATCAGTGGATGCCATATGCGGACAAAACTGCAAAAGCTCCATGAACCTAGCTTCATATTCGCTAATGCTCATTTGTCCCAGCCTTAACCTCTCAAACTGAGAGATTTTCTCATCTAGATACGTCTTGGGGAAGTATCTAGCGATGAATGCTCGTCAGAATTCATCCCATCTGATATCAACACCAGGTCATATGTCTTCCTCAATGGTCCACCGATGACCAGCACTCCCCTTCAGTAGATACAATGCATGTCTCACCTTCTCATCTTCAGGAATCATAAGGATTTTGAAGGCTTTCTCCAGCTCAGTCAACCATTAATCAACGTATGTTGGGTCAGTTGTGCCAGCATACTCTGTTGCCCCTACCCTCTGAAGCCATTCAAAGGTCTTGCTAGCTCTCTGTCTTTCATTGGGGGTTGGTGCTCTTGGTGCAGGTAGTGGCATCCTATCTATCATACGATTCATGGCTACCATAAACTATCCGAACATGGATTGGAAGGCTGGATTCCCCATATCTTCTTGATTGAATTGGGGTTGTTCATGCACTGGTTACCCCCTATCCTGGTCCCTTGCACCTCCTCCTGGTGCAGCGACACTGCTCTTAGCAGCGTGTTCATCATGTGATCCAGACATCTTTAAGTTCTTCTTCTCCTATATGAGTAGAAGACGCTTATCAGATAAATTGGAAAACACTAGAACAGACTCAATAACCTTAATCCTGAGTCTCTGTAGACTCAGCAAACCTAGAGCTCTGATACCACTAATTTGTGATGTGTCGTTCAAATAAAACATGTTTAACTAAGTGAAAGCTATCGTTAGTAGCAGATTACTAAAAAAACAAAAAATTAAAATGATTCACAAAGAGATTCATTCTCAGGAAAACTCTTTAAACAAGAACCATAGCATGACATTTACATCCTAGTTTATATATACATATCATGTGTCATCTCTTCTCGAGGGATACAAACATCAATTTCTCTGTCTTAGTTGTGCACAAGCAATATAAAAACCTCAAGGCTTAAATCCAAAATCTCATATCGCTTTATTAAAAGCAGTAACTCCTAGGACCTGAGAGTATAGAGACGACATATAAGACTTTCTATTCCAAAACATTAACCACCAGTATTTCCACCTGTAGAATTACTATGGTTCCTATTGTTGCTGCTGTTGCTCTTCCCTAGCTATGGAATTTCTACCTCTACCTCGTCCGCGTCCACCTAAAAAATATTGGATCCCACAGGGGTGAGACAATTTGTATATTGCCCCAGTGAGAGATATATCTCTCCGCCGAAAACATTATTATTACATTTTAAAATAAACTGAGTAGAATAATATATATATATATATATATATATATATCTAGAAGTAGATGAATCAATGTCTAATCTGATTAGAGCAATATGCTTATTCAAAGCAATTCAGCTATGACTTAATAAAGCAGCATGTCACTATTCAATAGGATTTTGAAGAAACATGTATATCAATTTATTCATCTAGGATATACTAAGAAATATACATCAACTAGCGATTCTCAAATTTTGACCTTAGCAAATATGTTACACAGTTGTTTACATTTTACAAACATATTTATGGCCCGAGGAGATGAGGTATACCGCTCATCCTCCAACCCACCACTGTGAAGTCGAAATTGGTACCATACAAGGTCAAAGGAAGAACCAGATTCCATGACCTCTCACATATCAGTCAGTGCGAGACTACAATAAGGACTATGTCAACTACTCAACATAGTGTTCCAGGGTATACTGGCAACTTCACTACATAGTTACAGTGGCAACTGCACTCTCATCGACAATCAAGAGATTTTAATATTAATCTCATATCGACCCGACAGTCATCATCATTGGGAGATTCATGATACATCAATCTTGACACAATCAAAGAAGGATTGGGAGATTTATTGCTTATCTCATATCAATCCCTTCATCTGGGAATAAGGTATTAGCACCCATTACCCCCACATATTCAAAAATATTTGTTCCTTAGGAATTCCTGAAAGAAAAACCTATTTCACCATCACCAATTTCTGACAATGATGGATCTATGGTCAGGGCTCTACATGAAAGGATTTCACATGATTAATTAAGTATATTATCATATTCTTGTACCATCAGTCAAGTTTTCAACATAACTTATTAGGACAAATGCTACAAAGAAACATGTACTATTTTTATCAGTTACTTTTCAGTCTTTATAAGACATTGGGATCTCAGTCCCTCATTTCAATACTGGGAATACTCATCCCTCCACAATCTCATTATCATAACCATAAAGATCTGGGTATTCAAACCCTTAGCTCATCACTGAGCACTGTTACCAATTCTTTAGGTAACTATCACCTTCAGGTCATCTGACCAAGGTAAACATGACACTTGTTACACAAGCATCTCTTATGGAACTTGAGGCTCATTAACTCTCTTGTTACCTTTTACTAAGAAACAAGTCATATCATGGCACACAAGGCCCAATAAACAAATTCAATGAATAAAACATCATAGCTCATACCTGGCTATGTTCATCATCACATGATACATGCATGGTTAGCACACATGATAACAAATATATCAATCATATTTCAGTATCATGCTACTCAAGGGTAACACCATTCTTCCCTTACCAGGGTTAGGGTTTCCCATTTCATGTCAATTAGGAATTCATACACTTCACCGTAGGATTAGGGTTTTCATATAGCCTTACTTACATCACTCTAAATTAGAGCTTCACATCTCATTATTACATCAGGGTTTCTTATCACATCACCCTAGATTAGGGTTTACATTCAATAACCCATAATTAGGGTTTACTATTCATCAAAATAGGGTTTCATATTCAATTTCCCATAATGAAGGTTTTCATATCATCATCCTTAATTAAAGTTACAATATTACCCTAGATTAGGGTTTCAATCAAAATTGCCCTGAATTAGGGTTAGGGTTCATTAACCTTCTCGATTAGGGTTTTCATGATCTCTTCACTAAGGATCATACCCTAATCACCACATCATTAATACTCATGTATGAATACTTCTCTCTCATCCTCCCTAGGATGTTAATTACATAAAACTTGATTTAATTAGGTCAACCCATCATTTCAAGAACATACACTTATGGTTGACATAGTGTATTGAGTTACTATTTCCGTAAGCCCTTGAGGTTAACCATTCTAAGGTTACTGATCATCTAGGTACTATTAGGGTTTCAACCTTTGTTCCTATCATTGATAGTCATCATGATCAACCATTGGATCAATGGATCAACCATTACTTTAAGTTCCAATCAATTTGATCACCTTGAATCATCCAATCAGTTTTGACCTTTTTCACTCCAAACGGTTTTGAAACCGTTTGGATTCCAAACGGTCCTGAGACTATTTGACCCTAAAAGGTTTCAAGACCGTTTGGGTCAAACTAGCCTCAAAACTAAATGGGTCACTTGGAACATTCATCAATCAAATTGGATATGACTTGCACCATTGAATTGACCATCAATTAGGCTATTGAAGGATTCATCAATCAACACCATTAGATCTCTATCCATCAATAAAGGTTCAACCATTAATCCTCCAAACGGTCCTGAGACCATTTGATCCCAAATGGTTTCAAGACCGTTTGGACTCAAACGGTCTCAAGACCATTTGGTCCAATTAGTCTTGAAATTGAATAAATCAGTTGAGTTTTCTTTCAACAAATCAATTAGGCTTTCTAACTGGAGGATTGTCCACACATTGTATTAATCAATTGAATACATTATATCATCATCCAACATGAACTAGGGTTCTTACCTCAAACAGTCAACCCATCCAAATGGTCAACCCATCTAAACTGTTTGGGATTCAAAACTCCAAACGGTTTGCAAACCGCTTGGTCACCAAACGGTTTGGTGAAACTGAATGGGCTGTAGTGTTGAAACCTTTTGCAAGTAGATATTATTAAGATGTGTACTTAAGATGATTTCGTCATCATCAAGCTTTAGTCCATCGAAAACTATTGCCATTATCATGGTAGTTGCATCCACTAATCAAAGGAATTGCAAGAAGAGCAATTGAACATAATTGATTGAGAAATTGAATTCAATAACAATGAATAGGGGTTCAAGTTATATAACCCACCTCCAATTGAGATTCAAAGCTTGGAGCTTGACATCAACAATGGTGGAAGAAACTTTTGTAACTCTCCCAAGGCTCATCCTCAATCTTTGGAGTGAAAAGATTGGCTAGGTTTGAAGATGGAGTGAAATAGAGAAGAAATCATGCATTGTTTTGTGATTTCCACCATGAATTCAAGGTGAAAGAAGGTCAAGAAGCTTACCAACAGGTTGGGGTCGTCCTCCTGTTGCTCCTAGCTCCCTTTGTCATTTTTTCAAGCAAGAAGAGAAAGTGGATTCGAAATTACCCCTTCACCTCATGGATAAAGGAACATATATATGAATTTTATTGAAAATTATTTAAGAGAGAGAAAGTAGGAATTATCTCCTCAACTTCCTTGCCACTTTCCCCCTTCCCTTCCTTAGTGATGAGGCTAGCCTCTTTTACTCTTATTCCTCTCATTTATCCATTATTTAAAGAAAAGCAAATTAAGCACCTTAACCCTTATAATAATAATTTCCTAAAGTTAGTGGATATTTGTTTCTCTTTTCTTAATGTGAGTGGGTTCTCCACTCACGTAGATACTTCCTTTTCCTTTTCAAGGAACAAGGACGTCCACACTTATATATTTCAACCAACATAATTTTGGTTGTAGGGCAAACCAATTAATATAATTATTTTTTCATTAAATTGAATTAGGGTTTCAATTATCGTTAAATCTTGATTATTTTAATATCAAAATTCTCTCTCCATCAAAGAGGTACAAATGAGACGCCCCTCTCATTTTATTTTCTCTTCATGATGCCAAGAAACATTAGGAAGTATTTTGAAGTGGTAATTTGCATATTGAACCCTCAATTTTGGGTAAATTGCACATTACACCAAAACTAGGTTTTAATGCATAAACTTTGCTTAGTCAGCCCTTTCTTGGTATTCAGGCTTTCACAAGCCATTCCTCTACATCATCTTCATTCTCATGATGCTTCAAGACATGAGGAACTTATTATCATGTAACCCCTCAACTTGGGTAATTTGCACTTTAGTCCAAAACAAGTAAAATATCATTTCAACATTATTCAAAAAGGACTAAAATTGTAATATAAGTTCCTGTTGAGCCTTAATTACTTTTCAAAAGGTAATATCAAGCATATAATTATCTTTCTTAAACAAAAAACCTAGGGTTAAAGCATAACCCAGGTCAGGGATATTACATGTTCAGTCATGAATTGAGGGTTTGAATGCCCATATTCACTAATCATGATGATGATATTGTTTAGAAATGAGATCCTCCAAGTAATGAGATAAGGGATAAAGATTCCATTGTTTTACAAAGTTTTGAAAACTATTGATGGAAGTATTACATGTTTCTTCGTAGCGTTTGTCATAATAATTCCTATTTGTGAACTTGACTGATGCTAAAAGAATATGACAATGTACTTAATTAATTAAGTGAAATTATATCATGTAGATCCCTGGCCATAGATCCATCAGTGTCAGAATTTGCTGATGGTGAAACGGGTTGCTCCGCGGCATAACCCGGAGCTCGCATATTTTTGAATATGCGGGGGTGATGATTGAAAATATTTGTACGTCCTAATGGGGGAATTGATGGAAGGTAATCATTAAACCTCTCAATCCTTCATTATATGTACCATGATGGATGTATCACGAATCTCCTGAAGATTGGGATGGATGTATAACGAATCTTCCAATAGTATTAATGTCAGATCGATGGATATAAACATGAAATCTCTCAATTGCGAAGAGAGTGTAGCTGAACCTGCCTCTACAACGAAGTTGCTACTATACCCTGGCAAAGCTATTTTAGCAGTGACACAAGATGTCCTACATGTGATCTCATACTGACCGAGAGAGGGGAGGTTATGGTAGCTGGCTCTACCTTTGACCTTGTATGGAACTGATTTCGACTTCGCAATGGTCGGATGGAGTATGAGCGGTATACCTCATCTCCTTAGGGCATAAGTGTGATTGTAAAATGTAATCAACTGTATAGCATGTTTGCTTAAGGATTAAATATAGAAATTTACTGGCTGATGTTACATTCATTTTATGCATCTCTAGTTGATAGATGTTATTTATATCCCTTTACATTCATAGAAAGTAGATGGAAGAATTTCGACTCTACCATGGGTAGATGCAATATTCTCCTTAGAAAAAGGAGATTAGTTTACTTTCTTCTTATTACCACTTTGTTCATAAATATATATGATTTCCCTACTCAGTTTTATTTAAATAAACTGCAATTATAATGATTTGGTGGAGAGTTATATTTCCCGCTGGGGCAATTTTCAATTGTCTCACCCCCGTGGGATCCAACATTTTTTAGGTGGACACGGACAAAAATAGAAATCCCTACAGCAGAGGAAGGACAACAATAGTAGGGACAACAGTGAGATCTCAAGTGCAGATATTGTCTGTCAAGTCATATAGATAGTAGTCCTGTGTGTCATCTCTGTACTCTCAGGTCCTCAGAGTTAGTAGTTAGTACTTTTAATGATTAGATATGATATTTTGGCTTGATGCTTTGAGGTTCTTATGTTGTCTATATATAATGGTAATAGGGCAGTTGATGTTTGTAATCCTCGAGAAGAGATGGTACAAGTTATGTACTTATGAACGAGGATGTAAATGTTATACATTGGTTCTTGATGAAAGAGTTTTCCTATGATTGGATCTCTTTGCAAAAAGATTTTAATTTTTACTGATTTTCAGCAATCCGCTGCTAATGTTTAATTCCGCTTAATTTGTAACGATTTGTTTATCATCGCTACACCTAACTTGCTTCTATTTTGTACTCTCCTTCATGGTTAGTGTAGAAATCTATATAGATCAGACTCCTTGTCTCTTTTATGTCACCCATAGCTCATTTGATATGAAGTCAACACATCTCAAATTCAAACACAGGGCAGATTAAGTAGGTGAAGAAGCAAGATGATTATGCACCTCTAAAAATAGCATGTCACATCTTCTAAAGTAGTAAAGTGGGTAATGTGTAGTGGAGCCAAAGAGTGGGTAAGTTCCAATAAATGCAAACTCCTAATATAAATTACTTGGTCCTCTCTCTATCTGTGAATACAATATGTCGACCTTTTAAGTCATCAATTCATTAGTAAACAATTATATCATATGGTGGACTCCCAGATCATTGACTAGCTAATTGGTAATGATTTCTAATACTGGAAGGAAAAGTAACAAAACCAAGTCATGGCCTATGAAAATCTAAGTTCAGCCTATCAAACAACAAGAAGGGATTTCTCATGTTTTCTGTCCACCATTTTCTTTTATGTCCATTGTGTTTCTTTTTATCGATTGCTATCATTAGACAACACTCTTATTTTGTTATCGTGACCTATTGATTGTTCAACTTGACATTCATTGTGTTAGGGGAACTATGCCTAGTCAGTAGGATAGGATTTGGTTGACTTGTCTAGAAGAAGATGGAACTATAGTGATGGTCATCTATTTTGACATAAAGTGATTTACTATTATCCAATTTCTTTTGAAGATGACACTCTAGTTCAGACAAGTAAAATTATCAACTTTTTGTTCTGAAGTACATTTCTCATATACTCACAAGAAACTATGGGTTGTTAGGTAACAATCATAATGTGTGGATATCTAGCCCAACATCTGCGGATTTGATGATATATACATATGGATATTAGTGTTATATTGCCATGCCCAACTCTGAGGATAGTTGGAAGGAATTTTTATACAGTATCCTATTGAGAGAGGAAATGGATGCATGAATCCCACTTAGGTTCTTAGGAAATCTAGGTATTCTCTCAGTGTTCTACACATTTTTCTGGCTTTTGGTAAAGAAGCAACAATTATTAAAACTATGAGTGGGTATGATTGTTATTTGTTTCGAATTTGCATGTGCACCATCTTCAACACAAATTGTTTTAAGGGAAGTTTCTGTCTCTATTCTTAGGCCATAGAGTTTTTTAATGAGGACGTAGTCTTTGAAGCTGATGACATAAAGATAGTAAAGACCTTGAGAATTTCTCTTTACAATTTTTCTTTATCTTCGATACTTAGAATTGAGTATCATTCTATTTACATTGTTGCTTTATCTAATTTATGTTCTACCTTATTTTTTCTTTTAATTTACATTGGCATTCAGTGCATTGGATTCCACCCATATGTGGCTCAAGCTCAACTTGTACTAGGCATCAACTTGTAGCAGTCATTAAAGAGGTAACTTGCGTAGCATTAGTTTGTGAAAGTTGAACATTTACTAGGTATTGTTATCTCATGCATAGCCATAGTACCTCCTTTGTTATCTTTGAAAATTGTTGTGAAACTTGTATAATTTCCCTTGAGTACAATAGGAGGTGAGTAGTAATAAGCAGAACAATTACACAGTTGATCTATCTTCTCAAATCTACTGCTAACATCTTCATGGTCTTTCACCCATTGCATAAAGCCATAACTTATGATACTTGGCTTAGGTTGTATATTCTTGAACAAAGATTTATCCATGGACTTCAAAATAGCAAGCAGATAGAAATTGAAGCTATAATGTTGGGTTTATCATCTAGTTCTACTACCATGTGAAAATGTGGATCAATGTTTCATTAAGGTATGCTGAAATAAGTGAATGTTTTTGGTATCAATTTATCATCATTCGTGATGATGTCATGTGCACATTTTGAGGCTTTAGTTTTTTCTATTACCTTTATTGTGGGTTTTATGATCCCTGTGCGGGTGTAGTGGCCCATGTACATTCTCTGGCCTTGGCAGTTTGGTTAATTTTCTTATTACCATTTTGTCATTTTTGATTTCCTATCATTTGCATAGTTAGAATTCCGTGTTTGATTATTAAAGCATCTTGGAAATTGTTCTTGTAGATCCTTTAATTTGATGGCGATGTTGACAATAATGTATCACTATGATACAACTATTAAGCTATCAAGCAGGGAGTGAGTTGAACTATTTTTCATACAAGCTCAGGGCTCTGAATCCTATACAACCACATTCACTGAACAAAGGCTAATACATTAGTGCCATTCATAATGATCTAAATATTGCATGGAATGAGTAGATAATTCATAGAACTAGGATTATGGCCGAAAAAATGCTGCAATTATAGATTTTTAAAACTAGAGAGAGTTGAAACATTTTTGGCACAAGATCAAGGCTCTGAGGCCTCTATTAGAGAAACCATATTCACTAAACAAAGGCTAATACACTAGCATCATTCATTATGATCTAAATACTGCATGGAATGAGTATACAATTTATATACCTAGAATTATTACCGAAAAATGTTGCATTATAGATTTTTAACACTGTAATTATATTTTCATAGTTCCATCTACACTAGATACAAGTCTGTGTATAAGTCTCCACAAAGCATAATAGTTATTAGTTAGATATTAGTTGGGCATCTTATTAGCTGGTAGGTTTTAATGAATTTTAAATTAGTTAGTTAGTCAAATAGTATAAGATGAATTTTAATCTGGATTTAACTTTTAGAAAATTGTGTCATCTATCTGAGAAGGCATGTATGGTCAGAGTGTTTTTATTTCATATTATATTTCCTGTGCAAACTATAATTATGGATCACTACTCACGTTTATTCTATGATTATTTCTAGGTTGTTTGCTTGTCTCTACTATGTCTATTCGCTCCATCCTCATCTAGCAAGCTGCCATTCAAGCCTATTGTCTCATCCTTCTGCCAAATAATATGAATTTCATGTTCCTTTGTATGCAATATTGTTTCTGCAAATGGAACACTACGAGAATTTGGTTTTCCACCAACTAGTTTGAAGATTAACAGATATTGGGCTACCAACACAATGTTGCAGAGACCCCACTTATATAGCTATCAACTATATGGAATCTACTGGTGCTGAGGTGAATTTGAATTGGGTGTTTGAACTAAATTTTGCTCAAACCGCAAGTCAGGTTCTTGGTCACTGTTGTGATTCTATGTTAGCATCTAAGTTTAAATTTGTTGATTTATTTTATATGAAGTGTCAACTTGTGAGTAGTCTTGATGATAGATTTTATATGGTTTCAACTTCTAGTTGTGGTACTTGTAGCTTCAAAATTCAGTTTGTGTTAATGTCCTTAGATTGTTGTGCATAGATAGTACTTTGGATCAAGCTAGAGGTTCTGCAGATTAATCATTTTAACTCTTGGAAAGGGTTACAAGTAGAAAGATAGGTGTTTTCCTCCATTTCTTTTGTTACTATACCCATTTCAAAAGTCCTATAAATTACATTTTTATTCTCTCACCTCTTCTTGAATGGATTATAGTAGGTTGATCCTTGAATGATTAATTTGAATAGTACAAGAATATGAAAATAGTTGACCATTAGAATGATTAGGCTCTATATTTATAGCATGTATGGGCAGCTGCATCATATGTATATGATGTTGAACTACATGGTTGAGTTAGATATTGAGGGAGTAAAGAACATGAGCCATCTGAAGTTACTATTAGTTATTTGTTTATATTATGCTAGTTATTGTTCTTTAGTATGATTATCATTTCTTCAAAGAACTACAAATATCATTCTCCATCTGTATATAAGCAATTTGAAGACTCTTATCTTTCGATTTGAAGGATTTTCTTGATTCGATTTATATCTTCTTTTACTGACCAGTTAGTATCCATTTAAATTATTGCAGTTCACAAATCATCGTCAGGGCAACTAGACTATATATTAAATTGTAGAAAACTGAAGGCATGAAACCCATTGATACTTCCCATTCACTTCATACATCTCATTCATTGGGAGAAGACAGCTTATGGAATAGGTAAGTTATGAGTAGGAGAAAATATGTTTTCTTGTTTCTTTCGTGAGCTATATCTCAAAATTTATATGTTTCTGTGTAGGTATCCATGGTGGTTCGCACAAAGTGGATGCTACCATCAACTTGATGGAGCTTGATATCCACAACATACAAAAGTACATAACATATGGATTATGAGAAGAAATGCCAATATATTCTGATCCAGGGGATACGCCAACCAAAATTAACCATACATGAACCACTACATGATGTTGCCAACAGGAAAGGATGCAACTCTTGTGCTCAGTCCTATGTGTTGACATCTCTGGGAGTTGATGAGGACATGTCACATACCTCTATCATGTTTGGGATTGGAAGATTCACCACTAAAGCTGAGATACATAGGGTTGTTGAACTCATTGTGAATTAGGTGGAGGAACTAAGGGAGATGAGCCCTCTTTATATTGTGCTTAGTAGTTTGCAGTGGATTGATGTAGTCAGAAGAAGATATTGTATACATGTGTCTTTTTTCCATGCATATTGTAAAACGGGGGCTAGATTAATGTTCTCCCCATGTGTACTCATTGTTCAAATATAAATAAAAGTAGCATTGTTGACATTGTAAGAACAACTCGATCTTGATTAACATTCATCTGTTTTCTTATTGAAAACCCCTCTATATTGGCAAGCGACTGACTGGCTACATAATGTTTCTCACTACATATGTATGTGTAGTACATGGTGTCTTTCACTACACACTAGCTATAATTACATGTGTAGCAAGTGCTAACTTTTGCTATACATGAACTACAAATACCAATTGTAACCAATGTCATCTCTCCCTACATAACATAGGTACAAATTGAATTGTCGTCATACATTTGGCTACAATGGAAACTACATGTTTATGTGTAAGGACATTTGTTACCTACAATTTTCTTATCCTACATCAACGCACATCCTAGACCGTTCTTAGGTGAATCACAGAAAATTATGTACCCCTTTCCCTACTCAGGTAACACTAACACAGATGCACTTGTTAACCTTTCCCTCAACAATTGGAAAGATTGTTGACACTTGTCATTCCAGACAAAAGGAACTTCCTTCTTGGTCAACTTAGTTAGGGGTAAAGCTATAGAACTGAAGTTCTTAACAAACCTCCTATAATATCATGCCAATCCTAGGAAACTATGTATCTCCGTCGGTATCTTTGGTTGTTCCCATTGCAGGACATATTCTACCTTCTTAGGATCAACACGAATGCCTAAGGTAGATATTATGTGTCCTAGAAAAGAAACTTCTGGTAACTAGAACTAACATTTGCTAAACTTAGCATACAGCTTATGCTCTCTTAGCAATGTCAAAGCTTGACGGAGGTGCTTCTCATGCTGTTGAGCATCTCTACTGCATATCAAAATGTCATCTATAAAGACGACTAAAAATTGATCAAGAAAAGGTCGAAAGATTCTATTCATGAGTTCCATGAATGGATCCGGTGCATTAGTTAGCCCAAAAGACATAACTATGAACTCATAGTGACCATACCTTGTCCAAAAGGAAGACTTAGGTATGTCACTCTCCTTGATATGCAATTGATGGTATCCTGACCTCAGATCTATCTTCAAAAAGATAGTTGCACCACACAACTGATCAAACAAGTCACCAATCCTAGGAAGAGGATACTTGTTCTTTATGGTTACTTTATTCTACTGCCTATAGTCGATGTATAAATGCATAGACCCATCTTTCTTCTTAACACAAAGAATCGGAGCACCGCATGGTGAATTACTCAGTCGGATGAAACCCTTCTCAAGCAACTCCTGCAGATGTTTCTTGAGCTCTGCCATCTCAATAGGTGCCATTCTATACGGCATTTGTTCTATTGGTTGCGTACCCAGGATTAGATTAATCTCAAAATAAATCTCTTGGGATGGAGGAACACCTGGAAGTTCTTTAGGAAATACATCTTCAAATTCCCTGACTACTGGAACTTCAGAAGGACGAGGGCTCCCATTGGTGGTATCTACCACATGTGCCAAGAATTCAAATCATCCCTATCTCATCAAATTCTCAGCTACCATAGATGATACAAGATAGGTTGGTATAATCTTTCTATCTCCCTGAAATATTCATCTGTCACTATCATTTGTGAACACAGCCTGCTTGGAACCACAATCCAAGACAACCTTATATTTCTGTAGGGTGTCCATCCCAAGGATTATATCAAACTGTTGCATTTCAAGTGGTATAATATCCACTTGAATGTGATGATCAGAAAAGGAAAGATTGTAGCGAGAACACACCTCCCGCAACACTGCAGATCCCAGCAAAGGGGTTTCTAATAACAAACTATCTGCTCTATGACTGGCAGTCATATTGTAGTCACGAATCACTTCTGGAGTGATAAACGAGTGTGTAGCACCCAGATCAATTAACACAGATACAAAGCAGGACAAAGACATATCAGAATAAAATAGTTCCATCCGACCTGTCACAACCCGAGGGTTGACTACTGCTTCGAGCTGATTCATAGCATAGAATCTAGTCATACTTGTTGTTGACCCTGTGCTTGGTTGTTGGGTGCTGACGATCCAGCTTGGATGCTTGTCCACGTCCTCTAGCACCACTGCCAAACTGCTACCTCTGAGAGCCTTGTTAGTTTTGCCTTGGCAATTGGGTCATATTCCTAGCTTTCTCAGGACAATCCTTCACAGCATGTCCCTCTTTCCCACATTTGTAACAAGTTATATTCCCCCACTGTGGCTTGGGTGGTCCTGTTACTGACATTGATGTTGAGATGTAAGCTCCCTTCGGGGGTAAGCTATGGCCTCTACCCTTGCTTGACGTCCACTACGTCTGGGTATTAAACCTTGGTGGTGGTGTAGGTACATAAAACCTCACTTTATTAAAGCTTCCAGAACTCTATACTTGGAATTGAGTATATACCTTTTTTACTCTTGGTCTGACAGTTCTCAATCACAGACCTCTCTATCCGTCTCACGGATTCCACAAAGGTGGCGAACCTCTCCCTGTTCTCTAAAGCAGACACAGGAGTGGTTAAATCAGCGTTCAATCCTTTTTTGAAATGCCGAATTCTCTCCTCATCAGTGGATGCCATATGCGGACAAAACTACAAAAGCTCCATGAACCTAGCTTTATATTCGCTAATGTTCATTTGTCCCTGCCTTAACCTCTCAAACTGAGAGATTTTCTGTGACAAAGTGGATTTTAGCAAAATATTGAGATAAATACTCTTTTGCCCTTATTATACCTATTAATGGTCCTAAATTAATTTTATTATCTACATAAGCAAAGTTGAGACTCAAATACAAAATATGGTGACCAATGTGAACTTTATACACATTATAACACCTTAAATTTGATTATTTCATCACGTTGTCCAAAGAAGAAAATTTGTCCATCAAACTTCATTTTCTATTTCTCAAACGTTTTCTAACGGTTCTCTACATTTTTGTGAAGTTGTGGTCCAAATTTGAGAACAATTGGACAATCCTATGATTTACTATGAATTCTTGAAGTTTATGTATTGAAAACCCTTTTTTTTTTCTTTTTCCGACCTTTCCTAGGTCACCAATCCGTGGCCTAAGGCAGGGAACAGACTTCAGCCCTTGGATCGGGCAGCCACAGGGCACGGCCCTGATCTTTTGGATAGGAGGTCGTCCCCTACCTCCCGCAATCAGCGGAGAGGGGGGGTGGCAAACGGCCAAATCCAATTCGATATCTTGACCCCATTTTGAAAATCAAATTGAATGAGGATGCTCGTCTTGCCAATCCAGATTCAGATATCACTTTTTCCCCCTTGAATCATTCGGTTTCAAGAGAAAATTAATAAGAGATTTCTCTCGCAGCCACCTCCAAGAACATTGTGTCCATACGACACCCTAAACCTAACCTTCTCTAACTATAAAAACCCCACCATGAGACTATGTATGCTCCCACGATCGCAGTCGGTGCCTTGAATTCCTGCCTTGGGCACTCCTCCCCATTCGCTCCTTTCACGCCGCCCCTACTCCTCCACGGTGCCGCTGCCTGGCCATCTTTGGCCTCTCTACTCCTCTTTCCCTCTCAATGATCTGTCACCACCAACACGATCACGAGGATGTGGCGAGCCTGGACGACATCCTTGCTACCCTCCTTGACGCCTCCTGCTCATTCCCCCCCCCAAGCTCTGATGGCCCTTTGTTCCTCCATGGAAACAGGGGAGTGTAGCACAAGACAAGCATCGATCTAGATGATGCGCAGGAGAGGGATCGCCCGACTGGGCCGGATCCTCAAGTCGCAGGCTGATTGGGCTTGAAATTGCGACCCACTTCCATCTATCCAGGTACATGTTCATTTAAATCAATAAAACCCCATTGATATTTTGATGTTATATCATGCTAGGATAATCCAAATAAGGCAAGTAAGTAGTCAATTTTCATCATAAAATCAAGGGCAATCTAATGGAAACATTATCAAAACCTGATTCTATATTTATTTCAATTATGTCATTAAACTATGATCTTCGATTATCCAAAAATTGTCTAAATGACTCTATTTGTGGTTAATCATGACTAAATGCTGAAAACCCTAGTTTTGTACTCGAATGATTATCTTGTAATCTAAATCTAATATATGTCAATCATACACTTTTGAAAATGAATCATTAGTGATCTAGATCTAATTTTTTGATTCAATCTTAATTATCATCTTTATGAATGATGAGTAATCTTGACATGGATCTCAAATCTTACAAAACCCTTGATATTTTTGACCCATCAACCTGATCTGGAATTCCAATAATGCTAAGTATCATGATGATGATCTAGTAACATGATGATGACTTGGATAATGACCATAAATTAGGGTTAACACACATGATCATAGAAACCTAGGAAAGTCATTCACACTCGAAGATACTTGATATTTGAAATAATGATGCACAAATTGAAATATTGGTTGATCATAAGTGGATGACCTAACCCTAAGGTTGACCTAGGAAAGTGTAACCCTAATCTCGAATATTACAACATGATATCCAAATATCTTGATCTTGACCCTTGATCCAAATATTGTGTTTTTAGGATCTAACTCGAAGGATCGACCTATTACTCATGATCTATACTCAAAATATCGGTGAAAGGTATGCTATTATATAACTCCTCCTTGATTGTATTGAAGATACTTTTATGTATCTCTTGACCGTATGCTTGGCTATTTACGTAGATGAGCTATTGTTCCCTATGATTAGTCTTCTATTTTTCTATATTATATTTTGAAAAAAACATGAAAACATAAATTGCATGCCCATTATGACTGCCCGTATATTGATAATGATGATGATATTGATAATATTGATAATGTTGATATTGAGTAAAACAACCCCCTCATTTGGAGGTGGGACTTGTACATTGGCCTCCTATGTTCCTATGGTGAGAAGGATCCCAGTGACCATCCCCATCGCATTGGGGTAATAGAGTCACACAAAATATATAAGCATGCTTCTCGAATTACAACATAATGGGAACTCATAATAAAAGTTGGATTGCTTGAAAAACTTGTCGAATAAATGTTGGTTTTGCAAATTGCTTGTTATTGTTTTGAATATAAGTCCTGCCAAGTATACTATTTTCTTATAAATCGTTTGCTTGATTTTGATAGCGTACCGTGCAATTGCATGATTGTGTCTCGATTTTCTTGATTTTAGGCATTCAAATGGAATACTGAAAAATATCACTTCCGCACTCATGCACTCTGATGACAAAATCAGGTATATCTCCATATTGAGTTAGTTTGTTTATTTAAACATCTAGTTTTTGAGTTTTATTTCTTATTGTATATGCCAGTGTGTTAGATCCTACGGGGCCACTCAGGGACGGACGCTTCAATCCTTTTTCTACTATTTTGACAGTAGGATTGGGATTGGGGTAAGAACGGTTCTGTGACATTTTCTCATCTAGATACATCTTGGGGAAGTATCTATTGACGAATTCTCATCAGAATTCATCCCATCTGATATCAACACCAGGTCATATGTCTTCCTCAATGGTCCACCAATGACCAGCACTCCCCTTCAACAGATTCACCGCATGTCTCACCTTCTCATCTTCAGGAATCATAAGGATTTTGAAGGCTTTCTCCAGCTCATTCAGCCATAAATCAGCATCTGTTGGGTCAGTTGTGCCAGCATACTCTGTGGCCCCTACCCTCTGAAGTCATTCAAAGGTCTAGCCAGCTCCCTATCTTTCATTGGGGGCTGGTGCCCTTAGTGCAGGTAGTGGCATCCTATCTGTCATATGAGTCATGGCTACCATAAACTGTCCAAACATGGCTTGGAAGGTTGGATTCCCCATATCTTCTTGATTGAACTGGGGTTGTTCAGGAACTGGTTACCCCCTATCCAGGTCCCTTGCACCTCCTCCTAGTGCAGCGACACTGCTCGTAGTAGTGTGTTCATCATGTGATCCAGACATCTTTAAGTTCTTCTTCTCCTATATGAGCAGAAGACACTTATCAGATAAACTAGAAAACACTAGAACAGACTCAAAAACCTTAATCCTATGTCTCTGTAGACTCAGCAAACCTAGAGCTCTGATACCACTAATTTGTGACGTGTCATTCGAATAAAACATGTTTAACTAAGCAGAAGCTATCGTTAGTAGTAGATTACTAAAAATCACTAAAAATTAAAAGCATTCACAAAGAGATACATTCTCAGGAAAACCCTTTAAACAAGAACCATAGCATGACATTTACATCCTAGTTTATATATACATATCATGTGTCATCTCTTCTTGAGTGATACAAACATCAACTGCTATGTCTTAGATGTGTACAAGAAATATAAAAACCTTGAGGCTTAAAGCCAAAATCTCATATCGCTTTATTAAAAGCACTAACCCCTAGGACGTGAGAGTACAAAGACGACATATAAGACTATCTATTCCAAAACTTTAACCACCATCATTTCCACCTCTAGAATTACTACGGTTCCTATTGCTGCTGTTGTTATTCTTCCCTAGCTATGGAATTTCTACCTCTACCTCGTCCGCTTCCACCTAAAAAATATTGGATCCCACAGGGGTGAGACAATTTTTACTCTCTGCCAAAAACATTATTATTGCATTTTAAAATAAACTGAGCAGAAGAATAATATATATATCTAGCAGTAGATGAATCAATATCTAATCTGATTAGAGCAATATGCTTATTCAAAGCAATTCAGCTATGACTTAATAAAGCAGCATGTCACTATTCAAGATGATTTTGAAGAAACATGTATATCAATTTATTCATCTAGGATATACTAAGAAATATACATCAACCAGTGATTCTCACATTTTGACCTTAGCAAATATTCTACACTGATGTTTACATTTTACAAACATATTTATGGCCCGAGGAGATGAGGTATACCGCTCATCCTCCAACCGACCACTACGAAGTCGAAATCGGTACCATATAAGGTCAAAGGAAGAACCAGATTCCATGACCTCTCACATATCAGTCAGTGCGAGACAATAAAAAGGACTATGTCAACTGCTCAACATAGCGTTCTAGGGTATACTGGCAACTTCACTACAGAGTTACAATGACAACTACACTCTCATAGGAAATCGAGAGATTTTAATATTTATCTCATATTGACCTGACATTCATCATCATCGGGAGATTCATGATACATCCATCTCGATACAATCAAAGAAGGACTGGGAGATTTATTGCTTATCTCATATCAATCCCTTCATCAGGGCATAAGGTATTAGCACCCATTACCCCCACATATTCAAAAATATGTGTTCCTTAGGAATTCCTGAAGGAAAACATGTTTCACCATCACCAATTTCTGACGATGATGGATCTATGGTCAGGGCTCTACATGAAAGGATTTCACATGATTAATTAAGTATATTATCATATTCTTGTACCATCAGTCAAGTTTTCAACATAACTTATTAGGACAAATGCTACAAAGAAACATGTACTATTTTTATCAGTTACTTTTCAGTCTTTATAAGACATTGGGATTTCAGTCCCTCATTTCAATACTGGGAATACTCATCCCTCTACAAATGTCATTATCATAATCATAAAGATCCGGGTATTCAAACCCTTAGCTCATCACTGAGCATTGTTACCAATTCTTCAGGTAACTATCACCTTCAGGTCATCTGACCAAGGTAAACATGACACTTGTTACACAAACATCTCTTATGGCATTAGAGGCTCATTAACTCTCTTGTTAACTTTTACTAAGAAACAAGGCATATTATGGCACACAAGGCCCAACAAGTAAATTCAATGAATAAAACATCATAGCTCATACCTGGCTATGTTCATCATCACATGGTACATGCATGCTTAGCACACATGATAACAGATATATCAATCATATTTCAGTATCATGCTACTCAATCATACACCATTCTTCCCTTACCAGGGTTAGGGTTTCCCATTTCATTTTAATTAGGAATTCATACACTTCACCCTAGGATTACAGTTTTCATATAGCCTTACTTACATCACTCTGAATTAGAGCTTCACATCTCATTATTACATCAGGGTTTCTTATCACATCACCCTAGATTAGGGTTTACATTCAATTACCCATAATTAGGGTTTACTATTCATCAAAATAGGGTTTCATATTCAATTTCACATAATTAAGGTTTTCATATCATCATGCTTAATTAAAGTTACAATATTACCCTAGATTAGGGTTTCAATCAAAATTGCCCTGAATTAGGGTTAGGGTTCACTAACCTTCTCCATTAGGGTTTTCATGATCTCTTCACTAAGGATCATACCCTAATCACCACCTGATTAATACTCATGTATGAATACTTCTCTCACATCCTCCCTAGGATGTTAATTACACAAAACGTGATTTAATTAGGTCAACCCATCATTTCAAGAACATACACTTATGGTTGACATAGTGTATTGAGTTACTATTTCTATAAGCCCTTGAGGTTAACCATTCTAAGGTTACTGATCATCTAGGTACTTTTAGGGTTTCAACCTTTGTTCCTATCATTGATAGTCATCATGATCAACCATTGGAAAAATGGATCAACCATTACTTTAAGTTCCAATCAATTTGATCACCTTGAATCATCCAATCGGTTTTGACCTTTTTCACTCCAAACGGTTTTGAAACCGTTTGGATTCCAAATGGTCCTGTGATTGTTTGACCCTAAAAGGTTTCCAGACCATTTGGACTGAAATGGTCTCAAGACCGTTTGGGCCAAACTAGCCTCAAAACTAAATGGGTCACTTGGGACATTCATCAATCAAATTGGATATGACTTGCACCATTGAATTGACCATCAATTAGGCTATTGAAGGATTCATCAATCAACACCATTAGATCTCTATCCATCAATCAAGGTTCAACCATTAATCCTCAAAATGGTCCTGAGACCGTTTGATCCCAAATGGTTTCAAGACTGTTTGGACTCAAACGGTCTCAAGACCATTTGGTCCAATTAGGCTTTCTAACTGGAGTATTGTCCACACATTGTATTAATCAATTGAATCCATTAGATCATCATCCAACATGAACTAGGGTTCTTACCTCAAATGGTCAACCCATCCAAATGGTCAACCCATCTCAACTGTTTGGGATTCAAAACTCCAAATGGTTTGCAAACCGCTTGGTCATCAAACAGTTTGGTGAAACCGAATGGGCTATAGTGTTGAAACCGTTTGCAACTAGATATTATTAAGATGTGTACTTAAGATAATGTCATCATCATCAAGCTTTAGTCCATCGAAAACTATTGCCATTATCATGGTAGTTGCATCAACTAATCAAAGGAATTGCAAGAAGAGAAATTGAACATGATTGATTGAGAAATTGAATTCAAAAACAATGAATAGGGGTTCAAGTTATATAACCCACCTCCAATTGAGCTTCAAAGCTTGGAGCTTCACGTCAAAAATGGTGGAAGATGCTTTTGTAACTCTCCCAAGGCTCGTCTTCAATCTTTGGAGTGAAAAGATTGGCTAGGTTTGAAGATGGAGTGAAATAGAGAAGAAATCATGCATTGTTTTGTGATTTCCACCATGAATTCAATGTGAAAGAAGGTCAAGAAGCTTACCAACAGGTTGGGGGTCGTCCTCCTGTTTCTCCTAGCTCCCGTTGTCATTTGTTCAAGCAAGAAGTGAAAGTGGATTCACAATTACCCCTTCACCTCATGGATAAAGGAGCATATATATAACTTTTATTGAAAATTCATTTAAGAGAGAGAAAGTAGGAATTATCTCCTCAAATTCCTTTCCACTTGCCCCCTTCCCTTCCTTAGGGACTAGGATATCCTCTTTTACTCTACTTCCTCTCATTTATACATGATTTAAAGAAAAGCAAATTAAGCACCTTAACCCTTATAATAATAATATCCTAAAGTTAGTGGATATTTCTTCTTCTTTTCTTAATGTGAGTGGGTTCTCCACTCACGTAGATACTTCCTTTGCCTTTACAAGGAACAAGGACGTCCACACTTATAGATTTCAACCAACATAATTTTGGTTGAAGGGCAAACCAATTAATATAATTATTTTTGCGTTAAATTGAATTAGGGTTTCAATTATGCTTAAATCTTGATTATTTTAATATCAAGATTCTCTCTCCATCAAAGAGGTACAAATGAGACGTCCCTCTCATTTTATTTTCACTTCATAACGCCAAGATAC
Organism: Alisma plantago-aquatica; assembly: GCA_963693085.1. NCBI lineage: Eukaryota > Viridiplantae > Streptophyta > Magnoliopsida > Alismatales > Alismataceae > Alisma > Alisma plantago-aquatica. Next base: position 1,328,426,023 of record OY856410.1, on the reverse strand, counting down.
ATTAGGGACTATTTTTAAGTGGTAATTTGCATATTGAACCCTCAATTTTGGGTAAATTGCACATTACACCAAAACTAGGTTTCAATGCATAAACTTTGCTTAATCAGCTCTTTCTTGGTATTCAGGATTTCACAAGCCATTCCTCTGCATCATCTTCATTCTCATGAAACTTCAACACATGAGGAACTTATTATCATGCACAATTTCCAATTTAACCCCTCAACTTGGGTAATTTGCACTTTAGTCCAAAACAAGCAAAATATCATTTCAACATTATTCAAAAAGGACTAAAATTGGAATATAAGTTCCTTTTAAGCCTTAATTACTTTTCAAAAGATAATATCAAGCATATAATTATCTTTCTTAAACAAAACACCTAGCGTTAAAGCATAACCCAGGTCAGGGATGTTACATGTTCAGTCATGAATTGAGGGTTTGAATGCCCATATTCTGTAATCATGATGATGATATTGTTTAGAAATGAGATCCTCTAAGTAATGAGATACGGGATAAAGATCCCATTGTTTTACAAAGTTTTGAAAAGTATTGATGGAAGTATTACATGTTTCTTCGTAGTGTTTATCATAATAATTCCTATTTGTGAGCTTGATTGATGCTAAAAGAATATGACAATGTACTTAATTAATTAAGTGAAATCATATCATGTAGAGCCCTATCCATAGATCCATCAGTGCCAGAATTTGCTGATGGTGAAACGGGTTGCTCCGCGGCATAACCCGGAGTTCGCAAATTTTTTTTAATATGCGGGAGTGATGGGTGAAAATATTTGTATGTCCTAATGGGGGAATTGATGAAAGCTAAACACTAAACCTCTCAATCCTTCATTATATGTACCATGGTGGATGTATCATGAATATCCTGAAGATTGGGATGGATGTATAATGAATCTCCCAATAGTATTAATGTCAGATCGATGGAGATAAACATGAAATCTTTCGATTGCGAAGAGAGTGCAACTGACCCTGCCTCTACAGCGAACTTGCTACTATACCCTGGCAAAGCTATTTTAGCAGTGACACAAGATGTCCTGCATGTGATGTCGTATTGATCAAGAGAGGGGAGGTCATGGTAGCCGGCTCTACCTTTGACCTTGTATGGAACGGATTTCGACGTCACAATGGTCGGTTGGAGTATGCGCTGTATACCTCATCTCCTTAGGGCATAAGTGTGATTGTAAAATGTAATCAACCGTATAGCATGTTTGCTTAAGGATTAAATACATAAATTTACTGGCTGATGTTACATTCATTTTATGCATCTCTAGTTGATAGATGGTATTTATATCCCTTTACATTCATAGCAAGTAGATGGATGAATTTTGACTCTACCATGGGTAGATGCAATACTCTCCTTAGAAAAGGAGATTATTTCACTTTGTTCATACGTTGATCCATCTTCTGTTAAATATATATGATTTCCCTGCTCAGTTTTATTTAAATAAACTACAATAATAATGATTTGGTGGAGAGTTATATCTCCCGCTGGGGAAAATTTCAATTGTCTCACCCCCATGGGATCCAACATTTTTTAGGTGGACGCGGACAAGAAATAGAAATCCCTACAGCAGAGGAAGGACAACAATAGTAGGGACAACAGTGAGATCTCAAGTGCAGATATTGTCTGTCAAGTAATATATATAGTAGTCCTATGTGTCATCTATGTACTCTCAGGTCCTCAGAGTTAGTCGTTAGTACTTTTAATGAATCGATCTGATATTTTGGCTTGATGCCTTGAGGTTCTTATGTTGTCTGTATATAATGGTAATAGGGCAGTTGATGTTTGTAATCCTCGAGAAGAGATGGTACCAGTTATGTACTTATGAACCAGGATGTAAATGTTATACATTGGTTCTTGTTGAAAGAGTTTTCCTATGATTGGATCTCTTTTGAAAAAAGATTTTAATTTTTAGTGATTTTCAGCAATCCGTTGCTAATGTTTAATTCCGCTTAATTAGTACGATTTGTTTATTGTCGCTACACCTAACTTGCTTCTATTTCGTACTCTCCTTAATGGTTAGTGTAGAAATCTATATAGATCAGACTCCTTGTCTCTTTTATGTCACCCATAGCTCATTTTACATGAAGTCAACACATCTTAAATTCAAACATAGGGCAGATTAAGTAGGTGAAGAAGCAAGATGATTATGCACCTCTAAAAATAGCATGTCACATCTTCTAAAGTAGTAAAGTGGGTAATGTGTAGGGGATCCAAAGAGTGGATAAGTTTTACTAAATGCAAACTCCTAATATAAATTCCTTGGTCTTGTCTCTATCTGTGAATACAATATGTCAACCTTTTAAGTCATTAGTTCATTAGTAAAAAATTATTTCATATGGTGGACTCCCGGATCATTGAGTGTCTAATTGGTAATCATTTCTAATACTGGAAGGAAAAGGAACAATACCAAGTCATGGCCTATGAAAATCTAAGTTCAGCCTATCAAACAACAAGAAGGGATTTCTCATGTTTTCTGTCCACCATTTTCTTTTATGTCCATTGTGTTTCTTTTTATCAATCGCTATCATTAGACAACACTCTTATTTTCTTATTGTGACCTATTGATTGTTCAACTTGACATTCATTGTGTTACGTGAACTATGCCTAGTCAGTAGGATAGGATTTGGTTAACTTGTCTAGAAGAAGATGCAACTGTAGTGATGGTCATCTATTTTGACATAAAGTGATTTACTATTATCCAATTTCTTTTGAAGATGACACTCTAGTTCAGACAAGTCAAATTATCAACTTTTTGTTCTAAAGCACATTTCTCATATACTCGCAAGAAACTATGGGTTGTCAGGTAACAATCATAATTTGTGGATATCTAGCACAACATCTGCGGATTTGATGATATATACATATGGATATTAGTGTTATATTGCCATGCCCAACTCTGAGGATAGTTGGAAGGAAGTTTTATACAATATCCTATTGAGAGAGGAAATGGATGCATGAATCCCACTTAGGTTCTTAGGAAATCTAGGTATTGTCTTAGTGTTCTACTCATTTTTCTGGCTTTTGGTTAAGAAGCAACAATTATTAGAACTATGAGTGTGTATGATTGTTATTTGTTTCGAATTTGCATGTGCACCATCTTCAACACAAATTGTTTTAAGGGAAGTTTTTTTCTGTATTCTTAGGCCATAGAGTTTTTTAATGAGGATGTATTCTTTGAAGCTGATGACATAAAGATAGTAAAGACCTTGAGAATTTCTCTTTACAATTTTTCTTTATCTTCGATACTTAGAATTGAGTGTCATTCTCTTTACATTGTTGCTTTATCTAATTTATGCTCTACCTTATTTTTTCTTTTAATTTACATTGGCATTCAGTGCATTGGATTCCACCCATATGTGGCTCAAGCTCAAGTTGTACTAGGCATCAACTTGTAATAGTCATTAAAGAGGTAAATTGCATAGCATTACTTTGTGAAAGTTGAACATTTACTAGGTATTTTTATCTCATGCATATCCATAGTACCTCCTTTGTTATCTTTGAAAATTGTTGTGAAACTTGTCTAATTTCCCTTGAGTACAATAGGAGGTGAGTAGTAATAAGCATAATAGTTACACAGTTGATCTCTCTTCTCAAATCTATTGCTAACATCTTCATGGTCTTTCACCCATTGCATAAAGCCATAAATTATGATACTTGGCTTAGGTTGTAGATTCTTGAACAAAGATTTATCCATGGACTTCCAAACAGCAAGCAGATAGAAATTGAAGCTATAATGTTGGGTTTATCATCCAGTTCTACTACCATGTGAAAATGTGGATCAATGTTTCATTAAGGTATGCTGAAATAAGTGAATGTTTTTGGTATCAATTTATCATCATTCGTGATGATGTCATGTGCACATTTTGAGGCTTTAGTTTTTTCTTTTACCTTTTTTTTGGGTTTTATGATCCCTGTGCGGGTGTAGTAGCCCATGTACATTCTTTGGCCATGGCAGTTTGGTTAATTTTCTTATTACCATTTTGTCATTTTTTATTTCCTATCATTTGCATAGTTAGAATTCCGTGTTTGATTATCAAAGAATCTTGGAAATTGTTCTTGTAGATCCTTTAATTTGATGGCGATGTTGACAATAATGTATCACTATGATACAACTATTAAGCTATCAAGCAGGGAGTGAGTTGAACTATTTCTCACACAATCTCAGGGCTCTGAAGCCTATACAACCACATTCACTGAACAAAGGCTAATACATTAGTGCCATTCATAATGATCTAAATATTTCATGGAATGAGTAGACAATCCATAGACCTAGGATTATGGCCAAAAAAATGCTACAATTACAGGTTTTTGAAACTAGAGAGAGTTGAACCATTTTTGGCACAAGATCAAGGCTCTGAGGCCTCTATTAGAGAAATCATATTCACTAAACAAAGGCTAATACACTAGCATCATTCATAATGATCTAAATACTACATGGAAAGAGTAGACAATTTATAGACCTAGAATTATTACCGAAAAATGTTGCATTACAGATTTTTAACACTGTAATTATATTTTCATAGTTCCATCTACACTAGATATAGGTTTGTGTATAATTCTCAACAAAGTATAATAGTTATTATCTAGATATTAGTTGGGCATCTTATTAGATGGTAGGTTTTAATGAATTTTAAATTAGTTTGTTAGTCAAATAGTATAAGATGAATTTTAATCTGGATTTAACTTTTAGAAAATTGTGTCATCTATCTGAGAAAGCATGTATGGTCAGAGTGTTTTTATTTCATATTATATTTTCTATGCAAACTATGATTATGGATCACTACTCACATTTATTATATGATTTTTTCTAGGTTGTCTGCTTGTATCTACTATGTCTATTGGCTCCATCCTCCTCTAGAAAGATGCCATTCAAGCCTATTGTCTCATCCTTCTGCCAAGTAATATGAATTTCATGTTCCTTTTTATGCAATATTGTTTCTACAAATGGAACACTAGGAGAATTTGATTTTCCATCAACTAGTTTGAAGATTCACAAATATTGGGCTGCCAACACAATGTTGCAGAGACCCCACTTATATAGCTATCAACTATATGGAATCTACTGGTGCTGAGGTGAATTTGAGTTGGGTGTTTGAACTAAATTCTGCTCAAACCACAAGTCAGGTTCTTGGTCACTGTTGTGATTCTATGTTAGCATCCAAGTTTAAATTTGTTGATTTATTTTATATGAAGTGTCAACTTGTGAGTAGTCTTGATGCTACAATTTATATAGTTTCAACTTCTAGTGGTGGTACTTGTAGCTTCAAAATTCATTTTGTGTTAATGTCCTTAGTTTGTTGTGCATAGATAGTACTTTGGATCAAGCTAGAGGTTCTGCAGATTGATTATTTTAACTCTTGTAATGGGTTAGAAGTAGAAAGATAGGTGTTTTCCTCTATTTCTTTTGTTACTATACCCAGTTCAAAAGTCCTATAAATTACATTTTTATGCTCTCACCTCTTCTTGAATGGATTATAGTAGGTTGATCCTTGAATAATTAATTTGAATAGTACAAGAATATGAAAATAGTTGACCATTAGAATGATTAGTCTCTATATTTATAGCATGTATGGGCAGTTGCATCATATGTACATGATGTTGAACTACATGGTTGAGTCAGATATTGAAGGAGTAAAGAACATGAGCCATTTGAAGTTAGTATTAGTTATTTGTTTATATTATGCTAGTTATTGTTCTTTAGTATGATTATGATTTCTTCAAAGCACTACAAATATCATTCTCCATCTGTATATAAGCAATTTGAAGACTCTTATCTTTCGATTTGACGGATTTTCTTGATTCGATTTATATCTTCTTTTACTGACCAGTTAGTATCCATTTAAATTATTGCAGTTCACAAATCATCGTCAGGGCAACTAGACTATATATTGAATTGTAGAAAACTGAAGGCATGAAGCCCATTGATACTTCCCATTCACTTCATACATCTCATTCATTGGGAGAAGACAGCTTATGGAATAGGTAAGTTATGAGTAGGAGAAACTATGTTTTCTTGTTTTTTTCGTGAGCTATATCTCAAAACTTATATATTTCTTTGTAGGTATCCATGGTGGTTCACCCAAAGTGGATGCTACCATCAACTTGATGGCACTTGATATCCACAACATACAAAAGTACATAACGTATGGATTATGAGAAGAAATGCCAATATATTCTGATCCAGGGGATTTGCCAACCAAAATTAACCATACATGAACCTCTACATGATGTTGCCAACAGGAAAGGCTACAACTCGTGTTCTCATTCCTATGTGTTGAGAGCTATGGGAGTTGATGAGGACATGTCACATACGTCTATCATGTTTGGGATTGGAAGATTCACCACTAAAGATGAGATTCATAGGGTTGTTGAACTCATTGTGAATTAGGTGGAGGAACTAAGGGAGATGAGCCCTCTTTATATTGTGCTTTGTAGTTTGCAGTGGATTGATGTAGTCAGAAGAAGATATTGTATACATGTGTCTTTTTTCCATGCATATTGTAAAACAGGGGCCAGATTAATGTCCTCCCCATGTGTACTCATTGTTCAAATATAAATAAAAGTAGCATTGTTGACATTGTAAGAAAAACTCGATCTTGATTAACATTCATCTGTTTTCTTATTGAAAACCCCTCTATATTGGCAAGCGACTGACTGGCTACATAATGTTTCTCACTACATATGTATGTGTAGTACATGGTGTCTTTCACTACACACTAGCTATAATTACATGTGTAGCAAGTGCTAACTTTTTCTATACATGAACTACAAATACAAATTGTAAACAATGTCATCTCTCCCTACATAACATAGGTACAAATTGAAGTGTAGTCATACATTTGGCTACAATGCAAACTACATGTTTATGTGTAAGGACATTTTTTACATACAATTAGGGTTACATATGAATTTGTAGCCAGAGGAATAACTAACTACAACTTTGAAAAATGTAGCCTAAACAATTAGCTACATGGGTATTAGCGATATATTATAAATGTAAGGATAAATGTAGCCAAAGCTTTTGGCTACAAATTTTGGGGTTTTCTCTACAATTTTTTTTTACAGTTAAAGACCATATTTTCCATAGTGTTTCTATGGTGGAAATGGTGGGTGGAGAGCATAAATGCAAGGGGAATGTAATGAATGCTTGAGAGAGGGTGCGGAGGAGTAATGGTAGCTAGGGGAGTGTACACTTCATGCTGTGGCGGCCACCTATGTATTTATAGGTGGTGGGGAAGCATTAGGGTAAGTAAGGGCAAAGTAGGAAAAATAGTGGTGAAAATGGGTAGGTTTCAGTGGTTGGTGCCACGACTGTGGTGGGAAGTGGAGTGGAAATGATAAGTATATGAGGTCACCATAGCCATGGCAGAGTGCCACAGTTGTGTTGGGTAAGGGGTACCACGGCCGTGTTGGAGGAGGAAGCCACGAGCGAGACAACTTGGAGGTCGTCATGTCTTCAGTTTGCCATGGTCGTAGGGAGCGCCATGGGCGAGGTGGTCTTCAAGGGCCATGGCCATGGCATTGGCCACAACCGTGGTCATTCACATGTAGAATGAACAATTTCCCTATTGATTTTTGGGGAACTTTGCACATAATTCTCCACGGGCTAGGTGATGGCCACATGCAAGTTGGAGTGTGCTGTCCACAACTATTTTGGTTGCCACGACCGTGGGGTCTTTAGTGACCACATCCATTTTGAGCTCTACAGCCATGATCATTCATGTGTAAATTGAGCACATTCCCTTTTGATTTTGAATCACTTCATGCATAAATTACCAGGGTTGTGGTATATGTATCACGGTCATTTTGGGCCTTTTGGGTGTTGATCTTTATTTCATCTTCTTCATCTAGCCTCCTTTTGCTTTGAATTTCTCTTGTGCATCAAAGGACAGCTCGAGAAAGAAATAGGTCCACTCTTGGGGTGTAAGACCCCATAGACATCATTGATCTCTCTCCCATGCATCAATGCATTCATAAGTGCCCTGAAATACACCCAAAAGGAGGCATAAGTCCATTTATCATAAAGGATCACACTGAGGGGAATAACTTGTAATATAAATTATTTAGATGTGATTATCATGCAAAAAGGCACTAGATGGAGCCCTAAAATAGGGATGCATCACCACCCCAAACTTCAAACATACTTGTCCTCAAGTATGCTCCAACTTAATCTCTCTCTTCAATTTCTGTCAATAAAAAAGAGTGACAAATGCATAGTAAAAGATTATTATTGACTAAATGGTCTTGAATGTGACTAAGTGAATGTGTTCCACCTCTCTCCTCTCCTCTATCACATACCAATCATAAAATGAGCACTGAGCATACAAACTTCAAATATAGAGCATAGAATACACAAGCTTTCAATATGTCCTTCATGCAATTTTGGGTAAATTGTTTCATGTTGGTGTTAATCAATGATGACTAGGAGTGTTGTTTCACTTTCATGCATAAAATCTTATTTCTTAAACCACACCAAATTACCCACATGGCTGTAGAAATGGTAAAGTGAGTTAGATTTGATGTCTTCTATCTCAATAGGTATAAAAATGGAATAAAGGATTAGAAAGATATATGGAGTGCTATTACATAGAGCACTCATCTTTTCTTTATTTAGATGCTCTTAAATAGGAGCATCTTTTTATTTTATTTTTTCATTTTTTTCTTTTCTTCTTTTCTTTTCTTTTACCCTTGATGTAGGTAGGGCATATGGTGGATAGAGTGAAGTGGGGAGATGTATATATGGCCACCCCACACATTTGGAGGTGTTCAAGGCTGAATATGTGTTATAAGGCATCCTTTCATGCGGCGGTGAGGTATGAAGATGGTGAAAGAAGAGTCGGGTCAAAGTAGGGTCATCAGCGTAGTCCTCAACATAAGATTTCCTGCATGAAAACTAATCCAACACTTCATCAAATGATATCACACCACATGATTGAACAACATGAGATTCATAGGTATATCAAATGGTTCCATAGGCTCTAAGCGTTTATAGCTTGCTCAATTCACAGTTCAACCAAAACATTAAAAAACTTGAGAGAAGTGGTGCACAAGTAAAAAATCAACAATCAAGACCACATAGTAATAAAATCTAAGAAAATGGCATGCATTTGTCAAAGATCAAAATTTTAGTTCAAAACATTGGAGATTAAGTTAAAACATCATTTTAGGCAAGAATATCTAAATTTAGGCAAAATTGGCCAAAATGGTGCCAATTTGCAATCAATCACACTTAAACCTACATTTAGGGAATTTAAAGCATAAAATAGTAAATCCTAATTATAAACACACGTTAACGTGTTACCCTAGGTCTGGCGCCGCCTTAGCGATGGACGGACGGGCGTCTCCGAGGTAAGCCCCTCCCTTCCCCCCAGAGGGGATTCTCCCTCCTCCCTCTCTGGTGCCATGGTTGCGGTGATGCCTCCTGGAGTTGAGGCACCTATTGAGCCAGAGCGCCCCACCCTCCAATGGGCCTGGAATCAGGTTCTGGCCAGTGGCAGACTAGACAGCTAGAAGCATGTGTTCAGCCCGCCTGAGAGGATTGATGGCAAGAGATTCGTGACAATAGATGAGCCAACTTACGATGCCATGGAGAAGTGCTGGGAACATACAGTGATCCTATATGTGATGGGAAAGAGGCCATATTACCATCATCTTGTTGCTTGGATTCATAGGGTTTGGAAACCTAAGGGACGATTCGACCTATTCTCCAAACTGAACAAGTTCTTCCTCCTTCGCTTCAACTCAACCGAGGACAAGACGAGCATTATCAATGGTGGACCTCGATGGTTTGATAGTTGATTGGTGGTTGTCAAGGACTACAAGATGGGTGACAACTTGTAGAAGCACTTCTTCAGCACCATACCAGTCTAGATCAACATACCAAGCATGGGGCGCAACTGGTCCCCTAGGGCTATTGGGATCATCGCAAGCGGATCAGGGAAACTACTCAGGATCGACTACAAGTCGTTAGGGCATGAGTCGCTAGGAGAGGCATGTGCGTTGGTGGAAATCGACGTCGATGAAGAACCTCCACTGGCGGTGTGAGTCAACATGCCTCGGCGTGACCCTATGCCGGTGAAGATTCAATATGAACATGTCTCAAAGAGGTGCGTTGAGTGTAGGGTATTTGGCCATGATGGGTCAGATTGCCCTATCAAACCGGTTACTGAGGTGGTAGAACCTGCTCCAACAATGCAAATCTGAAACATAATTGGTAAGGAAGGGAAGGCAATGGTTGTTGCTAGTGCAACGGAGGATGAACAAGGGGCCGATCAGGTCGTGGTTGTTAGTTCAAGCAATGGACAAGATGGTGGCGCCTCTTCCTTGGGTGTTGTCGGCACCGAACCAAGGGCTGATGGTGGGCATGCTGATGGTGTTGGCAACAACATGGGGGTCTTGGGTGTTGTTGGGCATGTATCAGGTGCACAGGGTGATGGTGAAGTACCAGGCGTTAGTGTTGCAGGAGTTGCAACTCCGGTTGCTACTAGGGCTGCTGGTGGGGCGAAGTAGCGTCACGGTGGGGATGTGAATGAGTGTGGTGGTGTTGCAGTCACTGGAGGACCGGGAGGTGTTGTAGGCATTGCAACTCCAACTACTGTGGCAGCATCTCTGGTTGCTGCTAGGGCTGCTGGTGGGGTGACGCAACGTCGTGGTGCGGAGGTGCATGAGGGTCTTGCTGCTAGTGTTGCTGGTGGGGCGACGCAGCATCATGATGCGGAGGTGATTGAGGGTGTTTCTGCTAGTGTTGATGCTAGTGTTGCTTCTGGGGCGACATAGCGTCGTGGTGCGGTGGTGAATGAGGGTGTTGCTACTGGTGTTGCTGGTGGGGCGACACAGCGTCGTGGAGCTGATGTGAATGAGGATGTTGGTGCTGCCGTCACTGGAGGTCCGGGCGCTACAGACCTGATGGTGGATGCTTGCATTGCTCGTTCAGGGGAGACTGGTGATTCTATAATAATATGATCCACTAGTGCTTCCTCTTTTTCATCATCCAAGGCTTCAAGGGCATCCAAAGGTGATAGGTCTTGTAAGACCCACTCGGCTTCCAGAGGTCATTAATGACCTTTCTCATGACTAATGTTCGTGGCTCAGGGAAGCTACGTAAAAAGAAATAAGTGAGGAGAACCATCCTTGATAATAAAGAGACAATGTCCATTCTTGTTTAATCTAAAATAAAGTCTCACATGATACATACATCTGATCGTATGTTCCCTAAAGGCTGGTTATGGGTTTCAAATCATCTGCATGATCATAATGGTTGTATATACGTTGGATGGAATCCTAATTGCTGGACTACTTCTGTGGTTGAGATGGATGATCAACATGTCACTTTGAAATGCACTAATAAAGGTGGTCTCATCATCTACACTACTGTTATCTATGCTAGGAACTCTCTGTCTGAGCGTTCTTTTCTGTGGTGTACCTTGGAGAGGATTGCTACTAGCATAGATGAAGCTTGGCTTATCACTGGTGACTTCAATAATATCAGGAAGCAAGAGGAGAAGGTTGGGGGTCATGAGGTGCCCTCTGTTATCCTTAGTTCTTTTAATGCTGCTCTTGATAATGTTGGTCTAACCGAATTACCTGTCATTGGTAACGAGGTTTATACATGGCATAACAAGCAAGGTGTTGCTAAAAGGGTGGCCTGCAAATTTGATAGAGCATGTGTTAATGATGCTTGGCTGACTAAATTTCCTGGTTCCAAAACAAAGTTCATCACATGTAATTATTCAGATCACTGTGCTCTAAACATCAATATGAAGCCTATCTCTTTCAAGAAGAAGCCTTTCCATTTTCTCAATTTCTGGCTGGATTGGGAAGGTTGTCGGGATATTATTAAAGAGGCTTAGACGACTGAAATCCACGGTAATCCTCTCTTTCAATTTTGTCACAAACTCAAGAATGTCAAAGAGAAGTTGACGACTGGGTCCAAATAGTATGTCAACCTCAAGAACCTGATTGCTAGAGAAAGAATGGAGCTCGATGACATTTCAGCTATGGTCTGTAGATGTCCTCTAGATCCAGACCTTATTCATGCCGAAAAACAAACCCTTGAAAGATTGGACTTGCTTCTTAAGGCAGAAGAGGTTTATTTCTGGCAGCGTAGTAGAATAGAGTGGCTCTCCAATGGTGATAGAAACACTACTGTCTACCATACCATGGACAAGAGACGGGATGTTATCAACTCTATAACTGAACTTTTTGACTCACATGGTAATCTTTTGCAGGATAAAGATGCTATTGCCGACGACACTGTCCAGTATTTTGAAAAACTATATAATCAACCTTGTGATGCTTCATTCTCTTGTATTCCAGATTGGTCACCTCTTGTTTTTGGTATTGACAATGACATGCTTTGCTCCACTCCTAGTTTGAGTGAGCTTCATGATGTTGTGTGGAGCATAGGACCTCACAAAAGCCTGGGCCCGGATGGCTTCAATGGTTACTTCTATAGGGGTAATTGGAATGTCATTTGTGATGATCTCCTTAAGGTTGTCCAATGGATTTTTGATGGGGGAAACATGGTTAGGCTAGTCAACCATGTTTTTCTTTCTCTTATTCCCAAGAAGGACATTGTTTCGTCCCCTGCTGACTTCAGGCCTATCTCCTACTGCTCGATGCTCTATAAATTATCGCTAAAGTCATATCAAGGAGACTAGATACTCTTCTGCCAAAGATTATCTCTCCCTACCAAGGTGCTTTTGTCAAAGGTAGGAGTATTGAGGATTTTTCCCTTCTTGCGGCTGAATTCACTCTTAGATTCAATCGGAAATCTAGCTGTCCTGCTGCTTGCATGAAGTTGGATATCACTAAGGCTTTCTATTATGTTCGTTTGTCTTACCTTTGGGATTGTCTCTACGGCCTCGGGTTCAATGAAAAGTTTATCTCCATTCTTAAGCAATGTGTGGAAACTCCATCCTTTTCTCTCTTGCTAAATGGTTCTTCAGTTGGCTTATTCAAAAGCTCCAACGGTCTTCGACAAGGCAATCCCTTATCCCCTCTACTTTTCTCTATTGCTATGGAAGGTCTCAGTAGATGTCTTGAGGAGGCGTATGATAATAGACTCATCAGGAGCTATTCCATCAATGGGACCAAAGCTCTTATCCATCTTCTGTTTGTGGATGATGTTCTTATCTTTTCCGAGGGACGTCTATGCAGCCTTGTCAAACTCAAACAAGTTTTGCTTGATTTTGGTTCAATTTCTGGCATGAAATGCAATCCGAATAAAACACAAATATTCTTATCCACTTCTTGCCGCAACAAGGACGCCTTGATTAGCTGCTTGGGTATTCAGCGTGGTACGTGGTCCACAAAGTATCTTGGTTTTCCTATGGCTAGAGGCAACCTCAGGAGGCGCCATTTCCATGAATGCTTAGATAAGCTCAGAGATATGATACAAAAATGGCCTGGTTCTAAAATATCTATGGCTGGTCGCCTTGTGCTTGTTAAGCATTGTGCCATGGGTCTGATCAGCTATTGTATGTGTATGGGTGACACCCCTCCTACTATCTTACGAAGAATGGAGTTGTTACTTTCTGAATTCCTTTGGGGTAGCTCGGTGCACCCCTCTAGTTGGTCACGTTTAGCTTACCCGCTTGGAGAAGGTGGCTTGGGGCTTAAGAGACTTGATGAACTTGCGGATTACCATTCGTTACGTCGCATCAAGAAGTTCAACCAAGCTCAATGTTTATGGAGCTCATGGCTTTCTTGTAGGTATGGTGATACCTTTTCTATCGCTTCCAGGAATGTCTCTACTTGTCACAGACGTATGGTAGCTCTATGGCCTTCCTTCTCTGCTTGGGAAGCCAAGGATCTTTGGGAGAACGCAAGACAAAAGCATCCATCTGATAAGGCTTATGGAAATCTTTGGCTCTCCAAGCACTATCCTAGATGGAGTCTTACTACCTTTAGAGCACTCACTAATGTACTACCTACTATGGAAAAGATTGGTTCCTGGTCGGGGGCTCCTGTTCCTGCATGCTTACTATGTGGCCAACACACTGAATCCATCACTCATCTTTATGGGGGATGCAAATATTGGAAATATATTTGGGGACGTGCTCAACTTAAACTCAGCATCAGAGCCTCATATTCGCTATATGAATGCCTCATGGATCTTGGTAAAAGGTCAAAGCAATCGAGAATCATTGAAATTTAGGACATCACTGGTGCTGTTCACTTCATTTGGGAGGAGCATAATAAAAGGCTACATAACGGTGGCGCTTCTGACTTTGTCGCCATCTTCAGCCGTCTTGCACTTGAGATCAAGAGTATGTACTTTACTTTTAAATCTTGTCTTGATTTTCCTCCTATTATAGCTAGGAATTGGGATCTACTGTAACCAATTCCTAGATGTGTGTAGTCACATGTATGGGTGTGTCTTGTAACTTTGTCCCCTTTTAGGGGGTTTTTGGAATATACTTACCCAATTTTCCAAAAAAAAAATTATAAACACACAAAAATTACCAAGAACTACATGAGAATGAAATGTATGACATGGAAGAGAAAAAAGGGTTTTGTTTTTGAAAAATTACACAAAAATGTAGGAAATGAAACTACATGTATGCATGAATGCTAACAAGAACAAATCTAAACTAACAAGGGTAAAAGCAAGAAATACCAAAAATTAGGTAAGATAGGTGAAAACAAAATGAGAGATCAAGATAGGGTGGTGAATACCACCCTACCACCCCAAACTTTTGAATCATGTTTTCCTCAACATTAAACTCAAGTTAAGAGAAAGTAGGGTGAAGATCAAGGCTGGTGTTGCAAATCAAATGGTAGGTCTCCCTACAGTGGCTGATCAGGCTGGTTCGGATGAGGAGGTGGAGGTCCTAGATGGGATAGAGGGAACTGGTAGTAATGGCCCCAATAACATCCTGAGGGGGAGTGTAGGTATCCTGGTATGCTGATACACCACCCCAAAATTCTCCACTGCATTCAGGGTTTCTCTATGCATGTGCATGGTGGTAGTGGTACAAGTGATTGACCTACTAATGCATTTGTTGTTGGTCCTGCCACATGTAGTGTTGTATGAGTTGCATGGCTTGTTGTATCTTTTGGATGCCTTCAAGATGTGCATGGATGGATGACATATCATATGCGTTCACTAAAGGATCCTACAGCTGGGATGTTGCCTCATCCCTTCTTCTTACCCTTCGGGGATTTCTCCTTTGTTCCCTTCCCTCTTCTTCTTGCTGTTGTGCACTTGATTCTACTATTTCTTCCTCTTGTGCAGCGGCGGGGTTGAAGTTGTCTTAGGGGTTGGTTTTCTCCCATCTCCAAACCTCTTCGCGAAATAATTCGACTGGCCCCATGTGTGAGAGGAGTAGGCTAGCATTATAAGGCATCTCAAAAGTTGTTTATTCCATGGATTTCACTTTGTAAATCACCCTCTTATTTTTTATTGTAATCATCTGAGAGCAAACAAGATACTTCAAATTGACAAACTGAGCTCCTTCGGCCTCTTTAAGACCAATAACATCAAAACCTAGGGAAATGGTGATTGAGGTCACAATCCCTCCCATGATGAATGGAGTTTTGATTTTGAAGGGTACTGTCCTCATGTGATCTATCAGAAGTAACCCTAGGTCAATGTGCAACCTGTTATGTAATCCATGCAAAACCAAGAGGTCTTTCTGTGAAATGATGCCTTGATTATCATACCTCCCCACAATTGTGTTGCCCGAGACCTTCTATACATATCTGAATAATGGGTTTCTGGTCAACATTGACTTTTATTTCCCAGATGTTTACCGTGGTGTCCCTGTCAAATTGTACCAGAAATTTTTGTATTCCAAGTCAACCTCCCTTTCAATTAATCCATCACTCATATTTTTGACTTCTTGAGGGTCTAATGCAAAGATGCAGTTTAGTTCAGAAGTAGTCAATGTGTGAATTTTTTTGAGCATTACAAAGTTGACTGCTTCCTCCCCTTTGACCATGATCTTCTCTAATGTGGCAAAAAATTGTTGAGTGAAATCCACGTATGTGGATTGTGCCGTGAAAAGCACCTTCCACAAACTAACTTTCTTTAGCTTCCTTTCCACCTCTACTTTGATTCCCAAGTCTTCAATTATCATTTAACACCCATATCTAGTAGAGATCACTATCCTAGACATGCACTCGGGGTAGATGGGTGTGATTAACATCTTTCTCTATCCTCTTCCATAAGAAGTTCCCTCAGGAGCTTTGCCAAACCCCTTCAGGCTGTCCACCTCCTATTGGAGTGTCTTCTGGCTCGAATTCCATTTCCTCTTCAACAATAGCATCATCATCATCCTAAACCCTATAGGATCTTGACATCGAGCTTGTGTCAAGATTTGGTGGTACCCAATGCTCGGGGTATCGTTGTGGTTGATCTTCTTCTTCTATCATCAATTGTCGCCTTGCTTGTGGCTATTGTTGTGGTCTATACCCCAAAGAGGAGGTAGAGTTTTGTGTTGGTGTAGTCCCTGGAGGCAGCCTTGATGAAGATGGGGCTGCAACCCCCTTGCCCAACTTTGGGTGGGTTATGACCTATGGGTCAACCTCATTGATCATGTCATCGATGTTGTCCTCAGATGCTTCCTCCTCCTCCTCCTCCTCCCAATACATTTTGTCTGTGATGTGGTGGTTGTCAGATGACCAGGTGTGGGATGCACTCATGGACATCAAGCGGGGGAGCGATTTAGAGATGGAGTTTGATGGTGATGGGGTCTGGGAAGAGGCTCTCTTAGTGCACACCTTACCTCCGGTGATCACCTCAAGGCTCTTTTGAGCCCCTTTCTTCACACCCTTAGTAATTCCTTTCATTTTTTTGGATATGACGGTGGTGGTAGGGTTGTAAAATATAGATTTTCATGGAGAAGGTGAAATGGAAGTCAATTGCTGGGTGGAAATGGCTAAGATGGTTGCTAGAATGATGGATTTGTTGAAGGTTTTGGGTAGTAATGGATGGATTTTGGTGCGTTTTTGTGTGGGGCGGCTGTAGGTTAGGTGGAGAATGAAAATGGAGATGGAGGCTCAATTGGTGGAGGTTTTAGGGTGGAAACAGTAGACGGAGAGGTAGTGGAGGTGTAGAAAGTGATTTGAGGTTGATTTCTTGGAGGATTTGGGCTGGAGAAGCAAGATTGGGAGTGTTAGGGGTGGAGCATGTCACCACGGCCATTCTGGAGTCGAGTAAATGGGTTTGGAAGTGATAGGGGTCATGGTGTTTTGTTTGGTTTAAGTGAAAAAATGTGTGGGGTTGGGTCCTGCCACGATCATGGTGGGGGTTTGGTAGCGTAGCCGTGGCGGGTGCCACAGTCATGGTGGGGGTGGAGATGGAAGTAGATCGACTCTCGCCATGGTCATGGTGGGCGCCATGACCGTGGTGTGATCCTCCCGCCTTGACTGTGGTGGTTCACCATGTACAAAATATCCTTCATACTTGTAACTCCTTTGAATTTTTACATTTAATTCACCATGGCCATTGTGGTCACCACAAACATCTTGCCTTGTTGTCGCCATGGTCGTAGAGATGACCATGGTCATGTTGTTTAGTATGTGGCACATCCATTTTGTTCTCTATGATTGTGGTCATTCCTTCATAAATTTGGTGGAGTTACTATTACTTTCTTGAGATTTTGCACTTAAATCACCATGACCGTTTCGAGGCACCACGGTCGTGGTGGTTCTTCATGCAATACTTTGTCAACATAAAATAAAAAAATGTGATGTCTTTGCAAAATTTTTTATTCTTAGTCACATTTCAACTTCAACAACCATGACTTTCCCTCTATATCTCTCTCTTCAACCTTTTACCTACATCTCATCAAAACTCAAAAAAAAAACTATCAAGCGCAAGTGTGTGTGTGTGTATTTTGTGGAAAAGAAAACAAAAGTATCAAAAAGTGAAGGTTGGTTGAAGAAGTTCTGAAAGCTAGGTGGGTGGCCTCCCACTAGAGCTAAATTTTATGCCTTTTGTCGGGCTTATTAATTCTTGACTTCATTCATCCTCGTGGGATTCCCAAAGCATCTTTGAATTAAATGTCTCTCACATGTGCATTCAAGCACATCTCCGCATCAAAATGATGTTCCTCTACTAGCATCACGATATAAAAGCTTTGATTTGCTTTGTCTGAACCTACTTCCACAACAGGTTTTAACTTTTGACGATTCATTGTGAATTCTTTAGCTCATTCTTTTTCACAATTCAATACAGCTTTGGATGGATACACCTTTTTGATGAGATAAGGCCCTTCCCATGTAAACCAGAGTTTTTTGGGAAAGAACTTCATCCTTCAGTTATACAACCATACCCATTTTCCAAGTTCAAAGTCTTTCCTCTTGATCATCTCATTATGTAGAAACTTTGTTCTCTCTTTGTAGCACTTGGAAATTTAATAAGCTTCATGTCGCATCTCCTCTAATTCATTCAACGAAAACTTTCTCTTCATCCCAGAACTCTCTCTATCAAAGTCCATTGCTTTCAAAGCCCATAATACCTTATATTGCATTTTGACTAGAAAATGACAGCTTTTTCCATAAAGAAGCTTGAATGGTGTGGTGTCAATCAGAGCATTGTATGCAGTCCTCTATGCCCATAAAGCTTCATTAAGATGTAGTGACTAATCCTTGTGGTTCGGCCTCACTGTCTTTTCTAGAATGAGCTATATCTCCCAATTGGCCAACTCAACTTGACCATTTGTTTGGCGGTGGTAAGGAGTAGCCACACGCTGATTTACTATGTGTTTCTTAAGAAAGACTTCAAAATTGCAATGGATGAAATGACTTCCTCCATCACTAATCATTGCTCTAGGAATACCTAACGGACTGAAGATATGAGATTTCATGAAGTCGCACACCACTTTGTGATCATTTTTTCTAGTTGCAACATCCTCAATCGACTTTGACACATAATCACCGACAACCAAAATTAGACATATCCAAAAGAGGGAGGAAAAGGACCCATAAAGTCAATCCCCCAAACATCAAACACCTCCACCACATGAATGGGTGATAGAGGCATCATGTCTCTCTTAGAGATAGTGCCCACCTTTGGCACTTCAAACAACACTTGCAAAATTCAGGAGAGTCTTTAAACAAGGAGGGCTAATAGAATCCACTTTGGAGAATCTTGGCAGCCGTGCATTTCCCACCAAAATGACCTCCACAAACTCCAGAATGGCACATAGATAGAATTTATTTCTGCTCCATATTTGGAACACATCTCCAAATAAGTTTGTCGGGGCAACACTTGAAAAGATGAGGATCATACCAAACATAATTTTTGACCATAGAAAATCATCTTTTGCTTTCCTCCCTTATCCATGTACTTGGTATCCTTCCACTAGCTAAGAAGTTAGCTATGTGTTTATACCATGGCCTTTGAGTGGACGAGAGTAGGAAAAGTTTCTCATGTGGCATTGTCTCTTTAATTCTACTTGTATCATCAAAGGGTGCTTCAATTCGGGAGAGATGGTCGGCAACACAATTTCCACTCCCTTCTTGTCTACAATCTCAATATCAAATCTTGAAGCAATAAAATCCACCGAGTCAACCTTGGCTTTGAGTCTTTCTTTACCAAGATATACTTTAATGCTACATGGTCCGTGTATATCACTGCCTTGTTTTGAAAAAATATGATCGAAACTTGTCAAGGGAAAAGATAACCACAAGCAACTCTTTTTCTATAGTCGTGTAGTTCCTTTGTTCTTCATGTAGAGTCTTATTAGCATAATAGATGGTGTGCAGAATATTTCCAACTCCTTGGCCCAACACAGCCCCCACCGCCATGTCAGATGCTTCAGTCATGTTCTCAAATGGAAAAGAGAAGCCTAGGGGTTACATTATAGGAGCAGAAATGAGCTTTTCCTTCAAGTGGTTGAAGGCTTCAACACACTTGTCATCAAAGTGAAATTGAACATCTTTCTCCAACAAATGACATAGAAGTCTTAAGATTTTACTAAAATCTTTGATGAAATGACGATAGAAGCTTGCATGTCCCAAGAAAGACATGTCATGTCTTATGGTACAAGGAATGGTGGGAGTCGAAATGAGGCCCACCTTGGCCCATTCAACCTCAATACCATCTTTTGAAACATGGTGTCCTAGAACGATGCCTTCAAGCACCATGAAATGTCTCTTCTCCCAAGATAGCACGAGGCAACCTTGACACATCTCTCAAGAACGCAAGCCAAGTGGAGCAAACACTCATCAAAGGTTTTACCAAAAATAGATAAATCATCCATAAACACCTCAAGTGGGGAATCAAACATATTAGTGAAGATTGAGATCACGCTTCTCTAAAAAGTGGAAGGGGTACTACACAACCCAAATCGCATTCTACGGTAAGAAAAGGTACTAATAGGGCAAGTGAATGTCATCTTTTCTTGGTCTGCGAGGTGCATAGAAATCTTGAAATACACAGAGTATCCATCAAGAAGGCAAAAGAAACTTTGTTCGGCCAACCTTGCTAGAATCAGATCAATAAATGGAAGAGGACATTGATCCTTATTAATTTTCTCATTGAACTTTCAGTAGTCTACACACATTCTCCATTTGGACTATTCTCTCACCAGCATCATCTCACCATCGACATTCTCTGCCATTGTGATCCCACCTTTCTTTGGTACAACCCGGATGGGGCTCACCCATGTGCTATTAGAAATTTGATAAATAATCTCGACATCTAACAACTTCACAACCTCTTGAATCACAACTTCCTTCAATTTTGGGTTCAACCGCCTTTGCATTTGGCGGGTTGGCCTTGCATCATCCTCCAAATAGATCCTATGCACACAAATGGAGGGGTCAATACCCCTCAAATCAGCAATGGACCATCCTTTGGCATGAATGTTCTTCTTTAGGACTTTCATCAATGCCTCTTCTTGTTCCAGAGAGAGAATAGAAAAGAATACTTCAATCCTTCAGGGAGTCACCTGAATTCAAGAGTTGGAGGTTCTTCAAGAGAATTCTTCAATGGCTCAGAAATTGATGGGAGGTCCTCGCTTGCAGCCACCAGGGCTAGCTCATTCACTTCATCCTATTCATCATCATCATCGAGGAAATCAACTATGAGCTGTAAACCTCTACCTTGAGTGGCAGTCTAAATCCATGTAGGTAGGCACTCCTCAACAATCTCATCAAGACACTCAACAAGATAGCAATATTCTTATGTGGCGCCTATCACCTCAGATGTAGCTGAATACTTGAAGATGTTCAACTTGATCTTCATGTGCATGAATGTCACATACATGGTTCCATTTCTCACATGTATCACAGCATTAGCAGTAGCCAAGAATGACCTCCCCAAGATGATAGTTACTCTTGTCGTATCATTCTCCATGTCTAGCATAATGAAGTCAGTGGGTAAGAATGAGAAATTCTCATCATCAAGTCTAACTAGCACATAATAAACACTCCCTCTCGGCATCTTCACTGATCGGTCGGCCAACTGAAAGGTATAATGATCTTGACCTAATTGTCCCATTTAGAGCTTGTCAAACACATCATATGGCATCAAGCTCATGCTAGAATCCAAGTCTAGAAGAGCTTGGTCTATGTGGTGTGCCCCAATGTAACATGAAATGATGGGACCACCAGGGTCTTTCCTCTTTCTCAGCATGGTGTGCTATAGAATTGAGATCACTTGCTCAATGAGCTTGACCTTCTTGGGCATTCTCCGCATTGTCTTTCTTTTAAAAGTGCACAAATCTTTTAGAAACTTGGCATAGGAAGGGATTTGGTTGACCTCATCAAGAAAAGGAATGTTTATCTTCACTTGTTTGAAAGTTTACATGATATCTGCAGTATGTTTTTTCTTTCGTCTCTCAACAGAAGGCTCCTTAAGAGCATCAAGAAATGGGGGAATTTGGGCTCCCAAGTGGCTCAGATCAATAGAATCATCAACTGGAATCACAAGAATCATAGTAGCACTGCTCGTTATCACAATATCACTACTCAGTGTCACAGTATCAACTCTAGTTCCTATCACATTATCATCACTCTAGATCTCAATATCAACCTATCTGATCATAGTATCACCTCCATCTTCACTGGCTACTCTATCAACAACAGTATCACGCGGCTGCTCTAAAG
Organism: Alisma plantago-aquatica; assembly: GCA_963693085.1. NCBI lineage: Eukaryota > Viridiplantae > Streptophyta > Magnoliopsida > Alismatales > Alismataceae > Alisma > Alisma plantago-aquatica. Next base: position 1,328,403,943 of record OY856410.1, on the reverse strand, counting down.
TCTGGCCACTCCTCAAAACTGTCACTGCCTTCACATGCTCATGGGTAGAGGAAGAGGAAGCTTGTGGATTTGCTTATGGTTGTTAAGGTGGTGGTGGTCTTTGGTGGGGTGAGTTGGGATTTTGAAGGATGAATTATGGTTGTGTTTGTTGTTGTGGTTGTGGTTGTTGTGGATGGGGGTGATATTACGGAGGGGATTGTTGGTATGAGTGAGGTGGAGGTGGAGCATATTTATAGTTGAGAGGAGCTTGAGGAGGTGGTGGAGCATAGGGATTTGGTGGTGCTTGATATGAAGGTGGAGCATATGAACTTTGAGCATTTCCCATGAAAGTGTCATCATTGTTCAGATTTGGCATTGGTTGGGATGGGAGTCTTCCTTCCTCCCTCCTAGCAAGTAAAATAGATATTTGGTCTAATTCTTGCTCAAGATGGCTAAGGACAATCCATGGGAGGATACATCTTTCTTACCACATCCAAACTTCTCAATATTCCAAGCACTTCATCTTTAAACTTGGAGCTATATCTTGACCATGGCTGCCCTAGTCCTTAACCATCTTCATTTTATTGTTTCCATGAAAAATTAGGATGGTTTCTCCACTGGGGAGTGTAAGTGTTGGACATAGGACCTTGATTGTTCTGGTTGCCAAAAGAGTGCAGAGAATGAACTTCCCCGTCTTCAACTTCAACTGCCATAATGGATTGACTAGAAGAACCACCAGCTTGGCTCTTCATCATATTCATCATGTCTGCCATCATACTCATCATGTCAAGGTTGGCAGCAGTCCGGTATGGAGCTACGAGAGGAGGTGGAGGGACGTAATTCCGGCTACACTATTCCCCTTTAGCACAAACCCGATGGTGATAATTTCTACAAGGTCTTCAAACAATGTCCACAACTCCTCAGGTGACTTCACCATGAATGTGCCTCCACATGATGAGTCAACATTGTTCTGGCTTAACTCTACAAGCCTGATGTAGAAATCTTGGACCAGCTGCCACAATGGTACCTCATGATGAGGGAAGTCACGTAGGAGCTTTTGGAATCTTTCCCACACCTCATGGAAAGATTCATTTTCCTATTAGGCGAAGGAGGAGATACATCTTGGCATGTGAGTAAGCTTGGCAATTGGAAAGAACTTCTTGACAAAACTTCTTTTTGACCGCATTCCAAGTCACCAGCTCTAGCTTTGAAATGTACCATTCTTTTGCCTTCTCCTTTAGAGAGAAAGGGAAGAGTGTCCTCTAGATGGATTCATTAGTGGCAATGGGTGTGTGGAAGGTGGAACAAGTCTTAAGGAAGGCATTGATATGATGGTAGGGATTTTCATTCTCCATCCTATAGTAGGTAGGGAGGAGTCTAAGGAGTTTGGGTGGAATGGAGAACTGTTGACCCAACATTTGGTCAACAAGGGTGGCAATGGGAGAATTGTAGTTCCCTAGGGTGAAATACTCGTGGAGGGGGCAGTTGGGCTATGGTGGTTGAGCATTTCCATGGGGTTCGTTTTCTTCCATGTCAGCTACTTGGTGTTTCTTGCGGCAACTTTGGCGTCTACTCCTACCTATCTCGGGGTCATACAACACCAAGTTAGTACAAGTAGAATGCGTATGTGCATGCACAACTGTCACTTACACAATACATAAACAAGCAACAAGAAACTAAATTAGAATGGTAGTATGTAAAAGTGAACAAATAATAAAGAATATCAATGATGAGGGAAATATGAAAGGCTAAGCTACAATAACTAGCTAGGTCGACCACCTCTATCCCCGACAACGGTGCCAGAAAGCTTGGTGCATCTGAGCCAGAGGTGCAGACACTAACAAATTAGGTTTGATTAGATGCTCCCAATGGAACTCGAACACACTTTGGATCTTTCAATATTTATAAAAACCCTAAAAAGACTCAGTCACAATACTAAACAGGTCACCCGCAAGCGCATAGATAAGAGACAAATATAGGGGTCGATCCTCAGGGATAGGGGGTACTAGAGATAGGTTAGTGTTGGCTATTTTCCTAAAGAAGAGACTAGGTTTGAAGTGTTTAAAATGGGTTTTGGTTTGATTACACTAAGCAAACAAGCAAGTAAAAGCAATATGAAAACTAGATTACCAAAGACTAGATTATCCTTTGCAAGTTATGTCTAAGAAACTAGAATAAGAAATTAATTAAACAAGGGAAAGATGATCTACACTACTCTAGCAAGTCAATTAGCAACTAAGAGCTAAGCTAAACACTAAAGCAAGTAAGAATCTAAGTTAACCCTAACAAGCAAGACTAAGCAATTATCTAGAAGAAACAAAGGCGATTAAGCTAAACTAGAGTTAACAAGCAAGAAGATTAAGATGGGTTTCAAGCAATGGATAAGGTAGGTGGGCCATTTGGGAATGTGATTCGATATTAGTTGAGGGGTGCCAACATGGCAAGCAATTATCATGATTCAATCTATATTAACAAACCAAATAACAAGGCAAGTGCTATTAGAATGTATACTATACTACTAGTTGGAGATCTAGGGTTAGGTGTAATTCTAGTAGGACTTGTCAAGACTAGGTTTCTAGAGTAAGTGGTAGTAGGGCAATTGAGAGCCAAGGGTAGGAATGGGAGTAGAGATGAGGGTTTTTCACCTCATGCTACTAGACATCTCACCTTTGGAAAGCTCTAGGAAAATGCACTAATCAAAATTACACTAGCTACTTAGATCTCACACTCACTTGTAGAAGGAGGGATATGTATGTAGGAACAAAGGGGGATAGATAGAGATCCATTAATTAGACCTAGGAGCCATTCCTAAGATTGCTACATACATTCCAATTCTTCCTAGAAGCTAAGTGTCATCAAACATCACAAAGTAAGCAATTTATGTTTAAGAGAAAAAATCACATGCAAGATAATGGGAAATGAGATAGAATAAAAGGCAATCATCATAGAATGAATTTATGTTCATTAAAAATTATTCTCCCCCAACATGGTATCAAAGTCACATTTTTACCCCAAACAACCCACCACTAGGGGCTTAGCTAGACATAATCAAAGAAAAGGAAAAAGAAATGAGAAGAAGGGAATAAGACTCCATGGAGCTGGAAGTAGATCCTCCTTCTTCACCTCCTAGATATTGTAGGGTGACCACCTTCCTCTAAGGTGGATGATGGGCATGAAAATGGAGGGGGTTATGGTAAAAACCTCGAAAACTAGGTTTCTATGGTGGAAATGAGGTGGAAATGGTGGGTGGAGAGCATAAATGGAAGGAGAATGCAATGAATGCTCAAGAGAGGGTGAGGAGGAGTAATGGCAGCTGGGGGAGTGTAACCTTTGTGCTGTGGCCGCCACCTATCTATATATAGGTGGTAGGGAAGCACTAGGGTCAGTAGGGTCAAAGTAGGAAAATAGTGGTGAAAATGGGTAGGGTTAGGTGGTCACCACATCCATGTTGAGGTACCACGGCCGTGGTGGGAAGTGGAGTGGAAATTATAAGTATATGTGGTGACCACGGCTGTGGTGGAGTGCCACGGTCGTGCTAAGGGGTACTACAGCCGTGTTGGAGGAGGAGGCCACGGGCGAGGCAACTTGGAGGTCATTGTGTCTTCAGTTTACCACGGGCGTGGGGAGCGCCATGAGCGAGGCGATCTTCAAGGGCCATGGTTGTGGTGATGGTCATGATTGTGGTCATTCATGTGTAAAATGGACCACTTCCCTATTGATATTTGGCGAACATTGTACATAATTTGCCACGGGCGATGTGATGGCCAAGGGAGAGTTCGAGTGTGCTGGCCATAGTCATTGTGGGCGCCACGACCGTGGGGTCTTCAGTGACCATGGCCATTCTGAGATCTACGGCCACATTTATTCATGTGTAAACTGAGCACATTCCCTTTTGATTTTGCAGCTCTTGTGCATAAATTACCACAGTTGTGGTGGATGTACCATGACCGTTTTAGGCCTTTTGGGTGATGATCTTTACTTCATCTAGCCTCCTTTTTATTTGAATTTCTCTTGTGCATCCAAGGACAGTTCGGGGAAGACATAGGTCCACTCTTGGGGTGTAAGACCCCATAGACGTCCTTCATCTCTCTCTCATGCATCAATGCATGCATAAGTGCCCTGAAATACACACAAAAGGAGGCATAAGTGCATTTATCATAAAGGATCACATTGACGGGAATAACTTGTAATGTGATTATAATGTGATATATATATATATATATATATATATATATATATATATATATATATATATATATATATATATGATTTTCTTTTTGAACTTGGAGTTTACCTTTGAGTAAATTTATTGATTGTATGTTCATGACATTAAATATATTGGTATAAAAGGTACATATAAAAAAATTATCCCGAAGGCCTCAACTTTGAGTAAAGACTTATCCCTACGGATGTAATCATGTATCTTTTAGGAGAGAGTCTCAAGGTTTTAACATATTTCTACTTAGGGATGGCCTTGAGCATAACTTTCTACTCACCAAGCCTCCACTCAGAGAACAACGGTCAGAACCATGCCTTAACCAACAAGGTTGTGTTAGGGATTCAAATATATGTGGTGAAGGATTCAACCCTGCCCCTTATCATATTTTGTTGTAGTGTATTCTCTCAAATAACCCTAGTATTGCTTCCTCAATTTCAAAAGATGAAGCGACAACATGCATTCCACCTGTGATCCATAATTGGTATCACTATAGGATGTCTTCTCTTCCAACTCAACATAGGGAAAAGAATAGTGTCACCAGATATCACTATGAACCCACCAACAACCTCGCTGATGACAACACTAACATTGATGTAGTTTTCGGTCCTTTCTAGTTCTGCCATTAATGTAAGGGGAAGTAATTATGCATCATGTTTCATGATCCTTCTCTCTCTAAGCACTAATGCTCTTATCCTTGGGTAGATTTTGGAGGCTAGGCAGATAAGCATCACAAATAAGGTTGAATATATGTTAAGGGGTATACATATGACCATTAAATTCTTTCAATTTGATGAAATTACATTAATTAATATTTTTAGATGACTTCAAGATGTTTGCAAATCCTTTGAAATGTCAATCAACTTTTAGTAAATTCCGTTGGCCATCATTGACCTAGCCATCTATCTAATCAAGTCATTCTCAAACTAATAGGTCATGAAATTTGTTGTATGGTCAGTCCATCCTTTTGAACCAACTTTACTCATGTCGATGGCCACCCCATTGATCAACAATTGTCATCGTTGACATAATAAAACACATAGACTTTAGTAAATGTTTTTCAAGATTTGACCTGACCCATGCCATAATTTGTTAATCCTCAACAAAGTTGTCCAACTAACAATGATTGACCCCATCACTTATAGTATCTCAAATTCTAGTTACTTGCACACTCAAACAATAAAATTCAAATTACAATATGATTATTTCAATATTTGTATTACATGTATTAGCGGTAACCATCAAAATTACACCAAAGTTGTCCCCAAAATCCCAATTCAAAAAAAATTGTAATTACTTTTCCTCAAATGATAAAAAACCTCTAATTAGACCTACTTGAGTAGAGTAGAGAACAATTGCAATCATGTTACATTAGGACATTCAAATTATGTAACTTGTTACTGTATATGAAAAACAACATGATACAAATAAAGTTATTATTTATTCACCAGAACCCTTAAGCACTATTGAATGAAATAAAACCATACGCCTTTGAATATAAGAAGAGAAAACTAGGATGGCTTCAAGACATTGCAAATTCTTCATTAATTGTCTCCACTTTAACTATCTAAAGTTTGAGGATCAATTTGTTCTTTTGCTAACTTCCTTGCCTGACTCTAAGAGTAATAATAGATGGAATTTAATTTTACCATTATTTCATCTCACCTTGCAACCAATTTTCCTTGAAGTTTGTTATTCTAGTTGTGTTTCATAATTGTCAGAGTTGATGACAGCTCATATTGTATTTAATTATGATCACTCTCATGATACATCACTATTATGATCTTCATTATCTGAATTATGAAATGTGACTTCATCCCCTTCAATAACAATCGAGTAGCTTTCATCAAACACTATATCAACGAAGCTAGTATATAGTATTCAAGCTATTAGCAAGAATTACACAAAATAGAAGACAAAACACACAAAGTATGTAATTATTCAGGTTAATCCAAATTACCCAGCAAGACAAAACCCAATCCTCACAAATACTATGTCAAACTAGGTTACTTCATACTGAACTCTATTAGTTTCTACCGATGTTTTATACTACATATAAGTTATACAACATATTGACAAAGAACTCAAAAAGAAGAGGTGTTCTTAATCTTCCATCTGTCTGCTGCAAGTCTAGTTGATTCCTAGATAGAAACATCCATCCATGGTCCTAGACAAAATCTAGTCTAGTCTAGTTGAGGATGTTGGTTGTGTGTCAGAAAAGTCAAGGTTGATGATAACTCATATTGTATTTGCATATGATCATTCTCATGATACATCACTATAATGATCTTCAATATTTGGATAATGAAATGTGACTTCATCCCCTTTAGTATTAACAATGGCTTCCACCAAACCCTTATTCAATTAAGCTAATATATAGTATTAGAGCTATCAATAATAATTACATCCAAACAAGATATCAAAACACACAAAGTATATGATTTTCTAGGTAAATCCATATTACCTAGCAACACGAAACCTAATTTTTACAAATATTATGTCAAACTAGCTGACTTCTTACTGAACTCTCTTTTTCTTCCAATATTATATACTGCAAATAAGTTATACAACAGATTGACAAAGAACTAAAAGAAAAGAGGTATTCCAAATCTTCCATCCGTTTGCCACAAGTCTAGTCGAGCATTAGTTAGAAACTTCCATCAATGGTCCTAGATAAAGTCTCTGGAATATTTCCCGTGGGTCACCCCCTTCTATTGAGCGAGCGGTCACCGTCCTCTGGGTTCTACAATCTCCGAGAAGATAACAACGTTGGAAGTGAATCCATCAAAGTCCATGACAGGCAATTCGACAAGGTTGCTAGATGTAGTGGATGAGTCGAGTTCTTTCTCACAGCCATGTTGTAGCTCCATTGCTGACTCAAGACTCCAAAGTACGTCCCCCATGGATGGGCGGTCAATCCCTCTATCAGAAATGCACTTGTATGCAGTGTCAGTGAACTTGAGGAAGCAGTCTGGTGTAATCTGTTCTTTAAGATTTTGATCCACGATTGTCTCGAGCAAATCATTGTCATAACAGTAACGAGCCCACTCGACCAAGCAGACTTCCTCGTGAGGCAGATCGACTTTCACTGCAGGACGCGAGCAAAGCACCTCGAAAAGCACAACCCCAAAGGAGTACACATCGGACTTATCTGTGAGCTTCTGTCTCCGGAAGTAATCAGGGTCAAGGTACCCAAAGCTTCCTTTCACTGCAGTACTCAACACAATGTTCCGCCGTTCCATTTCCGGTCCAATCTTGCACAGTCCAAAGTCAGCCACCTTGACCACCCATGCTTCATCTAGCAATATATTGGTGCTCTTGACGTCTCGGTGAATGATGGTGTGTTGTACACCAGTGTGTAAGTAGTGTAGACCCCTTGCTGCATCGATGCAGATCTGTAGCCGTTGTAGCCAATTCAGTGTAGGTTCTCCAGAATTGTTGAACAAATGCTCACGCAGGGTGCCGTTGGCCAAGTATTCATACACTAGGATCATCTCTCCTTGATCGTCGCAGAACCCAAATAAGGAGACGAGGTGTCGATGACGCAACTTGGATAACATCTCAACTTCATTGAGAAACTCTTGAATCCCCTGCTGTGATGTAGGATGAGCACGCTTGATAGCCACTTCAATTCTTGTTGCTGATGTAGTCGTGGACGCATTAGGATGGATCAAACCCTTGTACACCTTACCAAAACCCCCAACACCTATAACTAGCTTTTCGGAGAAACCTTGTGTTGCATACTCAATTTCCGTGAAGGTGAAGCGGCGGCAGGCATTCGATATGAGTGTACTACGTTTCTCCGGTGACGGTATGGCCGCGCGTTGTCTTTTCTTCCGATACAACACAAAGCAAAGAATAACGACAACGGATATCACTACGAACCCACCAACAACCCCATTGACTACAGGACCGGCGTTGATGCGGTGGTTGGTCAGTCTATTCCTATCAGAATTGGGGTCTACACGAATAAAAGCTGAGTTTGTGGTCGGCACTCCGGCGAGATTACTATCTATAACGTCGTTGAACTTGTTAACATTGTTGAGCTTGAAAATCTCTATCCCGTTCAGCCTGGCGTCGATGTACCCAGGCCTGGGGTGGAGGTCAATCCAGAGATCCACTTTTTGGTTGCCGTCTGGGAAGAACGTGATGTAGTCTTTGTAGAACGGCACACCAAGAGCAGAATCTTCTTGGGCACTCCCGAAAAGCTGTTCTGCAGCCCAAGCATATAAGTCTGCTTGGTCTGTGGCAGTCATGTTGTTGATGAAGATGCTGAATACCTGCCTGTTGCTCTTGTTGTAGATCGCCTCAATATCGCAGAAGTGTAGACGTACAAGGTAGTGAAACCCTGGGTCTACAGGAAGAAGCCATGTCAGATTGAACTGAACATTGATGGCTACGGAAGTCGTCATGGATCGCTGGGTCGAGTACACTCCATATGGAGCTATGTATCTAGGAATCGTCGGAGGATACTGAACTGTGATGTTTGAGTCAATACTGTGGGTCACGCCAAAGGCCTTTCCCATGATGTACATATCGTCTTGTTCCCACCACCGGAAGAGGCCCGAGTCGCTAGTACGTTTTAAAGCCATCCCGCCTACGTTCAAATGGTACATGGTTTCCAGGGCGGTGTGGGGAGTGTGGTTGAAGGTCGATCCGAGGCCAACGACGGGGAGGGGAAACGTGGTGGTGAAAATGTCCGGCATGGATATGACCTCGATGCCGTTGACGAAGGCGTAGGAACCGGGGTAACGTGCAGATGGTGTAAAGGTGATATTGACGAAGCCCGAGTCTGATACATTCAACGAGTACTCCCGTACGATATACACGAGGTTGAGTGCGTCCACATCCCACGCCGGATTGAAGTCCCGCAGCAGCTTGTGATCACCAACCTGAACATGAAACACGGCAGCTGAAGCATTGCGGCCACCGTAAGCCGATGGGTAGAAATAAAGACGCAGGAATTTTCGCTCCAGCGACGTCACAGGGATGGAGTAGATCACACGGCCGGTGAAGATGCGGGCGGTCATGAAAGGCACGTATGAGAGGCCCGGGCGCTGTGAGGAAGCTGTGGCCACAGAAGAATTAACAGAGCTCGAAACCACAAATCTGTGGGAGGCCATATCCCCCTGCCAAACGCGTCCTTCGTCGCATGTGGCATTGCCAATCGAGCCACAGTTGATCAGCAGGGCGTCGGTGGGATGGAAGGTGAAATCTTGAGCAGACTTCATGCAGGGGAAGAGTAAGAAGAAGAAGCAGCAGTACCAGAGGAAAACCATTGCATTTAATTGCAGGATCAGCGTCAGGGTTTAGTTACAGCAGCAGCGCCGGAACAAATTGAAGTTTAATAACTAACCTTACACCAACCCAACGGTTGCAGAAAGGACTCGCATGTAAACCACCGTCTAAACTATCACTGGTATACTGAGATTGCAGAAACGGGGACTTCTTTAACTACATGGACACAAAAACAAATAGGCCCTAACAGCTTCTCTAGCTATATGTAAAAAGGAGCATTCCGATCATATTTTCCCTATCGTTTCATAATTAGACTTTACCTAATGGAGGAGCACCCATGTCGACCAGCAGGTAAGGCGTCCTGGTTGGTGTTGAAGAGAAAAACAACCAGCTGATGAATTGAGGAAGTGATCAGATCTTTAATACGCAGACAGTTGTTTCCAAGAAGCTGGGAAGAGGAGCCCAACTAAAAATGACTTTGTTAATGCAGAAAAGAGGGGCGAAGGCCGCCTAGATAGACTTTGTGTCGTGATGGAGACCTTAGCGGTTGTGATTACTCACTACAGCAATCCATCTTGACTTTTTTGTCTTGGTGGATATCGTGTAACTTCTTATATCATTACACTTACAACTTTATTTTTAACCTAATTCCACGATTATGATTACTGATTTTTGTAATCTAATGAGTTGAATGATTAACAAAGGAATCGATGAAGATCCACACTTTAATTTTTACTCCAATTCAAAACGTGATGCAAACGATTGGTTATATTTCGTTTTCTTTAAATCTTTTATATCAATGAAAGAACGACATATGACATATCTATTATAAAACAACTCCTGTAAAAGTTTAGTAGGAGCCAATGCATTTTCGTTAATGTGTACAATAGTACTTTCTATTTCCTTATTTTTTTTTGAAGGGGTAGGTGATCTGAAATGCTGCACTCCCATTTGATGTCCTATGAGAAAATATAGGTCATACTACAATTCGTCATCCACTCAAGCCAAAATACCTCCTCAAAGTCCTGCCTCACTATAAGCGGGTTTGAATACCTTGTTTTCAGCACCCTATGACATCGAGTGACTCCTCAAGAAGAGGGAATAAATACATAACTGTTTGAGTGTATGGCGGAGATGCCACCGCAACCGTCCCAGTGAATGTGGTCCCCACTATAGCACCTATTCCGACTCTATGCCTGCAAAATCCTACTTGTCTCGATATCCTCTGCGTACTAATAAAGCCTCTCACTAATATCCAACCCTAACATAGGCCGTCACTAATATCCAACCCTATCGCACCGTCCCATTATTTCTGTCTGGCATCTCTTGTGCACGTTACCAATTTCACCATAGTCTCCAAAAAAAAGTGACAAAAAAGAGAGCGTCGAACATTGTATATCTCTCTGGTGACTAGTTTAATTATTTAGTTTGATTTATTCTGATGAAATTAGAGCAGTATGAAAAATGGATCTGTACGATTCAAATAATCAAATGGATTGTGTAAGTACATTTTTTCTTTCAAGACTCATTTTTTAGTATGAAAGGATGATATATATACCACAAAATTTCCACTCATAAGCAATCAGTTTGGTTCTAAGGATCTACGACAAATTTTTATTGCTGGAGGTAATATGTCTTTGTTTGTATGTTAATCTACCTCTTTTTTAGCAGAGCACATATGCACAATTATTGAGGATGCTCAACCACTAAAAAAGAATAGTCTTTCTTCATGGGCCAATCATATAACAAACTCCTCTATGTAGACCCCTACAACTAGATTCATCTGTGAGTCTGGACCTCCCTAATGGGATATGAAGAGAAAACACTTGACAAAAATTACTGGTCTTAAAAAATGCAGTTGTCTATGGCTAAGTGCTGATAAAAAGTGTAGTTTTGAGGGATGATTTGGTCCTGACAGATAATCTTTTGATGGCTTGTTTCTTTCTCATAGTTACATTTTTTTTAGAGAATTGAAGGATCTGACAAATATACTTTTGAGGGGATAATGCCTACAAAAATACTTATAAAGGGGCTATTTGGTCTTCATAAATACACTTTGGATGATTTATTTGGTTATCATTGCTATATTTCTGAGGCACTAAAAGCCTTTATTAAATTATTTGTGATTGAAGAATATCGACATTTTATATATTTATATATTGATTGTTATGTAGTCGTGACTCCAAAAAGTAACATTACTTTTGGAAATAATATTAAAATAAAAATTCCAAGCAATATAACATTCATGTAACATTATAGAAACATTCACACACCTTGTTTTCACACAAGAATGTCAAATTACTACAAAATCAATGTATATAATTGAACCAATTATCATCCTTACATTGAGTGGTGAATGTTAATAAAACTTAACAAAATTCATGAACATGATATTGATAGCACTCAACATATCATGCCTAAAATTTGAAAGATCTATAATGTCCTCAGATGCCTTCAAATGGTATGGTGGCCTCATCACTCTTAGTACTCATACAATTAGATACATGAAAAATTTGATCCTAAATAAGACAAGAAAATTATATCAACAAATTCAAAAGGATGATAACAATATAAATTTAACGAACTCACCATTGCAGTTCAATTTTGGGAGCATTGAGGGTCCATGTTTAGAACAATTTTACCCTAACAATGTAAATAGGAAAAATAAACAAGCTACAAAGTAGTAAAAGGAGCCCCTTGGAGAGAAAATGAAATGTACACTCGTTAATTAGTACAATAGTGAGACATTCTATGGTATAGTTACGGGGTGAAAGATGCAGAAGTTGAATGTGCCCAAAAGTTAATGCATTTTAATTTCCACATATACAAATCTCAATTAACCTAATTTTGTTCTATCTATTGAAAAACTTTATTAATGCAATGTCAATATGTAGGAACTACTTCTATTATTTACACCACACTTGCACACTAAATGTCATGGTTATATGTACACGACTATTATAAAAATGTGTACACTAAAAAAAATGTGTACACTAAAGCTATACATGAACACTAAATAACATGCATGTCCAAGATACCATATATAATTTTTCATACTTGATCATCATTTTTGTCCAAGATAACAACACATGTGATAGAGCCCTAGATAGGATTTCCATCTTATGTCCATTTTCTCTTGATTCACATCTAGATGTTTCATAATGCATGGTATACTCCCAATAATTAGTTTTAAGTTGAATGCACATATGCATGCTCTTTGCATGTTTTATGAGTAACTTTGAACTAATTGATGGAAGCAAGAGAGAAAGAGGATCTCGAGCAATTCAACATGCACGAACAAGACACATGAGTAATCAAAGTCAACCCCAACCTACCCTAGTGACCAAGGAAAAATGTTGAGTGAAGAACACCATGGATATTCCAACTCAACAATCAAGCATATAGAAAAACCTCAAAATAGTCGTGGTACTTTTCCATGGCCATGCTACAAGATATCTAAATCAATTTGATCCACATGTTCTTAAAAGACCATGACACCAACACCATGGACATGTCAGTCAATACAATATGCCAAGACAGACCCATCATGACCATGCTTGCCAAGATGGTTGTGGCAACAACTCCATCAAGATGACCATGGTCATGTCCATGACTAGCATCTCCTACATTCAACACAGATGTGGTGACCACCATCGTCATTCTACTTGCATGCCACAAAAATCATTCCACCCACCACGCCCGTGGAACTTACACTCCAAATACCATATATTCCCCTAGTCATTCCCATTTTTACCATGACCTTGTCCCTACTTAACCAATAGGGGCATTGTAAGACACTAAAATTTTGGTAATTTTAGATTCTATGGTTACGAATTTAGTAATAATGTATTGAGTTCCACCTTAAGACAATCATAACTATTTTAGAATAATGAGATCAATAGTATGCATTTTATTGAAATTAGACGATTAACTTGAACTCTATACTTAGAGTATACCTTTAAATAAGTAAATAATGAAATGTTGGGCACATATATGAATGTGAAGCTTGAATTTAGATATTATGATGAGAAAATCCTTAAATTTGTAATTAAAGAAATGCGTAATCATGTGGACCCTTTGAAGGTCAAGGAATGGGCCATGGGACTTGGAACCTAATTTAAGCCCACTAGACTAATTAGGGTTTTCATCTAAGTCCATGAAAGGACAATGGTTAATTTGGTATTTTGTGCTCCTAATAAATAGCCATGCCAATTTTAGTTGATAGATAATTAGAATATTAGATAATGGGATACGTTCTTGAATATTGCAAGATAATTTGTTTTTGATGTAATTAGATAAATGATTATCTACTTAATTATTATAGACTAATTTTTGAGGGATCAAACCAACTTTCTCTAACCTAATATGTTCACTTGGACTACATAACGATTATTTAATGTGTATCCTAAAATTTGGGATACATGGAGATGTTATGTGGGTTAGAGAGTTAAGTTTTCTTAAATAAAGGAAATAATTATTAAGAAGACCTTTGTGTTGGAGGATCCAAGTCAGATCTGTGCTCCCTTGGTCGGGTAGGACTGCATAAGGGGAAGTCATCCCTTTTTTCTGAACTCTATTGAGTCCCTCACCCAACAGAGTCCCTGACTACCATGATATCCCTCTATCTCGCTAGACTCACTCACTCTCATCAGACAACCCTTGACTTTAAGAGAGTGCAATGAACCCCACCATATTCACATTTTCTATTATTTCAAATACTAACAATAATGCCAAATTTCATGAAAAGTCAAGGATCATAGGCTACTTAGAATCCATTTCCATGCTAAACTCTATGCTTATATGGGGCCATGGTTAGCTCCATGTTAATCCCAACATCAACCACAATTTCTCATAATACCCATCACAACCCTCCATCGATTGTGACCTCCACCTATAATGATTAGATCCTATATCCTCAGATCAGGGTGTCGCCAACCAATTGCCTTAGATCTAAGTACCTCATAGAGGCCACGAGGTGTCTGCAACCTCCTGTAGGATGCATAGAAGCCGTGTCACCTCTGTCCAACCCCTTCTAATGAGGCATGAAGCCGTCCGTCGAGAAGCTGATGATGACCAACCTAGATTGGTGGAGTGTTTGAAGCTCACCACTATGATCCCAAAAATCTCCCATGACCATAAGTTCTTGACGAACCATGCTAATTCCACTTTACTCTATTCCCAATTATTATAGTGTAAAATCCACTCTAGGAAACCCCCTTCAATGACCTTTTCCCCCAACTCACAACCTTGTGTGAGGTTTGATGGAGTGTGTCGGAGCTATTATGCACCTTGGCTGCTAATTTAAATGTACATGACCTAGAGTCAACTGTGGGGATTGATTCATGGTTGTTGTTTCTTGCACGGACCATGGCATAGGGGGTTGATGATTCACAGGGTCAATGTTACCCTTTTGTCCCCATGTGTGTCACAATACAATCAACATTTTATTGGCAAGAGAAGAATATTGCCCTTCCTACAGAACTGGTAGTCTTGGAGCTTTGAGTTGATGAGGCACTAATCCATTGGCCAGGTGCAACCTCGCTTGGATAATGAGGATAATATTATATCTTCCTACATGTCTATTATTATTTGGTTTGTTTATTTTTATTTAGTATTAATGCAGATTAGATGTTAACTCCTACTATATTCAAACTATGTATCAATTTTATCAAAAAACTATGTAGATTATGAATAAAATAGATTATGCATGACTATGCTTCCTATTCAAAAAGTGTATATAATACACTATTATAAGAGGATTGATGCATATAAGCCCTAGATATGATGAAAAACATGATGAGTTTGTATAACATATTTATTTGGTGATAACACCTAATTTTAATGAATATAATGGATTCCAAGTTATTATGATTATATTTCAAATAATCTAATCTTGGTGTTCATAATAAGACGATATGTTCAACCTATGAATTATGGTTACAACTAATATGTATTGAGGGTTTCTATCCCTTGGGAATAATGATGTGTTAGAACTACAATTTGATACCCTATATTTCTAATACAAACCCAAGATGACCCTAAACTCTAGTTTAGGACCCAAGTTAGATTTAATTATGTAATATGAATAGATGGTGACACATCAGTAGTATGTATAAAACATATAACATTCATTGATTGTTGATTGCTTGAATATACAATTGATGATTGGATTGATTGAAGTACTACTACATGATGTCTTCACATAGAAATCTAGTTATTTATGAGTACCTGCAAACATCCAGTTTAGAAAAATGGTTGATAATTTCTCAAAAATGGATGAACTAAACTATTGCATATTTCTCTAATTCCATCTCAATTATAATGCCAATATAAGTATCATATATAGAAACTGTGATAATCTCCACCCTTGGATAGAACTACTAAGGGGTAGATAGCACATCACCTTGGTAGGAGAGAGAGTTTTAGACTTCCCAGAATTCATTATTTTATACCTTGACACCCCATATTTTGGACAATATTTCAAATCAACATAGTCCTTTTGAAATAACACACAATCATTCAGGTATGTGTGTTTCATCTTAGCCTTCATTCCCATTGGGAATAATATTTTCTTTAATTCTAATGTTGATATTGGATGCTTGTTGCCTTCAGGAAGAATTTCTTGAAACAAAGACAACACTGATGTGAAGCTTTTGTCGTTCCATATGTTGTTAGCCTTTAGATTATACAATCTCAAGACAATGCTTGGCTTCATAAACATAGTACAACCTATGTATAACAGTCTCTCAACATAATGCACAATGTTCCAAGATAAGGGAGGTGGATCGGTGTGATAATCTACACAACTATCTAGTATCATATCAACCATGTCTCTCAGATTCAATTTATTTACATCTACATCATCGAAGAAACTTTCTTCTTCAACATAAGTACTCCTATTGACATATACTAATCTCAAGTTTAGAATCTCTCCATGCCAATACCATTTTGTATATCCTTGTAAAATCCTGTTGCACATGACATGACTTTTGATTTCGTCTCTAGTGTTGACTTTCAAGTTGTTACTGCAATGCCTACATGGACAATAGAACATATCTCCAGGTTGTTCCTTATGTTCCTCTGCAAATCTTATAAAATGATCAAGACTAGTAATAAACTCTGGGGTGCAATGATTTAGAATTGACATCCATGATATATCTATTCTATGATCAAAGAGACAACAAGTATAAGGATTTAGGGTTTACAAATTAGGTTAAGGATTTATGGATAGATTAGGCTTTATTGTTTTAGATTTAGGGATAATGGTTTATAGATTAGGGTTTAGGGTTTAAATATTTGGGTTTAGGGTTTAAGATTATGGTTTAGGGTTCAGTAATGAATGTGTGTACCACCTATCCCATTCTTGAACACCTAATCTCACTAGTAAGTTTATAATGTGTATTCGGTTTTTAAGAAAATTTTGGTATTATTCCCCACAGTTCTCCAAGTAAACCGATGTACATGAGCAAATGTCTGCCAACATATGTACTTATAGAACAAAAGGTGACAAAACATATTGATAACATAATATACATTATATACTTACATCCTATGCGAGATTAAGTGTTCAAGAATAGTCCCAAACTGGGGACTATCTAATATTTACTCCTAATGAGTAAATCTCATACGGGTTTCTAGGCTAATAAAATACATGTATGTTGTCATACCTATACCTATGATCCTATTTTCATCGTTCATATCCTAAGTTTTATGTAACATCATTTAATTCAATTCATTCTTTAATTTGGGTTAGTTCATTCATGCATCATTAACCCTCATTAATAATCAATATTAATCAACTACACAACTTGAAAAGTAATTATTGAACTAAGTTAAATCAATTACTAACAAGAGAGAATGAAAGCAATATAAATTAAGTAATATAACTCGTAAATTACCATTAACAATATTAATTAATTAAGTTTGGTCAAAAAAATATTTGATTTAAATGTGATCATGCATGTAGAGTAATAATGGTATAGCATTCAGGCATTTAGTGTTATCTACAAAAAACCTAACAAAAGGAGTGATAACTTTTATGTCAAATAGGGA
This sequence comes from Alisma plantago-aquatica, assembly GCA_963693085.1. Taxonomy (NCBI): domain Eukaryota; kingdom Viridiplantae; phylum Streptophyta; class Magnoliopsida; order Alismatales; family Alismataceae; genus Alisma; species Alisma plantago-aquatica. The sequence continues at coordinate 1,328,386,458 of OY856410.1, read as the reverse complement.
CACAATTTACTAAATTTAGGATTACAAAGAGGTTTTATGTTAAATAAAAGTAAGATTACGACACATAAATGTGCATTAGAATCCAAATAATGCATAAATGTCCAAACAACAGTAACCCAACCAAAAAACAAAAAAAATCAAAATGTTCTTACCTTCAAAAGGATGGAGATGACATAAGTGATTGAAGGTTGGCGGAAGAGCACATGGAAAGATGAGAGCAGTGGTGAGTTCAGTAGAAGTAGAGGCGGTGGCATCCAACAACAATGGCGGTGGTGAGTTCAGTAATAGAAGAATCAGCATAGGTGGCGACAGGGATCGCAAACTAGAGGAGGCAGTGGTGAGCATAGTAGCAACAACGGTGGCTGCATCCAACAGAAACAACATCAGCGGCAGAGGCAGCAACACAAAGAAGCAGTGGTGGTGATGATGATAAAGGAGGTGGGAAATACGATGACAAAGGAGGAGGGAAATGCAAATCGCCAGAGAGAAATAGGTCAAATAATGGGAGAAAGTTTTTATTGTGTGCGTCAGGCCTATTAAGTTACCCATAGTCTTCGATTCGAATAAAAAAACCAAAGATTAAATCCTAAGCCAAACAAAAAATATACACCGTTTGGGGTCATATTCGTCGGTTATGTCTGTATGAACTGATGAATAACTAGGTATCTAAACAAAAAAATGGCTCTTGGGTTAGGGATATAGTTTTTAGTTTAGCAAGCAAAACTGAAGACTAAGAAGCAAATGGGGGGGAATATTTTCACAGAGACATGGCACGAAAACTCCTAGTTGTCAGTGTATTCTATGAAATCGACAATTAAGACCCATCTCCACAAAAAAATTCTGACTCACCGAGGGGTCTATATTGTCACTTGTTTGGAAGAAACAACATCTAATGGGGGGATAATTTTTTCGTGGGGACATGGTGTGAACATTTTGTCATCGTTCATTTGAAAACTGATGCCTGACTGAAAATTTTGAAGGAAAATTTTTTTCTCTAGAAAATTGTATTTTGCGAGCAATTTTAGACAACAGTTTCTCTGATCAGAAATCAATGTTAAAGTTAAAGTCATACTCATGTCTTTTCTAAATTAGTAGGACTTCAGATATGGTGATTGTTTGCATGAGTAACCTACATTATTAGTAAGTTGGTGTCTTTTTCTAAGGAATTGACGTCACCAAAAGTGACATTAAACGTCAGATTGTACTAGTGATTTATGGTAATCCTTATTCAGGATCACGGTGGATGATATCAAAACACATCAAACGACATGTGATGAGTGTAGTGATTTTAGGTCTAAGAACCACAATCACCCCTTCACTATGAGAGATGACTTTGACCATTATTTATTGTTTCTGTGTATCATTATCAAGATGGGTCTGTCTTATACACTATTCTCTGACAAATATCTATGTGCTTGGTTTCATATCACATATCATGACTAATGAGACTCTATCATCAATCAACACACACTCTAGTCTAATGTGTTATTGTTGTCTATTAGCCTTCTACAATAACATCTGACTAGGGACATAACAAAAATGTACATACTCTTAAAATCCTACGATCTCATTGTTCATGTCACACAATTGAAGACATATGTCACTGAGTAATGTTATTCTTTAGACATTCATTACATTTCCTCATTATCTCATAACTAAGTGAAGCAGAATGAATCAGAATCTTGGCTTTATAATTATTATTCAAATCCTTTATGTAATATGACATTGCAATCATATAACAAAGATTAGGCCAAAACCTGGGAAGAAGAATAGGGAGGTTTTTTTATCAAAAATGATTTTCAATTGGAGATTAATGAAAATGTGTAAGTTTGATGTGAGGCATACTTGCTGACAATGCTAGTTTGTGTCTTGTATTTTGTTATTGGCCTCAAATTCTACAACTACATTTAGGGATAAAAAAACCATCATCAAGGTAAATATTTTTGCATTATCAACTAAGAAATTACTTACATAATTTTCTTTCAATTAATTGCTTCTTTTGCACATACTTAAAATTATGTAGGTTGATTTTGATTTTAATGGCCACCCCAATGGTTGGGAGTGAGTATGGAAACACATTAACTCTAGTCTTACAGACCAGAGGGATGAGTTGAAAGAAAAATATTGGTCCAAATATCAAAATAGCATGGACATCATGATGAAGGAAGTTGCTAAAAACCTCAAAGCAATCAAGATCAATTCATGTGCTTGGTTGAGAAGTGGAAAATTCCTATAAAACGGGTAGAGTCTTTCACTTCTTAATCATGGGTTATATATCATAGATTATATAACATACTTTACTTTTTTATTTTAGAAGATTGTTGCAAAGAATAAAGATAATAGATCTATGAAAAAAAATCACCCATTGCAATGGATTGCAAGGAAGCATCAAGATTTGGTAACAAAGATATGCTATCTTGAAAATTATTTATGATACCTATTCTCTATAATGGCATTTTATTTTGAGACATTATATATTATTTCATTATAGGAGGTAGAACTTGGACACACTCCAAGTAAATTGGATTTGCTTGAATCTGTATATACTAATGACTTAAATGTTGCGGTAAGTAAGAAAAAATTATATATATACATATCAATGTCATTGATATATGAAAAACATATACTCTTATCAATTAGGAACAAATTCTGGAGCAATATAAATCCAAAAGAAATGAACTGCATGATGATGAGTTGGATCTTGTTACTAAGAATCTACAGAATGAAGCTTATTCTTAATATCGTAAAAGTTGCCAAAATTAAGTTCACTTGATTAGTTGGTATTGTCCAAAATAAGAATGGAAAATGTGGTGTATCTTTGCAAATTAGAAATCAAATTTATAGGAGGAAAATAAAAAATATAAGATGAGTATCATGAACAAATATTATTTTTTATAGTTACCTTAACGGGGGATATCTTTTTTTTTAAACATAATTATACATATATAGGAAGCAATGGAGAATGTACAAAATCAGTTATAAGAACTAAGAAAAGAAACAAGAGAGTTGATTAATGAAGTCTCCCAGAGGATGATGAATGAAATGTCCCAACAAAGGAAGAGTGCATTAAACTCATTTGTCTCTCTACTACAGGTCAATATATTATATACTTGATTGTTTTATGTATCACACATTTTCTCAATTTGTAGTTAGTATATTATTTGCATGAGGCATTATAATTAGGTTATATTATTATTATGTTTCTTAACTTATTGTTAATATGTTACTAAGTTATTTAGAGAATAGGAAGACCTAATGATTATAAATGCAATCCACCTCCAAATTCATCTACTATAACATTATATTTTGTACAATATTGATATATAGTTAATGTCTTTATTATCAAGTTATTACCACAATTATATCACACGATAGAGCCAACCTAATATATGGTGTCAACCTACTGTTGGTTTCTGATAACACCAAATTTTTTGATGTTTTTGGCCCTTATTTCGTTATCAAATCTGCCCTTTTAAATTGTTTTCCTCTCCTTTTTGTCATGTTTTTGCATAAACAGGCCACACAACGCTCTTAACTCAATATTATCATCTTTTGCAGAGTTTTCCTTGATTTTTAACTCATTTATCAGAAAAAAGGCCCGTCCTGACCCACGAACATGTTCCACCCGCATAAGCCTTCCTGCCAACCAGCCGGCCGATACGCTCACTGCCCGATAGGGCAGCACGATACGCTGCCGCGCGACACGAGGGTGTCGCGTAAGAGGAAGCAGATGAGCGACACACCATTTACCCGACAGGGAGCCGGACTCGCCACGACTGCTGAAGCATGTCGCACGATACAGGCCACCCACCAGTAGGCGCCACTCGTCACGATGACCGACAGCCTGACATCATTGTGTCGGGAGATACACATGTCGGGCACCCCTGAATCTGCGATAATAAGAGCTGATGAAGAACACGTGGTGTCCGGAGCACAATAACTTCCCCCAACTGCTGCTTATAAATAGCAGCTACAGGACTCCGATGGGACGGGTCGGAATCCCTCGAAAGCCAACTTAGGAAAGCATCTGGAACTAGCGTGTCATGCCTCAGAGGTGTGCCGAGTGATTCTAGGTGAGCACTTCCGCATCCCGAGAGGGAGGGAATGGTTCACTTAGGGTCGGCCCCAGGCACCGCTGCAGGACGATATCGGCCAACAAGGACGCCCAATAGAAGTACCTGAAACTAGAAGCAACACTCTAGCCCGACACGATACCAAGCTCGATACGCATCACCAATCATGGTGTGTCGCCCAAGAGGGTGCCGCCCGACCTGATCGTATCGGGCATGGGCGCCCCGCACGATACGTCTGCCTGTCATAAGCGTGTCGCTTGAGAGGGTGTGCCGCCCGACACGGGTGTATCAGGCAAGGATCCCGCCCGGTATCGGGCCGGAGGGTCTGCTACTGCCTATCGCCCTTCTAAATCAAGAAGGCGTCATTTACCTTTGCTTATTTCAGTCATTTACTCTCTTTACTTATGCAATGTAATTTGACCCTTTTATGCTAATGGAATTAGAAGAGTCTTAATTATCTGTTGCTTTATATTTGGTTCCTTTTGTTGGATGATTGCTATGTTTAACATCCAAACTCTAGCTTGTACGTTTGGATCGCGTTTTGATTAGCTATCGAATCGTGTTTTCCCATTGCAGCAGCCTTGAGAGAGGTGTTGTGGCTCTAGTGTTTGGTCCGATGCTGGAGTACGAGAGTGCCCAGGATCGGAGTTGCTTTAGTAACCTTTCCACTCTAACTTAAGTCCAGCAACCTCGAGAGGGGTATTGATGCTTAGTTAGAGGTACCCGCTTCGAGAGAAGGGGTACATGATGTTTCTACTGCCGCTTGTTTTACCGAAGCTTTCTCCTTCATTCGTTACTAATGTAGTAGTATTATCTCTCTGTTCCCGTTGCATGAAAACCCTAAAAACTGATAAATGCTTAAAACCTAACTTTTCCTCATAGCATCAGTTGGAGATAGATTTCTTCTGTTTTATCGATCCCAGACTATTGTTCCCTTGGGGAACTTTTATCATCTCCTTACCCATACCGGAGTGTAACGTGTCGATTCCGCGTTCTCAACACTACCACCCTTGTCCCTGTGTTCGACCCCGTATATCTACTTCGACCCTGTAAACAAAGTTGTGGGGGCCTAGAAGGTTTCATGTTATAAATTTAAAAGTCCGACTACTTCAAATCCGCTCCACTTTTCGGACGCGCGATTTAGGTCGGTCAACTTTTTGGCGCCATTTTCGGGGACAAGGCAAAATGGTATTGTTGACGAACTCGAATCCACTAACTATACTCCAGTGCCTCAAGCTTTGAAATGATCTTGACAACACTCTCTTTTCCTTTTTTTATATTTTAACCTGAAATTAGTAATTCTTATTATTAACACATGTTCTCTAAACTTGGTTTTTCATAATATTCAGTTACTCATAAGGGAGGCTTTCAGCTCAATTTGAGCACCGAAATCATCAGACATGCCGCCTCGCATCGAACCATCCCATTCAAAAGGTGAGGGACACACGAGAGCTAGACCTCACTCACCTCCGCCTGAAGACAATGATCGCTATGGCGACAATTATCAACCTGAAGATCCAGAAGCAGAGTAGTTCGAGGATGACCATCACCGTGATAGATGTCGTCATCACTAGAGGCACAGAAGGAATCAAAATAATCAAGAACAACACCAGGGAGGCAGTGATAGCGACGATTCTGATGAAGAAGAAAAGACCCTAAGGGAGTTAGCTTCCACCAAGGCTAACATTTCCAGATGTCCTATTGTCGTCCCGTGATTCAACGCCACCAACTTCGAGCTGAAGCCATCAGTCATCTCCATGATTCAGAACAAAATATTTAGGGGGAGTTTGAAGAATGACAATCCCTATCACCATTTAGATGCTTTTAAGAATATATGTGACACCATCAAGATGCGGGGAGTCCCCCAGGAAGTAATCTATTGCAAGGGTTTCATCTTTTCTTTGGAAGATGAGGCTCTGTCCTGGTACCTGGGGCTGCCACACCAATCTCTTAACGGATGGAGTGCACTGGAGGATGCCTTTGTAAACAAGTTCTATCCTACCGAGAAGATTGTCTGGAACAGACAGAGGATCACTTCTTTCATGCAAAATCTGAGTGAGAATCTCAATGATGCCTGGGAAAGATACCAAGAATATCAGAGGGACTGCCCTCATCACAACTATAAGAAAGGTTTCTTGATAACTACCTTCTACAATGGTCTAACTCCTAAGGAAAGGGTTTCACTGAATGCAGCAGCAGGAAGTGACTTTCTGGGGAAGAAGTCGAGCAGGTCTGAGAAGATCATCAAGAACATGGCCAAGTTGCATGCCGGCACTGACTATGATAGATCAGATAGGGAACAAGCTAAGAAGGCTAGTGAAGGACCTTCAGTTGAGTCCAAGGCTATGGAGAATATCACCTCTCAGATCCAGAGGATAGCAACTGATGTGAAGCAGCTGAAAGAATCTAGTGGAAAGGGAAAGAAACAAGTCGAAAAGGCAATGAAATGTGTCACCTGTGGAGAAGGTGGACACGGGGTAGATAACTGTATCTACACCCGACCTGAAGAGTCGAGAGAAAGTGACTCTGAAGCTGAGGAGACTGAGAACATCTCTTTTGTTAATTTCAAAAGGCCAGACCATCCTGGATTCAGTTATGGCAACAAAGATGTGTCATAAAACTTGCATCAGCTGCATAACTCCACTAAGTCACCTCAAGTTTTCGAGAAAAGAGGAGGACAGAGTCAATTCACCAGAACCACTTCTTTCCAGTCAAACAAGGGAAATTTCCAAGGAAAAGGTAAGTACCAAGGTCACTAAGTGACGAACACCAGTCAAGGACAAGGTCAAGCCAAGGGACAGGGTCAAGACAAGGTTTCGAACCAACTGGACTTAGTTGACAGTTGTTTGATTTTGTAAAGAGACAAGATACCATCAATAACCAGCTGGTGCAGAGTGCGCTTTCAAACTCAGGAGTTCTGAATTCAATGCAGGTCTAGATGGCGGATATGCAGACGCATCAATGCCAGATTGATCAGCAGTGGCCCAGATGGCCGAATTGATAAAGAACCCCTCGGGTAAAATACCCTCTAACACCGAAACCACCAAAAAGGTAGGGCTGTAATCAGGAAGAACAGAGATCGACTTGCAAGATATGGATACTTTTGGAGGCAAAAAGTAAAGCACCTGAACCTATCGAGCTGGCGAAACAAACTACAACGCTCCTCTGGAGGCAGCCCAAGCTTTTACTTTTCCTAGAATAGGATGTTATTTACTTTCTTGCAAGACAAACTTTATGAACATTTGGACTGTAATAAGGCCTGAGTTAGTGTATGTGCCACATCCGCTGACTCTTATGTTTTATGGGCCACCTCTCTATTTATGTGCATCAACGGGTAATACTATCTGAGGCCGGGAACTTAACCTTAGGCCAATGATGTTTTACCCATCAATCTCTTTTTATTTCGCTTTGTTTTTCGGGTTTTTCATCTAGATTTTGTTTTGAATACTGTGTATCGGGCAAGTATCCCCTTCTCCTGATCATATCAGGCAGCAGCTCAACCGGCATGCGGAACGCGCTCGTCTCGGGAATGACCTTCCTCAACGGCCGACACGCATCCCAGATTTACCCATTTTAACCCCGGTTGGGATTGCTATATATAGTACGGAGGTTTTACCGTATCGGGCTACTGCATTTACTCTACCAGCTACCTGTATCATGCAGTAATTCCTCCATTTTCTCATGTGTCATCCAGCTAGCTTCTGCTCTCGTGTCGCGTAGAAAACTTAAGAAAACAAAAAGGTATAGCCCGACAGCCTGTTTGGCTAATACGAGCTTCATATCGCGCACAGCGTATCGGGTTGGCGACTTTAGTTGATTTTCCTTGTGTCACCCAACAGGAGTGCCGCGCAACACATCTTTCGCTCATGTTTGTCTGAGATGCCATATCGGGTGATAACCGTGTTGCCCATCCTTGTGCCGCCTCGCTTGTTATTGTTATCAGGTGACACGTTTTTCTATCGGGGAAGTCCCTATCGGGTAGTTTGTTTCACACATTTGTATCGCCCGACACACCCATGTCGGGGAACATGTTTGACACATAGCTTTTCTCCGTATCATCCAGTTTTGTATAGCCTATGATGTTCTTTTGATGGACGACACCCAGAATTTCTATCGGGCCGAATTTTATCGTGCAATCAGTTTTTGTTTTAAACGCCGGTATCAATTTTAAGTCTTGCCTACATAACATTTAAATGATCGATGAACTTGTTTAATGATAACAGATATGGCCCGTACAAAGCAAACCGTTGTTCGAGTTGACAAACACGGCAGAAGAATCGACACTGAGGCCTGATGTGATGATTTTGAGTCCCATTTATAGACTTGTTTGATATGTGCTTTATGCATTTATTAGTCATTTTTTATGGTTAATGTTGCATAATTCATTCACTTTGGTCTAAGCTACTTCTTTATGTCAAATTTCCCCTATTTCAAGCATTTTGAGTGTTAATTATCAAAAGAATATGTTTTTTGTGAACTTATGTTATTCGTGTGTTAATTTCAGGAAAAACAAGTATCTGCTACCTTCGATACCATCGACGGTGGTCGATACCATCGATCGGACCACAGGTTGCCAGCCACAAGGACCAGAAGAAAGTCGATACTATCGACAGGGATGTCGATGGTATCGAGATACCATCAGGTTGATGGCGAGAAGTGAGTCAATACTATCGACTCATACGTCAATACTATCGACTGGTGGAGCTACAATGACACAAAAAGACAAAACCGTCGCTACAGGTTCATCGATACCATCGACCCTCGTCGATGGTATCGAGATGACATCAGTCGCAAAGAAAAAAGAAAAGAAGAATTTCCGATATCGTGCTAGGTCGATACCATCGACCCGCGTCGATGGTATCGACACCGTCAGATATGAGTTTGTTTCAGATTAATCTTAATCGGATGGCTGTGATTAATTGGCGACCTAATTCGGGAAATATACCTAATGACGGCGCCCAAGAGGGAATCATCTCGTCATTAGTCACTGCACACATCCCAAGAAGAGGTGGAGAGAAGAACGGAGCCCAGAAGCACGCCCCAGATGATCTGGACACCGAAGAAGACGATTTCCACCACCGAAAGGCGGGAGAACGTGTATTCCAGACCAAGGATCGCTTGGATCTTCTCCGTTCAGGGGTTTCACCACTCAATCACATTTTTCTCCATGTTTCCCCTTTTCTCTACCATGTTTTGCTTTGAGATGAACATGCGTGGCTAATCCCCTTGGTCTTTAGGACCGAGAGTAGCCCGCGAATTCATTGTATGACAATTTTATCATAGTAATTCATATCTTATCTCTTAAATCCGTGGTATAATTTCGTTGTCTCCAATATATTGTTATGCTTGATCACCATAATAATAATCTAATACCCTTAATTGCTTTGAAAGAAGAATTAATGGTTGAAAAGAGACGAAATTTACATTAATTGACAAATTCCTTGAACAAGGTGGTGTAAGATTAATGGTGGATACCGAGAGGTCGTTTTTAATGCACCTAGTTTAGGGTATATGTTACTACGACGGTGGAACCGACCTAGATATAGGTAGTGAATTGTATCATGACAGTGGGCAATTCTGATTTCAGGTCACTACCTGGATAGAGAGATAAAATTGAGTAACTATATAGACTTTAATACAATGAAAACCCGCGGTGAAACCGCAATCCTAAAGATCTCACTTTGAATTGATTAAACCAAACATTTAATCGATTGCTTGTTTTGCTTTATTTTTTATTTTCTTTTAATTTTGACAACAACTCTCAACTTTTTAATCGGATTAGCTGATCGCGAGTAGTTAGTAGGAGTCTCTGACGATTTCACGTATCCCTGTGTTTGACTCGGGCCTCACAAAGGTCTGTATTACTTCGACGCATTCACTTGCGTTTCTGCGCACGGTAAATTTGCGTCAAGTTTTTAGCGCCGTTGCCGGGGATATGGCGAATTGTCAGCACTACGAGTGCTACACGCGGCCACTCTAGGCCACATTTTTTTTAAAATTTCAAAAATTCATAATCTATTTTCTAAATATTTGCAATCATCAAGCACTGTACTAAATTTAATTTTTCTATTTGCAGGTACTGTGCATGGTGCAGACGGGTAGTACAGACTACACGAGGAACACACCAGAGGTTCCGCTGCCGGGATCGGAAGACGAGGATGAGTATAATCAAGACCAGCTGGAGGATATAGTTTCTGAACCTGAATAAGAAGAGATAGACGAGCCACATACAATATGGGAGAAGATCAAGGCTTCTTCTTCATCCGCGTCCAAGGGGTCGATCAAGAAGCAAGCGGTGAATATTCCGACATACAAGATTGATCCGGCTTTAATCAACTTGGTGAAGTCGAATGCTTTCCATGGGCTCAAAAATGAAGACCCCGTCGCGTACATAAGTCAATTTGTGGAGAATTGTGATATGATAAAAATCGACAGATTTCCACAAGATGTGCTCTACTTGAAGCTCTTCCCGAGTTCTCTAGCGGGAAATGCGCGCGAATGGCTACACAACTTGGACGATGAATACGTGGAGTCTTGGGACCACATTGTCGAGGTTTTCTTCGAGAGGTTCTTTCCGCCCGAGAAGACCAATGGCATGATCAGAAAGATCCATAACTTCACCCAACAAGCATGAGAGACCTATTCTGAGACCTGGGAAAGGTTTCAGATCATGCTCAGGCGATGCCCGCATCACGGGCTTGATAAGGAGACACAAGTCAAGATCTTCTATTTTTCTCTCTCCGAGCATGATAGAAGCAACCTTGATTTAGCCGGCTCTGGATTTTTCTTGAATAACACGGACACAAGATGTTGGGAAATCCTAAAGAACATGGCTAAGAAGCAATCGTGGGGCGAAAGAGGCACCGTGGAGTAGGTTCGAGTGGTAGGTGAATCTAAAGCAATCAAGGAGCTGAATGAGAAGATGGATCTTCTCGCAAAGAAACTGCTCGCAAAGGAGGATACTGAGTCCGAGGATGAGGCTCAAGTTAAATTCATGAGGCAGCAGTAAGGCTACAGGAATAACGACTATTCATGGAGGAAAGATAAGAAGTTCTCCTGGAAGGATCCAAATAACTTCTTATAGGATCCGAATGCTAAACCCCAGCCAGTAGCAGAGGATAAGAGCACAGAGCTGCTCAATCAAGTGATAAAGTAAAATCAAGAACTCATGACTACTTTCAGCCATCAAATAAAGCAACAAGGGGAGTTTATGAACCAATTTGGGCAGACACTGCAGAGCCATTGGCTCAAATGAGGACAATAGAGACATCTATGGCAAAAATGGCAGTGGCGATAGCCAGTTTGAAGAAGCCAGCGCATCTAGGTTTTCCGGGTAATACTAATGTTCCAGGAGGAAACCAGCAGGCGAAGGCCATCTTGCTAAGAAGTGGCAAGAAATTGTTAAATCCTAGGGTCGATGAAACAAGCAAACCCCAAGCATAAATTGAAGGTGAGGCCATTGAGGAGTTGCCCGTACCGGTCACTGAACCAGTTGATGACACAGCAGTGGATGCTACTGAAGATCCTATTGCAGAGGAGGAGGAGCCTCAGAAAAGGACACCCTATGTGCCACCGCATCAAAGGGCACAGGCTGTCCCGGTCCCTTATCCGAACAATGCTAAGGCAAGGAAGGTAGATGCCCAATTCAAAAAGTTTTTAGACAGTTTCAAAAAGCTTTCAGTCAATATCCATCTATTGGAAGCTATTGAGAAAATCCCTTCTTACGGGAAATTTCTGAAAGACATCATCACCAAGAAGAGAAAAATCCCGAACACTAAGGTTGTTGTGCTTAAGGAGCAGGTGAGTTCCTTTATCATGGGCACATTGCCACCAAAGAGGCGAGATCCAGGCAGCTTTAACATCTCTTGTTACATCGGGAAAGTCAAATTTGGTGAAGCACTATGTGACTCAGGGGAGAGCATTAATTTGATGCCCCTTTCTACATTCAAAAAGCTGGGATTAAAAGAGTCACAACCAAGCAACATGAATATCCAATTGGCGGACAATTCAGTGGTAAAGCCATATGGGATTTGTGAAGACGTGCTAGTGAAAGTGGATCGATTTGTATTTCCAGCAGATCTTGTCGTCTTGGAGATGCAAGATGAACAAGGCAATGAGCTACTACTCGGACGACCATTCCAAGCTACAGCCGACATGATACTTGAGATGGGGAGAGGTCGTTTGACCTTAGGTATAGCCGATGACCGATTTGAGATGGTCATGCCTTCCAGCGTCACTTCACCTAAATCCAAGGAGCAATGCCACATGGTAAAACATTTTGATAACAATATATCACTTTGTCTAGGGAAGCCATTTCAAGATATGGCTCATGTAATGACCAAGGTGGACAAGGGGACTTTGGCTGTAGACATCATGGAGCAGACCAAAGTGGTATCCCTTTGCAAGGTTGTAGGGTTCCCTAATGATGAGGATGAGGACATTCCTCCCTCTACGGAGGATGATGCTATAGCAAATTCAGCTTTGGATGCATATCCGGAATTACCACTGGAGGCTTGTTTAGTCAATATCACTCATGATTGGATGAGAAGCAAATCACTCAAGGAGTGTGCCAAGATGCTTCAGATGTTGCCATGCTTCTATGCTAGGTATTATGAAGATTTAGGCGAACTTCCCCCACCACTTCAATCATCCTTAATCAGCCCGCCGGAGTTGGAGTTAAAGCCACTGCCACCGCACCTCAAGTACGTCTTCCTAGCTGAGGAAGAAAAGTTACCGATGATTATTTCTTCTTATCTGAGTGCGGAAGAGGAGGACCAGTTGTTGATAGTGCTGAAGAACCACTGGGGAGCATTTGGGTTGTCTGTTGCAGATATCAAGGGGATTCCCCTACTTTGTGTTAGCATAAGATTTGGCTCGAGGAGGGAGCCAAGCCGGTGATTCAACCGCAACATCGACTAAATCCGAGCATGATGGAGGTGGTGAAGAAGGAGGTGATTAAGCTTCTTTCCACATGTATCATCTATGCAATTTCAGACTCGACATGGGTGAGTCCCACGCAGGTAGTCCCTAAAAAGGGGGGAATAACTATCACTCAAAATATTTTAAATGAACCTCTCACCACCCGCTTGGTAACCGGGTGGCGAGTTTGTATAGATTACCTATGTCTGAATGCCTCTACGCTAAAGGATCATTTTCCTCTTCCATTTATTGATCAAATTCTAGAGCGTTTAGCCGGCCGATCACATTTCTGTTTTATGGACGGGTATTCGGGGTACAATCAGATTTCGTTTGATCCTAAGGACCAAGAGAAATCTACTTTCACTTGTCCCTATGGAACTTTCGCGTATCGCCACATGTCCTTTGGATTATGCAATGCACCAGCGACTTTTCAGCATTGTATGCTCGCCATTTTTTCTGATATGGTAGAACGCTGTCTAGAGGTCTTTATGGATGATTTTTCGGTTTATGGTGCTTCTTTTGATGAATGCCTTTATAATCTGGATAAGGTGTTACAATGATACGAGGACACACATTTGGTCCTCAACTGGGAGAAATGTCATATGATGGTGAGTGAAGGGATAGTGCTGGGACATAAGGTGTCCAGCAAAGGTTTGGAGGTAGATCCGGTAAAAATTGAAGTAATTTCTAAATTACCCCCACCAAATTCGGTAAAAGGGGTAAGAAGTTTCTTAGGCCACGCCGAATTTTATCGTCGGTTCATAAAATATTTTTCAAAAATTGCCAAACCTCTATCCGAGCTTCTAAAAAAGGATGCCATTTTTTATTTCAATGACAAATGTTTACACGCGTTCAACGTGCTGAAGGAGAAATTGATTTCCGCACCAATTGTTCAAACACCAGATTGGACTAAGCCGTTTGAACTCATGTGTGATGCATTTGATTTCTCTGTAGGAGCTGTGTTGGGACAGAGGGTGGACAATAAACCCGCCGTGATTTTTTATGCCTCTAAGACTTTGAATGATGCCCAACTAAATTACGCGACTACTGAAAAAGAATTGCTTGCTGTTGTTTTCACTTTTGAAAAATTTCGGCAGTATTTAGTTGGATCGAAAGTAGTAGTTTGGACTGACCACGCAGCTATTAAATATTTGATGGAGAAAAAAGATGCCAAACCTAGATTGATTAGATGGATCTTGCTCTTACAAGAATTTGATATCGAAATCAAAGACAAGGTGGGGATTGAAAATGTTGTAGCGGATCATTTGTCTAGGTTAGAGAGGGTAGATGAAAAAGATATACACATACCCATAACCGAGACATTTCCGGATGAACAACTTTTGAAAGTCAATTCTAAAGATCCGTGGTTTTCATATATCGTGAATTATCTTTCTTGCAGGATCATCCCAGATGATTGGACATATCAAGAGAAAAAGAAAATTTTCCATTCTCTGCGATATTATTTTTGGGATGACCCCATTCTTTTGAAGCAATGCAGGGATGGTGTCCTACGTAGGTGTGTACCTAAGGTGGAATACGAGAGTGTTCTTCGTCATTGCCACACTCTACCTACGGGTGGACACCATGCGAGCTCTCGTACGGCTGCCAAAGTACTGGAAAGTGGCCTATATTGGCCTACCTTATTCCGAGACGCCTATGAGTTCGTGAGGCAATGTGATTCCTGCCAAAGGGCAGGTAACATTTCAAAGAGACAAGAGATGCCCCTAAATGTTTTCCAAGAGGTTGAGGTATTTGATCTATGGGGTATAGATTTCATGGGACCCTTTGTGTCCTCCAATTCGAATTTATATATCCTTTTAGCTGTTGATTATGTGTTGAAGTGGGTAGAAGAAATACCCACAAGGACTAACAATTCTACAGTAGTGTGCAGGTTCTTTAAGGAAAATATCTTCTGCAGGTTTGGAGTGCCTCGGATGATCATTAGTGATGGGGGTACACACTTTAAGAATCAAAAGTTCTCGGCACTATTGAGGAAATACGAGGTCAAACATAACATTGGTTCCTCATATCACCCGCAAACTCAAGGACAAGTGGAGGTCTCCAATCGCGAAATTAAGAAGATCTTTGAGCGTACGGTGGCTTCCACGAGGAAGAATTGGAGTGCCTTATTACCGGATGCATTGTGGGCATATAGGACGGCATATAAGACACCTATAGGCACCACACCTTTTAGGTTGGCATACGGTCGGGCCTGTCACTTTCCAGTGGAGTTAGAGCACAAAGCACACTGGGCGTTGAGAAAGCTCAACTTGAGTTATGATGAAGCGGGGAAGAAGAGATTACTTGAATTAAATGAATTGGATGAGCTATGAATGACTGCATATGAGAACTATCGGATATACAAGGAGAGCACTAAGTTGATCCACGATCGCCACATTCAGATGCGCACCTTCAAGAAAGGAGATCATGTGCTTTTGTTCAATTCAAGGCTGAAGTTGCATCCCGAGAAGCTTAAATCCTGATGGAGTGGGCCATTCGCGGTAGAAGAGGTCAAACCACATGGCACAATCACGGTGCGCGATGGTGAGACTACATTTTTGGTGAACGGCCAGAGGTTGAAGTTATATTTTGTTGAAGATTACACGAGGAAGGTGAATGAGGTCAAACTCATTTCACTTTCAGATGCATGATGTGCTTCAAGTCATCTAGCTTAAGATGTTAAATAAGGGCGCTTGTTGGGAGGCAACCCAACCATTGGTACTTTAGTTTAGTTCCTATACATTCGTAGTTTGATCTGTTTTAACTTAGTTTGTAGTGTAAAAAAGATACCGTGATTGTTTGCTACATGTGCAGGGCTGAGGCAGAGTCGATACCATTGACCCTTGTGTCGATGGTATCGACCATGGTACATGTTGGCGACTGCAGGAATCGCACTGCGTCGATACCATCGACGGCCTCGTCGATGGTATTGACATACCAACAGGCAGATTGCAAGCAGAGGTCGATGGTATCGACATGGCTGTCGATACTATCGAGATCTCTAGAGATTTTTAGAACGAATCGTCTCAGGAAAGTCGATACCATCGACTGGCGTGTCGATGGTATCGACACATTCATGCAAAGAAGGCGGCGGCCGGGCCTCGCGAGGGTTTGCCCTAATCAGAGAGTCGATACTATCGACTCGCGTCGATAGTATCGACGCACCACATCAACGATCTGCAAGGAAAGATCAATGGAGATCGCAACAACAAGGAAGTCGATCCGGGGGAAGGGTCGATACCATAGACTTGCGTCGATAGTATCGACGCGTCAGCAATCTGGGCCCCGCAGATCCAGCCATCGACAACCGTCGATACTCGCGGAGGTACGGATCATGCTACCCGTGTCGATACCATCGAATCATGTCGATGGTATCGACGGGCATACAGTGGCGCCGGCCACGGCTATATATGAGGAGTATTTGCGTCAGATGACATCACAACTCCAGTGCAATTCTCCTTGACTTGTGTCGAGCGTGTTCCAGAGCTATCCAAGCCCGACGACAAGCAACACCGAGCAAGTTCTTCATTGAGCGGAGATTCACTTCTCCGATCTTCACCGAGCTCCCTTTCTATTCCTCTTTCTATCGCAATCATGGTGCATATAGCTGGTGCATCGTTTTCACGCGCGAACCTGATGGACATCCCGGAGTTCGTGCCACCTCCGACCACGTCAATCTCACGCCCGCGGCTGATCCATCCATCCACAGAGGTCAAGAAGATATACAAGGAGATTCTAAAGAGGAAGATCGAGCCGACCCGTTATGTTGAACAGGAAACTATCCGCAACCTGGGATTCGACGCCAACCTTGCCTACGTCTTGAAGGGCCAGGCGCATCACACGAGCAGAAGGTCTGACGAACTGGAATACCATGCAGATGGCCAGCCATTCTTCGGCGAGTGGCCTACTTACAAGGAGTTGGTGGCTGAGTTCATGACGTCACTGGACGTCTGCGTTGTACCCAACGACGTCATAGCCACCGACCGCGAGTGGATCAAGGGCCGGGTGTCTTTCCGGCTGTTCAACAACAACTACACCATTACACTCTGGCAGTTCAACAAGATTTTTAACTGGAATCACTCGCGGTCTGACTACCGGCGACCGGACAACCGCACCGACTACGATGCAATCTTCATCGAGCTGGTGACGGTGCCGCCGGGCAAGTCAGTGAGCTACCATAATGCTACGGTAGCTGATTTTGAGCACCCCTTCGTCCGGATACTTCACCGGATACTGAGTTCGACGTTGTTTGCTAGGGGTGATTTGGCCCTCAGCAAGTTTCAGGAGACGGACTTATTCTTCTTGTATAAACTCCTGAAACACCAAGAATGAAACTGGGGCACCTTCTTTTTGCAGCGGGTTTTGGCGGTGAAGAGGAGTACACGGAAAGCGCCGATTCACTTTGGCGGGCTTATCACCAAGCTGGCTTCCTACCTCGGGCTGAATTTCTCTACTTTGACTCCTCTCTCCACCAGGAGCAAGGTGAACTTGCAACATCTGCACCGCTCCAACCTCATCCTTCTTCGAGATGGTTTGGCGTATGCACACTGCCACGTCAACCATGCTTACCAGGAATGCTCGCTTCCCGATCCGGTCTTCAACATCAAAGGGGCGCAACACTTCTGATGGCCTATCATAGCCATCGCTGACTCTGATGAAGACAGCGGCAACGACGACGACGGAAATGACAATGAGGCTGAAGAGGAAGAGGAGGCCTTCACACCTCTTCGGGCTCGAGTGGCACCACAGAAGCATCCTCGGATGCATCCAGGTGCATCTTCATCATAGCAGCCTCCACCACCACCACCGTCCTTGCAGCCAAGCGAGGATGCCTACTTGATGCAGGGCATGTATGCTATGCTGCACGATATACAGAAGATGCAGCAGCATCACACGATGATGTACACCGACCTTCAAGAGACGACAAACCGTCTACTGGACAATCAACGGGCAATCTTTGAGAATGACCGTCTTCTCCTCGACAACCAACAACAGATTCATGACTGGTTGCAACGGATGGAGATGCAATAGCAGCCCTTTTATGACCACTATTGGAGCCAAAATTACTTTGGAGGCTATCCACAATCTCCACCTAGGGCCCAGTTTGATCTGATCTTCCAGGGGGAGTATCCTTCTTGGGACCCTATGTCTCCACAGTACCAGCCTCCACCTGAAGAGTAAAGCGGTATCTCTGTTCCAACCTTTAAGATTGTTTTTTACTATGAGGCCATAGTCGAATTCAAGCTTAGGTGGGGAGTGTTGGAACAACTCTATCTTTTATTTTCTCTATTTTTAGTTTTATTGCTTTTGTTTCTTGTCATTTGTTTCCTACAATTTTAGTTTGTCTGTAGGATCCACATTCTATCTAGTGTAATCGTGAATGTCGTTAATCTTGAGTCATCTCAGTTGCATGTGCATGGAATTAAGGGGAAAACAAAAAAATTTTGAGTGTTCGCAAGCTTGAGTGTTGTTCAACTTTGATCACTTAACTTAGAAAATGATTGGTTTTGTCAACTTTAAAATAGAAAATCACAACTGTATATTCATAATGATTCATGAAAGTGGACGGAATTGGTTGTTTGAGCCTAAACTGACCAAATGATAATGAGACTCTAATTTGAAGTAAGAGAGAAAAACCTCTTAACTACTACACCAGTCAGTAAGGAGGGACACATAATATTTTTCAAAGGTTCAGTCAATTAGTCTTGTGATCTGCCCACCTCATTGCTTTTCACAATCCACCAAGACTTGGAATTAAAGTACGGTTTTAACCTTTTTGGTTGCATGTCATGTAGATAGGACTTGCATTGCAACCACCTTCATATGTTTTGCATGAAAAATAAAAAATATAGAATAGGTATAGATGCACATTACCCTTAGGTGCATGTCATGTAGTTGCATTCATAACTTTTATGCATAAAGTATATCATGTACCTCATTTATTCTTTAATGGTGAATTAAATTGTTCCATACCTTCTAAATAGTGCAAATATTTGAGTTATGTAAAAAAATAAGCCCAATAAAGTATTCATTGTCAATTATGGATATAAGGGTTTGAAAAAAATATGAAAAGAAAAAAATCTGAAAATCTGAAAAAAAAATTATTTAGAAACAACTAGAATAAGAAGGAGAAAGGGACATAATCTCACCTGCATTTTAAGATGAGTGAGTACATGATGTATCTTAATTAGATATCCATCTCATTTTGAGATGGATTGTTAGTGCATGCATCATTCCACCTAATCTTAGGCATTAGGGCATTTTTCATGTGCATTTTCATCAGTTAGGGCATTTTTATTTTATGCATGTTGAAACCGTATAATGCTTCCACTTCTTCCATGAGCCACCCATTCCATCCACCCGTTGCTCGGATTGGTAGGCCACCGTGAATTTATCCTCACTAGTGAATATCAGGAGAACTTCTTCCATGTAGATGGTAGTTAGGGCGAGCAACGTAGTATAGGAGATCACAAGATGCATTAAGTCTGGACCGGCGAATTTTATTATGTTAACTGCCTTATGTGATAGTGTTGATCAGTTTTGAGGTTGATATCTTTTATGGATGATTACTGTCGCCTTTATGGTAATTATCATTCTGTGGATAGCGAGGGCCGGTATGTGAATGTCCGGTGGGAGTCATATGGGATGTTTTTTGTGATGCTTTGTTCTTTAGTTGACTCTGGCAATTCTATTCTAAGGTTTAGTTGCTCGAGTGCGAGCAAGGTTCAAGCTTAGGTGAGTTTGATGCGATGATTTTGAGTCGCATTTATAGACTTGTTTGATATGTGCTTTATGCATTTATTAGTCATTTTTTATGGTTAATGTTGCATAATTCATTCACTTTGGTCTAAGCTACTTCTTTATGTCAGATTTCCCCTATTTCAAGCATTTTGAGTATTAATTATCAAAAGAATATGTTTTGTGTGAACTTATGTGGTTTTGTGTGTTAATTTCAGGAAACACAAGTATCTGCTACCGTCGATACCATCGACAGTGGTCGATACCATCGACCGGACCACAGGTTGCCAGCCACAAGGACCAGAAGAAAGTCGATACTATCGACAGGGATGTCGATGGTATCGAGATACCATCAGGTTGATGGCGAGAAGTGAGTCGATACTATCGACTCATATGTCGATACTATCGACTGGTGGAGCTACAACGACACAAAAAGACAAAACCGTCGCTATAGGTTCGTCGATACCATCGACCCTCGTCGATGGTATCGAGATGACATCAGTCGCAAAGACAAAAGAAAAGAAGAACTGCTGATATCGCGCTAGGTCGATACCATCGACCCGCGTCAATGGTATCGACACCATCAGATATGAGTTTGTTTCAGATTAATCTTAATCGGACGGTTGTGATTAATTGGCGACCTAATTTGGGAAATATACCTAATGACGGCACCCAAGAGGGAATCATCTCGTCATTAGCCGCTGCACACATCTCGAGAAGAGGTGGAGAGAAGAATGGAGCCCAGAAGCACGCCCCAGCCGATCCGGACGCTGAAGAAGACGATTTCCACCACCGAAAGGCGGGAGAACGCGTATTCCACGCCAAGGATCTCTTGGATCTTCTCAGTTCAGGGGTTTCACCACTCAATCACATTTTTCTCCATGTTTTCCCTTTTCTCTACCATGTTTTGCTTTGAGATGAACATGCGGGGCTAATCCCCTTGGTCTTTAGGAATGGGAGTAGCCCGGGAATTCATTGTATGACAATTTTATCATAGTAATTCATATCTTATCTCTTAAATCTGTGGTATAATTTCGTTGTCTCCAATATATTGTTATGCTTGATCACCATAATAATAATCTAATACCCTTAATTGCTTTGAAAGAAGAATTAATAGTTGAAAAGAGACGGAATTTACATTAATTGACAAATCCCTTGAACAAGGTGGTGTAAGATTAATGGTGGATACCGATAGGTCATTTTTAATGCACCTAGTTTAGGGTATAGGTTACTACGATGGTGGAACCGACCTAGACATAGGTAGTGAATTGTACCACGACAGTGGGCAATTCTGATTTCAGGCCACTACCCAGATAGAGAGATAAAATTGAGTAACTATATAGAATTTAATACAATGAAAACCCGCGGTGAAACCGCAATCCTAAAGACCTCACTTTGAATTGATTAAACCAAACATTTAATCAATTGCTTGTTTTGCTTTATTTTTTATTTTCTTTTAATTTCGACAACAACTCTCAACTTTTTAATCGGCTTAGCTGATCGCGAGTAGTTAGTAGGAGTCTCCGACAATTTCACGTATCCCTGTGTTCGACTCGGGCCTCACAAAGGTCTGTATTACTTCGACGCGTTCACTTGCATTTCTACGCACGGTAAATTTGCGTCAAGGCCGCAGTTGAATCAACAACGGTCGGGCAGAAATGCCAGAATCCCAAGGCAGTTGGGCATTCAACCGCTGAGAAGAGAGCAAGGACGGAAGAAGTAATGACTCCATTTTATTTCTCAGAGGATGCAGCCAGAACAAGTGCAAAGCTCTCAAGAAAGAAACACAAAGCTCGTAAATATTATGACGATGATAACCGACCTATGGTAGACAGAGAGCTCTTGAAAAGACTTGATGATACTATATCCAAAGAAGATGCCCCCCATGAAGAAGGTGGCTTCATGGCGGATGAACCTAGAATACCCACATTCAATCCAGAAGCCACTGGAGAAAGACTTCCCCTAATTTTCTCTTTTGGAAATGGTCCTAAACCACTGCAGAAGACAGACTATGATAAGGAAATGGACCTCTACCGGGAGCTACCAAATCAAGAAAACGTATTGGAAGAGATAAGTGGACTTCTCTGATTAGTTCAATAGATGATGAAAGTTTAAAGAAACTGAGATTGATGATCAGTGCTTTTGTTCTTGTTCACAATGGATGTATCTTAAAAAGTCCACCTGGTTCAAGGGAATGCCTAATAGTTTTGGGACTTCTTCCTCAGCAAAAGTGCATGACTGATCTCATTGAATCTTGCAATTCTGAACTCACATTTGCCTTTTGGTACAACTGACTGCAACATTTTCATCTTGGGATGGATATCAAATAAAGAGATGCCTGACCAACTCCACCACATCGACTACCATAGAAAACAAGAAGAATATGTGTGGGAGCATCTATCTAGTGCAGGCACGCTCACTAGCTAACCCTCACTGGGTTAACATTACCCTACCTTATCTACTTCACAACTCTGGGACAGAGTGTGGAGTAAGTTTGGGGGGGGTACCATGTACCAGTGAGGAAAGTATAATTTTTTTTCTTCAACTCCACCCTTTTTGTTCTTTCGTTCTTCTCTTATATCATGTGTACATATACATATAAATGCTCGTACAAAAATTTTGCCAAATTTTTTTTTGCTTATTTTGTCTCCATACATATGTACAAAGACACTGCATAGTAAAAACCTGATACGAATTCTTGCCAGTTTGTTTTCTATGCGCCCAAGGAGATGCAGGTTTTGTTATGTCTTTCTGATAATGCAGCCTCAAAAAACAAAAGACTATGACTTTCCACGCCAAAAAATTTTGGAAAATGATCTCACAACAGCCAAGATATGTGTATGCAGAAGGAAAAAACTGCCCAAACAACAAAATTTTCTTGTTTTCCCTTACCCAACAAAATCCCAAAAAGAGAGAATAGCCTTATGAGAGTGAATAAAAGAATGAGAGTTGTGCCCAATAAAAAGAAAGAAAAAAAAAGAGAAAAAGAAATATATACACACTTGCTTTCCAAAAAGTACCCATCTTTAGGCATGGTAGATCTGGGGCAATGGTATGTAGGATGTGAAATCACTGCTCTAAAGCCAACTGGCTTGGACTGCAGGGACCACTCACCCGCTAACGGACCCGTACCTGGATGGACTGATGGAAAACAAGAAGAAAAACCCAAAAAGCCTTAAGCCTACCCTAGCAGACAACTTTCTGCCCGCAAAAGTTATTTGGTGTGAAAGCTAACTTCGAATCATGCACCCAAGTCTCGCTGAAGCTGTAGAGAAAATTTTTGCTTAAATAAGGCAGCAGAAATAAAGTCTGTTGTTCATTGTCGGCCCGCATTCTCTGTGAGACATCTCAATGCTCGCTCAAACCCATGGTCTGAAAACTATACCGGTCGAGAAGAAGCATCTCAAAACAAAGTTTAAAGATTGATTGAGGACAATCAAAATGCTAAGTTTGGGGGAGTTGATAACACCAAATTTTGTGATGTTTTTGGCCCTTATTTCATTATCAAATCTTCCCTTTTAAAATGTTTTCCTCTCCTTTTTGTCATGTTTTTTCATAAATAGGCCACGCAACGCTCTTAACTCAATGTTATCATCTTTTGCAGAGTTTTCCTTGATTTTTAACTCATTTATCAACAAAAAGGCTCGTCCCGGCCCACGAACGTGTTCCACCCGCATCGCCCTTCCTGCCAACCATTCGGTCGATATGCTCACTGCTCGACAGGGCAGCACAATACGTTGTTGCGCGACACGAGGGTGTCGCGCAAGAGGAAGCAGACGAGCAACACACCATTTACCCGACACAGAGCCTGACTCGCCACAACTGTTGAAGCGTGTCCCACGATACATGCCACCCACCGGCAGGCGCCACTCGTCATGATGACCGACTGCCCGACATCCTTGTGTCGGGCGATACTCATATCGGGCACCCCTGAATCTACAATAATAAGAGCTGATGAAGAACACGTGGCGTCCGGAGCACCATAACTTCCCCCAACCGCTGCCTATAAATAGTAGCTACAGGACTCTGATGGGACGGGTCGGAATCCCTCGAAAGCCAACTTATGAAAGCATCTGGATCTAGTGTGTCGTGCCTAAGAGGTGTGTCGGGCGATTCTAGGTGAGCACTTCCCCATCCCAAGAGGGAGGGAATGGTTCACTTAGGGTCGGCCTCAGGCACCGCTGTAGGCCGATATCTGCCACCAAGGATGCCCGATAGAAGTACCCGATACTGGAAGCAACACTCTAGCTCGACACGATACCAAGCTCGATACACATCACTTGTCACGGTGTGTCGCCCGAGAGGGTGCCGCCCGAAATGAGCGTATCGGGCATGGGCACCCTTCACGATACGTCCGCCCATCATAAGCGTGTCGCCCGAGAGGGTGTGCTGCCTGACACGAGTGTATCGGGTAAGGCTCCCGCCTGGTATCAGGCTGGAGGGTCTGCTACTACCTGTCTCCCTTCTAAATCAAGAAGGCGACATTTACCGTTGCTTATTTCAGTCATTTACTCTCTTTACTTATGCAATGTAATTTGACCCTTTTATGCTAATTGAATTAGAAGAGTCTTAATTATCTGCTATTTTATGTTTGGTTCCTTTTGTTGGATGATTGCTATGTTTAACATCTAAACTCTAGCTTGTACACTTGGATCACATTTCGATTAGCTACCGAATCGTGTTTTCCCATTGCAGCAGCCTCAAGAGAGGTGTTGTGGCTCTAGTGTTTGGTCCGATGCTAGAGTACGAGAGTGCCCAGGATCAGATTTGCTTTAGTAACCTTTCCACTCTAACTTAATGTTGGGTTTTAGGGGAGGTAGAGTAGGCAGCGGAAACAAAAATTTTCTCCCCCAAACCCAGAACAAGGAAATGCGTCAACGTCTATATAATAGGAAAGGATGGTTTGTCAAATCATACCTTGTCCCGAGGCTTTCTCGGAGAAAATACCTCGTGGCTTGCGCGGTCTTCAACTCCGGTCTTCGACAGTGTCTTTGCAGCTCCTGGTCGCACTGGGACTGACGACTCCTGGTCTCACCGGACTATCGGGTTGACAGTTGTCCTCCTGAGCGATAGAAACCTCCCGCCTCTGAAGTAGTCCACACGGACCACCTGGAACTCCAATCTCCTTATCCCACAAGGAATTGGAAGGAGTCGCACCCTCCTGTCAATGTACTAGTCGCCAACAGACTCTCCTTCCTCCAGTTGCAACTGCAGTTGTCTTTCCCTTGTTGCGCCTCCCTTTGCGGGTAGCACTTGCTCGGGCTCTCTCTCGGTTACCAAAACCAGAGAGAACGACAACTTTCCAGAGCAACTGTTGCACTGAGTTGTTCTTTGAGAAGCCCCCAATACCCCTATATATAGGAGGGTCATGGGACGGGGTTCTCCATCCCGGGCAATGCAGGACTAAAAGCAGGAGTAGAAGGGTTCAAGATTTTCCACAAAAGCAACCAACTCGCAACCTGAACTGATCGTTTCACAACAGAAAAGGTCGGTTGGGGACCTGAACCGATCGTTTCACAACTGAAACGGTCGGTTGGGAACCTGAACCGTTCGGTTGACACTCAACTGATCGGTTGGGACCCATGAGCCGGTCGGTTCACTTTCTGAACCGATCGGTTCATGGTCCTGATCAGTTCCCGATCGACTTTCCCTCTTTTGTTTCTAATTGGTATCAAATACCAATCCTTTTCCCAATCAAATTGGGCAAGTGAAACGAAAGGAAAATTCTCACCAATCCGACTTTCCCAACTTGCTTGGTTGCAATAGTTGAACCGATCATTTCAACACTTGAAGCAATCGTTCACCCTGACCATGAGCCGATCGACTCAACACTTGAGCCGACCGGTTCACCAAGCTCAGCCGATCGGTTCATCACATGAGCCGATCAGTTGGGAGTGCAGATTGTGCAGAATCAGTCAATTGTGATTTCAATCAATCTGATACTCTAATCAATCTGTCCAACACCTTGAACACTATGATTTTGAGATATCAATGAATTGAGTGTTTAATTGAACTACTAAACTCCTTTAGTAATCAATCTAAACATTATTTGTGGACACAACTTCTCTTCCAGGTTAAATCCTATGTGTGTGACCCTGCAGGTCCATTTCACGTTGGCAGTGAAAGTCCATAACACTTATGACTTCACAAGCAAAGAGCGGTGCCTAGTCACACATCAGTGCTACCCAAGTGAAAGTAGAAAGTTGGAGAACAACTTTCAATCCTACAATCTGTGAATGGTGTTACAGTGAATGTATAATTCCTTTATCACTGATATCCTAAATGAACTCGAGGCATGGAACATTCATCCTGTCAACGTTCATTCACTTTCTTGATCTCAGAGTAGATTGTAAGAGATATGTATGACATCAATATCACATACTGATACACACATGTGTGCGTACGCCTATTTCAATCCTACTCATCAAGTGGCCTTGGATATCAAACTCCCTCAGGAGGGACAAATCCCATATCTATCACTCACCCCTCAAAAGTCCCATGTGTCAAAGCCACCCAATCATCACCTTTATAACAACCCATGTTTCAGGACTATGTTTGATGATGTCAAAGTGTGCCCAACGACATGTGTTGAGTGTAGTGATTTCAGGTCAAAGAATCACACTCACCACCATCACTGTGAGTACTGACTGTGACTACCATGTCATGGTTCCATGTGTCAAACTCATGGTGGGTCTGTCTGGTACACTTGTTATCTAACAAGTACCTATGTGTTTGGTTTGATATCTCTATATCATGACTAATGAGATTCGGTCATCAACCAACACCACAATCTAGTCTTGTGTGTCATTGCTGTCTATCTACCTTCCACAATGACATCCGACTAGGGACATAACAAGATTGTACAAACTCTTAGCATCCGTATGATCTCATCGTTCAGGTCCTCAACCTGAAGGCATACGTCATTGAGTACTGTCATTCTCTAGACATTCAATCTGTTCTATCACTATCTCATATGACTGAATCGGAAAGAATTAGAAGCTTGCCTTTGATGTTTATCAAATCAATCTTAATGTATCCCACCAATCATCCCATGATTGGCTCTCAGGGCATACATACCAACAGACTCCCACTTGCACTGCGAGCCAATCACCCTTGAATCATATTCATAGTGATCTTTAAACATGTCCCACATGTTACTGTGCGCTAGTGCGAACGTCGTGAGTAATGGCAACACCTTTCCAAAGTCAGTATAAATTGCGTGTCTCACATCTCTTCGTCGTACGTCACACGTATGAGATGGAGTTGTCATAATATGCGATCTAGTATTCCTTTGCTAACCTTTAGCCACATTGCATGATCAAGGATTCCATACTTGTCATCAATGAGCGGAATATCTATAAGTTCATCTCATGAACTTCCAGATCCATATAGTATCCACTGTTGTTCCCTAACACATAGATACTCGACATTTCCTTTCAAATAGTTTTATTGGAACACTTCCAATTATCAACAAACATTCACTTTTATATATCCTATATATATTTTGCGATTAATTTTCTATCCTATTGGAAGTTCGCATCAATGTAACTCTTTACATTGAACTCTTCCTTATCTCCATAGAACTAGTACTTCTCAAGTACTTATCAAGTTCTTATGGTATTCTAGTAACCCTTACCGGAAGCAGACATACATCCACTCGTCATACGAGTTATCAGGATGAGCACATCATATTGCTATGTCCTACATACAAGATGATGAATGCATTTTGTTCTTGCCATGTCGATACATGAAAGATAATGGGATGATTTCATACATGATAGATCCATATCTATTCTTAGTGTTCCCATTCTTCATAAGAATTGGACACTTGGCCTTGGGATACTAACTCCATGTAACATGGACAAGTTTTCTCCCACTGAATCTGTGCATATTGAACCCTTCAGTACAGATCGCCAATGTATGCTCTCTCTTTTCCAGGTCAAGAGGTTTTTGAGAACTATCTCTATTGATCTCTATTCCTATCACATAGGAAACATCTCTATCTTCATTAAAGATAATTTCCACTTTGGATTTCCATTCTAGAACATTTCCATTTCACATCAATATGTGGAATGTGAACACGCTCCCACTAAATCACAGATCCCTTCTTTATCTTTGACATATCAGCCAAACCCTTTGACTATATCATCAAAGTAAAGATCCAATTCTTAGTTGCTTGTACTTAATCAATCACATTGATTAGTCCATTGTAACTTATCGACTTCATTTGCATTAGTGGATTCATAAACCTTATAAGCTGTGTCACGTACACATCCTTGTTTTATTCCTCATAAGAATGCGGTTTTAGTATCCATATGCTAAATGTCTTAGTCATTAAGTTGCAATCAACAAGCATCATCCTTCTCAAAATGTTATCCATGTGTCTTAACACTTAAGACTCATTTGCACTTATGGATTTCATCCAATGGGTGCTACCATCAAGGTCATACCTTATGGTTCACATGGATGTCATTTAGGATGTAATGGTCATAAACCATAACTCAAAATTCGGTTCCTCATATTCATCTAGATAGTTGACTCATCACATGAACAACTCATCACATAGATAATTGAGGTGTATCTGTCAAGGAAATAAGAACTCACAACTCCTTGTGATTCTTAATGTCCTTTATTAGTGAAGCATATTATTTTATTAAGAAGAATTCAGTTATTTGATAATCATTCTCTAACTCCTTAGAGTATGATTCCTTCTTGATTCAGACATCACCATGCCTTAATCATGAGTTCACTATGATACACTATCATAAGAACTCATAAGGATCTCAAACATTTGGTCCAAGTATTTCATTCATTGATCTCATCAAGAATTAATACTTTAACAGATTTGTACTTCATCTATGATAATCTTGAACACTTCAAGATATTCATATTGGTATTTCTCTAAACACCATTTAAAGTATTAGCATTTGTTCCAATAGGTATGTAAATACATCACATGTATTATACCTAATAGGATAATCATTCTCCCACTGCCATTAGTGAAGATTGATTAATCATGTCCAAGATATTCATGTCTCTTACTGTATACCTGGCCTGGGTATACGTGAGAGAATAGACAGAGTAGCTTGTACTGGCTGATCCAAGTACTCAGATATCGGGCCAGGATATCCAAATACTCAAATCCCCAAAGCTAACATCAAACATCTCCTATCTGCCACACTTAGGACTCTAACTTACTAACTTAATGGTCCTTGACAACTCACCCTAAGCTCTGATACCAAGCTGTTACACCCCGATCTCACAATTTTCTCAAATCATGAGATTAGGGCGTAAGATAGGATTTATATGCAACACAAATAACACCCTGAACTTTTTCTTTTCTTTTAAACTCTTGTTTCCCCGCATTGAACCACATATCATCTTAACAAAGGAATCTGAACATTTCTTCTATTAATCAGACTTTAATAGTAAAGATACATGTATAAGCATTCACGATGTCTTTCACACATTATGCACATGAAACTTGCTAATTAGCATACATATAAAAAAGGAACAATATTACACATTGTAATTACAACTCTCTCTCTCTAAACTCTTACTGAGGACCTAGAGTGACAAGGACCGAATGACTCAACTAATCTCGTACTTGACTCCTGTGGTAGGTCTACACTGATGCTCTGACCATCTTCAAGTCCACGCGGTTAACCCTAAAAATGTTTGAGTAGAGGGGTGAGCCTACTCGCTCAGTGAATGAGTACTTCATGGAAACAGACTAATGCACTAGTGTGATTACAGATATAATTTGAATAAACGATATGAAATTTAACAACAATAAATACTACACTGAGCAGTTCTAAAACAATATAATTGAAATAACAAAGAATGTAAATATTGCATCCAAAGAATAACTACTAGAAGACTATGCTTCTAGTCTTCCTTAACTCTTTCATTTATAAAGAACTCTGTGAACCTATATGATCATATTTTAACTTATGCCCTAATCATATGCAGTGTACTCTGCATATAAAGATCCGTAGCGAACTACGATCCCACCGTACAAGACTTAGCGACACACCCGAGAAATGCTAAGTCTGACGCCAGCCCTGCTCTGCCACAGGACCCCAGGCTCTCCGGCCTGACTCATAGGCTCTACGGCCTCAAGGCACTACTCTGAGTGCTCTAGACTCCTCCTCTAACCTGAGTACACAGGCGGAGAGTCTCACCGGGTTACCTCTGTGACACAAGCACGGATGATGTTGAATAACCCCCATTTTTCCTCCAGTGCCATCGTCACACAAGCACGGTTGTTGTTGGACACTGCCTCTCTTTCCTCGTGTGTCCATGACACAAGCACGGATGATGTTGTAACACGAGTTTCACCCCTAAGAAGCAGATCTGTCAAAGGGGTTCTACGGTGTTAGGGCACTTAAGTCTATTAATTGATTAACATATAAACATTTAAACAGGAATGTCACATATCATACTTATTTCACATTCTGAACATCACTTTAAACACATATACATCATAGCTCATGTATTCAACATATACCCTGTCTCAGTAACATCCCTTTCTAGGGCATGTCATATCTCATCACCTGCAATTTACGAGATATGTATTGAAATATAAGAAGCCCTGCAGTATGTAGATATCAACTCAGAGAAAACAAGCATATAAAGTTAAATGCACTAGAAACATACAATTCAACAATTAAGCATCAACACATCTCATATCGAGACCTTTCATATTATCATAATATGATTCATTGAAAACCCTATCCTTAGGGTTTCATTTGCCTTATTCATTCATCACATGCCAACACCCTACTCTTAGGGTAAAACCTAATTGCATCATTTGATATAAATCTAAAAGGCATTCTTACTAGGAAGTGTTGTATACGTTTCTGATGTGAATCTACCATTAAGGAGTCATTCAAACAGAGAAGGAATCCATAACATATCAATTTGCAACAACTTAAATCAAACGGACACATTCAGGATTGCGAATCACATGCTAAGCATATAGGGATTTAGGTGCTATAATCAAATTCGTGCATTACACTGTTTGAAGGAAGAACCCACTCACCCTAAGGTGTGAAAACACCTCACAACTGCAGCTCAACTCAGGGAATCTCGAATTCCTATCAAATCCCTAGCAAATCTCCCAATTCTTCTTCAATTCAACTCGGAAACCTTGAAAATGAGGGATTATGAAGAAAGGGTGAGAAAAGAGGGAATTTCGACATCATCTTGGATCAAATCAGAGCATGGACGGAATCTTGACATGAGAGAGAAGATCCACCATAAAAGTCTATGCAAAGGATCCAAACTTACTTGATTTCACCATTCTTGGGACCGCAGAACCCTAATACAGCAATTCCCCCACTTTCTTCTCTCAAACCCTAACTCTCCCTCTCTCTCTAGGAGCTCGTTTCTCTGGAATGGATGACAAAGAATGAGAGCTGTGTGTGTGTGTGGTCGATCATATAAGTCAATTGAGCTGCTTGGGTCAATTGCATATTGACCCAACACTCATCTTTAATTATATTGGCTGAATATTCAGTTTCACAAAAGTTACTGTAATTCGTTAATTTCAGAGACCAAAAATTCTCCAACAATTATGGGAATTTATCAAGTTGTTTATAATTGATCTATAAAGCTTCAGTTAAGATTTGAGATCATTTGGAGTTACCAATAAATAATTAAAAATAGAACAGTGCACTGCTATATTGCAGTCTGCAGAATATTCGGCCGAGTTTGTCCTGCACAGAACTCGACCGACACCCTTACTGTAGAGATCAAAACTCATGCAAAAATTATGCCAATTTACCAGAGTGTCTAAAACTGTGTTTTTCAAGCACAGTTAAAATTTGAGATCAATTGGATATACCAATAAAAAGGTAAAATTCAATTACCACACTGCTGTATAATTCTGGAAATGTGATCGGCCGAGTTTGAAACTCGACCGATAAACAGGTCAGAACATTCTTCAAAAATTCTCATATTTACCAATATTGTTCACATTTTATATATACAAATCATATCCAAATTTGAAGTAAATCAGAGTTACACATAAAATACTAAAAATCATTTAGTAAGACATTCTACTTATCAAATTCTGTATTCATGTATCATCAAAA
Source organism: Alisma plantago-aquatica (assembly GCA_963693085.1). Taxonomy (NCBI): domain Eukaryota; kingdom Viridiplantae; phylum Streptophyta; class Magnoliopsida; order Alismatales; family Alismataceae; genus Alisma; species Alisma plantago-aquatica. The sequence continues at coordinate 1,328,354,630 of OY856410.1, read as the reverse complement.
CCCTATTTTGGGCCGATTAGGGTCTATGCTTGTCAAACCCTAATTCTCAAGACAAGAGAACATTTAGACTTCTTATCATAGTTAAAACATCCTAATTATGTTATCGTCATTAATTAGATTTCAAGAATGATTATTCCAATTAATCTTTGCAATTGTCTAGGTAAACCCTAGTTTACCAATTAAACTTAGATGGGGTCATAACAACTCTCCCCCCCTTAGAATGTTTCGTCCTCGAAACATAAACCTACAAGAAAGATACATTCAAGGTTATTCTAAGCTTCTAAAGCCTTCCATGTCATTATATTCTTGTATTTCATACCTGAATGTAGTTTTTAACATTAGATCTTTTAATTCTTTACTAAATCACAACATATTTTAAATAGTTCTCAATGATATCAAGCAAATTCTTTATGCCACAGTCAAACATAGATTGCAAAGATAAACCACCACGCTTTCGCTGCGCAACTCTGATACTCTGATACAACTATCTCAACTTATGTTGCTCAGAGAGTTCTATTGTTCTGTATCACCTTTAAGTGACAAAAGCAAGTTCACCATGCTGTTTTAAACTTTAATAACATGTTACTCAGAAGCAAAACAGTCTTGAATTAAAAGACTAAATTCAACAATCAATTGCACAATACTACTCTTGGCATCCCCATTGGGTCATGGATGCATGAGGTGAAGCATTACCACCTCATTCCATACTATCCTGTTTCGATCCTGGGACCTGTGGGTTATGGGCCCACACACAATTCAAAGTGTAACCATCACATTATATCATTTTAGGGTTTCAACAACAGTAATAAGGTAATCCACAATTGTATCAGTCATTCAAGCATTAATCATGCTCAATTACCATCACTCAGTTATATTAGATAGGTACAACAAGCTACACCTCATTAGGGTTACTTGTCCAAACAATCTAATTATCATCCCTTTCTATTAATATGAGTGAATATGTATGACTACCTTGTTCAGGGTATCTCTCCATGTGTTCTAACATCATCCAAACCGTATCACCATAATAAAAATACACAATGATAAGATGCATATCAGGTATGAATTACTACAACTATCATACGCCTTTAATTTAACATATAGCTTGCACAAATACACTGAAATCATATATAGAACCAGCTTTCATACCTTAATATGCCTTCAACAAATCATACATGTAAAAACAAATTCACATATTACACAAAGCTAGTGTTTTCCCATATCTCTCTGCTCATTCATTACTTCTTTACTTTTTGCTACCTATCCTTTTCATATGATTATATACAATAAACATCATTAACATTGAAGCATTTAAGATAGGAATAGATTATTCATCATTCTTGCTATCACACAAGAATTTTATTTCTTATCGCACTTCATCATATAGTATGTCACTATTACATTCACTAGATGACCCCACCAAGGTAGTTATGCACCATATATGATTCATTTTCTCTTATCATTTCATTCCCACCTTGCTCTTATTAAGGAATATATGAAAGAGAAGATGATTTTAAGACTTGGAATACTTGTATTCAAACATTTCCTTAATACATTCTCATATGTAGATTTACTTAGTTATCAACAGAGATATTTGATTAATTAGCACTTGCTTGAATCTCACAACCTCTTTATTTTATAACTTCTCCATCATATTTCAAACCCTTTCTTACGTTTCATAGTCCTCTTACTATATACTACTCTTTAACCCGTCATCTTTAATTCTAAATTTTTTTCTCTTATGACCATGTTGCTTATTCATATGTATGGTCATGTATACCATGTTTCACATATTTCCTCCTTTACCTTTATACTATTGCGAAGTTAACGTTCTAAATTAATAGTCCTTCTATTAGTTTTTCATCATGTTGAATACATTACATATTCTTCATTTTTAAATCAAGTGGATCATGCATGGGTCAAACATAGTTTCTCTTTCAATCAAGTTTTTCCTTCCTGAATATAGTCTACCTTTGTATGATTTATTCATTCGTTAAACTACACCTATGTTCTTTGCTTAGAAACTAGTTTGTTGTTCTAGTCTTATGAATTACATGTTCATACGATTCTCTTTACTTTTACTCTTTTGAAGACTCTTTACTTCTATGGACCTATTGAAAGCTCACTCTATTCTTCTACTTAGCCTTTGCTTTAGAGTTCATAAAAGCATTATACGCTATTATATGATTCATTCTTCATGATTGATTCTTGCTATCTAGAGCCATACATACATTTCACATATCTTTTCTATATTTCATATGTATAGTTCATATAATATTAATCAATAAACTGATTATGAGCTTCATATCATGTTCTATTATTCCCAATTAAGGGTTTCACATTTGAGACCCCAAAGTTAAACCTCAGATATCAGTTTCAACTAATTCTTAGTTGTTCTGATCTTGCCCATATGTTTCAACATCTTACTGTATGTACATTCTCACTCTAATGTGGGTCTAATTATCCAGAGTCTATTCTTATTATACTATTAATAGGAGTCATTAGATCCCAGTAACGCATCCTGCCAGCCGGACCAGGCCAAACCTGAAGTCTTGAAGCCAAGAACTACAAAGGATTACATTCTTCCTGAACTGCCACTCACAGCTCAGAAACTCAGCCGATTGGTCAGAAACTCGGTCGATTGCTTCACAACTCGGCCGATCCGCTTGAAACTCGGCCGATCAACTTGCCATTTGATTTCCTGAAAAAGGAAACTCGGCCGAATGACATACAACTCGGCCGATCAGTTTGATGTTCGATTGCCTATTAAGGAAACTCGACCGAATCACATACAACTTGGCCGAATCGCGTACAGACTGAAAACCTAAACAGACCTGCTGATGTCAATTTCACTCGAATCAGCGGGCAAAACCATAGAAACAAAAGCTCATTTCAAGATGATTTCTAATCTACATGTTACAAAGAATGAAATCAATAAATGCAACAACTGCATAGTGTGCAACAAATATTAAAGACCCATATTTCAAAGTATTGAATATTTCAATTCAAACATATAAGAGCATTTCTATACATTTCCAACAAAAACAACATTATGAAATGTAAGTTCTATCTCCTTTTACATTTATGCTCTTAATTCTTATTTCTTTTCTCGTTTTCTAACCCTAACATTTTTAGGGTTCATCTCTAGCCCATTCTTCCACTGTATACCTGGCCAGGGTATACGTGAGAGAATAGACAGAGTAGCTTGTACTGGCTGATCCAAGTACTCAGATATCGGGCCAGGATATCCAAATACTCAAATCCCCAAAGCTAACATCAAACATCTCCTATCTGCCACACTTAGGACTCTAACTTACTAACTTAATGGTCCTTGACAACTCACCCTAAGCTCTGATACCAAGCTATTACACCCCGATCTCACAATTTCCTCAAATCATGAGATTAGGGCGTAAGATAGGATTTATATGCAACACAAATAACACCCTTAACTTTTTCTTTTCTTTTAAACTCTTGTTTCCCCGCATTGAACCACATATCATCTTAACAAAGGAATCTGAACATTTCTTCTACTAATCAGAATTTAATAGTAAAGATACAAGTATAAGCATTCACGATGTCTTTCACACATTCTGCACATGAAACTTGCTAATTAGCATACATATCAAAGAGGAACAATATTACACATTGTAATTACAACTCTTTCTCTAAACTCTTACTGAGGACCTAGAGTGACAAGGACCGACTGACTCAACTAATCTCGTACTTGACTCCTGTGGCAGGTCTACACTGATGCTCTGACCATCTTCAAGTCCACGCGGTTAACCCTAAAAATGTTTGAGTAGAGGGGTGATCCTACTCGCTCAGTGAATGAGTACTTCATGGAAACAGACTAATGCACTAGTGTGATTACAGATATAATTTGAATAAATGATATGAAATTTAACAACAATAAATACTACACTGAGCAGTTCTAAAACAATATAATTGAAATAACAAAGAATGTAAATATTGCATCCAAAGAATAACTACTAGAAGACTATGCTTCTAGTCTTCCTTAACTCTTTCATTTATAAAGAACTATGTGAACCTATATGATCATATTTTAACTTATGCCCTAATCATATGCAGTGTACTCTGCATATAAAGATCCGTAGCGAACTACGATCCCACCGTACAAGACTTAGCGACACACCCGGGAAATGCTAAGTCTGACGCCAGCCCTGCTCTCCCACAGGACCCCAGGCTCTCCGGCCTGACTCATAGGCTCTACGGCCTCAAGGCACTACTCTGAGTGCTCTAGACTCCTCCTCTAACCTGAGTACACAGGCGGAGAGTCTCACCGGGTTACCTCCGTGACACAAGCATGGATGATGTTGAATAACCCCCATTTTTCCTCCAGTGCCATCGTGACACAAGCACGGTTTTTGTTGGACACTGCCTCTCTTTCCTCGTGTGTCCATGACACAAGCACGGATGATGTTGCAACACGAGTTTCACCCCTAAGAAGCAGATCTGTCAAAGGGGTTCTACGGTGTTAGGGCACTTAAGTCTATTAACTGATTAACATATAAACATTTAAACATGAATGTCACATATCATACTTATTTCACATTCTGAACATCACTTTAAACACATATACATCATAGCTCATGTATTCAACATATACCCTATCTCAGTAACATCCCTTTCTAGGGCATGTCATATCTCATCACCTGCAATTTACGAGATATGTATTGAAATATAAGAAGCCCTACAGTATGTAGATATCAACTCAGATAGAACAAGCATATAAAGTTAAATGCACTAGAAACATACAATTCAACAATTAAGCATCAGCACATATCATATCGAGACCTTTCATATTATCATAATATGATTCATTGAAAACCCTATCCTTAGGGTTTCATTTGCCTTATTCATTCATCACATGCCAACACCCTACTCTTAGGGTAAAACCTAATTGCATCATTTGATATAAATCTAAAAGGCATTCTTACTAGGAAGTGTTGTATACATTTCTGATGTGAATCTACCATTAAGGAGTCATTGAAACAGAGAAGGAATCCATAACATATCAATTTGCAACAACTTAAATCAAACGGACACATTCAGGATTGAGAATCACATGCTAAGCATTTAGGGATTTAGGTGCTATAATCAAATTCGTGCATTACACTGTTTGAAGGAAGAATCCACTCACCCTAAGGTGTGAAAACACCTCACAACTGCATCTCAACTCAGGGAATCTCAAATTCCTATCAAATCCCTAGCAAATCTCCCAATTCTTCTTCCATTCAACTCGAAAACCTTGAAAATGAGGGATTATGAAGAAAGGGTGAGAAAAGAGGGAATTTCGACATCATCTTGGATCAAATCAGAGCATGGACGGAATCTTGACATGAGAGAGAAGATCCACCATAAAAGTCTATGCAAAGGATCCAAACTTACTTGATTTCACCATTCTTGGGACCGCAGAACCCTAATTCAGCAATTCCCCCACTTTCTTCTCTCAAACCCTAACTCTCCCTCTCTCTCTAGGAGCTTGTTTCTCTGGAATGGATGACGAAGAATGAGAGCTGTGTGTGTGTGTGGTCGATCATATAAGTCAATTAAGCTGCTTGGGTCAGTTGCATATTGACCCAACACTCAACTTTAATTATATTGGATGAATATTCAGTTTCACAAAAGTTACTGTAATTCGTTTATTTCAGAGATCAAACATTCTCCAAAAGTTATGGGAATTAAGAAAGTTGTTTATACTTGATCTATAAAGCTTCAGTTAAAATTTGAGATCATTTGGAGTTACCAATAAATAATTAAAAATAGAATAGTGCACTCCTATATTGCAGTTTGCAGAATATTCGGCCGAGTTTGTCCTGCACAGAACTCGACCGACACCCTTACTGTAGAGATCAAAAGTCATCCAAAAATTATGCCAATTTAACAGAGTGTCTAAAACTGTGTTTTTCAAGCACAGTTAAAATTTGAGATCTATTGGATATACCAATAAAAAGATAAAATTCAATTACCACACTGCTGTATAATTCTGGAAATGTGATCGGCCGAGTTTGAAACTCGACTGATAAACATGTCAGAACATTCCTCAAAAATTCTCATATTTACCAATATTGTTCACATTTTATATATACAAATCATATCTAAATTTGAAGTAAATCAGAGTTACATATAAAATACTAAAAATTATTTAGTGAGACATTCTACTTATCAAATTCTGTATTCATGTATCATCAAAACCCTATTTTGGGCCGATTAGGGTCTATGCTTCTCAAACCCTAATTCTCAAGACAAGAGAACATTTAGACTTCTTATCATAGTTAAAACATCCTAATTGTGTTATCGTCATTAATTAGATTTCAAGAATGATTATTCCAATTAATCTTTGCAATTGTCTAGGTAAACCCTAGTTTACTAATTAAACTCAGATGGGGTCGTAACATCCATCCCCTCCTGCATCTTCTTTTATTCTTCCAGATATAGAGGGTAATTCCCTCATACACCCTTTCCCTATGTGCCTTGAGGTTGAAGCCGGCTTGGGCTGCTGGCTAGAATCAGAACACTTCTTTGCTTTGCCCTTGCCTTTGCCCTTAAGAATTACCTTTCATTGATCTCATCAAAGATTAGGGTTAGTCTTTCTTCATATTTGCCTCTAATGTCCTCAATATGTCTAACAACTTTGTCAACACTTGTCAAAGTTGTTCATGTTGTAGTATATCATGAACTGTATGATTCTCGTAACATTTGCAGTATCATACCAATAGCCAACTCTTGGCTTAGAGGGAATCCTCCTTAGTCAGGTCTTTCCACATACCCAATCATATTGAGTGTGTGAATACCTTATTGGATCTCCTTCTGTCATGACATACTAGGACAATGTCTTGGAGACATCATATGTCTCATGTTGTCCCTGCAACTCATAGTTAAGAGAACACAACATTAAGCACTCCTCATCAATGTGACCCTCAGTATGCTTCCATAAGCATACTTTCAGTTATTGATGTGGTGGGATTGAGTTCATCTGGTTCTGGTATAACTAGGACTTAGATCTTTCACTCTACGATTGAGAACACTTCGCAATGTCCTAACCAGTCGTGGAAAAATTCTCATTTAATTTGTTGGTCTCAAAGATCGATCACAAATAAAAGTGATTGTTGTTTGTTGCCATTTGTACTACAAAAAGGAAAATATGCATTTTAGTCCAAAAACTCATTTTTTGAAAATTTGTTTGATTTTAAAGGTTGATGATAAAATTAGGCCTTCAATTAATTATCGCTCCCACTATTTTAGTTCAAATTGATAACCCTCACCATTAATTCGGAAGATTGCAGCGTACAACCTTCTAGTGGGCAAGATCCTGAAATCCTCTAAGTCATGGACCAGCTAGGGTTGTCACCCACAACATAGATCTCTCAGGTAGGCAACTCTTGCCAATTGCATCATATGCAACTCTTGATAAGATGTCATATGCAACTCCTTGCCATGAGCATCTCCATGCCTCAAGGTACTAGATCCCATCCAGATCACCTTGTTAAGTCTGACCCAAAGCAAACACGATGAATATGTACCCTGCTAGGACAGACCCACACATTCATCCTTCACGCTTCCACAAATTAGACGGTGCACCACGCTAGGGCGTGCCCACACTTGGTCGATCAAGCTTTTCACGTGTGTCGCATTTGGAAGGCATATAAAACTTAATATTTAATGATGGATTTGGTTTTTATATACATATACATATCCAATCACCACAATACATAGTACGTATCATATACATGCTATATCCCACAGAAAACATGCAAAACGATAAAAGCGATGATTATGGACATCCTAATGTGATTCCTCGAGCCAAGAGGAATCATGGTAATCTAGGTCTACATCACTTGCAACTTGTACAAGATGAACTCTGTGCTTTGCCTTCCGAGTAGATCAACTCATCCCATGAATGACTTGCTCATTCTGGCCCGGTCGTCTGGGTGCCACCAGCCGATTGGTTGGCTCCTCTAACCGATCAGTGCGCCTGGTCATCGTGCATCTCGTCATGGCCGCCACCCACTCATCTTGCTCCTCGAACTTGTCATCAACTGATCAGTTCACTCCTTGAATCGATCCTCTAGAACGTCAACCGATCGGTTGACGTCTTGAACCGATCATCTTAGCTATCGTCTGGATGTCCTTCGTTCTTTGACATAACAGGAAATAAAATTCTATCCTATTTTACATTGCATAAGAGAAACCTCGAGTTACATTCGAGGGGAGCAAAGGTAGGAAATAAATCTCAAATTATTTCGAGTTACATCAGGAATAGGAGATAGGGAAGATCGATGCACAAACCGAGATGCAAGCAACCACATACAAACATACACAGATAGGGTTAATTGGCCATAACCAAGCTATACATCCACCACAAAACTCATTTAAGGGCGACGCGTATCGAGTTCATTAATAATACATATCATATATGTAATTAGGATCTGTGGATTTAGGATTGGACATGTATCAACCCAATTTTATTCGCATCGTATGCAATAAATAAAGGTGAAAAACCAAAATCGATCATATCGATATTCCTAAAATAAATAAACCTGGATCTGATACCACTTTTGGGTTTTAGGGGAGGCAGAGAAGGCAACGGTAACAAAAATTTTCTCCCCCAAACCCAGAACAAGGAAACACGTCAATGTCTATATAATAGGAAAGGATGGTTCTGGAATCATACCTTGTCCCGAGGCTTACTCGGCGACAATATCTCACGGCTTGCGTGGTCCTCAACTCCGGTCTTCGACGGTGTCTGTGTAGCTCCTGATCGCACTGGGACTGACGACTCCTGGTCTCACCGGACTATCGGGTTGACAGTTGTCCTCCTAAGCGGAAGAAACCCCCCGCCTCTGAAGTAGTCTACACGGACCACCTGGAACTCCAATCTCCTTGTCCCATAATGAATTAGAAGGAGTCACACCCTCCTATCAGCGTACTAGTCACCAACACACTCTCCTACCTCCAGTTGCAATTGCAGTTGTCTTTCCCTTGTTGCACCTCCCTTTGCGGGTAGCACTTGCTCAGGCTCTCTCTCGGTTACCAAAACCATAGAGAATGACAACTTTCCAGAGCAACTGGTTGCATTGAGTTGTTCTTTGAGAAGCCCCCAATACCCCTATATATATAGGAGGGTCATGGGACGGGGTTCTCCATCCCGGGCAATGCGGGACTAAAAGCAGGAGTAGAAGGGTTCGAGATTTTCCACAAAAGCAACCAACTCGCAACCTGAACCAATCGTTTCACAATTGAAATGGTCGGTTGACACTCAACCGATCGGTTGGGACCCATGAGCCGGTCAGTTCACTTTCTGAACCGGTTGGTTCATGGTCCTGATCAGTTCCTGATCGACTTTCCCTCTTTTGTTTTTAATTGGTATCAAATACCAATCCTTTTCCCAATCAAATTGGGCAAGTCAAACAAAAGGAAAATTCTCACCAATCTGACTTTCCTAACTTGCTCGGTTGCAACAGTTGAACCGATCATTTCAACACTTGAAACAATCGTTCACCCTGACCATGAGCCGATCGACTCAACACTTGATCCGACCGGTTCACCAAGCTCAGCCGATCGGTTCATCACATGAGCCGATCAGTTGGGAGTGCAGATTGTGCAGAATCAGTCAATTGCGATTTCAATCAATCCGCTACTCTAATCAATCTGTCCAACACCTTGAACACTATGATTTTGAGCTATCAATCAATTGAGTGTTTAATTGAACTACTAAACTCCTTTAGTAATCAATCTAAACATTGTCTATGGACAAAACTCCTCTTCCAGGTTAAATCCTATGTGTGTGACCCTACAGGTCCATTTCACGTTGGTAGTGAAAGTCCATAACACTTATGACTTCACAAGCAAAGAGCGGTGCCTAGTCACACATCAGTGCTACCAAAGTGAAAGTAGAAAGTTGGAGAACAACTTTCAATCCTACAATCAGTGAATGGTGTTACAGTGAATGTATAATTCCTTTATCACTAATATGCCGAATGAACTCGAGGCATGGAACAGTCATCCTATCAACGTTCATTCACTTTCTTGATCTCATAGTAGATTGGAAGAGATATGTATGACATCAATATCACATACTGATTCACACATGCGTGCGCATGCTTATTTCAATCCTACTCATCAAGTGGCCTTGGATATCAAACTCCCTCAGGAGGGACAAATCCCATATCTATCACTCACCCCTCAAAAGTCCCATGTGTCAAAGCCACCCAATCATCACCTTTATAATAACCCATGTTTCAGGACTGCGTTTGATGATGTCAAAGTGTGCCCAACGACATGTGTTGAGTGTAGTGATTTCAGGTCAAAGAATCACACTCACCACCATCACTGTGAGTACTGACTGTGACTACCATGACATGGTTCCATGTGTCAAACTCACGGTGGGTCTGTCTGGTACACTTGTTCTCTAACAAGTACCTATGTGTTTGGTTTGATATCTCTATATCATGACTAATGAGATTCTGTCACCAACCAACACCACAATCTAGTCTTGTGTGTCATTGCTGTCTATCTACCTTCCATAATGACATCCGACTAGGGACATAACAAGAATGTACAAACTATTAGCATCTGTATGATCTCATCGTTCAGGTCCTCAACCTGAAGGCATACGTCATTGAATTTTGTCATTCTCTAGACATTCAATCTGTTCTATCACTATCTCATATGACTGAACCAGAAAGAATTGGAAGCTTGCCTTTGATGTTTATCAAATAAATCTTAATGTATCCAACAAATCATCCCATGATTGGCTCTCAGGACATACATACCAACACTTAAGTCCAGCAACCTCAAGAGGGGTGTTGATGCTTAGTTAGAGGTACCCACTTCGAGAGAAGGGGTACAGGATGTTTCTACTGCCGCTTGTTTTACCGAAGCTTTCTCCTTCATTCCTTACTAATGTAGTAGTATTATCTCTCTGTTCCCATTGTACGAAAACCCTAAAAACTGATAAATGCTTAAAACCTAACTTTTCCTCGTAGCTCCAGTTGGAGATAGATTTCTTCTATTTTATCGATCCCAGACTGTTGTTCCCTTGGTGAACTTTTATCATCTCCTTACCCATACCGGAGTGTAACGTGTCGATTCCGCGTTCTCAACACTACCACCCTTGTCCCTGTGTTCGACCCCGTATATTTACTTCGACCCCATAAACAAAGTTGTGGGGGCCTAGAAGGTTTCGGGTTATAAATTTAAAAGTCTGACTACTTCAAATCCGCTCCACTTTTCGGACGCACGATTTAGGCCGGTCAGTTTTCAATGTCTGCGGATGTGGCCAATGCATTCCCCATTTCCTCCACATGTATGGAGTTTTTACACGTGTTTCAAAACATTTCTTGATATCTTTTGTAGTTAATCCACGATTACCTGTTATTTGTCTATAATGGAAACAATATGCTAGTCGATCCAGTTGAAATTTTCAACATACTCCTATGTAGGGATTAGGTATTCTATATATTTAAAGTAGGTGTTGTGGGTAAAAATTCTAAAATGTAGAAGTTGTTTTTAGACTATTTTGTTGATAACATAATCTCATGGTTGATTCACATGTTACATTGTTCCCATTGGCTCTTTAGAATCCATGTCATACAGATTTATTTTATGCTCACCATATTTAATCATCTTAAAAATGAGATATATATATACATTTTTGTGGCTATTGAGTGAACTCTTAGAGTATAGCAAATTTAGAAACCTAATCATATTATGTGGAAACCTAAAAGTGTAAAAATCATACCAAAAGAGCCATAATGTTAGAAACAAACTTCATGAGTTTATTTATGTTTTGTTTTTTTATGAAACATTATGTCCTCTAATGATATTCTATTCTCTTGAGCTATTACCTTGATGGTGATTTTGTTGGATATTTTTGTGATACTAATAGTAGGTAATACTAGATATATACATACTCCTTAATCCAAAAGAGATAGACTAGTGTGAATGAAGATGCTTTCTTTTTGAGTATATATGTTATGGATATCATTTCCTTTTCAAGATGCATGGTATAAAAATCTATATTTTCTTTAATACCATATAGATAATAATAGATATTTATTTATCTATTAATTTCAGTGAGTACTCTATAATAATTATCAAATCAACAACTTGAACATATTTGAGGGTACGTAAAGTTGCAAGAATAATACTGCCAGATCCATAATGCTACCAGAAAAACATTCTACTTTTCTTAGGCTTCATTATTAATGAAAATGTCATGTCTGACAAATATATCCTATCCTCTGAATATTTTGTCTAGCCATTGTTGGGGTTTCCTATTGCTATGGTGCTTTTAGAAGGAGGATTTTTTTATCAGTAAGTGTGGTACACATTTCTATTAAAATTTTCAAAATTTACACATAACGATATATATGATCAAATGACCAATCTATACACATATTAATCATTTGCATCATGATTTATTTTCCTCCAAACATTGATTATGTATCCCTATATGAAAAAATGAAGTTATTGTGGGCTCACCACACATAGTACATAATGGTTATGGATAAAATCTTTTATCTTCTATTCTTTAGGCCTATTAGATTGTCGATATTCAGAGGCACCTTCCCTAGAATGGGGCTATCCAAGTGCTATATTTCCTTCGTGAAAAAGAACCTCCACATAATATTGTATGTACTTTCTTCATCAAAGCAACACATGCCACATCTAGAAGTGCAATTGTTTCCTCTAGTCTTCACAAAATCCACAATGATGAGTATGTTTTGGAAAGCCTTCCAGGCGTGAATAATGAATCTTCTGGGTGTACTGGATTTCTATATCCAATTGACCCACATTTTCAAGGAAGCCTTAGCTAGCTTCAACTTTTGAGAAACTTGATACAAAGGGCACCCCATAACTGATGTCTTCCAAGCTTCTTTAACAATATCTTGGAAATCGGGAGATGAAGTCCAGACATTGAAAAAATGAAAGGAAAATTTTTGTTTTTATTTGTATCATCCATATGAAGGATTTGAAGACAGTGGTCACTTGGAATGATGGGCAGACATTGTAACCAGTGTCTAAGAAATGTATTCCAGAAGTACATTGAGATAAAGTCTCTATCAATCTTGTTGTGTCTGTGATTATCACCCAATTGTTGATTATTCCAAGTGAAGAAAGAACCATTTGGTTCAATCTCAATTAGTACAACATTTTTTGATGGCATCATTAAAATCCTCCATTGATCGGGTTGAGGGTGATGATCACCTCATTCTCTCCGTTGAAGCTCGCACTATGCTGAAATCACCAATAACAACTCAGGGGGATGTAACTCCATTATTGATTTCAATGAGGTCCTTCCATGGTGCTCACATTTTGACGTCTTCATCTATTGCATAGACATCATTGAAATCTACAAATATTGTCCCACCTTCCAAAATAAAATGAATCATTTTTTTGGATTCTCTAATGGATGTAGCCTTGTAAGTAGGATTATCCCAAAGTGTTAGGATTCTCACATTTCCATAGGATCATGAGTTATCTAACCAGCTAGAGCCTGACCGCAATAATTGACTAGCTCTACATATATTTTCCCTTCTTAACTTGACTTCTAAGATAAGAACAAATCTAACCTTGGCCCTTCTGATTTTTTCTTACACTATGTCCTACTTCCCCCAACTGCAAAGCCTCAGGACATTCCAAGCTAAGGGCTTTGGTTTGTCAGATATTGGTCTCCAGCACTGGCTTTCTTCTAAGATGGACAGTATTAGTGTTATGTTGAGAAACGGTCTGGGAATTGTCTCTGTCTCCCCTAAGTGGGTTGTATTTGTTTCTCAAGCTTTGGGCTTTGTTGCTCCCTGCCTTGTGATTTCTTGTCAATCTACATGAACTTTTGTTTGTGATCGAAGGTGGTTGAGAAGGTGCTTGTTGAACTGGTGTGCTTGTGTTGTTGATCTCTATTTGTTTACTTCCAGTTGCAAAATTTGAGTTTTCTCAACTCTGGTGGGTTGTAAAATAGGAATGCTTACAGCCACATTTTGTAGAATAGTTGGTTTTTGTTGTGTTTTTGGTTTGGGACATATTCGCCCCTGGTAGTTTCCTAATTTATTGCCTATTACGGTGACTTGCAAAGATTTTTTTCATGTTTAAAAGACCATAGTGAGGTCAACACTCAGGAATCCATTCATACTGAATGTTCACAAATTAGTCGTGCCTTTTTCTGTGTGCAACTTGACTGTTCTAGGAAAGGTGGACGTAGCTTCCATTTAATTATTAAGTCTAGCATAATCAATCTGGTATGAGTCTTTGTCTGTCGATCCTGGCACTAGGGCTTACCTAGGTATGAGGAGATCGTAGAAAGCATTGTATCACTCCATTAATCTAGTGGCAGATTGATAATCATCAACCAAATAGGCAAAAACAACAGCTTTTCCTATTCTAGAGGTTCAACCTTCTCCTATTTCTTGAAAATCATGGGTTTGCCCTTGATATACTAGGGACCTCCCTTAAGGGAATTATTCATGTCCTCATAATTTTTGAACATCACGATGAAGTAGTCATTTTCTCTACCTATGAATTTCAATGCTTCCGTCGGCTTCCATGTGCTTCTAAGATGGTCCTACAATGTCGAGATATGGGGCTTGAATCTGATGATATAACCAACAATCGTGTTCCCATCAGCTTCCATGTGCTTTTGAGATGGTCCTACAACATCGAGATATGGAGATTGAATCTGATGATGTAACCAACAATCATGTTGGACCACAGTGTAGTGTATGCATCCACCTCTAACTGTGAAATGATGATTGTATCTTCTTTCACTTGAATGTTTTGCTGAGTCAATCTGGTATTCACACTCCCACTAGGGTAGCAAAGAGTGACGACTAGTTTTTTTCTATGGGTGAAACTCAAATCTTTATCACCAGGGCTCTGGGTTGCGATATTCTCCCATGAGATGGCTTAGGTCGCCTAGGGTAGGTGTCGCCACCACCACTGCTCTACACAACCATCCTTGACATAAATACCCTTCATTAGGAGAAATTTGTGCTACAATTATCAATGAAATTAATTAATAAATGAACCATTCAGGGTGAACAAAGTTACTTTCTTTTTATCATGACTTCTAATATGGCTTATGAAATGAAATTTTTAATGACACACTCTTGGTCTTTTATTATTGTTATTTTAGTTTGAGGTAGAAAGGGACATACACTAATTTAAAATGTTTAGATATAATTGATTCTGAATTTCCGCTCACATATATATAAAAGTTTATTTTCTTTACTATTTAGTTTATTCTCTTATATGGTAATCATTAATGCTTCTTACATTAATGAATGTCTCATTTGTTATATCTATTCATATAAGGTGTTGGAGACATCCCTCCTACTAGAAGCACTGGTGGAAATAGAGATATATCCCCTTGGTGGAAGTGTCGGAAGCAATAGTAGACACAATCCTCAAATGGAAAAACTATGAGGCTGGGAATTCTCGAGAAATTGAGACTTATGTTTTCTTTTATTATGAGAAAATTAAATGCAACACTCAGAATTTTTTGTAGGTAAAATGCTCAGGGATACGATGCATTTTTTCTTAGGGATGGCATGAATGTAGTTTTTCCTCACCAAGCCTCTACTCTTTGAACAATAGTCAAGGTTGGGCCCTGACCAAACAAAATTCCCAAGGATTAGAAATTAGATGTCATAGATACGGCCCAAACGCTCATTGTTATAACCTCTTTTTCTAAAGCATGTAATGAGATTTGTGAATCTCCTTTAAAAGATAAATAAGACCAATGTTTTATTTCATGGTTTAATTTGAATGAATTTTGTGAATAATAGCCTTGCATGCTATCTTGATGGGCCTTATTGGCCATTAAGCCCAATTGAAAGAAAAATAAAAAAAAAGATGAAAAAGGAATTCCATTTAATAAAGAATTACAATGGGAAAATGGAATATTTAAGAAAAGGAATAAAGGATGATTAATAGACTAAAAGATATTTTCCCAAAAAAAGTTTTCGAGTTATAAAGGTTCCTTGGGGTTCAAGGAACTCGGGATAATTAGATAATGGCAAAGGAAATAAAGAATATGTGGAAAATACAATTAAATAAGGGATAACTTGAAACTGAAGGAAAGGGCTCGTTTCCTTTGGATAATGACTCCAATTTTTACATAATGAAAGATAACGTCTTGAATGAGCTTTCCTCAAAATTTTAATAAAAATGGAGTTAAGAATTGGGAGTTATCAAATTTTCAAGTTAACCTTTATCTTGGAAAGATAATTCGGTTTTTAGGAAATCAATTTTCCTTTTTGCAAGAACAGGCGCATTGACGGCCGTTGCATTTTGATCCAACATGCGCCGCTCGTCGCCACTATCCCAGAAGGACACGGACTTGGATAAGTTACAGGGGGACTTTCCCCTCCTGATTCCGATCATCTCAATGTGTGTGCACTCATGGGGAGAGTCCCATTGTATCCAGGATAAGGAGACGAATCTCCCAGACCCTTCTTTGTTGAGCTTTTGTCGCGTATCTGTGAAACGCCCAATTGGGCTGGAACAAGGTTTGGCGGCGGGATTGGAAACCCTAGAGGGGACCCTCCATATCCTATAAATAGGCTCTTGAACACTTCTTCGAACCCTCACGATTCTGAATGGTCGCTTATCAAGACAGATAGACCTCTCCCTCCGCTGCGTTGTCCTTTGAAGAGAAGGAGGGAGACGACGAGCATCGACCCTCAGACCCTAGACCACCGTGGACAGCAGCGCGATCTAATGGTTCGATAGAGAGGAGAGCGTGCATGCCTCGCTAGTGGAGCGAGTCGTTGCTGACCATTGATCAGGAGTCCATCGTTGACTCGGCAACATCTGACCATCGACCGCAACATAGCCCCGCACGCAGGCAGATAGTGGAGGAGTGTGACGCAGAATGTCAGATCTGGACGAGGTCCATCGGTGCACCGATCAAACGGCCTAGAAAATTCTGGTATTGATCTCTCTCTGCCAAATAATCAAGATAATAGCTTTTCCTTGCAAAATTAATAGAAAACGCTAGGATTATCCAACGAAGGAACTCTATATGTGAAAGTTGGGTAGAAAAATGCAAGGAATCCGATAAAAATGCTTTAAGAACCTCGATCTATTTCATTTTGCAAAAGTGCCCTATTTTGTTATAAACGTGTATTGGAAAAGTAATTGGAAACCTTAATTGCATATGTAGGATGAATCTTTGTAACTTAATAGGTTAATTTGATGATTATCAACCTGTTAATTGATAACATGGAGTTTTCATCCGTTTTGAGTACAAAGATGGTTA
The DNA here is from genome assembly GCA_963693085.1 of Alisma plantago-aquatica. Lineage (NCBI taxonomy): Eukaryota > Viridiplantae > Streptophyta > Magnoliopsida > Alismatales > Alismataceae > Alisma > Alisma plantago-aquatica. Next base: position 1,328,337,349 of record OY856410.1, on the reverse strand, counting down.
ATTTAGCGTTTATGTATATAAAAGAAAGATAAGGTACATGGAAACCCTAATTTAGGGAAAAGGAAAAAGAAACCCATGTAATTTTAAGGAAGTAAATTGCTAAATAATGATCCTAAAAATGTTCGGAATTATTATTAAAAGGAGAGAATTTAAAGGTTTTAAGTAATTTTGATGAATTAGGGTTCATAATAATTAAAAATGGAGCCAAAACCCTAAATTTTCAAGAAAACCCTAAAATTGGATAGAAACCCTAAGGGACATGATGAAATTGGATAAATATTAATAAAAGTAAACTTGTACTTTTATTTCAGGGTTTTCTATGCACATTGTTTGATTGCTTCGATATTCTCTCTCTTCATATTGGATTATGTATCTGAACTGCAATAAGAGGTGTGTGGTTACGCTTATGGCTATACCGATTGGTTTTCCGAGGATTGTATCGATGTTTCCCTCCATGCATGAAATAACTGTTGGATGTTTTAATTCATGCAACTATAAAGTGACTATGACTATCACTATGCAAATATATGTATAACTAGCTAGATCCGAATCCACCCCTGTGGCTATGCAAAGGCTAAGGATAACCTAGAGCAAGGTCTAGGGTATCATGAGTTAGAAATTGGGCTACACATGTGTAGTGCCATGAGACTCTTAGCATACCATGAGTTAAGGAGTGGGATACCTTTGGGTAGTGCCATGTGACTCAGCCCTAGAAATTGATTCGCCTATTAGGTGAAGTCATGAGGGGTATAGTGGGAATCTACCATAAGGGTGGTAGTATCCAGGTCCACTGCAGGGACAACGCAGGGGATGGGGTATACATGGATCGCGTAGTTATACTTAAAACGTAATATTGTTTGTTAATTGATAATTGAATGCAATACATTGTTATGGATAATTGCTTGTTTAGTGAATCCCCCCATATACCAGCCTTGGCTGACCGACGTTTTGTTTATCAGAGTTATAGGTACAAAAAAAAGGGCAAACATAAATCATCATATTGTGAAATACACTAATTAAAGTCCAAGGAGGATTAGTTAGTTAGTCCGAGTTCTGGTTAGAAGTTTAGAATTCCAAATTTTCAAAGGTACGCAAATATTTTATTTATTACAGCTTTTCAGTTTAGTCTAGTAGAATTTAATAATTGTTATCAATTAATTGCGGAACCTTGATCCGAAAATTGGATAACGACACCGACCTCTCGGTTTCCCTTAAATGGCGGTTACCGGAAGGCGGGGTCGTTACATTTGGTATCAGAGCCAAGGTTCTCCACTTAATTGTTAATAATCATTAAATTTTACAAACTCCATAGAACTCAAGGGAGTTATTAGAGGATTTTCCGAAAGACTGAGGTGTCTAGAAAAGGATCACTTCCGGAGGCTGGCAAAATTTTCCTCCGCACCGCTAGTCGGAATATGAGGACTCCCGGAATGTGTGACTGCCTGGCCAATGTCCTAGGATTTGAATTGAAATAAGATACCTTTAGGATTTTCTCATCTTATTCATCCCTTCTCATCACAAATTCTATTAAGGACTTTAAGAGTTAGGGATTTCTCTCTCTTCCCCACCCTCATGTGGTATGGGCAAATAAGTTAAGGATTAAGGAATTCTCCATCAAACTAATAAAAGATACGTAATGAGACGTCACTGACATAAGTATAATTAGTTTAATGATAAACTAAAGGTATGTTTGTTATGCTTATGTAGATGGCTCGTACAAAGATAGTTGTTATCCCGGAGGGTACTGGGAACCCAGCTTGGAGTGCTTGGCCTCCCCGCAAAGGAAAGGGGTCTTCAGAAAAGAGGAAGAAGAATCATGATGGTGAATCCTCTAAGAAGAGGAAGAGGCCTGAATAGACCACTCTTGAGGTCCCTAACCCTGATCTGATACCCTTCGACCACCTTGATCAAGAGCAGGACCAAGGATATGAAGAGCAACATGTGTACGAGGAAGTAGACCAGATGGAAGAGGACCAAGCTGGAGGCTCAGAACCGACTATGATGATCCACACCTCTGAGGCCTTATGGATAGAGAAGCAGAAGAAGCTGACAGAGGCCATTAATGCCATGGCCCTCCGAGACCTAGCCAGAGCTGAGAATGGTGAGCCGCTTCCAGTTCGTCCTCGACTAGGAGCCACCATCCTGGACTTCGTCAAATTGAATATCGAGAAGTTCTGGGGAGAGGACAAGACATAGGTAGTCGACAAAGAAGAAGCTTGGCTGCTTGCAGTCGAGAATGGGTTCTGCATGCTTGAAGTTCAGCCGAGCAAGAAGGTCCTCTTTGCTGCTCATCTCCTAGAAGGAGTAGCCAAGATATAGTGGGAGACCCACATCACTGGCCGGGATTTGACAGAGGAACCCATGGCCTGGGCTGACTTCAAGACGATCTTCACTGCCAGATTCATCCCAGTCTCAGCTAAGAAGGAAAAGGAAAGGGAGTTCACCAACATGACCCAAGGGAACTCTTCTGTGGCGGACTTCGGGCGCAAGTTCTGGATCCTGGAATGTTTTGGGTACAAGATGGATGAAGAAAGAAGGGTGGACCACTTCATAGAGTGTCTTCACCCTGCCATCAGGCCCCATGTGATGGCAAGCAAACCTAAAACCTTCGTCGAAGCCTACAACACTGCTTTAGACATGGAGAGGACTGTGATGCCTGCCCCATTTCCACCCAAGGGGTACTTGGGTTTCACTGAAGGAGCCCAAGGCCCGAGAAACAATAACAAGAAGGGTCAAGGACGTCATCAAGATAAAGGTAAATATGGAGGAAAAGGGAAACCTCGTCAAGAGAACAACCGACTACCTTGCCGCACCTGCGGATAGGGCCTCGCCGGTGAATGTTGCTACAAGAAGAAGACTTGCTTTCACTGTAACCAAGAAGGACATATGCAATCTTCCTGTCCTATGCCAGAGCCCAGAGGACAAGGACCAGTGGCAGCCCCACCAGCAGCATCTCCACCAGTGGCAGCTCCACCTATAGTGGTAGCCCCACCTGCGGGAGAAAGAAGGCAAGCTCGGGTTTTTGCCATTGACAATGAGGAGGCTCAAGTTAATGCTAATCGATTGATCGAGGGTAATAACCCATAGAGTTTTCTTTATGTTTTAAGTTAAGCATGCAATGGTCTAATGCATGGTGAACAACAATGTAGGCATGCTTGAAGTCATGGGACATAATGTAAAAGCTTTGTTTGACTCTGGATCTACTAATACTTTCATTTTGAGAAACCTTGCAACTATGATTTGTTTGGATATCAAGGATCTAGGATATGTCTTAGATGTTACAACCCCGAGTGGTCGGATCTTTACTTCCCTTTTGAAAACTCCGGTGATACCTGTGAAATATCGAGATCATGTGTTTCCTACAGATTTTATCCTTCTTGACATGAATGATTTTGATGTAATCATTGGCATGGATTGTCTTTATACCTATAGGGCCAACATTGAATGTAGGGAGAAGAAAGTGATCATTAAGAGACCATGTCACCCACCTTTTGTCATTAGGGGTAGGAAGGATGCCACCACCAGCCTGTATGTGTCAGCCTTGAAGGCAGAACAAATGATGAGTAAAGGATGTCAAGCTTTCTTAGCAGTAGTCACCGAGCCAGAACCCAAGGTGAAACCCTTAGAAGAAATAGGGGTCATTAGGATCTATGCTGATGTTTTCCTGAATGATCTACCTGGGATTCCTCCTAAAAGAGAGGTATATTTCTCCATAGAGCTAGCTCCTAGCACAAACCCTGTTTCCCGAGCACCTTATAGAATGGCCTTGCTAAATTGTTTGAGTTAAAGAAGCAATTACAAGAATTGCTAGATAAGGGTTTTATCCGCCCTAGCACATCACCTTGGGGAGCACCAGTTCTTTTTGTAAAGAAAAAGGATGGTTCGCTCTGTATGTGTATAGACTACCGGATGATCAACCAGGCTACCATTAAGAACAAATACCCTTTACCCCGGATAGATGACTTGTTTGACCAGTTGAAGTCGGCTTGAGTCTTTTCCAAGATTGACTTGAGATCGGGTTACCACCAGTTGAGGGTCAAGAGTGAGGACATCCCGGAAATAGCTTTTAGAACTCGGTATGGCCACTATGAGTTTGTGGTTATGCCTTTTGGGTTGTCCAATGCACCTAGTGTGTTCATGAACCTTATGAACAGTGTGTTTCAACCCTTCCTCGACTCATTTGTCATAGTGTTCATAAATGACATACTGGTTTATTCTGATGACCTAGATCAACACCGAGACCATCTAAGTAAGGTCCTTGATATCTTGAGAAAGCAGAAGTTCTATGGGAAATTCTCTAAATGTGGGTTTTGGATAGACCGAGTCATGTTCCTTGGACACCCCATCTCAGGAGGAACAATCATCATAGATCCAGCTAAAGTGTCAGCAGTTTGAGACTGGCCAGCACCGAAGAACCCCTATGAGATTCGAAGCTTCTTGGGGTTAGCAGGATATTATCGGCACTTCATCGAGGATTTCTCAAAGACTGCCTTGCCTTTGACTATGTTGACTCAGAAAGATGTGAAGTTTGTGCGGTCCGATGTTTGTGAGGCTCATTTCAAGGAGCTGAAAGAGAAGCTGACCACTGCACCAGTTTTGACTCTACCATCAGGCAATGAGGGTTTCATGATTTTCACCGATGCATCAAAGATGGGACTTGGCTGTGTGTTGGAACAAAATTGACATGTGGTTGCATATGCCTCTCGGCAGCTCAAGCCCAACGAGGTGAATTACCCGACACATGACCTGGAGTTAGCTGCTATCATTCATGCCTTAAAGATTTGGTGGCATTATCTATACGGTGCTACTTTTGAGATCTTCACCGACCATAAGAGCCTGAAGTATCTTCTGACGCAAAAAGACTTGAACCTACGACAACGACGATGGATGGAATACATGAAGGATTATGACTTCACCATTGCCTATCATCCAGGAAAGGCGAATGTCGTCGCTGATGCCTTAAGTCGAAAACAGCTCAGGTGTGCAGTTGTGTTGTCCAGACAGTGGAAGAGCTTAGAAGAGTTGGTGGAATGGTCACCTCAACCGTTAGATGATCGAGTTCGTTTAGCCAATATCCAGATACAGTCTGAGTTATTGAGTGAGATTGTCACAGCACAGTTGGCTAGTGGAGGGCAAGAAAAGATGAAAGGCTTGATGCAGAAGCCTCAGACCCATCTTTCATTGGGAATACACAGAGGGATACGTTTTGAGGATCGCATATGGGTTCCTGAAGATTCACCGTTGAAGGAGTGTATTCTATAAGAGTCTCATTGTTCCAAGTACACGGTACACCCAGGAACTACTAAGATGTTTAAGGACATGTAGAGGTTTTTCTGGTGTCCAGGGATGAAGAGAGACATTGCAGCTTATGTAGCCAGTTGTCTTACGTGCGTGATGGTGAAGGTTTAACACCAACGACCCGACGGACTTTTACAGTCTATAGAGATTCCAGAGTGGAAATGGGAATAGATTACCATGGATTTTGTGGTGGGTCTACCCCGAACCAAGAGAGGTCATGATGCGATATGGGTTGTGGTAGATCGCCTTACCAAGTCAGCACACTTCCTTGCCCTAAAAACCACTGCCAAAGTGTCAGACTTAGCTGAGCTATATATCAAAGAGATAGTGCGCTTGCATGGCGTACCCAGTTATATCATCTCGGACAGGGACCCAAAGTTTACTTCAAGAGGAACTAGGTACAAGGTTGAAGTTCAGTACAACTTATCACCCCAAGACAGATGGTCAGTCAGAAAGGACAATTCATACCTTAGAGGATCTGCTGCGAGCGTGTGTGCTCGATTGGGGTGGATCATGGGAGCAATACTTACCTTTAGCTGAGTTTGCCTACAACAATAGTTACCAAGCAATATCGGGATGCCTCCATATGAAGCTCTATATGGGAGACTGTGTCGGTCACCACTTCACTGGGATGATGTTGGTGAAAGGACCTTATTGAGGTCAGATGAACTCCAAGTGTATGGTAATAAAGTCGCTTTGATCAGGCAAAGACTAAAGAGAGCCCAGGACCGACAAAAGTCATATGCTGATGCGAACCAGACTGATGTGCATTTCACTGTGGGGGAACATGTTTTTCTAAAAATCCGACCACTTTGAGCTATAGCAAAGAATATAGGAAAGTTGAGTCCCCGATATGTGGGTCCGTTTAAAGTGTTGGAACGGATTGGTGAAGCCGCATATCATTTAGCGTTACCCCATCAATACATTATGATGCATGATGTGTTTCACGTGTCCAATCTGAAGCGATATGTGCAAGATTCAAGCCATGTGCTATGCATTGAACCAATTGAGCTTCAAGGAAAGTTTTCTTATCCTGAGTTGCCTTTGCGGATTCTAGATACCAAGGTAAAAGAGCTCAGAAATAAGAATATAGAGATGTTAAAGGTTCTTTGGAAGCACCATGGAGAGGATGAAGCCACATGGGAGCTGAAGACAGACATGGAAAAAGCATATCCTGATTTGTTTGCTTGATTGTTGAATTTTGAGGGCAAAATTCCTATAAGGAGGGGAGGATGTTATAACCTCTTTTTCTAAAGCATGTAATGAGATTTGTGAATCTCCTTTAAAAGATAAATCAGACCAATGTTTGATTTCATGGTTTAATTTGAATGAATTTCTTGAATAATAGCCTTGCATGCTATCTTGATGGGCCTTATTGGCCATTAAGCCCAATTGAAAGAAAAATAAAAAAAAAATGAAAAAGGAATTCCATTTAATAAAGAATTACAATGGGAAAATGGAATATTTAAGAAAAGGAAGAAAGGATGATTAAAAGACTAAAAGATTTTTTCCCAAAATAAGTTTTCCAGTTATAAAGGTTCCTTAGGGTTCAAGGAACTCAAGATAATTAGATAATGGCAAAGGAAATAAAGAATATGTGGAAAATACAATTAAATAAGGGATAACTTTAACTGAAGGAAAGGGCTCGTTTCCTTTGGATAATGACTCCAATGTTTACATAATGAAAGATAAAGGCTTGAACGAGCTTTCCTCAAAATTTTAATAAAAACGGAGTTAAGAATTGGGAGTTATCAATTTTTCAAGTTAACCTTTATCTTGGAAAGATAATTCGATTTTTAGGAAATCAATTTTCCTTTTTGCAAGAACAGGCGCATTGACGGCCGTTGGATTTTGATCCAACGTGCGCCGCTCATCGCCACTGTCCCAGAAGGACGCAGACTTAGATAAGTTACAGGGGGACTTTCCCCTCCTGATTCCGATCATCTCAGTGTGTGTGCACTCATGGGAAGAGTCCCATTGTATCCGGGATAAGGAGACGAATCTCCCAGACCCTTCTTTGTTGAGCTTTTGTCGCATATCTGCGAATCGCCCAATTGGGCTAGAACAAGGTTTGGCGGCGGGATTGGAAACCTTAGAGGGGACCCTCCATATCCTATAAATAGGCCCTCAAACACTTCTACGAACCCTCACGATTCTGAACGGTCGCTTATCAAGCCATATAGACCTCTCCCTCTCGTGATTGCTGTTTCTCCGGTGAGAGAATCGCCGCGGCATCGCCGCGTTGTCCTTTGAAGAGAAGGAGGGAGACGACGAGCAGCAACCCTCGGATCCTGGACCACCGTGGATAGAAGCGCGATCTAACAGTTCGATGGAGAGGAGAGCACGCACGCCTCGCTAGTGGAGCGATTCGTTGCTGACCATTGATCAAGAGTCCATCATGGACTCAGAAACATCTGACCATCGGCCGCAACTTAGCCCCACATGCAGGCAGATTGGAAACCCTAATTGCATATGAAGGATGATTCTTTGTAACTTAATAGGTTAATTTGATGATTATCAACCTGTTAATTGATAACATGGAGTTTTCATCCGTTTTGAGTACAATGATGGTTAATTTAGGGTTTATGTATATAAATGAAAGATAACGTACATGGAAACCCTAATTTAGGGAAAAGGAAAAAGAAGCCCATGTTATTTTACGGAAGTAAATTGCTAAATAATGATCCTAAAACTGTTAGGAATTATTAAAAGGAGAGAATTTAAAGGTTTTAAGTAATTTTGATGAATTAAGGTTCATAATAATTAAAAATGGAGGCAAAACCCTAAATTTTCAAGAAAACCCTAAAATTGGATAGAAACCCTAAGAGACATGATGAAATTGGATAAATATTAATAAAAGTAAACTTGTACTTTTATTTCAGGGTTTTCTATGCACATTGTTTGATTTCTTGGATATTCTCTCTCTTCATATTTGATTCTGTATCTGAACTGCAATAAGAGGTATGTGGTTACGCTTATGGCTATATCGATTGGTTTTCCGAGGATTGTATCGACGTTTCCCTCCATGCATGAAATAACTGTTGGATGTTTTAATTCATGAAACTATAAAGTGACTATGACTATCACTATGAAAATATATGTATAACTAGCTAGATCCGAATCCACCCCTGTGGCTATGCAAAGGCTAAGGATAACCTAGAGCAAGGTCTAGGGTATCATGAGTTAGAAATTGGGCTACACATTTGTAGTGCCATGAGACTCTTAACATACCATGAGTTAAGGAGTGGGCTACCTTCGGGTAGTGCCATGTGACTCAGCCCTAGAAATTGATTCTCCTATTAGGTGAAGTCATGAGGGGTATAATTGGAATCTACCATAAGGGTGGTAGTATCCAGGTCCATTGCAGGGACAGCGCAGGGGATGGGGTACACATGGATTGCGTAGTTATACTTAAAATGTAATATTGTTTGTTAATTGATAATTGAATGTAATACATTGTTATGGATAATTGCTTGTTTGGTGAATCCCCCACATACCAGCCTTGGCTGACCGACGTTTTGTTTGTCGGCGTTTTAGGTACAAAACAGAAAGGGCAAACATAAATCGTCATATTGTGAAATACACTAATTAAAGTCCAAGGAGGATTAGTTAGTTAGTCCGTGTTCTTGTTAGAAGTTTTAGAATTCCAAAATTTCAAAGGTACGCAAATATTTTATTTATTACAACTTTTCATTTTAGTCTAGTAGAATTTAATAATTGTTATCAATTAATTGCGGAACCTTGATCTAAAAATTAGATAACGGCACCGACCTGAATCACAACTCGATCGATGCACTCTTCAGAGAATTGATCCAAGAGGATTGGTCAAGTTTGTAACTCGACTGATTGACTGTCTGTGATCAATGTTCTAAAATGCATTAAAAGTTATTAGAACTTGGTTCAAGTGTCTCAATCAATTTTCTCATCTTAATTACAAGCCAATACATCAATACAAGTGATTACATAAATCTTCTAAGGTCATTTACATGGATTTCCTAAAATACACACTTGTATAGCTTTTGGCTTGAACTATAGTAAATTAGGGCTTCAGAATTTTGATCCTTTTCATGTACCTAACACCTGAAATCAATCTTGAATACACATATTAGATACATATGAATGGAATGGTTAAGTCATTATCAAATATAGACAATGTATAACCTCTAGGTCAACATTATTCTCCCTATCTTTCTCTGAACATTAATTTTCTTATCCTTGGGTAGCTTTTTGTAGAAATGCAAAAAAAGAGTATCTATCTTGTTTATTGGTATTCGTAAGACCTTTAAAATGCTTCCAATTTCATGAAAGTACATAAATTTATATTCTTTTCGATAATTTCAAGAGGTTGGTTGGTCCTTTAAAAGGTCAACTAACTTGTTGTACATGTCAATCTTCCAAAATCAGCGTGTCCTTCAGTCTAGTAGAGTCATTGTTGATCTGATACGTTAGTTAATTAGGGGGGAAGTTGTTCTAACCTCTTAAACCACATTTCTACATATTGATGGCCTTCCCATTGACTAACATTGGTCATTGTTGGCATGACAGATCATGCGGCCTTTGGCAAAGGATAGTTGACAATTAGCCCAACCTATGTGAAAATCTATTAATCCTCTACAAACTATCTCCAACCAACATAGATTGACCCCAAATCATATTTTATCACAAACACAGGTTGCTTACACATTCAAACAACTAATGAAACAATACAACATATAGTTTTTTTGTTGATGCAGAGAATAATAGTAACAATCCAAATATTGTCCTTAAAACGTCAATTCAAACAAACTATCATTCTAACTTTACCCAACCCCATTTAAATGTAGTTAATACATGGTACTTAAGCTATCAACAATAAGTACAAATAAACAAGCGAACGAAACCCCCAAAGTATGTGATTATTCAAGAAAATCCTAGTTAGAGATCCTCTAAATATTATGTCAAACTAGTAGACTTCATATGGAACTCTATTTATTTCATCCACTACTTTAATACATCAAATAACTTGTGCAACACAATCATAGAAAACACATAATGGTAGAGGAGTTGTTAATATTCCATCCATTTACTACAAATCTAGTTGATAATTAGATAGAAACACCCTTCAATGGTCGTAGACAAAGTCTCTAAGATATTACCCAATATGCAAGAGTCGAGTTACACCATGTTAGTCAGCGAGGGGTCACCGACCTCTAGGATCAAAAATCTCAGAGAAGACGTCACCGTTTAAAGTTAATCCATCGCAGTCCATGATGGGTAGTTCGACAAGATTGATACATGTAGTTGATGAGTTGAATTCTTTCTCAGAATCATCTTGCAACTACATTGCATTGCTGACTCAAGGCCCCATAACACATCCCCCATGGATGGGCGGTCAATCCCACTATCAAAGATGCACTTGTAGGCGAAGCACGACCCCAAAGGAGTACACATCGGACTTGTCTGTGAGCTTTTGTCGCCAGAAGTAATCAGGATCTAAGTACCCAAAACTTCATTTTACTGCGGTACTCACGACAATGTTCCTTCGTTCCATCTCTGGCCCGACTTTGCACAGGCCGAAGTCGGTCACTTTGACTACCCAGACATCATCTAGCAAGATATTGCTGCTCTTCACGTTTTGATGAATGATGGCGTGTCGTATGCCAGTGTGCAAGTAGTGCAGACCGCGTGCTGCATAGATGCAAATGTCCAGCCGTTGTCACCGATTCAGTGTGGGTTTTCCCGAGCTGTTGTACATGTGTTCCCGCAGGGTGCCATTGCCCAAGTATTCATATACCAAGATCATCTCTTCTCTCGCTCATCGCAGAATCCTGACAAAGAGACTAAGTTTCGATGTCGCTACTTGGACGACAACACTTCATTTTGGAACTCTTGAATCCCTTGCTATGATGTAGGGTGCGCAACCTTAATAGCTACTTTGATTCGTGTGGTTTTCGTATCAATGGACTTAGAAGGATGGATCAAACCCTTGTACACCTTGCCGAAACCGCCTAACCAATGACTTGTCTTTCGCTGAAGCCTTGGGTGGCATCTCAATTTCGTATTGATACGGCGGCTGGTCAATCTATCTTCCATTGCAATTGGTGGTCTCCTAGGAGGACGTCAAGCAGGCATTCCGGCGAGATTATGCTCTGTATCGTTGTTGAGCTTGAACACCTCTAACCGGTTCAGGCCGGTGTAAACGAACTCAGGTTTAAAGTCCTTCGCATTGAGATCAAGCTTTAGATCTACTTGCTCGGGGCCATTGGGCAAGTACGTGATGTAGTCGTCTTTGTAGAAGAGCACGCCTAGAGTAGAATCTATGGATAGACTCCCACCAAGCAGTTCTGTGTCCCAGAAATTTACGTCTGCCTTGTCTCTGGCATTCATACTATTTATAAAGATGCTAAATACTAGGCTGCGCGCCCTATAGGGACCGTGGCAGAAGTGCAGACGTACCAGGTATTGGAAACCAGGGTCGTCGGTGAGTGTCTATGTATTATTGGACGGAACACTCACAGTTTGCGTAACTCTTCATTGACCTGGTACACTTGGTAAGGGGCAACATATCTTGGGATTGATGGTGGGTAACGAAGTGTGAGGCTTGGGTCGATACTGCCGGTCAAGCCGAAGTCCTTTCCGGAGATGTAGATATTGTCTTAGTCTCAGTTTCGAAAGAGGCCCAAGTCGTGCTCATCACCATCTACAATTACCCCACCGACGTTCAAGCCGTACATGGTTTCCAGGGCTGTGGTGAGAGTGAGGTTGAAGGTCGTACTGAGGCCAACGACGGTGGGGGGAAACCTGGAGCTGAAAATACCCGGCATGGATATGACCTCGATGCGTTGACAAAGGCGTATGAACCTGCTTTACGTGAGAATGGAGTAAACGTGAGGTTGAGGAAGCCAGAATCTGACACATTTAGGAGTACTCCCTTATGATATAAGACACTTGGATCGCCTCAACATCCCATGCTGGATTGAAGTCCTGCAGCAGCTTCTGGTCGCCCACTTGAACATCGAACACGCTGGCAGAAGAATTCCGGCCACCATAGTCCGAAGGGTAGAAGTAGAGACTGCAGGAACTTGCGCTCGAGTGGTGTCACAGGGATGGAGTAGGTCATAAGGCCTGTGAAGATGCGGGCCGTCAAGAAAGGCACGTCCAGCAAACCAGAGTTTTGTGATAAAGCTGCGGACACCGAAGAATTGTCAGCACTCGAAGCCACAAACTTGGGGGAGGCTATATCACCCTGCCATTTACGACGGTAGCTGTCACCGATCACATTGCTAACGGAATTCAAGAACAGAACGTCGGTGGGTTTGAAGGTAGAATGCACAGCGGACTTCGTGCAGGCTGGTAAAAGTAACAACACGAACAACCAGCTATCCCGGAGCAAACGGGACATTCTAAAAGCTAGCAGGGTTGATTTCTATCTGCAACGGCGCCAGAACAAATTAAAGTTTAACAACTGAACCACGAACAACTCAAACGCTTGCACATAATAAAAAGCAAAAAAAAAAACAATTTTTTTAGCACATTTTGACAAAAGTATTTACCATAACAGCACATTTTGTTAAATATTTTCCAAAATAGAACATTTTGTATAGAACCCACCACTCAATGTGGGGTTTTGTATAATAAATATTGACGTGGTCAATTATAAATAAATGATTTTTAAAACAAATTAAAAAGATCAAACATGCCACATTGATAGGCGTTTTCAGCTTGTTTTGAAAAGCGAATGCGCCACATTCAGTAGCGTATATTTTTTTTTCTTTAATTTTACTTTATTTTAAAATGAACACGCCAATTTTTGTAGCGCTTTTAGATAATGAATACAGAAAGCTACATTTAAAGTGGCGTTTATAAATTAAAGTATGCTATTTTGAAAAATATTTTACAAAGTGTGCAATGTCGATAAATATTTTCGCAGGACAAAAGTAAAATCACGGATGAGGAAACAAAAAGAATCACTAGTAAATTGCACGAAGGAACAAGATCTACCTAAATCCTCATTATTCTTAGGGTCGCTCGTCAACAGTCATTAAATGTCATCACTGATTTGACAGGCTACCTAACATCTTGGCCGAGTTTGACTAATTCTTCAGAACGTGTTTGTAAAGTAGATAAGCTTGACGAATTTGCAGTTGGAGGTCAGCTTCATAGTGGCATGTACTTGTGACAACAATAAAGGCAATTCATTTGAAGACTATTAAAGTACTTACGAATATTCTGCAACACTAGCAGACATAAAGGGCTAAAGTAAGTTTACCAAATTATAGAGCTTTACTTTTATAAATCATCAACGCATTTCCCTTTTCCTGCTTCTTCTCATCCATTAGACTAATCAGAGTGGTCTATTACGTACAAAAGGGGATCAACACCAACATAATATATACTCATATTTTGTCGTCGATAAGGTGTTAAGAGACCAGGAATGACCTAACTGTCGTTGACCCATTCTTTGCTATTCATGAAAGAAATGACCTAGTACCCTTCTAGACTACAAATAAAATCCTCTTTCAAACAAAAAACGGACAACTAAATTTATCCTATTTCGAATATAATAACATTTATCCTCTTATAACATAATGATTTTCTTGGCCGTGTATCTTTTATCCATTTGTCTTAAACGGAAATCCTTCACTACTTTCTCAACTAATGCAAAAAATGAGGCTAATTATCCTCAAATTTAGTTATTATGTCTAGAAGAAATAAAAGATTTTACATTAATCAAGTTGTTGTTGTGTTGAGGAGTGCCTGAAAATAGCTAATCTCATTAGCCAGTACGAATCGGCATCGGGTCAAAGAATAAACTTATCCAAAACTGAAGTTGTTTTCAGCAAAGGGGTGTCTTTCCCTAAGAAAGGTCAGCTACGTGATCTTCTCAAAGTGAAGGAGATGGAGCGGCATGCGAAGTACTTGGGACTCCCAACAGTAGTGGGGAGGTCAAAGAAACAAGTTTTCAACTACATCAAAGAGAGAGTTTGGAAAAAGCTTCAAGGATGGAAAGAAAAGTTTTTGTCTAAGCCGGGAAAAGAGGTTCTAAACAAGGCAGTGGTGCAAGCCATCCTTATGTATTTCATGAACATTTTCCTTCTTTCGGTGGGCCTCATCGACGAGCTTCACAATTGCATATGTCGATTCTGGTGGGAAGCAAAGAACAATGAGCGGAAAATGTCATGGTTGAATTGGGCCGCACTGTGCAAACTAAAAAGAGATGGGGGCCCGGGCTCTAGAGATTTACACACTTTCAACTAGGCGATGCTAGCCAAACAAGCGTGGAGGTTGTTAATGAAGACGAATATTGTAGCTCACAAAGCTCTCAAAGCACGCTATTTGACGGGCCTAAATCGCGCGTCTGAAAAGTGGAGGCAGATTTGAAGTAGACGGACTTTTAAATTTATAACCCAAAACCTTCTAGGCCCCCGCAACTTTGTTTACGGGGTCGAAGTAGATATACGGGGTCGAACACAGGGACAAGGGTGGTAGTGTTGAGAATGCTGAATCGACACGTTACACTCCGATAAGGGAAAAGAGATGATAAAATCCCGCAAGGGAACAGCTGGTTAAGGTCGATAAAACAAAAGAGATCTATCTCCAACTAGAGCTACGAGGAAGATTAAGGTTTTAAGCAATTATCAGTTTTTAGGGGTTTTCGTGCAATGGAAACAGAGATATAACACTAATGCTACAGTAAGGTACGAAGGAGAAAACTCCGGTAAAACAAGTGACAACAGAAACATGTTGTACCCCTCCTCTCGAAGCGGGTACCTCTAACCAAGCATCAACACCCCTTTTGAGGTTGCTGGGCTTAAGTTAGAGTGGAAAGGTTACTAAAGCAACTCCGATTCCAGGCACTCTCGTACTCTAGAATCGAACCATACACTAGAGCCACAACACCTCTCTCGATGCTGTTGCAACGGGAAAACACGATTAGGTAGCTAAACGAAATATGATCCAAGCGTACAAGCTAGAGTTCAGATGTTAAACATAGCGATCATCCAACAAAGGTTCCAAACATAAAGCAACATATAATTAAACTGTTCTATTTCCATTAACATATAAAGGTCTGATTACATTGCATAAGTAAAAGAAGTAAATGACTGAAATAATAAAGATAAATGTCGCCTCCTTGATCTAGAAGGGTGACAGACAGCAGTAGACTCTCCAGCCTGATACCGGGCAGGGGACTTGCCCGATACCCTCGTGTCGGGCGGCACCCTCTCGGGCGGCACGCTCGTAACGGGCAGACATATCGTGCGGGTTACCCTTGCCTGATACGATCATGTCGGGAGGCACCCTCTCGGGTGACACGCCGTGACTGGCGATGCGTGTCAGGGTTCGGTATCGTGCCGGGCTAGAATGGTGCTACTAGTATCAGTCGCTTATATCGGGTATCCTTGTTGGCCGATATCGGCCTGCAGTGGTGCCCGGCACGTCCCGAAGTGAACCATTCCCTCCCTCTCGGGATGGGGAAGTGCTCATCCAGAATCGCCCGACACAACCTCTGAGGCACGACATGCTAGCTCTTGAAGTTTTCCTGAGTTGGCTTGCGCAGGGTTCCGACCCGTCCCATCAGAGTTATGTAGCTGCTATTTATAGGCAGCGGTTGTGGAAGTTATGGTGCTCCGGCCGCCACGTGTTCTTCCTTCAGCTCCATTATTGCGGCCCCAGGGATGCCCGATATGCATGTCGCCCGGTACAAAGATGTCGGGCTGTCGGTCATCGTGACCAGTGGCGCCTGTCGGTGGGTGGCCCGTATCGCCCCACATGCTTTGGCAGTCGTGATGGGTTCGGCTCCCAGTCAGGTAAATGGCGTATCGCTCATCCGCTTCCTCTTGTGTGGCACCCTTGTGTCGCACGTCTGTGTATCGCGCTCACCTATCGGGCAGTGAGCGTATCGGTCGTCTTCTTGGGAAAAAGGCCGATGTAGGTAGGACACATTTATGGGCCGGGACGGGCCTTTTCGATGATAAATGAGTCAAAAATGGAGGAAAACTCTGCAAAAGATGGTAAAATTGAGTTAAGAGCATAGGAGGCCTATTTATTCAAAAACATATATAAAAAAAGAGGAAAACAGTTTAAAAGGGTAGTTTTGATAACGAAATAACGACCAAAAACATCACAAAATCTGGTGTTATCAAGTCCCCCAAAACTTAGCATTTTGAGTGTCCTCAATCAATCTCTAAACATTATTTTGTGATGCTTCTTCTTGACCGGTATAGCTTTCAGACCATGGGTTAGAGCGAGTATCGAGATGTCTTTCTGAGAATGCAGCCCAACCACAAACAACAAACTTTATTTCTCCTGCCTTATTTAAGCAAAAATTTTCTCTACAGCTACAACGAGACTTCGGTGCACGATTTTGAAGTTAGCTTTCACACCAAACAGCTTTTGGGGCAGAAAGTTGTGTGCTTGGGTGGCTTAAGGCTTTTTGGGTTTTTCTTGTTTCCCATCAGTCCATCCAGGTAAGGGTCCGTTAGCGGGAAAGTGGTCCCTACAGTCCAACCCAGTTGGCTTTAGAGCATTGATTTCACATCCTACGTACCACCGCCCCGGATCTACCATGCCTAAAGATGGGTACTTTTGGAAAACAAGTGTGTATGTATTTTTTTTCATTTGTCACAACTCTCATAAGTCTATTCTCTCTTTTTGGGATTTTGTTGGGTAAGGGAAAACAAGATAAATTTTTGATGTTTGGGCAGCTTTTTCCTTCTACATACACGTCTCTTAGCTGTTGCGAGATTATTTTTTGAAATATTTTGGTATGGAAGGTCATAGTCTTTTGTTGTTTGGGCTGTATTATCAGAAAGTTATAAAAAAACCTGCGTCTCCTTAGGCACATAGAAAATAAACCGGCAAGAAGTCGAATCTGATTTTTACTATATAGTGTCTTTGTACATATGCATAGAGACAAAATAAGCAAAAATTTTCAATATTTTTGTATATATGTACGTATGCTATAGAAGAAGAACAGAAGAAAAGAAGGGTGAGGCTTGAAAATTTTCGAAATTTTCATACTTCCCTCACTGGTACGTGGTACCCCCCCCAAACTTACTCCACACTCTGTCCCAGAGTTGTGAAGTAGATAAGGTAGCGTAATGTTACCCCAGTGAGGGTTAGCCGGTGAGCGCGCCTGCGCTAGATAGAAGCTCCCACACATATTCTCCTCGTTTGTTGTGGTAGTCGATGTGGTGGAGCTGGTCATGCGTCGCTTCATTCGATATCCATTCCAGCATGAAGTTGCCACAGTCATTGGTTAAGGGAATATGTTGTGGACTGCGGTGGCAGAACCGAAGCTCGTGCCATTTGCTTGCTCCTGTGTCTAGGAATGGTTGTATCAGTGCTGCCACCTCGTCATAGCATTTTCTTACTAAGCGCTCGAGGGAGGTCAACACTGCCGATGTACACTGCACTAGGTGATCTTTGTTGTTGTCTGAGCTGTTGTAGAAGATTCCTGCTCATTGGCAAGTGTACATCGTCAGGAGCGTCCAATGATTGTAATGCAGGATGGGCAGGAAGATGGTGCGTGGTACCCTGTGCTCCAATTCTGCCAGAAATGATTGCTTTGCTCCTATTTCGTCGATGAGGTAGATGTCATTGAACAGCATTGGATGGGGTATGTATGTGTGTTCAAACTTTGGCTGTAGTGTTTGGATGTAGGCGGCCGCCACAGATACCGCCAAGCATCCTCCATCTTGACCATGTCCCTTAAGTCATCAACCGGGACTATGACATTGCATGCCTCATAGATGACATCCGCCGGGGTAGAATCAGCTAATTTCAGAAGAATTTCATTGACTTGCTCTTGCGTGATTGTAGCGCACGAGAAGCGGTCAAAATTGTTGTTCAGTCCTTCTGTAGCTTCAGGCGAAGCAGGGTCTTCAAATTCGTGCACTTTCCGCAGGATCTCCAACTGCATGCCTGCCCCGTAGGTGTCAGTCTCCATCTCAGCTACCGTCTCAGGAGTG
Source organism: Alisma plantago-aquatica (assembly GCA_963693085.1). NCBI lineage: Eukaryota > Viridiplantae > Streptophyta > Magnoliopsida > Alismatales > Alismataceae > Alisma > Alisma plantago-aquatica. Next base: position 1,328,319,101 of record OY856410.1, on the reverse strand, counting down.
CTGCTGGGTTGCGAAGATGCTTCTTCTAGGTCACTATCCAGCAGCCTCTCTGGTATGCTCACATCTAGGAAATAGCACTTGTCCTTGATCAGCAATAGTGCATATATGCTTCTGAGCTGGTAGAAGTTTTGGCTCTGGAGTTGTCTTAAGTATCCGAAGACATGTATCATCTCCATGGCTCGCAGGACTATAAAGGCACTATTTCCACTTCCCTCTTCTTCTTGGATGGGGAAGTCCCTCAGTGTGAAGAAATTCCAGACGCCGCTGTGGTGTTGGATTCCACTCTTGATAACACGGTGGAGGCGCAATGGGAGTAGCCTCAGAAGTTTGTCTTCGGGGTGTGCGAAAGTGTTACCTGTGCGTGGGACCTCTTTGTTGCAGTAGCTGAGTAGTTGAACATCATGACTGCTGAGGTCATCCATGCGCAGGAACCAATTCTTTTGATGTTTGTAGGGGGCCAGCACCAAGTTTGGGTTGTGCTCTACAATGTGCTTCAGCATACTGGCCACATGTGTAGATTCATACAAACCCCTCATCAGTTTTCTCGCCAAGGCAGGGGCGGCGTTGTAGATCGTCTATCAGCTTGTCCTAACGCCTGTGTTCTCCATCATGGTGCCTTATAGGACCCTGAACAGCTTCTTTCCAACGACGGTTGCGGAGCGAAATATGCTTCTTAGCGCTCCCCATCGCACTGAGAAATAGTCGTCACTCCAGATGACTTCTTCTTCGTCAGCCTGCGACCTCAAGACCTTATTCAGCAACTTTTGGTCCCTGATCGTCAGGTATCCGATGGCTCTCCTATCGAAGTCTGCCATCTTGATGGAAGGTATCTCCAATGGCACAGAGAATGCATCCATCGTCGAGCTTCTTCCTCTGGGGGGGTGCCTTTGGTTGGCAGCGTAGATGTCCCCCCATTCTCCCTCTGATTCATCTGAAGAATCCCCCCCGATGCTGACAGATTTGTCGTTGTCTTCGACTTCATTTAGGGAGGCAGAGGGAGCGAAGTATTCAATGCCTCAGAAGCTCTCCTCCCCTGCTAGAGACCATGTGGCGGACTTATGCGTCGTTTTTTTTCAGCCGTTGTAGAAGGCCCGTTGGAGGAAGAAGACGATGATGATCCAGACGAGGTTGCCGATGAGGGGGCTGGAGAGCCTGATCCCAGAGGCGACAGAGACCTTCTCGACTACCTTGGGTGCGGATGGTCGTTCCCCCTATTTAGCCTCTCCTCAATCACGTCAAGGCACTGGAGGGCCTGCTGAAGCGTTGCATTGAATACCTCTAGTTGGTCAGGAAGTCCAACTAGAGTCAGCAGCGCTTGTTCCTGGTCATTCAGCCTCTGCTGGAAAAAAGAAAACTTGCGGGTTAGAGAAGTAAAAGTAGATGAGTGGCTTTCTGTTACCTCCTGCAAGTAGTCAAATTCGTGCCCCAACATTTTTCCGAGCGACGGAGGGGCTCCTACAGATCTGCCTCTCATCCCCTCGATACCTCCCTCGCGCGAGGGTCTACCTGACGAGGTAGAACCTATCTCGATCATTCGCGAGGCAGATGTTGGTGGGCGAGGCGTCAGTGTTTTTGCGGCTGCTTTCACCTTGCCTTCTTGTCGTGGCAAAGAAGGTCGTGGTGTGGGCGGATGCTGCTGCACCTCTTCATCGTTGGCGATCTCATCAGCAACTTCTATAGGAGATACCGATGTCGGTGTCGGCGTTAGCAGTGCAGCTCTGAGCTCCATCTCGAGGATCTCGGCGAACACCCTATTATCGGCGTCCGGCTGTGCTTCTTCTTCTGCCTCTAAAGGCACCACAGGAGCTTCAGGAGTTGTGGTTGTCTCTCTCACGATAGCTCCCGTAGTTGTCTTGGTGACCTCAATGATCGCCGGTTCACTTCAGCCACGACAGGTGTTGTCGTTATTGTGGCTGGTATAGTATGCTCTGGGGCAGCGGGCTGCTCGGTAGCGGCTGTAGAAGATTTGTGCTACCGAGCGCCAAGAGGGATTGGTTCTCCTCTTATAGCTGCCCTTTCTTGTATTCTGGTGGTGTAGGCTGCGTCTACTACCACAGCTTCTGTTTCTGTTGTGGTGAAGACCAACTTTTCTGCATCATAGGTGGCGTAGCGAGGGAGAGGGAGGAGGGTATTTGTCCTTGCAAAATTGTAGTAATAGCATCTCCCCTCCTTCTTTATAATGCTGGCCCTCATTAGGTACTTGAGGTCGATCATCTCATCGCCCCTCATCCTTGACAGACTGCGTGGTTCCCGTGGGTACCCAAGCCCAACCACAATCAGGTTGACGATGCCACCCATGCAGTATTCCTTGGTGGCATCCTTTATTGGGTGCAGCCTGTTTAGTAAAAACCGCCCAAGGTTGATCACTCTTCCCTCCATCATGTGCCACATGATGTGGAGTTATTCGGTGTAAATGTTGCTGGATTCGTTCTTGTTGAATAGCAGGCACACCACCAGCTTGTGCACTATCCTCTAGAAACAGGAGTGCACCGCCGCCACCTTGCTTCCCGGCTTGAACGATGTCTCGCCGGTCAGCCTTTTCCAAAGATCAACGGGGTTGAACCTGTCTCCTTCGATGATCCTTTCACCATTATTTAGCACCCTCTCCTCCTCCTCGCTGGAAGAGAAAATTTTGTTTAGCAGCTTTTCAGAGATGACGTGCTCCGAGTTGTACAACCGCGCTTGCAGTCTGTCCGCTCCGCCATATTCTTCTTTTTCCCCAGCAGTATTCTTTACTCGGCGGAGAGATGACATGAACTCTGTCGTGGGTTCAGTGTAGGAGGCAGAACGGCTGAGGCAGATCTTCCTCAGTCCTACCGCGGCAAGGACGCTCTCTAGTCTTTCAAAGATACCCATCTGAATGAAAGAAGACTGGTGGAAAAATCTGCTTGGCCTATAGAGCTTGGTCGCCAGTTCTGCATAACGGTGTCCATGCTCGTCATCTCTCGGCACGAACCTTCCTGGTGTGTGATCCAGGGGTTCTGCCGCTGCTGTTGGAGCTGTGGTTGGAGCCGCCACTTCTCCTGTCCTTGTTCTCTTTTCTGCTGTTGATGGCCCAGCCGCCTTGGGATTCAGGCATTTCCGCCCGACCGTTGTCGCTTCAGCTGCGGCTTCGGTGTCGATTCTTTTGCCGTGTTTGTCAACTAGAATGACAGTCTTCTTTGTACGGGCCATTTCTGTTAGCATTAAACAAATTCATTGATCAATTAAATGTACCGATATTAAGGTAGGCAGAGCTAAAATTTGATACCGGCATTTAAAAGGAAAACTAGCTACTCTATAAAATCGGTCTGATACAAAAATCACCCGACACCACAATATCGGGAGATACGAAGCTTTCAAAGATGTAGGCTCGTGCTCGATACGATCAGGGTATCGTCCATCAAAAACCATCATAGGCGATATAGAACAAGATGATACGGAGAAAACTGTGTGTTAGGTTCGCTGCCCGACATGGGCGTGTCGGTCGATACGGCTGCGAGAAAGAAAGTGCCCGATAGACCGTTCTTCATAGAAAAATAATGTGTCGCCTGACAACAAAACAAGCGAGACGGCACATGGAGGGTGACACGGTTATCGCCCGACATGGCGTATCGGGCAAGTGTGTCCTAAAGGCATGTCGCGCGACATGTGTGTCGGGTGATACAAGGGAGCTCAGCTAAAGCCGTAAGTCCGATAAGTTATGTGCGATAGGAAGGTCGTGTCAGGTTAGCCAGGACGATACGGCTGTCGGGCTATACCTTTGCTGTTTTCTTAGGTTTTCTACACAACACGAGAGCAGAAAAAGGATGCACGACACGGGAGCGAACGAAGGAAATAATTGCACGATACGGGTAGGTAGAATAGTAAAATGCAGTAGCCCGACACGGTAAAAGCTTTGCACTATATATAGAGATCCCAACCGGGGGTAAAATGGGTAATTCTGGGACGAGCGTCGGCCGTTGGGATAAGTCATTCCCGAGACGGGTAGTCTATCCGTCGTCACAAGGGTAATTACTTCTCTTGCACGATACTGGTGCACGCCGCCCAGGCATGTCACCCGTCACGGTCGTTGCGATGCCTGAAATACCATCGCCTGATATGAGCATGTTCAGTGCGCCGTTTGAGCTGCCGCCCGATCCGGTCAGGAAAAAGTGTTACCTTCCCAATGCACGGTCGCTCGACACAAGGCCCTAAGGAAAAGAAACACTAGATAAAAACCAAAATGTGAAGCGAAGGAAAAAGGAGATTTATGGGTAAAACATCATCGACCTAAGGCTAAGTCCCTGGCCTCAGATAGTGTTACTCATCCAGGTCTATAAAACAAAGCAGTGGCCCATAAAATAAAAGAGTCAGCGCATATGGCGCATGTACTGACTCGAGCCTTATTACAGTCCAAATGTTCGTAATGTTTGTTTTGCAGGAAAGTAAATTGCATCCTATTCTAGAAAAGGAAAAAAAAAGCTCGGGCTGCCTCCCGAGGAGCGTTGTAGTTTTCGTATCTAGCTTGACGTCTTCTAGCTTCTTCACTTGTTAGCTTCTGGCATCATCCATCTCGTACAACTCGATCCCCGTTTCTCTCGATCACTGCCCTGCCTTCTTTGCCGTTTCGGTATTGGATGGTATTTTTCCAGAAGGATTCTTTATTAATTCAGCCATTTGAGCTAATTGCTGATCAATTTGACATTGATGCGTCTGCATATCCTCCATTTGGACCTGCAATGAGTTCAAAACACCCAAATTTGATAGTGCACTCTGCGCTAACTGGTTGTTAATTGTGTCCTGCCTTTTTACAAAATCAAACAGCTGTCCAACCACATATGATTGGCTAGAAACCTTATCTTGTCCCTGTTCTCTGGCTGATCCTTGATATTTAACTTGCCCCTGGAAGTTTCCTTTGTTCGACTGGAAGGAGGTGTTTTTGGCGTACTGACTTGGTCCTCCCCTCTTTTCGAATGCTTGGGGTGGCTTAGAGGAACTATGCAGCTGATGTGAGTTCTCAGCTGCATCCTTGTTGCTGTAACTGAAACCAGGGTGGCCCGGCCTTTTAAAATTTACAAAAGAGACATTTTCAATCTCTTCGGCCTCAGATTCAGTATCTCTTGACGCGTCTGATACGGTGTAGATGCAATTATCTACCCCATGCCCCCCTTCTCCACATGTTACACACTTCATTACTTTTTCAACCTGCTTCTTCCCTTTTCCGCCAGATTCCCTTAGCTGCTTGACATCTGTATCTATCCTCTAAATCTGAGAAGTAATATCCTCCACAGCCTTGGATTCAGAAGAAGGTCCTTCACTAACCTTCTTATCCTGCCCTCTGTCAGATCTATCATAATTAGTGCCGGCTTGAAGCTCGGCCATGTTTTTGATGATCTTCTCAGACCTGCTCGGCTTCTTCCCTAGGAAGTCACTTCCTGCTGCAGCATTTAGTGAAACCCTTTCGTCGAGAGTTAGACTGTTATAGAAGGTAGTGATAAGGAAACCTTTCTTGTAGTTATGGTGAGGGCAGTCCCTCTGATATTCTTGGTATCGCTCCCAAGTGTCGTGGAGGTTCTCATTGGGCCTTTGCATGAAGGAAGTTATCCTTTGTTTGTTCCTTACTATCTTCTCAGTTGGATAGGACTTGTTCACGAAAGCGTCTGCCAGTGCTCCCCATCCATTTAGAGCTTGGTGGTGAAGTCCCAGATACCACAACAGAGCCTTATATCCCAAATAGAAGATGAAGCCCTTGCAGTAGATGACCTCCTGGGGGACACCCCGCATCTTAATGGTGTCACATATATTCTTGAAAGCATCCAAGTGATGATAGGGGTTGTCATTCTTGGAGCTCCCCCTAAAGCTTTTATTTTGGATCATGGAGATTACAGATGGCTTGAGCTCAAAATTGGTGGCGTTGAATCGTGGGATTATGATAGGGTACCGGGAATTGTTAGCCTTTTTGGAAGCTAACTCCCTCAGTGTTTTCTCTTCCTCTTCTGAATCATTGATGTCACTGCCTTCCTGGTGTCGTTCTTGATTTATGTGATTTCTTCTGTGCCTTTGGTGGTAGCGACGTCTATCACGGCGAGGATCTTCCTCAAACTACTCCATTTCTGGATCTTTGAGTTGATCATTTTTGTTGTAGCGGTCGTTGCCCTATGGTGGAGGCGAATGAGGCCTAGCCCTTCCTTAGCGTTCCCCTTCTGAATGGGGTGGTTCGACGCGAGGTGGCATGTTGGATGGGGTCGGTGCTCAGTTGAACAAAATGGTTTCTTCTGAGTACCTGAGCATCGTGTAACAATCAAGTTAGAAAATCTGTTATCAATAATATGAATTATTCATTTCAGGCAAAGAATAATAATAATAATAAAGAAAGGAAAAAGAGAGTGTTGTCAAGCTTATTTCTAAGCTTGAGGCACTAGAGTGTAGTTAGTGGATTCGGGTTCATCAACAGTACCGTTTTGCCTTGTCCCCGACAACGACGCCAAAAAGTTGACCGGCCTAAATCGCGCATCCGAAAAGTGGAGGCAGATTTGAAGTACTCAGACTTTTAAATTTATAACTCGAAACCTTCTACGCCCCCGCAACTTTGTTTACGGGGTCGAAGTAGATATACGGGGTCAAACACAGGGACAAGGGTGGTAGTGTTGAGAATGCTGAATCGACACGTTACACTCCGGTAAGGGAAAAGAGATGATAAAATCCCGCAAGGGAACAGCTGGTTAAGGTCGATAAAACAAAAGAGATCGATCTCCAACTGGAGCTACGAGGAAGATTAAGGTTTTAAGCAATTATCAGTTTTTAGGGGGTTTTGTGCAACGGAAACAAAGAGATAACACTAATGCTATAGTAATGTACGAAGGAGAAAACTCCGATAAAACAAGCGGCAGCAGAAACATCTTGTACCCCTCCTCTCGAAGTTGGTACCTCTAACCAAGCATCGACACCCCTCTCGAGGTTGTTGGGCTTAAGTTAGAGTGGAAAGGTTACTAAAGCAACTCTGATTCCAGGCACTCTCGTACTCCAGAATCTGACCAAACACTAGAGCCACAACACCTCTCTCAAGGCTGTTGCAACGGGAAAACACGATTCGGTAGCTAAACGAAATGCAATCCAAGCGTACAAGCTAGAGTTCAGATGTTAAACATAGCGATTATCCAACAAAGGTACCAAACATAAAGCAGCAGCTAATTAAACTCTACTATTTCCATTAACATATAAAGGTTTGATTACATTGCATAAGTAAAAGAAGTAAATGACTGAAATATTAAAGATAAATGTCGCCTCCTTGATCTAGAAGGGCGACAGATAGCACCAGACTCTCCAGCCCAATACCGCGCAGGGGCCTTTCCCGATACCCCCGTGTCGGGCGACACCCTCTCGGGCGGTATGCTCGTAACGGGCAGACATATCGTGCGACTTGCCCTTGCCTGATACGATCATGTCAGGTGGCACCCTCTCGGGCGACATGCCGTGACTGGCGATGCATATCGGGGTTCGGGATCGTGCTGGGCTAGAATGGTGCTACTAGTATCGGTCACTTGTATCGGGTATCCTTGTTGGCCGATATCGGCCTGCAGTGGTGCCCGACACATCCCTAAGTGAACCATTCCCTCCCTCTCAGGATGGGGAAGTGCTCACCTAGAATCGCCCAGCACAACCACTGAGGCACGACATGCTAGCTCTTGAAGCTTTCCTGAGTTGGCTTGGGTAGGGTTCTGACCCGTCCCATCGGAGTCCTGTAGCTGCTATTTATATGAAGCGGTTGTGGAAGTTATGGTGCTCCAGCCGCCACATGTTCTTCCTTCAGGTCCATTATTGCGCCCCCAGGGATGTCCGATATGCATGTCGCCCGGTACAAAGATGTCAGGCTGTCGGTCAAGTTGATGAGTGGCGCCTGTCGGTTGGTGGCCCGTATCGCCTGCCACACTTTGGCAGTCGTGACGGGTTTCGCTCCCAGTCAGGTAAACGGCGTATCACTCATCTGCTTCCTCTTGCGCGACACCCTTGTGTCGCGCGTCTGTCTATCACACTCCCCTATCGGGCAGTGAGCGTATCGGTTGTCTTCCTAGGAAAAAGGCCGATGTAGGTAGGACACGTTTATGGGCCGGGACAGGCCTTTTTTATGATAAATGAGTCAAAAATGGAGGAAAACTATGCAAAAGATGGTAAAATTGAGTTAAGAGCATAGCGAGGCCTGTTTATTCAAAAAAATATATAAAAAGAGAGGAAAACAGTTTAAAAGGGCAGTTTTGATAATGAAATAAGGGCCAAAAACATCACAAAATCTAGTGTTATCACTATTTCCATAGGTCTTCACTACTCGGTGCTTGTAGAGGACACAATCCGAGTTTTACATGGTGGAGTATTTGGAGAGCCAAAGCAGTGCTAGTTGAAGGCGTAAGTTGGCGAGTGGGAAATGGGAGACACATTCGTATCTGGACAGACAGATGGCTAAAGCGGCATCAAACCTATTTTCAAGAATCACATCCTTCACTGCCCAGAGAAAAAGAATTTGTACATGAGCTCATAGATGTGGAAGTTGGAAAATGGAATTCCCAGATCATAGAGGAGACTTTCCCTCTAGACATTCAAGCTAGTACCTCGCAACTCCTATTAGCCATCATCTCCCTGAAGATGTTCTGATGTGGTGGTCAGACACAAAAAGCTGCTTCTCAGTAAAGTCAGCCTATTGGTTGTGTGTTCTGGGAAAGGAGGAATTAATTAGATCGCGCATAGGGGACAGAGATGAAGTCTGGAAGACTATGTCGAGAGCTCAACTACCTCTAAAAGTTTCGCATTTCCTATGGCGAGCTTGTACGGGGGGGGGGGGGGTGGGGGCTGGCGAGAAAGGGTAGACTATGGGACAAACACTGCATTGCTGACGGCAGTTGCTCTAGGTGTAGTGAGTCAAAGGAAACCATCACTCATGCCATCTTTGAGTGTCTGGTGGTTGGTGCAATCTGGTAGTGTGAACTCGGTCCTATCCGATTATAGGAGTTGAACGACAAACATCCTGTGGAGGCTTTGCTTCACGTACATACCAGCCTCAACCCTCCTGAGTTTATGAGAACCGTTGGCTTGATGTGGGCGAAGTGGACCTACAGAAACAAGTGCATCTTCAATAATATGGAGGTAAATGTGACCTCAATCATCAGGCAAGCGATCATCTTCATGGAAGACTATATAAGATTCAATGAGGGGGCACGGGACAGAGGGCCGGAAACCATGGCCACGGCTACACCAACATGGTCACGGCTGCCCCATGGCAGACTAAAGATCAACTATGATGTGGCTATGGGACAGAATGGTCGGTCTGAGATGGGAGGAGCTATTAGAGATGTCGATGGGAGGCTCATGGTAGTGGTAGCTGAACACGGTGCTAATCTGGGAGACGTGTAGATCGTAGAGGCTCAGGCAATGCTAGCAGCAGTTAAGCAAGCATCAACTTGGGGCTTCATTTCAGTGAACGTGGAATCCAATTCGAAAGTTGTTATTGATGCCCTTCTCAATCCCCACATGAGAAGAGACCATCTGGGTCTTATTATAAATGACATCAAGTTTGTAGTTAGCTCTTTTATTTTTTTCTCGTTTTCTTTTATTAAGAGGGATTTTAATAGGTTGGCACATGATGTCGCTAAAAGTGCCTTATATGGTATGATTAGTTCAACTAAGGAGCCAACTTCTTTCCCAAACTTGCTGTGGGAAGTTGCTCGTTCTGATTTAGATTAAATAAAATGGTTCCGCCTTCAAAAAAAAGTTGTTGTTGTGTTGTGCCACATTTTCTTTGGCTAGCATTTTTTATGAAAACAAAAAGGATCAATGAGAACATTGACAACAAGAAAAAAGTTGTCTAGATTTTTCTATTTATTTGATGCTGAGAAAATCTTGAAAGAAGTGCTTGTTTCATGTAAGTCTCATGTCGGTTACAAGTTTGGGCCTAAAATTCTTTATCATCTGCATGTGTTGGCTCGTTAGCTTCATCTTTGACATTGCCAAGAGCCTTCTTTTTCTTATCAACATAACAAAACGTTGATATTTGATTAAAATGTTGACCACTACAACAACTGAACCATAGACAAAGAACAATAAGGAGGGTACAATATAATTATTCCATATCTTTCTAGACTGTCACTTTTCTTAGAATGAGTAATAAGTACCAATATTCTATGACCAACTACAAACATCTTTTATAATGTGTTATTACCAAAAATTTAGAAATTCTTCTTGTTCACTTTGGGAATAAAACTCTTCATTAGAAGTCTAACAAAACATAGTTGTGTTTGTATGAATTACTTTATTTATGTCCATATTCAACTAATACAAATAGAATAATTACATTTTCAATAGTGAATGCAGCTATAAATGCATAGAGAAAACATGTTTACCATAAGTTAGATGTCATGTCCCCTCATTGTTTTAAACATATGTCAAGACATGACGTTGTCAAATGAGATTTATACTACATAAGAACAATGTAAGTGAATCAAATCCAATCTTACACCATAACTAGTTAATCCAATCTTAGGGGTCATGTTATTACCTATGTCCACAACGTCTGTGTTACCTACAAATTCTAGCTATGTTTCCACTACATTTCCCAATCTACCCCTACATGACCTAGTGCTTCCTCCACCATCTATATATATGTGGGTGGTTCTTGTAGCTCAAGGTTAGCTACCTCCTACCCCCTCCTATCTCCCTATTTCACCCCTTAGCCATTCCACTCCATTTCCACCTCCATTTCACTCCATTTCTCAATTTCCGCTACAAAAACCTCGTTTCCAAGCTTCCATCCACTTCACACCATCATTCCACATCACTCCACCCAATAAAGGAGGATTTGTCACCCTAAAAACAACTCGAGATGAGGATTTACTCATCTACATTGAGCTCCATGGATACTTCTTCCCCTTTCTCTTCACTTTTTATTTTTTCCATTTTCATGAGTACCTTTTTTTATGACGAGGAACATCTCCTAGAACGAGCTAATAATGGACTCTCCCTAGAAGGTTAAACTCAGGGGTCATATGTGTGGTGGTCATTCACCCCCATGCCGCACTTGATAGTGTGTTATGTCGTTGCAGCTGTCGCTAGTCAGAACACCCACCCACCACTTTTTCCATGAGTAGCTAGACCCCTTTGGTAGGCTGTTTGGAGTCAAAAATGTTACTTTGATACCATGTTGGAGGAAAATGATATGTAAACTTTTTTATTTCATTTATTAATGATTATGATCTATTTATGTCTCATTCTCCATAAATTGCTTGTTGTTTTGTGTGTGAAATCACCTAGGTTTGTTGGGAAATTGACTATATGTGGCAATTTTAGGAATTGCTCCTATGTCCAAATCATGGATCCCTAGGTTGCCTCCCCTCTTCATAATACTAATAAATCTCTTTAACACTAGGTGAGGGATATACGTATCGAGATTAGATGCATTTAGTGCAATTAGCATGGAGCCATCTCAAGGCTAGAATGTGGGGGAATTTGGGTCCAAAGCCTTAGTTTCACCTCCTCAATACTACCCTTGGACCTTAATTGCCCTAGGAATATCTAATATAAAAATCTAGACTTGATATGATCCTAATTGAATTCCATCTAAACCCTAATTTAAATGAGCCTCGTAAGCGTGAATAGGAAATGGTTGGGTCTAGTTGCCTCTCTCATGCCTTGTCTCATCCATGGTCAATTAGTAGTTTAGGGAAATTCACTACCATCTAACTTGTTGTTTGGTTTGGATGATTTAATAGATGAATAATGTTTGCATGTTATCACCGCAACCTAATTTGTAAGTTCATTTCCCTAAATAGTCCACACCTTCTTTAAATGCATTTAAACCCTAGTTTATCTTCTTGCTTAGTTCATGCTTATTTAGACTGTCTCTTTCCATTCCTAGTTAATTGCTCATGTTTTTGTGTTTTCCTAGCTCATTTATCTCTTTGATTTCCTTGTAGCCCTAATTGATAGTGTAATACATCCTAGTGCTTTCCTGCTTTGTTTGTATTCTTTTCTTTCTTTGTTTGCTTATCTTTCTATTCTTAGCTAAGCCATTTCCTGCTTAAGTAGTCTTAATCTTGTCTAGGGCTAAAGTAGGTTACTTCATTGCCCTTAATTTTTTGTTTGTTCACCCCTACTTTAATAAAAAAACCCCAATCAAACCCTTAACCCTAGACTTTACAATAGTAACCTAGCACAAAATGACCAAACTCTAGTAAACACCATAGATCATTTCTAATTGTGGTGTGACCTTACCCTTTGGCAATGTCTTTTTCTAGTTTGTTTTGGTAGCGTCTGAGACATACACCACCCCTTCATTTTTTATGTCATGATTTTAGAGTCTCAATATAAGCATCAGAGTCTAAGATTAGGGTTTTCATAGATTAAACACCATAATCAAGTTATTAGATAATTTAGATAATCAAAGGATCATGTTTGAGAGATATGAGTGATATTTAAATAAGATTTATGAGTCAAAATTGTTTTTAAATGATTTCATAGGTTTTTATCATCAAAATGAACTACTTGATCATAACTTTTGTATAAGGGACACAAAAGATATGGTTTTTTCTAATTTGATCCATTTATTGGAATATTGCTTAAAGGGAGGGTAATTGTCAAAAAAATATATAATAAAAAAATAAATGACCTATGATCAGTTGGTCAAACGTTGACCAAGGTGTGATCTCACAATTGAGAGGTTGTCAGCCTCCCAAGAACATACGTGATAGAAGGAAAGGAGAGAAAGGCCATGACTATCGATCTTGGAACTTGGTTAAAGTGTGGCCGTGATCCAACAGTCATAGTTGCTTGTCCTATAGAAGAAACTTCTCATGTGGGTGAGGATGCCCCACGGAGGCAGGTTTCCACAAAATAAAGGGTTTTTGCTAGAGACAGAAAAGAAGTGTGTCTGGTGGTTTTGTGGGATGAAGACAAAGTAGTAGGGGAGTTTATAGACTATTGGGGTGGGATATCAGTTCTTGTGAAAGTGAAACAATAGGAAAGGGGGTGACTATCTTTGATTGGATTCCAAGGTAGAGGTTCAAACATTTAGTGTATGTAGAAGCATCAAGGAGATCAGAGGGTGCAAAATAGAGAAAACTCACAGTCCATGAGGGTTTTCTTGAGCTTGGGTTACATCTAGGGTTTGTTGTCTTCTTCGCCCACCCTCCCATCCCAAGGTAGGAGATAACTAAGCACCACTGGATCTTAATCATAAAGTCCTTGGGTCATGGGTTAGGTTGAAACTAGTGGCTTTTATAGGAAAATATGGCTACAACTAAGGCAGCGGAAAGAAAAATTCAACTCCAATATTACTCTTAGATAGTATGTCATGTCAATAATTATGAACTAGGAAGGAAAGGTTGTAAGGAATATAGATAATCTTGGAGAAGTCCATTGACTATCCTTGTGGCAGAGTGCTTCTTATTTCAAGTTGCACCTAGTCAGTTGTCGTCTACATCCTCCTAGTCTGGTACCACAGACAGTGGTTGATGGTGTATTCCTAGGGGGTGGCAAAGGATATGTGTTCCACACAGACCATCAAGAACTCATGTCATTCTTTTCGCAACTGACAAGAAGGAGTTGCCCTTCTAGTATATGTGCTAGAGTCGATTTACTCTCCGAATTGTATCTCCCTTGTTGTTCCTCTATTTTACCGATTGAACTTGGTTCCGTTCTCACGTTACTAAAAATGTGAGAAGACAATAATTGTCATAGCTTATTGTTGTGTCTATGAAAGTCTTGACTTACCATCTATTTAAAGTCAGGGTTCAAATTTCTAGACAGATTGGGAGTCAAAGAAATGGAATTCACAAATTTTTTGAAAGGTATAAATCCATGAACTGCTAGGTTCAAGCATGAACCGATTGGTTCTAATGTAGAATGCCAATTCAACCCTTGGACCAATCAGTTCACATACTTTCCTATTCACAAATAAATTGACATTTAGTTTCTAATTTAATGCAAAACATGATATCTGCCTCATTCCTTATTCCAATCCCATCGATCAACCAAATTGTCACTTCACAACCTACACTGCTCAAGTCTTGAATATGAACTGATCGGTTCACTAACTAAACTGGTCATTTCAGAGTTGTGATTTCCAACTATGATTAAATTCAATACCTAACACTTTCATAATCAAGTTTGAACAATATTCATGAGTAACCTCATTTTCCATGTGTATCCTATGTGTGTGCCCTATAAGTCCCACATTATAATGGAAGTGAATGTCCATAACCAACTTATGTCATCACAAGTGATGAGTGGTATCTAGAAAGACAAAATAGCTATCCAAAGTAATTGGAATGTTGGAGAACAACTTCAACCCAAAATTTGAGATAGTGTTACAGTGGTTGTATAGTTCCTTTGTCACTGATATCCAGATTGAACTTGAGGGGGGCATGGTAGTGGTGTATGAACATGATTGAATTGATAAATGAATGAAAATAATAGGGAATGTGCCAATTTGTACATGACGTCCGTATGTGTGCCTTGAGAGCCAATCATATGATGATTTGATTAGCATATAATGTAATTGATTTGATAAATAAAAAATGTAAGGTTCTAATTTATTCTAATTCAATCAATTATGAGATAATGATGAAGTAGAATGAGTGTCTAAAGAATGCCATTACTCATTGACATATGTCTTCATGTTAAGAACCTAGATAATGCAATCATACGGATGTTAAGAGGATATATTCTTGTTATGTTCCTACTCGGATGTCATTATGGAATGTTCATAGACAACAATGACACATCAAGACTAGAGTTAGTGTAGGTTGATGACAGTGTCTCATTAGTCATGATATATGATATCAAACCAATCATATAGATACATGTTAGAGAACAGTGTATCAGATAGACCCACCTTGAGAGTGACACATGGAACCATGACATGGTAGTCGGAATCATCTCTCAAAGTGATGGTGGTGTTTGTGATTCTTAGACATGAAGTCATTACACTCATAACATGTTGTTCTGTGTATCTTAACATCATCAGACGTAGTCATGAAATATGGATTACCATAAAGGTAATGATTGAGTGCATTATAACACATGGGGATGATTGCAACTGATGTAGATGGGATTTGTCCCTCCTAAGGGAGTTTGATGTCTAGGACACTTGAAATGTGAGACTGAGAAAAGCATGTAGAGTATACATGTCAATCGATATATGATACTGAAATCACATATATCTCAAACAATCTTCTCTAGTTCAAGAAACATGAATGAACGTTGATAGGATGACAACTCCATGCCTCAAGTTCATTTAGGATATCAGTTACAAAGCAGTTATACATTCACTATAACACCAATCACAGATTGTAGTTTGAAATATGTTGTCCAACTTTCCATAAATATCAGGTAGCAATGATGTGTGATTAGACATCGCTCTTTCCTTGTGATGTGATAAGCTAGTTATGGACATTCACTGTCAATGTATATTGGAATGTATAGGGTCACACACATAGGATTCACATGGAATATAAGTTTATGTATAAAATATGTTTACATTGATAACTAAAGATTTTAGATACTCAATTAAACATTAAATTAACTAACTTGACTCAAATCACCAAGATCAAGTGTTGAACCAATTGATTAGAATGTCATGTTGATTGAGAATTGAATTGGCTTATTTCTGCACAACTTGGAGTTGCAGCTTTCAACTGTTCTCTGATCACTACAATCTTCTCAGTTGTAAAATCCACTATCACTGGTCCAAGCATCTACTTTTCACCCACTTCATACCAAAAATATGGGTGATCTACACTTTTTTCCATACTGAGCTTCATACGGAGCCATACCAAGACTGGAATGGTGATTGTTGTTGTATGCAAACTCTATAAGGCTCAAGTGTTTTCCCAACTTCCAGTGAAATGGAAGACACATGCTCTCAGCATGTCCTCAAGAGTCTGAATGGTCCTCTCGGACTGACCATCTGTTTGTGGGTGAAAAGTTGTACTAAACCTCAACGTTGTGCCCAAAGCTCGATTCTCAGTGCAACTGATTTCAAAAACCTTGAACTTAGGATCTCTATCAGATATAATTGACACTGGAATACCATGCAGCCTGACTATCTCATCCATGTATATCTTAGCCAACTTTGGGACATCAAACGTTGACTTAACAGGAAGAAAGTGAGCAGACTTAGTCAATCTATCCACAATCACCCATATCGACTCACAACCTCTAGGAGTCTTGGGCAACCCTACCACAAAATTCATTGTGATATGTTCCCATTTCCACTCGGCTATAGGAAGAGATTGCAAGGTACCTATAGGTTTCTGGTGTTCAGCCTTACCCTGCTGACACACATTGCATGTAGCTACATACTCAGCTACATCCTTCTTCATACCAGGCCACCAGTACAACTCCTTAAGATTCATGTACATCTTAGTGTTGCCTGGATGCATAGCGTGCATTGATGCATGTGCTTCCTTAAGAATCTACTCTATCAAATCACTGTCTTGAGGTACACAAAACCTGTCATGCTGATACAACACACCATCATCTGAAAACCTAAACTATGGTTTTTTTCCCCATGTCATGTTATGTATGATCTGCTGTAACTCACTATCATTCTGCTGAAGTTCCTTGATTTGATCATAAAAAGTAGGCTTGACTTGCATCTGTGCAATCAAACCACTATGTGATGTCACCCTAAAGTCTAAGTTCAACTTCCGCATATCTACTAGTATGTCTCTCTCATAACACGCCATAGAGAATACATCAGTTGTTGAACTTGACTTCCTGCTGAGGGCATCTGCTACCACATTCGTCTTTCTAGGGTGATAATCTATCGTCACATCATAATCCATGACCAATTCTAACCATCTCCACTGTCTAAGATTTAGATCCCTCTCGGTGAATATATATTTCAAACTCTTACGATCTGTAAAGACCTAGCATGCTTCACCATAAAGATAGTGATGCCATGTCTTAAGAGCATGAACTACAACAACTAATTCCAAATCATGTGTCAGTTAATACACCTCATTCATTACTACTTACCTTTTGTTACTTATCCTTCTCATTTAGGTCATATAGAATAATCATCTTTAAAATTGAAACATACAAGGTAAGAATAGTTTATCCATCATTCTTGTTATTACTACAATAATTTATTTCATATCGCACTTCACTTATGTTGTATTCCTCCTTTTGTTCAAAACTCACTTGTTACATTTCAAATTTGTATCTTACTCTTTTCTCTGAATCATTTTCAAATTGTTTATCTACCTTTCAAATTAGCTACCTTAAAACCCAGGATTCTATTAGTGCTAGTTACCTTTCATAGTGTAAATATCATGATCTTGTTTATTAAAGATGCTAGTATTTAAGGTCGAATCACTAGTGAGATCCCTTGAACTACTTCAACTCTAAACATTCTAGGGTTTGGTCCTTATGAGTAACATAGCATTCTTATGATGTGACATTTCTCCCTTAGTTTGAAATTCAAACATTGGATCACATAAGTTTTACTAAAGTCTTCCTTATCTTATCACTGGAATTTCCTTTCTCTTACTTAGACATTCCGATAAATTACATTCTCAATTTACCTTGCTAGGGTTTGATCATCATATTGTTTGTCATTATTTCATTCACTTAGACGTCTCTACCATGGTAGTTATGTATCATATATGATTCATTTTCTTATCACTTCATCCCACATTGCTCTCATTAAGGAAGATATGAAAGAGAAGATGATTCTAAGAATTTGAATTCTTATCTTCAAACATTCCCTTATTACATTTCTCGTATGTAGGTTTAATTCATTATCAACAAGGATACCTGACTAATTAGCACTTGCTTGAGTGTCGCAATCTCTTTCTTTTATAATCTATATTACCCCCTCAAACTTCAAACCCTTCCCTATATTTCCATAATCCTCTTACCATATCCTACTCTTTCGATCGTGTTTCTTATTTATGTGTATTTTCACGTATACCATGTTGCATATTTTTTATTTATCCTTATACTAATGTGAAGTTGAAATTTTATATCAATATTTTGTTTACTAGTTTCACCTTATGTTTAATCATTACATATGCTTTATTTTAAAACAAACAGCTCATGCATGGGTCAAACTTAGTTCCTTTTGAATCAATTTCTTTCTTCTGGAATATAGTCTACCTTTGTATGACTCATTCATTTTCTAAGCTACATTTTTGTTATTGTTTTAGAAACTAATTTGTTAGTCTATAGAGGCTTAGAATCCAAAGGTAGTATGTATGAATGTATTAAACTTTATAATAATGGTATACATTTCATGCTCTCAATTATGTCATGTAATCCTCATTCCTTAATCAAGATGATCATTTCTAACATTTCTCTTTGATTCAACTAAGTTTCTTGTTCTGGTTTTATGATTTACATGTTCATCTAATTCTTTTCATTTTAACACCTCTGAAGACTCTTCATTTCTATGTACGTATTCCATACTTAATTTTTTTTCCTTTTCTTTGGAGTACATAAAAGTGTTTTACTCTATTATATGATCCATTCTATGGTTGATTCTTACTATCTTAGCCCTTACATACTTTTCTCATATTTTTTCCATATTCTCATAATTAGAGCTCATATAATACTAATCATTAAATTAAATCCGAACCTTATATCGTGTTCCTTAATTTCCAATTAAGGATTGCTCATATGAGGCCCCAATGTTGGGTCTCTGATATCAGTTCCAACTAATTCTTTGTTGTTCTAATCTTTCCCTTATATCTCAACATCTTAGTGTATGTACATTCTCACTATGATGCAGGTCTAAATTATCTAGAGTCTACATGATACAAAGAATATAAATAATAAGTAAATCACTTCATGACACACAACAATATAAAAGAATCATATTTATTCTACAATTTGAAAATCTAAATTCATACATATAAGAGAATTTCTAGTGATCTCCAATCAAATAAGGAATATAAAGAAGGAGTTTTATCACGTCCTATGTTTAATCTCTTACTCCTACATTAATTTCTGGTTTCTTAACCCTAAGATTTCTAGGGTTTCTCTCTAGCCCATCCTTCCTCTACATACATGTCCAGGGTATTAAGGAAAGAACAAACAGAGTAACTTGATACTGGTCCATCTAAGTACTCATATACCTGGCCAGGGTATCTAAATACTCAGACCCCCCAGAGCTAAAGACACATCACTTCCTATCTACCTCACTAATAACTCCAACTTTCTGTCCTAATGGTCCCTAACATCTCAGCCTAAGCTCTTAGATTGGTCCTTGTAAGCACATCCTCTTCCAGCCATCGACAATAGTATAATAGAACACTTCCTATTAGAAGGAAAACACCTAAGTCCTAATCCTATTGGTCTCTTATCATCCCCTGACCTTGACATAGAGTAACCAGGTACTCAACCTATGCTCTGATACTAAAACTATTGTGACGCCCCGACCTCCATGCCATCTCTAATGACCATGAACACCGGGGATTCACCCTCAGTAAACCACCCTTAACTTTTTCTTTACTTAATCACTTAGATTAACTTAAAGGAAAACCATAAAACTTAAATAACATCGAATCGCAATAAAACTACGGAAGCTACTTACTATTTACCTTACTATGAAAATAAACAAACTTACATGACATATTACATTGTTCTTACTAAATATAAAACACATCAGATAACTGAAAACTAAACTACATATTACACCACATTCTCTCTATCTCACCACATGCCCAAGGACCCAGGGGAAAGGACCAAGAGACCTCTAAACCTAACTAAACACTACCTTCTAAGCATCTGGGTGATACGATCCTTCAGCTTCCTCGTGCTGACGCTGACCTGAAAAAAATGTTTCAGTAGGTTGGTCAGCTACTGGCTAAGTGAATAAAATTTCACCCAACCATGCCAGATAACTCATATCATGTTTATTATTTGGAAATTAAACTACAAGAAATACTATACTAAATAGATCTAAACAATATAATTTAAATGTCAAAAGATGCCAACATTTCATTAAGATAACAACTAGTGCAAAGCTGTAGATACAATTAAATAACAGAGAATACTAAAATTTCATTTAAAGAACAACTACTGTGAAAGTAACTCAAATCTTTCTTAACTCTTAAAGTTATAAAAACTCTATGAACCTATATGGACATATTTTATCTTATGCCCTGATCATATCTAGTGTACTCTACATATGAAGACTCGTAGCGAACTATGATCCCACCATACCAGACTTAGCCGACACCCCAGGATAGCTAAGTCTGACTACTCTCCTGGTCTGCAATAAGGAAACTAGCTCTCTGGCCTTGGCATTCCTATGGTGTCATAAACTGGACTCCTCCTCTAACCTGAGCACACAGGTGGAGAGTCAAGCCATGCCACCATGACTTCTGGTTAATGTTGGACATGCTTTTTCTGTATTTCAGTGCCACTAGGACTTCTGGTTAATGTTGGATACTACAAACTATACTCTCGTGCCACTAGGACTTCTGGTTGATATTGGATACTACAAACTGTACTCTCGTGCCACCAGGACTTCTGGTTGATGTTGGGCATGCTTTTCTGATCCCCGTATACTGGATTCTGCCAGGGTTAGGTAATTTCACCCCTAAGGCGCAGACCTCACAAAAGGGTTCTACGGTGTCAGGGCTCTTAAATCTAAAAATTTTATTATTTCCTAGAAAACACTTATTATATTGAACCTTTTTCTTACTTATACTCGATTATGGTATTTCTATGGTATCTTGTCTATTTAATTGTAGTTCAAATCACAATATGAATATCATTCTAGAACTCACAGAGCAGTATACTAAAAAACATTGTAAATATTGAGTAATCTATATACCATGCATGCAGGCAGATTAAAAATTCATAAATAACCCAAATTTATGTCAATTTGGCACATACAGACTGAATCATGCAATTGAACATCTTATTGCACTGATAAGAGTAAATTACTCCACATATGAGAATTCGTCAGTAGCATTTGTTAATTATCTGAAATTTCTCGAAAAACATGCACATTAACCCTAATCTTGGTTTGTGCATCACATAACTCAATTAAGAGTTACTTACGTATCATAACATGAATTATTAATAATAATTGGGAATTTCTAATAATATCTCAGAGAAACAAGCCAATTCATGTAAATATTAATTCACTCACATTAAACATAACATGGAGCATGCAACTAGGGTTTCATTGTATATTTTCATGTTATCGTACTTTCTTTGAAATCGTGCATCTGATAATTTACTAAAATTGTACAGCTTGGGTTTATAACCAAACCATATCAATATTGGTCGCTTGATACTGATTTCGGCATTTAAATTGATCAATTTAGGTTTCGACCAATCATGTAAATTTCTTGGTCCAAACCACACTAATTGTAACATCCCTCACTTGGGTTATAAACTAACCCTAGGTGTTTTGCCTAAATATGTAATTAAACTCTTGTGATTATCTTTTGGCATGTAATTAAGTTCCTAAGGAACATACATTTTCATTTCTGTCCCTTTTAAACAATAATTGTAGTATTGTTTGGTAATACAGGGACCTATGTGCAAATTATCCAGTTAAGGGGTTTAACTTGCAAATTTCACAAGTTAAGATGTTCCTCTGATGATTAGATATCATATGAGTGATATGATGAGTTAAGATGGATTTCCCAAGCTTGGGCATCAAGATGCAGCTTGTGGAATGATCCTTATGCTTAAAAACCCTAATTTGGATGAAAGTGCAATTTACCCAAATGTGGGGTGCAACTTATAAAATACACCATATAGAACATTTTTTATGACTCTTTACATCATTTAGAGTAAAAATGATGAAAGGGACACATGAATGAGTGATCAGATAAGAAAAATGATCTTTGTGCATAAAATTCACTAAGTATGAGGATGGAGACTTGTCATATATGAACTCTAGTTGAAAGTTGGTTTTCTTTACCCTTAGATCTAGAGTTTTGATGAGCTTTACATAAGTTTTGATAGCTTGGGCGTGCCTTAGAAACAAGGAGGGACTTAGGTAAAAATTTCATGTTTTAGAGGTCCTTATGGTGGAAAATAGCCTCAAGTATATAAGCCTTTACCCTTGCAAACCAAGTGAACGTATCCTTTATCCTCTTCATTTCTCATCTTTCTCAAAATGGCCAAGGCAGAGCTCTGGACCTCAGGGAGACGACCAACTAGTGCTAAGGTGAGTAGGAACCATCTTCAAGCTCGAATTCATGAAGGAATTCTTCTTAAAAGGTTGGTTCTATGGTTAACTTCCTTAGATTCTTTGTTCTAGCCGACCATTCCCATCTTTTCCTTGAAGAAACAACCTTGGATGACCTATGGAGCTCAAGATGCCAATAAAGGCTTGAAGCTTGGAAGCTTGGAGCTCTAGGAACCACATTTGAGGCGGGTTTTATAAACTCTAAACTCCTAGCTTTATTATGCATATCTTTGTTCTTACTTTTTGTGCTTAGTTCTTCTTCTACCTCCCTTCTTCCTTGCACTTTTGCAAGCAAAACGGTGGTGTAACTGACCTGAGCAGAGGTTGAGGATGATGGGCGTGGATTACTAGGTAACTTTATCAAACGACTTCGGACCCTTTTTGTCCAAACGGTTGCAACCCGTTTAAGGTCAAACGGTTTCAACCCGTTTGATCTCAAACGATCTTGCAAGATCGTTTGGATCAAAATGGTCTCAAGACCATTTGATAGAGTTGACCAAGGGACGACCGTTTTAGGGTCTGTTCATAATATATTGAATTTCATTTCTACAAATAATTATAATCTAATTCCTAACCAATTGAGAGTTGAAGGCACTTCAACACCCTAACCCTAATCGGGTTGAAATTGCTGATTTCAAGTATAGATCTTGTTGTGTTTTGGGTCGAAGGACCCAAACGGGTTCAAAACCATTTGGGGGTTCATCCAAACGGTCTCACACTCGTTTAGTGACACCCCAAGACTGTTTGAAGGTCTAGGGTTTAGTAAATGTGATGGTTTGAGGGTCCAATTTGAATAGGTTGATGAATTGATAAAAATGCTGATTTTAGACCTATTTAGGGTTCAACCCTTATCCAACCGAATTGGTTTTTGGTCAAACTTTGGGAAAACAGTCTCAAGACCATTTGGAGGTCACCCAAATGATCTCAAGACTGTTTGGGCCAAGTTTGGGCCCAATCGGAGGTCAATTGATAGGTTCAACCTTCAATTGATTCACATTGTTGAACATTGAAGATTATCCGATTGAAACCCTAATTGAGATAGACTTAACACTAATTGGCTTTCAACTGAGGGTCATTTTGGTGTTCAATTAGTTAAGGATAATCCTAATTGATTCAATTTGTAAGTGGTTAACATGGCTTTGGCCAATTGAAGGCTTCAACATAGGAAATCCTATTCAAACATAACCTTTGTGTCACCTTTTATGTTCATGCGGTCTGAAACCATGTAGGTCCACACTCGTTTAAGCCCAAACAGGTTCACACTCGTTTAGGCTTAAATGGGTCCACACTCATTTAAGGTCAAATGGGTTCACACTCATTTAGGCGCAAATGGGTTCACACTCGTTTAAGCTCAAACGGGTTCACACTCGTTTAAGCTCAAACGGGTTCACACTCGTTTAAGGTTAAATGGGTTCACACCTGTTTAAGGTCTAATGGGTTCACACTCGTTTAAGCTCAAACAGGTTCACACTCGTTTAAGGTCAAATGGGTCCACACTCGTTTAAGGCTCAAATGGGGTCAAGGTAATTTGAGATTAAACGAGTTCAAGGTCGTTTAAAACCTAAATGGGTTGAAGGTTGAATGTTAAATCCTAAACCAATTGGAGATTTTCAAGGTTGTTTATACTTAATCACTTGAAGGTGTAAATGGTTCAATGATGATCTAATCAAAACTCTAATGGTAACTTAAGACATTAAGGGACTAAGTGACTAATGAATTGACCCATGATGATGATCAATGGGTAAATTACCAAAATGCCCCTGAGGGGTTAATTTGAGTGATACCTTGTTCTAATCAAACCCTAATCACCTGATAATGATGCTTTGGTTTATGTTAATCAAGGATGACTTGACCCAATCTATCTAGAGTGGTGTAATCACCATCTACTAGTGATAGGAGAGAGAAAGTACCATTTATGGTCAAAACTCAAGTAAAATACCTTCAATGTACTTGAATATGCAAGATTAGGTATGATCCACTTATGTGAGATCATGGAAACCCTAAATATAATAATTGGTGAATCTTAATCTTATCTGAGGGCTTTAATGATGATGTTTCTCATACATGGTGATGTTATGAGATCATTTCACCATGAGGTGAATAGTAAACCCTAATTCTAGGGTGATGACATGTAATGTGAATAGTAAACCCTAATTGGTGAAAATCAGGGAACCTAAACCTTGTAAGAGTATGAGGGTACAACTTTTGATATGAATTGCTTACTATTATCAGTTGAATTAACCATGCAGGTTCTTATACATGATGATGATCATATCCAGGTAAGGATTATGATTTCATATTCATTGAAAGCATGTTATTAGCTTTATGAATAATGACATATGCTGATGCCTAGTAAGTGGCATCTTATGAGAATGATAGGCTGTGAGAGCCATGAGTATCATCAAGGTCATGCTTGTCAGATGACTTATGATGAGATGATTGAGAAATGATAATTGATGAGAGTTAGACTTGATACATTTAGTATTCTACTTTCATAGCTGCTGTTCTAATGATTAATGTTTGAGAACATGTATGATGCTAAAAGAATATTGAAATGTACCTAACTAATCAAGTATAATCATACCATATAGAGCCCTGATCATAGATCCATGATTGTCCGGAGTTAAATGATGGTGAAACAGGTTTTCCTAAGGGAACTCCTGGATCACATACTTTTGAGTATGTGGGGGAATATGGATGTGAATACCCTTACATCCTAGTCTAGGAATTGATGTAGATGTATCTTAATCTATCAATCCTTCACTATGTGTTTATGCCGGGGTAATGTAACACTAATCTCCCGAGTAAATCTTTTGTACCGCATCAATGAGAGATAAACAAGAAATCTTTCGATGGCGAAGAGAGTACAGAATGCCACTGTGACTCTAATAGCGAAGTACCAAAATACCCTGGTAAGCTATAGTAGCAGAGACACTAGATGTCCTGCATGATTGATCCTCATACTAAATGAGGAAGATGAGGTCATAAGAATCCGGCTCTTTTGATGACCTATATATGATACCGATGCGACTTAATAGTGATCGGTTGGAGTATGAGCGGTATACCTCATCTCCGCAGGGCATAATAATGTTTGTAAAACATAATCAACCATGTAGCATATCTGCTTAGGTTGAACTATGAAATACATTGGTTGAAGTTACATTACTTAGTATACATGTTCTTCATATTCCTTAAATGTTGTTGTTCTAATTGATAACAATCTGCTGCCAATCACCTTAAAGCTTTTATTGCTTATGTTGCTCTTTGATTGCTATAATAAAGCTTCTGGCGGAGAGTTATAACTCTCACTGGGACAATTTTTTAAAATTGTCTCACCCCATAGATTTCAACTTTTTAGGTGATCGTCGAGGACGAAGGAACCAGTCTGCAGGTGATCAGAATCAGCAGCAAGAGCACCAGGGGCAGCAGTGAATCTCAGGTGGAGATACTGACTGCTAAGTCATGTATTTAGAAAGTCTTATGTCGTCTCTGTACTCTTAGGTCCTTGGAGTCTTTTGGTCTGAGATTTTGGGTTTTAAATCTTGAGATTTTGTATCTGGCTGTGTATAATCACTCATGAAGTGATCTAACAGAGATGTAGTCTGTTTACCTTGTTTCTTATAAAAGGAGTTTCATGATTTCAGGATCTTGTCTCAAAAAGTTTTAATTTCCGATGATTTTTGTATTATGCTGTTAATCGAATCGCTTCCTCTATGTTTATCTTGTGTTTTGGAGATCAGAGCCCACAATTAGTGGTATCAGAGCTTTAGGTTCGCTGAGTCTACAGAGACATAGGACTTAGAGTATCAAGTCTATCCTTAGTACTTCTTTCTTATCTAATAGAGTCTTTTGCTCCTCAGGAGAAGAAGATAATTAAGGATGTCTGGACCACAGGAGGAGTACGAGGCAGAAAGTAGTGTTGCTGCACCTCGAGAAGGTGCAAGGAACCTAGAAATAGAGCAACTTGTACCTGAGCCACCTATGGAGCCACCTCAGTTTGACCCAGCTAACATGGGAAACCCAGCTGTTCAAACCATGTTCGAGCAGTTTATGACTGCCATGACACACATCACCGATAGGATGCCCATGCCTGCACCTAGGGCACCTACCCATCCTGAAGGACAAGGTATCGGTAAGACATTCGAGCGACTTCGTCGTGTCGGAGCAACCGAGTACTTTGGAACAGCTGATCCTGCAGATGCCGATCTGTGGTTAACCGAGTTAGAGAAAGCTTTCAGAATCTTGAACATCCCAGAAGCTGAGAAGGTTAGACATGCCGTCTATCTTCTCAAAGGAAGTGATGGTCACTGGTGGACCATGGAAGAGCAGAAGAGGCCTGGAGTGGAGATCTCGTGGGAAGATTTTCATTGGGGATTTGTCAACAGATACTTTCCAAAGACATTCCTGGACGAAAAGATCTCTCAGTTTGAGAGATTGAGACAAGGCATGATGAACATTAGCGAGTACGAAGCTAAGTTCATGGAGTTGCTACGATTTTGTCCGCACATGGCTGCCACAAAAGAAGAGAGGATTAGAAGGTTCGAGAAGGGTTTAAACGCCGACTTGACTACTCCCATGTCCACCCTAGAGAGTCGGGAGAGGTTTGCTACCTTCGTTGAGTTAGTCTGAAGGATACAAAAATCCGTAGTCGAGAAGAGACAAACCCATAAGAGATATCTGCAGTTCCAGGGTTCTTCATCTAGAGAATTTAAGAAGCCTAGATTCTCTGCACCTACACCTCCACCACCCAGATCTGGTTCTCAGACACAGTGGTCCCCAAGTAGAGGTAGAGGACGAAGCCTACCACTACAAGAGACTCGCAGTTCAGCATCAATGTCAGTCACAGGACCACCCAGACCACAACAACTGGAAAGAAGCTGCTACAACTGTGGGAAGGTGGGACACTTGATGAAGGACTGCAGGTCTAGGCCTGTCAATATGACATAGCCTTAGAGGTAGAATCAACATGGATCACAGAGAAAGTAGTCTCAAGGAGCAGCTAGGGGACGTGAACAGGCATCCCAAGCTGGATCGTCAGCACCAACTCAACCTCAGGCGACAGCAAGGTTCTATGCTATAAACCCACTAGATGTAGTGGTTAATCCACGAGTTGTGGTAGGTCAGATGGAACTTTTATATTCTGATATGTCTACATCCTGTGTTGTATGTGTTTTGATTGACCCGGGTGCTACGCACTCCTTTATCACTCGAAGAGTGATTCGTAATTGCAATATGACGGTCAGTCATAGGGCAGATTGCTTGTTACTTGAGACTCTGTTGAGAGGGTCTGTTGTGTTGCAAGAGGTATGCTCTCCCTGCATCCTCTTCTTTTTTGATCATCACATTCAAGTGGATCTTATACCACTTGAGATGCAAGGATTTGATATAATCCTTGGGATGGATACCTTGGAAAGGTATAGGGTTGTCTTGGATTGTGAATCCAAGCAGGCAGTGTTTGCTGATGAAAGCAACACATGGATCTTTCAAGGAGAGAGAAAGATTCTACCTACCTGTCTTGTGTCAGCTATGATTGCTGATAAGTTGATGAGGCAAGGATGTTATGCATTCTTGGCCCATGTGGTAGATACTACCATGGAGAGTCCTAACCATGTTGAAGTTCCTATAATCAGGGAATTCGAAGACGTGTTTCCTGAAGAATTTCCAGGTGTGACACCGCCTCGGGAAATTGATTTTGAAATCAATTTGATCCCAGATACCCAACCTATAGCTGAGACACCGTATAGGATGGTGCCTGCTGAGATGGCAGAACTCAAGAAGCAGTTTCAAGAGTTGCTTGACAAGGGTTTCATCCGACCGAGCACTTCACCATCGGGTGCTCTGGTCCTTTTTGTTAAAAAGAAAGACGGGTCAATGCGGTTGTGCATTGATTACAGACAACTAAACAAAGTAATGATAAAGAATAAGTACCCTCTGCCGAGGATTGATGATCTCTTTGACCAGTTGCGTGGTGCAACCGTCTTCTCAAAGATAGATTTGAGGTCTGGATATCATCAACTTCATATTAAGGACAGTGACATACCCAAGTCTACTTTCAGAACAAGGTATGGTCACTATGAGTTCACAGTTATG
Source organism: Alisma plantago-aquatica (assembly GCA_963693085.1). Taxonomy (NCBI): domain Eukaryota; kingdom Viridiplantae; phylum Streptophyta; class Magnoliopsida; order Alismatales; family Alismataceae; genus Alisma; species Alisma plantago-aquatica. The sequence continues at coordinate 1,328,290,849 of OY856410.1, read as the reverse complement.
TCGTTTGTACTAACTAATGCACTGGCTGCATTTATGGAACTCATGAATAGAATCTTTCGACCTTTCCTTGATCAGTGCATTGTTGTCTTCATAGATGGCATTCTGATCTATAGTAAAGATGCTCAGTAGCATGAACAACATCTTCGTCAGGCTCTAACTTTGCTAACGGAACATAAGCTATATGCTAAGTTTAGCAAGTGTGAGTTTTGGCTACCAGAAGTATCTTTTCTTGGACATGTGATATCTGCTTTGGGTATTCGTGTTGACCCTAAAAAGGTAGAATCTGTTCTACAATGGGAACAACCGAAGACACCGACAGAGATTCGTAGTTTCTTGGGGTTGGTCGGCTATTATCGAAGGTACATTAAGAACTTTAGTTCCATAGCCTTACCCTTGACTAAGTTGACCCGGAAGGAAGTTCCTTTTGACTAGAGCGATAAGTGCCAGCAATCTTTTCAATTACTAAAAGAGAGGTTGACAAGTGCACCTGTACTTGTGCTACCTGAGCAAGGCAAAGGATACATAGTTTTCTGTGATGCCTCCAAGAATGGACTCGGATGCGTGTTGATGCAGGATAAACAAGTGATTTCTTTTGCTTCCCGACAGCTTAAGAAACACGAAGAGAATTATCTGACACATGATTTGGAGTTAGCTGCGGTGGTTCATGCCTTGAAGATCTGGAGACATTATCTCTACGGAGAGACATTCCAAATTTTCACAGATCACAAGAACCTAAAGTATATCTTTTCTCAGCATGAACTTAACATTAGACAACGTCGCTGGATGGAGTTAATCAAGGACTACGATTGTACAATTGATTACCATCCAGGATAGGCCAATGTAGTTGCAGATGCCTTGAGTAGGAAATCAGCAACATCAACCATGGATAGAGCACAACTAAACTCTTTAGTATGCTCTAAGAGAGATATGCTTATCTCTTTAAGGCAAAATAATGTACAGTTGAAGGTGTCATTGTTAGTCGGGTTGTTGGCTGAGATGCATATAAAACCTACCCTAAGAGAACAGATTAAGGAGGCACAACAAGTAGATGCAGCAGTTCAACAGATTAGATCGGAGTATGGTAATGAGAAGCGAGATGGTTTCCATGACTCAGATGATGAAGTAGTATGCTATCATGGGAGGATGATAGTGCCAGATAAGGATAACTTGAGAAAGTTAGTCCCGGAAGAAGCTCATTCTTCGATGTATACTATGCATCCAGGGAGCACCAAGATGTATCGAAACTTGAAAGATATGTATTGGTGGCCCGGGATGAAGAAGCATGTTGCAGAGTTTGTGATGAGGTGTCCTGTGTGTCAGCAAGTTAAAGCTGAACACCAGAAGCCTGCAGGGACAATGCAACCTTTACCCATACCACAGTGGAAGTGGGACCATGTGGCCATGGACTTTGTTGTTGGCCTACCTAGGACAAGCAAAGGACATGATTCCATCTGGGTAATAGTTGATAGGTTGACAAAGACAGCTCATTTCTTACCTGTCAAAACAACCTATTCTGCTGAAAAGTTATCACAGTTGTATGTTCAAGAGATAGTGTGTTTGCACGGAGTTCCTGTCACTATAGTTTCTGACAGAGGTCCCCAGTTTACAAGTTGTTTTTGGGAGCAGTTGCACAGAGCTTTAGGCACCAGGTTAAGGTTTAGTACAACCTTTCATCCACAGACTGATGGACAGTCGGAAAGGACTATATAGACCTTGGAAGACCTGCTGAGAGCATGTGTTCTCCAGTTTACCGGGAGTTGGGATCTACACCTAAGCCTAATAGAGTTTGCCTATAACAATAGCTATCAGCATAGTATTGATATGGCACCTTATGAAGCTTTGTATGGTAGACGTTGTAGATCACCCTTGTGTTGGTATGAGACTGGTGAGTAGCAGTTGTTAGGTCCTGATCTTGTGCAGCAGACCACAGAGAAGATTAAAGTGATACAACAACAGATTAAGACTGCACAGGATAGGCAGAAATCTTATGTTGATAAGCATCGTAGACCGTTAGAGTTCCAGGTTGGAGACAGAGTGTATCTCAAGGTCTCACCTTGGAGAGGAGTCCTTCGCTTTGGAAGGAAAGGAAAGTTAGCTCCTAGATTTATGGGGCCTTATCCAATCATTGCACGGGTTGGAAAGATAGCCTATAGACTAGAGTTACCACCTGAGTTGCAGAAGTTACACCCTGTGTTTCAAATTTCTATGTTAAGGAAATGTCATCCTGATACCGAGTCAGTTCTATAACCTATGGAAGTAGAATTGAATGAAGAGATAACTTATGAGGAAGGACCAATGTCAATCCTTGATAACAGAATTAAAAAGCTAAAGAAGAAAGATATAAGCCTTGTGAAAGTCCTCTGGAACCACTGTGGTGTTGAAGAAGCCACTTGGGAACTATAGGATGAGATGAGAAGGAAATACCCTGCTCTTTTCTCTTAATACGTTTTATCGATTTTGGGGACGAAATCCTTGTAAGGGGTGGACAATTTGTAACATCCCTGACCTGGGTTATAAACTAACCCTAGGTGTTTTGCCTAAATATGTAATTAAACTCTTGTGATTATCTTTTGGCATGTAATTAAGTTCCTAAGGAACATACATTTTCATTTCTGTCCCTTTTAAACAATGATTGTAGTATTGTTTGGTAATACAGGGACCTATGTGCAAATTATCCAGTTAAGGGGTTTAACTTGCAAATTTCACAAGTTAAGATGTTCCTCTGATTATGAGATATCATATGAGTGATATGATGAGTTAAGATGGATTTCCCAAGCTTGGGCATCAAGATGCAGCTTGTGGAATGATCCTTATGCTTAAAAACCCTAATTTGGATTAAAATGCAATTTACCCAAATGTGGGGTGCAACTTATAAAATACACCATATATAACATCTTTTATGACTCTTTACATCATTTAGAGTAAAAATGATGAAAGGGACACATGAATGAGTGATCAGATAAGAAAAATGATCTTTGTGCATGAAATTCACTAAGTATGAGGATGGAGACTTGTCGTATATGAACTCTAGTTGAAAGTTGGTTTTCTTTACCCTTAGATCTAGAGTTTTGATGAGCTTTACATAAGTTTTGATAGCTTGGGCTTGCCTTAGAAACAAGGAGGGACTTAGGTGAGAATTTCATGTTTTAGAGGTCCTTATGGTGGAAAATAGCCTAAAGTATATAAGCCTTTACCCTTGCAAACCAAATGAACGTATCCTTTATCCTCTTCATTTCTCATCTTTCTCAAAATGGCCAAGGCAGAGCTCTGGACCTCAGGGAGACGACCAACTAGTGCTAATGTGAGTAGGAACCATCTTCAAGCTCGAATTCATGAATGAATTCTTCTTAAAAGGTTGGTTCTATGGTTAACTTACTTAGATTCTTTGTTCTAGCCGACCATCCCCATCTTTTCCTTGAAGAAACAACGTTGGATGACCTATGGAGATCAAGATGCCAATAAAGGCTTGAAGCTTGGAAGCTTGGAGCTCTAGGAACCACATTTGAGGCGGGTTTTATTAACTCTAAACTCCTAGCTTTATTATGCATATCTTTGTTCTTACTTTTTGTGCTTAGTTCTTCTTCTACCTCCCTTCTTCCTTGCACTTTTGCAAGTAAAACGGTGGTGTAACCGACCTGAACAGAGGTTGAGGATGATGGGCGTGGATTACTAGGTAACTTTATCAAACGACCTCGGACCCTTTTTGTCCAAACGGTTGCAACCCGTTTAAGGTCAAACGGTTTCAACCCGTTTGATCTCAGTCTCAAGACCATTTGATAGAGTTGACCAAGGGACGACCGTTTGAGGTTCTGTTCATAATATATTGAATTTCATTTCTACAAAGAATTATAATCTAATTCCTAACCAATTGAGAGTTGAAGGCACTTCAACACCCTAACCCTAATCGGGTTGAAATTGCTGATTTCAAGTATAGATCTTGTTGAGTTTTGGGTCGAAGGACCCAAACGGGTTCAAAACCGTTTGGGGGTTCATCCAAACAGTCTCACACTCGTTTAGTGACACCCCCAGACCGTTTGAAGGTCTTGGGTTAAGGAAATTTGATGGTTTGAGGGTCCAATTTCAATAGGTTCATGAATTGATAAAAATGCTGATTTTAGACCTATTTAGGGTTCAACCCTTATCCAACCGACTTGGTTTTTTGTCAAACTTTGGGAAAACGGTCTCAAGACCGTTTGGAGGTCACCCCAACGATCTCAAGGCCGTTTGGGCCAAGTTTGGGCCGAATTGGAGGTCAATTGATAGGTTCAACCTTGATTTGATTCACATTGTTGAACATTGAAGATTATTCGATTGAAACCCTAATTGAGATAGACTTAACCCTAATTGGCTTTCAATTGAGGGTCATTTTGGTGTCCAATTGGTTAAGGCTAATCCTAATTGATTCAATAAGTAAGTGGTTAACGTGGCTTTGGCCAATTGAAGGCTTCAACATAGGAAATTCTATTCAAACATAACCTTTGAGTCACCTTTTATGTTCATGCGGTTTGAAACCATGTAGGTCCACACTCGTTTAAGCCCAAATAGGTTCACACTCGTTTAGGCTTAAATGGGTCCACACTCGTTTAAGGTCAAATGGGTTCACACTCATTTCGGCTCAAATGGGTTCACACCCGTTTAAGCTCAAACGGGTTCACACTCGTTTAAGGTTAAATGGGTTCACACCCGTTTAAGGTCAAATGGGTTCACACCCGTTTAAGCTCAAACGGGTTCACACTCGTTTAAGGTCAAATGGGTCCACACTCGTTTAAGGCTCAAATGGGTTCAAGGTCGTTTGAGATTAAACGAGTTCAAGGTCGTTTAAAACCTAAATGGGTTGAAGGTTGAAGGTTAAACCCTAAACCAATTGGAGATTTTCAAGGTTGTTTATACTTAGTCACTTGAAGGTGTAAATGGTTCAATGATGATCTAATCTAAACTCTAATGGTAACTTAAGACATTAAGGGACTAAGTGACTAATGAATTGACCCATGATGATGATCAATGGGTAAATTACCAAAATGCCCTTGAGGGGTTAATTTGAGTGATACCTTGTTCTAATCAAACCCTAATCACCTGATAGTGATGATTTGGTTTATGTTAATCAAGGATGACTTGACCCAATCTATCTAGAGTGGTGTAATCACCATCTACTAGTGAGAGGAGAGAGAAAGTACCATTTATGGTCAAAACTCAAGTAAAATACCTTCAATGTACTTGAATATGCAAGATTAGGTACGATCTACTTATGTGAGATCATGGAAACCCTAAATATAATAATTGGTGAATCTTAATCTTATCTGAGGGATTTAATGATGATGTTTCTCATACATGGTGATGTTATGAGATCATTTCACCATGAGGTGAATAGTAAACCCTAATTCTAGGGTGATGACATGTAATGTGAATAGTAAACCCTAATTGGTGAAAATCAGGGAACCTAAACCTTGTAAGAGTATGAGGGTACAACTTTTGATATGAATTGCTTACTATTATCAGTTGAATTAACCATGCATGTTCTTATACATGATGATGATCATATCCAGGTAAGGATTATGATTTCATATTCATTGAAAGCATGTTATTAGCTTTATGAATAATGACATATGCTGATGCCTAGTAAGTGGCATCTTATGAGAATGATAGGCTGTGAGAGCCATGAGTATCATCAAGGTCATCCTTGTCAGATGACTTGTGATGAGATGATTGAGAAATGATAATTGATGAGAGTTAGACTTGATACATTTAGTATTCTACTTTCATAGCTGCTGTTCTAATGATTAATGTTTGAGAACATGTATGATGTTAAAAGAATACTGAAATGTACCTAACTAATCAAGTATAATCATACCATGTAGAGCCCTGATCATAGATCCATCATTGTCAGGAGTTAAATGATGGTGAAACATGTTTTCCTAAGGGAACTCCTGGATCACATACTTTTGAGTATGTGGGGGAATATGGATGTGAATACCCTTACATCCTAGTGTAGGAATTGATGTAGATGTATCTTAATCTATCAATCCTTCACTATGTGTTTATGCCGGGGTGATGTAACACTAATCTCCCGAGGAAATCTTTTGTACCGCATCAATGATAGATAAACAAGAAATCTTTCGATGGCGAAGAGAGTACAGAATGCCACAGTGACTCTAATAGCGAAGTACCAGAATACCCTGGTAAGCTATAGTAGCAAAGACACTAAATGTCTTGCATGATTGATCCTCATACTAACTGAGGAAGATGAGGTCATAAGAATCCGGCTCTTTAGATGACCTATGTATGATACCGATGCGACTTAATAGTGATCGGTTGGAGTATGAGCGGTATACCTCATCTCCGCAGGGCATAATAATGTTTGTAAAACATAATCAACCGCATAGCATATCTGCTTAGGTTGAACTACAAAATACATTGGTTGAAGTTACATTACTTAGTATACATGTTCTTCATATTCCTTAAATGTTGTTGTTCTAATTGATAACAATCTGTTGCCGATCACCTTAAAGCTTTTATTGCTTATGTTGCTCTTTGATTGCTATAATAAAGCTTCTGTCGGAGAGTTATAACTCTCGCTGGGACAATTATTTAAAATTGTCTCACCCCGTAGATTTCAACTTTTTAGGTGATCGTCGAGGATGAAGGAACCAGTCTGCAGGTGATCAGAATCAGCAGCAAGAGCACCAGGGGCAGCAGTGAATCTCATGTGGAGATACTGACTACTAAGTCATGTAGTTAGAAAGTCTTATGTCGTCTCTGTACTCTCAAGTCCTTGGAGTCTTTTGGTCTGAGATTTTGGGTTTTAAATCTTGAGATTTTGTATCTGGCTGTGTATAATCACTCATGAAGTGATCTAATAGAGATGTAATCTGTTTACCTTGTTTCTTATAAAAGGCGTTTCATGATTTCAGGATCTTGTCTCAAAAAGTTTTAATTTCCGATGATTTTCGTATTCCGCTATTAATCGAATCGCTTCCTCTATGTTTATCTTGTGTTTTGGAGATCAGAGCCCACACTAATCAGAAAATAAACTAGATCATATAAAAGCGTAAAGAAGCGATTTGTGAAATAAATAGTCGGGTGATGCCAAATACTACACAACACCTGATAACTGTTGTTATCAGTGAAAAACACACAATTAACCAAAAATTTTCGATTTCCAGAGTTAAATCTTGCATAGTGAGTGAAATTCTACATACAGTGGTTCGAGATGTCCGAATTCATCCGGAAATGCATCCAAAGCCTATTTCTAGGTTATTTTTGGGTTGTCTTCAACCTTTGGTAATACTTTGTTACAGTCCTATTGCAATAGCCATTTCATGCCTAAGCTCCAGGTTGAAAATGAGCTCGACTAGGTGGTTGAATCATGGCTGAAAGTTGCAAAGCCTTGCTTGGACCTTAGATTCGGAGTCAAGGAAGCTTTCCCCTACTGCTGGGCTGCCCATGGTGGCCCCTAGCAATGAGCAGCAATAACAACTACAGCTTGGACACTAGCCAAGGCCGCAGGGTGGCCTGCTAGGGCTAGGCGGATGGAGTGGAGGAGGAAGAAGAGGAAGGAGGAAGAAGAAAGGAAGAAGGAGGGGGAGATGTAGCCGCTTGAAGCAGGGCTAAGGGGAATCGCCCATGCGTTCCCCAGATACGGCCGATCATGCCTGTACACCGCTTCAAGCGGTTGTCCGAATAATGGATAAGGAAGAAATAAAAAAGGAAAGAATTATAAAGCCAAAAACTGGGAAATTTTCACATTCGGCCCAGGAAATTGAAAAGGTCATAACTTTCGCCTCGTAGGTCCAAATCGAGCATTTTATTTTGCAACTTTTGAAGCGCAAGATCCACTACAAACCCAAGCCATGAAAACATGCTAATTAGTTTGTCACAGATAATCAAAACACTAATTGCAATTTAAGAACTTAACTTAGCTTAATCAACATAATGATTCACTAATCGTTGTGCTTACTCGATAATCATGGAGTGGGTCATAACAATGTCTGCCTCTACACTCAACCAATGTATTACCATTTAATATTCTATTTTTACTAGAAATTTATTGATCATGACAAGATAACACCTTTGAGGCATACTGTTTTTAGAACAACTAACATATCAGCCTAACAACAACATATTGCTTTAAAGCATCACAAGTCATATCAACCATCCATGTTATGGTGCAAACATATGTGTCACCTTGGTTATCTTATAGATATCGGCCTTCCATATTCTTATCATTAAGTGAAAGGTTAAACACTTAAGAAAATAGTAGTCCTACTCAAGAAATCAACCCAAAAGAATAGGAGTTCATATAAATATCAATTTCCCTACTTATACCCTTGTAACGGGCTAAGGTTTCCCCGCAAACCAATATCGTTTTGTGCATATCAGTTTCATCATCTTCAAGATCAAGCTCTTCATCCACAACTACTCTAGTTCATGGAAAACATCCCTATATTCATTAGAGCTCATAGAACCATCATTCAAACAAGAAAATAGAAGTAGAAAAGGAATCACCAAGTATTGCTTAATAGAAAGTGAATAATAATAAAATTGGGTTTAAGTTATATAACCCGCCTCAAGATCAACTCAAGAACTTCAAGCTTCAAAGATCCACATTCCAAGGTTGAAGATGACTTATCAAAAGTCCAAGACTCGATCACAACACTTCTCTATGAAAGAAGATATCATAGTTAGCAATTTGGTGAAGAAAAGAAGAGAAGGAAAGAATCGTGATCCAAGAATTATAGTCTTTCCAAGGTTGAAGACGATCACGGATTCACCTTTGGAAAGATGCTCGGCCTTCTATTTGGTTCTTGAGCTCCTAGGATCGTCCTCCAAGCAATAAGTAGTAAAGGATTCCAAGGTTTACTAGGAGATGAAAAGAGAGGTATATATAGTTGAGGTTCATGAAAGAGAGTGTGTATAATGTGTCATCAATATGTGCACTTACGTGACATGTCCATGCATGGTAACTTCATGCAACCTTAATTATCTTGCCATGCAAAACTCTTGAGGATAATCCATAGATAAGATACTGGCCATTTGGGTATCATGCTTGATAAGATATTGTCACCAAATCTTGCTTTATATGCAAACTGATACCACTTTTGCAAGGAACATGCAAACCAATAGGCTTCACCTACTTGAGGTGCTTAGCCCATCATGAACACCTTAAAGGTTAAAAACCTGATATGGGACCTCCTCTATGTCTTCCAAGCTAATAGGCACTCCCATATACAATTTAAAACTTGATACAACCTCATCTAGGGTTCAAGGTACTCAACACTTCTTTGGTTCTTTCACCTCAGAGAATGTTATCATTCAACCAAGACTCAAACAAGGTGCCCCCTTATTTCTCTTTCTTCAAGTTGATACTAAAAGAGAGAGGAGACATTATAGAGATGATAATTTTCACATAAACCCCTCAATTGGGTAACTTGCAATTCTTACCAAAGTTATCATATAAGGACCAAACAATTTGCAAATAAGTTCAAAATTGAGATATAAACTCTTCTCAAGTCTTAATTACTTTTCAAAGGATTAAGAAAAGGTTCTAAGTAATTTACTTAAGCAAAGCTTCTAGGGTTATTCCAAAACCTAGGTCAGGGGTGTTTCAAATTATCAACCCCTAACAAGGATTTTGTCCTTGAAATCTCCAGAAAAAATAGAAGGGTACATTCTCCTCATCTCTTCCTCCATCTCCCATGTGTTTTTTCAATGCCACGATGATGCCAAAGAACTTTTACAAGCACTATGCATTTCTTTTTCAACTTCTTGATTCTTCTTGCAAGAATCAACACTAGACCTTCCACATAGGATATATCCTCATCTAATTCTACCTCTACATGTTGTAACACTATAATTGTATCAGGGTGACATTTTCTCAACATAGATACATGAAACATGAGATGTAGTCGATACAACTCAGGTGGAAGTTCCAATTTATTGGCTACCTTTCCAACACGTGCTATCACCGGATATGGTCCCATAAATCTAGGAGCCAACTTACCTTTCTTCCCAAATCTGAGAACACCTTTCCAAAGAGAGACCTTGAGATAAACTCTGTCTCCAACTTGGAATTCTGAAGGTATACAATGATTATCAGCATATGACTTTTGTATGTCCTGTGCAGCTTTCAACTATTGTTGTATTACTTTAATATTTTCTATTGTCTATTGCACAAGTTCTGGACCAAGAAGTTGGTATTCTCCTATTTCATACCAGCACAACAGAGATCTACAATGTCTACCATAAAATGCTTCATATGGTGCCATATCGATGTTATTCTGATAACTTCTATTATAAGCAAACTCTGTCAAGGTCAAATGTATATCCCAGCTACCTACAAACTAAAGAAGCATGCCCTAGGAAAGTATTTCAAAGTTTGTATAGTCCTTTCAGATTGTCGATCTGTTTGAGGGTGGAAAGCAGTACTAAACTTCAAATATGTACCCAAAGTTGTATGTAATCACTCCCAAAACTGACTTGTAAACTAAGGACCTATGTTATAACCTCAATTTCTTGAATATGTAAAGGAAGATATAATTCTCTTTTAATGAATAAATGAAATCTTTTTCTTTGATTTGCAATGGATTTCATGTGAAATGGCTTTGCTTGATTTATTGTGGGCTTTGTTGGCCATTGAGCCCAATTGAAAAGAAAAGAGAATTAAAAAGGAAAAGAAATTGATTAATAAAAGAGAAATATGAGAAATTGACAAGTGAAAGAAGATAAAGGCAAACCAATATTCCCCAATATGGAAACTCGTGCCTTTAAGATTTCTTGAGGTAAAAAGGACCCAAAATAACAAGATAATCACAAAGGAAAAAGGAATATAAATTAATTTAGATTAATTAATGAGAGAAATTGGGAGAGAAGGAAGCCTTCTCATCCATTGCTTTTTGTTTCCCAAATTTCGTACAAAGCTAGGCAATAATTAGAGGAACGTTCCCTAAAAATTTGAGTTAAAACGGATCAAGGGTTTGGGAGATGCGAATTTCCTAATAAATTACTAAAAATCGGATTTAATTGGAGTTAGGAAAAAGATTTTCCTTTTTGGTCAAGCGTGGATAACACAGACTGTTGGATCTCAATCCAATGACAGGCGGTCATCGTCTAAGTCCCAGTGGGATTGGGACTCTGTGAGAGTACAAAGGATCTTTCCTCTCCAATTTCCTTGTGAATCAGATTGGATGCGAATTTGCAATGACTCCCATTGGATTCCGGAGGGGAAATCATGAAGGTTCTTCCCTAATTTGATTGGGTTTAGTCACCGTTTGTGGAAACGCCCAAAACTGGCAGATGCTTTCCCGACCCTATAAATAGGGGAGGGTGATCCAACGCACCAACATCCCTTTTTGTTAGTCCATACTCTACGGAGGGAAGCAAGGAGTGCTTTAGTGCGTTCAATTGCCCTGTTCATCTTGGCATGCACCCTCAACATCTCGGAGACCATCGCCGGAGTCCGGGAAGTAGGGGACGACCTTAGCATGTCCGGAGCTCCCTGGACAACCGGCATGAGCAAAGGAGTAGAGGAGCCCGAAGTCAACTCATAGGTTGACCATCGAAGCTGCCACACTCGCGTGAGGTAGAAGACGAAGGCCGATTTGGTCTTTTACAAATCTGCCCCTCCATGCCTTGTTATCTGGTAAGGACGATTCCGTCCTTTGACTCTTTTTTTATCGTTGTGGGCGCGCATGATCCGGGACGCTGGATCCTGAGTGGACCAGAGGACCACGAATCCGACGCCTCTCATTTTTCTAAAAATAGCAAACAAACAATAAAAATAGTTTTATTGTTAAAAATTGTATCTTGAGCTAGGAATCTCAGATGGGGGAAATTAATACATGAAAAAATGATCAGAAAAATATTAGGAATATTGCAAAAATGGTTTGGACACCTAAATATGTATAGTTTTGCAAAAGTGCATATTTTGACTAGAAAATGGATTAATTTGTGGTTAGAAACCCTAATGGTTGATAAAGGATATATTTGATCTTGCAAATATGTTAATTCGAACATGATTTACTTGATTAATGATTAAAATGGTTTTTAACCTATTTTGGATGATAGAATTGCAAAGTTTAGGGTTATAAACTTAATATAATGGTTAAGATGCTTAGGAACCCTGAATTAGAGAAATAGAAAAGAAAAGATATAGTAATCTGAAAATTAGGGTTTTCGTGGTCCACACCTGATCTTAAGGACCTTAATGGAAAATAAGACAAGATAATTAGGGTTTGATGGATATTTGATAAAAGTAAGGTAAAAGTAATAAAAATGAAGTGAAACCCTAATTATGCTCAAAACCCTAAAAAGGGCAAATAACCTAGGAAACAACTAGGATTAATGGATCAAGATGATGTGTTTAATGATAGAGAAATTGGATGCCTTTTTCAAGAATAATTGTGTGTGGGCTTGCTTGATTCCTGATTGATTGGTTATTTCTGCATTCAAGTCTGCTTAACAGGTATCTGGTTAATTATGAATAATCGCTTTAGTTTCCCGATGGATTCCCAGATGTTTAATCGCATTGAATGAAACTAAACAGTTTGGATGTCCATATTGCAATTATAAAGTGACTATGATTATCACAACTTAATATAAATGTGTATTCCCGCACCTACATGCCACCCTGATGGAAGATGCCATAAAGGTCAGGCCCAGGAGGGTAGACCAATGCGCGCCTTGAGAGGTTACCCCAGACACCAAGCTCGGGAATGAGAAGGTGGTCTATGATGCATGACTATGGAGTACCATGAGAGGTGACTGCCAGGCACCAAGCTTGGGATTGAGAAGGTGGACTTAAGTCGATGGCAAAAGAGAAACCCAAAGGGGGTAATTCCAGGGTTAGGGCCAAAGTGGTGGGGAATGTCACATGGAAAAATGTAATTTGACTTGCCAAATACCTTGATTGCAATATTTAAATTGTTAGACTTAATTGTGGAATTTTGGTTGCCTCCACATACTAGCAATTGCTGACCGACATTTTGTTTGTCAACATTTTAGGTGTAATCTTGAAAGCACAAACAGTAAAGTGACACATCGTGAAATTAAGAAATAAAGTGCAAGGAGGATTAGATAGAATAATTCAAGCTATGGATAGATAGATTTCCAACATTTTTTTCAAAGGTAACTAAACTTTTAATTTTGTACCCAATTCCAGTTTAGTTAGTAGAATTTCATAATTATTGTTGATTATATGTTGAACCTTTGATCCTGTTAATTGAAAAATGGCTCTAACCTTCACGTCTCCCTTAACTGGGGGTTATCGGAAGGCGGGGTCATTTCAATTGGTATTAGAGCATAGGTTCCTCATCTAATCATTAATAATTATTAAATTTTACAAATTCCATAGAATCGAGGGAGTTATTAGAGGAGTGTCCAAAAGACTGAGGTGTCTAGAAAAGGATCACTTCCGGGGGCTGGCAAAATTTTCCTCCGCACCGCTAGTCAGAATACGAGGACTCCCAGATTGTGTGACTGCCTGGCCGATGTCTTAGGATATGACTCGAAATAAGATATCTTTAGGACTATCTCCTCTTGTCCATCCCTTCTCAACTCAAAGTTCTCTTAAGGATTTTAAGGATTAGGGTTTCCCTCTCTTCCTCACCCTCTTGAGGTATGGGTTAAGGTTTATAAGGTCTAAGGGATCCTCCACCAAATTAATAAAAGATGCATAATTAAGATGTCATCGACATAAGTATAATTAGTTTAAAGATAAACTAAAAGTCTGTTTGTGTGCAGATGGCTCATACCAAAGTCGTGGTTGTCCCTTTTTCCACTAGTGGTGGTGGACCACCCCGTAAGGAGAATGGCTCCTCTGAGAAGAGGAAGTGGAACCATGGTGGAGAGACCTCTAAGAAGAGAAAGAGGCCTAAAGAAGTTGTACATGAGGCTCCCAACCCTGAACCAATGCTCGACATCAACCGAGAGCAAGGGGAAGGACCATAATATGAGGAGTATCAGGTGCATGAAGAGAAAGCCCGAATGGAGGAGGACCAGCCTGGTGGTCAAGAACCAGCCATGGTGGTTCACACAACAAATGCAGTTTGGATGGAACAACAAAAGCAACTAACTGAGGCTATTCGTGCCCTAGCCCTTAGGGACATAGCTAGGGCTGAGAATGGTGAGCCACTTCCAGTTCATCCTCGACTGGGAGCCACCATCCTGGACTTCATCAAGCTGAATGTCGAGAAGTTATGGGGAGAAGACAAGTCTGAAGTAGTCGACAAGGCCGAAGCTTGGCTACTGGTAGTCAAGAATGGGTTCTTTATGCTCGAGGTGTAGCCGAATAAGAAGGTTCTGTTTGCTACTCACCTTTTGGAAGGTGCGGCCAAGATATGGTGGGAGAACCATATCACGGGAAGAGACCTATCTGAGGAACCGATGGCATGGACTGACTTCAAGACCATCTTCACCGCCAGATTCCTCCCCGTCTCAGCAAAGAAGGAGAAAGAAAGAGAGGTCACTAGCATGACTCAAGGAAGCTCTTCAGTTGCGGACTTTGGTCGTAGGTTCTACCTCCTGGAACATTTTGGACACATGTTGGATGAAAAGAGGAGGGTAGACCACTTCGTGGAACGTCTGCACCATGCCATCAAGTCTCATGTGATGGCTAGTAAGCCAAAGACCTTCGCTGAAGCCTACAACACCGCCTTGGACATGGAAAGGATGGTGATGCCAGCACAAAATCAATCCAAAGGATACTTGGGTTTCACTGAACGAGCTCAAGGGCAGAGGAATGAACACAAGAAGGGACAAGGATGACACCACAACAAGAGCAAGCATGGGAACAAAGGCAAGCCCCGTGGTCGCCTCTAGCAGTTTCGCACATGTGGACGGACACATCTTGGGAAGTGCTTCTTTCAGAAAAAGGTGTGCTTCAGATGTCAGCTATAAGGACACTTCATCGCCAACTGCCCTCATCCTGACCCAAGAGGACCTTTAGGGTCACAGCCCGTGGCAGCACAACCCATAGCTGTAGCACCCCTAGTAGGAGCAGCAGCCGGAGCACCTCCAATAGGAGAGAGGAGATAAGCTAGAGTGTTCCCCATCGACAATGAAGAAGCTCGGGCGAATGCTAATAAGTTGATTGAGGGTTATAACCCATAGAGTTTTTCCTTTTAGTTCAGTAGACCATGTAATAGATTTCTGATATGGAATAACTATGTAGGCTTGCTGGAAGTCATGGGACAAAATCTAAAAGCACTCTTTGATTCTGGTTCTACTAATACTTTTATTTCAAGAAATTTGGCAACTATGCTTGGTTTGCATATCAAGGATTTGGGTTATGTTTTGGATGTCACAACCCCGAGTGGTTGTATTTATACCTCTCTTTTGAAAACCCCTGTGTTTCCAGTTAAGTATCTGAACCATGAGCTTCCCACTAACTTCATCCTTCTCGATATGAATGATTTTGATGTAATCATCATTATGGACTGGCTTTCCACCTATAGGGCCCAGATTGACTGTAGAGAGAAGAAGATTCTCATTAGGAAAACCGGCTATCCACACTTCACCAATCGAGGAAGGAAAGATGCAACAACCAATCTTTACATATCCGCTTTGAAAGTAGAATAAATGCTATCCAAGGGTTGTCGAGCCTACCTAGCCATAGTTACCGCACCCGAGGTTAAGGGGCAATCCTTATAGGAAATAGAGGTGGTTCGAGAATATGCAGATGTGTTTCCAGATGATCTACTAGGAATTCCCCCTGAGAGGGGGGTAGACTTCTCGATTGAGTTAGCTCCTGGGACTAACCCTATATCTAAGGCACCCTAGAGAATGGCCCCTGCTGAGTTTCTTGAGTTGAAAACCCAGTTGCAAGAGTTGTTGGATAAGGGGTTCATCTGAAGGAGTACTTCGCCATGGGGAGCACCAGTACTCTTTGCGAAAAAGAAGGATGGGTCGCTTCGGATGTGTATCGATTATCAGATGATCAATCAGGCAACCATTAAGAACAAGTATCCTTTGCCTAGAATAGATGACCTGTTTGACCAACTCAAATAAGCTCGAGTCTTTTCCGAGATCGATTTGAGGTTAGGGTACCATCAGGTGAGACTGAGAAGTGAAGATATACCTAAAATGGCTTTCAGAACCCACTATAGCCACTATGAGTTTCTGGTCATGCCATTTGGATTATCCAATGCACCAAGTGTCTTCATGAACCTCATGAACAGTGTGTTCCATCCTTTCCTTGACTCTTTTATGATAGTGTTCATAGATGACATTTTGGTGTACTCAGATGACCTAGCCCAACACTGTGACCACCTGGGTAGAGTCCTTGATATCCTAAGAAAGCATAAGTTTTTCGGAAAGTTCTCGAAATGTGAGTTTTGGTTGGACCGAGTCATGTTTCTTGGACACATCATCTCAGGAGGAACAATCACCATAGATCCAGCCAAAGTATTGGCAGTTCGAGACTGGACGACACCGAAGAACCCCTTTGAGATTCATAGCTTCTTGGGGTTGGCCGGATACTACCGTTTCTTCATCAAGGATTTCTCTAAGATTGATTTACCGCTAACCATGTTGACCCAGAAGGATGTGAAGTTCGTGTGGTCTGACGTATGTGAAACTCATTTGCAAGAATTGAAGGAGAAACTGACCACTGCTCCTGTGTTGACTCTACCTTGGGGCAATGAGGGTTTCATGATATTCACCGATGCTTCCAAGATGGGACTTGGCTGTGTGTTGGAACAAGATCGGCATGTGGTAGCATATGCTTCCCGACAGCTCAAGCCCAATGAGGTGAATTACCCGACACATGACCTGGAGTTGGCTACAATCATCCATGCTTTGAAGATATGGCGGCATTACCTATACGGTGCTACCTTTGAGATCTTCACCGACCATAAGAGTTTGAAATACCTTCTGACACAGAGAGATGTGAACCTACGACAATGACGACGGATGGAGTACATGAAGGATTATGACTTAACCATCACCTACCATCCTAGTAAGGCGAATGTCGTGGCTGATGCGTTGAGCCAGAAATAGCTTAAGTGTGTAGCTGTTTTGTCCAGTAAGTGGAAGAGTTTGGAGGAGCTTGTGGAATGGACTCAACAACTGTTACAGGACCGAGTTCGGTTGGCTAAGATCCAGATTCAATCTGAGTTGTTGTGTGAGATCATAACAGCACAATTGACCAATCAAGAGCTAGAGAAGATGAAGGTTTTAATGATGAAGCCACAAACTCGTCTATCTGTGGGAGTAGACGGAGGAATCAAGTTTGAGAATCGCATATGGGTTCCTGCGAGCGTATCCTGCAAGAGGCTCATGGGTCCAAATATACTATACACCCAAGAACTACTAAGATGTTTAAAGACCTACAACGGTTTTTTCTGGTGGCCAGGAATGGAGAAAGACATTGCGTCATGGGTGGCCAGTTGTCTTACGTGCCAGATGGTGAAGGTTGAACACCAACGATCCGGTAGACTTTTACAGTCGATAGAAATTCCAGAGGGGAAATGGGAGCAGATCACCATGGACTTTGTGGTGGGTCTACCCCAGACCAAGAAGGGTCATCATGCGATATGGGTCGTGGTAGATCGTCTTACCAAGTCAGCACACTTCCTTGCCTTGAAGACCACAACTAAGGTGACAGACCTAGCTGAGTTGTACATCAGAGAGAGTGTGTTTGTATGGGGTACCAGGATCGATCATCTCAGATAGAGACCCAAAGTTTACTTCCAAGTTGTGGAAGCAAGTTCAAGAGGAACTTGGTACAAGGTTAAAGTTTAGTACTACTTATCACCCCCAAACAGATGGTCAGTCAGAAAGGACGATCCAGACATTGGAAGATCTATTGAGAGCTTATGTGCTCGATTGGGGTGGCTCATGGGAGCAATACTTACCATTAGTAGAGTTCACCTACAACAACATCTACCAAGCCAGTATCGGGATGCCTCCGTATGAAGCTTTGTATAGAAGACTATGTCGGTCACCACTTCAATGGGATGATGTGGGTGAGAGGACCCTATTGAGGTCAGATGAGCTCCAAGTGTATGCTGATAAAGTGGCTTTGATCAAGCAAAGGTTTAACAGAGTCCAGGATCGACAGAAGTCATATGCTGATGCAAAGCGGACTGATGTGCATTTCACTATGGGAGATCATGTGTTTTTGAAAATCTGACCACTCTGGGCTATAGCCAAGAATAGAGGAAAGTTGAGTCCCCGATACATGGGTCTGTTTGAGGTGTTAGAATGGATTGGTGAAGCTACATACCATTTGGTGTTACCCCCTCAGTATAGCATGATGCATTATGTGTTTCACGTGTCTAACCTGAAGAGATATGTGCAAGATCCAAGCCATGTGTTGAGCATTGAACCTATTGAGCTTCAAGGGAAGCTGACTTATCCTGAGTCACCTTTGCATATTATAGATACCAAGGTGAAAGAGCTCAGATGCAAGAATATAGAGATGGTAAAGGTTCTTTGGAAGCACCATGGAGAGGATGAGGCCACATGGGAGCTAAAGGCAGACATGGAGAAAACATACCCTGAATTGTTTATTTGATTGTCTGAATTTTAAGGGAAAAATTCCTATAAGGAGGGGAGGATGCTATAAACTCAATTTCTTGAATATGTAAATGAATATATAATTCTCTTTTAATGAATAAATGAAATCTTTTTCTTTGATTTGCAATGGATTTCGTGTGAAATGGCCTTGCTTGATTGATTGTGGGCTTTGTTGGCCATTGAACCCAATTGAAAAGAAAAGAGAATTAAAAAGGAAAAGAAATTGATTAATAAAAGAGAAATACGAGAAATTGACAATTGAAAGAAGATAAAGGCAAACCAATATTCCCCAATATGGGAATTCGTGCCTTTAAGATTTCTTGAGGTCAAAAGGACCCAAAATAACAAGATAATCACAAAGGAAAAAGGAATATAAATGAATTTGGATTAATTAATGAATGAACTTGGGAGAGAAGGAAGCCTTCTCATCCATTGCTTTTTGTTTCCAAAATTTGTACAAAGCTAGGAAATAATTAAAGGAACGTTCCCTTAAAATTTGAGTTAAAAAGCAACAAGGGTTTGGGAGATACGAATTTCCTAAGAAATTGCTAAAAATTGGATTTAATTGGAGTTAGGAAAAAGATTTTCCTTTTTGGTCAAGCGTGGATAACACAAACCGTTGGATCTCAATCCAATGACAGGCGGTCATTATCTAAGTCCCAGTGGGACTGGGACTCTGCAAGAGTACAGAGGATCTTTCCTCTCCAATTTCATTATGAATCAGATTGGATGCAAATTTGCAATGACCCCCATTGGATTCAGGAGGGGAAATCACGAAGGTTCTTCCCTAATTTGATTGGGTTTAGTCGTCGTTTGTGGAAACGCCCAAAACTGGCAGATGCTTGCCCGACCCTATAAACAGAGGAGGGTGATCCAAGGCACCAACATCCCTTTTTGTTAGTCCAAACTCTACAAAGGGAAGCAAGGAGTTCTTTGGTGCGTTCAATTGCCCTATTCGTCTTGACCTGCACCCTCAGCATCTCGGAGACCATAACAAGAGTCTGACGAGTGGGGGATGACCTTAGCGTGTCCTTGGCAAGTGATTGGAGGCGTTGTCGAGTTCGAAGAGGGGAGGTGGAGCTCCCTGGATAACTGACGTGAGCAAAGGAGGAGACGAGCCCAGAGTCATCTCATAGGTTGACCATCGAAGCGGTCACCCTCGCGCGAGGTAGAAGGCAAAGGCCGACTTGGTCTTTTACAAATCTGCCCCTCCGCGCCTTGTTATCTGGTAAGGATGATTTCGTCCTTTGACTCTTTTTTTTATCGTTGTGGGCGCGCGCGATCTGGGACGCTGGATCCTGAGTGGACCAGCGGACCACGGATTCGACGCCTCTCATTTTTCTAAAAATAGAAAATAAACAATAAAAAGAGTTTTCTTGTTAAAAATTGTATCTTGAGCTAGGAACCTCAGATGGGGGAAGTTAATACATGAAAAATGATCAGAAAAGTATTAGGAATATGTTAAAAATTGTTTTGACACCTAAATATGTATATTTTTGCAAAAGTGCGTATTTTGAATAGAAAAGGGATTAATTTGTGGTTAGAAACCCTAATGGTTGATAAAGGATATATTTGATCTTGCAAATATATTAATTCGAACATGATTTACTTGATTAATGATTAAAATGGTTTTTAACCTATTTTGGATGATAGAATTGCAAAGTCTAGGGTTTTAAACTTAATATAATGGTTAAGATGCTTAGGAACCCTGAATTAGAGAAATAGAAAAGAAAAGATATATTAATCTGGAAATTAGGGTTTTCGTGGTCCACACCTGATCTTAAGGACCTTAATGGAAAATAAGATAAGATAATTAGGGTTTGATGGATATTTGATAAAAGTAAGGTAAAAGTAATAAAAATGAAGTGAAACCCTAATTATGCTGAAAACCCTAAAAAGGGCAAATAACCTAGGAAACAACTAGGATTAATGGATCAAGATGACGTGATTAATGATATAGAAATTGGATGCCTTTTTCAGGAATAATTGTGTGTGTGCTTGCTTGATTCCTTATTGATTGGTTATTTTTGCATTCAAGTCTGCTTAACAGGTATGTGGTTACTTATGAATAATCGCTTTAGTTTCTCGATGGATTCCCGGATGTTTAATCGCATTGAATGAAACTAAACAGTTTGGATGTTCATATTGCTATTATAAAGTGACTATGATTATCACAACTTAATATAAATGTGTATTCCCGCACCTACATGCCACCCTGATGGAAGATGCCATAAAGGTCAGGCCCAGGAGGGTAGACCAATGAGCGCCTTGAGAGGTGACCCTAGACACCAAGCTCGGGAATGAGAAGGTGGTCTATGATGCATGACTATGGAGCACCATGAGAGGTGACTCCCAGGCACCAAGCTCAGGATTGAGAAGGTGGCCTTAAGTCGATGGCAAAAGAGAAACCCTAAAAGGGGTAATTCCATGGTTAGGGCAAAAGCGGTGAGGAATGTCACATGGAAAAATGAAATTCGATTTGCTAAATACCTTGATTGCAATATTTAAATTGTTAGACTAAATTGTGGAATTTTGGTTGCCTCCACATACCAGCAATTGCATACCGATGTTTTGTTTGTCAGCTTTTTAGGTGTAATCCTGAAAGCACAAACAGTAAAGTGACACATCATGAAATTAAGAAATAAAGTGCAAGGAGGATTAGATAGAATAATTCAAGCTCTGGATAGATAGATTTCCAACATTTCTTTCAAAGGTAATTAAAGTTTTAATTTTGTACCCAATTCCAGTTTAGTTAGTAGAATTTCATAATTATTGTTGATTATATGTTGAACATTTGATCATGTTAATTGAAAAACGGCTCTGACCTTCAGGTCTCCCTTAATTGGGGGTTACCAGAAGGTGGGGACGTTACAACCTATATCTGACACAATTATTGTTGGGACTCCTTGCAACCACACTATTTCATCAACATAAACATGTGCAAGTTTCTCAGTAGTGTATGTTGCCTTAAAATGAAAAAAATGTGTCAAATTTGTCAATCTATCAACAATCACCCAAATGGAATCGTAACCCTTGGTTGTTCTAGGCAACCAAACTATGAAATCCATTGTCACATGATCCCAATTCCACTGTGGTATAGGTAATTATTGTAACATTCCTGCTGGCTTCTAGTGCTCAGCCTTAACTTGCTGACACACTAGACATTACATAACAAACTCAGATACATCCTTCTTCAAACCAGGCTACCAATACATATCTTTTAGATTGTAATACATCTTGGTACTTCCTGGATGCATAGAATACATACATGAGTGAGCTTCTTCCATAATTATCCTTAAGTCATTAACATAAGGTGCCATGAATCTACCATGGTAACAAACTGTTCCATCTTCTTCTCATGAAAGTCATCCCACTTCTCACTGCCATATTCTGATCTGATATGCTGAACCACAATATCAGCCTGTCACTACTACAGAAATAGCGTTCAGTGTCGCTTTTCTAGGCATCGGTTATTTAGGAAAATCGACGCCTATAATATTAGACGTTAGTTATTTATGCAAACCGACGTCTATATTCGAAGACCAGCCAGACATGGGTACCACTTTGTATTCAGCGTCGGCTGGTTATAAAAGACTGATGCCTAAAATTGCCCGCGAAATCCAATTTTCGAGAAAAAACATTTTAGGTTACCTACAGCGTCAGTCTATTAACAATTCACCGACGCCTATTTAAAATGAAAATTTGCGCGAAAAGTCCCACTTTCAGTGTCGGTTATCCTTCGATAACCGACGCTGATAATGGTTCCCGCCAAATAATTTAGGGTAAAGGTTGTCTAGTTGGGCATCGGTGTTTTACTATCAACCGACGCTAATCATAATAGGCGTCGGTTTTATAGATAACCGACACCGTTGACCAACTTAATAATCCCGATCACCCGGCTCTTCCCCCTTTCTTCCTGTTTCATAACGATATTGATGTGCTGCTGCCGCCGCTCTCCTGAAATCACCCGACGACCCCGCTGCTGCTCGCCGCCGCTACTGCTGGTGCTTCTCTGCTCGCCGCTGCCACTGCTGCTGGTGCGCCTCTACTCACCGCTGCTGGTGCACTTCTACTCACCGCTGCCGCTGCTGTTCTTCTTTGCTCTGCTCATTCCCGACGCCACTGCTGTTGGTTCACCGCCTGCCGCTCTACTCTCTCGTCTTTTTCTGCCACTGTTGCCGCCACTCGCCGCTGCACTTTCCACGCTAGCTCCAGGTAGTGCTACCTCTTTGCTTCCTTCTCCCTAGCTATTTACCAACATGCAAGCACGACCTTGGCTGTGTTGGCCTACCACGGTCGTGCTGGACAGCACGGCCGTGGTAGGCCAACACAGCCACGGTCGTGGTAGGCCAACACAGCCACGGCCGTGCTTGCTGTTGGTAAGGATATGAACAAATTTTTATGTAATGCTTTATGTAAATCCTAGGATATGAACAAATTTTTTGCTTGCATATATTTGTGCTTCTAATCCTAATGTTTGACTTAATTCAGTAAATTTTGATGCATGTTTAAATAAGATTTAAACTTGTTAATTCTAGCATCCTAATTTGATTTGATTAAACCTAACATTGATGAAACACTAACATCAATTGTGATGAAACCCTAACATTAATTGTGATGAAACCCTAACATGTACATATCTATTATTGTGTTTGTTGGCCTAGAAACCCGTCCATGATTTACTCATTAGGAGTAAATCTTGGATAGTCCCCAGTTTGGGACTGTTCTTGAACACCTAATCTCACTTAGGATGTAAGTGTATAATGTGTATTGGGTTTTTGAGTAAATTTTGGTAGCATTTCCCTATTTGTTCTCTAAGTACATATGTACTTAGAGAACAGTGGGGAAATGCTGCTGAAATTTTCTTGAAAACCCAATGCACATTATATAGTTACTAGTGAGATTAGGTGTTCAAGGATAGGATAGGTGGTACACATTTATTATATATAAGAATGACATCACATGTGTTTGTTGGCCTAGAAACCCATCCAAGATTTACCCATTAGGAGTAAATCTTGGATAGTCCCCGGTTTGGGACTGTTCTTGAACACCTAATCTCACTTAGGATGTAAGTGTATAATGTGTATTAGGTTTTCGAGAAAATTTCAGTAGCATTTCCCCGTTTGTTCTCTAAGTACATATGTACTTAGAGAACAACGGGGAAATGCTGCCGAAATTTTCTTGAAAACCCAATACACATTATACATTTACTAGTAAGATTAGGTGTTCAAGGATGGGATAGGTGGTACACATTTATTATATATAAGAATGACATCACATGTGTTTGTTGGCCTAGAAAGTGAACAATCATTGTTCTTTATATTACTTGTACATTGGTATAAATTAGAATGAAAAATCACTAAATTATATATTGTTTGTATGGAGTCCGACTTCATTGTAGATAATAGGAGTAAATCTTGGATAGGATGTAAGTGTATAACCTAATATTGTCCTAATATATACTTGTTTTCTCTTTGATCATAGAATGGATAGATCATGGATGTACATTCGCAATTGCTGCACCCCAGAGTTTATATCTGGTCTTTATCAATTTATTAGATTTACCGAGGAACATAGGAAAAAACCTAAAGATAGGTTCTACTATCCATGTAGGCATTGCGGTAACAATTTGAAAGTCAACACTAGTGAGGAAATCAAAAGTCATGTCATGTGCAACTGGATTGTACAAGGCTATACAGAATGACACTGGCATGGAGAGATTTCAAACTCGAAACCAGCAGATGTCGATAGCAGTGCTTGGGTGGAAGAAGAAATTGCCTCCGATGACGTAGGTGTGAATGAACCAGTTCCAGTAGACATCGTTGATGCGATGCTGGATAGTTGTAGGGTAGAGCACACCGATCCACCTCCTATCTTTAGAAACATTGTGCATGATGCTGAGATACCGTTATACACAGGCTGTGCTAAGTTTATGAAGCTTAGCGCTGTGTTGAGATTGTATAATTTGAAAGCTAACAATCGATGGAGCGACAAAAGCTTCACTGAATTGTTGACTTTGTTGAAAGAAATGCTTCCTGAAGGAAACGAGCTACCAATCTCAACATACCGGGTAAAGAAAATGTTGTGCCCAAGGGGAATGGAGGCCAAGAAGATACACACATGCCCGAGTGATTGTGTATTATTTCAAAAGGACTATGTAGATTTGAAAGATTGTCCAAAATGTGGTGTGTCACGGTATAAATTGACGACTTCGGGGGAGTCCAAAATTGGTTCTCCTTCCAAGGTGTTGTAGTATCTACCTATAATATCACGGTTTCAACGCTTGTTTGCAAATCTGAAAGATGTGAAGAATTTGAGGTGGCATGTAGATGTTAAGAAAAATAATGATGGGATCCTACGACATGCGTCTGATTCCCCACAGTGGAAGAAGATTGTTCTATTGTACCCCAAATTTGGTGAAGAATATAGGAATCTAAGACTTGGGCTTTGTACAGATGGGATGAATCCATACGGGACATTGATCAACCAACATAGCACTTGGCCAGTCATGCTTGTTATATACAATCTTCCTTCCTGGCTGTGTATGAAAAATAAATACGTTATGCTGTCGTTGTTGATATCGGGCCCTAAACAACCCGGAAATGATATTGATGTTTATCTTGAACCTCTAATTGATGACTTAAAGAAACTTTGGGCTGAAGGTGTGATGACCTATGATGCTTCAGGAAGAGAGACATTTCGTTTGCACGCTATGTTGTTTTGCACTATTAATGACTTTCTAGCATATGGGAATTTGTCTGGATATAGTGTGAAAGGAGCTAAAGTGTGTCCTATATGTGAAGAAAACATTGATTCAATAAGACTAAAACATGGCGGAAAGACTGTATATCTTGGTAATCGAAGGTTTCTTTCAAAATTCCATCCGTATCGTAGGAAGCGCAAAGCATTCAATGGATGGAATGATGAACGGAGTGCACCTAAACCTATACCAGGGGATGTTGTTTATGAAAGAGTAAAAGACATTGTCAATGAATTTGGTATGAAATCACAATGTAGTATGGCCACACGGAGTGACAATTCTTCATTCAAGAAGAATTCAATATTTTGGGATCTTCCTTATTGGAGTTCTTTAACAGTCAGGCATTGTATCGATGTAATGCACATTGAGAAAAATGTCTGTGATAGCATCATTGGTACTCCGTTAAATATACTAGGTAAGACTAAAGATGGGATAAAATCCAGACTGGACCTACGTGAAATGGGAATAAGGTCAGAATTAATAGAATTACATGAAATGGGTAATAAAAGAACATACTTACCTCCCGCTTGTTACACGTTGTCTAGAAAGGAGAAGAAAGCTTTTTGTGAATGCTTGGTAAAGGTTAAGGTGCCACATGGTTACTCATCCAACATCCGTAGATTGGTATCAATGAAAGATCTGAAGTTGATAGGTCTTAAATCTCATGATTGTCACACTCTAATGCAACAAATATTGCCCGTGACAATTCGATCTATATTACCGAAGCATGTAAGGTTTGCAAACACCAGACTTTGTTTCTTTTTCAATAGTCTATGCAGCAAAGTTATTGACCCTGATACTCTCGATAATTTGCAAAGAGAAGTGGTTGTTACCCTATGTCCGCTTGAGATGTATTTCCCTCCTTCGTTCTTTGATATCATGGTACATCTTGTTGTCCACTTGACTAGGGAAGTTAAAATGTTTGGACCAGTTTTCTTGCATTGGATGTATCCCTTTGAATGATACATGAGCGTTTTTAAAGGTGATGTTCGAAACTGTTATCGGCCTGAAGGGAGTATTATTGAAGGTTATGTGGCGAGAGAGGTTATGGATTTTTGCAATGACTTTCTGAGTGGTTATAACACTCCTGTTAATGACAAGAATATTGAGGAGGGAAAAGGTATTTTGGGATCACAAGTGAAAGTAATCAGCCGTGAGCAGTTGGAACAAGCTCACTTGTATATTTTACACAACATGGACGAAGTGAGTGTTTATATCGAGGAACATACCAATTTCATTAAGAGACAACATCCTCGAGCAAGTTCAATGTGGCTTGCTAGAGAGCATAATAAGACTTTTACTAAGTGGTTTGAAGATAAAGTCTTACATCAACTATCTCAAACACCAAATGATATTACAGAAACTATCGAATGCCTCGCCTTTAAACCAAAACCGAATGTTATGTCTTATGAAGGGTTTGACATTAATGGGTTCACATATTACACAAAGCGCCAAGATGATAAGAGTGTCATCCAAAACAGTGGGGTCACTCTTCAAGCGTCGACTATGTATTTTGCAAGTGCAAAGGATAAGAGTCCACATGAAGCTAAAATGTCATATTACGGTTTCATTGAAGACATATGGGAGTTTGACTACATAGATTTCAGAATTCTGCTCTTTAAATGTAATTGGGTTGATAACACCAAAGGAGTTATAATGGATGAATTGGGTTTCACTTTGGTGAACTTTGAAAAGATTGGCGAGAAGGGTGAACCATTCATATTGGCATCACAGGCGAAACAAATATTCTATATCGACGATCCTGCAAATGATAAATGGTCGGTTGTTCTTCATGGTAAAATACAGTTCATTGAAGATCCTATAGATGAAGAAGAGTACTATGATAAGTATGATGACTCCAATCCATTCTCAGTTGGGTTGCCAACTCCACAAAATATTGAAGCTAATGAAGTCTTATATGTGCGCGGAGATCACAATGAAGGATTGTTAATTGATAAAAGATCACAATTTTAGAGACATGTATGTTTATATTTTTTTACAAATGCTAGTTAATACAAATGCTAAATGTTTGCCTTTTTCTGGTTAATACAAATGCTAAATGTTTGCCTTTTTGTAGTTAATACAAATGCTAATTGTTTTCCTTTTTCTGGTTAATACAAATGCTAAATGTTTGCCTTTTTCTAGTTAATACAAATGCTAAATGTTTGCCTTTTTAATGACATTTTCAGATGGCTGACCATGATGAGCATGATGTCCATGATGAGCATGAAGTCCATGATGAGCATGTTGTCCATGATGAGCATGGCGAGGATACCAATGTAAGTTCTAAAAACATATCATGTATTTCTATAAAATTCATTGTCTTCTAGTTATGTCATATATCCCATATTTCTATATAGCGCTAATTTAGTGGGTTTATTTTTGTCAAATTTTAGGTTGATGATGCACATGTACCCACTGAAGCACTGGAGCAACTTGATGCGCAGCACCAAACAATTAACAAGAAAAGGGGCATCACTCTGTTGAAGAAGTTAATAGCGCTGAGTGGTAGTGGATCCAAATTGGTTGTGGAGTTTGATAATGGAGGAAATGCAATTGGAGTGAACCACAATAATTTTGTAAACTATCTTGGGTGTGTCACTCGAAGCCATTGTGGTGTTAAGTATGATAATTGGCATAAAATTCCTCAGGGGAAGAAAGACTTAATATGGAAGGATTTATGCGTGAGTTATTATTATTTGCAATTCTATTTTGTAGATTACAAATTATATTATTTGCAATTCTATTTTTGGATACTAGTTAATAAGAATTCTATTTTATAGAATCTGTTTGCATTGGATGAGAAGCTGCATCGTAAAAGTGTGATGCAATGCATTGGAAAGATGCTTAGGAACTATAGGACAAATCTGAATATAGAATACATAAAAGATGGTGATAAGAAGAAGAAGTCAGCCCTTGAGCAGTGGAACTTCTTGGACAAAGAAGATTGGGACAATTTTGTTGCTTCAAGAAAATCTGAAGAATTCAAGGTATTAGGCGTCACTCTCAATTTAATTAATATATGTTGTATTCACCTATTCAAGATTAAAATTTAGTGCTACTAACCAAATCATTAATGTGCATATTAACTAGGCCCTCAGTGACACGTAAAAAGCAAGGCGTGCACTGAATGTGCATGACCACACTATGGGTCCAAAGGGCTATGCAAGCGTTCACCAAAGAGTACAGGCGGAGTCTACATCTACTCAGGAGTCTGCTCCTACTCAGGAGTCTGCAACACCCATGCCTCACCATGAAATCTGGATAGCTGGGAGTCAAAACAAGAAGGGTGAAATAAAGAAGCCCGTAACTGCTGAGGCGGCTGGGAAAATGGTAAAATACAACTCTTAGAGCAATCGTTTGAATATTGATTATTTGTGGTGTTAACTTACCAATTTCTATTGATGGTGATTAGTGGGAGCTGCACGAGCAGAGGAAACAAGGCACGTTCATCCCTCAAGGCACAAGGGATGAATTGACAGTTGCTCTGGGTAACCCAGAGCATCCTGGACGTGTTAGGGGTGCAGGCACTGGTGTGGGCATCAAAGCATTCTTTGGGCCATCCTAGCACAAACCTAGAGCAGGACTTTCACAAGAAGAGGTAACATATTCTTTTGTTAGAATGTTACTTCAAAAGGGAATTCAATAATAAGAAGCTAATGTTTCTTTTATCCATGTATAGGAGAATAAGAGAGTCGAGGATATAGTTGCTAAGAAGGTCAATGATATAGTTGTTGAGAAGGTCAAGGAAGAAATAGTGTGGTGGCAGGCATCTCAGGCTTCCAATCAGCCTATGGTGACCCACTCTTCTCCTGATGCATAGAGTGCGAGTAATCCTGGAGACCCATCGCCTAGCACGTCTGCTGTAAGTATTGTTTATGACATTGTAGCTAGTCTTTTCAAGATGATATGTTCGAAAGGTGATATGTATATATGTATAACATTCTTTACGTAAATTTGTAGGCATTGAAGCCATGCCGCTTAAGAATGAAAGACTATGTTGTTGCAGAGGCACATGCTTACCAGTCCCTTACTGGGGCAACGTTTCATGGGACTCCAATGCCGCAGGGCTACGTTCGTGTGAGCCCGATATGTGTATTACCCGATTGGAGGGAAGTTGCATTTCCATATGCCGACCCAGATATTAATACACTTGGTGAGGCAGAAGGCGGGGTGATATTGTGGCCCAAAGCAGATGTCGTCTACACTACTGAAATTGTAAGATAAATTTACATTACTTTAGATTGTTAATGCGCATATATGAGGTCAAGTGATCTGAAATTATATATACATGTTAAAAAGAAGACACTCGGAGCACCTAGGCCTCCACCTCCACTTCCTGCATTACCAAGTTGGGTTCCAACTGACCTAAATACACGTTTGGTCCTACTTGTAGGGGAATGGCATGTTGGCTATGGGCACATAATATACATTGCCCTATAATTGTTTCTTTAGAAGCAGATTAAGCAGGTCAATCATATGATAGCTCTTTATTTATACAAGATATTATTGAGTTGTTTATGTATGATTGGCTGAATACATAAATGATAGAGACATGGATAAGGTGAGATCTTGTTTATACATCCATATACCTTGTGTAAGATCTGGTGATCGGGTTTCTTCTATATTAATGCATACGTAATACATGTTTTGCAGCTACTTAGTCAAAGATCAATGCAAACAATTTGCATTTGATCATGTGGGATTTTTGATTCCATCATTGATTAGTATGGTAGCTAAAGACCCTGATAGTGTTCAACAATACTGTATAGATTCTTTTACAGTTTTCGGTCAGCAAAAGAACACGATAATAATAGCTCCATTCAATGTTAGGTAAGTTTACTTTATTTATAATTTGGACTTAAGAAAATTCCATTTTTATTGTGCATTTTGAGTTATTAATTTTTAACCTTTTTACCTATAGCGGTAGACATTGGGAGTTACTAGTTATTGTCCCCGGGATGTTCACTACTTATTATCTAGATCCTGCGGGAAGTACATTAAACACTAAAATTGGACACATATTGAGAATGCCATTATTCTGGTGAGAAATATTTCATTTTTATATCCGTTAACATATGTTATTACATTACTATTTAATTATGCAATTTACTATGTTACATTAACATGTAGGGGTTTAGATGCATTCAAAAATGTTGGAGGAAATGTCCCAAGGAGAAAGAACCAACCAATAATTTGGGATAACGTAAAAGTAAGTTCCCGACTCCAATGTATATGTTATTTATGTGAACTGTGCTTAGTTGTATTTTTTAATATTTTGTATGTTTCAATTTATAGTGCGCTACACAAGATAACGATTGGGCATGCACATACTATGTGATGCAATTTATGCAGATGATTATCCGACATGCCGCATTGGATATTAATACCATACATGAGGTATTATATATAGTCTCATTAGTTAGTATGAAATATATAAATCTTATTTTTATATTATTACATATATATATACATCATTCTCTTTGCAGGTGTTCAAAACTGACCACACTATAGGTAAACGCTTAAAAAATGTACATGCTCCATATACGATGGAAGCATTAAATGAAATAAGAGAAGAATGGGCAAAAGCCATACAAGCAGTGGCGATTGTAAGATATAATTGGGATGCTGATAGCGATGCTCAATGATATTTTGTAAATGAATATTTCTGAATGTTTATACATGTCTGAATGTTTCTACATGTATTTGAATGTTTCTACATGTGTGAATGTGAGAGTTGAATTGATGTCTGGATGTATTTACTTGTGTGAAAAAATATTTGTTGATTTTGCAGGTTTGTGGCCTGTTTGTAGGCTGATATCAATGGATGTCGTAAACCTGCAGTTCAGAAAACTAAACTGTAGGTTCTCATCCTGCTGACCAGCCACAGCAGGCCTGCAAACTAATAAGAAAAAAAAATTAAAGTATAGGCGTCAGTTATTTATAGAACATCGTCATCAAAGGCCTACATCGTCGGTTATTTGATAAAAACCGATGCCTAATAGGACAAAGAACCCGACCGTGCAGGAAAGCACGGCCGTGGTGGAAAAGGCGTCGCTTATTAGTATAAAACTGATGCCTATAGTACTAAACACGGCCGTGCAGCGAAGCACGGCCATGTTTCACCATGTCGTCTAGGTGTATGGCATCGTTTGTTAAGTTGTTAACCGACGCAGAAAGTGTCCTAGGTGGTGCTCTTTTTGGTGGCGCGAACCTTATAGACGTCGGCCAACTATATATAACCGACGCCTATATGTCATATAGGCATCGGTTAGAAAACCGATGCCGAAGAGTTCGACCTTTAGCGGCGCCCACATAGACGTCGCTTGAAAACCGTCGCCAAAGGGGGTTAAACAACCGACGCCAAAGGTTGTTTCTGTAGTAGTGTGTTGTGCATCTTTAATCTGTTGTTTTAATGTAGTTTAACTTGCATCTATGCCAACAATCCAACTAGCAAAGATACCTCTAGCTGTTCATTCATTTGTCTTAAGAAAACTTGCATGTCCCTTTTATGACACACCAAAGAGTTCAATTGTGCTTTATTTATGAATGAAGATGATGACTTTCTGCGTAGTGCATCTGCCACCACATTAGCTTTTCAGGGATGGTAATCAATCGTACAATCATAATCTTTTATTAGTTCCATCCAGTGACATTGTCTCATGTTTAATTCTTGCTGTGAAAAGATATACTTCAAATTCTTATGGTCTGTGAAAATCTGACACTTCTCCCCATACAGGTAATGTCTCTAGATTTTGAAGGCATGAATTACTACAGCTAATTACAAATTTTGTGTAGGATAATTCACCTCATGTTTCTTAAGCTATCGAGAGGCAGAAGAAATCACTCATTTATCCTCCATCAACACACATTCCAAATTATACTTTGAAGCATTGCAAAAGACAATGTATCCTTTTCCTTGCTTAAGTAACACTAATACTGGTGCACTGGTCAACTTTTCATTCAACAACTGGAAAAAGCGTTGACATTTATCATTGCAGACAAAAGTAGCATCCTTCCTAGTTAACCTAGTAAGGGGTAATGCTATAGAACTAAAGTTTTTAATAAATCTTTTGTAGTAACCTACCAAACCTAAGAAACTGCAAATCTCTATTGGTGTCTTAGGCTGTTTCCATTCTAGAAAAAACTCTACCTTTTTAGGATCAACAAAAATTCCTTTAGCAGATATAACATGTCCTAGAATAGATACTTCTAACATCCCAAACTCACACTTTAGAAACTTAGCATATAGCTTGTGTTGTCTTAACAAAGTCAATGCTTATCGATGATGTTGTTCATGTTGTCGGCTAGAACACTCTATTCCTTAGATCCATTAACTCTACTGGTGCATTAGTTAGTCCAAATGACATAACTATAAACTCATAATGACCATACCTTATCCTAAAGGCTGACTTGGGTACATCATCTTCCTTAATCCGTCATTGATGATATCCTGACCTCAAGTCTATCTTAGAGAACATTGTTGCACCTTGCAACTGGTCAAACAAATCTTCTATCCTTGGTAGAGGATATTTATTCTTTATTGTCACCTTATTCAATTGTTTATAGTCTATACATAGCCTCATAGAACCATCCTTTTTCTTTACAAAAAGTACCAGATCACCCCACGATGATGTATTTGGCCATATAAAACATTTGTCAAGTAACTCCTCCAACTATTTTTTTAATTCTGCCATCTCAGCAGGTGCCATCCTATAAGGTGTTTGAGCTATCAGTTGTGTATCAGGAACTAGATTGATCTCAAAATAAATCTCTAGAGGTGGAGGAATATCAGGAAATTCCTCAGAAAACACATCCTTAAACTCCTTGACCACTGGCACTCCTAGAATACTTGGATTTTCTACCTTGGTATCCACCACATGTAATAAGACTGCCTCACACCCATGTTGCAACAATCTCTCAACTACCATTGTTGATACTAGACATGTTGGAAGAATCTTCATGTCTCCCTAAAAGGTTCATGTCTTACCACCATATGTGAACATAGCTTGCTTGGAACCACAATCCAAGACTACCTTATAGTTTTCTAAGGTGTCCCTCCCAACAATTACATCAAATCCATGCATCTCAAGTAGTATAAGATCCACTTGAATTTTATGTTCTGAGAAAGAAAGAGCATAGGGGGAACATACCTCTTGTAACATTATGGAACCAACTAATAAAGTTTTTAACAGCAAGTAATATGTTCTATGACTAATAGGAAAAATATTGTTATGAATCACTTCTCAAGTGATAAAGGAGTGTGTAGCACCTGGGTCTATCTTAGTACAGAATCTCGTTGTTGTCTGCTGTCGGCCATGTCATTTGTTACCTTGCGTAGATGGACCTACTTGAAACTCCCGTCCATGTCCTTGTCCTCATGTACCTCTACTAAATCGTTGCCTCTAAGAGCCTTGTTGGGTCTGCCTTGATTGTTGAGTTACTTCAGTATCTCATACTAGACACTCTATTTAGATGTCCTTTCTGCCCACACTTGTAGTAGATTCTAGTTTCCTATTGTGGCCTAGACGGCCCTGTCACTTACATTGACGTTGTACTTTGGTCTGCAGAAGGCCAAAAATTACGTCCCCTACCCTTACTTGATGTACACTATGTTTGAGCACTAAACCTCTGTGGTGCTAACAGTGCATAAAATCTTGGTTTCTTGTATCTTCCGGAACTCTGTCCTTGGAACTGGGTAGATCCCTTCTTGAAATTGGCCTCACATTTATCAGTTACTGACCTTTCTATCCTCCTAACTAATTCCACAAACATTGAAAAGCTCTCTCTATTCTCCAGATAAGCTATAGGTGTAATCAATTCAATGTTCAAACCTTTTTTAAAATGTTGAATCCTCTTCTGGTCTGTAGTAGCCATGTGCGCATAAAATTGCAAAAGGTCCATGAACTTAGCTTCATACTCATTAATCTTCGTAGGCCCTTGCCTAATCTGTTCAAACTGTGAGATTTTCTCATCCAGGTACGTACGAGGAAAGTATCTATTGGTGAACCCATGTAGAAATTCCTCACATCTGACCTCAAGATTAGACCTTTTCTCTTCTTTGATGGCCCACCAGTGGCCATCAATTCCCTTTAACAGGTACACATCATGCCTAACTTTATCAGTTTTTGGGATGCTAAAGATCTTAAAGGAATTTTCTAACTCAATGAGCCACAAATATGCATCTTATGGGTCAATTGTTCTAGCATATTCTATGGCTCCCACATGGCGTAGCCATTAAAAAGTCTTACTAGAACTTGAAGTTTCATTATGAACTGGTGCCCTAGGGGTGGTAATGATATCCTACCATTCATATGTGTTATTGTCGTATTAAATTGCCCAAACAGATCATGCAAAGTAGGGTTCTCTAGCATAGTCTGATCCACCTATGGATTCTTAGGCACTTGTTCTTCTCCCACATGTTGCCTTAAACCTCATCCTGGTGTAGCAATGTTTCTCTCGACAACATGTTCTTCATGTACTCTAGACATCTTTGAGCTTTACTTCTTCTCCTATTTAAGAAGAAGTCACTATAAGATAAACTAGAGGACACTAGAACAGACTCAAAGACCATAATCCTCTGTCCCTATAAACTCAGCGAACCTAAGGCTCTAATACCAAAAATTGTGACGATCACTATCACACTAACAACTGAATTGCACAAAACTAAGAGAAAATCATCATTAACAACGGATTACCAAAAATTATTAAAAATTAAAACCTTTTTTTCCAAGAGATCCATTACCAGGAAACTCTTTTAAAAAAGAACCAAATTATATATATACATCACGGTGTATTTGTACATACATTGTTCCATCACCTTGCAAGGATTTGAGAAAACAGTTGCTTTTCCAAAATATACACAAAAGCAAAATTATGCCTCGAGGCGTACTAGCCAAAATCTCAGATCAATTATAAAAATGTGTATGCACTATCTCTCAAATGACCTGAGAGTACATGGACGACACATACGACATTGTATCTACAAGACACATAGAAGCACACTCAACCTGAGTTGTTATTGTTGTTTTGACTGTTGCTTCCTGCTCTTTGTTGCACAGTCTTTACCCTTTCATGCACATCCACCTAAAAAGTTGTGGAACCCATGGGGTGAGACAACTTGTCCCAGTAAGAGATATAACTCTCCGCCAACAGTATTATTATCATAGTTAAACCTTTATGAATGAGAGAAGAAAAAACTTAAATTGAATTATATAAGTATAACTAATGATTATATGTAGAGTAGAGAAGTCTCATCATCTTATTAGATCAGATATCTACAACTAAGCAATAGATCATTTAATGAGTTTTAAAAGGAGTATGAAGAACATGTATAACTGTTATAAACTAATTAGTATAAATCAAAGCAAGGCATCAACCATTGTTTCTGTATTTGGTCCTTAAATAAATACGCTACACGGCTGATTACATATTTAAACATTACATCTTATTATGCCCTAAAGAGATGGGAATATACCTTCCATCTCAAACTCACCACTACGAAGCTAGCATCAGTACCATATAGGTCTATGGAAGATCCAGAATCCACGACCTCTCCTTTTTCGGTCAGTACGATAGTGCCAGTGAAATTATGAGTCATTTTGCATTTTAGCTAGACTATCATATAGACTCTCTTCGCTATAGGCATACAGTGCGTAGCATATTATTTATCTAGGGTATGACCTACATTCAATCATGATTATATTTATTATGTCATGTCCTGCAGCCATACTCTTCTGGGGGTATGGATTTACCACCAATTTTGATGTTGCATTAGATCTACGGCCCACAACCACACTTTTTAGGAAAATGGCTCAAGGCCAAATCTTTGGGTATGAAGGAAGCTAGGTAATACTCATCTTGCACCCTCACATATTCAAAAATATGTGCTCCGAGTAAAACTCATTTCATCATTCAGCAGATCTTGACACTGAATGATTCTATGGACATGGCAACTACATTTTTAGTTCACTTGATATATTAGTGCATTACAACATCTGTTAGCATCAATCAAGTTACAAACGTGAATTGTAGATAAATGCTATACAAAAAGGTATAACATATTTTCAAGATATCTTATATCAATTGGTACATATCTTGTTACACTTATCCTGGTATCTCAATCCCCTAAATACTTTATTGGGAATCTCATCCCTTCACCAGTATCATTATAATGATCATATGCTTGGGTATCAATCCCTCTATTCATTATTGAACAATATTACCTCTCATTAGGAAATAACCAACTCTAGGTCATTAGACCGATATATAAATAATACTTGTTGTACAAGTATATCGCATGGCTCATAAGGCCTTATATAATCTGTATTATGCTAAATCATCATAGCTCATACCTATCTATGTTCATCATCTCATGAAACCTGCATGGTTAGGATTTCATAGAAAATGCAATATCAAGAAAATATCATGGCCATGCCATAAGAAGAATCATTCCAACTACAACCCTCTCATAATTGGGGTTAGGGTTTTCCCTAGTAACTGATTTAGGGTTTCTAAATGCATATTTATAAATCAAACCCTTATTCACAGTATAAGAGCTTTTTCATTGACATAAATGTGCAAGGATACTTCATCAAATATCATCAATTCATTATCAACATGAGGTACAAGTTTCTTTCTCATACTTACTAGGATATCGACTTCAACATACTTATTACATTGACTTAACCTTCTTTAGGGTTATCAACCTACACTTATTAAAGTTTATTCATCTTATTACTTTCATGATGCTTTCATTGATTGTATTCAAGATGTATCGACCTACACTCATCAAGGTGTATCAACCTTCATTCCAACTTTTGTATCGGCCTAGACACATATATTTGTGTCTGCCAAAGCATATCAAATGCTATCATTTTAGAGATGCTTTGAGTGGTATCGTCTGTATGGTGCTTGAGGTATATAAGCCTCTTATGTGTTTCTGCCATACCATCCTATTGTATATCGACCACATCAACCAACTACGGTATCAACCACCCAACAACAATTAGGATATCTGCCACACCATTAACTTATGTATTGGCCTCACCAACAATAACTTGGGTATTGGCCACTTCAACCAACTACTGTAACGGCCACCCTACAACAATTAGGGTATCAACCTCTTTATCAACTTGGGGTATCGGCCACTCAACATCATCTAAGGTATTGACCACCCCATCAATTTAGGATATTGGCCACTCAACATCATATAAGGTATCAGACACCCCTTCAACTTAGTGTGTCATCCACTCAACATCACTTAGGGTGTCGGCCTTACTATGCCTTTGAGTATCGGCCACTTAATCACTAAGATATCAGCTACAACATTAGCTAGTGTATCAGCCACACAACACATTAGGGGATATTGGCCTCTAGGGTTTGAGTTGTAACAGATGACCCCTTGTTCAATAATTTAGTTCTCTAACCTACTGACCTTACCATTAATTGGGGTATCATCTAAGGTTCCAAAGAGTATATTGTCCCCATCTTCACATGATGTATTGGGCTAGAGGTTGTCGGATTGTGAGTGTATCAGATTGCTAGGGTTGGAATTGATCATGTCAACCTCTACACTCAACCAAAGTATTACTATTTAATATTCTACTTCTAATGGAAATCTCTTAGTCATGACAAGCTAAAGCATTTTATGCATATTGTTTTTAGAACAACTACCATATTGGCCTAACAACAACATATTGCATTAAATCATCACAATCATATCATTCATTCATGTTATGGTGAATACATATGTGTCACCTTTGATATCATATGTTTCACCTTGGATATCTTATATATATATATCAGCCTGCCATATTCTTAGCATTCAGTGAAAGATTAAACACTTAAGAGAATAGTAGTGCTACTTAAGAAATCAACCCAAAAGAATAGGAGTTCATATATATATATATATATATATATATATATATATATGTATATATATATATATATATATATATATATATATATATCAATTTCCCTCCGTATACCCTTGTATCGGGTTAGGGTTTCCCACAAACCAATATCGATTTGTGCATATGAGTTTCATCATCTTCAAGCTCAAGCTCTTCATCCATAACTACTCTAGTTCATGGAAAACAACCCTATAAATTCATTAAATCTTATAGAACCATCATTAAAACAAGAAAATTGAAGTAGAAAAGGAATCACCAAGTATTGCATAATTAGAGGTGAATAATAATAAAATTGGGTTCAAGTTATATAACCCACCTCAAGATAAACTCAAGTACTTGAAGATTCAAAGCTCCACGTTCCAAGGTTGAAGATGACTTATCAAGAGTCCAGGACTCTATCACAACACTTCTCTATGAAAGAAGATATCATAGTTAGGAATTTGGTGAAGAAAAGAAGAGAAGGAAAGAATCATGATCCAAGAAGTATAGTCTTTCCAAGGTTGAAGATGATCATGGATTCATGTTAGGCAAGATTATCAGCCTTTTCTTTGCTTCTTGAGCTCCTAGGATCATCCTCCAGGAAATATTTAGTAAAGGAGTTGAAAGGTTTTCTAGGAGATGAAAAGAGAGGTATATATAGTTGAGGTTCATGAAAGAGAGTGTGTATAAGGTGTCATCACTATGTGCACTTAAGTGACACATGTCCATGCATGGTAACTTCATGCAACAATAATTATCTTGACATGCAAAACTCTTGAGGATAATTCATAGATAAGATATCGGCCATTTGGGCATCTTGCTTGAAAAGATATCATTACCAAATCTTGCTTTATATGCAAATCGGTGCCACTTTTTTAAGGAACATGCAAACCGATAGGCTTCACCTACTTGAGGTTCTTAGCCTATCATGAACATCTTCAAAGGTTAACAAATAGATATGGGACCTCCTATATGGCTTCCAAGATGATAGGCACTCCCATATACACTTCAAAACCCGATACAACCTCATCTAGGGTTCATGGTATTCAACACTTCTTTGGTTCTTTCACCTTAGAGAGTGTTATCATTCAACCAAGACTCAAACAAGGTGCCCACTTCTTTCCCTTTCCTATAGTTGATACTAAGAGAGAAAGGAGACATACTAGAGATGATAATCTGCACATAAACCCCTCAATTAGGTAAAATGCAATTCTTACCAACGTTATCATAGAAGGCACAAACAATTTGGAAATAAGTTCAAATTTGAGAAAAAAATATCTTCTCAAGTCTTACTTCCTTTTCAAAGGATTAAGACATGATTCTAAGCAACTATGTTAAGCAAAGCTTCTAGGGTTATCCCAGAACCCAATTCATGGGTGTTACAGCCTCCGTCCCTCCTCAATACCCCTTTTGTCCATTCACCCATCACCTATCCCATCAAATGCCGACATAACATGGTTGGTTGGCAACCATAGGTGCAGCCTACAAGGACTATCTTTCAGGCAACATTGGCACCATGATAGGCTACTACATGCCACAATCATCTCCTTCCAGATGATTTAGAATGCTTTCTCCGGTATCCCCTATCTTGTTGCTTATGTTTTAGTTCTAGAAAGTTGATATAGATGTATGAAAAAGAATTTTCAAAAGACCCCATGCTGATTTATTAAGCAACAAAACAAAAAAAGACCAACGATTTACATTTTTCTTCCACTCCATCTAATTTAACTAATCTACACACTTGAGTGTTTTTCTTAGAAACTAGGGACTTTGTGTTTATTATCCTACCATGCCATGAATTTAGTAGTTCCTTGTATTTTCCTACTAAGATCCATTCTAGTAGTGCTACTCTTCTTTATACCAAGTTTCATTCTAGTAGTACTACTTTATAGCTACCGAGTTTCATTCCGTTAATCAATGGTTTTGGGATTGTGATTAGGAAAGGGGTTGGAATTAGGTTCTTAATGCCAATGACTCTCATATATAAAGAGGGAATGTCCCAAAAGGTGAGATACAAAAATTGAGACAACTTGTGTGACAAGTTGCATGAAAAACTTCTATCTTGGAAAGAGGAAGTCCTCCTTAGCACGATTTACTAAGATAGAGAAGAAAGGGAGCTAAGGGATGTCTAGCACGTCAACAACTCATGTTCCTCTTTGACTTGGTGCCAAGGTGGTGAACCATGTTCTCCCTCATCTTTGTGGTAAAGACCAAGGTACATATGTCGAGGCTTGGACAAAGTGTTAAACATGACAATTGTTCAACAACTTGGTGGCCAATCTGAATCTTCCTCTTCTCATATATCCAGATTTCATGGTTGTAGTTCCCGATCTAGATCCATAAGATCATGTTCCTCACTTACTTAAGACGCGTCTAGTGGCTAGACAACTATTATGCACAAAGGTAGCACCTTTATTCCTTCTTATGCCTTTTGTTCACTGATATTTTAAACTATTGTAGATATGATGGATATAGTACAAATGGAACCTTAAAGGTGACTAGAAATCTTGGTG
The DNA here is from genome assembly GCA_963693085.1 of Alisma plantago-aquatica. Taxonomy (NCBI): domain Eukaryota; kingdom Viridiplantae; phylum Streptophyta; class Magnoliopsida; order Alismatales; family Alismataceae; genus Alisma; species Alisma plantago-aquatica. The sequence goes on along the minus strand of OY856410.1, from coordinate 1,328,250,173 downwards.
CCATCTTCTCAAGGCCACACACTAGCCAAATAACGGTGGCTAGATGCAACCCTAAGTGAAAACACACGTATTTATCAAAATTTATATATGGACCAACTCCAACACGCATGCTCAACTAATCACACGTACCCACAAGAGCATGGGGTCGTGTTGTAGTATTGGCTAGAGGTAAGATTAGGGTCAATCCTTAGGGATAGATGGGGCACTAGAGCTAGGATAATGTTAGCTATGTTCCTAAAGAGGAGTCTAGGGCTTGAGGGTTTAAAGATGGTTTTGTTTGATTACACTATGATTGCAAGTAAGAAACAACAAGGAGGAAACTAAGTTAATAACAACCCTAGATTACCCTAGCAAGTTAAGACTAGAAAATTCGACAAGACAAGAAACTAGGCTAGAGCAAGGAGTCACACTATGCTAGCAATCCAAGTTATCAACTAAGATGCAAGCTAAGCATTAAGACAAACAAGACTCTAAGTTAATCAAATTTTTGTTAATCAAAATAGATAGATATAAAAAAAAATGGTGTACCATACTGACCAAATGACATTAACATGGACAATATATAAAAATAGTTTGATGATATTACAATCAACAATAAAAAGGAATTATATGAGTTTTATGTTTTCTTTTTTAGAAATATGTCCTAACCAAACATTTTTTTTGGGCAAGACAGGAGATCATCTATTCATCCCGCTCTCCTTGTGTAGGCGAAATAAGCAAACACAAATTACAAGAATTATTAACTAAATTAAACATGGTAGTACTACTACCATTACATATATCCTTTTGGATCCATTCACGGATTTCTTCAGGTGGTCTAATGTATCGAAAATAACCCGAATGGTTTCTGAGATGGAATTTGGCCAAACCATCTGTGGCTTTGTTGCAAGATCTTTGAGCAAACTGGAGATTCCAGCTTTGTTTTCCCCTAAGCTTGTGCTGAATGGAGATGAGTAGGCGTGCATATTTGGGGTTTTCTAACAGATTCTCCTATACCATCAAGACTTATTGTTTACAATCCATTTCAACTTCTAAACGATCTAGATTCAACTCAAGTGCTCTTTGTAAAGCAAGGTTAATGGCCCCCAGTTCTACGTGAAGTGCAGACTCGGCTTTAGAGCACCACCCATTGCCTTCAGCCCAGTCACCATGGCTATTTCCAATAATCATTGCAGTTGCACCTTTATGCCTTACCAGATCCGCATCTGCATTCATCTTTGGAGTGTCCTTGGTTGGTTTGTGCCATTGCTCCTCCCAGATTGGTTGTATATGTTCTAGGTGCTTCACCCAATCATTGCTTGCCATGCTTCCGTTGAACTTTTGACCTCCTTTATGATGTAGGCGACGAAATGTGCTACTGGTTTGCAGATATGTTCAAAGATATGAGAGTTTCTACACTACCATATGTACCAACATGCTATCATAAATGTTCTTTGTTGGTTTACATCTCCTCTCAAGCCCCATCTCAGCCAGTCCCCCAGATCTTTGCTAAAACAATCAGATGGAAGTCTATTCTAAAATAGTCTATGCCAGGTATTTCTAACAGGTTTGCACTCCCGTATTGCATGTAGGCTAGTTTCATTTTCCTCTTGACACTGCTCATATACGGGATTGGTAGCTATATGTCTTATGACACGCCTTTGGTTGGTTAAGATGGCATCATGCGATAGAATCCACACGAAGAATTTTACCTTGGCTGCAACTTGGGCCTTCCAAATCATTCCCCACTCACCTTCCACTTTCTGATCTCTCTATCCTCTGAATAGGTGATAAGAAGATTTGGTTGAGAAACCCCCAATAGTCGAATTGGTCCAGACAACCATGTCACTACATGGATGCTCAACCGACAAGTCTATGCTCTTTATCTGATCAACTTGTTCACTTGGAAGCCACTCTTTTAGGAACTCCGTGTCCCAGTTTCCTTCATCGATGATGACACTGGCAACATGTAGATCTGATAGTTCAGCAAGAATGTCCCACAATACAGTATTTTCAAGAATGGTCACCTTGTTGCACCATTTATCAAACCAGAAACTTGTTGTGCTCCCGTTTAACAATTGTTTATATGAGTGTTCTTCAATGAAAGTCTTCCCTAAAAGTGCCTCCTTAGCCAACCTCGAGAGATTTGTGTTCTTCCCCACAGTATAGTTAGCATATTTAGATGCCATAAATTTACACCATATAGTATCACTTTTAGATGTGATTTCCCAGTCATTCTTTGAGAGAAGAGCTAAATTCCATTCTCTCATTGTGCGGATCCCTAGTCCTCTGTCATCCGTCTTGGTAGTGACATTGTCCCATTCAACCAGTGACATGGGATGGGCTTTGTGATTGCCTCCTCACACAAATCTTCATACAGTGCTGTCAATTCGGTCACATAACGTGTGAGGAAGACGGGTTGTTTGCACGGTGTAAGTTGGGATGGCAGCAAGTGTAGAATGTACTAAGCAGCACCTTCCTACGAGAGACAAGCTTTTGGCGGCCCAACTATTAATTTTAGACTCCACCTTCCCCATAATTTCTACATAAGTTTGTTTTGTTACTCTCGAATGAATGATGGGCACTACTTGGTATTTTCCTAGGTCCTCCGTCTCCTTGAAGCAACTTACTCTGCTTATTCTCGTTCGGATGCATTTGGGTATGCTTACCACAAAGAAAATCTATGTCTTCTTAATGGATATGGATTGGCCAGACGCTATGTTGAATTTACTACAATAGTCTTTGATGATCTTCATTTGGGATGTGAAAGCTTTGTTGAAAAGGATTAGGTCATCTGCGAAGCAAAGGTGGGACAGTTTGGTTCCACTCCTGCCAAGAACAAATGGATGCCAGGAGTCATGTCAGACTAAGTCCTCAATCATTTGGCTCAACCTCTCTATACAGAGTACAAAGAGATAAGGGGATGGGTCACTCTGTCTAAGGCCCCTGTTGTCTTTGAAAGGGTTTGTGCTACTACCGTTCCATACTATTGAGCATTCCCCAGACATAATATTGTTCATGATATAAGCAATGATATTAGACGGGAGTTCCAATCACTCGATGCTATCTCGTATAAAGCTCCAAGACAATCTATCATACGCCTTGGTTAAATGATGGTCCTAACCATACATTGATTCGATACTTTTTTTTTACTTCTTTAAGATTTTTTCTAGAATTTTTAAAAGGTGATGCATAGAGTTATGATTTGAACTATGAAAATTTTAATACACAAGAGTCATGTGCAAAGAACGTGCACTTACTAGTTGTTTACTAAATAGAGGTTTAGCTACTACTTCCTCATGGGATACATATCGTTGCATGGATTAAACTCCCTTGGAACTGACAAATATCAACACCCATGTTACTATTCCATCCAATTTGACTCCCTAACTATGTTTGATCAGTCTTGACATGTTAGAAGATCATAACCCAACCACCTTACTATCCCTTACAGACACTTCAGGGGGATAACAAGACCATTCTGGAGTTCTAATCATGATCATAGGAACCTATACATCCACGATCATAACATACATGCAATGCATGTGATCAATTCACAAAGCAAGTAGATAAGAAAAATGATGCTTTATATGGTGATAGATTTGTTGAGCTTAGATACAAACTAGAATAAAATATCCGCTATTGGGGATAGTCCCCATGCCCTATCACAAATATCTTTCTCATGATGAGAGACAACAACGAACGATGTAGGGGACCATGATGCTTGGTGTAGGAAGACTAGTCTCTCAACTAAGGTCGGTGCCTCCTTGATCCTCGCTAGCATTTGTACTTATGAAATGTGGCTTCTATCGCATGATTAAAGACCTTTAGAATGGATGATAAGGACTCCCTTTTAAAGATGTAATCCTCACTGCCGAAACCCTAATAGTAGATGTTTGTGGTTGAAGGAAGCTAATCGCATGGCATGTACTCAGTCTACCAAGTGACTCAAATGGGTTACTCAATCTAGACCTCATATCCGGTTCTCTGGGCAAACCAATGTGGATTGAACTAGGGTAGGCTGAATGTAGAGAGCATGCGTCAGAACTATGGAGTCAGGGAGACTTTTAGTAAAGAGTGACTCAAGTCGGGTGACTGGCAACATCAACTGCTTGACTGGGTGATTGGAAAGTAGACCTTGGATGGCTTTGGGGCCTTCGCTCCCTAGAGGTATGACATCATGAGGGCTTGATCGTCCTTCTAGCCAATGAAGTGTATTATTTGGCTATTTTGCATAAAATTTATACAAAATGCATTGAAGACTAGAAAAGGGAGATGATTGCATGTAAGTATATCTAAGGCTAAAACTTTGGAATAAAAACACAACAACCCTAAAAATTGAATAAAACTATATGCAAAGATGGGTATAAATATACTAATCAAACTACCCCAAACTTAAACCTTTGCTCATCCCAGGCAAAGAAAATAAAAGGAGAATAAAAAATTGATACTAAGATCTATGCTTCCTCTCCCAACTAAGCACACTTTGTGTGACGACCGTCTCGCGAAAACAAGATTAACTAATGCGGAAGCGAATTATTTGCAGCGGATTACTGAAAATCACTAAAAATTAAAACTTTTTACAAGAAGATCCACAAACTGTGAAACTTTGACATAAGAACCAAAGTAAGTTATTTACAAACTGATTCATCATTACATCTCTGTATCATTTCATCTCGAGAGTCAGAACATTGTCAGCCCTGTTAAACTATGCATGAGCAGGATATAAAAATCTCGAGGCTTCAAGCCAAAATCTCAGATCAACATCAAACACTCTATTGACTCCTACGACCTGAGAGTACAGAGACGACTCATAGGACTTTCTATATACAACTTGACAGCTCATATCCCCACCTGGGATTTACTGCTGTCCCTGCTACTGCTACTGTTGTTCTTCCTCTGTAATAGGTTCCTTGCCTTTTCGTCGGCGGTTACCTAAAAATTTAATCCCACGGGGGTGAGACAATTATAAAAATTGTCCCAGTGAGAGATATAACTCTCCTCCAGTAACATTATTATTGCAAATGATAGAATAACACTAAGCAGTAGAAATATAAACATTTATCAGTAGGTAATGCATTAGATAAACTAAATAGAGCAGCATTCTCTATGCAATCATTTCAGTTGTAACTTGAATAAGTAGCAAGTTATCCATTTAGGAAGAAATATAAAGATAATGTAAATCATTTATCCAACTAGAACATGTTAATCAATGTATTCTCAACCATTGATTCTCGTAGTTCAACCTTAAGCAAATATGCTACACGGCTGATTACATATTACAAACATACTTATGCCCTGAGGAGATGAGATATACCGCTCATACTCCAACCGACCATTGCGAAGTCGAAATCGGTACCATACATAGGTCATCAGAAGAGCCGAATTTCTATGACCTCATCCTCCTCAGTCAGTGTGAGGAACAACATATAGGACATCTCGTGTCTCTGCTATAATAGCTTTCCAGGGTATTCTGGCAACTTCGCTATTAGAGTTACAGTGGCATTCTGTACTCTCTTCGCCATCAAGGGATTTCTTGTTTATCTCTCATCGATGCAGCATTAACAACATTATCGGGAGATTAGTGATACATCATCCCGGCATATACATATAATGAAGAATTGAGAGATTTAGTGTTTATCTCACATCAATTCCTTCATTAGGGCGTAAGGATATTCGCACCCATAACCCCCACATACTCAAAAGTATGCTCTCCAGGAGTTACCTTAGGAAAACCTGTTTCACCATCACCTGACTACTGACGATGATGGATCTATGGTCAGGGCTCTACATGATATCATTTCACTTGATTATTTAAGTACATTACATCATTCTTTTAGCATCAGGCATGTTGTCAATCATATAACATTATAACATTTGCTATAAAGAATGAGTACTATTTCTATCAAGTTCATTTCACAGCTTTGCTAACATTGGGATCTCAATCCCTTATCATCTCATCATCATGATTCAAGAATATGGGTGTTCAAACCCTTAAATCATCAAGACACATGTTACCACTTTAACAGGTAACTTAATGCCATCAAGTCATCTAACAGTGTAAACATGATAAATGTAATGCAGGTATTTCACATGGATCTTAAAGCCTATCAAACTCTTTTGTTACCTTTCACTAGGCAACATGGCATATCATTGCTTATAGAACTTATAAAGTGTTTTCAATACACAAGGCATCATAGCTCAAACCTGACTATGTTCAATACCTCATGAAACCTGCATGATTAGTACAGATGATAACAACACATCAATTTTATATCAGTACAATGCAAAATAATGATAACATCACTATTCAAGGATTACCCCACTATACCCTTACTAGGGTTAGGGTTTCCTTTTTAATTCAATTAGGATAATCATTCCCTTAGCTCAATTAGGGTTAATAACTTATCCCTCATCTTCTATAAGATGAAGTTACTTCAACCTTGATTAATCTAAGTCAACTCAATCTTGAAAGAAGAATTGACATCATAGGATATGTCATTATATCAAGATCATTAAGAACTCAATCTCCCTTGGATTACATCATGTGATTGATTACATAAACCACTGACCTTCATCCAATTTGAGAGTTCATACTCTTTGGTTGATTACCTTCCAAGTGATCTTGGAATAGGTGAAACCATTTAGTAGGATAGTAATTGAAACCACTTAACAAAACTGAACTTCTGAAACTGTTTAAGCCTCAACTGATTTGGGATCGTTTGGTCCCAAACGGTATTGAGACCGTTTGGTCCCAAATGGTCTTGAGACCGTTTGGACTCAAACGGTCCTGAGACCGTTTGGTCCGAACCACCTCAAAACTGAAAGGACCAAATATGGTTTCCATCAATCACATTGAATTAGGATTTTCAATGTTGAACCCTTCAATCGATCTTGCACATGTTAGACACTAATCAATTGAGTTAATTAGATCAACCCTCAACTGATTTGATACTCAATTGACCCTCAATTGATCCACAATTAGGGTTGGAATCAATTGAATTAGGGTTTAGAATCAATGAACCTTCAATATTCATCAATGTGTGACTAGTTACTTCATAACTATTGAACCACCATTCAAATGGGGTATGACCTGACCCCAAACGGTCTTGAGGTCGTTTGGATGACCTCCAAACGGTCTTGAGACCGTTTTCCCATCATATCACTCAAAACCAAGCAATCCAATTAGGGTTTGGTTCATTGAAGTGCTCACCAAATCAGCAATTTATTGCAGATCAACTTGATATCCTTAGACCTTCAACCACTGAACTATACCCAACCCTAGACCTCCAAACGGTCTTGGGTGACCACAAAACGGTCTCGAGGTCATTTGTATGACCTCCAAACGGTCTTGAGACCGTTTGACCATCATATCACTCAAAACCAAGCAATCCAATTAGGGTTTGGTTCATTGAAGTGCTCACCAAATCAGCAATTTATTGCAGATCAACTTGATATCTTTAGACCTTCAACCACTGAACTATACCCAACCCTAGACCTCCAAACGGTCTTGGGTGACCACCAAACGGTCTTGAGACCGTTTGGATGAGCTCCAAACGGTCTTGAGACCGTTTGCCCATCCAACATTTGGACTTTAGTGAAAAATCATCATGGATTGGTCTATCAAGTTGATCAACAAATCAGCACTACCTTGCACTATGATTAGTACCTTTGGACCTTCAATTGGTCAACTATACTTGAACCCAGACCTCCAAACGGTCTTGGGGTGATCCCCAAACGGTCTTGAGACCGTTTGGGTGATCCCCAAACGGTCTTGAGACCGTTTGGGCTAAACAAACCAAAATCTCAACTTAACTCATTGGAATTTCAGCACTGTTTGCAATTAGGGTTTGCCTAATTGATTGGCCTTAAACTCATGACTCGTTTGGAATTAATCCATAAAATTTGGTGAGTGATTAGATCACATCATAAGGAACAGTAATCCCAAACGGGCAATGCTTTGTCAACGCACGCAAATGGTCTTGAGACCGTTTGCCCAAAAAGTTCAATTAAATCAGATTGAAAATCAGCACTTAATCCAATTAGGTTTCCCTAATTGATTAGTCTTCAACTCACGATTCGTTTGGAGTTAATCCCTCAAATTTGGAGGGTTATTAATAAACATAATTTTGAACAGGAATCCCAAACGGTCAACGCTTGGTCAACCATCTCAAATGGTCTTGAGACCGTTTGCTCAACCAGGTCAAGTTAATCAGGTTGAAAATCAGCACTTAATTCAGTTCGATTTGCCTAATTGATTGGCCTTCAACCTATGATTCCTTTGGAGTTAACCCGTCTAAATTGGAGGGTCATTAGCCTACATAATTAGTAACGATATTCCCAAACGGTCAACGCTTGGTCAACCATCTCAAATGGTCTTGAGACCGTTTGCCACCAAACGGTCTGCAAACCGTTTGGTCACCAAACGGTTTTGGTGAAACCGTTTGGTCCCAACCAATGAGATCATTTGCTCCCAAGATATTTGGTGAGGTGCTTGCTTATGATGATGTCATCATCATCTTCCTTCCTGCACCCAAGAACAGAAACCTTTCTTGATGGAATTTGCAGCAAAGAAGCAAAAGTTTATCAAATTGAAGAAATCAATCAACAAAGCATAGAAGATTGTTGCAATAACAATGTTTGAGGGTTTAAGTTATAAAACCCGCCTCAAATTTGATCTCCAAGCTCCAAGCTCCGTGGCTTTAATGGTGGATGGAGCTCCAGCAACTATCCAAGGTTCGTTCTTGAGCTTTTGGATGAAATGGATGGCTAGAAATGGAAATCGAGTGAAGAAAACCTAGAATCAATGATTGATTTAGGGTTTTCACCATGAATCCAAGGTAGAAGATGATCAAACCTTACCTACAGGTGGTGTTCGTCCTTCTCCTGCTCCTGAGCTCTCCTTAGGTCGGCCAAAGCAAAAGGAATAAGGAAAAGGCTAAGGGAAACGTTCCTTATGTGTTATTGAAATAAGGTATATATAAAGAATATGTATATGGGTCTTTGATGAAAGAGAAAATGAATCATTTTCCTTAAATAAATTCCATACTAATTTCCCCCTAATCCTCCTCCATTACTTGATCACGAAACCACCTTCAAAATTTCGTAAAAGCTCTTCATTATCCAAGAATTAATGGAAAAGAAATTAAGCACCTTAATCCTTATTATATTAATATCCATATGTGAGTGGGTTTTCTTTTCCTTATAATAATGGTGAGTGGAATTTCACCTACTTAGGATATTTTCGTTCCTTATCTTGGCAAAGGAACGTCCATACTTATTCAAAATAAACCCAAAACATTTTGGTTGAAAGACCTTCAATTATTTTTATTCATTTTTGCCCTAAATTGAATTAGGGTTTCAATTAGGATTAAATCTTGATTATTTTAATGTCAAGATTCTCTCTCCTCCAAGATAATTCAAATGAGGTGCCCATATCATTTTCTTTTCTCTACTTGATGCCAAATATTATTAGGGACCTTATTGAAGTGGTAATTTGCATATTGAACCCTAGGTTTTGGGTAAATTGCACTTTACACCAAAACTAGGTTTTAATGTACAAACTTTGCTTTATCAGCACTTTCTTGGTATTCAGGCTATCACAAGCCATACCTCTACATCATCTTCATTATTATGATGCATCAACACATGAGGAACTCATTATCATACACAATTTGCAATCTAACCCCTCAACTTGGGTAATTTGCAATTTAGTCCAAAATTAACAAAACAATGTTTCAACATTATTCAAAAAGGACTGAAATTGAAATATGAGTTCCTCAAGAGCCTTAATTACATTTCAAAAGTTAACCACAAGCATCAAATCACATATTTAAGAAAAACACCTAGAGTTAGTTCATAACCCAGGTCAGGGATGTTACAAATTATCCACCCCTTACAAGGATTTCGTCCCTGAAATCATTACAAAACATATTAAGAGAAAAGAGCAGGGTATTTCCTTCTCATCTCTTCCTCTAGTTCCCATGTGGCTTCTTCAGTACCACGATGATTCCAGAGGACTTTCACAAGACTTATGTCTTTCTTTTTCAGCTTCTTGATTCTTCTATCAAGAATCAACACAGGTCCTTCAACATATGATATATCATCATTAAGCTCAACCTCCATAGGCTGTAGAACCGTTTCTGTGTCAGGGTGACATTTCCTTAGCATCGAAATGTGGAACACTGGGTGTAACTTTTGCAATTCAGGTGGTAACTCCAGCTTATAAGCTACCTTTCCAACCCGTTCTATAATTGGATAAGGCCCCATAAATCTAGGAGCTAACTTTCCTTTCCTTCCAAATCTAAGGACTCCTTTCCAAGGTGAGACCTTGAGGTATACTCTGTCTGCAACCTGGAATTCTAAAGGTCTACGACGCTTTTCAGCATAGGATTTCTGCCTATCATGTGCAGTCTTCAACTGTTGTTGTATTATTTCAATCTTCTCGGTGGTTTGCTGCACAAGATCAGGGCCCAAAAGTTGATATTCACCAGTTTCATACCAACATAGGGGAGATCTACAACGTCTACCATACAAAGCTTCATAAGGTGCCATGTCAATGCTGTGCTGATAGCTATTGTTGTAGGCAAACTCTATCAAGCTTAGATGTAGATCCCAACTTCCCGTAAACTGAAGGACACATGCCCTAAGCAAGTCCTCCAAGGTTTGTATTGTCCTCTCAGACTGTCCATCTGTTTGAGGATGGAAGGTTGTACTAAACCTTAATTGTGTGCCTAAGGCTTTATGAAGTCGCTCCCAAAAATGACTTGTAAACTGGGGACCTCTGTCAGAAACAATGGTAGCTGGGACCCCATGCAGCCGCACTATGTCATCTACATATAGCTGTGCCAGCTTCTCAACAGAATAGGTTGTTTTGACAGGTAAGAAGTGTGCTGTCTTTGTCAACCTATCAACTATTACCCAAATGGAATCATGACCTTTGGCTGTTCTGGGTAAACCAACCACAAAATCCATGGTCACATGATCCCATTTCCACTGTGGTATAGGCAGAGGCTGCAGTGTTCCTGCAGGCTTTTGGTGTTCAACTTTAACCTGTTGACACACTGGACACCGCTTCACGAACTCAACAACATCCTTCTTCAAACCAGGCCACCAATACAAATCTTTCAAGTTATGATACATCTTGGTGCTTCCTGGATGCATAGCATACATAGAAGAATGAGCTTCTTCCAGGACTAACTTCCTTAAGTTATCAACATCAGGTACTATCATTCTACCATGATAACAGGCTACCTGATCATCTGAATCATAGAAACCTTCTCGTTTCTCACTACCATACTCTGATCTAATCTGCTGAACTACAACATCAGATTGTTGTGCCTCCTTAATCTGTTGTCTCAGAGTAGGTTTTATGTGCATCTCAGCTAACAACCCAGCTAACAACGATACTTTAAGCTGTATGTTGTTTTGCCTCAAGGAGATAAGCATATCTCTCTTAGAGCACACTAAGGAGTTCAACTGTGTTTTATCTAGAGCTGGTGTTGCTGATTTTCTACTTAATGCATCAGCAACCACATTGGCTTTCCCTGGATGATAATCAATTGTACAATCATAGTCCTTGATTAATTCCATCCAGCGGTGTTGCCTCATGTTAAGCTCATGCTGAGAAAAGATATACTTTAGGTTCTTGTGGTATGTGAAAATCTGAAATGTTTCTCCATAGAGGTAATGTCTCCAGATCTTCAAGGCATGAACTACAGCAGCTAGTTCTAGATCATGTGTTGGATAATTCTCCTCGTGTTTCTTAAGTTGTCGGGAAGCAAAAGAAATCACTTGCTTATCCTGCATTAACACACATCCTAGTCCATTCTTAGAGGCATCACAGAAAACTATATACCCTTTCCCTTGCTCAGGTAACACCAATACAGGTGCACTAGTCAACCTTTCCTTCAACAACTGGAACGATTGTTGACACTTGTCATTCCACACAAAAGGAACATCCTTTCTGGTTAACTTGGTTAAGGGTAAGGCTATGGAACTGAAGTTCTTAATGAACCTTCAATAATAGCCTGCCAACCCTAAGAAACTACGAATCTCCGTTGGTGTCTTCGGTTGCTCCCACTGTAGAACATATTCTACCTTTTTAGGTTCAACACAAATACCTGAAGCAGATATTACGTGTCCAAGGAAAGAAACTTCTGGTAGCCAGAACTCACATTTGCTAAACTTAGCATATAACTTATGCTTTCTTAGCAAAGTCAGAGCCTGACGAAGATGGTGCTCATGCTGCTGAGCATCTCTACTATAGATCAGGATGTCATCTATAAAGACGACTACACATTGATCAAGAAAAGGTCGGAAGATTCTATTCATGAGTTCCATAAATGCAGCTGGTGCATTAGTTAGTCCAAATGACATAACTGTGAACTCATAGTGACCATACCTTGTCCTGAAGGCAGACTTAGGTATGTCACCCTCCTTAATACGTAATTGATGGTATCCCGACCTCAAATCTATCTTTGAGAAGATGGTTGCACCACGCAACTGGTCAAACAAATCATCAATCCTTGGCAGAGGATACTTATTCTTTATAGTCACTTTATTAAGTTGTCTGTAATCAATGCATAACCGCATTGACCCATCCTTCTTCTTAACAAAGAGGACCGGAGCACCCCAGGGTGAAGTACTTGGTCAGATAAAACCCTTCTCAAGCAACTCTTGTAGTTGTTTCTTGAGTTCTTCCATCTCAGCAGGCGCCATTCTATATGGTGTTTGTGCTATTGGTTGTGTGCCCGGGATTAGATTAATCTCAAAATCAATCTCTCGGGGTGGAGGTACACTTGGAAGTTCTTCAGGAAATACATCTTGAAATTCCCTGGCTACAGGAACTTCAGCAGGATTAGGACTCTCCATGGTGGTATCTACCACATGGGCCAAGAATGCATAACATACTTGCCTCATCATCTTCTCATCTACCATGGCTGACACAAGACAGGTTGGAAGGATCTTTCTGTCTCCTTGAAAGATCCATGTGTCACTGTTATCTGTAAACACAGCTTGCTTGGACTCACAATCCAAGACAACCTTGTACCTTTCTAAGGTGTCCATCCCAAGAATTATATCGAACCCATGCATCTCAAGTGGTATAAGATCCACTTGGATGTAATGTTCAGAAAAGGAAAGAATACAGGGAGAACATACTTCCCACAACATAGCAGATCCCATTAAAGGAGTTTCTAACAACAGACTATCTGCTCTATGACTTGTAGTCATGTTGCAGTCAAGAATCACTCTCCGAGTGATAAAGGAATGAGTAGCTCCTAGATCAATTAAAACAGATACGATGCAGGATGTAGACATATCAGAATAAAATAGTTTCATCTGACCTGTCACAACCCGAGGGTTGATCACTGCATCAGGTGGATTCATTGCATAAAATCTCGCCGTTGCCTGTGGTTGATTTGCTGCTCGATGACTAGGTGCTGATGATCCAGCTTGGGACGCTTGTCCACGTCCTCTAGCTCCACTTGGAAACTGCCTCCTTTGAGAACCTTGCTGACTCTGCCTTTGAGGTTGAGTCACACTCACCTCTCGGGCTCTACAATCCTTCATCAGATGTCCCACCTTTCCACATATAAAACAACTTCTGATCCCCTGCTGTGGTCTGGATGGTCCTGTAACCGATACAGATGCTAAGCTGTGAGCTCTTTCTGGTGGTAAACTTCATCCTCTACCCCTATTTGACGTCCACTGCGTCTGGGTATTGAATCTAGGTGGTGCCATTGGTGCAGAAAACCTCGATTTCTTGAAACCTTTGGATGAAGATCCTCGGAACTGGGGGTACACCTTCTTGTTCTGGGTCTGTCTCTTCTCAGTCACAGACCTCTCTATCCTTCTAACAGACTCTACAAAATTAGCAAATCTTTCCATGTTCTCCAGAGCAGACACAGGGGTGGTCAACTCAGCATTTAATCCTTTCTCAAAACGTCTGAAACTTTCTTCATCAGTGGTTGCCATATGCGGACAGAACCGCAAAAGCTCCATGAACTTAGCCTCATACTCGCTAATGTTCATTGGTCCTTGTCTTAATCTCTCAAACTGAGAGATTTTCTCATCCAGAAAGGTCTTAGGAAAGTATCTATTGACAAATTCTCGTCGAAATACTTCCCATGCAATCTCCACACCTGGCCTTTTTCCCTCCTCTATGGTCCACCAGTGACCAGCACTCCCCTTAAGAAGGTACACAACATGCCTGACCTTCTCAGCTTCTGGGTTGTTAAGGATTCTAAAGGCCTTCTCTAGCTCAGTTAGCCACATGTCAGCATCTGCTGGGTCAGCTGTCCCAGCATATTCTGTGGCTCCAACTCGGCAAAGTCGTTCAAACGTCTTGTCGACTCCTTGTCCTTCTTGATGAGTAGGTGCCCTGGGTGCAGGCATGGGCATCCTATCAGTCATATGTGTCATGGCAGTCATGAACTGCCCAAACATAGCTTGGAAGGCTGGATTCCCCATGTCAGCTGGGTTGAACTGGGGTGGTTCAGGCACATGCTCCTCCCTATGATGGTCACTTGCACCTCCTCCGTGTGCAGCGACACTACTTTCAGCAACATGTTCCTCGTGTGATCCAGACATCTTTAGTTTTCTCTTCTCCTCCTATATGAGCAGAAGACACTATTCAGATATATTGGAAGACACTAGAACAGACTCAACAACCCTAGTCCTATGTCTCTGTAGACTCAGCGAACCTAGAGCTCTGATACCACTAAATTGTGACGACCGTCTCGCGAAAATAGGATTAACTAATGCGGAAGCGAATTATTTGCAGCGGATTACTGAAAATCACTAAAAATTAAAACTTTTTACAAGAAGATCCACAAACTGTGAAACTTTGACATAAGAACCAAAGTAAGTTATTTACAAACTGATTCATCATTACATCTCTGTATCATTTCATCTCGAGAGTCATAACATTGTCAGCCCTGTTAAACTATGCATGAGAAGGATACAAAAATCTCGAGGCTTCAAGCCAAAATCTCAGATCAACATCAAACACTCTACTGACACCTAGGACCTGAGAGTACAGAGACGACTCATAGGACTTTCTATATACAACTTGACAGCTCATATCCCCACCTGGGATTTACTGCTGTCCCTGCTACTGCTGCTGCTGCTCTTCCTCTGTAATAGGTTCCTTGCCTTTTCGTCGGCGGTTACCTAAAAATTTAATCCCACGGGGGTGAGACAATTATAAAAATTGTCCCAGCGAGAGATATAACTCTCCTCCAGTAACATTGTTATTGCAAATGATAGAATAACACTGAGCAGTAGAAATATAAACATTTATCAGCAGGTAATGCATTAGATAAACTAAATAGAGCAGCATTCTCTATGCAATCATTTCAGTTGTAACTTGAATAAGTAGAAAGTTATCCATTTAGGAAGAAATATAAAGATAATGTAAATCATTTATCCAACTAGAACATGTTAATCAATGCATTCTCAACCATTGATTCTCGTAGTTCAACCTTAAGCAAATATGCTACACGGCTGATTACATATTACAAACATACTTATGCCCTGAGGAGATGAGATATACCGCTCATACTCCAACCGACCACTGCGAAGTCGAAATCGGTACCATACATAGGTCATCAGAAGAGCCGGATTTCTATGACCTCATCCTCCTCAGTCAGTGTGAGGAACAACATACAGGACATCTCGTGTCTCTTCTATAATAGCTTTCCATGGTATTCTGGAAACTTCGCTATTAGAGTTACAGTGGCATTCTGTACTCTCTTCGCCATCGAGGGATTTCTTGTTTATCTCTCATCGATGCGGCATTAACAACATTATCGGGAGATTAGTGATACATCATCCCAGCATATACATATAATGAAGAATTGAGAGATTTAGTGTTTATCTCACATCAATTCCTTCATTAGGGAGTAAGGATATTCGCGCCCATAACCCCCACATACTCAAAAGTATGCTCTCCAGGAGTTCCCTTAGGAAAACCTATTTCACCATCACCTGACTACTGACGATGATGGATCTATGGTCAGGGCTCTACATGATATCATTTCACTTGATTATTTAAGTACATTACAACATTCTTTTAGCATCAGGCATGTTGTCAATCATATAACATTATAACATTTGCTATAAAGAATGAGTACTATTTCTATCAAGTTCATTTCACAGCTTTGCTAACATTGGGATCTCAATCCCTTATCATCTCATCATCATGATTCAAGAATATGGGTGTTCAAACCCTTAAATCATCAAGACACATGTTACCACTTTAACAGGTAACTTAATGCCATCAAGTCATCTAACAGTGTAAACATGATAAATGTAATGCAGGTATTTCACATGGCTCTTAAAGCCTATCAAACTCTTTTGTTACCTTTCACTAGGCAACATGGCATATCATTGCTTATAGAACTTATAAAGTGTTTTCAATACACAAGGCATCATAGCTCATACCTGACTATGTTCAATACCTCATGAAACCTGCATGATTAGTACAGATGATAACAACACATCAATTTTATATCAGTACAATGCAAAATAATGATAACATCACTATTCAAGGATTACCCCACTATACCCTTACTAGGGTTAGGGTTTCCTTTTTAATTCAATTAGGATAACCATTCCCTTAGCTCAATTAGGGTTAATAACTTATCCCTCATCTTCTATAAGATGAAGTTACTTCAACCTTGATTAATCTAAGTCAACTCAATCTTGAAAGAAGAATTGACATCATAGGATATGTCATTATATCAAGATCATTAAGAACTCAATCTCCCTTGGATTACATCATGTGATTGATTACATAAACCACTGACCTTCATCCAATTTTAGAGTTCATACTCTTTGGTTGATTACCTTCCAAGAGATCTTGGAATAGGTGAAACCATTTAGTAGGATAGTAATTGAAACCACTTAACAAAATTGAACTTCTGAAACTGTTTAAGCCTCAACTGATTTGGGATCGTTTGGTCCCAAACGGTCTTGAGACCGTTTGGTCCCAAACGGTATTGAGACCGTTTGTTCCCAAACAGTCTTGAGACCGTTTGGACTCAAACGGTCCTGAGACCGTTTGGTCCAAACCACCTCAAAACCGAAAGGACCAAATATGGTTTCCATCAATCACATTGAATTAGGGTTTTCAATGTTGAACCCTTCAATCGATCTTGCACATGTTAGACACTAATAAATTGAGTTAATTAGATCAACCCTCAACTGATTTGATACTCAATTGACCCTCAATTGATCCTCAATTAGGGTTGGAATCAATTGAATTAGGGTTTAGAATCAATGAACCTTCAATATTCATCAATGTGTGACTAGTTACTTCATAACTATTGAACCACCATTCAAATGGGGTATGACCTGACCCAAAACGGTCTTGAGGTCGTTTGGATGACCTCCAAACGGTCTTGAGACCTTTTGCCCATCATATCACTCAAAACCAAGCAATCCAATTAGGGTTTGGTTCATTGAAGTGCTCACCAAATCAGCAATTTATTGCAGATCAACTTGATATCTTTAGACCTTCAACCACTGAACTATACCCAACCCTAGACCTCCAAACGGTCTTGGGTGACCACCAAACGGTCTTGAGACCGTTTGGATGAGCTCCAAACGGTCTTGAGACCGTTTGCCCATCCAACCTTTGGACTTTAGTGAAAAATCATCATGGATTGGTCTATCAAGTTGATCAACAAATCAACACTACCTTGCAATATGATTAGTACCTTTGGACCTTCAATTTGTCAACTATACTTGAACCCAGACCTCCAAACGGTCTTGGGGTGATCCCCAAACGGTCTTGAGACCGTTTGGGTGATCCCCAAACGGTCTCAAGACCGTTTGGGCTAAACAACCCAAAATCTCAACTTAACTCATTGGAATTTCAGCACTGTTTTCAATTAGGGTTTGCCTAATTGATTGCCCTTCAACTCATGACTCGTTTGGAATTAATCCATAAAATTTGGTGAGTCATTAGATCACATCATAAGGAACAGTAATCCCAAATGGCAATGCTTGGTCAACGCACTCAAACGGTCTTGAGACCGTTTGCCCAAAAAGTTCAATTAAATCAGATTGAAAACCAGCACTTAATCCAATTAGGTTTCCCTAATTGATTAGGCATCAACTCACGATTCCTTTGGAGTTAATCCCTCACATTTGGAGGGTTATTAATAAACATAATTATGAACAGTAATCCCAAACGGTCAATGCTTGGTCATCCATCTCAAACGGTCTTGAGACCGTTTGCTCAACCAGGTCAAGTTAATCAGGTTGAAAATCAGCACTTAATTCAGTTCAATATGCCTAATTGATTGGCCTTCAACCTATGATTCCTTTGGAGTTAACCCCTCAAATTTGGAGGGTCATTATCCTACATAATTAGGAACGAGATTCACAAATGGTCATTGCTTGGTCAACCATCTCAAACGGTCTTGAGACCGTTTGCCACCAAACGGTCTGCAAACCGTTTGGTCACCAAACGGTTTTGGTGAAACCGTTTGGTCCCAACCAATGAGATCATTTGCTCCCAAGATATTTGGTTAGGTGCTTGCTTATGATGATGTCATAATCATCTTCCTTCGTGCACCCAAGAACAGCAACCGTTCTTGATGGAATTTGCAGCAAAGAAGCAAAAGTTTATCAAATTGAAGAAATCAATCAACAAAGCATAGAAGATTGTTGCAATAAAAATGTTTGAGGTTTTAAGTTATAAAACCCACCTGAAATTTGATCTCCAAGCTCCAAGCTCCGTGGCTTTAATGGTGGATGGAGCTCCAGAAACTATACAAGGTTAGTTCTTGAGCTTTTGGATGAAATGGATGGCTAGAAATGGAAATCGAGTGAAGAAAACCTAGAATCAATCATTGATTTAGGGTTTTCACCATGAATCCAAGGTAGAAGATGATCAAACCTTACCTACAGGTGGTGTTCGTCCTTCTCCTGCTCCTGAGCTCTCCTTAGGTCGGCCAAAGCAAAAGGAATAAGGAAAAGGCTAAGGGAAACGTTCCTTATGTGTTATTGAAATAAGGTATATATAAAGAATATGTATATGGGTCTTTAATGAAAGAGAAAATGAATCATTTTCCTTAAATAAATTCCATACTAATTTCCCCCTAATCCTCCTCCATTACATGATCACGAAACCACCTTCAAACTTTCGTAAAAGCTCTTCATTATCCAAGAATTAATGGAAAAGAAATTAAGCACCTTAATCCTTATTATATTAATATCCATATGTGAGTGGGTTTTCTTTTCCTTATAATAATGGTGAGTGGAATTTCACCTACTTAGGATATTTTCGTTCCTTATCTTGGCAAAGGAACGTCCATCCTTATTCAAAATCAACCCAAAACATTTTGGTTGAAAGCCCTTCAATTATTTTTATTCATTTTTGCCCTAAATTGAATTAGGGTTTCAATTAGGATTAAATCTTGATTATTTTAATGTCAAGATTCTCTCTCCTCTAAGATATTTCAAATGAGGTGCCCATCTCATTTTCTTTGCTCTACTTGATGCCAAAGATTATTAGGGACCTTATTGAAGTGGTAATTTGCATATTGAACCCTAGGTTTTGGGTAAATTGCACTTTACACCAAAACTAGGTTTTAATGTACAAACTTTGCTTTATCAGCACTTTCTTGGTATTCAGGCTATCACAAGCCATACCTCTGCATCATCTTCATTCTTATGATGCATCAACACATGAGGAACTCATTATCATACACAATTTGCAATCTAACCCCTCAACTTGGGTAATTTGCACTTTAGTCCAAAATTAACAAAACAATGTTTCAACATTATTCAAAAAGGACTGAAATTGAAATATGAGTTCCTCAAGAGCCTTAATTACATTTCAAAAGTTAACCACAAGCATCAAATCACATATTTAAGCAAAACACCTAGGGTTAGTTCATAACCCAGGTCAGGGATGTTACACTTTGCACCCCCCCTTCTACCAGACATGAGCGACCCAGTCCTTTGAGGTCACGTAGCCACACTTGGATATCCCCCAATTGAAGCTTGTTTCTCCCTCTTCTAGTATTTAGAACCTACAAAGAACTAATTTTAACTCAATCACACTCTTGATCTATCTATGCAAGGTAGAACAGAGCACAAGTCAGGGATGATTGGCTATTTTTGGGGAGAGCTTTGGTAAGTTCCCTTCGTATAAAAGTTGGAAATTAGTGGGAGAAGAAGGCATGATGTAAACATGTTTCCCTTATCTCTCCTTTATTCGAATCAAGACCTTTTTGGAATACAGTCATTTTATTTGTCTCTCCTCTATTTGACTCAAAACTTTTTTGACCGCAATTACATTGACAATATCTTTTTATTTCGCATCATTGGCATCTTTTTTATCTATTTACGCCATGCCTACTAAAGAAAAATGAAGAGGAAATATCTTTTTTTCGGTGGATTCCATCTTAAACTTAGGGTTTGGCATACATTGGATGTTTTTTTTATGTGGATGGTGAAGAGATATGAAATGATGGAAGAAGGGTGGAAATAAGAGACTGACTTGTGCTTCTTCATTTTATTGTTGCATTGGAATCAGATCATCATGTTATATCAATTATTTTATTTAATACAAGGTAAAGAAGATTTTAAAGATTTTTTTTTCAAGTTATACCGAGGGTGTGTGTGGGTTGGCCTTTCTGACTCCTTCCTCTTATGGTCATTTCTAAGGGGAAATAATGCTCAATTAGTGTTTCATTGGGGCTTAGATCCGTTCAAGCAATGCATGTTCATTAAAATTTACTTTTACACATGTTAACACAAGAAAAAGGGGATATTTGATTTATATATTATCAATTTTCATATATCGATGTGGCCGACTAGATAAAGTCCACAACTCACACTCAACAGAATGAAAGTAATCACAAAAAGTAGGAAAAAGAAGACATATGCAAATAAAAGAAAGAGAAGAGGTGGTTGAAGATGAGAAAGGTAAATGTTAGAGTTGGATGTGATGGAGACAATGTACCACCCACTGTCTACCCCCAACTTCAAAATTCTTTCCATCCCTAGACAGAACTACATTGGTGATGGAGGGGATTTGATATGGAGGGTGGTGGGGGATGGGCGGTAAGGGTATGATATCTCCAAGATAATAGGAGGAAACCCTTAAGGGTGAATCCTCCTTTTGTTCTCTATCCCCTCACCAAATTGTTGTCAGGGCCACCAGTTGTTGTGATCCTCATTCATTGGAACCAGGGTTCTTGGGGTCATGCACCCCATTCTCCATTGATTATGTTCATCTAGCACCTTGTCATGTGGGTGATAGCTTCCTAATCAAACAACTAGTTGATGATTAGATCTTGGTTGGCTGGAAAAAGGCCAACTTGGTGTGTCAGGTGCACGAAGAAGACTTCCCAAGGGACATATGTGTCCTAAATGTATTGGAGTTGGAGTTACTGATAAGATGGACATGGTATCTCATCTAATGCTAGTGTAACAGTTTGTGGTTGTTTTAGTCCACCGTTGTATTTCCCAGATGAAGATACCTTCAGTGTGTTGTCATGAGGAGGTTGTGATTTCTAATACATGTGCCTTATTCCTGTAATAACTACAAAAGAGGGGCACTATGGTAACCGAAGAGTTAGCGGTTCCATCCATGCATGTGTTAGATATTGTCTCTTAGTTCATAAAGATCATATGTTGTGTCCTAAAAAGTGTTGGTCACATCACGAGATTGTGGTGATGAATATTAATGATAAGAAGTGAAATAGAAGAGGCTACAATTCCCAAGTTATGAAGCTTCCCGTGAAGGATAAAGATGGATTTACTGGAAGGGAAAAGCTATATATAAAAACCTTACCAGAGTTTGTTGTACTATATATATAGATATATATCATTTAATCAAGTGTGCATTAAGTTTTCACAAATTCTACCTCTTTTTTTCAAAAAATTCATAAAGTAGAAAACAAAATAAGTTAAAAAAATTGAAAGATAAAAGGGAATGAAATTAAAGAGTTGGGTTACCTCCAAAAAAGCGTGTCAATTTAATGTCACAGACTAACCAACAAAATCATAGTATTCATGTGGAGTGGGTGAGTAGAATTTCCAATCCCTCAACTTCCTAATTCTTAGGAACTAGATCATGGTTCGATAGAGTACATACCTTGTGTCGAGGAGGATCCTTGTTACCTTTAGGAAATTTTTGGTGATCTGATTGTTTGGATACCATTTTACCTTATGCTTTGAGTTATGCACCTTCTTCAAATTATTTGATAACTCATTACTTGATCGTATTCTTTCTCGATTGAAGGATGATCTTACCGACTTCAACGTCCACTAAAGATATTTATATGGCCAAGAATGGTCTCGTTAATGTTAGTGGGAAATGATTATCTTCCTTGATGTGCATTACCAAAAAATCACATGGGACATAAATGCCATGCCCGAACTTTACTGGGACATTTTCTATTATCCCTAGGGCCTTCGTTATAGAGGCATCAACTAGTTAAATAGTCATGACCGTTGGCAAGAGATTGGTAAATCCTAGACATTGGCACAAAGTGTATGGCATGATTGATATGCTCGCACCCAAAATAGCAAGTCTTTTGCAGCATGTATCATCTCCTAGGAAAAGTCTATCCCAAATGAGTCAAGATCCTTTTGCTTTTGAGACATTGGCAACTTGACTATATTAAAAGTTGTCTACGCTAGCTTCACAATTTCTCACTCTTTGGTCATGTACATCTTGGTTGGAAGCATCTTGAGATATTTGTACCAGGTTGGCATTTCAGCTAGTGCATTGAGGAATGGGATGGAACATGGAGCTTATTCATAGTCTCTTTGAGTTTCATGAATTTTTCATCCAGCATAATCAACTTGAGATGACCCTGATAGGGTATAGAAGGCTTATAAGTAGGTATATCTAGTGCTGTAGGAGGTCAAGTGTTAATTTTTGGTGTCACGACGAGTGAATTTTCAATAGTGTCTGGTTGAACTGGCATCACAAGGGGGGTCAGGTGTTTGGGCTTCTACTGGAATGAATGTCGGGTGGTCATTTGAATGACTCATGACTCCGACTTGGGTGCTTTCATCTTCAAAAGAGGAGTTGGTGTAGAAGTGGGGTTGGAGTGTAGAGTACACATTTCCAAACCACATTGTCACTTTTTTCAACTGATCTGGATGTTTGGGGTTATTATCCAGATGACCTGCATTTGTTCTTGCTGGGGGTTGTTGACTAGCCGCCAGTCAAGCGATCTGTGACTCCAATGTTTTTTATTAGTTGTGGCATTTGCTAGTTGAGTCTAGTATGTCACCATCATTTGTTGGAGCATCTTTACTGGGTCTTGTGTTGGCGTCGATTCTATTTGTAGCGGTGGGGCTAGATTCAAATTCTAATACTTCTGCCATTGCTGGTGGTTACTACTTGGGAAATTAAATCTATAATTTCCTTGATTGTGTGGACTAGTGTATTTCGATGGCGATCTGGATTGTGTAGCCTGCGGTGAAGTCTGTTGAGTAGTATTCTCAGCCCCTTTCAGACTCCCATATTGGAAACCCAGGTAGTTATGAGCTTGATTTAGAATGTAGTACTCTTTCCCTGGGACAGTGTGGATGGAGTTAACATCTTCAGCTTGGGTGGCTTATACTATTGTTCAACATTGTGCTCATGAAATGTAGTGTATAATTGTTGGCATGGAAGAACTCACAAGATGGTGTGATTATTTGTACTTGGGGTGTCTTCGACTGGTTCTTCCTCTCATATTCCCTAAAGGATATTTTGAAATTTAACTAGTTAAGAGAGAGAGGCTTTACTGATTCAGATATGTACTTCAGTTTGGAATGATCTTCTGCCATAGATACTTTTGGAATGGATTTACCTGTAGCCTTCCTCAGTGGGTATGATTTTCAGTAGCAAGGTTGACGATCTTTAGTTCGCTATCAAAACCTTGCAACATAAAATTCCCATTAAAGGAGGAGTCAGAAGCTTCTTATTCTTGTCATTGACACCCTGACAAAAGAATTCAATGATTTGATTTTTGGAGATGTTGTGTTGTGGGCATTTCTATAGAAGTTCATTGAATTGTTCCAATTCTCCATATAGGGATTCCTTGGGTACTTGGTTGAATCTTTTGATTTGACCTCTGATTGAATATGTCACAGAGGGTGGATACATTTTCTCTAGAAATTGGCTTTCTAGATCTTCCCATGTGGTCACCTAATCTTCACGAAGGGAAATGTACCATGCTCTGGTTTTGTCAGCTAGAGAGTATTTGAAGAGCTACAATGGCATAGCATTAGCAGTGAGTGCCAGCTGGCTTCATCATCGAACAAAGGTCAATGAATTTGAGAGGTGTTCCCAACAATCATCTCCACTCCTTCCAGTGTGGGTAGAATTTTACAAAAGACTGACCCACTAGGCCATGATCTAAATTGGATCACATGGGGGTTAGATTGGATGAGTCAATTAGGCATCTTTAGGTATAGAAAAATTCCTCAATTCTTTAGCATGTTCTACATCTTGCACAACTTCGAATTTCATCTTTAATTTAGTTCATGCTTGCGTCTTGGCTTCTACAATGAGTAGTTCTCATAGAGACATTATGGCCACTTGGAGATGCCATGTTGTGGGCATTTCCTTACAAGTTCATTGAATTATTCCCTTTCTCCATATAGGGATTCCTCGGGTACCTGGTTGAATCTTTTGATTTGACCTCTAATCGAATATGTCATAGAGGGTGGATAAATTTTCCATAGAAATTGGCTTTCTAGATCTTCCCATGTGGTCACCTAATCTTTTTGAAGGGCGATGTACCATGCTCTGGCTTTGTCAGCCAGAGAGTATTTGAAGAGCTACAATGGCATAACATCAGCACTAAGCACCAGCTGGCTTTGTCATTGAACAAAGGTTGATGAATTTGAGGAGGTGTTCCCAACAATCATCTCCACTCCTTCCGGTGTAGGTAGAATTTTGCAAAAGACTGACCCACTGGGCCATGATCTAGATTGGATCGCATGGGGGTTAGATTGGATGAGTCAATTAGGCACCTTTAGGGATAGAAAAATCCCTCAATTCTTTCGCACGTTCTACATCTTGGACAACTTCAAAGCTCATCTTTAATTTGTTTCCTGCTTGCGTCTTGGCTTCTGTAACAAGTAGTTCTCATAGAGACGTGATGGACACTTCAATTTACACTTGAATATTTGCTTCCATAGCTACTGCGTCTGCCATAAATTTCTCCTTATGAAGTCTTTTGAGAGTTCTCTCGATTTTAGGATCAAATAATAAAATAGAGTCAAGGCTTATTGATCTTTGCATGACTAGTAGTTCCTAAAAAAGAGCAGATTGGATGCAAGTTGATTAGTAGAATTCTAGAGGATATTCAATAGTACCAAGCATAAAATGATAACCCAAATTACATCTAAACTTATAAGGAATATATAACTACCTTTGTCCTAGGTAATGACACCAATATTTGTATGGGTCTCCATATGTCACACCAATAAAAACTCTAAGGGAAATTGCTTTAGGTTTAATTGAAAGTTGTGCACTATTTTCCCACTCCAGTGAATTGAAGCATTATTGTAACATTAAGGACAAACTTCTTTAGTATGTATATATTTATACATATATATGTTGGATCCTAGATGGGTGATTGGATGCTCTAGAGGGGGGGTGAATAGAGTTGAATGCACTTAAACAAAATTCATTAGACCTTCAAGATATATCAAAAGATAAGCTTGCTAAATAGGAAGTTTGAGTGCAACTAAAACATGCATAGCAAGGGAGAGAGAGATTGAACATACACCAACTGGCAAGCTATGTAGAGTGGTTCCACACTTCAAACTAGAAGTGAGTCAGTCCACTGCCTAGAGAGGTCAACCTCTAGGATTTTGTAACATTGCACTCTTATATTCATTCATAAGACTTTTAATACTTGACCACCAAAGGAATTACCCATCCAAGAACCAAGAGTATTCTACCTTACCAAGGACTTACCCACTTTTCCAAGAGTCTTCATCCTTCTCCAAGGTCGTACCCACTCTAGCACAAGTCTTCCGCCTTCAAGGACTTTTCTACTCTTACTGGATCTTCAGCCTTTGACTTCACCTTCACTCAGAGAAGCTTCTACCAAGGACTTACCCACTTGAGCAAGGAGTCTTCTCCCTTCACCAAGGTCTTACCCACTCTTGCTCCAAGTCTTCATCCTTGATCTTCATCAAGGGACTCCTTCCCTTATTTTTCTTCACCTCACTTAGCCAAGAGAGAGAACCTTCATCTTCATGGTTGAAAAGAGAGATAGGGCGGTGGTGGAAGTGAGAGCCTCACAAGATATACATGTAGGACTAGCTCTCTTATAGATTTCCTACTCACTCTAATGAATGTAGCAAGTGATTAAGCTTAGAGAGAGAGAGAGGAGGCTGTAAGAACCTGTCAACTATAGAATACAGACCTCACATAGAGTTTTGCATTGAATTCTCAACCTTGGAATGAAACCCAAGGGGTCCTATTTATAGATAGGGATGCCTCTTAGCCTTTGGGAACACTTAAGAATGAAAACTAGCCATTTTGTGGCTTGCAACATATATATTTGTAATTGTTCCAACTCCACGACGGCTAGAAACACTTTTCTGCACTTTTCCATACAGTGCAAACGATTGAGTTTCTATAAAGGTAACTCGACCAATCCCACTAAAAGACAAGAACAATTTAGGCCATCGGTCGAGTTTGTCCTAGGGTAACTCGACCGATTCAATTAAATCAGTTTTGGTCAGTAGAGGGATCGGTCGGGTTTTGTGAAGTGCAAACTCGACCGATCAAAAGTCGTTTTCAAGATCCTATCAGGATCAGTTGAGTTTGCAACTCGACCGATGAACAGCCTAATGTGAATTTAGGAAAATGGCTTTTGAGTGCTTAAATATACGATCTAAGTGATCTTGATTTTTTTTGAGCTTAATTACAAGTCTACAAGTGATTTATAACATTATTCTAATGGATTTACATCATATTCCAAAAATGTGAACTTACAGACTTTGACTTGTCTTTTCTCCAAGTTAAGATGTGCAAGTTAGGGTATTTGGAGTGTGTCTATACCTAATATGAAATCACTCAAGAAGATACATTAGACACCAATAAGTAGAATGGTTTAGTCATCATCAATACAAGGGTTTACTCAATTTAGACCTTGAGTCAACAATATATATATATATATATATATATATGTACTAAGAGTAATATTTATCACCAAGAAAGTTGGTTGATTGATTAAACTAAATTGTTGCCAAGGAGCAACAATAATTAAGGAAGTATTCAAATTATAATAAAAGGACCAGGGAATGGGGTTTCGCTTGCCAATGTTTGTGTAATTATTCTATCAAGATTAACTCTATATAACAGTTTACTAAATAGAGGTCTATCTATTGCACCCAAACGGGATAAAGATCATTGCATGGATTAAACTCCCTTGGAACTGACCAATCACGACACCCAAGCTCCTAGTTCATCTAAATGGACTCCCTAACTACAGCTGAGCAATCACATCATGTTAGCATATTGTAACCCAACAATCTCACTATCCCTTATTGACAGTTTAGGGGGATAACAAGACTATTTTGGAGTTCTAATCATGATCACAACAACCTGCACATCCATGATTATAACATACATGAAAAGCAAGTGATCAATTCACAAAGCAAGGAGATAAGAAGAATGATACTTTATTTAGCAATAGCTTTGTTGAGTTTAGATACATGCTAGAATACATATGGGATATTGGGACTAGTCCCCATGACCCAAAATAGACGTGTACTCACTCATGGTGAGCCACAACGATGGAAAAATATAAAGAATGATGGAGGGGGCCATGATGCCTGATGCAGGAAGATGAGTCTCTCCACAATGGTTGTCGCCTCCTTGCTCCTTGCTAGGGTTTGCACTACTGAAATGTGGCTTCTAATGCACGATCAGAGATCCTTATAATGGATGATAAGGACTCCCTTTGATAGATGCATTCCTCACTACTGAAGCCCTAATAGTAGATGCTTGCTGTCAAAGGTAGCTAATTGCATGGCCCATACTCGGTCCACCAGGAATTTACATGGGTTACTCAATCTAGACCACTAGTTCTCTAGGCAAACCAATGAGGATTGGACTAGGTTCAGATGAAAGTGAAGAGCATGCATCTTAACTGTAGAGTCAGGGAGACTTCATCTAAAGAGTGGCTCGAGTCAGACGACTGGCAAGACCAACAGCTTTAGTGGGTGATTGTAAGATAGACGTTCAATGACTTTGATGCCTTCCTTTCCTAGATGCATGACATCTTGAGGGCTTGATCATCCTTCTAAGTGATAAAGTGTATTGTTTGGTTGTTTCTGCATAAAAGTATGAAAAATGTGTTAATGTTTGGAAATGGAGGATAATTGCATTTAAGTAAATATATGTCTAAAACTAAGGAATAAAAACACAATATTCCTTACAAATCCAATAAAATTATATGCAAATATGGGTATAAATAACTCATCAGTACACCCTATATACTCTGAATCATAAGATGAAAACTTTAGATGCATAACTATGATTTTCTTGACACTTAGACAGGGTGGCCTATATGAAGTTGGACTCCTTGACATCACCGCGGGTATGTGATTAGTCGAATTTCAAGGCCAACATTCCTTATAAAGATTAAATGAATGTGATGACACTGATTTTAGGGTTTTGATACCCGATATAATATTTGAGGACCATGAATGTTGTATAGGTGGTTGACCTAAATTTGAAAATATTTACTCATTTATGGACTATTTTCACCCAAAATTGTAACTGAAAATGCAATTAAAGATTACTATACTAAATCGACTTCAATCATGATGAATAACTATAACATACTAGATCTCAGACCCTACCCTAGAAGTTGACATTTTGGACTTAGCTAAACAAGTTGAAGGTTAGACCTAAATATATGTTTAGTATAACCCCAATGAGCTAATGCATGTATAGAACACTTTAATGTAACCTAATGTTCTAACATTAATCTTAGGTTTATAATGGATACATAAAATATGCCACATAACTCATTTTGGTGGTAATATGAAGATAAGCAACTTAATTGGATGAATAATTTAGATAATGGCCGTTAATGGGCCATATGACATATCTCATAAAAAGAAGTCTCAAAAGTGGAAACAAACTTCAAATTCGAAATCTACATATCAAAATTAGCCTACATGTCAAATTTCATCTATTTGGACAACCTTGAAATATTAGGATAAGTTTAGGAGAGAGAAAATGAGTAAAAGGCATAATTAATGAATAATGTGATTATAAAACTTCAAAATATGGCAATAATGTCAAATTTGTATTCAATACATCAAAGATAACTTGTATATGAAGTTTCACCAAATTTGGATGTTGTTTGTGCAAGTTATGCAATTTTAGGTACAGTCTGGACTTTTCTACAATTTACCCAATTGGGAGGTTTTCTTTGAAAATTGCCACATGCATTATAATCCTTATATATTCCCTTACAATTATCACGTTTTTGAACCATAGGATGCCTAGTTGAACCTTTGTTTGAAGGTGTTACTTTACAAAGGCATTATAGGGATTACCCTCTTTATAAGTGAGCTCATCTTTAAAAACTATCAACCAATGCGGTTATTTCTTTGATTTAAGGTCGTTTGGGATGAACTATAAGTGTCCATAAAATGACATTTGATATTCAAGAAGCCTCTATGAGCTTTCCTCTTTCATGGAAAAGAAATCCCTAGGCTAAGGACACATGGAAAGCTTCGTGGACACCTCATGCTTGACTTCTTCCTTATCCAAAAAGGTTTGCATGTCCATAGGCACCCTTAACATTGGACACATGGAAAGTAACTTGACACCTCATGCTTGACTTATTACTTATCCATAAAGGCTTTCACGTGCATGGACACCCTTATAAATGATACATGGGAAGTCTCATAGACACCTCATACTTGACCTCTTTCTTTATATAGCCATATCTAACCCTTCCCAACTCCAAATTCGAAAATTGTTGCTCTTCTTTCTTTGCTCTAGCTTAGGGCATAACTACTACTCTATCTGGCCATGAAGGTGCTGTCCTAAGGTAATATAAGGTGCCTACCTTGGTGAAGAAGGCTCCTAGGGTTCCAAATTTTCTATATTTAGGATTTCTTAAGCTCCTCCTTTGTGATTTTGACCAAAACTAGTAAGTATCTGTGACAACCTCGATTTTCTCTCTCCTTTATTGTGCTCTTCCTCTCTCATCAAGTGACTTATTCTCAATTGAATATCAATTACATAGTTTGATTATGGTTATACTTCCTTTTAGTCGCACCAATGATCATTTGAGATGTTTGACATTAATTGACCTTTTCGAGCTAAGTTCCACACTTCAATGTGTCACCATATTATTATATATATAGAACCTACTTCAATAAACTTTCCTTGACAAAAATTGGGTATTACGTTCTACAGGACTCGAATACAAATCTAGTAGCCCAAAAATCACCTAAATCAGGATTATAAATCATTAGATATGACTATTTGAATGCCTCCATCTAATGTATTATGTTATTTGGATTTTGGAACCTTTTTGGGCCCAAATACAAATCAGGGCCCAGTTATTTGCCCTCCTCCCCTCCTCTGTTTTGGGAAAGATCGCTGGACTAGGAAGAGCGCCTGCCGCCTTCAGCCAAATCGGGCAACGAGGAAAGCTCTTAATTGCTTGGAATCCAAACCCTAGTGCTCTTGATCTGATTATAAACCCCTCTCATCAAGCCTTTGTTCATATTATTGGTTTCTTCTTTCCTTTAGCCGCGTTTCCCCTCTCCTCCCTGCCTGGCGGCAAGGGTTGTGCTGCAGGTGGCAAGGGGCTACCAAGGTGGCTGCCCCTCCTGATCTATGCCTGGAGGCCAGCACGGTGGCAAACCCTGGTGGCCGATGTACCCAGAACCACAACCCCCTCCTCGAGCCTCTTGCCGCTGCGGAAGGTGCCGATGAGGCAAGGCTAGAGCAGAAGTCGTCGACCTGCCAAGCCGGTGGCCAAATCCCCCACGGCAGGGTCTTGTCCTTGAAGATGAAAACGGGCCACAACAGCGCGCCCAAGACCATGCCTACCCCGACCTTGCCTTGCCTCGAGCTTCTAGAGGTGTCGTGGTTGCTGAGGGAGACCTGAGCGTCGTCCCCTGTTTCCACTCTGTTCCTGCGCAAGAACAGGGGTCACGCGATTGGGGAAGATGAACAGCAACCGCCCGAGGCCTGGGTCAAGAGAGTGCTCTGGATCGGATGTCCATGGGCCATGGAGTGGCCGGCCCAATTGCGAATCACACCCTGGGAGGGTGCATATGACGCCCATGCAGGCCGCCCGATCTTGCATCAACGGCCAGGATCCACAACATAATCATGGTAACGCTATCAATCCGAATCCATATGGTTTCAATGTGGAATTTACAAAAATCATAACTTCCTCATTTTAAGGCCAAATATAGCAGAATTATATATCAAATCGATCAAATCGAAAAGACCTACAACATGAGCTTATTTCCAGAACCTGAATCTTCTTCTAGTTTCCTTATATTGCTAAATATGTAACCTTTGACTACTTTGAATATGCTTAACACATGATTATGATTAATGATTGGATCTTGATGCTCAGTTTACCCCTGATCCTTAAATCAGTGCTCATGATATATACTTGAACTAAATGAAGGTCCTACTCTCACTATTGTTCATCATGACCCTTTTTATACATATGTGCCTATTTTGGACTATAATGTTGAACTTTGCCTAGATTGCTAATCTTGCTTCTAATGGACAAACACCTATTTTGGAATATATTTCTTATGACCTTATGTTGTTGATCTAAACCATCCCTTATGCTTGGCTCTTTTTCATTGGTGATCTTTGACCTTGTTTGCTCTATTGTGAGTCTTTTGACCCTAGAATGCATGTAAATACCATAAACCTTGTTATGATTATAGAAAGTTCATGGAACGTCATAATGGCATGAAACTTGAACCACACCATCATGATGACCTCTAGATCAGCACAATATCATATAATGAACCAATAAGCAACATGGAACCCACCTTGGCCAAAACCCTACAATGCACCTAATTAGGGTAATGATGAGAATCTAATGTATATATGTAATCTTGTTGTTAATCAAGTTTGGCATATGGCTAGACGGTGAAGGATATGTTAGGTTGTGAAATCTTTGAATCATGTATGGCCCTTATCTATATGACTACCGCTTTCTTGCTTGAAAAGACATATATTATATGCTTGTTTGTCTATTTTCTCAAATATTGCCATGTAGTATTGCTATGTCATACTCGATGTTTGCTTCATCTATTTTATAACTTGAACACACATATATATATGGAACTCCATTATAATATTGTTGATAAAGGGCTCTTGGTTATGACCTTGAGGTCCCTCTCGTATAAAAGGGTTAGCTAAGCTTGAGCACCCTTACGGACCCTTCCGACGGGAAGTTGGTCAAAGGCCTTAAACATGTTTGATATTGTTGGTATAATGGAGTGAAATGACATAAAATATGGTTTCAGATTTGTTAAAAAATTAACATGTTTATTCTTGTTCGTTTAATCTTGAAATCTTTTCAAAATTATGCAAAGCTTATATATGTGTGTATCTTTCAGCCCCATACTCAACACCTCGTGTGTTGACCCATTTCTCATATGTTGTTTTTAGGTTCAGAGATGGCTAGAAGGTTGATGGGCTTGCTAGGTGTACTTGTTGTAAGATCCAGATATAGTATACATGAGCAGACTTGTACAAAGTGACTCTTGAATATGTAATTCAATTCATGTAATATAATGATGTTGCTTAATATATCTTGTTGATTGTTGAGATTATGTTGGTGCGTGTATCTTGTTATCTGTTCATGTGTGCTAAGCTTTACGCTTCCGCATTTCACCTTTGGTATACGTTTGGTTCATGGGACTGGGATTTCGGTTCCGTGACAGATGGTATCAGAGAATGAACAATAACTACACCAAACATTGCTCACATGAAACACAAACGAAACTTACCTTACATCTCAACCCTAGAAACTTAATAATATCCTTGTGGATTAGGTTGACTTAGCCTCTAGGATAGAACCTAGATGTTCTAGAACTAGGTGTAGACTTGTGTAAGTTACCTCCCTAGACATGATTCACGACATGTGCTTAGGATGTCTACACAAGTGTGCACCATGTTCTTACTAGTTCTCTAGGTGTCATGATACTAGACTGCCTAATGAGTGTGATAACTCATTTTGGTTTTGGTTTTATTCGAATGGAGTATGGTGGTTTTCATCACCTATTTAAACGTTGGAGAAAACATATTTCAAGTATTATTATATATACATATGAAAAATGTTGCCACACGCAGAAAGGCAGTGAGTTTCCATGCACCCTAAGAGAAAGAGATGTAACATCAAGTCTAGATGAGAGTTTAGATGATAGTTTTAGTATCTAGAGTTGTCTAGAGCCATGATAAAGGTTAGGCTAGTGAGTAGCCTAGATAACCTAAGATAGTGTTGATAGTGATGATAATGATAATGATGTTAATGTCAATCTTGATGTTGATGATGATGTTGATATTTATAAGACCCAAGTTTGACCTTGAGAAGGCCAAGTAGTTTGATGATGCAACCCTAGCTAAACCTAGCACCTTGTATGATACATACCACTTGGTTGATGTGCTAAACATAGCTAGTGGGTGGACATGCTTGCTTGTACCTAGTCTTGTATGTGTGGAGATATGATATATGGTTCGAGACCAACACAGGCCTCAATCTCTATACAAAGGAAGACCTCTAGCATGCGACATATGAATAGGAAGACATGTTGATATGAGATGACCCGTATCGGGAAAAGCTTAGAGTACCTAAACTCCAAAATATTTGAAATGTTGAAAAATAGGAATGATGAAATACTTGATGATGAGTCCCTAGCTAGAATACTTCTAAGTATATGAGTTGAGTGACCTAATGTGTGGTTGCCTTGAAAATGTTGAACCCTAGATGTCCTATGAAAATATCTAACCCTAGAGAAAGGAGGCAATTGAATATTTGATGCTTGATATATAGGTGAGGGAGATGTCCCAGGAACCAAGATGATGTGTGATATCCATTATGAGCATCATACTCGGGTTAGTAGTTACATATAAAGGAATCTAGTGGTTGCCCTTGTTTCTCGAAAGGTGGGTAGAAATTTTTGTTATGGGTAGATGGTTGTGGTTAACATGTCTTGTTGGACACATATATGTCTTAGCTTGAGTGGCTTGAAGCTCTTTCTAGATACAAGTGAGAAAGATTACAAAACCTCAAGGTTGATGACAATGTTGTTCCTCGAATGATGCTTCATACATGAAATATCTCACTTATGTTTAAAAACCGATATATGCTAGATGAGCCACTCTCATGAGATAGACCTAGTATGAAATCATACTATACGTAAAAGATGTATCCTTGAAATCATGAGCTGGATATGATGATGTCTAGAGATTTTACCTTGCATAATCAGGAGTACCATGCCTAATATCATACCCAAAAAAAAAACGGGGGGGGGGGGGATTAACTCGAGATTTCGATGCTCTTGGATCATAAATAAACATGATGAATAAATTGTTTAATTCTAATTTTGAAATTAAAAGTAATGAATGTAATCGATTAGAGTTGGTAGAAATTTTGGACTAAAAATATGCATAAAATATAGTATAATGATGAATTCTACACGTCCTGTGGTGATCACTTTTATAAGTCATGATCGTGAACATGTCCAATAAGAATTGATAAACATAGATTTTGATAATACACCCTGGTTGTGTATGAAGATTAGTACAAAAACCCTGATATATGGATACTAAAGGATGGGTAAACCCTAATTCCATGATGACGTCACATTATGATGGAACAATAAGTAATATGTATATAGCCGAGATGAGTACACCCTTGATGAGGATAATCTAGTGTGCCTCCATCATGTGAAATGCCTTGATGACCATGGTTGGATACCTAGACTCGATGGATATTGGCTTGACTCTTAACTATGATCTTGGTTGAATTTTGGGGACAAAATTCCTTATAAGGAGGGAAGGATGTGACAACCTCGATTTTCTCTCTCCTTTATTGTACTCTTCCTCTCTCATCAAGTGACTTATACTCAATTGAATATCAATTACATAGTTTGAGTATGGTTATACTTCCTTTTAGTCGCACCAATGATCATTTGAGATGTTTGACATTAATTGACCTTTTCGAGCTAAGTTCCACACTTCAATGTGTCACCATATTATTATATATGTAGAACCTACTTCAATAAACTCTCCTTGACAAAAATTTTGTATCGTGTTCTAGAGGACTCGAATACAAATCTAGTAGCCCAAAAATCACCTAAATCAGGATTATAAATCATTAGATATGACTATTTGAATGCCTCCATCTAATGTATTATGTTATTTGGATTTTGGAACCTTTTTGGGCCCAAATACAAATCAGGGCGCAGTTGTTTGCCCTCCTCCCCTCTTCTGTTTTGGGAAAGATCGCTGGACTAGGAAGAGCGTCTGCCGCCTTCAGCCAAATCGGGCAACGAGGAAAGCTCTTAATTGCTTGGAATCCAAACCCTAGTGCTCTTGATCTGATTATAAACCCCTCTCATCAAGCCTTTGTTCATATTATTGGTTTCTTCTTTCCTTTAGCCGCGTTTCCCCTCTCCTCCCTGCATGGCGGCAAGGGCTGCACCGCAGGTGGCAAGGGGCTACCAAGGTGGCTGCCCCTCCCGATCTATGCCTGGAGGCCAGCACGGTGGCGAACCCTGGTGGCTGATGTACCCAGATCCACAACCCCCACCTCGAGCCTCTTTCCGCTGCGGAAGGTGCCGATGAGGCAAGGCTAGAGCAGAAGCCGTCGACCTACCAAGCCGGTGGCCAAATCCCCCACGGCAGGGTCTTGTCCTTGAAGATGAAAATGGGCCGCAACAGCGCGCCCAAGACCATGCCTACCCCGACCTTGCCTTGCCTCGAGCTTTTGGTGGTTCTGTGGTTGCTGAGGGAGACCTGAGCGTCATCCCCTGTTTCCACTCTGTTCCTGCACAAGAACAGGGGTCACGCGATTGGGGAAGATGAACAGCAACCGCCCGAGCCCTGGGTCAAGAGAGGAGTCTGGATCGGATGTCCATGGGCCATGGAGTGGCCGACCCAATTGCGACTCACACCCTGGGAGGGTGCAGATGATGCCCAAGAAGGCCACCCGATCTTGTATCAACGGCCAGGATCCTCTACATAATCATGGTAACGCTATCAATCAGAATCCATATGGTTTCGATGAGGAATTTACAAAAATCATAACATCCTCATTTTAAGGCCAAATATAGCAGAATTATATATCAAATCGATCAACTCAAAAAGACCTACAACATGAGCTTATTTCCAGAACCTGAATCTTCTTCTAGTTTCCTTATATTGCTAAAGATGAAACCTTTAACTACTTTGAATATGCTTAACACATGATTATGATTAATGATTGGATCTTGATGCTCAGTTTACCCCCGATCCTTAAATCAGTGCTCGTGATATATACTTGAACTAAATGAAGGTCCTACTCTCACTATTGTTCATCATGACCCTTTTTGTACATATGTGCCTATTTTGGACTATAATGTTGAACTTTGCCTAGATTGCTGATCTTGCTTCTAATGGACAAACACCTATTTTGGA
Organism: Alisma plantago-aquatica; assembly: GCA_963693085.1. Taxonomy (NCBI): domain Eukaryota; kingdom Viridiplantae; phylum Streptophyta; class Magnoliopsida; order Alismatales; family Alismataceae; genus Alisma; species Alisma plantago-aquatica. The sequence goes on along the minus strand of OY856410.1, from coordinate 1,328,213,512 downwards.
ATATATTTCTTATGACCTTATGTTGCTGATCTAAACCATCCCTTATGCTTGGCTCTTTTTCATTGGTGATCTTTGACCTTGTTTGCTCTATTGTGAGTCTTTTGACCCTAGAATGCATGTAAATACCTTCAACCTTGTTATGATTATAGAAAGTGCATGGAACGTCATAATGGCACGAAACTTGAACCACACCATCATGATGACCTCTAGATCAGCACAATATCATATAATGAACCAATAAGCAACGTGGAACCCACCTTGGCCAAAACCCTAAAATGCACCTAATTAGGGTAATGATGAGAATCTAATGTATATATGTAATCTTGTTGTTAATCAAGTTTGGCATATGGCTAGATGGTGAAGGATATGTTAGGTTGTGAAATCTCTGAATCAGGTAAGGGCCTTATCTAGTTATATGACTATTGCTTTCTTGCTTGAAAAGACATATATTATATGCTTGTTTGTCTATTTCTCAAATATTGCCATGTAGTATTGCTATGTCATACTCGATGTTTACTTCGTCTATTTTATAACTTGAACATATATATATATATATATATATATATATATATATATATGGAACTCCATTATAATATTGTTGATAAAGGGCTCTTGGTTACGACCTTGAGGTCCCTCTCGTATAAAAGGGTTAGCTAAGCTTGAGCACCCTTACGGACCCTTCCGACGGGAAGTTGGTCAAAGGCCTTAAACATGTTTGATATTGTTGGTATAATGGAGTGAAATGACATAAAATATGGTTTCGCATTTGTTAAACAATTAACATGTTAATTCTTGTTCGTTTAATCTTGAAATCTTTTCAAATTTATGCAAAGCTTATATATATGTGTATCTTTCAGCCCCATACTCAACACCTCGTGTGTTGACCCATTTCTCATATGTTGTTTTTAGGTTCAGAGATGGCTAGAAGGTTGATGGGCTTGCTAGGTGTACTTATTGTAAGATCCATATATAGTATACATGAGCAGACTTGTACAAAGTGACTCTTGAATATGTAATTCAAATCATGTAATATAATGATGTTGCTTAATATATCTTGTTGATTGTTGAGATTATGTTGGTGCTTGTATCTTCTTATCTGTTCATGTGTGCTAAGCTTTACGCTTCCGCATTTCGCCTTTGGTATACGTTTGGTTCATGGGACTGGGATTTTAGTTCTGTGATAGTATCCTCCTTTCCTTCCCTATTTTCGTGTTGTTAGTATTCCTCCCATCTTCTTCCAGGTCAGAACCATGACCTTCCAGGGTAAAACTCCACCTTGAACCCTGAAACAACTCATCACCATGCTCTTTTGCTAGGGTTTGCACCTCGAAAGCAGAGAAGGTGATCTTTGATCAAGAAAGGATCTTGGCTTGGAGCAACCATACCTTCTAATCTTGGGATCCTTTCTTTTTGGACCTTCTTACCTTCCTAGTGGCAAGTTGTGTTAACCACCTTCTCATATATTTCTTACTACATGCTTAAAACTCATGCTTCTATGTTTAAATTGATGATCTCCATCTCTATTTACCATGTTCTTCTAGGGTTTTGGTTTCTTGACGTTTTACATTCTCTAGATGCTCTAGTTTGGTAGCTATGCAACTACAAATCGGATCTTGGGTCAAATGGTGCTTTCTCCCTCTCCCTCTCTCTTTAATTATCTCGATCAGTTTGATGATGTGGTAATTTCCTATTGGTTAGTATTGAAAAATTCATATCTTCTAATCTGCTTATCCAAATTTGACAAATAAATATGTTTTGGAATTGGAAAATTAATCTCTATCTAATAAAAATATTTTCAAGGTATGATTTCATGGTTTGACAAAGGATTATTTTTGTAAAATGAATTTAATGCATAAAAAACATAAAAATACATCTTAATCATCATAACTCCAAAATATACAAATTATTTGTTTTCTTAATCTGGAGAACATAATAAGATCAATAGTGAAATTTTTACAATCTAAATTGAGGCTTTGCTCAAAAAATCAAAAATAAGGGTTTTCTTTACATTAATGCATATAACCTACACTAATACATGGTTATACATTGGAAATAGGAAAAGTTGATCTTGGACTCAATAAAGTGATGAAAGTTGGTAGTTGAAATCTTATGAGAGGTATGTGCATTCCTTACAACCTAAGTTGGGATAATTGTGAACCAATCATATTTTCCCTAATGGGGCTTTAAAGAACCCTATTTCCTTTATTAATACTTCTCTTATTCAAATAGCCTCAAAATCATAATTGAGATATTCTTTCTTAGGTCTTGGTACCCCACTATTGTGTTCTACTTATGTGATGCTATTACTTTCCATGGATTATTTTCTAGCATGATGATTTTATTAGACTATTTAGATATAGTAGTGGTACTTATGTACAACCACCCATAGTTAGGGCATGTTAATTTTCATTGGGGAACATCTTATTCTCCCCCTGGGGAATGTGTTATTTCTCCCCTATAAAATTTGTATAGGTGATGGGGAATGTATTAATTCCCCCCTCACCTATAGGTTGAAGGTTTGGTAGGTGTCTCAACCCTACTTAGTTAATGTAGTCAATATTAATCATGCATGCAATTCTTTTGTTATATTTTTGTTATGGCAAGCATCTATTTGATTATGCCTCATTCTCTTAGCCTTCTTGTCTTATGATGATTCAATATCTTTATGTTTCATGTTATGTACTTATCTTTTATACTTGTTCATAATGTTGACACATACTTTGTTTTCCTTTCCCTTTTATTGGGTGCTCTCCCAACCACCCAGGTTAGGACAAGTTGTTGAGTTGAACCACGAGAACATAGCTTTGGGCACGGACCTAGCTGTTGGATATGTTGCTCTAGAGACAAGATTTGAAGTGGTTTAGACTTCCATCTATTTAGATCCTTTTTGTTGTATCTTGTTGTAAACCCTAATGGGATATTTTGATATACTTATGTAATCTTTTATTGAAGTTGAATATTATCAGTTATTTTTATTTTGCTGCTACACTTTTATTGTTTTGAATACCATTTATTGAAATTTGAAAATTTTGCACCTATTCCAGCATACCTTTGAATGTGTTTGGAATGGATATTTTATTATTCAAATTTACTTTTATTAGGGAGTGGATCCCACTCCTTACAATAGCTATTGATTATCCAACTTTGTACTTGAGGCTAACAGTTCCATTTAGGAGTCACAATGAACTCAAGTGTTGAATTCATAAGCCTTGGTATGTTAGCATCATAACTAGTAATGTTGAAATTATCAGATCAAGATGTTATTTTTTTCTAAGTTGAATTCAAGTTTTATGCACCTACTATAAGCTTGTTTAGAGAATTTATTTCATGACCAAGTAATGGATTTTGTGCCTCAAACATTTGTAGAAGACATTTTAGGATATCTTGAGCCTATATATAAAATTTCAAGATGTTTAGAGTTTGTTGTAAGGAGATCTAACAATTTGAAGTTGAATATGTTAATGATATATATATATATATATATATATTCGAACTTTGGTCTTTTAGACATTTAGAATATAGGTTGAGATAAATCTTGGTGTCATGCTGACTTATTCTCCTTTTTCATGGGCATGACCCAAACCCTGGTGGCATGGCCTCATCACACTCACTCTTGGGAGGTTGTTAGGATCTGACAGCCCTGACTCCATATCCTACCTTGAAACATAGTCATAAGGAGAGGACCTCAGATAGTAATCCAATTAACAACAACCATGCTAATATCAAATCTCACACAACATCTGAAATTAGTTGGATCCACCATTTTCGGGGCTACTCAGTGGCTACTCAGTGATTCTTAGATCACAAAAAATGGCTCATACAGATGAGAGGACAAGCCACATGCTCCCTAATATTCTCTACTACAAGTTGTAGGCCGAAGGATGAAGGAACAACAGATGAGTCCTTTTAAGGTCATCAAGAAACCCAAATCTAAAGAAGAGATGTCCCTAGTTCTACCAAATCTCCACCATGATTCAATAGATTGAAGACATGGCCAGGAGAAGTAGAGATTAGGAGTACAAATTCAGGCTTCACCGCATGAGTGGACTCTTCACTCACATTTCTAGAGGAGAGATGACTGTCTTTGTGTCTTCTCTAGGGTGAAAGAGTGCACAAGAAGAAAACACCTACATCCATGGAGTTGTGCTCTATCCCACATATGGGACAGCTTTGAGCCCCAGATTCCCCTTTTCCCACCACCCTCCTCTCCTCGATGCATAATACCTCCATGAAGGAACCAACAATGATATTTCCTACCACAAAAATCTCTTTTCAAGATAGGTCTTGTCATTCCTTCTCCTCATAGTGCTAATCAGAACCTTAATGGAAGAACATGTTGCAAAAAATGTGTAGAAAGAGGGACAAGGAAGCAGATGGGTCCAAGGTAACTAACTGGTGGGTCATCACAAAAATATCATCCTATCTTATCCCAACTAAACTAACCAAGGCTGTGCGATGAGTCTTCCATCACAGACCAATTAAGGGTCGCCACCTCAGGATATGGCAAGGTAGAATACTTTTCATATCTACAAAATGACATCTTCTTAGAAAATGCATTAAAAATAGATACCTTAGACGATAAATACCCAAAAAATATATCCATAGTTCAAAAAAATGTCATATTTATTATGAAACCTTTGATCAGACATTTGGGACATTATTATTAATGGTATCTAATTTAGAGATTAATGCTCTCTTTAGTGTTAGTTTACTAGAATAATTAATAAGAAATGGGGATAAAATGTGAGAAAAATCATTTTGAACCCTAATATCATGTGTAACCAAAATATGAACATTTACTGAATTATTATGCCAAATTATTAGGTCTTTCCTCATTAATATCAAACCAAATGCTTTTAGTCTCATATTAGTTACAAAATAGAACAAACATTAGAAAAATATGAAACTTGAACCAGAGACTAAATCTATCCTCCTAATCAATATAAAGTACCAAAAACATGTTTTAGATCAACTGAATCTAGGTTTAGACTAAAACCCTAATTGTACCTAAATATCAAGAATAATGGAGAACCATGTATTAATGATGATTATTTTTATCAATCATGTGATGACCAAATTATCTAGATGATCAAGGATTTACAATGAATCTTTGAACTCAGGTATGTGGGTTTTATGTATGTATATGACTAGTTTCCTTGTGTAAAATAGCTATGATGTATTGTTTGTTCTTATTTAAGAATATTACCTAATGTAGTTTGATTATTTTATTAATCTTGTCCATGTCACCTAGAACAAAAACGAATATGGATGGTTTGTAGCTACTAAGTGTTTACACACACTCTCTCTCTCTCTATATATATATACATATATATATATATATATATACATACATACATATATATATATATGTGTGTGTGTGTGTGTGTGTGTGTGTAACCATTTACTAATGATGTTTACATTTATCAATTAGGTGATGACCAGATTATCTAGATGATCATGGTTTTATAATGAATCTTTGAATTCAAGTATGTTGGATTTATCTAAGTATATGACTAATTTTCTTATGTGAAATAGATCTAATGTATTGTTTGTTCTTATTTGATAATATTACTTGGATGTTGATGTGTGTTTTACTATACATATGAAATGCAAGTTCATGTATCAATGTAATATAGGCCCAAAGAGGACCAGATATCAAACATGTGGAAAACGTGTATCCAGAGATTGCTACTAACTATGACCTAATCATCTAGGCATTAGAAAAAGAGTTTTTGTTTGAATACTGAGTAAATTACAAAAAGTAAAACTAAAATTACTAGTACATATCACAATTGTAATGAATTACTTAGGATTATGGTTTCACAACAATTCACATTACAATTGACATCATTTTATTGATATTTATCTCTCTTAACCCTGGACCAAGGGACCTTTTGCTAGAATTTCATTCTCTCACAACATAACTCACTACCTACTCTAATACAAATCCCACTCTCATAGTGATTTAAATATTAGTTAGGTGCTTTAGTGACTTTTCTGGGCTATTACCTTCATAGTTGCAAGCCTTCTCTCGAAGCGTGGTCCAAGATATGTATCTCTACAACCTATCCAACCCTTAATCCCTCTCTCACAGTAATTAGTTGTCTAAGAGATCACCTATAGTGATTAGACACATGCAATTCATTAAGCAATTGTAGAGACATGTCTAGAAATTAAGAGAAATATGCATATTAATTCATAACCATCAATTAGAATGCAAGATCGGGCTACCCCTAGATCCTAAGGAACAAAGGGGATTATCACCCCATGATTCCATTGTCAAATACATGGGAGAAACAAAGAAAAATGTGGGAAATATTAGAAAACTAATGTAACTCATGAAGAAGACGGTATGTATGACCCTCTCTTGAGCATTCTGATTTTCTACCTCTGGCTACAAATCTGTCATTGGAAGTATCAAAATATCCCAAAACATGGCTTTCTTCTCGCCTTTCTTCTCCCTAGGCTCTCGATTGTCATGCAATGGAAAAGAACATGATGATTAGGTCTGGCCACACTTTTCCTGAATCATAGGATTGACATAGGGCGTCATTAAGCTCCAATGTTGGATTAACAATGAATTCTGATCTGTCCTGATCATGTAAATTCGGTACTACCGAAGGTTTGTCGGTGGTATCAATCCCTTTGATTATTCGATATCCCTTATATGCTGTCAGTACTACTAACATGTTTGTCAGTAGCACTGAGATATTCTCTGACATTCCCTGTTGGATCTTTGATAAAAGTCGGTACCATTGAGATTGGCGTTGATAGTACTGTGATTTCTCTTGCTTGCTCCTGTTAGATTTTCAGTAGTATCGATTCTTGTGTCAGTACTACTGAGTTTCCTCAAATGAACTATGATCCTTTTCATTAAATGTTGGTACCACCGACAAGCATGTCAATAGTACCTAGGTGATTCATTTCTTGTAAATTCACCTGAAACATAAACCAGAAAGACCATAAGATCTAAAATGATGATAAATTAATTAGGAATAGTAAAAATAATGAATATTTGATGCAATTAAGTTTCACATACTACTAAAGATAAATCATGCATAATTAACATGAAAATGAGAAGTTCACACAAAGCATAGTAAAATAGCCTGTGAAAATTACTCAATGCATCATAATCCCCAAAGATAAAATGTTGCTTGTCCTCGAGCAACACACTATTGGATCTTCTTGAGATAAGTCAGCAAAAGGACAATGATGATGTCTTTCATTTCTCAACTACCCCCACCTGGTAGTCCCAAACTGGCCCTTATTGACCACTAAATAATTAACTACTCTTAAGTGACCAAAAATATTCATTAAAGATGGTCACCCTTAGATCATTGAAACACTATCAACAAAGAAGCTAATATCATAATCAATCAGGCATTTTCTTGGTGCGTCATGTGATTCCCTATCTACATTTCTCTTTCCTAACTACCAAACTAATTGGAAGTAGTTCTAAAACTAATTGGAAGCAGTTCTCCTTATAAGAAGGAATGGGGATATCAATCATATCTATGGCCTACCAATAAGATCAATGGATTGAATGAAGTAGGTAGCTTATGAAGAATAATAAGTAACTTTGACTCATTTATGCAAAAATAAACATGATGAACCTAAACTTGAGTAAAATGAATAAATGCATGAATCCTAATGCCTACTATTATGGGTGGAATGATGCATGCACTTAATATCTCATCCGAATGATGAAAGTGAATCAAAAGAATATATCATGTACATGTTTTCATCAAAAGAATAGTTTGTTTGAGAAATGACTATATCAGGAATAAAGTGGGGTGGCGAGCATTAAGGACAAGTTGCACGAGGGACGAATTAGATAGTACAGACATGTGCAACGTAGAAAAGTTAGTGAGCCTATACAAAGCAATGCTATTGAGCCAAACACTATAAATAGAAGAAGAGGAAGTCCTAAATTAACATGGGATGAGCTTATAAAGAGAGATTTTGAATCTCTACATCACAACCAGAATATGGCCCATGATAGAGCTGAATTCAAATGAAGGATCCATGTAGCCAACCCCAACATAGTTGTGACTAAGGCTTAGATGATGATGATGATGTTTTCATCTCCTTTTAAAGAAAGATTTAGAACTGAGCTAGGGCATCCTTTTCTACCTATTTATTTCATGGATTTTTTTTTCTTTTTCTCTTTTTTTTCATTGGCCCATTGTTTTAGCATGTTTGAAGAGTATGCTAGGGTTTCACTACACATCACATTTTTTTTTCATTTTTTTAGTTATTGAGAGGTATGGATGTGTATCCATAGACTTTTAATTTCAAAAGATATTACATGAATGCATGGTGGTGAAATGAATTATGCATATGTAGTCTACATGAGTCGTTGTGCAACTAGATGATATGCATAAAAGTTTTTTCTTGTTTTAGTTTGTAACAAATGCAATAAAAAAAACTAACTATCATGTCACCTATTATGTTATGCAAATGCAATCAAAAGGAAACACTTAGGGTTAATTTATCATCCTAAAGTGGTGGATCAAAATGAATGGAAAGATGGATGGAATCACAAGAGGAGACAATGCCTTTATTAAGCTATGAGATGTCCCTCTACTATCAACCTATGTATAGGGTAACCTTAGGATTTCTTTCTAAAACTTCAATTTAAGGTCTTGTTAATTTTTTGGTCAGTATAGGCTCAAACCCATCAGCCTCCGCTTTTCATGGATAAATAAGACTTCCATTCATATGAAATACCCTAAAGCTGACTAACATGTACACTTCCTCTAGGTGATGTGGCCTTAAGAATATGCAACTAAGCTTATAAAACATTATAATTTCCATTACAAAAGCACAACAAACACATTCATTGATGATAGATAAAATCATGAAAATTACACTCCATAATTACACTAGATAGATGTGGATCCTAAAAAACTAAATACAAACCAAGGAACAAAATAAAGATAAAGTTGTTCCAATACCCCACTAAGCTTGAACTTGACTATGTCCACATAGTAAAAATCCAAACCTAGATGAGGAACAGGGGTAACAATTGCTCTGAATGGTGGTGGTGGTGGATGATCGGTGGCTCTTTGGATCAAGTTATGCTAGCATATATCCCTCTATTTGTTGCCACCTATTTGTGTGTCGGTGGTACCAAGACATGACATTATCTATCCTTATTTGACCTATATGAATCGGTGCCACCTTCATGTCTGTCACTGGTATCGACATCTTTTTCCTGTAGCTCTTTGGATTTTGCTAAGAAAAGTCGGTGGCATCTACTTGGGTGTTAGTAGTATCGACTTTCTTTCCTGTAGACTTGTGATTTTTCTGTGAAGAGTCAGTATTACCGACTTTGGTTTCGGTAGTATCGACATTTCGTAGACTTTAACGTGATAATTAGTCACTAGTACCGACTTGGGTATCGATATTACTGAATTACACTCTACCTACACACCAAACAAGAGCATCACGATACCTTTCAACATCAACTAAAATCTAACATGTAAAATATGAAATGCAACTATTGAAAAGACCTAAACAAATTGTAAATAACAAAATTAAAAATGGGTTGTCTTCCATAAGTGACCTTATTTAATGTCCTAGGATCAACAAGATGAGTTGTCACAGAACTATTTGTTACCCAAATCCTCACTCCTATTGGCTAGGAAACAAAAGGCTAGAGGACCCGATTGTCATATGTAGGATAGATCTCATAACATATGCATGAATAAAACCACAAATAACAACTAAGGTATGAGATAACATAACATAAAAGATTGCAAAACTAATACCTGACAAGATCTTAGGTCCCATATATCAACCATGTGTATTACATTTGCATAGCATTATATATCATCAGAGTACGAGCAGATTATCATGAGTGTGGAAGCATTGATCATCATTAGAGATTCATAGTGTTCATGTTACCTAAAATCATGAAATGGGTATACATTAACACAACTGTGTTGAGTACGCTGGCAAACATATAAAATCATAGCTTTAAGAACATATATTGCTTGGAAAAAGCATAAAATTGATAACAAAAATGAAGCAACAACATTCAAAGACTTTCTTATTAACATGCAACCATGTTTTATGTTCATTTCCATTATACCAACAATATCATAAGGCCTTTGACCAGCTTCTCAAAGGAAGGGGTCTGTGACAGTTCTCAAGATTAGCTACCCTATTTCAACAAGGGGGACTACAAGACTAAACGTCAAGAGTTAACCATATTTTTAAGGGACCTCAAGGCCATTGACAAGAGCTAATCCTTGTATAAACATGGTCAGTCCTAACATGACAACTCAAGTAGGACACCCAGCCTTGTGTCCTTACCCTGAGAATACGGGTAGGTACACAAGGTTGTATACGGGACATCTATCATTATGTTTTAAAGTTTGTTTAACATATGTAATCAAGACCAAAACATAGTGGTCATAGGAAACAATAGTTGAAATAAGTATTATAAGCCATGCATCTTACATTTCATTCATATAAGAAATTTCAATACCACTAGTCTCACTAATAGGAGGATAAAGCATACCCTAGATACAAGCAAACTAGCATTATACAACATGATTACATCTTTGAAAAGAGCTCATCAAAGAGATATTGACATTACAAGAAAGTTTGATATGATTAACATCACAAGACATAGGTCATATAAACTTATTTAATAAGGTGGATGTTTCACTTAATCTAAGTTCCATATATTACGATGACCAATTTCGACATCTCCAATATTCATGCATTATTCATCATCAAGCTACGTACTAGATCATATGTCATTTTACTTAGGGTGTAACATCCTATCAAGATTAGGGATTTCTGACTTTAGGTTTCAAGGATATGAATGGGGAAAACATAAGATTCAATATGACTAAAGTCTTAATCATCATGTCATCCATTTAAGTCATATTTTGTCATTTTCTTGCAAGATGGTCAATATTAGTGTACTCATGAGATTTAGTATTGATTTAGCGGCATAAATATCAACATGTTACTTATTTTAAGTCATCAAAGCAAGGGTGAAAAATATGTGTGAGATTTGTACAAGATTAGATCTCAAATATAACAACATGCACATTAGGTCACATTTCAATGTCATGTATAAGTCAATTAGTCATAATAGTGAACAAGATTGATCCATAAATCATTTGGGTGATCAAAGTATAAAAATTTACTGATCTAGAGAAAACATAACATGTTCAAATTCATATAATCAACTTGGGCATCAATATAAGGATCATTAGCATCAAATTCTAAAGTAAACTTATTTCATGGTCTATTTCATAGCTTAGGGTCATTAATAGATCATGGTATGATGAAGTTCGATCAAGGTAGTATAAGATAACATAAGTTAATAATTATGATCATCAAAATAAAGTGGGTGCATCATATAATCATGGTTCATAATAAATTACCATGAAACTTGTAAAAGAGATGCATTTGATGTCATTTTCAATAAATTAGGAGCTACAAATGAAATTAGACCCATACCCTAGGTTCATTGGATATATATCATTGAGTAGATCAATTTTCATATATGATATGTCTCATTTTGAGCTACTAAAGATTTAATACGAATTTTGCAAGTTTTAGAATGAAACATAGGTCAAGGAGAGGAATATATACCATAAGAGGGACATGTGGTGTGCCCGTATTGGACACTGACCCGGGTCCAAGCATGAGTTAGAGAGCATGTGGTTGACTAGTCAAAGGTTCCAACAAAGTGAGAGGGGGCATGGAGGGTGATGTGGTAGGTTGCCTGTCGTTGGATCTCGTTGGCCTATTGATCGTCGACTAGGATCGACAGTTGGTCTATCATCACTCCCACCCAGCCACTTCGCCAACAAAGTAGCCCACGCGATAGATGGAGCTTGTCGGTGCTCAAGGGTGATAATGTGATAGAGTTATGGGGTGTCTTCCAAACAACCACCCAAGATCAGACGAACTTTGTGAGGCCATAAATGGTCTCAAACACGGCCAGGGAACGAAGGTGGAAAGATGGCCAAAGGACTAGAAGCGACGGTGCCGCTGAAGGTGGGTGAAGAAGAAGAAGAAGAGATCAAGGGTGATCTGGATTGTCAGTTAGCATGAAAAAGTATCGGGGTGGAACAAAGGGGTATTGCAAACTCATTACTGGGTTTTTGTAGGGCAAAGAGAAGGTCGAGCCCCTTGGACCGCCCATGTCGCGACTACAGTAGCCGACGAGGCGCTAGGGTGTCCCAAACACATATTCGATGCCTAAAAGTCAAGTAATACTTAGGGGAATGGTCGAAAAGGATAGGGGAAGAAGTTTCATGCTAAGAAAAGTGGAAAACAAGGATGATATCAAGGACATAGGCCGATGCTAAGGGGTATAGAAAGTAGCACTAACCGCTAACATTGGAGTAAGGTTGGGGATGACTCCCCAGTCTTCAGATCGGCCCCTGATATGTGGGTGCCTGATCGAGTGGCTGAGGGAGCCTCCCAGCCATGTTTGTGCATGGGCTCCATGATGGGTATGAAATGGGCCACGCCTGGGTGAGAGGAGTAGGGGTCGAGGTCCAGAAGACAAAAGGAGAACAAAACTGTTAGAAAATGAGCAAAATCAAAATGGCCATAACTTTTTCCTTGATTATCAGATTTAGGTGAAATCTTCACCATTGAATTGAGATTTCCTCATCTTTCTCATAGACAAGGATTTAGATTAATATCACCATTTTTGGTAGTTTTAAAAATTCAACTCCATCCTCAAGTTAAATAAGCATTCAACATCGCATAATTGATTTCAAAATTGCATTTTAGCCATCAACATTTATTAATTGGTCAACAAGTTATTCCAAAACATCCAATTAGTTATGAAGGAGGTTATCTAGTCAAATTTAGTATATATGAGTCATTATGTGCATAGTCATAGGAGAGAGAAAATCCATGTAGTTACATCCTCCCCACCTTAAAAGGAATTTTGTCCCCAAAATTAAAGCAAATCCTCAAATGAAAATGAAACTTCACATTCCATGTCATGTTAATAATAATCCTCCACACATAACAACATCTTATTTCAATCATCAACATTATTCCAATATCAAGATACCAAACGTCAAAGTCCAAACATAGCCACGCTTCTACTGTGCCACTCTAATAAAGAAGATCATCACAAGATCACAAATTTGGAGAGATAACCAATTTCGTCAAATGAATAGGGCTCTTTGATTCAAAAGTAAATCATGACTTTAATTCCCAACATTTTGGGTTTTATCTACTACATTGGCCCTAGGTGGGGTTATACATCTTGATTGAGATCCCATATTTCATCATTTTGAGACAAGCATCATATTTCCATATCATGGTTTCACATCAAAATCAAAGGAAGGTCCCACCCAAGTCCACACAAGAGCTTATCCCTAAGTCATAAATCGAGTGAAACAACATGATCATCATTTTAAATTTTTTGAGATTTGGGAATATGAAAGTCATCAATCATAAATCAAAGGTGATCTCAGGATCCAAATGGGGTGATGATAGGAGTCAAATCAAAATCAAGATGATTCATCATTAGTCAAGATTTTTCTAATCAATATTGAGAGTCATGATTTAGGACAACAAAATTCATAGGTCCAAAATCTTTTTTTTTGGGTAAGTCAGGAGATCTTCTCAGGCTCTCCTCATGCAGGAAAATTTAACAAAATAAGCCTACAAGGAGCAAATTGTGAAGAAAATATGGTAGTACTACTACCATTACATTTGTCTTTTTCTAGTTAAGTGAGGATCGCCTCAGGTGGTCTAGTGTAGTGAAAAGGCCCTTGTTTATTTCTAATGTGATACTTTGCTAGACCATCCACAACTTCTTTACAAGTTTTCTAAATATGGGAAAGTTTCCATTGACCATGTTTGGCCATGATCCGTTGACAACCATGGATGATCCGCATATGCCTGGGGTGCTCAACAGATTGTCGCATGACTGCATTGATTTCCAGCTTGCAGTTAGACTGTATATCCTGATCTTCCAACCTCAGCTCCTCTGCCTTCTACAACGCATAGAGCAACGCCAGCAGCTCGCCATGTAGAGGTGATTGAACATTGTATGCCAGCGTGCCAAAACCCAACTTCCAGTCACCAGTATCGGTCTGTAGTGTCATAGCTGCTACGCTTTTCCTTCAGAGAATGGTTGCGTCTACATTCAGTTTTAGTCTCCCAGCAAACAACTTTCCCAACTAGCATCAGTACTGTCGAATGATTGTCCGGTCAAAGTAGCATCCTCTCTCTTCCATGCCCTCATCGTTGCAGAAACCTCTGACAAGATAACACGACAGATATGTTCAGTAGGTTTGATAATCTTCTAAAAAATGTGCTTATTTCTACAGTGCCAGAGGTACCAATAGGTGACCATAAATAAAATATGTTTGTCCCCTGCTAGCCGCATCCCTTAAGTGATACATGGGCGAGTATCAGTCATGAAGAAGGAAGGGGACATGTCTCCCCTAAACAATTTTTCCCACACCATTATGGAGTGTTTGCAGTCTCGAATTGCATGAATATTGGTCTCCTCATACTCGTGACAATGTGCGCACCTTGAATCAGTAGACATATGGCGCTACACTCGCTTCTGGTTAGTGAGGAGGGCTCCACGCATCAGTAACCACAAGAAGTGTTTGATCTTTGCCGCCACCCTCAATTTCCATAAGCTGTCCCACTCACCTTCTGTTCACTGATCATGTGATCATCTCAACATCATGTAGGCAGACTTGGTTGAAAACAAACCGTCCGTGGTATCCCTCCACACCAAAGCATCCTTCCCTTCCTATGGTTGGGGAGCTACGACAGTCGTGACCATGTCTACACCATTTTTGGGGAGCCAGTGCTCCAGAAACTCCATGTCCCATTCTCCATTGCCCAGACTGACGATGGCAACTTGCAGATCAACTAGCTCAGGTGGAATAGGACGGACAACCAGCTCTTCTAGTCTGTTCTCCTTAGAACACCAGTGGTCTCTCCAGAAATTTGTATCCATACCATTCAACACCTCCTTGTAGGTGTGCTCCTTGATGAAGGTCTTTCCTTTTAGCACAACCTTCGCCAATCTGGATACATTGGGAAGGTTACCGCCTGTGTATTGGTCATATTTTGGTTTCATATATCTACACCACATAGTGGATCTGTCTATCGATACTTCCCATGCGTTCTTCATTAAAAGATCTAGATTCCATTCCCTCATAGTTCGTATGCCCAATCCACCATCCATCTTCCCACAAGTCACTTTGTTCCACACAACAAGTGGTATAGGATGCGCATTCTGACTTCCGCCCCATATGAATTTCCTGATGCTGCCATCGATTCTATCACAGAGTCCCAGCGGAATCTGTGCAGACTGCATGGCATACGTGGGGATGGAAGTGAGGGTGGCCTTCACCAAACAACATCGACCTGCAAAGGAGAGACTTCTTGTTGCCCAACTGTTTGTCCGACTATCGACTCAGTTCAGAATGTCAGCATATGTTCGTTTGTTGACTCTCGAATGGATGATGGGAACACCGAGATATCTTCCGAGGTCAGATGTTTCTTTGAATGAACCTATTCTGATCATCTTTTGTCTTCTACATCTGGGAACACTAGCATAGAAAAAGATATGTGTCTTCTTAATGGATATGGATTGGACCGACGCCTCCCCAAACTTTTTGAAGCAATGTTTGATGACTCTCATCTTCTTGCTCAACGCCTTACTAAACAGTATGAGGTCGTCCGCAAAACATAAGTGGGATAACTTCAATCCACTTCTCCCAATAGATACGGGCTTCCATTTCTTACTGTCGACGAGTTGTTTGATCATTTGACTTAGACGCTCGATGCACAACACAAAGATATATGGTGAGAGGGGGTCTCGCTGGCGTAGACCCCTACTCGCTTTAAAATCCTTTGTGAGATTTCCGTTCCAAAGAACCGAACACTCCCCAGTTGTTATCGAGTTCATAATATACCTTGCAATGTTTGGAGGAAGAGCAAGTTTCTATAAAGTGTCGGAAATAAATTCCCTAGACAACCTATCATAGGCCTTGGATAAATCAACTTAGATTGCCATGTATTTGGCCCCCTTCTTCTTCTTCATATTATGGATGACCTCATGGGTCATTGCAATATTATCAGTAATCTGCCGACCCAGTACAAAGATGCTTTGGGATGGTCCAATCCATGTCTACAAGAAGCCCTTGAGGCGTTCCACAATGATTTTGGAGGCTAATTTCAGACAGATATTATTTAAAGAAATTGGCCGCAACTGCTCACACGATTCGGGGTTAGGGACTTTAGGAATCAGCACAATTGTTGAATTGCATAAGTCCTTACTCACCGTTCTCCCTGCTAGTGCGTTATTCAAGGTGTGTAACACTGAGTTCTTGATAATCGACCAATTCTTCAAGATGAACAAACCATTGATTCCGTCAGGCCCAATGGCCTTGTAAGGATTCATGTCCTTGAGGATGTCAAAAGTTTCAGCTTCACTTGGTTTAGCTCCTGCTCGGTTCTGCTGGCCTTCGTCAAGGAGAATAAAATGGCCTGGAATCGCCATCATGTGTCTGCTGCGATTAAAATCTATCTCCGTAAGCAGTTGTTGGAAATGATCACGAACCAAGGTTTGAAGGTCAGGTTTAGTGGACACCCATGTGTTGTCTGCATTCTTAAGTTTGGCAATGAAGTTGCGTCTCTTCCGTTGGTTGATGTAGGCATGATAGAACTTGGTGTTCACGTATCCATTCTTCAACCAGTTCAAATGACTTCTTTGCTTAAGCTCTTCCTCTTCCAACTATAGAATGTCGGACAGTTCAGCCTGCATAGTTATGTAAATGTCATCAGTAATGGGATTGTATGTGTTGGCGAGCTCTTTTTCTAGGTTACAGATATTTCTAAGAAGGAGGGATTGTTTCTTCCTCTGATTCTCCTTAGCAGTACGGTCCCATCGAATGATCTGCTCTTTCACGCACATTAGGGAATTGTTGAACTCATTGTCACCTTTCCAAATTGCTTATAGCAAAGATTTGAAGTTCTTATCAGAGGACCATGCAACTCTAGCAATGAAGCATTTATTATGACCCTTCTTCCTGTTAGATTTGATAAGAATAGGGCTATGATCTGATGGTACCCGAGGCAGATGAATGACCGAAAGCTGGGAATACCGTTGAATGAAAGCATCGTTGGCCACCGCTCTATCAAGGCGTTGTTGTAGCACTCCACTTTTGAACATGAACTTGGGTCCCAAGAACCCCAGATCAGTAAGACCAGCATCCAGCAAGGTTTCGTGAAACGCCCTTGCCTCATTATAGTTATAGTGGTTTGACCCACTTCTTTCCTCTGGGTTCACAGTAGTATTGAAGTCGCCAAGAGCTACCCATGGTAACTCAAAAGTGTTCCCCATCTTAATAAGGTGTTCCCAAATGAATTTTCTTGTAGTGATATGTGGGCTCGCATAGATGAATGTGACCAAGATCTCCTTGTTCAGGCAGCAGGTAACGAACTGTATGTGATAGTTGACAATCTCGATGTTGCAATCATGGTTGTTCCAACATATCCAGATCCCGCCGGACAAACCTCGAGCCTCCACTCTAAAAGAATTGGAGAAGCCGAGTTGTTTAATGGTTCTGGTAGCTTTATCTCCGCTAATCCAAGGCTCCAGAATACCAATGATCTTGGGCTTGTATTGTTTAATGTGTTCCTTCAGTGTTCTTTTACTGTCCTCTCTAGCTATTCCTCTTATATTCCAACACAGAATATCCAGCATTAAAGATAGGCTTTGATCGGTTCCTATCTGGTTTAGGATGTGTTCTGGGAATTCTGATTTTCCTTGTTTTGATCTTGGTCTTCCTTTGCCATCTGTACCTCCTCTTCTTCCAGGCATAACTTGTTCTCCGGATCAGGCTGCACCTTCTTGCTGCGTCGTCGTGGGTTCTCTTTTGGAAGTGTGTGTTGTATCCTCCCCTTCCACTTCATTTTGGTCGCATTGCCTCTGGTTCTACGACCATCAGTGATATGTAAGGATGTTATCTCATTGTTAACCTCCGCTATCTTGGATGGAAAAACTTCCTCTTCTTGCTTTTGTAGACTCTCACCTGTAATGATAGGATTATCCACCAGTTCGACATTGGTAACCTCCACGACCTCATCCATGCCAGGATTCACGGCTGCATGACTCTCTGTGTTAGCCAAGATGTCCACCTGCATGTTGGTAATATTCCCCAGAACCTCCCGTTCTTTGGTTGGGACCTCTCCCACTTTCTTCTTCCAAGCTTTGGTACTACGTCTAATGCTTTGGCTGCCTTCCGCCTGGTTTTCTGTATTATTCTCCGTCGGGATTGATTTTGTGTTGTCTTCCTCGCCCATTGTGGCAAAACGGTTTGCACCTTCCGGATTTGTTTCTGCTACGTTGTCCACCCGAATCGAGCATAGTTTCCTTCCGCCCCTTTTCCTCTGTGTCTGACATTGTTGGACTTCCTGTGATTGCTTAGCCGGTTTCCTATTGGCTTGCTGCTCACCTTCCGCTCTCAGTGTCGACTCTGTTGTTTCCTCATATCTGCAGTCCTTTGAGACGTGCCCTTCCTCCCCGCATTTTGCACATGCCCACGGGAAGCCCTCATACTCTATGGTGTACTCCACCTCGTTGATGAGGATGAATGGGATAAAAGGCCTCGTGGTGTCAATCTCAATAGCTAATATGGCAAACTTGCTGTGAGAGCGGTTAAATGTGTGTATGTCGACCTTGATCAATTTGCCCAACGCCCTACCAATGAAGTCAAATATAGTAGGAACATACAGATGGAGGGGCAAATCTAGAATTCATACCCAAGTAACAATTTGTGTTGGTGCTTGTGCTTTCAGCTTGAAAGTAGGGAACCCGTCCCAAACCAACAGGTTCTGTCCGAAGATCTTCCATCGACCGCCAGTAAGTGTTGCTTCATAATCTTGTTTGCATGATAGTTGCACCACAAAATGCCCTAGATCGAGCTCATACATATTAAATCTGCCCATGATCCTCCAGAGGACTTTCAGTCTGTCGCGCAAGGTCATATACCCTATTTCGGCCCCCAGCAGCCTCACGACTACCGCATATCTCCACGGCACGGCGAGGGCATCTTCTGCTTCTGGTAAGATTGACATGGAATGGACTCCCTCCACCGTCGTTAGGGTTACAGCCTCCTCCAGCAGCCAGTCTTCAAAAAGCTTATCCACAAAACCACTTTGGTTACGAGGATCGATATGTCCCGAGACTACCTCACTAAATGAGGCTTGGAGCGGTGTGTCGCCGCCGGCCCGTGCAGCTATTTCATCGCTTGTCATCCCCTTATCCATATTCGAATGTCTCTTCCCTGAGCCCTCCTCAGTAGTAGTTCGGTCTATTTGGCTGCCTTGGGCAGTCCCACCAGACCCCCGCATGCCCGCGACGTGGAACTCGAAGCCAAGTTCTGGTATAGAAATATCCTTCGTCGGCCTCCTTTCCGTCTCCACCGTAGCATGATCTCCCTGGATCCTACTCACGAAGCCCCCCTCAGGGTCTGTTTCCCTAGTGTCGTCAGCGCCGCTCTTGCCACATCCCCCTCGTCCCCCTCTCCCCCTAGGTTTCCCCATTGTCATCTTTATAGGTCCAAAATCTTGAATCTATGGTACAATATTCCTATTAGACAATAGGTGGGATCATTCATCCATAATCAACAATCGAGCAACATTTTGTGATATCAACATCAATGTCATTATCATGGTATTCAAGGTTGATGAATGATCTAAACCTAAATCTTTCTAGGAACTTAACGAAAGGCTATTGTCAACCTCATCATATTTCAAGATCATCATCAAATCGAGATTCAATATCGAGTGTCAATATCATCATGAGGTTTGACCTATTAGAGACTTAGGTAATGAGATCAAAATTGTGTGAAACAAGTTGCCTTTCTAAATTTTTAATAATCGACAAGATGAAAATTTAGAGGAAATCATAATAGGTATGTCATAAGTTAGGGGACTTATGAAACAAACTACCACCTTAAACTAAGACATTTTCCCTCATTACTCATGAAGTGTTAAGTCTACCAAATAGGAAGAGCATCATTTATTGATTCATATTTCAAAAGTAATGAGATCAAAGATCATTTATCATACTGGAGCAACCATGATACGAGATTCCATATTTGAGGTCATAATATTATTCCCATCTCTTCATAATTAAGAGCAAGGAGTATACTTCAAAAAAGAAAAGTTAATATAGTCTCTTCCAACAATTTGGGCATTATCATGTATGATCAAGATCTCATATTCTTCATATTTATTCGAAATTGAGTTTAACAATGAGGCATTATAATCAATAGGGCATTTCACCTCTTGTATCAAAATTCTCATTATGATTTTAAGAGTCTAAAGTCATAGTCATTACAAGGCATGATCATGATACATGTCAAACAATAGGGGAAATGTTTGCTTAATTATGTTTGAGGTTTGATCAATAATAGGTCAACATGGAACTAATCAATTGGGACCTCATAAAAATGACGTATAAAGCATGAGTTCTCCTTATTTCACCATATTAAGGATCATTATCATTTTCCTAAAACATTGGAAGAACATAGACCGAGGTTTGGTAAAAGTCTAATTTACATAAATTGAGATCTTACACATGAGTACTTAACTTCAAGAGCACTTTTATTATTCATAATCGAGTTTTAAAACTAAGATCATACCATGGATCATTATAATTTTCAATCAACTTTTACCAATTCATTCGAATTTTATGTTCCCCATACTCAAGCTACCCATAATTGAGAGATCATGTGATGAATTGTCCTGAGAGATATCACATGAGGAGATTAGGACTATCTAATCATCATCTAATGGGTGTCTTAGGGTAGTCCTTAGGGAAGAGGTGAGATTCTAGAAGACTCTCTAAGCCTTTTAGGCAAAAACCTGAATCTAGTCTTGGGTTCACTTCACCCAGGTAGGTATACAAGGGAGAACTCAGCCACCGCAGCTACACAGATAGGAGGTGCATCAGCCCCCATGCAGTGGCTAGCCTGGACACCTCAGCTACACAGTTATGGACTTAGGTTTTCCCAAGGTTCATACGAGTAAGTGGGTTATTTTACACACATAGAGGATATGTGATTACTCTGATACCATATGGCATGGAACCATTTGTTACCCAAATCCTCACTCCTAATGGTTAGAAAGCCAAAGGTGAGAGGGCCCGAGCATCATGCGTAGGATAGATCACATAACATATGCATGAATAAAACCAAAAACAACAACTAAGGTATGAGATAACAAAGCATAAAAGAATGCTAAACTAATACCTAACAAGATCTTAGGTCCCATATATCAACCATGTGTATTCCATTTTCATAGCATTATATATCATCAGACTTCGATAAGATTATCATGAGTGCAGAAGCATTGATCATCAATAGAGATTATTTATGTACATGTTACCAAAAATCATGAAATGGGTACACATCAGCACAACTGTGCTGAGTACGCTGGAAAACATATAAAATTGCAGGTTTAAGAACATATATTGCTTGGAAAAAGCATAAATTAGATAACAAGACCAAATAAATAACATTTAAAGACTTTCTTATTAACATGAAAGCATGTTTTATGTTCATTTCAATTATACCAACAATATCATAAAGTTGTTGACCAATTTCTCAAACGAAGGGGTCTGTCAGGGTGCTCAAGATTAGCTACCCTATTTCAAAATGGAGGACTATAAGAGAAACCGTCAAGAGTTAACACTATTTGTAAGGGACCTCAAGACCATTGCCGAGAGCTAACCCTTGTATCAACATGGTCTTCCCTAACATGACAACTCAAGTAGGACACCCAACCTTGTGTCCTTACCCCAGAAATATAGGCAGGTACACAAGGTTGTATAATGGACATCCATCATTATGTTTTTAAGTTTGTTCAACATATCTAATCAAGACCAAAACATAGTATTCATAGGGAAAAATAGCTCAAACAAGTATTATAAGACAAGCATCTTATATTTCATACATACAAGTAATTTCAATACCACTAGTCTGGACAATAGGAGGATAAAGTGTACCTTGATATGAGCAAACTAGCATTATACACCATGATTAGATCTTTGAAAAGAGTTCGTCAAAGAGATATTGACATTATAAGAAAGTGTGATATGACTAAAATCACAAGACATAAGTCATCTAAACATATTCAATAAGGGTGGAAGTTTCACTTAATCTATGTTCCATATATTACGATGATCAATTTTGACATCTCCAATATACATGCATTGTTCATCATCAATCTACGTACTAGATCATATATCATTTTACTTAGGGTGAAACATCCTATCAAGGTCAGGGATTTTGAACTTTAGGTTTCATGGATATGAATAGGGAAAGTATAAGATTGAATATGACTAAAGTCTTAATCATCATGTCATCCATTTAAGTCATATTTTGTCATTTTCTTGCAAGATGGTCAATATTAGAGTAATCATGAGATTTAGTATTGATTTAGTGGCATAAATATCAACATGTTACTCATTTTAAGTCATCAGAGAAAGGGTGATCATATGTGTGAGATTTATACAAGATTAGCTGTCAAATATAGCAACATGCACATTAGGTCACATTTTAATGTCATGTATAATTCACGTAGTTATAATAGTGAATAAGATTGATCCATAAATCATATATGTTATCAAAGCATGTAAATTTACTGATCTAGAGAAAACATGACGAGTTTGAGTTCATATAATCAACTTGGGCATCAAAATAAGGATCATTAGCATCGAAGTCCAATGTAAACATATTTCATGGTCTATTTCATAGCTTAGGGTCATTAATAGATCATGGTATGAGGAAGTTTGATTCAAGTAGTACAAGATAACATAACTTATTGATCAAGATCATCAAAAGCAAGTGGGTGAATCATATAATCATGGTTCAACATAAATCACCATGAAGCATGTATAAGAGATGCATTTGATGTCATTTTCAACATATCAGGAGCTACAAATGAAATTAGACTCTTAACCTAGGTGCATTGGATATATATCATTTAGTAGATCATTTTTCATATATAATATGTCTCATATTGATCTACTAAAGATTTAATACAAATTTTGCAAGTTTTAACATTTAGGTCAATGAGAGGAATATATACCTCAGGAGGGACATGTGGTGCGCCCATATTGGACACTGACCCGCGTCCAAGCATGAATCTGAGAGCATGTAGTTGATTAGTCAAAGGTTCCAGCAAAGTGAGAGGGGTGTGGAGGAAAATGTGGTAGGTTGTCTATTGTTGGATTTCATGGGCCGATTGACCGTCGACTGGGATCGAAAGTTGGTCTATTTATCATCATTCCCACCCAGCCACTTCACCAATGAAGCAGCCATCACAATAGATGGAGCTCGCTGGTGCTCGAGGGTGCACAGTTACAGATCTCTCAGGAGCCCATCGACCAATTTCCCAAGCTCAGATGAGCTTTATGAGGCTGAATATGGTCTAAAATACGGCCAGGGAGCGAAGGGGGAAAGATGCCCAAAGGACAAGAAGCGGTGACACCATTAAAGGTGGGTGAAGAAGAAGAAGAAGAGTTCAAGGGTAATGTGGGTTTTTAGAGAGCAAGAAAAAGTGTCAGGGAGGCATAAATGGGGCTTGCAAACTCATGTGAGGGTGTTATATGGAAAAGAGAAGGTTGAGCCCCTTAGACCACCTATGTCACAGCTACAGCAACCAACGAGGCACTAGGGTGTCCCACACACCTATTTGATGCCTAAAAGTCAAGTAGTACTTAGGGGAATGGTCGAAAAGGCTAGGGGATGAATTTTTGTGCCAAGAAAAGTTCCAAACAAGGATGATATGAAGGACATAGGCTGGTGTTGAGTGGTATGGCATGTAGCACTAGCCGCTGACATTGGAGCAAGGTTAGGGATGACTCCCCAGCTATCAGATCGGTCCCTGATCTGTGGGTTCCTAATTGAGTGCTTGAGGGAGCCTCCCATCCCTTTTCATGCATGGTCTCCACGAGGAGCATGAAATGGGCTGCACCCAGGTGAGAGGAGAAGGGGTCGAGGCCCAGAAGAAAAAAGGAGAACATAACTGCTAGAAAATGAGCAAAATCAAAATGGCCATAATGTTTTCCTTGATTATCATAATTCGGTGAAATCTTCACCATTCAATTGAAAATTTCCTCCTCTTTATCATAGACAAGGATTTAGAAAAAGATCACCATTTTTGGTAATTTTAAAAATTCAAATCCACCCTCAAGTTAAATAAGCATTCAACATCACGTAATTGAGTTCAAAATTGCATTTTATCCATCAACGTTCATTAATCGGTCAATGAGTTATTCCAAAACATCCAATTGGTAATGAAGGAGATTATCTAGTCAAATTGGGTGTATATGAGTCATTATGTGCATAGATTGGAGAGAGAAAATCTAGGTTGTTACATGAGTTTTCTTTAGTCTAGGCTGTCATGGGACGGCTGTGAAGATTCATTTGGAAGTCTGAATTCCACTCTATCATTGTTTATCCCAAGTGTCAAATAACCTCTACCCATGGAAATGATAACATTTTTTCTATCTTGTAACAACCTTCCTAACAACATCTCTGACCCCCTCATCTCGTGTATATCCATAACCACAAAATCAACATGATTGAAAAACTTATCAACTGTGACTAAGACAACTTTGCATATCCCATATGGCCTCACAATTTATCTATTTGACAAATCGATTGTCATGGATGTTTTTTTCAGTTCCTTCAACCCTAGTTTTCAAAACATATACAGAGGTATGAAATTTATGCTCACCCCAGAGTCACACTGTGCTTATTGGAAATGTTTGCTTCCTATAGAACAAGGAATATAGAAACATCCTAGATCTTTTATCTACATCAGAAATCTTCCTTGGATTATAGCACTATCCACTTTATCAACATGCAAGACATCTATATCTTTTATTCGTCTTTTCTTATTGATGATATCCTTCAAAAAAATTCCATATCTAGGAATTTGCTCTATCACCTCCATGAGTGGGATGCCAGTGTGGAGCTTTTAGAAAATATCAAGGAATCTCTTGAACTTCTTTCCTCCTTTCTCAGCTTCAGACTATGGGAATGGAACATGTGGTCTCTTTGTATGCTTGTGCAAAGGAACATATGGCACATTAGAGATCTCATACCCTAACCTTGGATCAATACCACCTTCTGGAATAGAATTTGGTACATCTCCTATGGATGGAATGACCTATGGTTGCTCCTTCTGAGGTGTGGGTGCTTCCTTGTTGACCATGATAATTTCACTATGTAGTAGAACTTTCACATGTTCTTGTTGCATAGACACCTTTGTTAGTAGTTTGTCTCTTATGTCAATTGGATAAGAAATAATATCTAATAATAATAGGAAAATGAAATTAATGTTAGACTTGGAGTCTGAGCCATTATTTCCTTATCCTTTTGTATTGTCGTTTCCTAGTCCATTTAAAATAGTTGTATCCTCTTGTAGTCTTACCGGAAGTTTCCTATCTATCAATAGGGGTAGACACCATTGGAATATGGTGCACCGATGTGTGGGGTTCCGATGTGTGGTAACTTCGGGTGTGCCAACATAGGACAACATCATGTGCCAAAGACGAGAAGTAAAAACGGATACACAAACCGGGGAGAGAATGAGAGTGGGTTACGGGATTTTGTTGTGGGCACATGATTGTGAGGGAGGGACAAATTTTGTAATCTTTTTGAGGTTTCTTAATATGATTTTGTGGTCTTTTTTGCCAACTATGTTCTCTGCTTAGTTATTTATTTGGTCAATATTTGCTTTATCGACATGGGTTGTCATATATTTTGTTGTGCATGCTTGGGTTGTATCATGAGTGGCATTTTTCTTGGGCTTGAAGATTCTACAAATCTCTTCACGTGGTATCAAAGAAGGGCTCATGAAAGATTATTAGAAAGCATCAAAGATAAAGAAAATCATGATGACATCGACAACTACTGTTGGAGGCCATCCAGTAGAAAGTCGTGATGGCAACATTATCAAATCAGGAGGGTGTGAATCTACAGGTTGTGAAATATCAACACAAGGTGGAGTCATGCTACTTACTTGCAAGGGGCAAGTGACCACGGAGGCTACCATATTCCAATGGTGTCTACCCCACACATCGGCGCACTGTATTCCAATAGTGTCTATAAATACCTGGTTCTAATGACTAGTTGGATTGTTTTCTAACCAAAAGAGGAGCAGCTGATGAGAGGTGTACTGACATGAAAAGTGTAGATGAAGCAGTAGCATGGGTGGTGGGTGTCATGAACCTGAAGATTGCTACACATATTCAACTCTCACAGGAAGTCTGGTGTGAGACTATAATTTCGGCTACAAATTTCAATAGGTGCCAAGGCGAAGCTGTTAAATGTTAGAAAGTGGAAGTCGTGGTTGGACCAACCACGCAGTGTCTTCGAGTGGGCGTGAATAATTGAAGGCAAAACCCTATGACATGGGGGATAAAGGTGCAAAGGATTTGGTTCATCCAAATGTAGGTTGAGATAGTGTAGTTGCTCAAACTATACAATATGAGGATCTCTCACATGAAGAGTCCAGAAAGCCATGTCTAAACACACACTCCAAGAAGGCGTGCATGGTGATACAATTTTGGAAACAAAAGTATCTTCTGAGGGTGGAAACATAGAAGAAGAACGGGAGCAAACTTCTTAGAGGAGCAACTTCAGCAAATAAGATACAAGGTGGAGATTGTTAGGATTTTGTCTCTTATCCCAATTGGATAAGATATAATATCTAACAATATTAGGAAAGTGCAATTAATATTAGACTTGGAGTCCAAGATATTATTTCTCCCAACTATAGAAATAGCTTATAATGTCACATTTAGAGTGTCGGTTGTATCCAAAAAATGGACGCCTAAACCCTACAACGTCGGCTGAAAATACAAACTAACATCTATATGTGAAGACCGACCAGACATGGGTATCACTTTTTATTTTACGTCATATGCTCAATAAGAAACTGACACCTAAAATCGCCCGCCAAATCAAAATTTTCCAGTACAAAAAAATTACCTCCAAAATTTCACATACGGCGTCGATTGTTTACCAAATAACCAACGACTAAAGATTTTTCGCGAGACAGAAATAGGCCCCATTTTTTCCGCCGGTTTGCTTATAATACTCGACACCAATTTGTGTTTGCGTGATGTCCCCGTGAAAATTTTTACCCCCCAAATTGCCCAATTGGCGTCGGTTTTAGATGGCAACCGAATACTATGGTTGTAATTCAAGAACATTTTTTTTGTCGGCATATGTAGATAGACGTCAGTTTTTTTAGTTGTAACTGACAACTAAGATGGAACATAGGTGTCGATTTTTTGTGGTGACCAATGCTTGTGGAACATAGGTGTCATTTTTTATTAATAACCAACGTCGATACTTTACTTAATAGCACTCGTACGGCCGCACGAGCCAAACTCTCTGTTTCATTGGACCGTCGACTGTTCGAGTACCTAGGTCTCTGGTGATTCCTACCTTCGACGCCCACCCTGCCATCAAAAGAGATTCACTCACCACCAGAGAAGCGCACCACGCCATCGGAGTCCACTGCCGACCGTAGCTACTCCCGCCGCCGGAGAAGCGAGCCTTGCTCCCCCCACAGCCAGCGAAGGCCCTGCCGCTAGAGCTACAAGTAGAGGTGTGAAGGAGGCTACAAGAGCTCTTTGAAGGTTGTTGTGGAGGTCATCGCAGGAAGTTGGAGCTCAAAGGCTGATGTGGAGTCTACTGCTGGAGCTTGAAGGCTACTTCTCGAAGGCTAACCTAGCCGATCTCTCTGTTGGAGCCTGAAGGATCTCGCCAAAGCTACAAGTTGGTTAATTTTTGATGCCATAACATAATGCATAAAAACAATGATGAAATTTATGCATAAATACAATGATTTTGATGCCTAGAAACACTCTATGTTGTCTTTCAATTGAATTTAATGTTAAAACAAATCACATATAACTTGATTATCGTTGTTAAGAGATAAAATTTCTTAGTTGCAGTTAAGTATTCATCAATTTGATTAATTTCATGATTTTTATACATATTGTTCCTCATAAATAGTTAGTTATGCATGGTTTTGTACATCTTGCTAGTATAAACCAATTTATGTCCTAATAACACAATGCATAAATACAATGATGTAAAACCCTATTTTATAAGAGGTATTTCATATAAACTAAAAATGTGTTACCTCAGATCATATAAAACAATAATTTCTAAACCTAGAAACACGTCCAAGATTTACTCATTAGGAGTAAACCTTGGATAGTCCCGGATTTGGGACTATTTTAAAACTCTTCATCTCACTTAGGATGTAAGTGTATAATGTGAATTCAATTTCAATAAATTTTGACAACACTTCCCTTTTGTTCTCTGGGTACATATGTAGGTGGGTATTTGCCTATCAACATTGGTATACTTGGAGAACTATAGGGAAATGTTGTTGAAATTTATTGAAATTGAATTGACATTATACACTTACTAGTGGGGATGAAGTGTTCAAGAATGGGATAGGTGGTACACATTTCAACCTTAATTATTATCCATAATTAACAACTATAGCTTCAACATAAAATAATAATTTATACTAAATAATTGGGTACTCTATGATTTAATACTTGTCATTTATTTTCTCATATAGAATGGAATCATTTTGATTCAAATCTTTGATATATGGAATCATATATGGTTTATTTAGTATTTAGTATTTACTGACAAGCATGATTAAATGATGTTACACAAAAATTAGGATATGAATGATGAAACGAGGATTGTAGGTATAAGAATGACAACATACATGTTTTTTTGGCCTAGAAACCCATCCAAGATTTACTCATTAGGAGTAAATCTTGGATAGTCCCCAATTTGGGACTGTTCTTGAACACTTAATCTCACTTAGTATGTAAGTTTATAATGTGTCTTGGGTTTTCAAGAAAATTTCGGTAGCATTTCCCCGTTTGTTCTCTAAGTACATATGTACTTGGAGAATAGGGGGGAAATGCTGCCGAAATTTTCTTGAAAACCCAATACACATTATACGCTTACTAGTGAGATTAGGTGTTCAAGAATGGGATAGGTGGTACACATTTATTATATATAATACCTTAAACCCTAAACTTTTAACCATAAACCCTAATCTTTTAACCCTAAACCCTAATATATAATTATTTTCTCTTTGATCATAGAATGGATAGATCATGGATGTCCATTCCAAATCGTTGCACCCAAGAGTTTATTTTTGGTCTTGATCAGTTTATTAGATTTTTCGAGGAACATAGGAAACAACCTGGAGATATTTCTACTGTCCATGTAGGCATTGAGGTAACAACTTGAAAGTCAACACTGGTGACGAAATCAAAAGTCATGTCATGTGCAATGGGATTGTACAAGGCTATATAGAATGGAACTGGCATGGAGAGATTTCAAACCTGAAATCAGTGGATGTCGATAGCAGTGCTTGTGTGGAAGAAGAAATTGCCTCCGATGACGTAGATGTGAACGAACCAGTTCTAGTAGACATCGTTGATGCGATGCTGGATAGTTGTGGGGTAGAGCACACCGATCCACCTCCCATGTTTAGAAACATTGTGCATGATGTTGAGATACCGTTATACACATGTTGTAAGTTTGCAAAGCTTAGCGCTGTGTTGAGATTGTATAAGCTGAAATCTAACAATAGATGGAGTGACAAAAGCTTCATGTCATTGTTGTCTTTGTTGAAAGAAATACTTCCTAAAGGAAATGAGCTGCCAATCTCAACATACCAGTTAAAGAAATTGTTGTGCCCAATGGGAATGGAGGATTAGAAGATACACGCATGCCTGAATGATTGTGCATTATTTCAAAAGGACTATGTGGATTTGAAAGATTGTCCAAAATGTGGTGCGTCAAGGCATAAATTGATGACTTCAGGGGAGTCCAAAACTGGTTCTCTTGCCAAGGTGATGTGGTATCTACCTATAATATCATGGTTTCAATGCTTGTTTGCCAATTCGATAGATGTGAAGAATTTGACATGGCATGAAGACGTTAAGTAAAATAATGATGGGATCCTACGACATGCATCTGATTCCCCACAGTGGAAGAAGATTGATTTATTGTACCCTAAATTCGGTGAAGAAGTCAGGCATCTAAGACTTGGCCTTTGTACAGATGGGATGAATCTGTACGATACATTGAGTACCCAACATAGCACTTGGCCAGTTATGCTTGTTATATACAATCTTCCTCCCTGGTTGTGTATGAAAAATAAGTACATTATGTTGTCATTGTTGATATCAGGCCCTAAACAACCTAGAAATGATATCGATGTTTATCTTGAACCTCTGATTGATGACTTAAAGAAACTCTGGGGTGAAGGTGTGATGACCTATGATGCTTCACAAAGAGAGACATTTCATTTGCACGCTATATTGTTTTGCATTGTTAATGACTTTCCAACATATGGGAATTTGTCTGGATATAGTATCAAAGGATCTAAAGTGTGTCCTATATGTGAAGAGAATAATGATTCAATACATCTAAAACAATGGCGGGAAGACTGTATATCTTTCTCATCGAAGGTTTCTTCCAAAATTCCATCTGTATCGTAGGTTGCACAAAGCATTCAATGGACGCAACGAGGAACGGAGTGCACCTAAACCTATATCAGGGGAGGTTGTTTATGAAAGAGTAAAAGACTTTGCCAATGAATTTGGTAAGAGATCACAATGCACTATGGCCAAAACGAGTGACAAATCTTTATTCAAGAAGAAGTCAATATTTTGGGATCTTCCTTATTGGAGTTCTTTGGCAGTCAGGCATTGTATCGATATCATGCACGTTGAGAAAAATGTTTGTCATAGATTCATTGGTACTCTGTTGAATATACCAGGTAAGACTAAAGATGGGATAAAATCCATAATGGACCTATGTGAAATGGCAATAAGGATAGAATTAACAGAAGTAGTTAGTAGCGATCGGAGAACATACTTACCTCCCGCTTGTTACACGTTGTCTAGAAAGGAGAAGAAAGCTTTTTGTGAATGCTTGGTAAATGTTAAGGTGCCACAGGGTTACTCATCCAACATTCATAGATTGGTATCAATAAAAGATCTGATGTTGATAGGTCTTAAATCTCATGATTGTCACACTCTAATGCAACAAATATTGTATGTGGCAATTTGATCTATATTGTCGAAGTATGCAAGGTTTGCAATCACCAGACTTTGTTTCTTATTCAACAGTCTGTGCAGCAAAGTTATTGACCCTGATACTCTCGATAAATTGCAAAGATAAGTGGTGGTTACCCTATGTCAGCTTGAGATGTATTTTCCTCCTTCATTCTTTGATATCATGGTACATCTTGTTGTCCAATTGACTATGGAAGTGAAAATGTTGGGACCATTTTCTTGCATTGGATGTATCCCTTTGAATGATACATGAGCATTTTTAAAGGTGGTGTTTGAAACCGTTATCAGCCTAAAGGGAGTATTATTGAGGGTTATGTGGCGAGAGAGGTTATGGATTTTTGCAATGACTTTTTTAATGGTAATGACGCTCCTGTTAATGACAAGAATATTGAGGAGCATTTTGGCAAAGGAATTTTGGGATCATTGATGAAAGTAATCATTTATGAGCAGTTGGAACAAGGTCACTAGTATATTTTACACAACATCGACAAAGTGAGTGTTTATATCGAGGAACATACCAATTTCATCAAGAGACAATATCCTCAAGCCAATTCAATGTGGCTTTCTAGAGAGCATAACAAGACATTTATTAAGTGGTTTGAAGATAAAATCTTACATCAACTATCTCAAACACCAAATAATCTTACTAAAACTATCAAATGCCTTGCCTTTAAACCAAAATTGAATGTTATGTCTTATGAAGGGTTTAACATAAATGGATTCTCATATTAAACAAAGTGTCAAGATGATAAGAGTGTCGTACGAAATAGTGGGGTCGCCCTTCAAGCGTCTTCATTGTGTTTTGCAAGTGTAAAGGATAAG
Organism: Alisma plantago-aquatica; assembly: GCA_963693085.1. Classification (NCBI taxonomy): domain Eukaryota; kingdom Viridiplantae; phylum Streptophyta; class Magnoliopsida; order Alismatales; family Alismataceae; genus Alisma; species Alisma plantago-aquatica. Next base: position 1,328,181,501 of record OY856410.1, on the reverse strand, counting down.
AGTCCATGTGAAGCTAAAATTTCATATTACGGTGTCATTGAAGACATATGGGAGTTTGACTATGTAGATTTAAGAATTCCACTCTTTAAATGTAGATGGGGGTATAACACCAAAGGAGTTATAGTGGATGAATTGGGTTTCACATTAGTGAACTTTGAAAAGATTGGCAAGAAGGGTGAACCATTCATATTGGTATCATAGGTGAAACAAGTATTTTATATCGATGATCCTGCAAATGATAAATGGTCCATTGTTCTTCATGGTAAAAGATAGTTCATTGAAGATCCTATAGATGAAGAAGAGTATTATGATAAGTATGATGACTCCAGTCCATTCTCAGTTGGGTTGCCAATACCACCAAATATTGAAGCTAATGATGACTTGTATGTGCGCGGAGATCACAATGAAGGATTGTTAATTGATAAAAGATCACAATATTAGAGGAATGCATGTTTATATTTTTTTATATGTTTATTTTTCTAAATGTGAACTTTACAATGTTTTATTATCTTCTAGTTATGTCAAATGCTAAATGTTTGGTTTTTTAATGACACTTTCAGATGGCTCAGCATGAGCATGATGACTGTGATGATGATACCGTGAGGGTGAGGATATCTATGCTCTGCCTCACAATGTAAGTTTTAAAAATGCATCCTATATTTCTATCTATATGTTCATTTATAGTTATATCTTGTAAGTGTGTTTTTTTGTCAAATTTTAGGTTGATGATGTACCCCCTCAAGAAATTGGGGCACTTGATGAGTAGAAAAAAAAATGAGAAAGTAAGGGGCATCACAATGATGAACAAGTTACTACAGCAAACGGGCAATGGACCCAAATTGACTGTAGATTTTGATCATGCAAGAAATCCAGTTGGAGTGAACCACAACTCATTTATTTCATATCTTGGGGTTCTTACTCACGTTATTGTAGTCCTCACATAGAATCTTGGCATAAAGTTCCTAAGGGGAAGAAATACTTAGTATGGAAGGAACTATGCATGAGTTATTATTATTTGCAAATCTATTTTTGTAGATTACTAATTTTTAGGATACTAGTTAATAGTAATTCTATTTTACAGAGTATATTTGATCTGGATGAAAAGTTGCATCATAAATGCGTGATGAAACTATGTGGGAGGGTCCTAAGGAACTATATGACAAATCTCACTGGAGATTACATACGCGATGCTGAGAAGAGGTACTTGATTGATTTCCAATTCTAGACATTGATCACTTTTTGACTAACTCTACACTAATAATTTTTGTTTGTATTCTCTTTAAAAAATAAATTTAGGAAGAAGGAAGCCACTGAGCAATGGAACTACCTGGACCCCAAAGACTGGGAGGAGTTTGTTACCCAAAGAAAAATGGATGAATTCAAGGTATTAAGCGCCACTCCCAATTTAATTAATATACGTTCTTATATATTCACCTATTCAAGATTAACCTTTAGTGTTACTAACCAAATCAATGTGCTTACTAACAAGGCTATCAACAATGCTCAAAGAGAAAGGCATGCACTGAATGTGCATGACCACACAATGGGTCCAAGAGGCTATGCAGGCGTTCGCCAAAGACTATAGGTTGAGTCTACTACTCAGTCTTCTTCTACTCAGGAGACGGCAAAGTCCTCTACTATTGGTCCCGCACCTCTGCCATGCTATGTGGATAGCTGGGAAGCAAAACAAGAAGGGAGATATAATGAAGCCCGCAACTACTAAGGTGGCTACAAAAATGGTAAAATTCAACTCTTAGAGCAATCAATATTGATTATTATTATGTTTACTTACCAATTTCTATTGATGGCAATTAGCGAGAGCTTCACGAGCAGAGGAAGGAAGGAAAGTTCATCCCTGAGGGCACAAGGGATGAATTGACAGTTTCTCTTGGTAACCCAGAGCATCCTGGACGTGTTAGGGGTGCAGGCGCTGGTGTGGGCATAAAAGCTTTCTTTGGGCCATCACAGTGCAAATCTATCCCAAAAGCGGGACTATTAAATGTTGAGGTAACCTGTTATTTTTTTAGAATGTTATTGCAAAAGGGAATTCAATAATTAAAAGCTAACATTTCTTTTGTCCATGTATAGGTAGATGAGTTAATTAATAGGAGAGTTGAGGAAGCACTTGATAAGAGACTCCATGAAGTAATTTTCAAGTGGAAGACATCTCAGCCTGCCACTCAGACAGTACCTGTGGCGTGCCACTCTTCTCCTACTATAGAGGTGGTTGGGAGTAATCTTGTAGACACACCACCTAGCACATCCGCTGTAAGTATTTTTATGACATATATAGTATCTAGTCTTTTCAAGATGATATGTTTATCTATATAACATTATATACATAAATTTGTAGGGGTTGAAGCCATGCCATCTAAAAAGTCAAGAATATATCATTGTAGAGGCACATGCTTACCCAGCCCTTCTAGGGGACATATTTTGTGGGACTCCAGTACCAGCTGGTGTGGTTCGTGTGAGCCAGATACATGTAATCCCCAATGGGAGGGATCTTCCGTTACCATATGCCCACCCAGATTATGAAACGCTTGGTGAGGCAGAAGGCAGAGTGATAATGTGGCCCAAAGAGTATGTCGTCTATACTAATATTGTATGGTAAATTTCCATTACATTAATTTGTTATTGTGTATATATGAGTCAATTGATCTGAAATTATATATATAGGTCAAAAGGAAGACACACGCTACATCTCGGCCTCCATCTCCACCTCCTGAAGTACCAAGTTGTCTTCCAAGGGACTTATATGCCTCGTTAGGTCCTAATTTTAGGGGTGTGGCAATATGGATAGGTGAACATGATCCAAATTTCCCTATAAATGTTTCTATTCCGGAGAATGTTGTAGGTCAATCATACGATAACAAGCTATTTATACAAGATATTTTGGAGTTGTTTCGTTATGATTGGCTAAATACATCTATGATAGAGCTATGGATATGGTGAGATCTTATTTATACATCCATATACCTTGTTTAATATACAGTGATCTAGTTTCCTATATATTAATGCATATGTAATACATGTTTTGCATCCACTTACACACGATATGTATAGATTTTTCATTTTCCCATGTGGAGTTTTTGGTTCCATCTTTGATTAGTCGTGTAGATAAAGACCCTTCTTCAGCTACTTCATACTACTGTGCTACTTTTTAATATTTTGGTAAAAAAAAGAAGACGGTGATAATAGCTCCATTCAGTTGTCAAGTAAGTTTACTTTGCTTATAATTTGGACTAAAGAAAATTACAATTTTATTGTGGATTTTGAGTTATTAATTTTTAACTTGCTTACCTATAGTGGTAGGCATTGGGAGTTACTAGTTATTGTCCCCAATACGTTCACTGTCTATTATCTAGATCTTGTGGGGAATGAATTGAATACATTATATGGACACACAATGAAAAAGCCATTATTCCCGTGAGAAATATTTCATATTTTTATATCCATTAACGTCTTTTATTACATTACTATTTAATTATGCAATTTAATGTGTTACATTAACATGTAGGGCTTTACATGAGTTCAAAAGAGATGGAGTAAAGGTCCCCAAGAAAAAGAATCAGCCACTAATTAGGGAGAATGTGAAAGTAATTTCCCGACTCCAATGTATATATTATTTATGTGAATTGTGCTTATTTGTATTTTTGAATATTTTGTATGTTTCAATTTATAGTGTGCTAACAAGACAACAGATGGACATGTGCATACTATGTGATGCGATTTATGGATCTCATTATCAAACATGCCACAATGGAAATCGAAACCATACATAAGGTATTATATATAGTCTCATTAGATAATATGAAATATATCAATCTTATTATATATTATTAATTATATATACATCATTCTATTTGCAGGTGTTTAAAACTGACTTCACTACAGGTTGAAAGTTATTAGATGTACATACTCCCTATACGATGGAAGACTTAAATGATGTAAGAGAACAATGGGAAAAAGCCCTACAAGTAGTGGGAGTTTTTAAATATGATTGGGATAGGGATGGATATAATGACGATGATGAATAAAGAATGATATTTCTAAACTTTGTTCTCATAATTATTTTTGTGTGAATGTGAATGAATTTTTATGAATTGTCATATGTGTGAATGTGAAGATGATCAATACATGAATGTTTCTACATGTGTCTGAATGTGAAAAGAGATGAAATGAATGGAACTGCAGGTTGCTACATGTGTGTGAAAATGGAGGAAATTTGAAATGGAACTACTGGTTTCTACATGTGTATGATGAAAAATAATATGAATTAAATGTGCTTATACATGTGTGTGAATCACATGATCCATATATAATATTGTCCATCTTATTAATTTTGTAGGTTTATGGCATGTTGTTGGTTGATATCAATGGATGATGTAAACCTACATTTCAGAATTGAATTGCAGGTTCTACATCCTACTGACCAGCCATACAGCAGGCCTACAAACTGATAAGAAAAAAAATAGAACATAGGTGTCAGTTAGTAGTATAAAACTGACAACAAAGACATACAACATCGTTTATTAGCAAAAAACCGACGTCTATGTGGATATAGTGTCGGTTATATATACAAACTGACGTCGATGGTGCCCTTGCTGGTGCATTTTATTAGAGGCGGGAAGGGTTATGACGTTGATTTTTTTGAAACGTCGACGTCTTTGACCTAGATATAGTGTCGGTTTTATTAAGTAATCGACGCCTATAGTGCCCTTGCTGGCGTGTTTTTGGTGGTGGGAAGCGTTATGGCATCGGTGTTAAAACCGATGCTGAAGGTTTCGACTTTTAGCGGCGCCCACTTGGGTGTCGCTTTGAAACTAAAGCCAAAGGCCTTAAATAACCAACACTAAAGGTCAGTTCTATACTAGTGTCCATATCCTTTTGTATTGTTATTTCCTAATCTCTATAGAATAGCCATATCATCTCATACTGTCAAATTGGGAGTTCCCTATCTATAAATAGGGGTAAACACCGTTGGAATACGGTGCACTAATGTGTGGGGTTCTGACGTGTGGTAACTCTAGGTGTGCCAACATAGGAAAACATCATGTTCCAAAGATGGGAACCCACAAATAATAGCCAAAGAGGGGATATAATGAGAGTGGGTTACAAGATTCTATTGTGGGCACATGATTGTGATGAAGAGACAATCCTTGTAAAGTTTTTGATGTTGCTTAATAGAATTTTGTTGTCTTCTTTGCCAACTACGTTCTCTTCTTGGTTATTGTCTTGGTAGACATGGGTTGTTGTATATTTTGTTGTACATGCTTAGACTGTAACTATTGTGGCATTTTTCTTGGGCTTGAAGCTTCTGCAAATCTCTTCAACCTTTTCTAGAACTGGAGGTGGTGACATATCACTATTGGAACTTTGATGTTCTTTATCTTGCATGACCCATGAAGATTACGTATCCTTGTAAATTCTCATTGACCTTGGATCTATTGTGGTGCATGTGTGAACATTTCTCACTGGTGTTCTGCATCCCCCTAGTTTTCCATATAGGCTGTGGGTAAATGGAACCCTAAGAACATATACCCAATCCGGATCTAGAGTGGGATACTTCGGTGACTCCTCAACAAGACGTTCTGGATCCTTGACAATAGAGACAAACTTTACTTGGTGATGTTCATGAGATGTCTTTGTATTACCAAGAAATTTATACTGAATGGGATTCTTTATGGAAGCCACCTCTATTTCTAGCTAAGAAATTTGATATTCAATATTGTGAATCGAAGCTTCCTAATTTTGTTGCACCTAATTTTTATGGTCCAGTAAGGTTTTGTTCTAGATCACTAGCTTGCCTAGCATGTTTGAAATTTTATCTATCTTTCTGGGGCCCATGTCCTACTGATACTGCTAATGTATGCACATGCAATCTTCCTCTACAACTCTCAAAGAGGTGCCATATTTTTTCTCAAGCTTCCTTGTGAGGTTGTCCAACTTCTCACTCAATGAGGCTATGACTCTAGACTCTCCAACACTCTTCACTATGGCTAGATCTTCTCTTTCATATCCCCACATATTTTTAGCCCAATTTTTTAGAATCTCATGACACGTGGATGGCTTTTTGTTGAGGAAAAATCTTGATCATGTGCCATCAAGTGTGGTCCTCTCTCCTTGGTGAAAAATGTAGTAGAAGGTCTTTGCTTTGCCATACATATCAATCCCATGATGAGGAATCTTCCTAAAATGTTCCTAAACCTTTCCCATGCTTTAGAGTAAGACTCTTCCACCTACTGCTTGACATTGTAGATCTTCCTAACCAACTCATTTTCCTTCCAATGTGGAAAGTAATGTTCAAAGAAGATGCCAATCATCTGATCCCATGTTTCTATTGACTCTGGTGATAGATTAAGAAACCATCACTTCACATTTTCAAACAATAAACAAGAAAATAGTTTCAAGTGTATGATTGTCTCTGGAACCCTATCAATCTTCATCATATCACAACTCGTAACAAAGATGTTCATGTGTGTCATTGGGTCCTTAGTATTGTGGCCAGGGAATGCGTCTGATTTAACCAGTGCCACCAAGCGATGGTCTATCTTGTAGCTGCCCACATTGATAGTCTGCCTTTTTATCGGGCCCAACTGAGTTGTTGTAGAAGATTCCTTTATTTTCACCTAGATGGTCTACTCCTCAGCTTTTGCGTCACATATCTGCTTGTTCTGGTTGTTCTATTGGGGTTGGTGGAGTTTCATGTGGTGGAGTTTGGATCAATCCTCCTATAGAGCTATTGTATTTATTTGCTCTATGTCAGAATTCCTCCTGTAATGCACTATGTGGAGTTGATCCTCCATAATCATTTCCTCTAGACTAAACTATGCACTAATACTTGATATTGATGAAATCTATGTGAGAAATTGATACTAGTGATTGAATAAATATTTAAAATTAATCTTAGAAGTAGTAAAAATAAAATAAAATTTTGTGGCTGAGAGTGACCGGTCACAGCAATCATAGTGTTGGATACACCGTTTTTCTCGACAATGGTGTCAAAAACTTAATGCATGTTTTACTACATGTATGAAATGCAAGTGCATGTATAAATGTAATATAGGCCCAAATAGGCTTGGATATCGAACACAAGAAACATGTGTATCCAGAGACTACTGCTAACTATAAACTGATCAGCTAGGTCTAAGAAAAAGAGTGACTGGTTGATTACTAACCTGATTGCAGAAAGTAAAATTAAAATTACTGGTTGTGATCACAATTGGAATGAATTCCTTAGGATTTTGGCTTCAGTATAGTTCACATCGCAATTAACACCATTTAATTAATATTTATCTCTCTAACCCTGGACCAAGGGACCTATAGCAAGAAGTACCTTCTCTAGTAGTATATTTCACTATCCACTCTAATACAAATCCCACTCTTATAGAGATTTAATTATTAGTTAGGCACTTTAATGACTTCTCTGGGATATTCCCTTCATATTCGTAGTCCTTCTCTCGAAGTGTGGTCTAAGCTATGTATCTATAAAATCTATCAAACTCGTAATCCCCCTCTTGAAGGAATTAATGGTCTCTAAAATCACCAATGGTGATCAAGCACAAACAATTCATGAAGCAATCGTAGAGACATGTCTAGAAATTAAGTGAATTATGCATATTAATTCATAACTCTCAATTATAATGGAAAACTGGGATACTCCCAGATCTTAAGGAACAAATGAGATTAGCCCCACATGATTTCCTTTGTCAAAGACATGGGAGAAGTAAATAAAAATGTGGGAAACATTAGAAAACTAAAGTAACACTTTAAGAAGACAATCTTGATGACTCCATCTCTCAGACATGCCGATTTGCTAACATCTAGCTGAAAATTGTCCACTAAAAGTATTGGAATCTCCTGGAACATTGCTTTGTTCTCTCCTTTCTTCTACCCCAGCTCTCGATTGTCATGTAATGGAAAAGAACATGATGATTAGGTATGGCTACACTTTTCCTTAATCATAGAATTGACTTAGGGCGTCATTAAGTCTCAACCATTAGATTAAATGTGATTTCTGATCTATCCTGGTCTTGCAAAGTCGGTACCACCAATGGTGTGTCGGTATTATCGATGTCTTCCATTATTCGTGATCCCTTGTTAGCTGTTTGTACTACCAACTTGTTTGTAAGTAGCACTGATATTTTCTCTCACATTCCATGTTCGATCATCGGTGAAAGTTGGTATCACCTAGCTTGGTGTCAGTAGAAACAAGATTTCTCATGTACACTCCTGTTAGATTGTCAGTAGAATTCATTCTTGTGTCAGTACTATCGATTTTTCTGAATTCAACTTTGTTTGTTTTTGTTAAATGTCGGTACCACTGAAAGCAATGTGAGTAGTACCGAGCTGATTCATTTCTTATAAATCCACCTAAAAAGTACACAAGAATGAACATAAGCTTCAAAATAATGATACATCAATCTAGAATAGTAAAAACAATGAATATTTGATGCAAATAACTGTCATAGGCTACTAATAATAAATCATGCACAATTAATATGAAAATGGCAGTAAGTCCACACAAAACATAGTAAAATAGTCTGTGAAAAGTGGCAACTATTCAATGCATCAGATGTACTGTGATTATAGTATTCATCTTCACCATGTCACCTAGAACAAAAAACAATATGAATGGTATGTGGCTACTAAGTGTTTACTCTCTCTCTCTCTCTCCCCCTATATATATATATATATATATATATGGGTGTTCATTCGTTGCCCGCACGGGTAGCATGGATTTTCGCTACCCTGCAGCCAAAAAAGTAACTCTCCTAGTTAAGAAAGTAACTCTGCTGTAAAAAAAGTAACTATGGTGTCAAAAAAGTAACTCTGCCGGCCAAAAAAGTAACTCTGTACAAAATATACAGCAGATATATATAAGGATGGTTTTTTTTATTTTGGAGGGGTAAATGATATTATTTTTGACTCAAATTTTTTGGAGAGCTAGACAAAATAGTCATCTACAATTTCGAAAAAAAAATTGAAAAAAAGTGATCGTAAGGGTCGGCGGGTAGCTACCCGCGCGGGCAATAAAGATGGGCCCTATATATATATATATATATATATATATATATATATATATATATATATATATATATATATATAGGGCATTCATTCATTGCCCGTGCGGGTAGCTTGGATTTTCGCTACCCTACAGCCAAAAAAGTAACTCTCCTAGCTAAGAAAGTAACTCTGCTGTAAAAAAAGTAACTATGGTGTCAAAAAAGTAACTCTGCTGGCCAAAAAAGTAACTTTATACAAAATATACAGCAGATATATATAAGGACGAGTTTTTTTATTTTGGAGGGGCAAATGATATTATTTTTGGCTAAAATTTTTTGGAGAGCTAGACAAAATAGTCCTCTATGATAATGAAATTTTTTTTTTGAAAAAAAGTGGTCGGAAGGGTGGGCGGGTAGCTACCCGCGCGGGCAATAAAGATGGGCCCATATATATATATATATATATATATATATATATATATATATATATATATATATATATATATATATGTATATATATAGAGAGAGAGAGAGTCAGGCTAGAATACACTTGAGTGTACGGATCACATGAATACACTCAAGTGTGTTTGCATATGAAGACCATTTTTTGCAAAATGTAAACCATTGATCTTCATTTTCGTACTATAACTAAGCTACATGCAAATTTTGAGCCCATTTGGGTGAGTGTAAGTCGCTCATCCAAGGGCAAGAAAAACTAATTTGAAATGCATAATTTTTACAATCTTTATAACATGACCTATAAATATCCAAATGTGCTCAAATTTTGTATATGAGCTATTCGCAAGATGTTTAAGAATATCAATGGATTAGATTTAAAAAAAATATTGAATCATGAAAAACTACTTGAGTGTATTCTCTTCTGAATACATTCAAGTTTATTCTAGCCTATATATATATATATATTCCGTTCGAACCTGAACAATAAGATTCCAGAGGGAAATGCACCTAAGATCAAATATTTTGAGCCGACTTCTATGGAAAATTCAGACTTTCTTTTTTATGCAGCCATTACATAAAAACATAAACTTGGAGGCTCAATAGCTATATATATATTCACATATATATACACACATATATACACACATATATATACATATATATACACACATATATATACATATATATACATATATACATATATATATATATATAGGTTCATCTTTCATACTCGCACACCCTTCCTGTCACTTTTTTTAATTTGCAATTGTAGAGGAGCATTTTATCTAGCTCCCCAAAAAATTTCATCCAAAAATAATATCATTTGCCCCACCAAAATCAAAACATACGTCCATATATTTACTAACTGTGTATTTTCTGTGCAGTTACTTTTTTAGTCATATAGTTACTCTTTTGTCAATATAGTTACTCTTTTGATCTTAGAGTTACTTTTGTGTACCATATAGTTACACTTTTGGATGTGCGAGTAGCGAAAAATCAGGCTACCCGTGCAGGTATTGAATGAACACCCATATATATATATATATATATATATATATATATATATATATATATATATATATATATATATATATATATATATGTGTGTGTGTGTGTGTGTGTGTGTGTGTGTGTGTGTGTGTGTATGTATGTATATAAATTCCAATGGCTTTTGCTTCAATGACCTTCCCAACCGCAATTTTTTATTTCACATATTTCATTATTTCACTTGGAAATACAAGAATACAGTATGGTGTGGATCAGCCGGAAGAGGTATGCATAAGGAACTTCAAAGTGGCCCTATTTTCAAAACACCAAATCTGAGAAATCTTTTCTTACACTGAGTCATTCCATCATTATGGATATGTAGAAACTATTTTTTTATATAGATACATTTCTAGCATTGTTTTGATTCTTGGTCGGCACATCTGTAAAGCCCAATGGGTGTGGAAAGATGAAGTGTGACACCACTTAGTAGTACAATCGCATCAAAAGACATCTAAAAAATGTGTTTACCTGATTTTCACATTAAGCAATGTTTTCTTTTACTCTTTCATTTCTTTTATCAAATTATTCAAATGTAGGCATATGTGTATGTATCTTTCTATCCACATACACAATACCTCGTGTTGATATGTTGTTTCACTTATGTTTTCGATTTAGAGCTAGCATTTGAAAAGAATATGAGAAGTGAGAAGTTGAACAGGTTGTACCTATTGTGTCAGATCCTGATTGGCATACATGTTTAAACTTGTATAAAATTCTCTTTTCAATATGTACACATAATTTGTAATCAATCATGTTGCAATATTGTACATGTTTATGAGGCAAATGCTATGGTGAATGTTTTGGTTGTTTTCTCATGTATACGCATATAGCTTTCACAATGCAAGATGATGTGATTGTGTAATGTTTTCATATTTTGTCCTCTCCAGACCTTGGGGTTTTTGACAAGGAAGAATCTGGGAATGTTACATATCCTGTTTGTCAAGAACTACAACAACTTTGCTAAGTTGTTGTGTGAATTTCTTAGGATGTTGAGAATTGTCGAGATTCAAATGAAGAAACACAATCTTAGATTTTTGATGATGATAAGTAGAGGAAAGTGGAAGTCCAAAGGAAAATTTAAAGCCTAAAAGAGTTCTCAGGCCAGCCAGTAGCCCAAGCCTTCTGCACTTAAAGCTAAAGGAGGGTGACTAAAGAAGGGAATACCCACCGCTATCACCAGACTGGAAACTAGAAAGGGAATTTTCCTCTATACATAGAAGAACTCAGGAAGAAGAAGTAGGGATAAGACACTTCTAGTTCAATTATATACACTAATGAGATAAATGTTACTAATTCATAGTCTAAGATATTGGATAACAGATGAGGATCTCACATATTCTATTATGTACATGATATGAGATGAAGTAAGCCTTCAAAGAAAGATTAGGTGGAACTAATGGTGAAATAGTTTTTTTTGGTCGGCCAAAAAATGTGTTACTATAAAACCAAAACTTTAGGTACAATGTGCATCAGAAAAAAACTAGATCTATGTGTCTTCATGCAGGAAGAACACATTAGATCTGAACAAAAAAGGAACCCCATGTATCTGAAACCTAAGAGCATAATGATATAATTGTTATTATGTGAAATAGTTGTTGCCACTTTATTTATAACTTGTCATTTATATCAACCCAGTGGGCTTGTAATAGAATCATATAATTGTTATTATGTATCTACCATTTATAGAAATGCAATGTATCTTGTTTGGTTAAGAGTGGATTCATATTTCATAAAGTGAATGATGAATGTTTCATTTTTGAGATATGATCATTTATGGCAGTGCGCAAATGTCTCATGATTTGTATTGATTCATTCTAGAGACAAGTCTATATAGAGTAAATACCTAAAGGGTGCAATTTAATAACTCAAACAAAACATACCTTTGGCATTTTTTCCTATGACACATAAATGATAAATGCATTTCTAGATTCCATAAAGATGGTTATCTTGACTCTTATGATTTTGTATCAATAGATACATGCAAATTTTATTTATTGGACATGATGACAAGATATCTTTTCAATGGGAACAATGAGATAGAAATTGATGTATTGGGACTCATACACACAGATGTATGTGGACCCTTTAGATCAAATGCTATAGGTGGTTGTCAGTATTAAAGGAGTTATATATGATTGATGTGGAGAATACTTGAACCAAAAGGTTTGAGGACCTTTTGTAAGACCACGATATTGTGCCAGAATGGACTCCAGAAAGAAGGTATCATACACTATTAGACATGGTGCGATCAACGATGAGTCTATCTGATCTTCCGACCTCCTTCTAGGGTATATGCTTTAGAAACCACAACATTTACACTAAACTACTTACCATATAAATCGGTTCAAAAGGCACTATGTGAGATATGGCATGGGAAATGTCCCCATCAGTTATTAATGAAGATTTCAGTATGTGAAGCTTATGAGACTAAACAATTTCTTGAAGAGCTTTGTCCCATATAGAATAAATATTATTTTTTGAATATTCCAAGGTATACTACTTATGCATTCCATCTGACAACAAAGTGTTTGGTTCGAGGATTGTTGTGTTCCTCCAAATGTTGTATGATTCTAAAGGAAATAGTGGGAGATAAGTATAACTCAAAGAACTTTGAGACCAACAAGAAAACATTGAAAGTTTAGAGGTACATAAGGAACAAGGAGAGTCCAAACTATTGTAGAATCTCAAGTTCCTCATGTAACACATGAACCTCATACTTCTAGTAGGACACACCTTGAGCTAGAAAAGATTTGGATACCTTGTGACTCAAGAAGGGAATGATTTGGTCATAGATGATGAGCCAACAATCCACCTATATGCTATTGAGGGTTGAGGGACTAAGAAATCACTTAAGGGCATGATATCTAAGATGGATTATGTGAACACCAACTAGGTATGGACCTTGGTAGATCCACTTGAAGGGGTAAACCTGATAGGGTGCAAGTGGGTATTCAACAAGAAGATTGACATGGATGACATCCATCAAGATCATGCTTGCCATTGCAGCTCAGCTACAAAGTTCAATTTTAGGATTGAAGCAAGCATCTCAGATCTGGGATCATCGATTTGACAATGTAGTCAAAGAGTTTGGCTTGAGTCAAAATGAAAAAGAAACATGTGATTACAAGAAGGTTAGTGGAAACATAATTACATTCATCATATTATATGTAGGAATGACACCCTACCCTAAAAATTGTAAAGAAATGGTTGGGAAGTATTTAGACAAAGCATCATTTGGGATAGGAATCAAGAACTATAGATATAGATCTATAAGGCTTCTTGTCTTAAGTAACAGTACATATATTGATAAAGTATTGAAGGATTTCAACATGCATGACTCAAAGAGAGTTGCCAATGTCCCATCGAATAAACTACTATGGAGCCTGGTGTCCCAGTTCTTGTAAAGAATAGGAGCGCTTGAGTAGGATTCAATATGTGTTTGCAATTGGGTCTATCATCTATGCATTGCTATTAAATCGCCCCAATGTCTCATATGCTTGGACATGACAAGAAGATATCAGTTGGATCCTAGAGAAGGTCACTGGACATCCATAAATAACATCCTTATGTAACATAAGGATTAATTCCCTATTGTGGTAAGTAAAATTTAGGTGTAAAGGGTTATAGTAATGCAAGAATCTAACAGAGAAAATATGATTATCAATCACAATTAGTGTTTTTCCTTAACAATAGAACTATACTCCTGAATGGTTCCCAGCAAGAGATAGTTGTTTTTAGTCAAAATAGATGTTGAGTGCATCGCTATTTTTGGAAAAGCAATGGTATTGTATGGATCGAGAAGTTCATTGATGAACTTGGGGTGGTTCTAACCATTAATGACACAGTAGAGATGTTAAGACAACAACAAAGCTATTGGATAGGATGAGGAACCCATGTTGCATACTACAACACTTCCACCTCATACGAAAGATTGTAGGCAGTAGAAATGAAAACTTTTCTTCCCATATTTTCCTTAACAAGTAGATTGCATCAACAATAGTGTATTAGGAATAAGGGTGCAAAATGTACCCCCCTTGGAGAAACTCTAGTGACTATTCTTACATGGAGGTGTGCTCCCTTCAAATGTAATAGAAGGAGGAAAGCATTGGTGTCCACTTGGTTTCGCACATAAACAACGGTTGAAAGTGTCTTCCTAGCATGGAAGAATAGGTTTTCATGCCTCTATGTAGTCCACACGGACCATCGGGAACTCCCTATTGTGCTTGTAGATCCAACACAAAGGAGTTCTCCTTCTATATGTCAACTTTCTTACCTCGACTTCCTTTCCCCTTGCTATCTCTCCCTTATAAGTAAAACAACTAAGGTTGTCTCATATATTACTAAACCTATGTGATTAGGAGTCTTGAGACAATCTCTTGACTTCCTCTCTAAAGTGTGTCCATTGTGTGCTGTGTGTCTTGAGACTTGTCAACATCCCTCCTGACATAGGATTGGATTGGGTAGGGTTTCCAAAACCCAGGGGATATGAATGTTCAGGTCTCATGGTTTGGTAGTTGTTGCAGATAACCAGTCGGTCGAGTTGAACATCTGGTTAGTCTGGTACAACATTCGATTGATTGGAATATACACTTTGTCGATTGGCTTGTGGTCAGCGATGCAATCACGTTGTCTTTTAATCCGATGACTAATGCACATAATTACCCATATTATTAATTGTTTGACCCAGTGAAACTAGTCATCTTGCATCCACTTGGTTGACTAGACATTCCAGTCAGTCAACTCATTATTTTGAACATCCACTGGGAACCCCATTCAGTTTGTTGGTTAGAAACTCCAATCACTCAAGTGGTTGGTTGCATTGGTTAATGTTAGTGTAGTCTAGTCATTGGAATGGATACTCTAGTCAATTGATAGGCACACTAGTCAATCGATTGGACACTACAATCAGTCGATTACACCATTAGTAAGAAAGTTAAATCTTGTCCATGAATAAAATCCTATTCCATGTGCATCCCATGTGTGAGACCCTATAGGCCCCATATTACATTGGCAGTGAAGTCCATAACCATTATTACTACACAAACAATGAGAGGTATCTAGTAACACATATTGCTACCCATGTAATTGTAAAGTTGGAGAACAATTTCAACCTTCAATCTATAATCAGTGTTGACATGATCATATAGTTCTTTTTTATCTGATATCTAGATTTATAAGAAATGGAATCTTCATCATTCCAATACTCATATTGTGTTTCTTAAACTAGACCATGTTGTTGAGATACAGTGACTTCACATATCCTTTATTGACTCACATGAGCATGACCATGCCTTTCTTAGTCTTTATTATCAAGGGTCAGAGATATTAAACTCTCATAAGGAGGGATAAATGCCATCTACATCACTCACAGTCAATCCTCATGTGTCACAATGCATGCAATAACCACCTTTATGGCAACCCTTATTCATGATCACATTGGATGGTGTCAAATTTCATCAAACAACATGTGTGATTGTAGTGACTTCAGGTGTAAGAACCACAACCACCACTATCAATTTCAGAGTTGATCCAGACTACCATTACATGGTTTCCATGTATCACTCTCAAGGTGGGTCTGTCTGGCACAATATTTCTAATACATGTATGTGTTTGACATGATATATAATATCATACTAATGAGACTTTTTCATCAGTCAACACACATTCTAATATTATCTATTATTTTCATCTTCTTTTCTTCCAAAATAATATCTAACTAGGAAAATAATAGGAATGTATGTACTCTTGTCATACATATGATCTCATTGTTCAGGTCCTCAACTTGGAGACATATATCTTCATGTATCATTGTTATTTAGACATATATTACACTTGTGCTATTATGTCATAACTAAGATAGGCATAACATATGGTATTACCTATAATAATATTATCAAATCAAGTATTCGATGTCCCATATAATCATATGATTCTCTCTATGGGCATACATACCAACAGACTCCTACTTGAACCTAGAACCAATCACCCATGAATCCGACTCCAAGTGATTTATCGTGAGAAACAAGTTTCTACTATGTAAGTGTTTTTGTCAGTGGGTCAACAACATTTGCTTCTAGTTGGTGTAGATCTTCACGCTCCTTCTTATACGATCTTTCATATGAGATTGAAGTGTTGTAGTATGCCATGTGAGTTCTTTAGATAATCCATCTTACATCTCTATTGCTAAGGAAAAACACTAATTGTGTTCGAATCTTTGTCTGTTTGGAAGATTGCATCAGTGTAACCCTTTACCCCCAACTATTCCTCATTGCCATAATCAAGGAACTAATCCTTATTAGTACTTAAGGATGTTTGGTATGGAAATTTAGCGACTTTCACTAGGATCTAAATTAAGATCTAATCTACATGCCCAAGCGACACATCAAGACAAGTTCATAGAATTGCATACATGATTGATCCAATCATGAAAGCATATGGCATCTTACCCATGTGCTCCCTTTCTTTTCAAGAACCAAAAGATTAGGCTCCATAGAAACTAATTCCATGTGACATGGGAATATTTCCCCACTTTGGTTCCAACATGATGAACCCTTCAAATATTTGTTAATGTATGTACTCTTACTTAAGCCAAGAATCCTTCTTAATCTATCTTTATGGATCTTTCTTCCTATATCGTAGGATGCTTCACCGAAATCCTTCATATAGAAGTTACATCCCAACAAGTTCTTAACATTTTTAGGGTAGGGACGTAATTCCTACATACAATATGAGGAATACAACTATGTTCCCACTAACCTTCTTGTAAAATAGGGTTAATATTCATTTTAACTAACAGCAAACTCTTTGAATGTGTTGTCAAATTGAAGATTCTAGTTCCGAGATACTTGCTTCAATCCAAAGATTGTCCTTTATATCTATTCTACAATGGCAAGCATCATCCTAATGGATTTAACAATAACTAATGTCATCCATGTCGATATTCAAGACTCATTTGAACCCTATGGGTCTTACCCCTTCATGGGGATCCACCAAGGTCTATACCTTGTTGGTGTACATGGAATCCATCTAAGATCTCTTGGCCTCAAGACATTTCTCAAACTATGTTCCCTCAATAGCTTTTGGGAATGTTGTTGGCTCATCTTCTATGACCAACTCATTTCGTTTTGTGTTATAAGATATCCAAATATTTGCAGTAACAAGGCATGTCCTACCAGAATTACAAGGTTCATGTTTTACATGAGGAACGTAAGACTTCACAATAGTTTGTGTCTATTCTTGTTTGTATTGTACCTTTACAGGTTCAATGTTTTCTTGATGGTCTCTAACTTCTTTCATTTTTAATTCTCTTACACTATTTCATTTGGAATCAAGTTCCTTTAAAGGAACACAGTAGTCATGGAAACAAAGATTTTGTAGTCAGATAGAGCACAAAAGTAGTGTCCCTTGGGATATCCAAAAAACAACATATATTTGATATTGGATCAAGCTTTTCAAGAAGTGGTTTTCTCTAATATGCTTCACATCCTCATAGAATCATAAAAGATTGATCGAGACATTCCTCATGCCATATATCATATGGTGTATTTTGAACCAATTTAGATGGTATACGGTTTAATGTGAATGTTGTGGTCTATAAATCACATTGTCTAGAAGGAAGTCAGCAGATCATCTAGACTAATCATTAATCGCACTATGTCCAACAGGGTATCAAACTACCCTTTTGAAGTCCATTTTGGTACAATACCATGGTCTCACAGAAGGTCCTCAAACCTTCTTTTCATTCAAGTATTCTCCATATTGATCATATAGAAGTTCTTTAAACTAGAAACTACCTTATGCATTTGTTCAAGAAGGTGTGCATACATTGGTTTGTACGAGTCCCAATAGATCACTCCCTCTCCCATTGTTTCCAATGAAAGGTATGATTATCTTTTACCCAATAACAAAGACTTGCATGACGATATTGGTTCAAATGCAAAAGAGTCTAGATAACCATCTTTATGGAATCAAGAAAAGTATTTCTCATTTATGTGTCATAGAAATCAATGCCAAAGGTATGTTTCATTTGAGTCATCGAGTTTTACCCTATAGGTATTCATGCTGCATACACTTCTCTATAGAACTAATCAATATAAATCCTGAGACTTTTGGGAAATTCCATAAAAGAACTTATATTTAAAATGAAACATACATCATATATTGTATGATTTATTTATTTACTCTTATCCAAACAAGATAAAATGATGTTTCTATAAATGGTAGGAACATAATAGTAATTATATAACTATATTACAATCCCTTTGGGTTGAGATAAATGACATGATTTAACTATAATGGAAATAACTCTTGGTCCATCGGTTCCACCTCATTCTTTCTTTGAAGTCTTACTTCTTCTTGAATCATATATAGTATAACATATGTGAGATCCTCATTTGGCACCCAATACCTAAGATGATGAAGAGTAATATTTATCTCATTAGCATTTATACCTGAAGTAGAGGTCTCTATTCCCTACTTCTTCTTCTCGAGTTCCTCTAGGTAAAGAAGGAAATTCCTTTTCCAGTGTCCATCTTGGTGATAGTGGTGGCAATTCACTCCCTCTGCTTTAAGTGCAGAAGACTTGGGGCTTCTTACTAACCTTAGAACTCTTCTTGGCCTTGCCCTTGCCTTTGCAATTTCCCTTTTGCGTTAATGATCATCATCATAGATCTAGGATTGTCCTTCTTCATTTGTTTCTTGAGAGTTTTCAACATTCCAAGCAATTATGATAGTGGCTTAGCAAAGTTTTTCATGTTGTATTTCAAGAAAAATTGTCTATATGACATAGGCAAAGATTGTAGAATCACATATGTGGAAAACTCTTGGACCATAGGAAATTCCACTCTTTGTATGTTTTCCACATACCCAATCAATTTGAGCACATAAGTCCCTATGAGATCTCCCTCTACCATACTGCACTTCAACAATGTCTTTGACATATCATTCTCTCTTGTCTTTCCTAATCCTAAAATATGTTCCTGAGATGTTTTACGATCTCAATGGCTTCCATGTTCTCATGTTTTCTCTACAACTTGTAGTTCATTTGTCAAAACACTTTTGATTTGATTAGAAAATATTGACAATATTAATTAGGCATATAATTAATTGTTGCTCCTAGTATTTTATTCAAATTGATAAACCTCACTCTCAATCGAGAAGATTTTAGCATCCAATACTCTAATGCTCCAAGATCAATATTTCATCAAATAATGAGTCCTCTGTGGTTGATCACCCACAAATTGAATTTTTAAGTAGACAATATTGTCCAATTGCATCCAATGCAACTCCTGGATAGATGGTATGCAAAACCCTTTGTAATATCCTGTAAAAATGCTTCTAGGAAATTAATATCATTAAGGACACCTAGTTAAACCTGAACCAAAATACACATAATAGACTATGCACTTTGCTTTGGGAAAAACCTACATAACTACCATCCCATTGTTAGCTTTCGGGATATGCCACATCATATTTTGATGATGCAAATATTTCCCAAATTACATTACTAACATATGTATTAAATATTTTAGGTGATGAAGGATTTAAGTCTAGATCAAAATACAAAGACCACGCAATTTTATATGTTTGGATGCTTGCAGATCACATTTTATAATGAATATAATTGTATACATTTGTTTTTTTAGAATTTGATAGATATGATGTAAGTACAAGTGATGAATTTATAAAACCTACTCAAACCCTATTTCATACATATATGAAGCCTTTTGGTTTTTTGCATTTTATTAGAAAATCATTAGATTGATTTTTAAATTTGAACACCTCTTTTCATAGAGGTTTTTCTCATTCAAAGTCTTAGTCGACCGAGATTCTCCATCAAAGACATTGTCGATCGGGACATATATGTTGCAAAATTTTGAGTTATGAGTCATTTTTTATTAAGGTATTTGCTAACTAGATATGTCTCGATCAAACTCTTTGTTGATTGAGAGAAGTTCTGCAGACAGAATTAATGATAGTCAACTAGTTGTTGCAACTCAAAAACCTTAAATATAATGACTAGTTTACCATTAGTCTCATCCTAAACACTCTCCCAGATACCCTAACCACATGTAAGTGATTTCTATATATAAGAGTGGTCTTAGGAAACATAGAGACAACAATTGAACAAATTTGAGATCATATACACATACTTGAGCATACTATTACTTGCCAACATTCATAAAGTTCTTAGGGTCTACACCTCTAGTTTCCAATAAAACTAGCCAAAGCCTTAGATTTATATCATAATCATTCTCCATCAAATATAGATTTTATTGAACCTTGTGGAGTGGATCATCATCACTTGTCCATTACAGATTCATTATATATCGTGTAAGCTATATTGTATATTTCTTTCTCCAATCTATTTCTATATTGTTATATTATTCTTAGACTACCTCTGGGAGTAAAGGTTGTCTAGGAACCTACGAGAAGAAGGAATCTTCTCAATATGGTGCTCTTCTACTGACCGTAAAGGAAGAGGTGTGCTATGGTGCTCTACCACATCTGTCAAAGAAGAGGTGAAGAGGGTGACCTTCTGCAACCCGTAAAAGAAGGTGGTAGTTCTCTTTGAGATGAGGAGGATTTTGACTTTAGCCAAAAAAGACACAGATAACTTTTATGTATTTTGTATTGGTATATAAAAGGAATAAAATACATTGTTTGAAAATCTTAGTTGGAAACAACTAGGTAGTGGGTTGACATCAATTAACAGAACCATTCTAAATTGTGTGTTCTTGTGGTTAGCATCTCTTATCCTATAACTTTATTTTTACTTCTGTAAATTGATTAAGCAAGTTACTAGTAACAATGTTTGTGTTTTGAAGTACAAAAAAAAGATTCTTTGACTCTACTCACCCACCCTCTAGAGTCTTTCACATACTTCCACGAGATGGATGATGCACCGCTCGTCGACGTAACCTGCACTTGGTAGATCAATATTTTCATGTGTTTTTCTTATGGAAAGAATCTAAGACTTGATATTTATTGAGGGACTTTATTTATGAATGCATATATATATTGAATCACGACATACTTGTAATATGTACATAGTATAACCACAATCGAAACATGAAATAAAAAACATATGAGTGAGGGTTATGGCCATACTAGTGCAATCATTTGGAGCCAAAATAAATAGTTGTCCACCTAAGGTCATACATTATATGTATCAACCTGTACTTGGAAAAACTTTATGCTAGAAATAGGTTGGTTGATCAACTAGACAATCCAATCTATAAATTCATCCTCCTATCATCTGGCTGCCCTTTGTCCATCGGCCGACTAGCTCCTGGCTCAAAAAGTTGGATGCACTCATCCATAAGTTCATTTGGGCCACTAATTGATTGGTTGTCTTCTATTATCCTTCGGTCGATCATGTCAGTTGACTCCTCCTAATCATAACACCTTCTTCTAGAAGAAATGAAAACAAATACCAAACCCTATGTATATGTTACTTAATGTAAACAAACTATGATGAGTTTCATTCAAGGGAGGAATAGGTGGTTAAGCATTTATTACATTTGGAGAAAAAAGTGGAAGGCTCGGTATGGAAACCATATGTAAAAGATAGGAAATAGACCATCTAACCACACAAGCATCCAAGGGATATTGGCCATCACCACGCATATATACACCATAAAAACCATTTATATATATATATATATATATATATATATATATATATATGGGATGATATTTAATACCCGCGTGGGTACCTACCCGCGCACCCTTCCTAATATTTTTTTTCACAATTGTAGTGGAGCATTTTATCTAGCTCCCCAAAAAATTTCATCCAAAAATAATATCATTTGCCCCCCCCCCCCAAATCAGGAAACCCATCCATATATTTACTGATTGTATACAGTTACTTTTAAGTCACATAGTTACTTTTTATATCAATAAAGTTACTATTGGTAAGATAGAGTTACTCTTGTGTATCATATAGTTACTCTTTTGATGTGCGAGTAGCCAGCAGGTAGCGAATTTTCTGGTTACCCGCACGGGTATTAAAAAAATGCCATATATATATATATATATATATATATATATATATATATATATATATATATATATATATATATATATATATATATATATATATATATATATATATTGTCATTTATTTGTTGCCCGAGCGGGTAGCCAGATTTTCGCTACCCGCTGGCTACTCACACATGCAAAAGAGTAACTATATGGTACACAAGAGTAACTCTTTTGATCAAAAGAGTAATTGTTGTGATATAAAAGTAACTATGTGACCAAAAAGTAACTGCGCAGAAAATATACAGTCAGTAAATATATGGACGGGTTTTTTTATTTTGGTGGAGCAAATGATATTATTTTTGGATCAAAGTTTTTGGGGAGCTAGATAAAATGCTCCTCTACAATTGTGAGAAAAAAAATAAAAAAAAAATCAGGAAGGGTGCGTGGGTAGCTACCTGTGTGGGTATTAAAGATGATCCCTATATATATATATATATATATATATATATAAATGGATCTATGGGACGTTCCTAGTGTATGTGGTACTTAATCAGATTGGCACTGTAAACATTTAAATGGTCACATCATATGCAATAAAATAAATGATAAAGTGAAATCCTATCATACACATTTAAATACGGATACACGTAATTCAACTTGGCTCTGAAACCACTACAGGGAAACATGGGTATAGAGTAGGCAGCAGAAACAAAAAATATTCTACCCATATTTTTCTTAACTAGTAGAAAGTGTCAATAATAGAATATTAGCAAAGTGGGTCTTGTCTTAGAAAAAATCTAGTGACTATTCTTTCACATAGATGTTTTCCCTTCAAAGATAGCATATTAACAACAACCATTAGTGTCCTCTTGCTATAGCACACATACAACAGTTGACGATGTCCTTCTAGCGTGTCAACAAAAGCTTCCACACATCTACTGGTCCATACAGACCACTGTGAACTCCACGTTGTGCTTCTGGAGCCAACGAACCAGATCTGTTGTTTCATTTGTCAACTTAATATCTTTGAATTCCTTTACACTGGCTATCTCTCCCTTACAAATAAGACTACTAAGGATCTTCCACATGATATTAGAATTGTGAGATGAGGAGTCTTGAGACAATCTCTTGAGTTCTTCACTAGACTTTGTGTCTATTGTTCGTTATGTGTATAGAGCCTTGGCCACCCCCCTCCTTATAAAGGAGTGGATGGGATAAGGTTTCCAAAACCCAAGGGATATGAAAGTTCAGATATCATGGTTTGACAGCTAGTACGGACAACCAGTCAGTTGACTGGAACATCTTGTTGATTGAGTGGCACACCAATCGACTGACTAGACTATCCAGTCGATTGATTGGATTGTGGTTAATGACACAATATGATTGTCTTTTAATGCCATGATTAATGCATGTCATTACATATATCATTAATTGCCTGATCCATTATAAGTGGTCCTTTGACCTAGTCAAACTTACTGGTTCACATCCATTCAGTCAAATGGGCATTCTAGTCAGTCAACTTAGTATTTTGACCATCCACTGGGAATCGGTTTCAGTTGGTTGGTTGGACACCGCAACCAGTTGACTGGTTGGTTCCATTGGTTAGGGTCAGTACAGTCTAGTCGGTCGACTGGACTCTCCAGTCCATTGATAGGCACAGTAGTCGATTGACTGGACACTCCAATTGGTCGACTGACATAGAAAATGTTGTTTAATTTGATTACCTAAATGCCTTTAGTAACCAATTTAAATCTTGTCCACAAGTAAACTCATGTTCCAAGTGAATCCTATTTGGGTGACTCTATAGGTCCCATATTACATTGGCAGTGAATTCCATAACCATTATGGCTACACAAGTAATGGGTGACAACTAACAACACATTATTGCTACCCAAGTAATTAGAAAGCTTGGGAACAAATTCAGGCTAAACCCCGTGATTAGTGTTAATATGATCATATAGTTACTTTGTCTTTGATATCCAGATTGAATATGAGGAATAAAATTGTCATTTTGTTAATACTCAATCTATGTTTCATGAATTAGAGTAGACTGTTGAGATAAAGTGAGTTCACATATCCTATATTAACTCACACAAGCATGGACATGCATTTCCCAGTCTTTGTTATCAAGGGCTTGGGATATCAAACTTTCACAAGTAGGGACAATCCCATCTACATGACTCATAGTCAATCCCCATTTGTCATAACATATCCAATCACCACAATTATGGTATCCCTTATTCAGTATTATGTTGGATGGTGTCAAAGTTCATCGAATGGCATGTGATGAGTGCAGTCACTTCTGGTCTAAGAACCGAAATCACCACTATCACTTTAAGATATGGTTCTGACTATCATTACATGGTCCATGTATCAATCTCAAGGTGTCTATCTAGTACACTATTCTCTAACATGTACCTATTTGTTTCGCTTGATATCCAATATCATGACTAATCATACTTTGTCATTAGTCAACACACATTCTAGTATTATGTTTTATTCTCATCTATTTTGCTTCCACAATAATATTTGACCAGGGACATAACATGAATGTATGAACTCTTATCATAAATTTGATCTCATTGTTTAGGTCCTCCATGTGAAGACATATGTCATCCTAACATCATGATTTATACATGTATTATGCTTGTGTAAATATCTCATAACTGAGACAGACATAACAAACAAATCATCTTTAAAGTATTATCAAATCAAGTACATGATGCCCCATATAATCATCAAATGATTCGCTCGATGGGCATACAAACCAACACTAAAAGCAAATGTTGTTGACTTGCTGACAAAAGCACTTACGCAACAGAAATATGATGGTCGTGGTAAATCACTTGGAAGTGGATTTGTGGGTTAATGAGTCTGAGAGCAAGCGGTATTCTATTGGTATCTATGCCCATAAAGGAATCATTTGATGATTATCTAGGGCATCAAGTACTTGATTTGATAATATTAATAAATGCAATTATGTCTGTTATGCTTGTCTCAGTTATGAGATAATGACACAATTGTAATAGATGTCTAAAGAATGATGTTACTTGATGATGTATGTCTTCAAGTTAAGGACTGAAGGATGATATCCAATCTATGATAAGACCACATACTTTCTTGTTATGTCCCTAGTCAAATGTTATTGAGGAAGCAAAATAGACGAAAATAATACAAAAGAATGGAATGTTCTTTGACTGGTGATAATGTCTCATTCCTCATGATATTGAATATCAAGTCAAACAGATAGGTACATGTTAGAGAACAATGAACCGGATAGTCAAAATCAGCACTCAATGTGATAGTGATGGTTGTGGTTATTAGACCTAAAGTCACTATACTCATCACATGTCATTTGATGAATTTTGATACCATCCAACGTGATCCTGAATAAGGGTTGTCATAATTGTAGTGATTGTCTATGTTGTGACTCATGCGGAGAAAATGTGAGTGATTTAGATGGGATTTTTCCCTCCATGTGAGAGTTTGATAACCCTATCCCTTGATATGCCAAAGTGATAAATGCATGTCCATGCTTGTGTGAGTCAATATATGATATGTTAAATGATTATATCTCAACATTTTGGTCTAGTTCTAGAATCATGGATTGAGTATTAAGAGTATGGCAATTACATGCTTTGGATTCAATCTGGATATCTAACACAAAGGAACTATACGATCATGTTAACATTGATTTTAGACTATAGGTTGATGTTGTGCTCCAACTTTATGTTACTTGGGTAGAAATGATGTGCTACTAGATATCTCTCATTTCATGTGTAGTTGTAATGGTTATGGACCTCACTGCCAATGATATGGGATTTTTAGGGTCACATGCATGGGATGCACTTGGAAGAGGAGTTTACAGATGGATAAAATTTAACTTTGTTAATAAAAGTGTTTACGTAATGAAATCAAACAACACTGGCTATGACAATAGATCAACGACAGTGTCAAGCCAAGTGATTGGTGTGACATTGAATCAACTGGATCATCTAGTCAATAGACGGGATCTTACTGACCCTGGACAATAGAACAAACAAGTTGACCAGTTAGAGTGTCCAACCTGAACGAACTATGTTCCTAGCGGATGGTCAAAATACCGAGCCAATCGATTGGAATGTCCAATTCATTGACTGGATGGTAAACAACCAGTTTGACTGGGTCAAATGAGTAATGATATGGGTACCTATGTGCATTAATTATAGGACTAAAAGACAATGTTATTGTGCCACTCACTACAAGTCAATTGACTGATTAGATAGTCCAGTCGATCGACTGGTGTGCTAGTCAACTTACTGGATAGTCTTGTAAAACAACTGGTTATCCACAACACCTGTCAGGCCATGAGATCTGACCTTTCCTATCCTTTGGGTTTTTGAATCTCTAGTCCATCCACTCTTTTATAAGGAATGGGGTTGGCCAAGGCTCAAAACACATTGTAGGCACAAAGTCTAAAGGTGCAGTAAAGATATTGTCTGTAGACTACGCATCACATGGTTGTGATAATGTGTGAGAGAGTCTTAGTAGTCTTATGAGAAAGATAGAGATAGAAAGGGGAAAGGAATTCGGTGCTAGTATGTTCCTAATGGAAGGGAAACTCCTTCTTATTGATTCTGGAAGTGCAACATGGAGTTCACGATGGTCTGCATGGGCTACATAGAGGAGTGGAATATTTCATTGCCACGCTATTAGGACTCCATCAACTACAAAATGTGCACAACACCAGGAGAATTTTAATGATTTTCATCAGTTCTTAAACCATATTTCCTAGGGTACACATATCTCTAAAAATACTTGTTGGACTTGCTACCTGACAAGTTATCTCTTACACCCTATTTCCCAGTACACTATTGCTGACGTGATTTGTTGGAGAAGAAATATATGGGTTGAAAGCTTTCATTTCTACTTCCTACTATGTCCCCATATTTCATATCAGTTGTAAGATCCTCAAATTTTGGTAAACTTAGATTTTATGGTTCTGAATTCAATAATAATGTATTGAGTCCCACTCTAAGACAACTAGAGTAATATTATAATGATGAGATAAATAGTGTGACTTTGATTGAATTGAGATGATGAGTTCAAGATCTAGACTCAAAGTAATTCTTAAAATAAGTAAATAATGAGATGTTGAGCACATATAAGAATGTGAAGCTTCAATTGAATTAGTATGATGAGAAAATCCTCATCCTATGGACACTTTGTAAGACAAGGAATGGGACAAGGGACTTGGAACCCAGTTCAGGCCTACAAGAGTAATTAGGATTTACATCTAGGTCCTTGAAAGAACAATTGTGAATTTGGTATAGCCATAATAATTTTCGTTGATTGATAACCAAAATATTAGACAACAAGAGAAATTCCATTATTGTGCAACAAATTTTGTTGCATGGATAATTATCAAAAGATTATCTACTTAATTCTTAGAGACCATGTTTCATGGATCAAATAAACTTTACCCAGATCTAATTTTTTTCTTGGCCAGACAATGGTCCTAAAGTTTGTGATAAATGCATGATATTATGTGGACTATAGAATTAAAATAGGATAAATATTTAATTTATATAAAGGAAATAGCTATTTAGAAGACCCTTGTGGGGGAGGATCCAAGGTGGATCGGTGCTCCCTTAGTCCGGTAGAACCAAATGTAGGGCAGTCATGCCTTTCTCCCAAATGCTACTGAGTCCTCCACCCAACTAAGTCCCAGACTACCCCAGTATCCCTCTACCTCTCTAGAATCATTCCCCTAATTTGACAACCCCATTGTCTTCTAGAGTGTGCAATGAACCCAACCATATTCAAGATGGCTATTATCAACAATTGTAACCATAACACCCTATTTCACAAAAATCTAGGATGAATGGGTTACCCAGAAACCATATCAACCCTCAACCTTGTGCCTATATATGACCATAGGAACTCGATCGGTACTGGCTAATCCTAAAACTATTCGTAATTGCATGTAAGAACCATCACAACCCGCCATCAATGGTGATCTCTACCTATGATGATTAAATCTTGTATCCTCATTTTAGGGCACCACCAACCAATTTCTTTAGTTGTGAGTACCTCACAAAGACCACAAGGTCTCTGCAACCTCATGTAGGGTGTGTAAAATCCCTATCACCTTTGTCCAAACCATACTTATAAAGCTAGAAGGGTGTCATTGACAAACTGATGTTGACCACCCTGTATTGGCATAGGTGGTGGAAGCTCACCATTGTGATCCCAGAAATCTCCCATGTCCATAGGTTCTTATTGAACCATGGTAACTCCTCTATACTCTATCCCTATTATGACAGCATAAACCCATTGCAGGAATCTCCCTTGGTGTCCTCTCCATCCAACTCACAACCTTATTCCAGGTTTGAACGAGTGTGTCAGAGCCACTGAGAACTTTGGCAGCTGACCTCAATGCACATGGCCTAGAGTCAACCATGTGAATTGACTTGTGGCCTTTTTTTGTTTGTATGAACCATGTCGTAGGGAGAGTGATGAATCTCATTTTCAATGTTGTCCTTTTGTCCCTATGCGTGAAAAAATGTAATCCTCATTACTTGGGAAAAATGGGGACATTGCCCTTCCTAAAGAATTGGTCCATATGGAGCTCTGAGCTCTGAGATGATGGGGTAGCGACCAATTGGCACAAACCCAATCCCCCATGGCTATTGTGGATAATATGATATTTGCATGTGGCCATCATTAGTTGGTCTATTTATGCATATATTATATTAAGTGTAGAAATTAGATGCTAACTCTATTATTGTCAAACTATATATCAATTAATAAGAAAATTTTGTTAATCACAAATAAAATAAAATTTGTGATTGATTATTCTTCTTGTTCAAATTGTGTATAGAATACCCTATTAGATGGTGATTGATGCATATAATCACAAGATCTGTTGAATATCATGATGAGTTTGTAGAATATATTTATTTGGTGATAATACCTAATTTTGATGAATATAATGGTACCCCAAGATAATGGTGATGATGATATATAGTTTTTGTTTCTAAAGAAAATAATCATATACAGGTGGAAGAGGGTGTTTAGATCAATATTCATAACTTATTATGATTGCATTTCACAGAATTTGGCTTAGGTATTAGTATAACATGATATGTTCGACCTATGAATTAGGGTTACACATAGTATGTAATTAGGGTTTCTAACCCTTGAAAATAATTATATGAAGAAATTAGGGTTTGATACCCTATATTCCTAGTCTAAGCCTAAAATGACCCTAATCCCTAGTTGAGGATAGAAGGTAGATTTAATTAGTTTTATACAAATACTTGGTGACACATCGTTAATATGTATATTTGAGATAAGGTTCATTTATTGTGGATTTCTTGAATATACAATTGATGATTGGATCGATAGAAGTACATACTATATGATGTCTTCAATGAGGAACGTGGTTATTTATGAGTACCCAAATATATCCAATTCAAAAAGACTATGGAGGATTTCTTGAAGTTTGATGATATAAATTGTTGGTTTCTTTTTTAATTCAAACTCAACTATAATGCTAATATGAGTATCATATAAAACAATATTGATAATATGAACCCTAACTTAGACCTACTAAGGGTTAGTTCATCAAAGTCCAATTATGGATAGAGAAAGGTTATTACATCAAAGGAGGAATGACAAACATGGGTTAGTTGATCTAAATGACAATACATATTTATATGTGCAATTAATTGTTGGTTGAACAATATAAGTCGTTATCATATATGCACACTTGTGCATGCACTCAAACACATAGTATATAGATATATTAATCCATGCTTTTAGTTGTCACTATTTTAGGTAACTTCCATACATAAAGATATGTTTATATGGAAATACAAAAGAATACTTTGCAAATCATAAAGTAATGTCACAAGAAGGATCAACTAGATAGTCTTAGTAATTCTTCTTGTGTGTATTCTGATTTCCTATGAAAATTCATGTAACTCCTTAGAGGATCTACATTATACATCTTAGAAGAAATCTTTGTTCAAGTAAGTGAAAGTATGGATTATTTTTCTTAAAATATTGATCTTGGAAATTAAGATATTGACTCACACGCCTTTATGGTTGACTTTAATTGGGGGATACTTTAAAGTGGGGTCATACATTTCGTATCAGAGTCTATATTTATAAAATAATATTTAGTAGTTGATTGACATTTACTAATGTATAGAATTATACATAAAAAAATATTAGGGCATGCTCTAAGGGTAAATGTTTCTAGAAAGGATCACAATTTTGGGGGCTAACAAGATTTTTCTCTTAACCATTAAGTTGGTATATGTGGACTCTCTAAAATAGTGGCATACCTTCTTGTATAGAACCTAAAGTTTTCATGGAATAATATTTTACCTAAGTTTTATGTTCTCTAACTTCAATATCTTCTCATCTCTTTTCTTAATAAAACCTAAAATTCACTTCCCTCAGTTCAAGATAAGGTTTTGAGTAGAAGTAGGACTAAGGCATCCTCTGCCAATTAATGTACATATAATATTAAAATAATGATATGGTTATGAAGAATGTTATATTGCGATATGACTTCATCACAATATAAAACCCTAGATAGACCTTAGCAGTGGGAAAACCAAATTGTCCATAATGAACTTGAGTAGGATAATCAAATAGGGTATAAACCTTTTAGGGTCAAGGGAATCATAAAACCCTAAAGTATATGGTGTAGGCTCTAACCCTAACCCTAAATCCTAATCTTGGGTAATGGGAGTGGCACAGGTGAAATAAAAGCCTACCAAAAAAAACTTAAGTAGGGGTAAGGGAAAGAGGAACCCAAATGGGTTTTGGGTAATTTGATACTACAAACTTGATACCAGTAGTTGCAAATGCATTCAAGTATGTACAATATGAGCAGTCATGCACACATGGTGTACCTGAAAGGCTTAATAAATGCATGTGAAATGTATGAAAGTAGAAAGAGTTATTTAAGGGAAAAAATAATACCCTCAATTCATTTGTTAGGGGTGGTGTCTCAACCTACGCATGGGTTAACCAAAGAATGGGAAAAGACCTTTAGAGGAGGCCTAACCTAAAACATACGGGGTTAGGTTGGGGCTAGAAAGCCTAACCTCCTCCTGTAATGTAAGAAACCACTCGAGGTTAGAACCTTTACTAGAAGGGTGAGTTGAACAACCTCATTTTGATATTTGAGGTAACATTGTACACCCTCAAAGTACTTAATTCAAAAGGATAGGATTGGAAGTTATGGAAACCAGGCATGGGAGCCCTTATCCCTACCTAATCAAGATAAGTTGTCCTTAATGAATAGGAAATATAACCCCAAAATATATGTAAATACGAAAATGTTGGTTAGAGAAATTCCGAGGTAAATATGTAATGCTAGGAAAATACATAAAATTAAATGTAATAATCATGCATCTAAGTATGTAAGCCCTGCTTCCACCCAGACTGAATAAGAAGGGTTGCATTTGTCTTAGTGCCATGGATGTATGAATATATAATAATGAAAACTTTAGTTAAAGAAACATCAAAGTAAGATGTTAAATGAAACTTAATACATTGAAATAAATTCTATATAAAGCATCTAAGTTATAGAGTCTATATGGGGAGGTGACTCATGTATAGAAATATAATTAAATTGGAGACCCTTGACTTGAAATAAAGTGTAATAAATAAGAGAAATGACATAAGATTACTCCATATCAATAAACCCTTGATAGGGTAGATCTCATAGACAGCCCTAGGATCAAGTAGGGATGGTTAAAGGTACATAAGACCCAAGGGGTCACGGGTTGATCATACTAAAAGTACATAAGGCCCATGGGGTCAGGAGAAAGCCATCCGCGTGTACAAAAGATGCATGGGGCAAGTAGAATGGCCACCTTAATGAGTATGTGAAGCCCAAGGGGTCAATGTGAAAGACACTTCATGAGTGCATAATACCATTAAGGTAGAGAGGAAATCACTCCAGACGTATATATATCCCTAAAGAATATAAAGGAACAACTCAGTCTAATGATATAAGAGATGTAGATGCAAAGTGTATAAGAAGTTATGTAATAACATTTGAAATAAAATATTGAAGGGAGTCATGCATAAACAAAAGAATTATGAATATTTTGTATCCCTTGTGTTCAATAAATATACAACATTTGTGGAACGAAAATGTATTTAGGGCTTGGAGTCACTTTGAAGGGTGAATCATCCTAAATATTTTGAATTATGAGATAATGTGTGGATATACAATCTCTACATCTAGAATAGGATGAACTTGGTATTCAGGTTGCAACAAAATGGTTATTTGATTTTATAATGAGTGTGAGATATTAGGTAACATGTTTGATACAATATGAGAAGGAATACCCGAAGATGAAATTTATGACATAATTCAGGTTATGGAGGTATTACCTAATCAATTCATGATTATATTTAGATACCAATTAGTACATTTGAGACCTAATTGGAATTGTATTTCACAAGTGGAGATAAAATCACAAATTTGAAATGTAATCACTAATTGATAAAATCATGCAACGAATGAGGATGTAGAAATTTCCTTGGATTGAATCTAGGTTTCATCCTCATTAATTTGAGAATTTTCATATCAATAAAAGTTTTTAATGATAATATAGATAAAACCTATCACAAAAAGATTTATATCCGCAATTTTTTTTGCCAATATGAGTGATCATTCAACTTAACATGATTAGATTTGAATTTTGGGGACAAAATTCCTTTTTAAGGAGCAGTGAATGTAAAATCCTCAGATTTCGATATATTTAGATTCAATAATGATGAAATCAATAGTAATGTATTGAGTTTCACTTTAAGACAATCTAAGTAATATTATAATGATGAGATCAATAGTATGTCTTTGATTTAATTAGCTTAGACTTAAGTAAGTCTTCAATCTATGTAAATAATACAATGTTGAGCGCATACATGAATGTGAGGCTTAATTGAGATAGTATGATCAGAAAATACATTAATTCTTAATTAAGGATATAATTAATCCTGAGAACCCTATGGAAGGACAAGGAATAGGACATGGGTCGTGGAACCCAGTTCAAGCCCATTTGAAAAGACTAGGGTTTGCATCTAGGTCCTAGATACATGAATGAAGAATTTAGTATTTTATGCTCCTTATAAGTACTCATGATAATTTTAGTTGATAGATAATTTAATATTAGATAATCGGTGAAATTCTATAATATTCCAATATAATTAATGGTCTATATAATTAATTATCTACTTAATTCTTGGGGACCAAGATTCAAGGATCAAACCAACTTTTCCTGACCTAATATATAGCTTAGTCCTAGATAATGATTAATTAATATTGATGCAAAACTTTGGGATAAATACAAGATGTTATGTGAATTAAAGAATCAAAATAGAAAAGAGGTCCTTTTAGATTTAGGAAATAGCTATTGGGAATACCTTTGTGTGGGAGGATCCATGTCAGATCTTGTCCCTTAGTCAAGTATAACCAAATGTGGGGAAGTTACTCCTTTCTCCTACACACTTCTAAGTATCACACCCAACTAAGTCCATGTATACATCGATATCTCTTTACCACTTTGGAATTTGTCCGTCTCATCTTAAAACCTCATTAGCCTCAGGAGAGTGCAAAAAGATCCCACCATATTCAAGTTTTCCATTATTGATAAGTGTGGTAGTAATACCTAATTTCATGAAAAACCTAGATCATAGGCTTCCCTATATGTCGTATCCACCCTTGTCCTTGTGCCTATATAAGGTCATAGGTAGCTCTTCCAAACCAAGTAGATTTAATAACAACCCCAATTTCTTGTAATAGCCATCACAACCCAACATCCATTTCGACCTCCTTCTTCGGTGATTGGACCCAGTCTCTTCAGTTTAGGGTGCCTCCAGCCATTTTCCTCGGTCGTATGTACCACATAGAGGCCATAACATGTTTCAACCTCCTATAGGGAATAGAAACGGCTTGACACCTATCTCCAACCCCTACTATAGAGGAATGAATCCCTTCTTTGGGAAGATGATGTTGACCATCCCTGATTGGCATAGGTGATGGAATCCAACCACTGTGATTTTGGATGTCTCCCAAACTTGTAGTTTAGCACTAAAACATGTTACTTCCTCTCTACCCTATTCTCAGTAATGATAGTGTCAGCCCAACTCTAGGAAACCCCCTCCATTGTCCTTTTCTCCCAACTCACATGTTTGTGCCAGGTTCGATAGAGTGTTCCAGAGTTGACAGGAACAAGGAAGACTAATAGTCAACCTCAAGTAAAGACTATAGGAGGCAACTTGAGTGTACCCTCTCATATGCGGCGGAAAGTGGAAGAAAAGGTGAAGATATCTACTCCTTGCAATGACAAAGGGTTTCAAATGGTGAGGTATAAGAACATATCCACTCCCCCTAAACTCACTTCAAAGACTAATCTCTATATCAAGAGAAGTTCTCTAAAAATAGCTACTGTTCAAAATTAATGAAATTGGAGATGAAAATGTCTTCAGTACTGTGACTGGTAGGGCTCTAGACAATGTTGTTCCTAATGGCTGGCTGTCTGGGCATCTTCTCCTAGAATGTTTGAGGTTTGAACAGACTTACACCAGGAGAATATTAAGGATAGTCTTGTTAATGAATGATGTCCAATTTCATTATAGAAATGAAGATTAAATATAAAAAGACAAAGTCATGAATAATATATGGCCTAACAAAATGTGGACTTCAAATCATGCTTCTCATCCTCTTAGAAGGGTTATTGTTCTTTAGGACAATGATGTTATTGATCTTAAGATGGTCCAAGAGAGTGATCAATTCGTACATTGTTCAATTTTCTATTATCATACTCACTTCTATGCTACTACTATATGTGGGAAGAATGAAAAGAAGAAAAGGAAATCTTTGTGAACTGATCTTAAAAGAATCTATACAAGGAATAATCCCATTTTTTTTGGAAACTATAATGGTATTCATTTTTTAGGAGATAAAAAAGTTAAAGGCTTCTATTCTTTTTCTACTATAAGAGATGTCAATGATGTTATTTTAGACTTAAGTGTTATTGTATTAAACATGAAGGGCCCTATGTTTACAAGGAATAATAGATGAAAGGGGAAGGATGTCATTCTATCTAGAATTGATTAGTGTTTCTATAATGTAGAGTTTTATAATGGTTATCAAGAAGATTGTGGAGAAGTCATTAAACTATTGTTAGTGATCATAAACATCTGGCTATATCATTCAGTAGTAAGTTAAGAAGGAAGAAAAGTTACTTCAAATTTATAAATGCCTGGATGAAACGGGATGATTTACTGGATATTGTTGAACAATCTTGGAACCTAGAGGTGGAAGTAAACCCTATGTGTAGGGTGATATCTAATCTAAAGAATGTTAAAGCCAAACTAACTAAATGGAATAAAGAAAACATTGAAAATCTTGGTGATAATGCTAAAGCTTCTAAATTTGATGTGATCAAAGCTCAAAATGAAGTTGATTGTTTTCCTGATACTGAGGAGTTGAGAGACATTGTTGATGAAAAAATTAAAATATCTATTACGATTGTTGAAGCTGAGGAATCCTATGCCAAACAAAATTCTAGAGAAAATTTCCGGAAGCTTGGAGATAAAAAAAAAGCTTTTTCTATAACTCAGTCAAAGCTAGAGCTGACTGAAACAGTATCAAAGTTCTTGTGATTGATAATGTCATGACCTATGATGTAAAATACATCAATCAACATATTTTGGAGTACTAAAATCAACTCTTTAATAAATAAATGGGAGAAAATGTTGATCAAAATATATGGAATGGAGATTGGTCTATGCAGACTCTTGATAATGAACAAGTCTGATCTCTAAATGTTGTTGTTACAAATAATGAAATTTACAAGGTCATCAAAGAAGTAGAGGGGGAGAAAGCTCCTGGTCGGGATGGATTTAATGGTCACTTTTATAAAAAAAAACTTGGCATATCATTGGCCTTTTCATGGTTGCAGTCCAAAACTTATTTAGAAGTGCCAAGATGATTCGAGAGTTGAAAAAGTTGTATATTACTCTCATCCCAAAGATTAAAGGTTTTATATATAAAGGATTGGAGATTGATTGTAACAATCTCAATTTTGAAAAACCTCCAATTAATGAAGGCTAAAATGATGAGAGCTATTATCTACAATTTTACCCAACGATCCAAATTGTAATAAAACAATATATAATAGCAAATAACTTCATTCATTTAAAAAAATGTTTATAAGAGCTTATATGAACTTTCTATCATTAGAATTGTACATCTTAGAAGAAATAACTAGCTAATCCTCCTTTTAGCTATTTACTGCCTCCACATAATTTCCATCTTTATCTTCATGTCCTTTATCATGTATATCAGTTTATACCTAAAAGGGCATGAAACAAATATATGATCAATATATTGCCATACTGGTATGTGGGGTGCATCCAAAAGTGTGAAAGTATTATAAAAACATATATCCAATAAATTATTTGTGAATATGAGTTGGCATCTTCCTTATAATATTTCTTTAAGTGATACTCATAGGGCTATTATGGTTGAATAAAAAGTAAATAAAAAACAAACAATTTAATTGTGAAATCCTTGAGGAAACCCCCAAAAATCTTGGACAAATTAAAGCGGTTAATCATAGGCATAACCATGTACCTTGATGGTGAGCCATGTATGTTATGCAAACTTTCTCTAAGCATATTATCCAATCAAGCAGGCAAATCAAGCAATCTACATGTATGTAAACCCTAAAGTGTCACCAATCATAATAATCACATTACATCCTACTCTATCCTAAACTCGGGTTTAGGTTTCCTTGTTATTGAGTTATCATTAGGGAAATGTTGGATTCTCCAATTACCATGTTCATTTATTGTAACTTAAGAACCCTAATTCATATTAGGTGTTGCCATGATTATCATGTCTTACCTATTATAACATCATCAATAATTTTTATCATATTATGTGCATTAACAAATCATGATCTTTAATCCCTAATTCTTCAAATGCATAATTATTCACATAAGAAAACCTAAATACTCCTCATTATTATCATGGTCATCTTGAATTCTCATCTTATCCAATATTATCAGTTATTATGGCAAAAGAATCATTTTTGACTTATTCAAACATCTTATTACACAAATTTAGGGTTTAAACAAATTAATGACAACTTAAATTCATATTTGCATTATTTTTGGAATTGTAAGCATAATTAGGTTCTAAAACTAATTTATTTAGATGATCTCCTCAATTTTCAGATAAAATTTATATATAATTTTTCCATATTTGGATATTCCTAGCTATTTCTATGATTTAATCATAATATCTCTATATAACTTAATCATAATGCCATGTGGCATCTTCTATTGGTCCGCCCACTATGACACTGGTTAAGAGTGGGGGAGGTTTGTTTCACTCCTGGATTGTCTTTTAGACCAGCCCACATATTCTTTTCCCATTTGGGTCGTCGACTGGTCACCAAACCCAGATAGGGTTCTTGACTGCCGTCCTCATCTCCGTGCGAGAACCCTATGCATGACTCGGGCATTGTGTCGACATCATCCTTTAATGCTCGTCCTTTGGAAAGAGGGTCTACCAACCACTGGCATCATTATTTTCTAGTTCTATGATTCCATGGATGATAACTAGTGACCCTCTCTCTCCCTCAATCACTTCTTTGTCTCCCTCTTTTCCTCAGTGCATCTTGAAAGTGAGAGGAGGTTTCAAGTCATCTTCTATCAACCCCCTGGCACCATAGATCCAAGGTGGTCAAAAGTCTTGTGCACTGCCAGTTGTAGCCTTTCCAGATCATCGCCAGCCTCCCATCACTAGACTAGACTCAGACCTCCAAGATCCAACCATCAAACTTGGTGTAGCCCCCACTTCATTGAAGGTGATCGACCATGACCCAAACCAAGTCCTATGCTACTTCGGGTTGCAGGGAATAAAGTAGCAGGCTTGAAGTATGATCTTTACCAAGTTTCCTACCTGCTTCACAAGGGTTGGGAAGGGGAAGATCTCAGAAAATCTTCCCCCTACTTCCCATGCACTGGAAACCATCGAAGGGGCTCTATCATGCCCTACTTTATCGATAAGATGATGGATCAGTGACCCTCCTTCATCTATGAATGTCTATGGATCAAACAACATCCTGTCCAGTATGGTTTCCCTAGCCTAGTGCAGCACTAAGAAGGTCAAGACTAGGAGAGGATGACTGGGAGGACTACGCGTGAAGTTAGGGTTAAGGAAACCATAGTTAAGGGAGGAATATGACTTAGCGGGGAATGTGTATCCCTTGAGATGGGTGGTCACCCTTACATATACGATCTTCATAGGGATCTCCTCTCCTTTGTATTTGTGACATCCTTGAAATTTGTAGATTTCAAGCCTAAATGAATAACAAGGAAGAGGATTGAGGGACCTTGGATGATGATTCCAAACCCTAGACTCATATTAAATGTTTAATTTAAGGAAATAATATGTTTTTCACATATGTGTTCATATGAGGCTAATGTAAGATGCAATTATTATCAGATCCTTAAATTGGTGATCAGGAATGTAATTAAGCTCATGGAACCTTTGGAAGGCTTAAGATGTGATTCATGGGCCTTAGGGACTCGTTCCAGCCCAATTGGGCAAATTAATTAGGGCTTACCAATGAGTCCCTAGGATATGAAATTGAATATCTCTTATCTTGTGATTATAATAAGTATTTAAGATGTTTTTTGTCAAAAGACAATCTCGTTAAAGGGTAACCTATGAAAATCCAAGATAAAGTAAGTTATCAAGTAACCTAGGTAATTAATTAAGTAATTATTTGGTTATTACTTGGAAAGTAAGTTTGATGTTATTATCCTACTTTTTAGGCCTAATCTATTGAGTTTGAGAGGATAACAAGAAAAGGAAGTTTACCCCAAGATTTAGGAGAATGAGGTGTTATATAAAAACCAGGACAATTATTTACCATATGTGGGGTTTTATCAATAGAATGCTTCTTTCTTTGAAGGAAAAAATCTAGTATAGATTGTGTGTAATAGGGGAGGGGGAAATCATCCCCACCATCAAACTCTACTGAGGATAGGAGTCCTAAATCCTTAAAATATTAATCTCATAGCCTCCTACAACTCCCTAGAGTTCTTCTCATTGTAAAAGCTGAGCAAGATGTAGAGGGGTCCACATTTATATGAATCCTGATGGGAGTTAACTCCTCACCAGTCTATAGAATCCTATGGAGCCTCAGGTGCTAACTAGATGTCCCTATAAAGCCTGACTACCCTGTGTCCCTAGAGGGGACCTATCCTGGTCACGAGCTACGTCTTTAGGGAAGAGCACTTGGTCTAGCCAGGTCCAAGCTCGCCACTGATAGCAGGAGGCTGATCAAGAACAGGACCTCGGCTCGGCCTTACATCCTGTCAACCCTAGAGGAGGTGTGCAAGAGGATCCCAGATTGAGCATCAACTTGTGGAGAGTAGATGTGTAGGGTACGCTGAGTAAGTGTTTGGTACAAGCCAGCGTCCAAGGAAGGTAGTGTTGCATGAAGGGTAGTAAGGCAAGCGGTCTTGCAACCATGTGTAATAGAGAGGAGTAGTTGTCGAGCATTGTGTGTCTGCATGGGGGAGGCAACAATAGTCATGAGCATTGCTGGAGAGGAGGATGGACAACAGTGGTGTTGAGGGCGTCGCATCGGGGGTGCTATGTCGGAGACTCTGTATTGAGGGCATCGCGCCAGGGGGTGTTGTGTTGGGGACGCTTTGTCGAGGATGTGGTGTCACAACCATTGTGTCAAAGTTGAGTCACAGATGTTGCGTTCCAGGCATTGTGTCCAGACGTTGGGTTGGAGATGCTACATCGGTGTGGATTAGCAATGAGGCATGTTATGTTGACAGGGCGTTACATGATTGATCCAAAATAGTTAATCTTGCAAATAATGTAGTTAATTAATGGTAGGTCGGATGGTAATGAATTTATATATGAAATCACTCAGAAAAACATTTAGAATCTGAATATAGTAGTTTTGTGGACTAATTATGCTTCATGTTCCAAAAGTGTATGCAATACATGTTTTTATGTGAATAATATAAAGGACAGACCTAGATTCCTTTAATATGATGTTTAATTAAGTAGATCCATTTATTTTGAGATAATATCTGAACTTGTCATGTCTATTGAGGAAATCCTTGATGATGATGAATAATTGATGTTTCTAGATTAATAATCATGAACATGCATATTTAGGGTTTTGAAACCAATGTGGACATCTTGCTATGATCTTAATGCAAGTAATATGATCTAGGTATCATGGATAACCTAATATGCTCAAGATGATGATTAGTGTTTCGCCTAATATGCATAACTAAAGGTTGTAATCTTAGAAATCATGACATGATGGAATTAGGTTTTGTGACCCTTATCCCTAGTCTAAGACATGAGGTAACCCTAAACCCTAGTAAAGGATCGAATCTATATCTTACTAATATAATGTGAATGTGTAATGACACATATGTAGTATGCCTATTTTAGATAATGTTGATTGAATGATTTGTTGCTTGCATGTTTGGATCCACTCTAAAAGTACATCATATATTCTACATATTTTCTACAATGAAATAAGGTATGTGGTTATGATTTTGAATATATGTATCAATTTCTGAGTGTGTCAAGGTTTTCTTGATGAGATTGAACACATGATAATTGATTTCTTGTTTATGTACTTCATGCAAATTATAAAGTCCCTGTGAGTACCATGAAAGGTAAATAATGATATTTTGAACCCTGGGTTAGACTGATGTTAAGGGTAATACACATGAGTCTAAAGATGGACAGTGGATACTTGTGAGATAGTAGACCAAATACGGGTTAGAATATGAAAACAAATTAATGTTCTTATGTTCAAGTAAAAGATGTTTGATTATATGTATACTTGTGATTATTAGATGAACCTGTGTACCAGTATGAAAATATACTGACCGTGTATTTGTTGAACGACGTTTTAGGTATCAGATATACTTGATTCGTGGACATGAGGTTACAAATGAAAGATGTTGAAGAAACTAAAGTTATCAATGAAGGTTTAGACATAGCGGTATATCATCACACATGTACAAGTTAATTCTTTCTAAAATTTATGTAACTCCTCAGAGGAGCTTTTTATGCAAACATGTAAATTTTTGTTCATTAATGGAAATTGTTTAATATTTTGTATTATTTGTTGAATCTGATCCTGGAATTTATGAGTAATGATCTGAGACTTTAAGGTCTTTTAGACACTGAAAAGCATGGGTCGTTATAGTAGTTTCTTCCCTTCTAACTCTAATTACTTTCCACTTCATCACACCCTTCATTACATTGCTTATTTTTAGTGTTTCTTTTTCTTTTCTTCCCTACTAAACTCTCCCTTTCTCATGATTTTGGCAAAACATTTATGGGAAGTTTGTATAATTGTTTATGGAACATATTTAATAGTCTCTTAATATGGTAACAAATATATGTCCACATATATTCTCCATGTATACCAAATTTTACTTAATTAAGACACAAAAGGCATAAAGTAAAGCACATCACTGCATGATAATTTATTGGCTAATTTTATCATAAATTGTAGACCATTCCTTTCTCTATCTCTTTGTTATATCCTTCAATACCATTATCTTCGTTCCATGGCAACCCATAAAAAACCTTTCTCGGTTATATTTAGTGATTTGGTTTTATTGAGATGCCTTTCATATGCAAAACTTGCTCCTTTTGACATTACTTTAAAAATGTCATTATTTTGTTGAATATCATCTTTTTCCCAACATCTTGAGTTTTCTTCCTTTCTATTATTATTTACAAGTTAAGATAAAGTATTCTCATTTGATTCCTTAACCACTGTGTTGTCAATCTTGACTAGATAATTATCCTTTAATTTCCTAAAACACCACATATTTTATTTTCTTTTGGCAACTTTGCATATTATCTTTTATTTCAGGTATGCAATATTCCAACAAGTAGTCATCATTAATTCATGTACAAATTCCTTTACATAACTTGTGCCACAAGCACCCATGGCACAATGATGATTATAATTATTATTCTATTAATAATACCATTGTTGAAAAAGTTATTTATCAGACTCTGACTTTATATTTATGTAATTTAGTTTCACCAAAATTGAGGATATAACATTCACCCCTCCTTAAAAGAATTTTGTCCCCAAAATTTTAACTTAGTAAGGTGAAGTGAATGACAACTCATCTTAGTTTCAAACCTTAGGGTTAACAACCCTTCTCAACTTATCTTTAACATCATTCATTGATATGCAAACTCGTCTCACTATTACTAAGATTTATAGTTGATTTCAATTCACGATATTTCCCATCCTTAGTATTTACATTATATCACCTCGTAATGATTACATTATCGATTGTGATCTCAACTTAACTTAGTGATTACCATCTCACCTAGGTCGTAACCTATTATTCATTAACTTTCACATAAGGGTGAGTTAACACCTCCAACCTTGGATCAATTCATTAAGTCAAACTTAAGGTATTAATTCTCATATGTCAATTTTTAAGCATAATGTGTGTCTATCCAATCTATCTCCCTCATAATAAGATTAATTAAGCATTTGGATGAAGTACAAAAACAAAGTTCATCACATTCCAAGAGTAGAGATGCTTCCTTCACACATCATCCTTTAATTTCATATTTAGGTTGAATCATTCTCAACACGACTCTAAACCATACTACTTTTTAGTTCTACAATATCTTAT
This sequence comes from Alisma plantago-aquatica, assembly GCA_963693085.1. NCBI lineage: Eukaryota > Viridiplantae > Streptophyta > Magnoliopsida > Alismatales > Alismataceae > Alisma > Alisma plantago-aquatica. Next base: position 1,328,138,248 of record OY856410.1, on the reverse strand, counting down.
CATTAAGTAAAGTGCTTTTCTCACTCTTGAGTTTTACATAACTCCTTTCATTATTACATGAATTCTTATATCTTTTACATTTTCACCTCGGGTATTATGAGCCTTAGCCACTTACTTGAGGTCTATAGGGGTATAGGTACATTTATAGTGATCTCTTCCTTATGCATCTAGGGAGTGCCTCTCACATTCACCCACTGGGGAACATGAACATCATCAAGGTGGCCAATTTGCAGAGACATGGGCCTCTAGAAAATGTGGTTGTTACGTCTCGACCAAATGGTCTTGTGCATTCTGGGAACAATCAACTCCTAATCCCATGGGTCTATTTACCCTTAATACTACCTACTTGACATTACAATTAACTTAGGTCTCTATCCTTCCCAAGGGTTTATCGATAGCATATTATTTTCATATGTAATTCTTTAAACCAGATTCCTCCATCTCTTATGATTGTCATTATTAACTTTATATTCCTTTACTGGGCTCATGGAAACTTTCTTTTCCGGGCTCAGTCTCATACGGTCAACCACTTACATAGTGACTTCTCCTCATGTTCCTCAGAGATGAAATACTTGGGTTGAAGGAATCATACTCAGTATATGTTCTTTAAATTGATTTAGTTAACTTACCTTTATAGAGAAGGTCCTAACCTAGGGTGTCTTCTTGGCTCAAAGGAGGTTACGCTTCTAAAGTCACAACTCGACCCTATAGGTCTAGGATTTTTCCTCCCCCATAGATCCTTTTCCCACTCTTTGGTTGACCCACCCTAGGTTAGACACCAACCCTAAAAGTTGAACTAAGAACTTCATATTATCATCTTTTTATGCAACCTGAATAAGAATTGTTTGTTTAACCTCGCCACCCTTATCCTCTTTCCTCAATGGTGTGCCCTCTCTAAGGGGAGCCTCTTTATGAGGACCCTCTCTAACGGATTTTTTCCCCACAGTGGACAATTCACAATCTTCCCTCACCCAGACCTAGTTGTATTCATGGGCCATCCTATCCAGGCCTAGTTGCTGGCGGTTATCCTTTTCGGGCCTAATCACTCGTTATTCATAGGCCATCGTTTTTGGGCCAGTCATGTGGTGATCATCCTTTTTAGGCTTGTTCACTAGTCATCCCCATGATGACATTATTCACCCCATGCTCATTAACTCACCAGAGATCGATATAGGGTTTGAGAAGGTTACATCCATAAATGCATTATTCACTGGTTGCTTATGTTTCTTAAAACTTTTCTCATTAATGCCTTATTACACATGCACACATCCATGGGATACGGAGTCACATAACTCATTTACTTATATTTTCCTTATTAATTTTCTAGGTTCATATGGGTGGTGTTCTATATCACCATACTACTCTCATTTCTTATGATTAGGGTTTTAAGGTTAGGGTTAGGGACTATACCCTACCTATTAGAGTTTCCAAGTCCCTTGACCCCCTAAAGTTTTCCTAACTCAACCCTAATTTCATCTACGGTTTACCCTTACAACACATGAACCTTTCTTTCTTTACCTTAACATCATTTTTACCTTATCTATATATTATTATTTCACATTTCATGTACATTACAATTTCCACATTACATTCACATTACATGTACATTTGATTTTATATTACATGTGCATCTTACTTCCACATTACATCTTATTAATCAGCAAAGAATCCCTTAATCCTACTTCTCAAAAACCCTAACTTGAGATGAGGAGAGAAGTTCCTTTAAAGGTTTATTAAGAAAGAGGATGAATTAAGATGAGAAGAAAACCTAAAGGTGTTTTACTTCTGGAAAAATCATCTGACTTTATCAAGGAAGGTTGCACAGGCCTGGAGTCCTCGTAAGATGAGTAGAAGTGAGGATGAAACTTTGCCATCCCCAATGTGGTGGTATGTTCTAGACACCATTGTCTTTAGAAAATTCCCTAATAATTCCCTCTTATTTCTACATATTACTTGGAATTATAAACTATTAAATATTATTTCAAAAATCTTGTGCTTTGATACCAAATGTAATGACCTCACTTTTCAACAACCTCCAATTAAGGAAAGCCAAAAAGATGAGAGCCATTATCGACAATTCACCCAAGGATCTAAAATTTATCAAACAATATAAAATATCAAATAATTTCAGTCATTTCAAAAATTGTTTACAAGACCCTTACATGAACTTTCTATCATTAGAATTGTACATCTAAGAAGAAATAACTGACTAATCCTCCTTTTATTTCTTTACTGCCTTCACATAATTTCCATCTTTATCTTCATGTCCTATATCATGTATATCAGTTTATATCTAAAAGGGGGTGAAACAAATACACGATCAGTATGTTGCCATACTGGTACATGGTGTGCATCAAAAAGTGTGCAAGTATAATAACAACATATAATCAGTCAATTACTTGTGAATATTGACTGGCATCTTCTTTTTATAATCTTTGTTTAAGTGATGCACATAGTGTCATTATGGTTGAACAGAAAGTACATAACCAACCAACAAATTAACTGACCAATCCTCAAGGAAACCCCTGAAAATTGTCAGCAAACTAACGTGGTTAATCATAGGTGTAACCCCTTACCTTGATGGTAAGCCATGAAGATTATGTAAACATTCTCTAAGCATATGATCTAATCAAGTAGGCAAATCAAGCAATCTACATAAATGTAAATCCTAAAGTGTCAACAATCATATTAATCACATTAAATCCTACTCGGTCCTAAACTAGGATTTAGGTTTCCTTGTTATCCAGTTATCATTAGGGTTATATTTGATACTCCAATTCCCATGTTTATTGATTTAATAACTTCAGAACCCTAATTCATATTAGGTGTTGCCATGATTATCAAATCTTCCCTATTATAACATCATAAGAACTTTTTATCAGATTATGTGCATTACAAATCATGATCTTTAATCCCTAATTCTTTAGATGCATAATTATTCACTTCAAAACCCTAACTACTCCACTATTATCATGGTCACCTTGATTTCTCATTTTGTCCAATATTAATAGTTATTATGGCAAAACAATCATTTTTAACATATTCAAACATCTTATTACACAAATTTAGGGTTTAAACACATTAATTACCACTTAAAACTCATATTTGCACTACTTTGGAATTGTAAGCATGATTAGGTTTTAAAACTAATTTATTTAGATTCCCCTCATTTTTTGATAAAACTGATATATAATTTTGTCATATTCAGATATTCCTAGCTATTTTTATGATTTAATCAAAATATCACTATATACTTTGATTATAACGCCATGTGGTGTCTCCTTATTGGTATGCCCACCACAACACCGGTTAAGAGTGGGGGAGTTGTGGTTCACTCTTGATTTTCGTTTTGGACTGGCTCACATTTACTTTTCCTAGTTGGGTCATTGACTGGCAACTGAACCCCAGTCAGGTTCTTGTCTATCATCCTCGTCTCCATGTGAGAACCCTCTACGCGACCCTGATGCTGCACCGGCATCATCCTTTGATGCTCTTCCTCTAATAGGTAGGTCCACAAACCACTTGTTGTTTTCTAGTTCCCCACTTCCATGGACTACCACGAGTGTCCCTCTCTCTCCCTTGGTCATTTCTCTATCTCCATCTTTTTCCCAATGCATCTGGCAAGACAGACGAGGTTTCAAGTCATCTTATGTCAACCCCGAGCACCATGGACCCAAGGTGGTCGATAGTCATGTGAGCTTCTAGTCGCAACCCTTTCCAGCTCATCATCAGACTCCTGTCACCAATCCAGACTCTGACTTCCAAGATCTAACCACCAACATTGTCAAAGTTGGTGAAGCCCCGGCTTCATCGAATGTGATCGACCATGACCCAAACAAGTCCCATGTTGATGTCAGTTGTGGGGAATAAAGTAGCATACAAGAAGGGTAATTTCTACCGAGTTACCCCCCCCCCCTCCTTCATGAGGGTTGGGAAGGGGAAGACCATATGAAATCTTCGGTCTACTTCCTATGCACTGGAAACCATTGAAGGGGCTCTAACACACCCTACTTTACCATGTAGATGATGAATTAGTGTCCGCCTTCATCCATGAACATCTTTGGATCAAAGAATAGAATGTCCAGAATGGTTTCCCTAGACTAGTGCAGTGTTGATAAGGTCGAGTGTGACATCCCTAGATTTTCTAAAATTTAATCTGATGTGTGATGTCTGAATTGAAACCTCATCTCAGTGAGAATCCCAATTTAAACCCCACACACTAGGATAAGAAGAAGAAAATAAGGGAGTTAGAACAAAACAATCGTAGCACATGCTCATGAACAATAATAAAACTATACAACACAAGTTCACCATTCAACATATAATTACAACATGAATTGTTACAACATTTTATATTACATATTGAACAAAAAACTTTTACATATACATGTACTACCACTAAACAATAGGATCTTAAGACAATAGGTCCACCTGTACATCAACTCGCCACACAACTCTCAACTATTCTGGATCTTCAAGATCATATATCCACAACCAAAAAAAAGATTACATGTGTTACACATCAACACAATATTCAAGAATATTGTACTGAGTATACCAATGTGTATTTTTATATACCTCTCATTACTAAGCTTGGAAATAAGATAAGACTAATACTTGGCATTATAAAAAAATATAATAAAAAGCATATACTTGCATAAGGATGTTCATTAATAAAAGAGAACACATATTTTAAGCTCATTTTCCATTATATGTGAAGTTGATCAACCACATGCACTATTCTACCAAAGAGATTTGGTGCTCACATGTACTATTCTATCAAAGAGATTTAGTACTTTCATAAATGCTCTATTCTTCCAAAGAGATTTAGTGATATCATATAATGGATCAGATATCTTATGTTTCATGTGTTCACAGCCATAAGTAAATGAAAATCAAGCAAGGTATCATACAAGAACAATCATTTCATCCAATACCATATGCCAAGTATTTTGCTACACATATAATACAAGCATATTTTATTAATAAGACAAGTAAGAGGTAATGGTGTACCTTGAAAAATGAAAAACCTAATCAACATATATCCCTCTTGTCAACTATAACCTTGGTCAACCCTGATGAAGATAAGACCACACATATCACCGTCAGGTTCTCATCGTTTTAACCCTAGTTATGATCCATTTTAGGGTTTTCCTTAGGTCATTAGAATATTCCATCATTACTTGTATTCTCATCTTGGAGTTATCTTATTGATGTCATATTATAGATTATTGTCTCATTAATTGATAATCATGTTTCACATTATTATGTGCACATAATAATCATTGTCACATTCATTAGTCATATTAGGGGTTACATAACATGTATTAAGGGTCATCTTCATATAGCATGAATTATATGCATCTAACTGATATCAAAGTTTCATATTAACTTCCAGTTATATATATGAGGGTTATCCCTAAATTCCATCATTTATTGAGCTTGTATGTATTTATTTCAGTTTATATAGGGTTATTAGCTCTAATTAGCCATATGGAGAAAATTACATGATTTTGTGCATCATCATCATAATTACTGATGGATTTACTGACATATTATCATAATTTTAGGCCATCATTTGATATTGATTATCTATAAAAATAAGCATTTCACAACTTACATGATATCATTGAGATTAGTGAATTAAAATCCTAATATTATACTTTTATGATGTTCTACTCATTTTACTGAGAATGTTGGTACCTTCTTTGTATTTTTCTGACATCGTATGTGTTTACTATGAATTATACAAGATATGTAGATTTATGAATGGATTTATCTCTTTGGCCAATATTGTATTTCCATGTGGCTCCAGGGCTTGCAGCTCATTCCTCCTAGGCTCAGATTGAGCCAGTGGTTTACTAGATCTATAGCACGAATGGATTGGGCCAATCAGTTCTGAATTTGGTTTGGCTAACCCGCTCGTTCCTCTTTCTTTCTCATTCATACCATGATCTTTGGGCAGTGTGAGTCCTTGTCTCCTCTAGTTCATGGTGATGTAGCCACCACCCAAAAGGGTTTGCTCTGGCATGGAATCAGATGTTTGTTGATCCTCTTCGTCTTCTCCTTTCACAGCCAAAGCACTCACCTGGTCCCTCTCCATGCAACCGGCCATGAGGTTTGCTTGTGTTCTTGTCTCTCTCATGGAATGAGGGGCTCGCCACCACCAGATCAGACTACAGCTAAGAAAATGGAAAAACACACCCTACTCGACCTCGTACAGCTCTGAGGCTTCCGATAGCTCCTACAAACCTTCACAAACTCAACCACATCGTCCATTTGTGGTAGGAATTTTTAAGACCACCCTTTACAATGGTCTTCTTCCTCAACAAGATGGAGCTGGTCAATAATGGAAATGGCCAATGGAATACACAAAGCTATGTGCTATCAACCCCATTAGGCTCGCTCTTCCTTCTCCCTCTCTTATCTTCCTCCAAACTAGTCTCTACCTGTATATCCCCTTCCTCGTATAAACTATGTGTTACGGTGGAGAAGTGGAGAGGAGCGGGAGTTCAAACTCCCTGCTCAGATGGTTGTTTATCCAAAAAGTGGGGTCAAATGGAGGCTCGTACCAGTCTGAAGCCAACTTCCCAGTTGGAAATCTCGCTCACACCCAAGATTCACGAAGTGGTGGAGGACGTCGTGGCCTCGTCCTCCTCCCCACATTCTGAGTTATTACCCACAGGTAGGAGAAGAGTTACCTACCATCTGATCTTTAGATCCAAGGTTTGAAAAGAGCCCACACAGTCAATTCGTGGCTCATCACTTACTCAGGCCGCGTGACATCAGATTAAACCTATCTTACGTCTATAAATCCTCAATAATACACATCATTTCCCAAATTTCAAACCTTAATAACTTCCTCTAGGATACTCCAATTGCCACCAAATTTTAACCATAGATTTACTACCTCTCAAGCTACATTCTACTAAAATTTGGATACAAAACTCAGCTACTTGATCATTCAAGTAAATACTCTGAAAAGGCATGAACTTAGGGATCTTAATCATGATATAATTATCATTTGACATCCAAAATTTGACAAAACACTTGACACTACAACTAAAAATGAATGAATTTACTTATGTCATTGGACATTTAAGGATTCCAAAATTCCACTCCATCACATTGAGACTAGGAGAGGACGGATAGAAAGACTACATGCAAAGCTAGGGTTAAGGGAACCATAGTTAATAGAGGAAGATGGCATAGGGGGAGTGTGTATCTTCCGAGATGGCCATTCATCCTTATATATACAATATTCATAGGGTTCTTCTCTCCTTTTTAGTCATTTCCCTTCTAACACTAATTAATTTCCACTTCATCACACCCTTGATTACATGGATTATTTTTCGTATTTCCCTTTATTTTCTTTTGCTACTAAATTGATTATTTCTCACGATTTTGGCAAAGAATATATGGAAAGTTTGTATAATGGTCAATGGAACATATTTAATAGTCTCTTAATATAGAAACACATATATTTTCACATATATCCTCCAAGCATACCAATGTTTACGTAATTGATACACAAAATCCATAAAGGAAAGCACATCACTACATGATACTTTGTGGGATTATTTTATCATAAATTCTAGATCATTCCTTTCTTGATATCTTTGATATATCTTTTAATCCCATTATCCTCCTTCCATGGAAACCCATAAAAACCTTTCTCAATTCCATTTAGTGATTTAGTTTTATTAGGATGTCTTTCATATTCAAAATTTGCTCCTTTCAACATTACTTAAAACAATATCATTATCTCATGGAATATCCTCCTCCCAACTTCTAGAGTTTTCTTCCTTTACATTATTATTTACTAGTTAAGAAAAAAATATTCGCATTTGATGCCTTAACCTTGCATTGCCAATCATGACTAGATAATTATACTTTAATTTCCTAAAACACCACATATCTTATTTTCTTTTGGAAACTTCACATATTATCTTGTATAGTTATGCAATATTCCAACAAGTTGTTATCATTAATTCATGTACAAATTCCTATATTCAACTTGTACCACAAGAACCAATGTCACAATGGTGATTATAATGATTATTCCATTAATAATACCTTTGCATAAAATTATTTATCAAACCAACACTTTATATTTATATAATTCAATTTCACCAAAATTTAGGATATAACATTGATTGCCCTTGTATATTTCTTCTTAAAATCATTACTAAAGTGCTTTCTAATAGATTACAACCTATCCTATATGGTCTCATAAAAAAAACCAAGTATCCTTCGTTAAAGGTTGGAGTACTTTTGATGTTCTTCTTCTTACCAATGAATTGATGAGTTATCTAAAGAAGCCTTATTTGCAATCTAAGATGTGTATCAAGGATGACTTAGTTAAAGTATGTGATGTTGTAAGGTAGGATTTCATTATGGATATTCTTATCAAAATGAAATTCTTAAGATGTTGGGTCAACTAGATGTATACTAATATGACCACAAGTAGCTATTGTGTCCTCATCAACAGAAAACCTTCTGATGGTATTTTCCACTCTAATGACATTCACTAAGGGGATCTTATTGCTCCATATATTTTTTTACTATCTATGGAGGGTCTTACAACTATCATGAGAGATGATGTTAGTAAGATGAATTTAAATCCCATCAGGAATTCTAATATACATGTATATCATCTTCCTTTTGCTGATGATCTTATGTTTTTGTGGAAGTTGATACTTCTAATTCTATGTCTATCAAGGATATCATCTATACATTTGGAGAAATATCTAGACTTCAAATTAATCCTTCCAAGAGTCATGTTTCCTACAGTCTTGGTGCTAATAGTAATACTATTTCAGGTATTCTAAATATTACAACTAGCACTTTTCCTGTGAGGTATCTCATCTTACCTCTTTTCTGTGGCAATCTGTGCAAGTCCCATTGAGTTTCAATTATTGATAAGATAAAAAAAAATGGAAAGGTTGGAAGCATAAGTGTCTATTTTTTTAGGTAGAGTATAATTGGCAGTCTCAACCCTTATGCCCCTTCATATTTTTTGGTCATCAAATTTTGTTTTACATGCTTCAGTTATGGATGAAATTAGAAGATTTTTTTGAAATTTCATTTGGGGGTGTGGATATGTAGAAAAAGATACATTATGTCGATTTGAATAAGATGTGTACACATAAAATGGAAGGCGGTCTGGGTATTATATGAATCATGGATATGAATGGTGTTGGCATTATTTGAAATGTTTGGAATATTGCTAGTAAGAAGGACTTGTTGTGGGTTCGTTGGATTAATGGCAAGTATATAACAAATTACTCTTTTTTGTCTATTCAAAATGATCCAAATGGATCACTAGTACATTTTTGACATCTAATGTCACTTTACCAAACATCAGTTCCACTGACAAACTGACATTATAGACCCTACAATATCAGTTGTATAGCATAAACATCACCATTGATCAAGTCCTAATGATTTAGAAAAAACATGGGTACCACTTTCTTATTAACGTCAGTTAAGATTTAACAAAACCAACATCTAAACTAACCCGCTAAATAAATTTTTTTAGTGGAAAATATTTGCCTCTAAAAAGTTTAAGATACAAGTTGGTTCTTAGGGAACCGACAACAGACACTTTCGTGCATAACAAAATTTTCCTTCAAAATACTTCTAGTGTCAGTTTGTTCTCCACAAAACCATCATTGATTCATAGAAAAATCCATGAAAAGTTTCATAGTAGATGTCATTTTTTGTCAAAAAAATGACAAATAAGATTTCACACCATGTCCCAATGAAAATATCCCCCCCCCCCAAATTATTTCTAAGTCATCGATTTTTTATACAAAACCTATAACTCAGTCCCCTTGCTAAGGCAGGTTTTTTTTTGTTTGGACATAGACTTTGTCATCAGTTTCTAGTCCAAAACCAATGTCTAAGTGCTTACTTAGTCGTCATTTTTCACAATAGAAACAAACAACTAAGTCCCCTTATTGAGGTCTATTGTTTGTTAGGATAAGGAGTTAGTCGTAAGTTTGTAATTAGTGAAACTGACGACTAAGTGCTAATGATATTGTCAGTTTGTCCTACTAACCAATGACTATGTCCCCTTACTAAGGTCTACTTTTTTGTTCGGATAAGAAGTTAGTGATTAGTTATAGTTAGTGTAACTGACGACTAAGAACTTATTTGTTAGTTTTTTCCAAAAACTAAAGACTATGATCCACTTTATAGAACTCATGAATTTTCATTCCCCCATTCTCTATTTCATCACTCCCCTGATACCTAGCACCCACAAAATTTCTACCCCATTACATACCGAAGAGATGCTCTCTGCCGTCATTTTTGCTACTCTTCGTCACTGCTACTTCTAGTCTTTACTGCCTCCTCCATAGCTTCAATCATCTTCCTCCATTTCCGGTGAGAAGCTTGGGCCGCCAACCACTAGCCACCTGGTTCACAGAGCCTACATGACACCTTAACCTTCATAGAGTTTCTGCCACCGTCTTCCTCCCATATCCATCGACCAAACCAGCCATCGCGGCACTAGACAGGCATCTCACATGCTTCCTCTGACTTCCTCTCATCTCCGCCAACCAAACCAGCCATCACTACGCCAAATAGGCATCTCACCCGCCCCACCACCATCAGCACTCCATGTAGTTTTCTTTTTTTTAATTTTGTACATGTAATTGTTGATTTGTTATGAAAATGCATATATTACATTTAGGCCATTAATTTCACATTGTATTATGATTGGCTATAAAAATTCATGTATTATGTATTATGCTATGTCATTAAATTCTAGTTTTATATCTAACTACAATTTATGATTATGTTTAGTAAGAATGAATGATTAATGGTATTTCACATTTGATTGATGATAAAAATTCCTAACGATAAATCAGTTAGTTCTTGATGATACATTGATTCATAATATTTCTTAAATTATATGAGGTCAAAAGACTTCTCAAATTGAATGATGAAATGTAACTAGGGTTTCAATTTGGAATTGGAAAAACTATTTGGGAACTATTCAATTATGAAAATAAGTTCTTGTATATTAGGGTGCATTCATTAATTTGAATATGTGATGTTTCTAAGATATACCATGTCTTAATGAACCTTAAATATGTGATGTTTCTGAGATCTACCAAGTCTTGGTGTTTCTATGATCTACCATGTCTTGATGAACCTTAACCTTGCTTTCCCTATTATCTGTTGGGCTAGAAACATGTCTGAGATTTACTCATTAGGAGTAAATCTTGGATAGTCTTTGGTTTTGGACTATTCATGAACACTTAATCTCACTTAAGATGTAAGTGTATAATTTATATTCAGTTTTCAATACGTTTTGTCAGCACTTCCCCGTTAGTTCTCTGAGTACATATGTTGGTGTACATTTGCCCATCTATATCGGTGTACTTGGAGAATTGCGGGAAAATGCTGCCAAAATTTTCTTGAAAATCGAATGCACATTATACACTTACTAGTGAGATTAGGTGTTCAAGAATGGGATAGGTGGTGCATACATTTATTATTTAACCGTAAACCCTTATCCCTAAATCCAAATTATAAACCCTAATTTGTAATCCCTAAACTCTAATCATGTAAACCCTAAATCCTAATACTTGTTTTTCTTTAATCATGAAATGGATAGATCATGGATGTCCATTCCAAATCATTGCACCCCGAAGTTTATTACTGCTCTTGTGAAATTTATAAGATTTGCAAAGGAACATAGGAAACAACCTGGAGATAGGTCTTATTATCCATGTAAGAATTGTAGTAACAACTTGAAAGTCGACACTATTGATCAAATCAAAAGTTATGTCATGTGCAACGGGATTGTACATGACTATATAGAATGGTACATGCATGTAGATATTCCAACAATGAGATAAGTAGATTTCAATAATAGTGCTTATGTAAAAGAATAAATTATCATCGATGATTTCGATGTGAATGCACCGATTCTGATAGACATGGTCGATGCGATGCTATATAGTTGTGGGGTAGAGCACAATGGTCCACTTTCCATATTTAGAAACATTATGTATGATGTTGAAAGACCATTATACTTAGGTTGTACTAAGTTTTCAAAGTTGAGTTTTGTGTTGATATTATAAACTTTGAATTCTAACAATAGATGGAGTGACAAAAGTTTCACGTCATTATTGTCTTTGTTGAAAGAAATTCTTCCTAAAGACAACAACCTTTCAATCTCAACATACAAATTGAAGAAAATGTTGTGCCCAATTGGAACGAAGGCTAAGAAGATACATGTATGCCCAAATGGTTGTGTATTATTTCAAAAGGACTATGTCGATTTGAAATAGTCTAAAACGTGGGGCATCAAGGTATAAAATGTCAACATCGGGGAAGTCCAAAACTGACTCTCCTGCCAAGGTGATGTGGTATCTACCTATAATATGACGGTTTAAATGCTTGTTTGCCAATACCAAGGATGTAGAGAATTTAAGGTAGCATGCAGAGGTAAAGAAAAATAATGATGGGATCCTATGACATGTGTTTGATTCCCCATAGAGGAATAAGATTGATTTATTTTACCCTGAATTTGGTGAAGAAGTAAGGAATCTAAGACTTAGATTTTTCACTGATGGGATGAATGCATATGATTCATTGAGCAGCCAATATAGTGCTTGGCTTGTTATGATTATTATATACAATCTTTCTCCCTAGTTATGTATGAAAAATAAGTACATCATGCTTTCATTGTTGATATCAGGCCCTAAACAACCTGGCTATGATATTGATGTTTATCTTAAACATCTGATCACTACTACAGAAACGGACTTTTGCGTCGGTCGTTTAACCCCATTTGGCGTCGGTTTCTGACCGACGCCTATGTGGGCGCCGCTAAAGGTCGAACACTTCGGCGTCGGTTTTTTAACCGACGCCTATATTCCATATAGGCGTCGGTCTTTTGGTATATAACCGACACCAAAAGTGTTCGCGCCACAAAAAACGGCATCATCTAGGGCACTTTCTGCGTCGGTTATTTACTAAACAACCGACGCCTATATGGAATATAGCGTCGGTCTTTTAGTAGATAACCGACGCATAAAGTGCCCTAGATGATGCCATTTTTTGTGGCGCGAACACTTTTGGCGTCGGTTATATACCAAAAGACCGACGCCTATAGGTTAAATAGGCGTCGGTTTGATATGAATATCCGACGCCATTTCCAGGACTGCTTTGGCCACATCAGGCGTCGGTTTATTGAAAAAAACCGACGCTGTAGGTCTTTCCTGACGGTTTTCTATAAATAACCGACGCCTATTTATATTTTTTTTTTCATATCAGTTTGTAGGCCTGCTGTGGCTGGTCAGCAGGATGAGAACCTACAGTTCAGTTTTCTGAACTGCAGGTTTCCGACATCCATTGATATCAGCCTACAAACAGGCCGCAAACCTGCAAAAGTCACAAGCAAAATTCTACACAAGTACATACATTCAGACATCAATTCAATTCTCACATTCACACATATAGAAACATTCAAATACATGTATTAACATTCAGAAATATTCATTTACATAGTATCATTCATTATCGCTATCAACATCCCAATTATATCTTACAGTTGCCACTGCTTGTATGGCTTTTGCCCATTCTTCTCTTACTTCATTTAATGCTTCCATCGTATATGGAGCATGTATATTTTTTAAACGTTTACCTGTAGTGTTGTCAGTTTTAAACACCTGCAAAGAGAATGATGTATATATATAAGTAATAATATAAAAATAATATAAGATTGATATATTGCATACTAACTAATGAGACTATATATAATACCTCATGTATGGTATCGATGTCCAATGCGGCATATTTGATAATCATCTGCATAAATCGCATCACATAGTATGCGCATGCCCAGCCATTGTCTTGTGTAGCACACTATAAATTGAAACATACAAAATAATACAACCACTACAGGAAACTATAACAATAACGATGGAAAATGTCTGTCGTAATTGGGAAAAAGTTGGTCGTTATATCTATTAAGGATGGGAAAAATTAGTCGTCGCGTGTCGTCGTTATTGGTCTTGCCGTTATTACCTATGACGACAAAAAATTTCATTCCATCGTTAATATCAACAACGACAGAAAATTGATGTTATCGCTAATGGATATAACGTCAACTTAAACTGGTTGTCATAGTTGGTAATCACGACAACATATTTCTATCGTAAATACCAATAATGACAAATTTATAAGTACCCTCGTCAAGGTTTATTGGGACAAAAAACTCCGTCGTAAATAGTTATAACGATACATAATATTTTTATATATTTTAGAAAATTGATGTATGATATATTATATAACATTATTTCTTAACAATATCCATCCAATGTACACAATTGAACAAATCATGGAAAATTCACAAACTCTTTCCTTTATTGTATTGATCAAAATGTTGATGTACATATTGGAGGGCGTGAGCCTTTACCACCTTGAACAAATTACCAAATACAATATAAAAATGAACTTCATTTGTTACTATACAACTTATACAACTATAGATCATGTCCATATCTAAACTCTCATGCCTAGGTAGCACCCTGTGCGCAAGTAGAGCAATGAATGTACATTTTTGAAGTTCGTATTTTGTGGAGCAGAGTGATGAAGACGGGACATGGGACGACTATGTTTTCCATCTCCCTGACTATGAGATTCTCATAAGTTATAAGATGAAGGATGAGTGTGTACAACTTCGATATAACTTCCATGTATTTCTTAGAATAAAAAATCTTTTAGATGAACATCCTATTGTGAAACCTGCAATTAACAAAATCATGCCAATATATTAAATAACACAAAAGACTAAACTTCAAGCATATAAAATATGGCTAAGCACTCGGGACAATAAGGATTTATTTGACTAATCAGTATGAAATTTAATAATGTCAAATAAAAGGCTACTATGTTTTGAAGAACATCTCCTATAAGGGTATGTTTTGTTCACGTTGTTCAGCAGAATTGGACCATATCTGCTAATCCAACGACCAAAAAATTGAGTTTGGTTTCGTGGAGCAGGAAAAAATGAATAATCTAGTAGTAATCAGTTATACAATAATTGGTGGAGGTTTTTTTCATTTTAGATTGGTGGGATGTTGCCATCCAACATGGTGTGCCCTATTTCTTCTAATGTTGTAGCTCAGAATGGAAACACATATGACCTGGTTGAACAACATCTGAAATAAACATAAAGTCTGCATTTTTGAAATGTATAGAATCCCAGAGTTTTTTATTGCTGCATTAAACTAATTCAGAAATCTTGTGAAATCATGATAAACAACTTTTCCCTAAGTTTAATGAAACATTATTGAACTAAGTTATCGTAGAGCTATATGTTTCCTAACCCCTCTTATTCTACTGCACTTGTTAATGGATACTAACTCTTATTCTTTTTGTGAGAGAACAGAATTTTAAGTTGCATAATTCAGATTATATACCAAAACAGTAGAGAGGGCACCCCAAAGAAAAATAAAGGTGCATACTTTAGAAAAAATCTAGAGCTTTCTTTTAGACAGATGTTCAAAACCTTATTTGAACAATGATTTTCTTATAGACCAATTACTCTAGAAAATATTTCTGGAGTTTTTCCACTTAGTATTCAGATATACGTACCCACTCTAAAAAGGTAAAGGATTGTGCACAATCAAGTTGTACTCAGCAATGCTTTTCTTATAGTTGGCCTATGTGGTTCACCCAACAGAAAATAAACTAGGTGGGATGCTGAAAGCAGCCCTATGACATAGCTGGGATGCTGCTGTGATCTTCCATAGACGTTCTTGCTCACTCAAGAAGTTAGATTTGGAGATGGAAATGCATGCACTGCTAAATTTGGTATCTCAAAAAATGTAAAATGAGAAATAAGGAGGACAAGGAGAGGGCAACGAAAGGCCAAATTGGCTGGCTGAAAATGTGAAAGAAATGAAGACCTTAATCATTAATAAAAGCTCTAACCTGAATTCCATAAGTAGCTTCCATCATGCACCTTCAGGAAGTATAAACCATCGATCTCGACCTCATCTCAACGAAACACCAAGTAACACACCATCTACCAAATACTTTTCAGTAGCCTTCCTGGCAGCAGCTCCAAAACACCATCCATTTGCTGACATGGAGCGTTGGTTCGTTTTTGATCCTGAAACACCATCCAAGTGACCCAATTAAAACTCAAATGAATAAAAAATGTAAGATTCACTATAGTTGTCCATGTGTAAATGGACCATAGAATCTTTTACTCACCATGGTGATTGATATGAATGAAGTTATACTAAAATAGAGAGCAGCACAAGCAAAACTATTATCATCATGGTAGGAATATATAACCATACGACAGAATGAAGGGATCAGAAGACAACAGCAGCTAACACGCCAGCAAGTCATCCCAAAAGCAAACAGCAAACGAAGCATAGATAATTAAGCATCAGACCCACTTTAAAGAGAACGACCAGAGCCAAAGAACCATCAGCAGAATCCTTCATGAAATACTCCTCACAGTGGGAGGATAGGACCAGAAAGAACAGCTCCAAGCTCAGCATATCATCCCAAACGCTAGCTCCAACAACAGACATCATCAGACAAAAAATGCAGATCGTCCCAGAAGCAAGCAAGCTATGAACTTCTTCACAGAAGACGGCAGAAGGCATATGTTCTGTTTCTCCCTCGGGTTGGAACGACCTTATTTCTTTTAATCAGAAGAAGGAAGGTATTATCTACCCTATTGGATATCTACTAGCTTTTGAAAACAATATTTACAGTTACATATGAATATGTTAGCTAGTGCCTAAATTTTATTAAGAAATTTCGACAAACATTTCACTTGCTCTTGTGGCTTTTTGTTCATATGCACATTGTAGAGCTATGATTGTGGTCTGCCTCTGCTGCCTGCTTAGAAACTACATAAGAAACAACCACCACCCCGAAAACGTTATATTTATGCCGCGAGAACAGAACCTTCAAAAACAAAGAGGATAGCTTCAACACTTCTACTTCCTGCTCCTCAAGTTCTCCTTGCAGCCCAACCTCCCGAAAGAAAAGAAGAATTTAAAACAAGACACACCGAACCCAAAAACTATATACTATGGAAGGTAAAGATGATAATCCCTCCAATCTACCAGCCCCATGAAGTCGTCCAGCCCAAAGTCCTCTCTGCCCAGTGGTGGCTGAAGATATACCATCGAAAGACCACCCTGATGACAGGGATATTGCCAGGTGATGTCGCCAAGCTCTGGCAGCCATGGGAGGTCGAGCAACCCATCTGTATCGATCACCTGCTGGGACATCTCTTGCGGCAAGCACCTCTCACTCTCGCTTTGGCTAGCTCGTGGGTTACAGTCACGGTCGTCTGGTGGGAGTGCCCGATGGGCAGGGCTGTCCTCTGAGGAGAAAGGTGTATGGGAGGCGTTGCTGGAGGTGTTCTCTGGGTGTTGGTGGAACCTGGAGTTTAAGTCCTGAATAGTCAAGGCCTTCTTGCTCAAATGAGTGTTCCAGTGGTTCTTGATCTCATTGTCGGTGCGGCCTGGCAGTCTACCGGCAATCAATGACCATCTGCAGCAACGAATTCAAGAGGCCTTTCTAGTTATTATCTGGCACCACCATATTCAGAAGTGAAATTGATAAGTATCCATACATCCCATATTCAGAAGTGAAAATGAAGAGCAATGCAAAATAGCTCTTTCACAAAAAATGACGAAGTACAGCAATGAAAAGAGGCAGAAGAAGCAAATCAGGCAGAGTGTTAACCTATTTCCAATCAAGTTGTGAAGGCGGATTATCAAGTCCTCTTCATCTTCAGATATGTTTCCCCTCTTGATCCCAGGTCTCAGGTAGTTCAGCCACCTCAGCCTGCAGCTCTTTCCGCACCTATTAAGACCTGCCAATGTATTTTGCATCAAACACTAGAATCATGTATTTTCGTAAGCATCTGTCTATCCAATGAAGACCATATAAGATCTAACTCGTTTTTTTTTGCTTTTACATATTTTTCCTACACCAAGGTCCAAGAATCTTTTCTGATGGTGGTTCTGGATTCGTAGGACAAGAAAAGCGAAAGTCATTATGATGCAGAAAAGGTGTTTACAATTGAAAACAGTATGGAGTGGCTTTCTTTGGTGATGGGTGTGGGCTCCAGACATTTTAAAGGCGTTACCAAAGCTGTTAACCCGTTACCAAGATAAATGCAGTAGTTCTTTGAACAGTAAAAGAAATTGACAGTGATCGCTAACATATTCTACGAGTGCTGACCCGTACATTCTGTGACTTTTTCAGGTTGTACTGCTCACTGAGAGCATAACATGTGCTTGTGATTCAGATTGTTTGGGACAATCCAGAAAAAATCTGATTGAATGCTGAAAGAAGAATAAATGTTCTGTGTTCTATATCTCCATTTCTAAACCTATACACAAGGAGAGATTTTGAATCGTTCCTTCCGTATGAGAATATGACTTACAATATAGCTTGATGGTGAAAAATTATTCACTTATTCAAGTAATCAGGATTAAAAAACTTAGATAACAGTGATGGTGTTACCTTCAAATTCAAAAAAAGACGAGATGAATAGTTGTACATAGGCGGAAGAAGGCCAATTAGGCCGTTGGTTGAGAAATAAAGATGTATTGACCATAGTAGAAAACATATGAGCCATGTTGGCCACACTGTTGGAATGTAGTAACATACTGCCACATGGTACTTTGCCCATCTTAAATAAGCCCACAACCTGAATGGTGCAGGTTATATACTTGCTTCTGCCTTGAAACCGCACTCGTTGATTGCAAATATTAAAGTATCTAAACCCTCTGAACGCCTTAAGCAAGTAACACTTGATACTAAGGAGAGTACTGAATAGCTTGAATGGCTACTCCTTCCCATAGTAAACTATCTTCCGATGACTGCATATATCTATCTTCCCATGTCTGTTTACTTACGGTTAGTCAGCGGTCCTCTTTTAAAGACGACAATCAGAAGACCATCTCTGCGATTCCAAATCGTTTTCTAAAATCAAGCAAGACAAACAAGTATCTTACAGAAACTGCTCACGGTTTCTTTGGGTTTGACCGAGCTGTCTCCGCTTCACAGCAAAGGATAGGATAGGCAAAATGTGATAAGCGGGGGTGTGAACACAGGGGAACAATGAGAATAAAGCAAGCAGCAACAGACGGATGACAGTCTAGCACATTACCTGCTTTAGCGGGGAGTGTTCTCCAATTCTTGTCTCCGTGAGCACGCACATAGTTAACGAGCTTCTGATCCTCATCCGCCGTCCAGGCACCCCTGTTCACGATCATCTCTTTCCTGGCGGCGCCTCCTCTCCGCTTCACCATCTTCATTGTCTTATTGTGACCGGTGGTAACTATGCGGGTAATGAGCTCTTGGGGCAGCTGCCGTGTATATATAGCAGGTCAGCAGCGCAAGTTCGGCCGAAGAAGAGGGCTCGCAGGGGGAAAGTGAGGTGCTTGATTATAATTAGATTTAACCTTCAGACTAGTCCAGGGATTTCACATAAAGGTCCACCAGTTACCAGCCAGCAAATGGGTAACAACCATCTTAGTCAAGACAGAAAGTCCGCGGCTTTTTAAGGAAACAAAAGTTGCTGTCTATTCGAATTAAGTAAGCAGCGTTTCTCCTATAGGTACAGTTAATGATGCGGTCGTCTTGTTAAAGAAAAGTTTAATGAAGGATGTTCAATACCAGATATCAGCTGAAAGCTAGTCTGTTGAGAGATGTAAGTTTTTCTTACAAACTCCAACTTTTAATATGAAAAGCTTAGATTCTGTATCTTGTTGGCAACCATGGTGTCAGTCGTTTTGTTTGTTCTTTTCCTCGTGGCCTTATTTCCCTACTGCTTCTTTGGGCCGACCTGCAAGCAGCAGCACAGGGTGGGTGTTCTGACATTAGAACCTGTACCTCACCTCACGCATCACTGAGTGATGCGGCAGAAACTCCTGACCGCCACTCGTTATTGTTTGAGTGTGCAACTAGTACTACTAAGCTTTATGTATTTAAAACAAGGATACCTCGAAGCAGACAGGAAGCTGCCAAGCAAAAACTGGTGTGGAGTTTATTAGGAGATGGGACTGCAGCCTAACAAGTAACAAGCACGGTTCCGTATGTAGGCCTGCAAACTACCAAAATCAGAGAACAACCAGAACATTCATAATACGTGCGTGTGGCCTCCCACGAGCCTGTAGTTAAAATTTATTACCGTACGGTAAACACGTGCAGATAGCTAGTATATGTTGAATTGATAACAAGAGAGATTTCTCGATACACAGAGTGCTGATTTCATTCATATGAAATGATTACGTCACCAGTTCGCCTGGTAACACCCTTTATAGGGTGGGAGGATTAGATTGTCCAAGGCAAGGCATATGTCGTGTTATAATGGGTGACATAATATATGATCCGGGTTAAATATGGGTAGGGCTGTAAATAGGTAGGGTATGGTGCGGCTATGGGCATATCCATAACCGTAACTGTTTAGTTAAGCGGGTATGGGTATATACCCACTTTTCAAGAGCTATACCCGCACCATACTCATACCCGCATAACCATTGATATATGGATGAGTAACTGGGTATATCGTTATGGATACAGTCGCTACAATAAAACACCCCAAACTTTGAGTACAACAAACACTACACTAATTAGGTGATATTAGTACTAGTATGTCATCAAATACGTTCTATATTATGTGAATATAGTAGTTGATAAATAAATAATATGTCACCTTATACCGGATATAAGAAAAAGAATGATGATTGTTGGCTTTTTGTTATGGAATGATGAAAAGTGGGTATTAAGAGAGAATGATGTTGTGAAGGCTGAGAAAAAATTAGATGATATTAGGTGCGAGTAAAGACAGTAGTCACAATACACACTCTTTAACTTAGATAATTTGTGATATATACAGGGCCACTAATACTAATAAGCAGCTTCAACATTTTTGTTTATATGTGGCATAGCATGACTAAAAAGGATTGCCTCTCCTTTTAATTGTGGTTAGCCGAATGTTCTTCCAAAATTTAAAAAAAAAGGAACTTTCATGACTTCTCATGATATTAATCCACAACTTCTTACAAATGTTCACAATTTTTCATGATATTTTTATGTGAGCAATTTTAAGTTAAATTCCATGTTAGGCTTGAAATTTAGTGGCCCTATTCAGATATGCCCTAACTGAACCCAACATCATGGATCCCCCCTTGGCCCTCTTACGATGTGTCCTAATTCAAACCCAACATCATGAATCCCCACTCCCTTCCACACAACTTTAAAGGTTTCCCCTCTGAATCTTGTAAAATAATAGTATTTTCCATATTATATGGGATCTTCTATGTTATGTGTGTCGTATATACATCTGGATATATATGTGCATGCATATTATGTTGTACGTGTGCGTAGTACATATATATCATATGATTTATTTGTGTGTGCACAGATACACATGTATATACATTGACACACAATGTAAAAAACTGACTTATTCTCGATTTTTCACAAATTATTGACAGAAATATAACTATCTTTCCCAAATTTTCTCTGATTACGGCTCTCTGAAGCAAGCTAAAAAATTCGGATCCTGACTTTCTCATGATGCTCTTATTTAATTTTTAGTATATCATATATCAATATTATGTTGATATGTGGTTGCATCAGATAGCTACATAGATACATATTGATATGAATATATAAAATTCTATCCATATCAACCGTGGTTATTCCTTCAACAGTTGACTACACCTGTACCATTATTTTAAAGAATTTTTCCAGAATTTCCAGTATATTCCCCAAATTCCAAAAAAACATGTCTGAGCAAAACCGGAATTCTGTATTTGTGACTACGAAAAGAACCAAGCATAAAATTGTTGATCCAATGAAACCAAATGTCTGTGACATTGAAAAATCATTTGATGAAGTATAAAAATGTTTAAATAAAACATGGGATGACATTGAAAAATCATTTGATGAAGTATAACAATGTTTAAAGATGATATATTGTATTAGGTTATTAGTTATTACAACAAATTATGCTGAAATAATTTAACTTACCCTAGGAAACTGATTGGAAATTTCCAACTCATTGTGACACTTGGACTTCTGCAGAACTGCAATTAATAATGCTCATTTAGCTACTTAAAGCACTAAACGAAAAGTCCAACAAGAATTTAAAAAAAATACTTCCTAGAAACTATTGTATATATATCAAGAAAATCATTACTGAACTGAAACAAACCAAATCTAGCTACATATAGTTCACTTCAGATTTATTTGCTACAGAAAAGCACAAACCTTAAGAGAAGCATTAGTTGCACTAAAGTATATCTTATATTTTGTAATAGTCAAAATCTATAAGTATTATAAGTGAAAATTGATATATTAGAGTGTATAAATTTACCTCCCGGAAAGCAAACTAGGACCTCCTTGCCTTTCTCTTATCGGCGAGCATCACAGTGATGTCCGCAAAAACGGAAAGGACTGCATGGAAACAAGCAAACATAAGGACCTTACAAGGGTTCAAGATTTATTTATAACTTAGCCACATTATTAAAATAAATACACCATAAC
Organism: Alisma plantago-aquatica; assembly: GCA_963693085.1. NCBI lineage: Eukaryota > Viridiplantae > Streptophyta > Magnoliopsida > Alismatales > Alismataceae > Alisma > Alisma plantago-aquatica. The sequence continues at coordinate 1,328,115,682 of OY856410.1, read as the reverse complement.
ACATACTGTTAGTTCATGGCATTTCAATTCACCATAGTTGTGTTTCATGTGGCTTCCAAGGCATCAATCATGTCATAGATATTATAGTCCATGCCAGCCATTTCAGCCATGCCACCATCTTTATTCCTAATGGGACCATATGCATCAATAGCAAGAATATTATTTTGAAGCATCTATTTACAACCCGAAATCACTACCTTAACATGTATAAAAATCATCAGTATCAAGCTTTTGTTATCAATATGGATCCCTTAGATGCACAACAAGCACAATCCCTATGAAGGGTTGCTGCTAGAAGCAATGGGGACACTAGCATCCTAAGGACAAGATGGTCTGGAGGAATGGGGCATAAACACATGCCACCCATTTCATGTGGATCCATGGAACATTGATAACTTGGTCAAGGGCAGCCACTACCTGCAGAAAGTACCCTGACATATTCTAATACATTTAATAAATGTCCACTGTCATTGAGCCCAAACTCTCAAGACTTTCAACTTAGTCATTTTGTCCAATGTCACAAGCCGCAAATAATAAACTCCATGCTATGAAAATAAAGATCTGATCATAAATCATTTCAGAAAACATATCATCCTCGACACAACTATCTTTGGAAGAATGATAAGACTCATAAGGTTCAAGACAAAATAAGAAAGTGCATTAACTTCAGAAAGCATCAATTGTTCTCACAGTACCACTATATTTTGTTCACAAAGGGGGGAAAGCACATCTAACACGATACATATAAAGATAAATATTTAAATGTTCTTCCTTCATTGGTATTGAAACATTTCAAGAGCCTCAAATGCCAGTTTAACCAGATTAAGGAATCCAGATGGATAAACAGCACCACCGCTCCTATGCCTACAAGATACTAGTAAAGCATTAGTTTCAAGAAAGTTATGACATATTTGTATATGCATCATAAAGAAAACAATACAAAAAAGCCTCATCCATTGTTGAACTGACCTCATAATTAATTTAAGATATCATTTTCTGAAATAGATGGAGAAGAGGCATAACCACCATCATCCTCACTAAAGTCTAGAAGTTCTTGAAATTTCTGATTGCTCACTATCCTATGTAGTACATTTTCCACATTCTCCAAACGTTTTTTTGTGGCACGCTTTTCATCTTCAGCTACTTTAAGAGCTTGCTCTTGAACTTTCAAAGCTTCTTCCTTGTCTTTCAATGCCTGGTCTTTTGCTTTAAGTTCATCAAGTAAGGAACTTTTTGTTTTGTATGGCCCTCTAATATCTCTTGGTGTTACACCTCCACCATAACCAGATATGAACTTCTTAGTCTTTGATTCACCATAGACTTTTTCCGCAACCTCAATCGGACGAAGAGATGGATCATCTTGTTGGATGCTTATGATTTTTTCCTATAACAAAAAATATATTCATAAGTAATAGATAAACAATATTATGTATTTGCATGCTTACATGAACATGGGATGACTCCATAGTAGCTAAAGTATCACCCTTCTTGTGGCTTTCAAAGTACATTGTTGCGTAGTCCGGTGGGTTCCCATCTTTTCCTACCTGTAGTATTACCAACACAAAATATATGCATATCTAAAGACACATGAAATGATATAAAGTAATAACATATATGAACAACCTTTTGCCATGATATTTCTCTAAGAGGCATGCTACCCGTGCGATGAAGTAACTTCTTGTTCATCCCTTCTCTATTTTTAGAGTTTCTCTTACTTGAAGCCTAAATTTGATATAAGGTCCACATTGATAGAAGAAGAAAAGTTAGGAATTTAAATACAAGTAACTTGAATTGATGTAAAGGTTCATAATTTATTAGGTTACCATGAACTTTTCACTATGAAAAATCTCTTTTACAAGCCATTCCCAGTCACTGTCAACTTCAATAGCCATAGGTTTCTTTAGTAGTTGTTGTTGCATGTCCATTCCCTTTACTGTTTGATGCATTGACGCCCTCCACTTTATCCATAATTCTTTCAAATGTTTTAGAGTGAGAGCTTTATAATCTTCCATGTTGTTGTTTGAGAATTTGTCCTAATACATGTTTAATACCACAAGGACATTAATACAACATGAATGTCTACCAAATGAAGATAACAATAAGGTTATGAAGAGTTACCACAACTGCAGCCCACATGTGATCTTTTTGTCTATCGGTAACATCATTCCATGAATGCACTTTTATTGGACAGATGTTACGATCACGAACTATTCTTCCCAAATGTCTACTCCAGACCTTGTGATTTTTTCCAACAGGGCGACCTAAATAGAAGGTAATATCTAACTTGGCGCCTTCTCTTAGTCTAGCCACTTTTTTACATTTGTTACGTCCTCGGCGTCTGAGTGCCTTTTCAACAACATTGGCTGTAATAAATAAAGTAACAAGAAGCATTCAGATAATATTGTATCAAAAAAATATAGTGTATGTATTTATGAAACACATGGACACAAGAAACACATAGCCTTTCAAGCACTACAAAACACAAAGGAGACATAACCAATGATACATGAAAATTGCTGAAAAAAATCAGTTGCCTATAAACACTATATATCATAGGTCAATCATCTAATATATATAAAATAGAGTACTTATGATGAAGGAAATTGATCATACACATTGATTCATCATTGATGGTATGAGAGGGTATCACTTCAGTATCCATATACTCCTCTTGTTCAGTAGGATCTTCTTCAAAAGGTGTAGGAACAAATTCAGTTTGGGAAGGACCATTTGCAGTTGGAGGAGCATCACAAGCTGGAGCATTTTCAGTTGGAGGATCAGCATTTTCAGTTGGAGCATTTTTGGTTGGAGGATCATCATTTTCAGTTTGACCTGGAGCAATTGTTTTTGACATAGGAACTATCCTAGCTCGAGGGACAATATTACTTTGTTTGGAAGATAAGCTATTCAGAAAAGACAAATGTTTGTCACTTGACTCACTAACACAATGGCTTCTCCCTCCTGTATGATTTAACAAATGACTTCTAATTTGTAATCCATGAGCACGTCCCTTCCCAATAACACTTAATTGTTGCGGCGAGATGAACTTCTTAGCCGTAGACTTAGCCATTACATCTTTCTCATTTCTTGGTGTGCCTTTAACCAACTTCCTGCATCATCACCAAGCTAGTAATAAATATGATTGTGTAAAAAATCAACATAAATGAAAAAGCATCGCATAGAATGTAAAAGACATGAATTATGTACGAATATAACTATTCTGCAGCACACCAAATACTGGTTGAAAATGAAATTTATTACACTAATAAACATAAATGACAACATTATATGATTTAACACTCAGAACATCGAATGAAATATGAAATACATAAGTTCTACTAAAACAAATGTTATATGTTTACAAGTATTTATACAGGAAAACTATTCTAAACAATGGGATCTTCTTGTGCATAATCCATATCATCAACTAGCTCCAACTTGTCTTGTGGATCCACCTTTGTCACAATATGCCAACCCTTATTGATGTGATCTTTTGCATAAAACACTTGTGATGCTTGAGTAGCTAATATAAATGGCTCAAAAGTTTTCCAAATATGTTTGCAGTCAACACTTATGAAACCATACTCATCAGTCTTTAGTCCTTTAGCAACATCAAACCAATCACATTTAAATAACACCACTCGCTTACTGCCCAAATATTGCAATTCTATAATCTCAATTAATTGAGCATAGTAATCTCTATTAGTTCCACTGCCATCATCACCAACCACGGTCACTCCACTGCATTGTGACCTTGATCTTTCCTCATGAGACTTGGTGTGGAACCGATATCCATTAACTACATAGCCATAAAAACATGTCACACATTTGAGCGGACCACGTGACAGTGAAAGCAACTCATCTGTCTTCTTGCTGTTATCATTCTCATGTTGATCGCCAATCTAAAAAATAGTTTAGAAAAATCAAATCAAAGTAGTGTATATACATTATAAAAATATACTTAATAGACCAACTTACTTTCATCTTAAACCATTCAATGAAATTCTCATTTAAATCCGTAATGGATATTTGATCTGGTTCAACTCCTTGAATTTGAAAATATTCTCTTGAAAAATTGAAAATGTATGACATAAAATCAATAAATTGAAATAGAAAACTTAACAATTAATGTCTCACAAACATTTTGAGAATTGCTTACTCAATGAATGGCTTGACTTCCTCACAATTGTTTAAGATATATATATGAGCTTTCTCCCACTCAAGTGCATCAAGGTCTCTTGTTGTTCCACATCCTAATCCTCTCCCCTTATATGCAAAAATAGATAATATAGAGGATTCATTGACATCTTCATCATAATTTCTATCAAGACGATTGAACTTTGTCTCTATAGTATGCAAATATCTTGAACACAGATTCATGCATTCTTCTGCTATATAACCTTCTGCTATGGAACCCTCTGGACAACATCTGTTGCGAATATAGGACTTTAATGTGCATAGATATCTCTCTATTGGATACATCCAGTGATCATGAACAGGCCCACATAACATAGCCTCATGTGACAAATGAATAGGCAAATGCAACATCACGTCAAAAAATGATGGTGGAAAAATCTGCTCCAACTTACAAAGTGTAATCGGAATTTGAGCTTCAATTTGCTTCAGATCTCCCATATTTAAGCACTTACAACCCAAAATTTTAAAAAAACAAGACAACTCAACAAGTGGTTCATAAACATCTTTGGGAAGAAGGCCACGCAATGCAAGAGGGAGTATGTGGTGTAACAGAATATGATGGTCATGACTCTTCAATCCTGAAAGTTTATTTTCTTTAAGGTTCACACACTGTGAAATGTTTGAAGAAAAACCATCTGGTACCTTTAAATCCTTCAAAAATCTCAGAAACTTATGTTTCCCATCTTGAGATAATGTGAATGATGCATCAGGCAGTATTGTTTTCCCTCCACTTATCAATGGGTGTAGCTCTTGTCTAATATTCATTGCTTGTAAATCAAGACGAGACTTATAGTTGTCCTTTGTCTTATTTTTCACATTCATAAGAGTTCCGAGAATACTATCACATATATTTTTTTCTATGTGCATCACATCTAAAGTATGACGTATCAACAAATCTTTCCAGTATGGAAGCTTAAAGAAAATGCTTTTCTTGTTCCAGTTATCCCCCCTACTCTTATGAGATACCTTTCTTGAGCATTTGCTTAGAACATTTCCTTCTAGACTTTGCACTTGAATGAGGACATCATCACCACTTAGTGGTGTAGATGGTGTGCCCTTCTCAATTGTGCCATCAAATGCAGATTTATTCTTTCTCCACCGATGATTTAAAGGCAAATAACGCCTATGGCCCATGAAGCATTCTTTTCCACCATTAGCCAGCCTAATAGAATGAGTACCCTTATGACAACACGGGCAAGCAAGTTTTCCCTTGGTACTCCATCCTGATAAAATTCCATATGCAGGAAAATCATTGATGGTCCACAAAACAACAGCACGAAGATTAAAATTTTGATGCGTAGTTGCATCAAATGTTTGTATACCGATATTCCAAAGCTCCAACAATTCATCTATCAGAGGTTGCAAATAAATATCAATACAATTACCTGGACCATCAGGGCCTGGAATCAACATGGACAAAATGAGATTGGTTTGCTTCATGCACATCCAAGGAGGCAAGTTGTATGGAATAAGAATCACGGGCCAAGTGCTATATGATGACCTAGAATTGTTAAATGGTTGAAAACCATCACTAGCAAGGCCTAGTCTAACATTCCTCGGCTCTGCTGAAAAAGTACCATGAAGCTCATTAAACTTTTTCCATGCTAAGGAATCAGCCGGATGCTGCAAATCTCTGTCATCTTCCTTATCATGATGCCACCTCATTAATGAAGATGTTTTTGAGGACATAAATAATTTCTGAAGGCGAGGCTTTAGTGGAAAGTAGCGCAAGATCTTTATCGGTACTTTCTTTCCATTTGCTTTTACTTTCTCTTCCCCATTGTGCTTGTCATACTTCCATCTAGAGGTATTGCAAATTTTACATTTATCAAGGCCACGATCATCCTTCCAAAACAACATACAGTCATTCACACACGCGTCAATCTTGTCATATGAGCAACCAAGATCTTTAATTGTCTTCTTTGCTTCATAATAAGAGCTAGGCAAGGTTGAATCGGCTGGGAATAGTTCATCTTTCAACAGTTCAAGTAGCATTGTAAAAGAATGATTACTCCATCTTCCAAGGCTCTTGAGATGAAGCAACTTTATCAAGGCAGATAATTTAGACCCCTTTGATCCCTTATAGAGAGGTTTCTTTAGGTCGTCCAACAAGCTAAAAAACTTTTTAGCCTCAGTATTAGGTTCCTCGTCATGATCATCATGGTTGGAATATCCCATTTCTCCATCATTCCTGTCAAGATTATGTGAACCAGGGTGCATTTCTTCAAGAAGATCTAGCATCTCATCATCTACTTCATTATCCTCTTCGTTATTATTGTCTAAACTATCTGAATCAGACTCACTTTCATGTCCTGTCTCACCGTGATGATACCAAAGAGTATAACTCCTTAAAATTCCATAAACCATTAAGTGTGTTTTCACCACATCACGTGGCATAATAGTAGTATTGACACAACGAACACAGGGACATCTGATTTCATTTGCACCAATCTTTTGACATGCATATATAAGAAACTCTTCAACACCAATTCTATATGTTGGATCATCAAGTCTATCATCAACAAGTCTAATCCATTCCTTGTCTGGTGCCATTTTCTACAAAGGAAAATTCACGTTATTTTTTGAAATCAAATAAGATAAACACTCAAGTTGGTGTTAAATTTAAGAAATTTATCCTCTTGTAGATTACCTTTATACAAAAAGTTGCACAAATATGGCACACAACTCCACTCCTTCAGGCGTCTATATATCCAATGTTCTGGAACTATATACAATTATTTATAAATATTACACTCAAACTGAGACAATATGACCCAAACCCAATTAATAATAACAAAGACATGACATAACAGGTAAATAGAATGTAATTCAATCGACATCTCATGATGAACTCGAGATGAACTCTTGTTTTTTTTACATAATTGTTGGACTAGTCATCACTGGGAGCTAAAAGAAATGGTTGGAGGTAGTCATAATGTAAGATCAATGCTTTAAATATTGTAGTGTGTTTGTTTGTATTTCTTATGTTGAGGTTAAATAAATTGTATTGGGTAAAAGCAAGTTATTTTAAGCATTTTAGGTCTAAACTATGTCAATTTAAGTTTTATTTTGGACAAAATAATGATCTTAGGTATGATTTGATTGATTGTATATATTTGAACAATATCTTTTGATGAATGTTATGCAATCTTAGTGAGAGTCGGTGTTGTTGCAAAAGTGAAGTTTTAGAGAACGAAAATTGATGCATTTACTATTTTCAAGTCCTCCTATAATGTGAGAAGAGGTCGGAGACTCATGATGTAGTTGCTAAAAAAGGTCGATTCCTGGATAAAAAAATTATCTAGCTTTGATATTAAACACATCAATATTGTGGATTACACCTATGCCCATAATGTCACACCACCTCACAGTAGGAAAATACATGATATTAAGATAAGTGCATTGCAAGGAAGCACAGACACTTCTAGAAAGCCCCTGTGTCCGTGTCGGACGTGTTTTGGACACGGACACTTCCCGGACACGGCCCAAAACATTTTGGGCACGGCTGGGACGTGTCCAGTTCATTTTGGTTTTTTTCGGCACCCCAGACACAGGTGGACACTGCCCGGACACTTCCTGGACATGTCATTATAGCAGCTGCTGCTGTAATAGCTTATTTTACAACGCAAATGTTGAATATACATCTACTGTTATGTCCTATTACTGAGAAAATGTAACATAGAGCTCATATATGATCACAGTTACAAGCAAATCTGTTGGAAAAAAACAATATGTAAAGTCTAAGCTGAATCAGATATTATGAATCAAATTATGCTCTAATAAGTTGGTTAAATGAGTAATATGAACTCGTATATATAAAAAATATGTAATATACTATATTTACATAAATACACATTTATTTTTCTTCTTCACATTGTCTCTACTACACACACACAAAGACACACCTCTATATGCATATAAGATTATATATACATAGATACGTTGATCTGGATAAATTTGAAAACATATTCCAGTTAATACATCATACACCCACATATATGTATACATTAAAAAAATATTTTCCCTCATCCAGTGTCGTGTCTGTGTCCTATATTTTTTGAATTTGTTGTGTCCCGTGTCCGTGTCAGTGTCCGTGTCCGTGTCTAGAAACGTGTATGTGCTTCCTTGGTGCATTGCAAACTAAATGTTTAATTGTTTAACCTATGGTCAAAACCACAATCAAACCTATCATGGAGATAAAAGGGAAATAATTTGAGAAAATTAGCCCAAGATAAATCATTTCTTTGAAAGAAACACTACACTGGAAGTTTGCAATATTGGTAATCTTGCATGATACTGACAGAAGTCATCACCCTATGCAAGATCTAGAGGAATACCTACCAACACTCTGTTCGTTCACCCACACCTCGACTTTCCCCATCTATCATGTGTCCTATGCAAGAGGAGGTCTGAGATAGAATGCATGAGGAACCATGCTAGATACATTTATGGGAGAGTGAGATTTTCAGCCTGATTGATAGTATGTTAACTCCTTATGTCTATTGTTGTTCTCACTTTTCAGCCCAATCAAGTGAAGAAATAACTAAATGAACACTCATTTCACAACCTTATATATAATAGGTATTGAAACTAAAATTGACTATTGGAAATCATATTCTAATACAATATTTGTTGTGTGACTGAACTCATGTATGTTGGTCCAAGTAATGTTGTATGAATTTGGTGCTAACAGTTCTCTGTCTACTGACTAGCTTCTTGAAAGAGCTACAACAAAGTTGTGTTTATCCAGACTCAACCTCAACCTACTATCATAAGCTTCTGGCTTTCTATGATGGGTGAACAATCACACAGAGGTTCACAGCATATTCATGACATCTTCTAAATCTTCAAGCATAATGATAATATGCATGAAAATAATTTAAACATCTATAGTACTATAAATGGAAGTTGGTTTCCAAGAAAATTTAAATATAAATTCAGGTGAGTTTGTGTCGTAGTATTAGGTGAGTTCGTGTGCCTAATATTAGATTTACTTCTTACAAGAAGTTTTATTAATATCAAGTGATATGTAGAATGTGAGTTTTTTGTACTAATAATATGCATTGTTTCCTAACTCGTATTAGGTGTACTTCAGAAATCTTCAGTAACCAGATTCATCAACCTCATGACCAGAGTTCCTTAGAACCACAGTTCATGAACCGCCTCCTCATCTCTTTCTCCACCTCCTTATAGTGAATTTTTATTTTCCTATGTGTTCATCCCTCATTATTTGGCCTCTCGATTCTACATCCTCTTGGTTTTTACTGACATACATTTTTATCTCCTATCTTTCTTGCACTTCACTCCATATTTTCAACTCAACCATGGTTTCCTCATCTTTTTCTTCTTTTCCCTCTTATTTTTTATATATTTTTTCCTCATATTGCTTCTAGTTTTCTTTTGTTGTTCATCCAAAACCTATTGTTGAGAGCTATTCGACATCATTTCTTATCTCATTTCATTAATTCTTATCTCTCCTCCACTTCTATGCTTCCAGTATTGGGTTCAAACCACAATGTCATTGTGGCATGTGGAAACACCAAGTAGTGATTTCTAGAGGATCATTGAGTGTGATAGATGCTCCGCGGTAGAGTGAAAAGAATGAAGGACATGTTTGTGAACAAGAAATCTAGGTGTGAGGATTATGCATATCATCACCCATAGAGATAGCATGATCCGTTTTGCAGTAGAATTTCAAAAGATGATCATCTAAGCTATTGCAAGCAGGGATCTATTTTTGTGTGAAATGATTACGAGGTCAAGTTTAAGATAAAACAATAGAGCACATAACACCTCCAAGACATTAAATTTCAAAAGATAGTGCTAATTTATTAAACCTTCTCTGTTAATTTGAGTAAACCTCTTGTGTTAATATAAGAAGGATGGGAATGTTGTGGTATTTTTTAGGTCCTATTAAATTTGTATTTGAAGATAGCAATGTTAGTTTGAGATGTGAGGATCTCTACTGGGTGGTGAACTTATTGTTTTCATCTCTTGTGGTTAGTGGTATTCTTATAGAGTGGTGAAAGGTCATCATTTATTTGCATTTTAGTGGTATGCATTTCGGTGGTTTACTCCTGTTGTTATCTTTAATGTTTGAAAATTATACCATGATGCAATTTCATTCCGATTAATGAGTTGGAGCAGTTTATATCTCATACTCAACACTTTCACAAAAACCATAGTTGTTTCCATCAAGACGAATAAGTCTAGGACCAGTCAATGCTGATGATAAGCTCCATGGATAGAGGTCTTGAAGAAATATTGCTGGATACCAGCTGTGAATATACAAAGAATTTTTGAAATGAACTATGGCATTACTAACCAGGAGTCAACTAAAAAGACACTACTGCACAAGATGATTCATAGACTTCTTTTGGAAAAGGAAGAAAATTGATTAAAAAGATACTACTGCTCTAGAGTTCATCTTGTCAAAATACTGAGTCAAGAAAAATATTTACAAAAATGTTGACTCTCTGCTCTTGCTAAGAGACACATTTCATTAATATCGAAGATCATTAGCTAACAACAACGGGAAAACCAATCTAGAAATATTATCATGGAAAATCAGAATTTTTGAAGCATTACGTCATGTGTTTATTTTTCAGTTGAAAGAGAAATATAATTAACATACCCTGTCACCGGGTTTGAAGCAAACATCGATCCAGACATCTTTGGTCCACAATGGTCGCCTCGAACTATGCCTCTTCCTACCTCTTGCCTTGCCTCTGTATCCTGTTTCCTACCTTGGAATTCTCGGCGGCCACTTAATGTTGCTGCACATAGTAGAGAGACAAGGTCATACCAAACTGAAGCCGCAACAATTGACGAAAAAGAATTTACAAGTGGGGGTAGTTTAAGTATTGCATTATTTAATGCTGAAGAAAAAGGAGGATCAACAATCACAAAGCTGAGTGATGGCATAAAACATGGAAAAAAGACAAATAATTTATGTCGTCGTTAGCTTGGTCGTTAATGCCTTCTTCTCTTGTAGTGAACCCACTTTATGTGATATACAAGAAAAACATTACTTGTAGGAAAGAAAAGTGTTGGAGTAGTAGATGGATTAGTATGTCTTAACTCTCATCCACTATTTCTGGGATTAAGAGAGGCATTATCTCTCCTTCTTCCATGCCCGTGACAAAGGCAACCCAGCTGTGAAAACCCAAAGAAGAACATGCATAGGATTTCCATAGTCAAACTAAGACATCCACTACAGTTGTGCAACAAACCTGACCCAACAACACAATAGCTTATTCCAGCAAGTAAAGTTCAACAGAACATTCTCATAAGGATAAGTCACATCTAAGGACAACCCAAAAGAAAAACTAGAGGCCACCTCACTTTGGAACATAGTAAGGAACTCAGCCCTCGAAGTTCAACCCTTGTTTCCCGAGGAAACCATGTTTATAGGTCGATAAACTTGTAGGGCATAACAGTGCAAAACTCTAGACAATGGAATATTATGAAATGCACATATTACAAAACCAAGTACACTACTAGAATTTGATATGATGTCAGCAGTCTGTATATAACAACTGGAGTCTGTAGACTTGGTAAATCCTCTAGTAATATAATACATCATAGGACATGACACAATACTCTAAAACAATAAGTAAAATAACACAATGAATCATCTAGTACTGTAATACATCACAGGACATGAGACAGTACTCCATTAAGAATCACCTCATAGAATGAATGATCCCTTAGTGAACCCAGGAGAAAAAAGAATTTAAATTAGCCTTTTGGATTGGTATTAGAAGTGAAATAGACAACTAATTCAATAATGGTACAACATGATCTCACTTGATGTCTTTGGCTTTAGTTCTAAACCTTCATTAACGAGATGTCTTGACCCTAGTGGTGAATGTTTTCTGGATGATGTTCCACCATATGTCAGAATCAATATTCTGGATCATAGATTCATAACTAAAATTTCCAAAGAGGCACTGAAGGTCACAGACCAATTATGCTCGAGATAGGGAAGTAGTTGGAGCCGCCAATGGGGGCTTTCATAGATGGCACATGATCCATTTATGTCTCACCCTGATAAAACACAAATGTAGTCTCTAGGTGCCCTCCTTTGGTTACTTCATACCTGCTTGAGCCGGCTGACACCTGGGTACCTCGCAATGGGAATGACACCAACTAATGATGGGTGGATAACCATGAAGGTCATCATAAGATTGTGCCTAATAGGTTGGGAGACTATGTAGGAGTACCATGTGACTATGAAGATCAATGGCAACACTGTTCTAGGATTCAAGGTAGAAATGAAGAGTGTGGTTGTGGTGGGGTCAGTGATACTCACAAGTTGTTTTATCCTCTTTGAGGAAGACCGAGATCAGAGTGAGGGTGAACATAAGACAACGCTCGCAGTAGGAAATATGATAGTTGGTATGAAAAGAACTGCTATTGGGAGAGGCACTTGGGCCCCCATAGATGGAGAGTATTCAATAGGTTTGCCCGCTAATGAAAGTTGTAGGTCTAAATGGCATTGATGATGGTGATATACCCAATAGGGTTTACCCATATGCTAGACAAAGTGGCATGGGGACACTTGATGCAGTCATTGGACAATCATTGGATGGAGCACAGGTTGAAGCTCGGAGGATGATTTTGATTATTTCAAGCTAAAATAACCAAACTGGAAGAGAAATCTAATTGTAATAGACTTGATGAGTAAGCTTGCATTCAATAAGAACAATGCACGACCAAAAAAGGTGCACTTGAACTCAAATTTATAGTTGAAGAGATCCAGAAAACAATACACCATCCTACAAAAACATACATCCATTAGAAGGCATTAGTTAGGGCCCTCTTTGGAATACGAAAAAATGGATTCTTATTTGTTTTTCATTAATATTTTTCACCCTTTTGGGCATTTAGGATATAAAAGTTCTATAAAGGTCTGTGATATATCATACTGGTTAGGACATAATTGGATATCTATATTATAACAGTTCCCAAAAAATCATTTATTTATTAGTACAAAAATCGTTCCAGATTGAACCATATAATGTGTGGATTATTGTTCCAGATTAAACCAAACACTGTTGTTTCTTTTTCATTCTGAAATCAACAATAAGTTCATTACGTATCCACAATTTCAAAGATGAAAGTGTATAAAATTATGAAATCAATATTATTTTAAATGTATATTGTAGGATTAAAACATAATCTTCTAGGGTCATGTTTGATTTAAACGAGATTGTATGTTCTATTCAAAATTGCCACTTGTTTCTAAGTTGAAAAATAACACAGTTTTGTAGGGAAGACAGAGACAAAACGGACATACCTTGTGGCTACACTTGAAGTAAACATGAATCTGATCACAGTGTTTGCTTCCAAAGTTCCTTCCTACCTCATGTCTTGGTTCCACAGCCCTTCCTCAACCCTTGGATCACCTGCTGGACACTGCTGGCTACTGCAGAAAATAGAGAGGAATGTATATCAATTAGGAAAGAGATGAGTGCGGGATGAGGAGCACAATGGATGCCTCCTACGACTTTTCTTGTAGTTGCTTCCTCTTGCACTAGATCGTCCGATGGTTGCCCTGCTACGGAACGACACTTGCCTCTCGATTCACGCCTGACTTTTGTGGCGCTGCCCTCCTGGATCGGCCGTCACCAGCTCCTGTACATCTCTAGCTGGGAATCCGCAAGAGATCGTAGTACCGTCGGGAGGAGGCGGAGGGGTTGCGGAGTGGGCTAGAACAGGGTCACTGGGCATGGAGATCGGTAGTATTGGACGAACAGACGTGTGAGGCGGAGTGGGAGCCAGAGCGGAGCGCTTTGTGGAGTCAATGGGCATCAGTTGTTGATCGCACGGGCCACGGAGCTTTTTGCGTGTGATGGCGGGGGTCAGGCGCGGGAGGGGAAATTTTGGCCCGATATTTTGAGTTATTTTATTTTCTTTTTAGATGATAAAAAATCAAATTTAGGTAGTAGGATGACATTTTAAAGAAAAATGACATAGTACTTAGAGAGAGAGAGAAAATTAGCGACGGAATGGACTACATATTTGTGATGGATAAAAAATTTGGTCGTTAATAATAGTATTAATAACGACCACAAAATTGTGTTGTCATGTTTGGAGTAACAATTACGACAAACTACATGTGTCGTCGCTATCTTGGTCGCTAAATCCTTCCTTTCTTGTAGTGAACTAAGCACAATTCACATCAATAATATATATATTCGAGTCGGGAACTTACTTGTACGTTCTGCCAATTTATTGGCTGGTTCTTTTTCCTTGGGACCGTTCCTCCAGCCTTTTTGAATGCATCTAAACCCCTACATGTTAATATAACACAATAAATTGCATAAGTAAATAGTAATGTAATAAAAGATGTTAACGGATATAAAAATGAAATATTTCTCACCAGAATAATGGCATTCTCATTACGTGTCCAATTTTAGTGTTCAATGTACTCCCCGCAGGATCTAGATAATAAACAGTGAATGTCCCGGGGACAATAACTAGTAACTCCCAATGTCTACCGCTAGAAGTAAGAAGTTAACAATTAATAACTCAAAATGCAAAATAAAAATGGAATTTTCTTAAGTCCAAATTATAAATAAAGTAAACTTACTTGACATTGAATGGAGCTATTATTATCGTCTTCTTTTGCTGACCAAAAATTGTAAAAGCATCTATACAGTATTGTTGAACATTATCAGGGTCTTTAGCTACCAAACTAATCAATGATGGAATCAAAAATCCCACATGATCAAATGCAAATTGTTTGCAATGATCTTCGACTAGGTAGCTGCAAAACATATAGGCGTATGCATTAATATATAAGAAACCAGATCACCGAATCTTACACAAGGTATATGGATGTATAAACAAGATCTCACCTTATCCATGTCTCTATCATTGATGTATTCAGCCAATCATACATAAACAGCTCAATAATATCTTGTATAAATAAAGAGCTATCGTATGATTGACCTGCATAATCTGCATCTAAAGAAATAATTATAGGGCAATGTACATTATGTGCCCGTAGCCAACATGCCATTCCCCTACAAGCAGGACCTAACGGGTATGTTAGGTCAGTTGGAACCCAATCGGGTAATGCGGGAAGTGGAAGTGGAGGCCTAGGTGCTCCTGGTGTCTTCTTTTTAACCTGTACATATAATTTCAGATCAGTTGACATCATATATACACATTAACAGTCTAAATCAATGTAAATTTATCTTACAATTTCAGTCGTGTAGACGACATCTGCTTTGGGCCACAATATCACCCCGCCTTCTGCATCAGCAAGTCTATCAATATCCGGGTGGGGATATGGCAATGTAGCTTCTCTCCAATCAGGTAACACACGTATCGGGCTCACACGAACGTAGCCCTGTGGCATTGGAGTCTCGTGAAACATTGCCCCAGGAAGGGACGGGTAAGCCTGCGCCTCTGCAACAACGTAGTCTTGCATTCTTAAGCGGCATGGCTTCAATGCCTACAAATTTACGTAAAGAATATTATACATATATACATATCATCTTGAAAACATAACAACTTGAAAAGACTAACTACAATGTCATAAACAATACTTACAGCAGACGTGCTAGGCGATGGGTCTCCAGGATTACTCGCAGTCTGTGCATCAGGAGAAGAGTGGGTCGCCATAGGCGTATTGGAAGCCTGAGATGCCTGCCACCGCAGCAATTCTTCCTTGACCTTCTCAGCAACTACATCGTTGATCTTCTTAGCAACTAAATCCTCAACTCTCTTATTCTCCTATACATGGATAAAAGAAACATTAGCTTCTTATTAATGAATTTCCTTTTGCAGTAACATTCTAAAAAAAGAATAGGTTACCTCTTCTTGAGAAAATCCCTCTCTGGGTTTGCGCTGGGATGGCCCAAAGAATGCTTTGATGCCAACACCAGCGCCGGCACCTCTAACACGTCCAGGATGCTCTGGGTTACCCAGAGCAACTGTCAATTCATCCCTTGTGCCCTGAGGGATGAACGTGCCTTGTTTCCTCTGCTCGTGCAGCTCCCGCTAATCACCATAAACAGAAATTGGTAAGTTAACACCACAAATAAGCAATATTCAAACGATTTCTCTAAGAGTTGTATTTTACCATTTTTGCAGCCGCCTCAGCAGTTACAGGCTTCTTTATTTCACCCTTCTTGTTTTGCCTGCCAGCTATCCAGATATCATGGTGAGGCATGGGTGTGGCAGACTCCTGAGTAGGAGCAGACTCCTGAGTAGCCGCAGACTCCGCCTGTAGTCTTTGGCGAACGCTTGCATAGCCTTTTGGACCTATAGTGTGGTCATGCACATTCAGTGCACGCCTTGATTTTTGTGCGTCACTGAGGGCCTAGTTAGTATGCACATTAATGATTTGGTTAGTAGCACTAAATGCTAATCTTGAATAGGTGAATACATTGTATATTAATTAAATTATGAGCGACACCTAATACCTTGAATTCTTCAGATTTTCTTGAAGCAACAAAATTGTCCCAATCTTCTTTGTCCAAGAAGTTCCATTGTTCAAGGGCTGACTTCTTCTTCTTATCACCCTCTTTTATGTATTCTCTGTTCAGATTTGTCCTATAATTCCTAAGCATCTTTCCAGCGCGTTGCATCACATTTTTACGATGCAACTTCTCATCCAATGCAAACAGATTCTGTAAAATAGAAATGTTATTAACTAGTATCCAAAATAGAATTGCAAATAATAGAATTTGTAATCTACAAAATAGAATTGCAAATAATAATAACTCACGCATAAATCCTTCCATATCAAGTCTTTTTTCCCTTGAGGAACTTTATGCCAATTGTCATACTTAACACCACAATGGCTCCGAGTGGTACACCCAAGATAGTTCACAAAATTATTGCGGTTCACTCCAATTGGATTTCCTCCATTATCAAACTCCACCACCAATTTAGATCCACTACCACTTAGCGCTAATAACTTCTTCAACAGAGTGATGCCCCTTTTCTTGTTAAGTGTCTGGTGTTGCGCATCAAGTTGCTCCAGTGCTTCAGTGGGTACAGGTGCATCAACCTAAAATTTGACAAAAATAAAACACACTAACTTAGCCCAATATAGAAATATAGGATATATGACATAACTAGAAGATAATGAATTTTATAGAAATACAGGATATGTTTTTAGAACTTACATTAGTATCCTCGCCATGCTCGTCATGGACAGCATGTTCATCATGGACTTCATGCTCATCATGGACACCATGCTCATCATGGTCAGCCATCTGAAAATGTCATTAAAAAGGCAAACATTTAGCATTTCTATTAACTAGAAAAAGGCAAACATTTAGCATTTGTATTAACTAGAAAAAGGCAAACATTTAGCATTTGTATTAACTAGAAAAAGGCTAACATTTAGCATTTGTATTAACTAGAAAAAGGCAAACATTTAGCATTTGTATAAACATACATGTCTCTAAAATTGTGATCTTTTATCAATTAACAATCCTTCATTGTGATCTCCGCGCACATATAAGTCATCATTAGCTTCAATATTTTGTGGAGTTGGCAACCCAACTGAGAATGGACTGGAGTCATCATACTTATCATAGTACTCTTCTTCATCTATAGGATCTTCAATGAACTGTCTTTTACCATGAAGAACAACCGACCATTTATCATTTGCAGGATCATCGATATAGAATATTTGTTTCGCCTGTGATGCCAATATGAATGGTTCACCCTTCTCGCCAATCTTTTCAAAGTTCACCAAAGTGAAACCCAATTCATCCACTATAACTCCTTTGGTGTTATCAACCCAATTACATTTAAAGAGCGGAATTTTGAAATCTATGTAGTCAAACTCCCAAATGTCCTCAATGACACCGTAATATGACATTTTAGCTTCACGTGGACTCTTATCCTTTGGACTTGCAAAGTACATAGTCGACGCTTGAAGAGTGACCCCACTATTTTGGACGACACTCTTATCATCTTGGCGCTTTGTGTAATATGTGAATCCATTAATGTCAAACCCTTCATAAGACATAACATTCGGTTTTGGTTTAAAGGCGAGGCATTTGATAGTTTCTGTAATATCATTTGGTGTTTGAGATAGTTGATGTAAGACTTTATCTTCAAACCACTTAGTAAAAGTCTTATTATGCTCTCTAGCAAGCCACATTGAACTTGCTCGAGGATGTTGTCTCTTTATGAAATTGGTATGTTCCTCGATATAAACACTCACTTCATCCATATTGTGTAAAATATACAAGTGAGCTTGTTCCAACTGCTCACGGCTGATTACTTTCACCCGTGATCCCAAAATTCCTTTGCCCTCCTCAATATTCTTGTCATTATCAGGAGTGTCATTACCACTGAGAAAGTCATTGCAAAAATCAATAACCTCTCTCGCCACATAACCTTCAATAATACTCCCTTCAGGCCGATAACGGTTTCGAACATCACCTTCACCGCCATGTTTTAGTCTTATTGAATCAGTGTTTTCTTCACATATAGGACACGCTTTAGCTCCTTTGACACTATATCCAGACAAATTCCCATATGCTGGAAAGTCATTAATAGTGCAAAACAACATAGCGTGCAAATGAAATGTCTCTCTTGCTGAAGCATCATAGGTCATCACACCTTCAGCCCAAAGTTTCTTTAAGTCATCAATCAAAGGTTCAAGATAAACATCGATATCATTTCCGGGTTGTTTAGGACCCGATATCAACAATGACAACATAACGTACTTATTTTTCATACACATCCAGGGAGGAAGATTGTATATAACAAGCATGACTGGCCAAGTGCTATGTTGGCTGCTCAATGTCCCGTACGGATTCATCCCATCTGTACAAAGCCCAAGTCTTAGATTCCTATCTTCTTCACCAAATTTAGGGTACAATAGATCAATCTTCTTCCACTGTGGGGAATCAGACGCATGTCGTAGGATCCCATCATTATTTTTCTTAACATCTGCATGCCACCTCAAATTCCTCGCATCTTTCGGATTTGCAAACAAGCGTTGAAACCGTGATATTATAGGTAGATACCACAACACCTTGGCAGGAGAACCAGTTTTGGACTCCCCCGAAGTCGTCAATTTATACCGTGACGCACCACATTTTGGACAATCTTTCAAATCTACATAGTCCTTTTAAAATAATACACAATCATTCGGGCATGCGTGTATCTTCTTGGCCTCCATTCCCATTGGGCACAACATTTTCTTTACCTGGTATGTTGAGATTGGAAGCTCGTTTCCTTCAGGAAGCATTTCTTTCAACAAAGTCAACAATGAAGTGAAGCTTTTGTCGCTCCATCTATTGTTAGCTTTCAACTTATACAATCTCAAGACAGCACTAAGCTTCGTAAACTTAGCACAACCTGTGTATAACGGTATCTCAGCATCATGCACAATGTTTGTAAAGATAGGAGGTGGATCGGTGTGCTCTACCCTACAACTATCCAGCATCGCATCAACGATGTCTGCTGGAACTGGTTCGTTCACATTTACGTCATCAGAGGCAATTTCTTCTTCCACCCAAGCACTGCTATCGACATCTACTGGTTTCGATTTTGAAATCTCTCCATGCCAGTGCCATTCTGTATAGCCTTGTACAATCCCGTTGCACATGACATGACTTTTGATTTCCTCACCAGTGTTGACTTTCAAGTTGTTACCGCAATGCCTACATGGACAGTAGAACCTATCTGTAGGTTTTTTCCTATGTTCCTCGGCAAATCTAATAAACTGATCAAGACCAGATATAAACTCTGGGGTGCAACGATTACGAATGGACATCCATGATCTATCCATTCTATGATCAGAGAAAACAAGTATATATTAGGAAACAAGTATATATTAGGAAAAGATTAGGGTATACACTTACATCCTAAGCGTATAATGTGATGTCATTCTTATATATAATAAATGTGTACCACCTATCCCATCCTTGAACACCTAATCTCACTAGTAAGTGTATAATGTATATTTGGTTTTCAAGAAAATTTCGGCAGCATTTCCCCGATGTTCTCTAAGTACATATGTACTTAGAGAACAAACGGGGAAATGCTACCGAAATTTTCTCGAAAACCCAATACACTTTATACACTTACATCCTAAGTGAGATTAGGTGTTCAAGAACAGTCCCAAACCGGGGACTATCCAAGATTTACTCCTAATGAGTCAATCTTGGATGGGTTTCTAGGCCAACAAATACATTTGATGTCATTCTTATATATAATAAATGTGTACCACCTATCCCATCCTTGAACACCTAATCTCACTAGTAAGTGTATAATGTGTATTTGGTTTTCAAGAAAATTTCGGCAGCATTTCCCCGCTGTTCTCTAAGTACATATGTACTTAGAGAACAAACGGGGAAATGGTACCAAAATTTTCTCGAAAACCCAATACACATTATACACTTACATCCTAAGTGAGATTAGGTGTTCAAGAACAGTCCCAAACCGGGGACTATCCAAGATTTACTCCTAATGAGTCAATCTTGGATGGGTTTCTAGGCCAACAAATACATTTGATGTCATTCTTATATATAATAAATGTGTACCACCTATCCCATCCTTGAACACCTAATCTCACTAGTAAGTGTATAATGTGTATTTGGTTTTCAAGAAAATTTCGGCAGCATTTCCCCGATGTTCTCTAAGTACATATGTACTTAGAGAACAAACAGGGATATGCTACCGAAATATTCTCGAAAACCCAATACACATTATACACTTACATCCTAAGTGAGATTAGGTGTTCAAGAACAGTCCCAAACTAGGGACTATCCAAGATTTACTCCTAATGAGTAAATCTTGGACGGGTTTCTAGGCCAACAAACACAATAATAGATATGACAAATATATGCAAGCAAAAGATTTGTTCATATATGCAAGCACAAATGTATGACAAATATATGCACAAATTAGAAGTTCATAACCCTCATAACCCCCCATCTTAGGATGATGAAGGTCCATCTTTGCAGTCCTTGGCTACCATATGAGCCAATGAACAAGGAAGTTGGTCGTTTGTCCCAGGATTAACATTGTGAAATTTGAGTTGAAGAACATGAACAAATTTGAGTTGAAGGTCCATCTTTGAGGTCGGTCATCTAGGTTCACCCACAATACAACTTATCAGAAGAACATGAACAACTTTCAGGGCAAGGTCAAAGCAAAAATCAAAATGATGATGACATTGATGAATTTTTTGTTGGTTGAGATTGAGAAATTCATGCCCAACTATAATATATTTCACTCATATTTTAAGCCCTTTTTAGTTAGAGGGATAGGGCTGAACGTATATGACCACATTATGACTTTATAGAGGTTCAAGTAAAATTAAGTATTGATTGAGATCTTGATAATAATGTTCTATCTGATCTTGAAGATTTTTGGATGGATAAAAAAGATATTATATATGAGGGTATGAAATTTCCATCCTTGAGGTGCTTATATAGGTGAATAAGTGGATTTTAATATTGATACTTTGTGACATAATAGTTATGTCTTGATTTGGTGAAATTCGGAGTAGTAATACTAATTTAGTTTGGACATATATGATTGTGTTCAATACATTATGTGCGTCTTGCATCTTAAAAAATATATTTAATAATGTTGTAGGGATGATTCTACATTGAGGCGACTTTCAGGACTTGTAAAATCTAATTACAAACAGATTAAACGGTGTTTTCCTTTTTGTTTGGGAGAACAAATAGATAGGTACTCATAGAGAGAGTGTTTATTTATGTTTAGGATATGTTTCTTGGGTTTCCTTTTTGGTATAGGAAAGTGACCCATCAGTTGCTAATAGTTAATGTTTTAATTAGATTTGCGTTTTGAGCATCCTTGTATCTCACAATCCGACATAGGAAAAGACGACCTGGCAGTTTGGTAGGGGAGGGGGTTCTCTCAATCACAATCAAATATGATTGAAAAATTAAACCGTTCTCCTTTGAAAAATTACAAGCAAATATAAATGACAAAATGAACCAAATTGCAATAAAAAACAACAACATGTTGAATATGATTGAAGCAAAAATGAGCTGTGTAACTAGGTATAAACACTCATAACCAAATGATTGACCAACAACTCAGAAACCAATCTGACCTTATAAAGAACACACATTGAAGGATCCTATAACAGAGTAAAATCGAACCTGTAAGTAGCAAGCTCGTGGAGGAAGAAGAGGAGTAGCTCTGTCGGTAGCGAGCTCCGTTAAGGAAGAAGAGCAGTGGAGGCGGCGACGTTGAGCAGTGGAGGCGGCGGTGTAGGCAGTGGAGGCGGCAGCGGCGTAGGGCAGTGGCAGCAGCGGCAGAGACGCGGGGGTCGTCAGGCGGAGATGCGGCGGCGGAGAGGCAGTGGCAGTAGTGGCAGAGACGTCGGCGGAGAGCAGCGGCGGAGAGCGAGCGGCGGAGAGCAACAGCGGTGAGCGAGCG
The DNA here is from genome assembly GCA_963693085.1 of Alisma plantago-aquatica. NCBI lineage: Eukaryota > Viridiplantae > Streptophyta > Magnoliopsida > Alismatales > Alismataceae > Alisma > Alisma plantago-aquatica. The sequence goes on along the minus strand of OY856410.1, from coordinate 1,328,093,077 downwards.
GCAGAGAGCAGCAGCTGGAGTCGTCGGGCAGAGAGCGAGCGGCGAGCAGCAGGATGAAACAGGAAGAAAGGGGGAAGAGCTGGGTGATCGGGTCTATTAATTTGGTAATCAGCATCGGTTATTTAGAAAACCGACGCCTCTAACGCTTTAGCGTCGGTTGTCTGTAAAAAACCGACGCCCGTTTAGAAAACATGTACCCTAAATTTTTTGGCGGGAACCATAATCAGCATCGGTTATCTGGCACAACCGACGCTGAAAGTGGGACATTTTTGCACAAATTTTCATTTTAAATAGGCGTCGGTGAATACCTATAAAACCGACGCTAAAGATGACCTAAAATGTTTTTGCTCGAAATTTGGATTTCGCGGGTGCTTTTAGGCGTCGGTTTTTTATAAACAGCCGATGCTGAATATAAAGCGGTACCCGTGTCTGGCTGGTCTTCAAATATAGACGTCGGTTTGTATAAATAACCGATGTCTAATAGTATCGGCGTCGGTTTCCGTAAACAACCGACGCCCAGAAAAGTGACACTGAATGCTATTTCTGTAGTAGTGGATTGATAACCTAAAGAAACTCTAGGGAGAAGGTGTGATGACCTATGATGCTTCGAGTAGATAGACATTTTTTTGCAAGCTATCTGGTGTTTCATTATTTATGACTTTACAACATATGATAATTGTGTCGACATATGGTATAAAAAGATCAAAAACATGACCTATATGTGAAGAGAAGACTAAGTGAATATGACTAAAAGTTGGAGGCAAGACTATATATCTTGGTCATCATAGGTTTCTACCAAAAGTTCATCCTTATCGAAGGTTGTGCAAAGCATTCAATGTATCAAATGAGGAATAGAGTGATCGTAAACCTATATCAGGGGAGGTTGTTTATAAAAGAGGAAAAGACTTGGTCAATGCATTTGGTAACAGATCATAATGTACCATTCCCACACAGAGTGACAAATCATTATACAAGGAAAGGTCAATATTTTAGGATATTCCTTATTGGAGTTCTTTGGCAGTTAGGCATTGTATCGATGTCATGCATGTTGAAAAAAACATTTGTTATAGCGTCATTGGTAGTCTATTGAATATACTAGGTAAGACTAAAGATGGAAATAAATCCATAATGGACCTACGTGAAATGGGAATAAGAAAAAAAATTAATAGAAGTAGTTAGTAGTGATCAAAAAATATATTTACCTCCTCCATGTTACACATTGTCTAGAAAGGAGATGAAAACTTTTTTTGAGTGATTATTAATGTTAAGGTATCACAAGGATACTTCTCTACTATCGGTAGACTAATATCAATGAAGGATATGAAGCTTATAGGTATTAAATCTCATGATTTTCAACTCTAATGCAACAAATATTGTCTGTGGAAATTCGATCTATACTACTGAAGCACGTAAGGTTTGCAATCACCAAGCTTTGTTGCTTCTTCAACACTCTTTGTAGCAAATTTATTGATCCTGAGAATCTCGATAAGTTGCAAAGAGACGTGATCGTTACCTTATGCCAGCTTGAGATGTATTTTCCTCCTTGATTCTTTTATATCATGGTACATCATGTTGTCCATTTGACTAGGGAAGTGAAAATGTTGGGAACAATTTTCTTGCATGGGATGTATCCTTTTGAATGGTACATGAGTGTTTTTAAAGGTGATGTTCAAAACTGTTATCGGCCTGAAGGGAGCATTATTGAGGGTTACGTGTACAGGGAGGTCATGGACTTTTGCAATGACTTTCTAAGTTGTAATGAAGCTCATGTTAATGACAAGAATATTGAGGACTATTCTGACAAAGGGACTTTAGGAGCAAGCATGAAAGTAAACAGTTGTGAGTTGTGGGAACAAGATAACTTGTCTATTTTATACGACATCGATGAAGTGAGTATCTATATCACTGAACATACCAATTTCATCAAGACAAAATATCCTGGAGCCAATTCAATGTGACTTGCTAGAGAACATAATAAGACATTTATTAGGTGGTTTGAAGATAAAGTCTTACATCAACTATCTCAAATACCAAATAATGTTGTTGAAAATAACAAATGCCTCACCTTTAAACAAAAAATTAATGTTATGTGTTATTAAGGGTTTGACATAAATGGGTTTTCATATTACGCAAAGCATCAAGATGATAAGAGCCTCATCCAAAATAGTGGGGTCACCCTTCAAGCGACTTCATTGTTTTTTTTTAGTGTGAAGGATAAGATTCCACATGAAGATAAAATGTCATATTACAGTGTCATTGAAGACATATGGGAGTTTAAATTCATGGATTTCAAAATTTTGGTCTTTGGGTGTAATTAGGTTGATAATATCAAAGGAGTTGTAGTGGATGAATTGGGTTTCACATAAGTGGATTTTGAAAAGATTGACAAGAAGGGTGAACCATTCATGATGGAATCACATGCAAAGCAAGTATTTTATATAGATGATCCTACAAATGAAAAATTCTAAGTTCTACCTCATAGTAAAAGGCATTTCATTGAAGATCATATAGATGAAGAAGAGTACCATGACAAGTATGATGACTCATGTCCTTTCTCAGTTGGCTTGCCAATACAAAATATTGAAGTTGGTGTTGACTTATATATGCGTGGATATCTCACTAAGAGAATGTTAATTAATAAAAGATCCCAATATTTGAGGCATGCTTTTATTATTTTAAATGTTAGATGTGCATTTTACAATCTTATATTTCATTGTTTGACTATTTTCATATGAAATTTTTTTCAAATGGTGTCTGACCATGAGTGATGACTATGATGATGATTACCATGAGGATGAGCAGTACAAGATGTGCACTGCAACACTGGTGTAAGTTGTATTGTTTACTATAGAGATGTGCATTTTACATTGTCTATATTTTTGTATTGTTTTATCACATTTATATCTTTTTATGACCTATATGTGTTTTTTGTCAACTTTAGGTTGAGGATGTATGCCCTGGGGATCTTGTTCAGCTTGATGAGCAACATCTCAGTGTGCAAAAATAAGAGGCATCACCATGATGAACAAGTTAGTACAACAAAGGGGTAAAGGACCAAAGTTGATCATTGATTTTGATGGTGTAGGAAATAATGTTGGAAAGAACATCAATTTTTTTGCAGCATATCTTGGGGTTCTTACTCATAGACATTGTTGTGTAGCTATAGAATCTCGACATAAAATTGATCAAGGAAAGAAAGACTTCATATGGAAAGAACTATGTGTGAGATATTATCATTTGCAATTTGATTTTAAAAGCTATTTATAATTCTATTTTTAAGAATATTCCATCATGTATATGAACTTTTGCAGAGCATATCTGACCTAGATGAAAAATTACATCGTAAAAAGGTGATGCAATGTTGTGGGAGGGTACTAAGGAATTATAGGACAAATCTGAAAAGAGAATACATATGGGATGTTGAGAATAAGAAGAAGTCATCCACTGAGCAATGGAGCTATCTTGACCCAGAGACGTGGGAGGTGTCTGTTGCTATGACAAAAAACTAATGAATTCAAGGCATTAAGCCTCACTCCCCATTTTGAATACATTCTTATGAATTCATTATTTTATGTTGACCTTGATTGTTATGTTTTACTTACGAATTACTAATGATGATTGTTACTAACCAGGCTGCAAGTGATGCTCAAAGAGAAAGGCGTGCAAAGAATATGCACAACCACATGATGGGTCCAAGTGGTTGTGCAAATCTTTGCCAAATGATCCTATTGGCGTCTTCTTCTCAGCAACCTATTCTTGGGACTACTGAGTCCTCTACTACTCCTAGTCCTCTACCTTGTCATGATTTGTGGATAGATGGGAATCAAACCAAATCTGGAGAAATACCCAACCCCCCAACTGTTGAGGCAGTTGCAAAAATGGTAAAATTCAACTCTTAGAGTAATTAGTAATGATGATTGTTATGTTTTACTTACCAATTACTATTGATGATGATTAGCAGGAGCTCCACAAGCAAAGGAAATAAGGCAAGTTCTCTTAAGGTCACAAGGGATGAATTCATAGTTACTCTAAGTAACTCAAAGAATTATGGGCGTGTTAGGGTTGCAAGTGCTGGTGTCGGTATCAGAGCCTTCTTTGGGCCATCACATAATAAGCGTAAATATATCCATAAAGGAAGATTCTCAGAAGAGAAGGTACAAGAGTTGATTACAAAGTGATTCAAAAAGCAATGAGATAGTATCATGCTTCTCATTCAGCTCCTCTGATAATACATATGGCACCCCCCTAAGATAGAGGTGGTTGAGAGTAATCTTGTGGACCCGCCACCTAGCACGTCGCTATAAGTATTTTTATGACATAGTAGTGTTTTAGAAGGATTTGTAAAATATGTTTGAGTTTACATATATATATATAGATACACACACACACACACAGATATATATATATATATAAACACTCTATGAAAATATATAGGGGTTGAGGCCATGTCATCATTTATTACAAGGATATATCATTGCATTGGGTTCCTCTTACCCACACCTTGAAGGTGACATGATTCATAGTTATTCACTGCCATCTGATGCAGTTAGCATGATGTTGACGCCTGTCTACGATGCCTGGAAGCAGATTGCATAGCCATATGACCACCTCGAGAATGAGATGATAGGTGATGCAGAAGGAGGTGTTGTTGTGTAGCCCAAAGAGGAAGTTGTCTATACCAATGTATGTTAAATTACATTGTGTTTGTATCTATATATACATGACAATTGATATGAGATTACATATATACATGACATAGTGCCTAATAAACCCCCTACAACTCATCCTCCACCTCCACCTCCTCCTCAATTACCTGGTTGGCTTGCAAAGGACCTATTTGACTCGATAGTTCCTCATTGCATGGGTATGGAAGAATGGATAGACAACTTTGAAGAAGGGTCGCCTATGATGGTTTCTATTAAGGATGACGTTGTAGGTCAACCTCATGATACTAGTATATTTTTACAAGATATTTTGGAAATGTTTACTTATGCTTGGTAGAATACATCTATGATAAAACTTTAGATATGGTGAGATCTTATAAAGAAAAATTCCTCATTTTATATATGTTGATCTATTTTCTTATATATGAATGCATACATGATATACATTTTATAGCCACTTACATAGGGTGTGTATAGAGTTCACACTACCGCATGTGGCATTTCTAGTTCCATCAATAATTAGTTGTGTATTTAAAGACCCTACATCAGTTTCCCAATACTTCTCTACTGAATTTAAATATTTTCATAAAGAAAAAAAGAGCATGATTTTAGCTATGTTCAATGTTGAGTAAGTTTCGTTACTTTGGTTATAAATTTGACTTAAGAATTATATTTCATTGTGGATTTTGAGTTTTATTTTGTTTTCCTTGTTTTCACTCAGGAATAACCATTGGGTGTTTGTTATTTTCCCCACTACTCTAACTATGTATTATCTAGATATTAGGGATGACCAAGTAGACAGTGGAGGATACAAAATGAAAAAGTTACTTTTCACATGAGTAAATTTTTATATTTATATCCATTAACATATACTATTACATGACTATTTACTAATGCATCTCAATATGTTACACTAATGCATATGGCTATAAAAGATTTCAAAAAAAGTTGGAGGAAAGGTTGACAAGAAAAGGAAAGTGATAAGTTGATAGAATGTTGATGTAGTTTTTTGAACCTCCAATGCATATTTATTCCAACTCTGCTTACTTGTATTTATTAACATCTTATGTGTTGATAAATTTATAGTGCCTTGTATAAGACAATGGTTGGACATGAAGATATGATGTAGTATATGGACATGATTGTCATATATGGGTTACTAGACATCCACTGCATACAAAATATAATATATATATATAGTCTTGATCATCGTCATAAGTAAATAGTCTCATTTTATAATATAGAAATATCAAACTTTTAATTCATATATATCATTCTTTTTGTTGGTGTTTGCAACAAAAAGGCCCTATACGATAGAAAATCTAGATGAGGTACGAGAACAAAGGTCACAAGCCTTCGTTAAGGTTGTGAATTATGAATTTGATTGGGATAAAGAAGAATTATTTTTTCTAAACTGTGATTTCATTGTTTATACATACATGTTGTGCTTATGATTTCTTGTAACTTTAAATTTGATGTGAGTAAACTGTTGTGCATATGTTAATGATTAATATATATGTGTATGTGAATGTGAAGATGAATGAATACAATGAGAATTATGTTTCTACATGTATTGAGAATGAAATTGGTGCATATGTGAATGAAGTATCATGTGTGTGAATGAATGTTAAGATGAATGAATATAATTAACTTTGCACATGTAATGAGAATGGAATTGGATAATGAGTCTTGTATGTGGGAGGATTGTGTTTGTTATTGTAGGTTTTGCAGGTTTCTTGGTCTATTGTTAAGCTAAACTCACATGATGTTGTTAACCTACAGTTGTGAACTACATGTTTTACATCCTGCTAAATAGTCAAACAACAGGTCTGCAGATATGCTATTTGTAAAAAATACCAGTCATAATTTTTTTTAGAATAGCCAACATTACATGTTTTAGTCATCAATTTTGGCTAGAAAACTAACATCATAGGACTAAACTAAATTGGTCATGTTGGGCAGTGCGGTTGTGCTTGACAACACGATCATATTTTTTGGTTTCCGTTTGGAAATTGCCACTATATATCTTCATCGTTAGCTTGATTAGGTGTAACCAACTACTTAGATGACCAATCAGTGTCAGTGTTTGTTATAAATTGATGACTTAGGAACCTTTCCAAGTTACAAATGTGACCTAGTATGGCATTACGATGTCAGTTTTTGTACCAGAACCCAAAACTCAGACTCCTAATGGTTTCAATCTCTTTTATCATAGCAATCGTGGATGGATCTCCATTGTCAGTTTTTGTGTACCCTAATAAATGTCAATTTAGACATGTGACTGTAGGTGTCTATTTAAAACCAAAGTTATAGGGTTATTTTAAGTGACACTAGAGTTAGTTTCTATACTAGTGGATCATGGATGTGGCGAAAATGTTTGAAGTACAAACACACCATTCTGCCTCCAATTTTTTCTGAGATTGGTGATGGAAGCTTGATTAAAATTTGGAGAGATCTCTAGGTTCCTAGATGAAAGTTCCATATTTATAGTATGGACTCCTGTAATACTCTTAAATTGGGAGTTGGCTCGTATGGAGCAGGGAGAAGTTTATTTCTAGTTAAAATTGGAATTTTATGAATAGAAGAAGTTTCAAAGATTTTAATGCATGTATCTCTAACATAGAGATCAATTTCTATGGTAAGTTTCACATGTTATTTAATGGCAAAGAAGATCCTACTTTGAAAAGTTGTTGGACTGCCATCAAAGAAACATGCGTAAAAATCTTTGGGCTAAGTCTATCTTGAATCATAAGATACTAAGGAGCTTTAGCTTTTTGGCTTAGAGAGTTTTTCTTGATAGAGTTGGTTCCCAAGATGTTCTGAGAAAGTTTGGTATGTATATCATCTCTAGATGATTTATTTGTGACTTTGAATACAAATATAGTGGCCATATTTTTTTGAGTTGTTAGTATACCAAAGTTGTTTGGGGTTATGCCAGAGAAAGGAGTTGGATTTCTCAGCTACCAGGTTCTTGGGGATATTTCTACTCCTTCTTGAGAAGTATGAAGTCTTTCCTTACATGCCTTGTTATCTTCTATTATCTATGGCATGAGAGGAATTGTAGATTCTTTGCTAATAATAATAGAAGGGATGTTGAGGTCAACTGGAAAGCTATTGAATCTGATCATCATTGTTTGTATAGAATATATTTCTATTTGGATTTTTCCTTATATGTTCATAGCCTATACATAACACAGACTCTATCACAGTTCTTTTTACAATCAATAAAAAAGGGGAAAGAGTGTTTTCGAACAAAAAAAAGGACAGATGAAAGTTTAAGGTTGCTTTCCTTCCATGTATCAAGGTTAGGGATGATCCTAGAACCATTACTTCCAAGTATAATAGCTAGAGAATTGTGTGACAAGTCAAGGGGATGGATCTTTGTTCGCTCAAAGTATTTAACACTTACTAAACCATGATATCATTTTCTATAAAATCTTTTAAGACTTCCCAAAATTCATTAGGCCAATATGAAGGACCAATTGATTTCAAAGCTTGTCGTTTCTTTTCTATTATCCACGAGTAATAAATGCTTCTTATATTCAGCCATAATTTATGCTTGTGGGTCCTACTAAGGGTACACATGTCCATTTGGTGACAATGCCATGTTCCCTCTACATGATAGATAGACAAGATGGTTGATAGCCATAGTGTCTGGCAATGCCCAATAGGGGGGCTTGCATTGTCCATTTCATAATTTTTGTTGTTTTTCATTGTTGATAGGATGGTAGAGAGGGTAGAAAAGGTTTCACACATATGATCTCTCATCTTAAGATGTTGTACCTCTCTAGCAAAGAGTGTAGTACAACATTATGGGAACCCATTTAGAATGACTATGATTTATTTCTTGCAGTGGAAGAGTTTTTGAGGTCTTTTGATCAATGGATGTGTGAAAGGTGAAGGAAGATACTAGCTGTCATTCATGAATTTCATCATGAAGATGGCCTTGTAAGGGTTTTTGATGATAAGAGTAATTCAAGGACGTATTTTTGGCATCTTGAAGTCCACCCAAAGGGCCTTGAGATTTAATTCCATGAGATTTCTAATGACATGGAGGAGCTAGTCCTAGATGCCATGCTTCTCAATTGTGTATTTAGAGTGCCTATAACAAATGTAAACAGCATCCCTCATAGTTCTCGTCTTGCATTCTCTCAAGCATTGAACACGTCTAAGAATTGGTCACCAATCCATGGTCCATAGATGTGTGGGTGAGATCATTGATCGTTCCTTGTCGTATGTTACAAGTGTTCATGCCCAAGAATAGATGGGAAAAAAATATATAGTAATGGAAAGCCACCACAACAATGTCATATTTTAAGTTTGGTTGCTAGAGGGGGCGGAGTAGACAATATGAATACTCTAATACACATGGGCTATGGGTCATGATATGGATAAATCTAAGGAGGAGGAGAAAAACGAGAATCCTAACATTAGGAAATTCCTTTGAAAGGTTGTAGATGGTCACTTTACAAAAACTATAAAAGTGTTGTGTTCTTTAGGGGTAGCTCAATATAATGAATATACCATAATGATATCGGAGTATAAACACCTGTACAAGACACCTCCATACATGCCATATACTTTACTTTTAGAAGCGTGCATCAAATCGTTTCCTAAAGGGACTTCATGTGGTAGACATGGGTTACCAGCTAACACACCTTAGACACTCTATGAGGATAGGGGTATGTTGTCTCCATGGATTTCTTACATTCCATTACCCTAGCAGTTAATTTATGGTTAAGGGGAGGTGCCCATCGAGTTTGGTAGGGTTTGTAGCTTCATCGCCTATTACACCTCTACTTAAGCCTAACAGGGATACATCCCATTGCAATTGGTATTATTTTGACGTGTCTACTGTATAAAGATGTCATGATAGTTCTGGGTAAAGACATGAATATGTATGTCAATGATTTTATGTCTAGAGTTGGTGTATCTAGTGGGGTCGAGGCAATTTTGCATAGTGTCAATATGTTTTTGAACACTCAACATGAATATGTGTCCCTCTCTATGCTTATAGTTGATTTCCAAAATTCCCTCAACCTAGTGGATAGATCAACATTACTCCGTGAGTTGAGTTTCAGTTTCCCAACTATTTCCTTGTTGGGGGAGTTTCTATATGGACAACTAGCTAGGTTGTACATTAGAGACTATTATATCTCATCAGCCACTAGAGTGCAAGAAGATGATCACTTGGGTCACTTCTTTTTCCCTTGTAGTACATCCACTTATTCATGGGATCAGAGATAACTTCAAGATTCTATGCCATGCACTACAAAAAACACATGATTTAACTACAAATTCTCTAGTTACATATATTTTAGATGTAGTTAAAGTAACTATTAATTACAAAATATGAAAATATAAGCAAAAATTTGTAGTTAATTTAATTAGTAAACACATAACTACATTTCCCTCTTTCACATTACATGTAAATAAAAAAATATAGCTAATCCCACTTAGTACCCTTCCTCACGTCTGAGCCATCTCAAAAGAAAATGAAATCCTCCCGCTATCATCTCCCGCGCATTGGTTTCATCGATTGCGATTATTTTTTGCCCCCTCACTCCCTCCTCTCCCTCCCCCCTTTCCATTTTCCCAATCTAGTCTGATCTCCCCCCAACACCTTCAATTTCTGTCCACCCCCTATCTACCCAAATACAGTGCAGATCCTGCTCCCTCCTATCCCATGGCCGTATCTAGCATGGTCTTAGCCGGCTTAATCTCCTCTTCAACAGCCGCACCCAACAAGGGAGTCGATGTGCATTTCCTCCAGAGGCGCTGCTCAACAAGGGCTTATCTCCCTCCAAGCTAAAGGTGACGCAAATTCCTCTGTCCAACGGGTATGCCCAGCAAAGGTAATGCACATTCTACTATCTAGTGGCGTCACTTAGGAAAGGTTCCATACACATCCTTCTCTCCTACGTCTATGTCCAACAAGGGTGCCTCAATTTCTTGTATCCTTTGTGATATTTGTTTACATTCCGGAACACAGGACAGAATAATATGCATGTTAACTAGACAGAGCAATGATTACGATGAATGGAAACATATGTGCAATAATCTGAGAATGTATATCTGAATACAAGATTAACTGGCATTGCTGTCTATAAGACATTGGTACTCAGTTTTGTAAGACTTATTTTGTTGTTTTTTAGACCCAAGTCTACTTGATATTGGAATATACAGGCAATGCAAATTTTGTAAGGAACTAACAATGTACAAGTATTCAATGAAAGCATGTCTGCTACTACTTTGCATCAGATTATATTGAATATTTTCCTGGTTATTAACCTAGTAATGGTTAATATTATGCTAGTTTTAGCGTATAATAGAAAACCCAATAGTTCTTCTAGAGATGCTTTTAATGTTAGTAGTCATTTGATGATACTTTTCTTCAGTAAAAATTTGAGAGTAACATAGCATTTTCTTAAATATTTAAATATTTTAGTTATATTTTTTATCTCTTGTATGCAACATCACTGGTGAGGGAATTGATCTGCTGACATGGGATGCATGTCATTGACAAATACATCAAACCAACAAACTCATTAGTTGGGATACTTTTAACATAAATCTTCCATATGAATAGTAATATGTATATATGAGATATTTGTCTGCTTACCAATGTACTTTTTAACATGAAGTTATAAATGATGCTACATGGTCAATGCATCCTTTAAATTATAGGAGAAACAAGGTGTTACACAATGGAAATTTCAATGTTGTATAAAAAAATTTAGTGAAGGGATGCTCGATGCTCTTTGACTAATTTTCACTCATTTTTTGTTATTGTATAAGAAATTTCAGTGAATTTCATGAAAGAGCAAGCCTCCCACTTATTAATCTTGCTAGTATGCACATAGCACATACATCATATTACGACACATTTCAATGATTTTCATGAAAGAACTAGCTTTTGTTTTATTTTTCTTGTTATTATGTGCATCATATTACACATGACATGCATTTGAAATTAGAACCTTCACCTATTCAGTCAGGCAAGTTATAGGATGGAACCAGGATGAAATCCATGAACTAAATCTGGAGATGCTTGTGTGGGCAAATGTTACGACCCATATCAGGGTTAGTCAATAAGTACCTTGATTAGCGTTAAACACCTTGATTAGTGTTGAGTATATTATTAAATATCATGGTTGATTAAGGTAAGCTAAGTCATGAATCAATAGTTGAGTTTGAATCACCTGAGGCAATTAATGATATCAATGTTGATTATTTAGTTCATTAAGTTCAATCAAGTAATCACATTCACATTTAGAGCTTTGATCTAGTGAAACAGTCTAGTCAGTATGTTTTCATGCTTTGAGTTGGTAGAGGAGTTTGTCCTTGAGTGGATGCAAAAGAAATCATCCAATTTGGACCTCCGAGGCAATACTTATGCTATTTTTAGTTTTCTTGGACTTGGTTGCAATTTTTCCAAGGTTTAGCTTTTTATTTCCCTTTTTCCTTTCTCATTTATCCTTCTTCTTTACGCGATCAATAGAACAGGGCAACCTCTTGAGCGGCGCCCAAGCAGAGCCGATCCAGTAGAAGAGAAGAGCCGAAGGCAATTTTGGGCATGATAGCTACCGATTGAGCTCCGTCCACCTCCGTCATCCTTCCACCTCCTTCCTTCCTCCTCTATTGCATGCCCTAGCAGCAGTGGCCACCTGTAGCCTTGCTACTTGGCTTGGGCGGCCGACCTGCAAATCAGCAGTGGCGTGGACCTGCTGCTCATCTGCAGCTGCGAGCGCAACCAGCAGCCAAAGGAAGGGCGGCTCTGGAGCACCTCGAACCATCCAGCAACGCCTCTACTTCCTTCCTCCACTCCATCGCCTAGCCACCAGCACCTTGCCCTAGTAGCTTGGGCGGCCGAACCATGGAGTTGCGTCTGTAGCCTAGCAACAGCATGGGATGGTGGTCGTTTAGGGCTTGGAAGGGCCACTCCAGTGGCGCCCCTCCTTCTTCTACCTTCCCCCTCCATCCTTGACCTAGGTACCTGCTTGGCAGACAGCCAGTAGTAGGGGCGACGCCCTACCTTGCAGCAGCAGCAGTAGCGGCCGAGGGCCCTCTTGGGCATGGCAAACACCTCGAATCGCCGGCCATGACCTCGGCCAAGAGGCCTAAGCATAAATCCGCAACTAATAGCCCTCAATTAGCACCTAACCGAGTCTCTTCTCCAACCTGTTCGAGAGTGAAAGCTGTTGTGTGTAGTAGGCTTGTTCCAGAACTGGACCAAGGTAGAAGAAGACTTGCATTTGCAGCCAGTAGTCACCGTGAGTATAAGGCAACGCCACAAAACAACGTCCCTGGGTTTGTCCTAGAGGTTTTGGTAAGATTTCGTAGATTAAGTCCAAGACATAGCTTTAGAATCAAGTTCATCTTCTTGAGTTTCCCATTTCTGCGTAGGTGCACGGCGTGCAAAGTTACAGATAGCGGAACGAGTTTCTGCCCAGGTGCACGGCGTGCAGCCCAGGTGCACGGCGTGCACTCTGCTGTAAAGGGCAGAATTAGGCGTGGTTGTGGACGTTTTTCGGTGTATACGAACACACCGAAGTGGGTGAGTGGCAGTTCATTTAGAAATCATTATTTAACTCATTTTAAATGCTCATTTGATTCAGTATCAGTTGATATGACTCCTAAACAGTATAGCATGTACTTTTTAGTATGATAAGCTCATTGGAACTTGAATTGCGTGATGTAAATGATGAAAAAGAGGAAATTCTATGTCTTACAGTTGCTATGTGATACGTTTAATCAAGTATAGACCTAGATGCCCTAACACCGTAGAACCCCTTAGACGGGTCTGCAACTTTGGGGTGAAACTCGTGTTGCAACATCATCCGTGCTTGTGTCGCGGACAAACGAGGAAAGAGAAAGGAAGTGTCTAACAACAATCGTGCTTGTGTCACGATGGCACTGCGATAACAACAGAAAACACGGTTATCTAACACCATTCATGCTTGTGTCGCGAAGGTAACCCTGTGACTCTCCGCCGGTGTACTCAGGTTTTAGGAGGAGTCGAGAGCACACGTGGTTGTGCAGCACACGTGGTTGTGTGATGAGGCCGAGGAGCCTGTGTCCTGTGCAGACCAGGACGAGTAGTCAGACTTAGCACTTCCCGGGTGTGTCGCTAAGTCTTGTACGGTGGGACCGTAGCATGGACTTGTTGCGGATCTTTATATGCAGAGTACACTGCATATATTTAGGGCATAATAATAAAATGAATAAATAATCATGTAGGTTCACAGTAAATTTATATAACTGTTTATTTACCTGAAATACCTGTTGATGCTTAGAAATGTGGTTATTATCTGTATATTTGTTATGTTATTAGAACTGCCTTGCTTAGTTCTGCATTTATGTTTATTTTCAGTTTATAAACCTGATGAGTTGTTTAATGATAGCTAAGTGAAATGCTATTCACTGAGCGAGTAGGCTCATACCTCTACTCAAAACATTTTCAGGTTATCATCAGCAGCAGGAAATCAGAAGGATCGATTTATCCTTACGCCTAGTCGATAGAAGGTTCGTAGTTAGTAGTTAGAGGTCTCTTAGTCCTTTCCCCTCGATCTTTGGGACAAGGTGTGAGTGAGAGAGAGAATGTGTATAAAGATGTAAATTAACTGTTATGCTTTATTTTATGTCAGACAATGTAATATGTTGTAAACTCTGTTTATTTTGCTAGTCAGTTTAATAAAGATGCTTCCGCAGTTTGTTTAGTTTCATTTTACAGCATAAATCAGATTATCCTATTAATCTCTTTAAAAGGTTTTAATAAGTGAAGAGTGGTTGAGTTTTGAGTAAATCCCATCCTGTCGCGTCCTAATCTCGTGGTTTGTGGTTAATGTGAGATTGGGGCGTGACAATTTTTGGTATCATAGCTTTGGTTTGAGTACATAGTTACTCAAGGTCAGGGGACGATAAGAGACCAATAGGATTAAGGTTTAGGTGTCTTTCTTCTATCTGTAATTTTCTAACAGGAAGTGTTCTGTTATACTATTGCAGATAGCAGGAAGAGAATGTAGTCACGAGAATCAAGTAATGAGCTTAAGTTGAGTCGTTAAGAATCATTAGGGTCAAAAGATAAGGTTATAAGTAAGGCGAATAATTAATGATGTGTTTTAGCTCTGGAAGGTCTGAGTGTTTAGATACCCTGGCCAGGTGTCTGAATACTTAGATTGACCAGTATCAAGCTACTTTGTCTGTTCTTCTCTGGATGCCCTGGCCAGGTATGCAGAGGAAGGATAGGCTATAGAGAAAACCCTAGAAATCTTAGGATTTAGAAATCAGAAATTTATGTAGGAGTAAGAGGTTAAATAAAGGATGTGATATAACTCCTACTTTATATTGCTTATTGATTAAAGATCATTAGAAACGCTCTTATATGCATGAATTTAGACTTCCAGTTGTACAATAAGTATGATTCTTTTATATTGTTGTGACATGAAGTGAATTGTTTAATGTTTGTTTCCTTTGTATTAAAGTAGATCCGAAATCATGTATAAGTGAGTTGCCCTAAGTGGATATTCTTTCCACATGTTTAAGATTAATAGGGGTTGATTAATCTCGAGTAGCTCTTGGCTTCAGGACTACAGGTTCGGCCTGGTCCGGCTGGCAGGATGCGTTACTGGGATCTAATGACTCCTATTAACAAGTAAAATAAGAATAGAGGTCTAAGTGTTCTTTTGTCTTGGGAATTAGGGTTTGAGAAGCATAGACCCTAATTGGCCCAAATTAGGATTTTAATGACATAAATACGAATTTGATAAGTAAAGTGTCTCAGTAAATGATTTTTAGTATTTTATGTGTAACTTTGATTTAGCTCCAATTTGGATATGATTTGGATATATAAAATATAAACAACATGGCAAAATGTCAGAATTTTTGAAGAATGTTCTGACCTGTTCATCGGCTGAGTTTCAAACTCGACCGATCACATTTTTCTGAATGATATAGCAGTGTGGTAATTGAATTTTATCTTTTTATTGGTACATCCAATTGATTTCAAATTTTAACTGTGTTTGAAAATCACAAATTTTAGACACTCTATTAATTTGGCGTAATTTTTGGATGACTTTTGATCTGTACAGTAAGGTGTCGGTCGAGTTGCAACTCGACCGAACCTGCTGCAGACTGCAATATAGCAGTGCACTATTTGATTTTTAATTATTAATTGGTAAATAGAAATGATCTCAAATTTTTACTGGAGGTCTGAAACTTCATTAGGAACAAAATATAAAAATTCCAGAATTTTTGGAGCTTCTGTTAGCTGTTTAATAAACGAATTACAGAAACTATTATGAAAACTGAATTTTCAGCTAATGTAATTAAAGTTGAGTGCTGGGTTAATATGTTATTGACCCAAGCAACTCAATTTAATTTATATAATCGACTACACACACACAATAATGCTATGCTATTAATAAAGGATCAAACCCTAGAATGACTAAAGTTGTAGTAGTTTAAGGGATCTCATTAGTGATTAAACCTTGAATGCTAGTATCTCTGTAAAATAAGATCTTGAGATATGTTCTATGAAAAGTAAACTGGCTTTGATAGTGACCTAGGGTTTTAAGGTAGTTAATCTGAACGGTACATGAACAACATGAAATGACTTAGAGAAAAGAGTAAAACATAAACCTAAAATGTAATTATAAGAAAGTAGCATAGAAAGCGGAGTATTACCCGATATATGATATGAAGATAGCTGATGAAGTTCATATTTTTAAGACATGGCGTCACTATCTTTATGATGTGACAATAGATTATCACCCTGGTAAAGAGAATGTGGTGACTGATGCTTCCAGTAGAAAGTCAAGTTTATCAACTAATGCATTCTCTATGACAGGTTTCAATAGAGACCTGTTAGTAGAAATGTGGGAGTTGAACTTAGACTTAGGGGTGACAACACAAAGTGATTTGATTGTACAGATGTAAGTTAAGCCTATTTCTTATGAGCAGATCAAGGAACTACCATAGGGTGATAGTAAGTTAAACCAGACCATGCATGACCTAATAGGAAGAAAAGAGACTAGAGTTTAAGTTTTTAGATAATAAGATGTTGTATTAGCATGACATGTTATGTGTACCTCGAGATAGAGTAAAATTCTTTTAAGGGGAAAAGGCTGAAAGAAAAGATTCTTATGGAAGTGCATGTATTGATGTATGCTATGCTTTCAGGAAAAACACTAAGATGTATATGAATCTCAAGAAGTTGAAATGGATGGTCAGATATGCAGAAGGATGTAGCAGAGTACATGGTTAGAAGTAGTGTGTACCAGTAGGTTAGGGTTGAACCCTAGAAATCTATAGCTACCTTGTAATCTTTTCTATGCCTGAATGGGAATGGGAATTTATCACAATGGATTTTGTGGTAAGATTACCCAGGACACCTAGAGGTTGTGATTTGATATGAATGATTGTGGATAGATTAATTTAGTCTGCTCACTTTCTTCATATTAAGTCGACCTTTGATGTCTCGAGACATGACTAAGATATACATGGATGAAATAATTAGGTTGCCTGGTAATTCAGTTTCAACCATATCATATTGAGATCCTAAGTACACATCTAGGTTGTGGAAACAGTTGCATCGTGCTTCGGGCACAAAGTTAAGATTTAGTACAACCTTTTTACCCGCATACGGATGGTCAGTCTGAGAGAACCATTCAGACTCTTAAGGACATGCTGAGAGCATGTGTTATGCATCTCAGTGGAAGTTGGGGAAGAACATTTAAGTCTTAGAGAGTTTGCTTAGTGTGAATGTTGAGTTCAGAAATATACAAATGATAATGGTACGGTTTCGGTATAAACCCAGGCAATACAAATTTGGTAAACCATTAGGTGCATGATTTCAAGATAGTAAGATAACATTAAAATATGCAAATAAACCTAGTTGCATGCTTCCCATTATGTTAATGTGTGTGACTTAACATTTACATGAATTGGCACATTTCTCTGAGATATCATTAGAAATTCTCAAGTATTATTAATTATTTGTGTTATGATATGTAAGCAACTCTTAATTAAGTTATGTGATGCACAAACCAAAAATTTGGTTAATATGCACGTTCTTCGAGAAATTTTAGATAATTGAAAAATATTACAGATGGTTTCTTATTAGTGGAGAAAATTCCTTTTATTGGTGTCATAGGATGTTCAATTGTATGAATTCAGTATGTATGTGCCAAAATTGATTTGAGTTTGGAATATTTATGAATTTTTTTTTAAGCTGTCTGCATGCATGATATAAACATTACTCAGTAATTACAATGATTTGAAATATATTGCTCTGCCAGTTCCAAAATAATGCCGTATTGTGATTTGAATTGCAATCAAACAGATGAGATAATGGAAACCCTAAAAGTAGGGTGTTGCCATGTGACTAGTGAATGAGATAACTCTAAGAGTAGGGTGTTGGCATGTGATGAATGAATAAGGCAAATGAAACCCTAAGGATAGGGCGTGCGATGAATCAAGTATTTTGATATCAATTCTTAGTATGAGATGTAGTGATGTTTGACAGTTAAATTGCATGATTTAATTTTAGTACCAAGTTGACATGCATTATGTTTATTTAAGAATTTAAAATGTTTATCTGCATGAATAGTATGATAATTTCTCAGTAGTTATCATAAATTGAAATATTGTTATAACGGTTTTGGAAAGACAATGTTTTGTGGGTTGATCTGGAATCAGATCAGATGTGTCCTAGGTTAAGGGACCTATATAGATGATGGATCAGTGGATCAAGAAACTCAAGAGTTGAGAAATCTTAACCTAGAGGAAGGCACGTGGAAACATGAGTCAGGAGTGAATGACAAGTTTCCTTTTCTCTTTTAGGAATTTCGGGACGAAATTCTTATAAGGGAGGGAGATTGTTACGACCCATATCAGGGTTAGTCAATAAGTACCTTAATTAGCGTTAAACACCTTGATTAGTGTTGAGTATATTATTAAATAGCATGGTTGATTAAGGTAAGCTAAGTCATGAATCAATAGTTGAGTTTGAATCACCTGAGGCAATTAATGATATCAATGTTGATTATTTAGTTCATTAAGTTCAATCAAGTAATCACATTCGCATTTAGAGCTTTGATCTAGTGAAACAGTCTAGTCAGTATGTTTTCATGCTTTGCGTTGGTAGAGGAGTTTGTCCTTGAGTGGATGCAAAAGAAATCATCCAATTTGGACCTTCGAGGCAATACTTATGCTATTTTTAGTTTTCTTGGACTTGGTTGCAATTTTTCCAAGGTTTAGCTTTTTATTTTCCCTTTTTCCTTTTTCATTTATCCTTCTTCTTTACGCGATCAATAGAACAGGGCAACCGCTTGAGCGGTGCCCAAGCAGAGCTGATCCAGTAGAAGAGAAGAGCCGAAGGCAATTTTGGGCATGATAGCTACCGATTGAGCTCCGTCCACCTCCGTCATCCTTCCACCTCCTTCCTTCCTCCTCTATTGCATGCCCTAGCAGCAGTGGCCACCTGTAGCCTTGCTACTTGGCTTGGGCGGCTGACCTGCAAATCAGCAGTGGCATGGACCTGCTGCTCATCTGCAGCTGCGAGCGCGACCAGCAGCCAAAGGAAGGAGAAGGGCGGCTCTGGAGCACCTCGAACCATCCAGCAACGCCTCTACTTCCTTCCTCCACTCCATCGCCTAGCCACCATCACCTTGCCCTAGTAGCTTGGGCGGCCGAACCATGGAGCTGCGTCTGTAGCCTAGCAACAGCGTGGGATGGTGGTCGTTTAGGGCTTGGAAGGGCCACTCCAGTGGCGCCCCTCCTTCTTCTACCTTCCCCCTCCATCCTTGACCTAGGTACCTGCTTGGCGGACAGCCAGTAGTAGGGGTGACGCCCTACCTTGCAGCAGTAGCAGTAGCGGCCGGGGGCCCTCTTGGGCATGGCAAACACCTCGAATCGCCGGCCATGACCTCGGCCAAGAGGCCTAAGCAGAAATCCGCAACTAATAGCCCTCAATCAGCACCTAACCGAGTCTCTTCTCCAACCTGTTCGAGAGTGAAAGCTGTTGTGTGTAGTAGGCTTGTTCCAGAACTGGACCAAGGTAGAAGAAGACTTGCGTTTGCAGCCAGTAGTCACCGTGAGTATAAGGCAACGCCACAAAACAACGTCCCTGGGTTTGTCCTAGAGGTTTTGGTAAGATTTCGTAGATTAAGTCCAAGACATAGCTTTAGAATCAAGTTCATCTTCATGAGTTTCCCGTTTCTGCGCAGGTGCACGGCGTGCAAAGTTACAGATAGTGGAACGAGTTTCTGCCCAGGTGCACGGCGTGCAGCCCAGGTGCACGGCGTGCAGCCCAGGTGCACGGCGTGCACTCTGCTGTAAAGGGCAGAATTAGGCGTGGTTGTGGACGTTTTTCGGTGTATACGAACACACCGAAGTGGGTGAGTGGCAGTTCATTTAGAAATCATTATTTAACTCATTTTAAATGCTCATTTGATTCAGTATCAGTTGATATGACTCCTAAACAGTATAGCATGTACTTTTTAGTATGATAAGCTCATTGGAACTTGAATTGCGTGATGTAAATGATGAAAAAGAGGAAATTCTATGTCTTACAGTTGCTATGTGATACGTTTAATCAAGTATAGACCTAGATGCCCTAACACCGTAGAACCCCTTAGACGGGTCTGCAACTTTGGGGTGAAACTCGTGTTGCAACATCATCCGTGCTTGTGTCGCGGACAAACGAGGAAAGAGAAAGGAAGTGTCTAACAACAATCGTGCTTGTGTCACGATGGCACTGCGATAACAACAGAAAACACGGTTATCTAACACCATTCGTGCTTGTGTCGCGAAGGTAACCCTGTGACTCTCCGCCGGTGTACTCAGGTTTTAGGAGGAGTCGAGAGCACACGTGGTTGTGCAGCACACGTGGTTGTGTGATGAGGCCGAGGAGCCTGTGTCCTGTGCAGACCAGGACGAGTAGTCAGACTTAGCACTTCCCGGGTGTGTCGCTAAGTCTTGTACGGTGGGACCGTAGCATGGACTTGTTGCGGATCTTTATATGCAGAGTACACTGCATATATTTAGGGCATAATAATAAAATGAATAAATAATCATGTAGGTTCACAGTAAATTTATATAACTGTTTATTTACCTGAAATACATGTTGATGCTTAGAAATGTGGTTATTATCTATATATTTGTTATGTTATTAGAACTGCCTTGCTTAGTTCTGCATTTATTTTTATTTTCAGTTTATAAACCTGATGAGTTGTTTAATGATAGCTAAGTGAAATGCTATTCACTGAGCGAGTAGGCTCATACCTCTACTCAAAACATTTTCAGGTTATCATCAGCAGCAGGAAATCAGAAGGATCGATTTATCCTTACGCCTAGTCGATAGAAGGTTCGTAGTTAGTAGTTAGAGGTCTCTTAGTCCTTTCCCCTCGATCTTTGGGACAAGGTGTGAGTGAGAGAGAGAATGTGTATAAAGATGTAAATTAACTGTTATGCTTTATTTTATGTCAGACAATGTAATATGTTGTAAACTCTGTTTATTTTGCTAGTCAGTTTAATAAAGATGCTTCCGCAGTTTGTTTAGTTTCATTTTACAGCATAAATCAGATTATCCTATTAATCTCTTTAAAAGGTTTTAATAAGTGAAGAGTGGTTGAGTTTTGAGTAAATCCCATCCTGTCGCGTCCTAATCTCGTGGTTTGTGGTTAATGTGAGATTGGGGCGTGACAGCAAAACTCTCATGGTTTGATAAGAACTCAAGGCAGATCATGCTCACCAAGCCTGGCATTGTTGTCTCAATCTGGAAGGTTTGTGCACTACCCTTACCAAGATCATAGATGAACTCCTACAGCAGTTCCATCTTACATTCACTGGAAGAGGCATGTCTAGGGCCTTCAAACCACTTTGAAACTAGGTGCTCCATGGGATAATTGGACATGTCATATGTCACACTCTCTGAAACATGCTCTAGAGTAACGACATCACGGATGATGTCTTCCCTGAGTCTAATATCTACAAATCCCTGCTTTCTTTGAGAGCATTGCACTGCCCATGCTCACTGTAGCTTGGTTGTAACATCTTTTGTGCATGCTCATGTGTAGCAGTTCGGCCATTGGCTACAGAAAACCAACTAGAAGCTCTCCAGGGGGCATAAGGTTTTGAGTTCCTGATCACCCTAGCCCCATTAGATGCCAATGCATAACCAACCTTTCCAATCCATTCAGTCGCATTCTTCTGGAACTCCTTGATGACAACCTCTTTTGTCAGGTTCCTCGCATCATCTATGCTCAAACCAGATCCCCTTCCATGCTCTGTTGCTCCTCTCTCCCCCTTCAATTCTTAGGAAAGTATTTGGAATTTATCAATGGTAAAGATCTCATTCTCCCTTAGGCTGACAAGTCATAGTAGATCGCCTATTTACATTGAAAATTGTTGTATTAGCTCATTCTCCTTCTAGCACTAGTTGCTAACATTCTAAACATGTTGTTCACTCTCTAAATTTTTTCCTGAAGAAGCTTCACATCATCATTTCATGATTCAATTAACTTGTGTAGTTTGCGAGACATGATGGGAGACTGAGAACTGCTTGGGATTGTGAGTCCTTGCACATCAGAAACTCTATAGTTATGGAGCAACACTAAACTTCATTAAATTCCTATAAATATAACTTCTTTTTTGACACTCTACAAATAAAGCTTAGTACAATCTAGCTAAGATAAATCACTGAATAAGGTTATTGAGTATTAAAAGATCATTAAGTATGTTGTACAACAAAGAGGAAAAATGTAGAGCAAATAAGGAAATTCTACACCTCAAACTCTCAAGGACTGTTAGGTTGGGATTACCGGAACTGAGAATTTGAAAAATTCCATATTTTTTATGACCTACCTAAGAAAGATCTTGAAAATTCAAGATCAGTTTGAAAAATAACACTACACTCTTGATTTTGTGGCTAATAAAATTTCTTAAACCACTAACAAGTTATAACTGAATTTTCAGAATTTTGATTATGAGAATCAAGATCTAAATATGACTACACTGAATGGACCCTCACATATGATTTCTTTCAACCAATTGCCTATACTTATACCAGAAAACAATAAAGAAAATGCTAGTAATCATTTTCAGTGAAGTTAACCAATTGCCATATCCTTAACTAATTCTAGTGACTTTCATAACATGAGCTGTAAGGGAATGATGCAAGAAAGGCGAAAACATTGGTGAAACATATTTAATGAGATCATGAACCTGGGATAAGTACAATGCAAAGGCCTCCACATATTGACTAAAGTGTTTCCAAAATAACTGTTGACATCCTATTGGTGTGAGGATTCATGGTTCGAGTGTGTGCTTTCAAATATCTACACCCTTAGTGACGAGGTTGTGTCATGTGAAGCCAAATTTTTTTTTGGTTAACAACTCTTGAAGGTACCAAAAGTTCATAGACCATTTTTGTTCCTCACATAATTTACCAAGTAAATAAAACTTTCATCAATGTTCTATTGTAGTATATGCATCCTTTCCCTTCATCATATACAACCTACATGCCAAAACTTAAAGATACGGAAACAGGTTCCCATTTGTGGTAGTATCTAATTTTTAATAATAATCTCAAATGTTAATGATGTCCATCTATAACTAAACTCCCAAAATATAGTGCTCTAAAATTCTGCATAAAGTAATTGCAGTAATAAAAATGACTATGAAACAAAACCAGCCATGATTACTAGTAGTTTTGAAAACTAGAAAATATACATACTTAGAATTTATACCAAAAACTTTTACCTCGATCTAAACCACTCTAGATAGTTCAACCCCCTTCATTATGCTAGATTAAATACTAGATAGAAACTAGATCATGCACACCTTTAGTTTTGTTTAGCAATGTACATATTTTAGTTAGGTTGGGTGTAGTTTACACAATTGTAGTGTATATTTTGTGTCTTTTCCTTGAAGTCAGGCCTAGCTATCTCGGGATTAGATGCCAAATGTAAATACCAGTGAAATATACTAGTTATATTTAGTGTAACAGATCAGGAAATCAACACTCTTACGTCAAATAGAAGTTTTGCTTGGTGGATATTTTGAAACCATAGTCGGAGACTTTGGCCTGGCCAAACTTTTAGATAGGAGGGGTCACATGGTATAACTATTATTAGGGGTATTATTGTACATATTGCTAGTAAATAATTATGCACTAGACTCTCCTCTATGAAAATTGATTTTTTGGATTGACGATGTTTCTTTAGGAGATAATTGCATGACATACAACATGTGGCACTGGAAATGGTATCCTGCCGAAAGGAATTTTTTTGGTAGAGTAAGTAAATTTATATTCTGAATATGTTTCCCTCTTCAAGAAAATTTGGTAAGAGTATAATTGAACATGTATAATGTTAGAGGAGAGATAAACGACAAACCTATACTAAATGTAGTGAATTTTTTTTGCTATAACTCCCATGATTCTTTCATCTTTTTTAAGATTGGTTACCTGGGATGAAAACCATCATTTATCCAATGGACTAAGATATTGTTGTTCTTTTCTTAAAGAATATTATTGTGGTAAAAAGGAATCTGTAGGATACAAAAAATCTATGTTTTCTTATTAAATACTCATCACTCATCTTTTTAATGGTTAGCTTGGCAAATAAACTCAGAGGCAGACCAGTTTTCTCTCTTGTATATCATGGTCATCTTGTTTATATTTTGAATGATTTCTTGCTCACATACATACATTATGTGTTTCTATCCTCGTGTTACAATTCATTTCCTATTATAGCTATGGTCAGACATTAAAAGTCAAACCATGTAAATCCATTTCTGGTTTCTAAATTTTGTTTTCCCTTCTCTATGAAGTAAGATATGTATGCTACTTGTAGCTTAGATTGTAGTAGATACCTAGGTCCAATTGATATGATGGTTTATTAAAGAAAGTTGAAGAAGATTCCATTTCAGTTCCAGACCCATAACCAACTTTAATGAATACTACTTATAATTTTCCAGTTGTTGTAGTTGAAGAAACGTCCAAGTGGCAATCGGTTACAGATTGAAGTTTGGTTACAAATTCTAAAAAGGAAATGCATTTTGGAAGTTCTAAAAAGCTATTAGCTCTGTGTTGTAGGGGTAGGAAGGATTCCACGTACTACATCAACTAACTAAATTGTAGGGAACTCGCTTTGATGCTCCAGTCACTGAACCAGAGCTTGGCATGATGGAGCTGAAACAGATTTTAGTGGTAGGTACTTTATTGGACTTTGCTATTTTGGAATATTTGAGGGATGTGAGAGTGTGTTTCTTGTAGATATGATTTTCTTACAGATCGAGATTCTCAAGGCGCTTATTTCCATTCAACTCATATGGCTTTGGCAGGGATTCTTGTTTATGAAGGTAATGACATGCTTTTACATAGCAGTTGTGAAACGCAGAGCTTCTAGTGTTTGTTGTCACTACCTTTGATTGGTGGTTCATTTTGTTATGACTCTATTTCTTGGCCAGGACCATAGACATGTAGGCCACATCCACGATCATGTTTATGACCATGGTCACAACCACAACCATGGTCATCGTGATGACCACAACCATGACAATTCAAATCATGATCACAATGATGCTGGACATTCTCATGATCATCATACTGTAGTTACTTCTTATTTGGGCTACAAACACAGTCGGTGTATTCCCTTTTCTATTTCTATAGGTCTCTAAAATTTGTGATGACTTGAGTTGTTTTCTCCTGGTATGGCTTGAACCTCATTCTACTATGATCTTTTATTGGTCTACTGATATATACATTTGTTGTTTCAGGAATCTGTGTAGCTCATTTCCTTAAGATGATGAGGTTACAATATTGCATACTTTTTCCTAATGATCGAAGATTCAGTTCGTGTTTTACAATGAAGCAATAAAAGGTAAGTTTTGACTGTTGTGGATCAGGTTGTTTGCTGAGTTGTTACCTTATGCTGAGTTTTATTAACTGTTCTCTACAAGTGGGCCTCCTTATAGAATACTGTAGTTCTAGTTATTGTGCGATATTTTGCTTTATTGTTGATGGTAGTATACTTTGTGAGGGTTGAGTAGCCTTGATGTTAGTTCCTTGACTTGGAAATAATTCTACCTATTTGTCTATATGATGCCTGACCATATTGGGACAATTGTTGTATAGAGTCTTTGATGATTTTCTGTATTATTCTTTGTATTTCATAACCGAACTAGAAATTAGATATTATAATAGATATTAGAAGAATTCTTGCTGAAAGAGACTGTCCAAGAAGACATATCACTTTTTTCATTGGCAATGGTAAAGATGTTAGTTTTTTGAATGATCCCTGGTGCAAGGAGTCGAAATTCCTTACTGAGGTGTTGGGCAGACAGAGTATTATTCAATTGGGGTTCCCTTCTGATGCCAAAGTCAGCCACCTCATCAGTAATGGTTCATGGTCTGTTGAGAATTCGAGACTTCACAGCAATCTGATTGAGGTTCTCCATTCTCTTCCGAGTCCTACTGCTGCAAGCGATAATATCCTGTTTGATGGAAAGATGGATGTGAATTTTAAATACATCTGGAGTTGTCTTCATACTGAGAATGGGTCGAATATCTTTTTTCAGTTGCTTTGGAGTTTCAGGTGTCCAAGCAACTGGAGAATGATAGGATGGAAAATCGGTCATAACATACTTCCGACTTCTTGCTTTGTGAAACATATTGGGATTAGTCTTGCTTCTATGTGCTTTCTATGCTGCAGTGAGGAAGAAGACATTGAGCATTTCTAGTTCAGCTGCTCATATTCCTCTGAGATTTGGAGGAGAGCCAGTGCTTTTCTTAATCTTCAGCAACCCAGATCGATTAATGATATCTATCATTTCAAGGACAGAAAGGCCTATCCTCTTTGTCTTGGTGTTTTCAGCTGGCTGTGGAGGGAGAGGAATGATCGAGTGCATTGTGGGATTTCCAAGGATGTGGATTTTATTTGGAATCTCATCCTTCACGATCTGGACCTTCTGCTGGACAGTCTATAGGAGTCTTTTTCTGTATAGCTTCTTTTCCTTTTTCTGTCTGTTAGTTTGTCTTGGGAGGTTCTGCTCCCTAAGACGTTTCTCTTTCTTTTTCTTTGTATATTTCCAAAACTATAAAAAGCAATAGAAGGAGCTGGGTTCACCAAAAAAAAAATAATAGGTTGATGTCATAGAATTTTATGTTGACTTGCTTGTTTTCCTTGGTTGGTTAACTCAGGTCATAAATGAATATGGTCAAGAAAAATCAAGCTAATGGAGAAAAATAACAACACAGCTATAGTGGTGTTCATCCATGTCAAAGTGCAAATGTCTATTGATGGTCCCTCTAACTTAGGTTACGAATTACCTCTTTTGGATTCATGAAAGGGATCCAAGAAGGTTAAACAATATTATTATTGACTTCAAGAAGTGGTTAGGTTTGAAGTTCTTTACATAAATCTCAAAAAGAAAATCTTCAATGAACTCTAACATTTGAGTATGTATGCGTCGTGTTTGCATTTGAACCCTTTTTCCTTTAAAGATCATCACATGACAATGATTTTGTTATGTATTATTGATGTATCTATGAACTTGTCTTATAGGAGTCTAATTTCCAATTTTCCATGACCTTCATTATGTTATGTTGACTTGTTTGACTGAGAATATGAGATATCCTTTTGATTTGTTGAATTTTTTAGAATTTTTGTATGTATGGGGATCTGTAATATTTGAGATATGCAGATACAACTGTCACACATGAGTTGCATGGTCAAAGTATGTAAATCTTCAGGGTAACTGTGGCATAGATGTTGACTTTACTGTATCCGTTGTAGGAGTAATCCTAGTAAGCTAAAGGTTTGTGACATTGTTCCTATGCACATATTCTCATTAGTCAAAACTTATGTAGAGTTGAACAAGAGTAAATAGGACTAAACCCATTCAAAATCAAAACTTATGCAAAGTGCCAAGGTGTATTCTTAGATATACACTTGTTCCTATGCATGTTCTCCACCTTCAATGAACCACCACCCCCCCCCCCCGCCCTAAACTTTCACCTCAGAAAATTACAATACAAAAGGCTCTTGGATCACCTCATGCAACAAGAATATCTGCCTGGAAAGAACCTTTCTTATTTTCTCCCCTTCACTCTTTCCCTTACTGATCATTTTCAAGGATAAAGTGTCTATCTAGAAATAAACCTTGGCACACCCAGACCCAATGCCACCCTAGAGGGATCAACATTGTTAGATATCTTGCTAGGAAGCTCGAAGCCTAGCTACAAGATACCACTGGTAACGAATGAGTGATGGGTAGATGGGCATTAAGCCTTCAACCAATGCAAATCTTCCTCATCACAAAAATCGCCAATATTTATATGTTTGAGAGTTTTAGAAAAGATGTTCATGCTTTAATGGTTCAAAAAGATCTAAAATAATTTTCGTTAGTTTTTGTTTTATGGTCTCAATTGTCTTTATGGTGTGCACTTCCACAAAACTGCCCATGCTAGGAACACTATCTTCAAAGCCATCAGTATTACCTCATCCTCTGAACATGAGAGGGAATCTGGCAACCTCAACACAAGACTATGAATAATGCCCATGGGAGCCCCTTCTGCATTTAGAAACGATTTCTTCTTAACATCCGTCTTATATCTTGTTCTTTGGCACTAAATATTGTTTCATTTGATGTCTTCATTTTTTAGAAACTATGTATTTGCAAGATCTTGGTGCGTATCCCACTTCCCTTATTCTCTACAGAGCCATAAGTGACAAATAACAAACCAAAGTTATACTCTTATTCAATGAACTTGTAAGAACAGCATATGGCTTTGTATTTGTTCTTGATGATCCTAATTTGTTGTATAGTGACTGCTTAGATGGCCAGACAGATTTCTACTGATTAATTTGTTGTATAGTGACTATTCTAAAGAGGCCTTGTATTTGTTCTTGCAAAAGAAGTAGACATTGTCTCCTTTTGCACTCTAGTTCGATCAATAAACACTAGAAATTATATTCAGTTACGATTTCTCAGAGCCTATTTTCTGCCATTAAATTTGAAACTATTTGTAGTTTTAACATGTATATGGAAACCAATACAAAAGCAAGTTGCTACCCCTATGAAAACTCTGAAAGTTTATTAACAACCCTATACTTAAATCTGCATTTCTAATTCAAAAAATGATGATCTTATCCAGTTTAAAGCAAAAATGAAATGAGGGGATCTAAAGAAAAAGAGCATTGAAAAGAGTATTCCATTATACCATGTCAGTTAATGTATAACTGTATAATGCATGTATATATAATCACTTTAGATTATTTCAATTACTTTCTTAGGTACATGAAGGAATCTTATCCAATCTTTTTTTCGCTTTAGTATTGTTGCTTCTTCAGCTGATAGTTTTATTCTATTATTTTATGTCCAACCAGGAAAAAGGGATGTCATGCAGGCCACCAAGGAAGAAATGCATGTTGTTTCCAGTGATATATGAAAAGAAGTTGACTTTAATATTGTAAGTGTATGATAACTAACGAAGACACAATCTTTTTAATGACCTATTGTTGTGTCTGACTTTGGTCTGTTTACAGGCAACTTTTGTGGTTATACCAAGAGAATTAGGCCTGTGTAGGCTACCAAAATGTCTTAAACTTTTATTAGTTATATACCATGAAGAAAAACTATGAAGAAATATAGTTTATGGTTGATGGAATGTCACCTTAAGCTGAAGTAGTTTCTGCAAGGAGATATGAATGCCCAATAATTCAAATGAATAAGATTTTGTTTCTGGAATATGATAGTTGTAGGAAGAAACTCAAGAATAACTATGCTGAATCTGTTGCGATAGAAGACCCTACATCCATGTGATTAGCAGAGGATCTCTTATCATTCAAACCATACATGAGACTTCTCCATATTCCCTACCTTGACGGTAGCACCGATCAGTCAATTGAGTCTCTTTTTGAAGGAGACATTTCTCAGGAAACTTATGAAACTGCAATGTACCTATAGAGCTTAAATGATATTCCCATTAATGCCATCTCTTGATGCATGTTCTTTCACATGATGTGTTGGAACACTATTGTGCATTATTTTCTTTCATATTGTTGGTTTATATGTGCAACCTATTGCTTTCAATCTACGTTTTACTTTAAATATTTAGAGAAAGGATTCTAATTCGTATGAAAGAGCTTCATGACTCCGTATGATATGATTGAAATGTTTTAATTTGATGACCATCCTGATATACTCGAGAGCCTAACCTATTCATACAAGTTATCACTCAATTGACAACTAAATTTTGAAAGAAAAATAAATACAAAGTTGAAAATAATGGTATTTGTTAGACAAAAAATATATAATTCATGTTTATGTGCACCATACTTGTCTCTGACCCTGCATAAAATGTCTGCTACTATTTCCTCGTGTTGTAAGATACATTCAACAACATGCTTCTCTGATTTTCATTGTTGTGTACTCTTAACTTCTTTAATAACATTTGTATAATGATACTTTTCCAATATAACTTGCATATCAAGTACATATTTGTCTAATTTATTTTCTTGAATTTTTAAAATTCCTGAGGTTATCTTCACGATGTTTAAATTTTAGCCCCATCTTTTGCATTTCAGACTGTAATTTCTGGGAATGTGACGCCACGGTGCTAAAATTTCCAACACTTGCACCATCATCATCAGCCATCCAAGTTTTCACCACTAGGAACAAGTCGCTGCCACTATGGAGATGATGTAGCTAGAGGAACTTCCAAGGTGCCGGTTGCAAACGTTACTGTGTAGAGAGCCGCTATTGTAGCAACTTCCATAGTAACACACTGGTTGGTATCTTTACTAATGTTATTTCATGGATAAAGTATTTTTATAATCTTTCTTGTTTCTAAAGGATTTCATCAGACATGATATGTTTATGAGATGATTATAGTTATGTACGCATTACATTTCCAAGCTTGATAAGGCAGTGTGATCTTTTGGGTCTGTTTTGCAGCTTGATTTGTCATGTATTCTATGTTTCAGAACATATGATCATTCCTCATCTGCCACACCTGCCAAGCTCCAATTGCAAACCAAATAGGCCACCCCTTTAGTGTATACATGTCTTTAGATTGAGTGACACCCAATGAATAGAATTACATGTAGTGTACATGTTCACTCTAGAAGTAGCTCGGACCCCCTCTGAACAGTCTTTTCCAACTTTGTAGTCCCAAGTTTGTAATCATTTATTAACTCTTTGTCATCCTACTGATCAGATTCACTGAAAAAAATGTTTTTATATAATGGCAACAATGAACATTAGGACCACATTTACAGATCACATACCATAGTAAATATCAAGTGAGTATACTACATGTCTAAAGGTGACTTATTTCTACTATTTTAACTAACTTTCTATCCATCATAGGTACACCGGTTATCATTCTACAACTTCTTCAGTTGCCTTATCTTACATTAAAGAATGAGAAACATAGAGTCTGACTTTTTTTCTTTCTAGAAATGTGTTGTCTAATTATCTCTGTGGCAATGGTACCCTTCTAATGGATGAACCACTTAGGGTTGCAGTTAACTTTAGAATCATTATGTTTTTTATTCTTTAGTCTCCAGATACCACCTGAAAAGTAATGGGCCTCGACCCTGGGAATGGTTAAAAATTGACATCATTATCAATGTCCCTCACATTCCAACGTAGTATATCCATGTTAAATACTGACAATGAAAGAACATACCTAATTGGTACTGGAATCCATCTAGGATCTACATTTGATCTGTATCATGCCATTATATCTCTTATTGAATTTATCCCCAGTATTGTTTTTTCCTATATATTCATCTTCATTGTATAATTTTCCACTTAACCAAGAAAGTGAGTGTATGTCAGTCCCTCTTTTGGCATTGTTTTGCTAGTACGCTTAGCAGAGGATCCTCGCAAGGCTCATTTTATGTTGTTGGAGGATGTTATGCCACATCTAAGAATGAAAGCTTGCCCACCTCTGGGAATTCTGTTCCAAAAACAATTGAACTTCTCGACACATTTAACGACAACTAATTTCTTGCTACTGCAGGTTCTTCAAGCAATTTTCCCACAATGCCATCTAAGGTATAGACTTTTGTGGTCTATAAAGTGATGATGATAGATTATCTGAAACTTGGATACAAATGCCTACCGAATTTTCCATCTACCACCAGAGGCACACTGTGATGCAACTATTCTTTTGTGTACTTTTATCCACCACCAATGGTTGTACCCCCTCCCACTTTATCTTTCTGCATGCCCTTAGGTCTTCCTAGCCACTTACTCTGCACCTCCTCCTTTCATGTTTGACTACCATGCTTGCTTTGATGCAAGTTTATTATTTCTTATCAAGTTTGAAAGTCTACAAATGCCCGAGGAAGCTTGACTAGTAGAAGACATCATGATTGTTTCTTGCATCAATTAGGAAGAATCATTTACTTTGTCTTCAATCATTTTCTTATTATTATTAGAAATATTTGAAATATGTCTGTGAAACGCTATTACTATTACCTTCAACTGAAATAGGTGTGTTGGGTGCATTTTCAAATGATTTAGATGTCTTTCTATTAAGTCCTCAAGATCATCATCAAATCTATTTAACTAGTCAAAAACTTTATTTATATTTTATATAGGATTTTCAATTGTATCAAATATGTTACGCATAATACATAGTACTCAAGCCCATCTAAAGATTCAGAATTTCTTTGATGTAGAAAAAAAGCTTAAAATAGAACATGGATAGGGATTGAGAAAAAATACAACATTCACCTAGTTAGAGAAGAGAGCAACCTATACATGATTAGTTGCACTAAAGGCTAGTTTTCCATCCTTGTAGCCCCCTATCAGTTCCCTTCAATCAAGGTATAGATCTGGAATTCTCAAAGCAAATGTGGAGTAAACTAGACATAATTATCTACTGACACCTAGAAGGGATATGGATTTCATGGTTCTTGTTGGTGCATTTATATAGAATACACTTTATTCAGATTTTATTTAAGATACATTTGTACAATCTTGTTGTCTCTACTACCTCTATGATTCAGATCCAATGTTGGTTTTCTTAAAAAATTAATCCTACTTGAATATAGTTAAAAAACTAAAATTTGTAATTGGTGGTGTGTCAATTGTAACGTTTAAACTGAGGTGGTCTGAAATGGTAACTTGAACTTGGATTTAATTTATTTAACAATTTGATTCATATGTCCAGTAATTTATACACTAATACTGGGCGGAGTACTCAAATAGTTCTGTCAGTTAAACTAATCATATCGGAAAGTAATTTAGTAATGCACAATCTATTGAGTTTCAAAATTAGAAGTTTTAAGATCTAAAGTAGTCGTCACAATACAAAAAGATTGAAGTGCAATGTGACTCTTCCTGAACCTAAACTGTATAGCCAACTACATTCAATTGTTCATAACAGTAAATCCATGACTTTCAGTGCAAATCCAATTTTTTTAAAGTAAACATGCTGAAGTGAATTCCAAGTTATTGAAATCTGACTTCTCTCCCTCTCTAGCCGGTCCGAGCTTTGATCCCTCTCTAGGATCAGCCACCGACCATGGTGGGCGGGGGCGCTGGAATCCCGCATGCTTCTACTCCCTCTAGATAACACCCCAAGGATTACGATTGGTTCGCCACGTCTACGGATGTTACAGTGGCTAGGGATTGGATTGGGTCTGTCGTTGGCCCACCCCCCAAGATCCGTGGCACAGTGGCGGCTGACCCCAAAACTGTGTTTCACAAGGAAGGCGATCAGAGGCTCTAGACTAGGTTCAGCAGCCCGATCATGGAGGAAATGGAGGATTACCACAAGCATTCGGCGATAATCCAAGTCCTCGGTAAGAAAGTCCATCCTATCCCCTTGAAAGGGTGGATGATTAGATCCTGGAGACCCAAAGGTGAGCTGGAGATGTTCTCGTTGGACGTTGGGTTCTTCCTCACCAGATTCGCCTCAGACGCTGCTATCAAGAATGCACTCCTTAAAGGACCCTGGTTCTTCGATGACCAGCTGGTCCGAGTAAGGAGGTGGACTAAGGAAGCCGATACAAGGAGAACCCCTTTCAAGACTACCCCCGTCTGGGTCTCATTACCAGATGTGGGCAAGCATTGGACGGCCAAGGCAATAGCAGTCATTGCCCACTCCATTGGAGAACCTAGAGCTATATATAGGAGGTCGGATGGCTCGGTCCAAGGATGCACGCGCTTCTACGTCGACATCTCGGTCGAGAAAGAACCACCACCGGAGGTGATGGTGGAACTCCCCAATGGTGATGCTTGGGAGGTGCGCTTCAAGTATGAAGCTCTCCCTGATAGATGCAGCACCTACAAAGTCTTCGAACACGACACAGGCAACTGCCCTGGCGAGAGGGTTACCACCAACCAGGCACCTCCAATCATCCCTGATCAACTGAGAAAGCCCAGAAGAGAGTGGAGGTCCAGGCCACCCCGGAAGGACATAAAAGGTAAGGACACTACTACAGAAACGGCCTTTGGCGTCGGTCGTTTAACCCCATTTGGCGTCGGTTTCCGACCGACGCCTATGTGGGCGCCGCTAAAGGTCGAACACTTCGGCGTCGGTTTTTTAACCGACGCCTATTTAACATATAGGCGTCGGTCGTTTAGTAGATAACCGACGCCAAAAGGGTTCGCGCCACAGAAAACGGCATCATCTAGGGCACTTTCTGCGTCGGTGTTTTAGTAAATAACCGACGCCACTATGGAATATAGCGTCGGTCTTTTAGTAGATGACAGACGCATAAAGTGCCCTAGATGACGCCATTTTTTGTGGCGCGAACACTTTTGGCGTCGGTTATATACTAAACGACCGACGCCTATATGTTAAATAGGCGTCGGTTTGATATGAATATCCGACGCCATTTCCAGGACTGCTTTGGCCACATCAGGCGTCGGTTTATTGAAAAAACCGACGCTGTAGGTCTTTCCTGACGGTTTTCTATAAATAACCGACGCCTATTTATATTTTTTTTTTTTCATATCAGTTTGCAGGCCTGCTGTGGCTGGTCAGCAGGATGAGAACCTGCAGTTCAGTTTTCTGAACTGCAGGTTTACGACATCCATTGATATCAGCCTACAAACAGGCCGCAAACCTGCAAAAGTCACAAGCAAAATTCTACACAAGTACATACATTCAGACATCAATTCAATTCTCACATTCACACACATATAGAAACATTCAAATACATGTATTAACATTCAGAAATATTCATTTACATAGTATCATTCATTATCGCTATCAACATCCCAATTATATCTTACAGTTGCCACTGCTTGTATGGCTTTTGCCCATTCTTCTCTTACTTCATTTAATGCTTCCATCGTATATGGAGCATGTATATTTTTTAAACGTTTACCTGTAGTGTTGTCAGTTTTAAACACCTGCAAAGAGAATGATGTATATATATAAGTAATAATATAAAAATAATATAAGATTGATATATTGCATACTAACTAATGAGAATATATATAATACCTCATGTATGGTATCGATGTCCAATGCGGCATATTTGATAATCATCTGCATAAATCGCATCACATAGTATGCGCATGCCCATCCATTGTCTTGTGTAGCACACTATAAATTGAAACATACAAAATAATACAACTAAGCACAATTCACATCAATAATATATATATTTGAGTCGGGAACTTACTTGTACGTTCTGCCAATTTATTGGCTGGTTCTTTTTCCTTGGGACCGTTCCTCCAGCCTTTTTGAATGCATCTAAACCCCTACATGTTAATATAACACAATAAATTGCATAAGTAAATAGTAATGTAATAAAAGATGTTAACGGATATAAAAATGAAATATTTCTCACCAGAATAATGGCATTCTCATTACGTGTCCAATTTTAGTGTTCAATGTACTCCCCGCAGGATCTAGATAATAAACAGTGAATGTCCCGGGGACAATGACTAGTAACTCCCAATGTCTACCGCTAGAAGTAAGAAGTTAACAATTAATAACTCAAAATGCAAAATAAAAATGGAATTTTCTTAAGTCCAAATTATAAATAAAGTAAACTTACTTGACATTGAATGGAGCTATTATTATCGTCTTCTTTTGCTGACCAAAAATTGTAAAAGCATCTATACAGTATTGTTGAACATTATCAGGGTCTTTAGCTACCAAACTAATCAATGATGGAATCAAAAATCCCACATGATCAAATGCAAATTGTTTGCAATGATCTTCGACTAGGTAGCTGCAAAACATATAGGCGTATGCATTAATATATAAGAAACCAGATCACCGGATCTTACACAAGGTATATGGATGTATAAACAAGATCTCACCTTATCCATGTCTCTATCATTGATGTATTCAGCCAATCATACATAAACAGCTCAATAATATCTTGTATAAATAAAGAGCTATCGTATGATTGACCTGCATAATCTGCATCTAAAGAAATAATTATAGGGCAATGTACATTATGTGCCCGTAGCCAACATGCCATTCCCCTACAAGCAGGACCTAACGGGTATGTTAGGTCAGTTGGAACCCAATCGGGTAATGCGGGAAGTGGAAGTGGAGGCCTAGGTGCTCCTGGTGTCTTCTTTTTAACCTGTACATATAATTTCAGATCAGTTGACATCATATATACACATTAACAGTCTAAATCAACGTAAATTTATCTTACAATTTCAGTCGTGTAGACGACATCTGCTTTGGGCCACAATATCACCCCGCCTTCTGCATCAGCAAGTCTATCAATATCCGGGTGGGGATATGGCAATGTAGCTTCTCTCCAATCAGGTAACACACGTATCGGGCTCACACGAACGTAGCCCTGTGGCATTGGAGTCCCGTGAAACATTGCCCCAGGAAGGGACGGGTAAGCCTGCGCCTCTGCAACAACGTAGTCTTGCATTCTTAAGCGGCATGGCTTCAATGCCTACAAATTTACGTAAAGAATATTATACATATATACATATCATCTTGAAAACATAACAACTTGAAAAGACTAACTACAATGTCATAAACAATACTTACAGCAGACGTGCTAGGCGATGGGTCTCCAGGATTACTCGCAGTCTGTGCATCAGGAGAAGAGTGGGTCGCCATAGGCGTATTGGAAGCCTGAGATGCCTGCCACCGCAGCAATTCTTCCTTGACCTTCTCAGCAACTACATCGTTGATCTTCTTAGCAACTAAATCCTCAACTCTCTTATTCTCCTATACATGGATAAAAGAAACATTAGCTTCTTATTAATGAATTTCCTTTTGCAGTAACATTCTAAAAAAAGAATAGGTTACCTCTTCTTGAGAAAGTCCCGCTCTGGGTTTGCGCTGGGATGGCCCAAAGAATGCTTTGATGCCAACACCAGCGCCGGCACCTCTAACACGTCCAGGATGCTCTGGGTTACCCAGAGCAACTGTCAATTCATCCCTTGTGCCCTGAGGGATGAACGTGCCTTGTTTCCTCTGCTCGTGCAGCTCCCGCTAATCACCATAAACAGAAATTGGTAAGTTAACACCACAAATAATCAATATTCAAACGATTTCTCTAAGAGTTGTATTTTACCATTTTTGCAGCCGCCTCAGCAGTTACAGGCTTCTTTATTTCACCCTTCTTGTTTTGCCTGCCAGCTATCCAGATATCATGGCGAGGCATGGGTGTGGCAGACTCCTGAGTAGGAGCAGACTCCTGAGTAGCCGCAGACTCCGCCTGTAGTCTTTGGCGAACGCTTGCATAGCCTTTTGGACCCATAGTGTGGTCATGCACATTCAGTGCACGCCTTGCTTTTTGTGCGTCACTGAGGGCCTAGTTAGTATGCACATTAATGATTTGGTTAGTAGCACTAAATGCTAATCTTGAATAGGTGAATACAATGTATATTAATTAAATTAGGAGTGACGCCTAATACCTTGAATTCTTCAGATTTTCTTGAAGCAACAAAATTGTCCCAATCTTCTTTGTCCAAGAAGTTCCATTGTTCAAGGGCTGACTTCTTCTTCTTATCACCCTCTTTTATGTATTCTCTGTTTAGATTTGTCCTATAATTCCTAAGCATCTTTCCAGCGCGTTGCATCACATTTTTACGATGCAACTTCTCATCCAATGCAAACAGATTCTGTAAAATAGAAATGTTATTAACTAGTATCCAAAATAGAATTGCAAATAATAGAATTTGTAATCTACAAAATAGAATTGCAAATAATAATAACTCACGCATAAATCCTTCCATATCAAGTCTTTTTTCCCTTGAGGAACTTTATGCCAATTGTCATACTTAACACCACAATGGCTCCGAGTGGTACACCCAAGATAGTTCACAAAATTATTGCGGTTCACTCCAATTGGATTTCCTCCATTATCAAACTCCACCACCAATTTAGATCCACTACCACTTAGCGCTAATAACTTCTTCAACAGAGTGATGCCCCTTTTCTTGTTAAGTGTCTGGTGTTGCGCATCAAGTTGCTCCAGTGCTTCAGTGGGTACAGGTGCATCAACCTAAAATTTGACAAAAATAAAACACACTAACTTAGCCCAATATAGAAATATAGGATATATGACATAACTAGAAGATAATGAATTTTATAGAAATACAAGATATGTTTTTAGAACTTACATTAGTATCCTCGCCATGCTCGTCATGGACAGCATGCTCATCATGGACTTCATGCTCATCATGGACATCATGCTCATCATGGTCAGCCATCTGAAAATGTCATTAAAAAGGCAAACATTTAGCATTTCTATTAACTAGAAAAAGGCAAACATTTAGCATTTGTATTAACTAGAAAAAGGCAAACATTTAGCATTTGTATTAACTAGAAAAAGGCAAACATTTAGCATTTGTATAAACATACATGTCTCTAAAATTGTGATCTTTTATCAATTAACAATCCTTCATTGTGATCTCCGCGCACATATAAGTCATCATTAGCTTCAATATTTTGTGGAGTTGGCAACCCAACTGAGAATGGACTGGAGTCATCATACTTATCATAGTACTCTTCTTCATCTATAGGATCTTCAATGAACTGTCTTTTACCATGAAGAACAACCAACCATTTCTCATTTGCAGGATCATCGATATAGAATATTTGTTTCGCCTGTGATGCCAATATGAATGGTTCACCCTTCTCGCCAATCTTTTCAAAGTTCACCAAAGTGAAACCCAATTCATCCACTATAACTCCTTTGGTGTTATCAACCCAATTACATTTAAAGAGCGGAATTTTGAAATCTATGTAGTCAAACTCCCAAATGTCCTCAATGACACCGTAATATGACATTTTAGCTTCACGTGGACTCTTATCCTTTGCACTTGCAAAGTACATAGTCGACGCTTGAAGAGTGACCCCACTATTTTGGACGACACTCTTATCATCTTGGCGCTTTGTGTAATATGTGAATCCATTAATGTCAAACCCTTCATAAGACATAACATTCGGTTTTGGTTTAAAGGCGAGGCATTTGATAGTTTCTGTAATATCATGTGGTGTTTGAGATAGTTGATGTAAGACTTTATCTTCAAACCACTTAGTAAAAGTCTTATTATGCTCTCTAGCAAGCCACATTGAACTTGCTCGAGGATGTTGTCTCTTTATGAAATTGGTATGTTCCTCGATATAAACACTCACTTCATCCATATTGTGTAAAATATACAAGTGAGCTTGTTCCAACTGCTCACGGCTGATTACTTTCACCCGTGATCCCAAAATTCCTTTGCCCTCCTCAATATTCTTGTCATTATCAGGAGTGTCATTACCACTGAGAAAGTCATTGCAAAAATCCATAACCTCTCTCGCCACATAACCTTCAATAATACTCCCTTCAGGCCGATAACGGTTTCGAACATCACCTTTAAAAACGCTCATGTATCGTTCAAAGGGATACATCCAATGCAAGAAAACTGGTCCCAACATTTTCACTTCCCTAGTCAAGTGGACAACAAGATGTACCATGATATCAAAGAACGAAGGAGGGAAATACATCTCAAGCTGACATAGGGTAACAACCACTTCTCTTTGCAAATTATCGAGAGTATCAGGGTCAATAACTTTGCTGCATAGACTGTTGAAAAAGAAACAAAGTCTGGTAATCGCAAACCTTACATGCTTCGGCAATATAGATCGAATTGCCACGGGCAATATTTGTTGCATTAGAGTGTGACAATCATGAGATTTAAGACCTATCAACTTCAGATCTTTCATTGATACCAATCTACGGATGTTGGATGAGTAACCATGTGGCACCTTAACATTTACCAAGCATTCACAAAAAGTTTTCTTCTCCTTTCTAGACAACGTGTAACAAGCGGGAGGTAAGTATGTTCTTTTATTACCCATTTCACGTAATTCTGTTAATTCTGACCTTATTCCCATTTCACGTAGGTCCAGTCTGGATTTTATCCCATCTTTAGTCTTACCTGGTATATTTAATAGAGTACCAGTGATGCTATCACAGACATTTTTCTCAACGTGCATTACATCGATACAATGCCTGACTGTCAAAGAACTCCAATAAGGAAGATCCCAAAATATTGACTTCTTCTTGAATGAAGAATTGTCACTCCGTGTGGCCATACTACATTGTGATTTCTTACCAAATTCATTGACAATGTCTTTTACTCTTTCATAAACAACATCCCCTGGTATAGGTTTAGGTGCACTTCGTTCATCATTCCATCCATTGAATGCTTTGCGCTTCCTACGATACGGATGGAATTTTGAAAGAAACCTTCGATGACCAAGATATACAGTCTTGCCGCCATGTTTTAGTCTTATTGAATCAGTGTTTTCTTCACATATAGGACACGCTTTATCTCCTTTGACACTATATCCAGACAAATTCCCATATGCTGGAAAGTCATTAATAGTGCAAAACAACATAGCGTGCAAACGAAATGTCTCTCTTGCTGAAGCATCATAGGTCATCACACCTTCAGCCCAAAGTTTCTTTAAGTCATCAATCAAAGGTTCAAGATAAACATCGATATCATTTCCGGGTTGTTTAGGGCCCGATATCAACAATGACAACATAACATACTTATTTTTCATACACATCCAGGGAGGAAGATTGTATATAACAAGCATGACTGGCCAAGTGCTATGTTGGCTGCTCAATGTCCCGTACGGATTCATTCCATCTGTACAAAGCCCAAGTCTTAGATTCCTATCTTCTTCACCAAATTTAGGGTACAATAGATCAATCTTCTTCCACTGTGGGGAATCAGACGCATGTCGTAGGATCCCATCATTATTTTTCTTAACATCTGCATGCCACCTCAGATTCTTCGCATCTTTCGGATTTGCAAACAAGCGTTGAAACCGTGATATTATAGGTAGATACCACAACACCTTGGCAGGAGAACCAGTTTTGGACTCCCCCGAAGTCGTCAATTTATACCGTGACGCACCACATTTTGGACAATCTTTCAAATCTACATAGTCCTTTTGAAATAATACACAATCATTCGGGCATGCGTGTATCTTCTTGGCCTCCATTCCCATTGGGCACAACATTTTCTTTACCTGGTATGTTGAGATTGGAAGCTCGTTTCCTTCAGGAAGCATTTCTTTCAACAAAGTCAACAATGAAGTGAAGCTTTTGTCGCTCCATCTATTGTTAGCTTTCAACTTATACAATCTCAAGACAGCGCTAAGCTTCGTAAACTTAGCACAACCTGTGTATAACGGTATCTCAGCATCATGAACAATGTTTGTAAAGATAGGAGGTGGATCGGTGTGCTCTACCCTACAACTATCCAGCATCGCATCAACGATGTCTGCTGGAACTGGTTCGTTCACATTTACGTCATCAGAGGCAATTTCTTCTTCCACCCAAGCACTGCTATCGACATCTACTGGTTTCGATTTTGAAATCTCTCCATGCCAGTGCCATTCTGTATAGCCTTGTACAATCCCGTTGCACATGACATGACTTTTGATTTCCTCACCAGTGTTGACTTTCAAGTTGTTACCGCAATGCCTACATGGACAGTAGAACCTATCTGTAGGTTTTTTCCTATGTTCCTCGGCAAATCTAATAAACTGATCAAGACCAGATATAAACTCTGGGGTGCAACGATTACGAATCGACATCCATGATCTATCCATTCTATGATCAGAGAAAACAAGTATATATTAGGAAAAGATTAGGCAACATTTCCCTAGTATATAATAAATGTGTACCACCTATCCCATCCTTGAACACCTAATCTCACTAGTAAGTGTATAATGTGTATTGGGTTTTCGAGAAAATTTCGGCAACATTTCCCCGCTGTTCTCTAAGTACATATGTACTTAGAGAACAAACGGGGAAATGCTACCAAAATTTTCTCGAAAACCCAATACACATTATACACTTACATCCTAAGTGAGATTAGGTGTTCCAGAACAGTCCCAAACCGGGGACTATCCAAGATTTACTCCTAATGAGTCAATCTTGGATGGGTTTCTAGGCCAACAATAATAGATATCTACAATGAAGCCGGATTCCATACAAACAGTATATAATTTAGTGATTGTTCATTCTAATTTATACCAATGTACAAGTAATATAAAAAACAATGATTGTTCACATTCTAGGCCAACAAACACATGTGATGTCATTCTTATATATAATAAATGTGTACCACCTATCCCATCCTTGAACACCTAATCTCACTAGTAAGTGTATAATGTGTATTGGGTTTTCGAGAAAATTTCGGCAGCATTTCCCCGCTGTTCTCTAAGTACATATGTACTTAGAGAACAAACGGGGAAATGCTACCAAAATTTTCTCGAAAACCCAATACACATTATACACTTACATCCTAAGTGAGATTAGGTGTTCAAGAACAGTCCCAAACCGGGGACTATCCAAGATTTACTCCTAATGAGTCAATCTTGGACGGGTTTCTAGGCCAACAAACACATTTGATGTCATTCTTATATATAATAAATGTGTACCACCTATCCCATCCTTGAACACCTAATCTCACTAGTAAGTGTATAATGCGTAATTGGTTTTCAAGAAAATTTCGGCAGCATTTCCCCGCTGTTCTCTAAGTACATATGTACTTAGAGAACAAACAGGGAAATGCTACTGAAAGTTTCTCAAAAACCCAATACACATTATACACTTACATCCTAAGTGAGATTAGGTGTTCAAGAACAGTCCCAAACCGGGGACTATCCAAGATTTACTCCTAATGAGTAAATCTTGGACGGGTTTCTAGGCCAACAAATACATGTGTTGCATTCTTATATATAATAATTGTCTATAAACTACATGCAACATGGTTAATCCTAATCAACAGAGCATTATTAAATAATAAATCAAGAAATCAATAGTTTCAAACAAAAGGTCTAGGAATCTTTACTAGACATTATATGTATCCCTAATCATCATATTTAACATACTACATTATTTTGAACATCCAGATCAGATTAAGATCATACTATGTTATAACATATTATCGAAGGAAACATATTCTTCATGTAGTGTTGATTCTAGAAGTCTAAGAAGGGAATCTGAGAATTTTAGATGCTTACAGTCTCTAAGGGATAGAAGTAAGGAATAATTTATACCTTTTCTAGTTAAGGATTTTGTAGATACTTGGACTAGTCCTAAATGAAGAAAGTTGTATCTTAGATTATTTTTTATCATGTTTAGATCTCTTTCAGATAGAAGTTGTATGCATTCCTATGAAGGTGTAACTCATATAGTTTTTTCAGTATCCTTAATGTAATAATTAGATATCAAATGAAAACTACCTTTTGAGTAAATGGTGGCGTAGGAAGGTCCAGTTTTGCATTGGAATGAATGGTGACATAGTAAGGGGCAATTTACATTTGGATAATCGATAGAAGTGAGTGACTAGAGGTGAATTAGGGTTTGTAATTAAAGGGTGTATAATTTTCTTAGGATTTAAAGGAGAATATCTACATAAAATTGCAATAAAAAACAACAACATGATGAACATGATGAATATGATATCAAATGAAAACTACCTTAGTCAGAGATAAAGATGTGTCTAAGAACAGTTATCAAAATTTCTAGTATATAGTTCTTTTTTTATAATTGTCTAAGAACACTGACTCCAGAAAACCAGTTGGCGCATACCTGTTGGCGCGGGAGGCAGCGGGAGTCAGGTGGAAGCTGATGGTGTGGCGGCGAGCTCCAGGTGTCAAGCAGGCATCGGCGGCGCCGTCGGCGGCGAGCTCCAGTCAGGCAGGCTGCGGCGGCGATCAGCTCCAGGCGTCAGGCAGGCTGAGGCGGCGAGCTCCAGGCTCGTCAGGCGTCGGCGGCGAGCTCCAGCAGCAGTGGCGGCGGAGAAGGGGGCGCCGGAGTAGCAGTGGCGGCACGACGGCGCTGTCGTGGAGAAGAAGGAGAAGAGAATCGACGGCGACAGGGTGGGAAATCGACGGAGAAGCAGAAAAAGGGCTCGCAATGAAACAGAAGAAGAGGAAGAGTCGGGCATCGCGGGTTATAAAGTCCCAAATAGCGTCGGTTTTTTACAACAACCGACGCCTAAACGTCTTTAGCGTCGGTTGTC
Organism: Alisma plantago-aquatica; assembly: GCA_963693085.1. Taxonomy (NCBI): domain Eukaryota; kingdom Viridiplantae; phylum Streptophyta; class Magnoliopsida; order Alismatales; family Alismataceae; genus Alisma; species Alisma plantago-aquatica. The sequence goes on along the minus strand of OY856410.1, from coordinate 1,328,048,906 downwards.
TGAGAAAACCGACGTCCAACTGGGCGATAATTTCATGAAATTGTTTGGCGGGAACCACCTTCAGCGTCGGTTATCCTTTAATCACCGACGCTGAAGGTGACACTTTTCGCGCAAATTTTCATCAGACATAGGCGTCGGTTTCTACCTAAATAACCGACGCTGAAAAGGACACTATTTTTCGCGGGCGACTTTAAGCGTCGGTTTGTTATAAACAACCGACACTGAAGACAAAGCGGTACCCGTGTCTGGCTGGTCTTCGAATATAGACGTCGGTTTTCGTAAACAACCGACGCCTAACATAGAAGGCGTCGGTTTTTCTTAATAACCGACGCCCAGAAAAGTGTCACTGAATGCTATTTCTGTAGTAGTGGGAGAAGGTTGCGGTAGTGAATGAAAGCCCCCCAGACACTACGCAATCCCCACCTGAGCCCCCCCTCCTGATGAAGGCACCTCTCCAATCTTACTCTAGGAGAGGCGTCCCGCTCCAGGGAGACTATAGAGACTGTCACGAGCACCCAAACCAACAGGATAAATGAAGCTGCTACCGTACAACGGGATGAGAACCTATGTTCTCTATAAACCCATCCAAGGCCCCTGGGCCTGATGGGTTTAATGGTATGTTCTTCCAACGGATGTGGTACCTTATAGGCAACGATGTTGGTGAAGCAATCAAATGGGTTATGAAAGGGGGGCATATGGTTCTGGCCGTAAACCATACCTTCATAAAACTCATACCCAAGAGGAGGGATGCTTAAGACATGGCAGACTACCGACCTATAGCATGTTGCAATGTGCTTTACAAATGCTTATCTAAGCTCCTTGCCTTCAGACTTGGGCGCGTACTCCCCCATATCATATCGGAGGAGCAGAGTGCCTTCATTAAAGGAAGGAAAATCTCAGATTGCACCCTTCTGGATGTTGAGTTCCTTATGTGTTTAACATCAAAAGTTCTAGATCCAAAGCCTGTATAAAGATCGATCTCATGAAGGCATACGACTATGTGTGATGGGATGCTCTGTGGGCCATTATGGGGTCCATGGGTTTTGATGAGAGATGGATATGCCTGATGAAACAGTGTGTCCAAACCCCGTCCTTTTCTATTTTGATTAATGGCGGACCGGTGGGTCTCATTAGAGATACATCCTCTGATTTCAGATTGTGCCTTGATGGCTTAAGATCAAAGGTGGAGGCTTGGACGGGGATCAGACTCTCCTTGGCGGGTAGGCTGGTTTTGGTCCGATCTGTGCTGCAAAGTTGTATCCGTTTCTGGGTAGAGGTGTGTGATATCCCAAGAAATGCGGCTGATTCCATGAAAAGGATCATTGCGAACTTCATTTGGGGAGGACGTAGCCATGGTGTAGCTTGGGAGAGTTTGGATCGGCCGTTCGCCAAAGGTGGGCTCAACGTTCTCACCCTAATAGTATCATTGCTTGTGGGCAGACTAAGAGGCTGGACAGGTTTCCTAGGTATAAGGAGAATGTGTGGACCAAGTGGATGAATAAGAGATATGGTAATATTCCTAATGAAAGTGACACGAACCCCTCTAGATCCTGGAGTAATATGTACAAAAGATGGCTGGAGGTCATGTCCTCGTACAATGTTGATGAGCATGAGATGGTGAGTTTAAAATTACATGCCATCCCATGGATCAACATCGATACATCTCCTGATGTCATGTGGTCTAAATTTTTGTGGGGTTATCAACACTGCCCGAAACGGAGCACAGCCACTTACAGAACCATTCTTGGTAGACTATCTAGAAAAGACCGTCTAAGGAACAGGGGTATTGCTGTCGATGGCCGATGTCAACTTTGCCTCAGAGCCGATGAAAGCCATGATCACATGTTTCTACAGTGCAGCTATACCATGTTTGTCTGGTCTACCATATGCCTAAAGAACGAATGCGGGCAGAACCAGTCTAATAATATACCTGATATGTTGGACTGGATGCACCACCATCTCAAGGGCAAGCATCAAGCAGCCTTCGGAGGCATTTGCTTGACAATTTTTTGTTTCTACGTCTGGGAGGAGAGAAATAGAAGAGTACACTTGAAGGGCAGCCGATCAGAAATGGAGTTGCTTAATAAGGTGTCAATAGCTCTCTGCAATCTGGTTCTTGCTAAGAAGAGCCTGCTGAAAGGAGCAACCAGATGGGCTAAAATATACTGGGGATTTTGTATATAACCCTGTATATAAGCTAGTTTAGACACGATGGGTTTTTGTATATCCCCATCTATACAGACAGGTTCACTATTCTTGGCTGTATGCGGTAGTCCTACTACCTTCTTTGGCAATATACTTACCTATTTCCAAAAAAGAATTCCAAGTTATTTGAGATTTATCACAATGTTGACAGACCTTGTAAAGATTATTATTATAACAATATTAGTATGATAATGTATCTAAGACAGGGCTTAAAATCAGTATGGTTTTGTGAAGAGAGGGCACAAGTGTTTTTAGAAATCTAAAACCCATGACATGATTTTTACATCAGGTTCCAGTATGTACTAAAGTACTGTAAAATTCCATAAGAAAGATGGTTAAACTTGGCGGAAATCTTTTTGTTTGGCATTATTTATATCATTACTCGCCATGCTATGTGCTTCAACATTAATCATAATTACTCCTTGGCTGATGCAGTCCTGACATGTTGACCTTGTATTCTAATACATCTTTTATAATGAACACCACTACTTTCAACTAAATTTTTGTAAACATATTAGACATAGACCAGATGTAGAGTAAAGAGGTCACTTTAGAATGAAAATACACTAGACAAGACGTTAACCAAGATCACATAAACCTCTGACCACAACCATGGGGTCAGCTACATGGATCATATGTTTCCATTCAGTTTTGTTCTGGGCTTATTGGGTACAACAATAGTTCAGAAAAGCCACTTACTGTATCAAACTTCAACCTGCATTTACTCCTATCAAAATCCAGGGGAAGACTTATTTGCATAGCAAGTGAAAGAAACTCCATGACTTGGACAACTGGACAAGGCTGACTTAATGATAACTCTGGTTGCTGGAGCTAAAGATGGTAGAAGGGTTGTTGTTCCTGAATCCACTGGCCATTTCTATTTGAGTTATAGAGGAACCCAAAGTGATGTTATGGTCGTGACCATGTGCTGGATGGACTACTCACCCCATTGATAGGTCAAGAAGGAAGGACCATCATCCTTGGCGTGTCACATGTAGGGATAGCTAGAACATGAAGAGTCAACTCATGGTATCTAAACATGTTGAACTGAATGTTGCTGGATCTCAACGACAAGGCACGCAGGAGTAGTTGGCTTCCTAGAAAAGATGCCACAGTCAATTGTTGATGGGGTTAGATTTTACATTTTCCTCTACTCTCTATTTACAATGGTCTTCACCGTTGTGGCTTACATTTAATTCATAGTTCAGATTGAAATATTCATGACATGAATACATACAGTTGTTTAATAAGAATGCAAACGGGTTACCATGAACAATACAATGTGAACTAGTTATAAGATTCACTAACATTGGCATACCAAAGGAATTTTAAGTGGATATGATACTAAATCCATTTCTAACTGTTCCTTACCATTCGGTGCACCTATTCCGTTATCAAATTGATATCCAACAGGGAAAATCTAAATGACACTCTTCTCAATTCGTAGTTTCACTACTACATTTGTAAGTCAATGCAGGGGATTATCCACAAGGAAGGTATGGAATCCCATAAACAGAGCAACTTGAACCTTCTACAACATTTTATTACAACAGAATATAATACTACTTTCTAAATAGACATATTACTAAAGACACTTCATGTTATCCATCTGCGTAGGACGTTCTCATATGGGGTACATGTCCATTATGATTTGACTTTTCTTAAGGATGCATATGTAACTTGTTAGCCATTTTGCTTCATGTTGTTGTGTATCCAAGTAGTCAAAAGATTCATCTTTACTAACATATGTGCATGTATCCAATTCAACTGTTATGCTGAGAATATTTACAGCATCAAACACCGTGCAGTGCACAAATGATGATATCACCTGCATGTGCTGCTTAGACATTAACGTGAATAGAAGTTGCTTGATGGACTGAATGGACCTCTTTCTCTATTAACCCATTATATTCAACTATTCATAACAGTAATCAATGATGTTGGATTCAAAGGTTGGTTGATGAGACATGTATATTTGTTTTTATATCATGCATGTCATGTTGGGTAGATGCGCTCCTGCTCTTTGGCTGGTGGTTGGATAGGTTTTGTCAAGACTCAGTTTGGTAGTGATCTTGATGCTATTTTTGAAGATTTATGTTTTTTTTTGTTGCTGATGTGAGACTGAGATACCTCCTGTGCTGCCTCTTTCTATCTATATGCAATTCTGTAATATTTTTCATAGTAATTTTTTAAAGGCAAACTGACAATTTATGCAACAGCTAATGGCCATCATGAAAAGTAACAGACCTATTGGAAGCTCACTACAGCAGGTTTATATTACCAGAATACTAGGAAATTGTGTAAAATACTTGGTGAAATTTGACAGTATGCACGGTGCGATATCATGTTCATGTGTAAACCTTCTTGGAGCTACAATAATAGTTATTAGATTTTTTTATGCACTAGTAAATTTTTGGATACACAATAACATACATAGTGCTAAGCTACATCATCGTCAAGTTGAATAAAAAGTGTGCCAAACAAAACTGGGTATTCCAACCTATCCCAATTTTGCCAAACTTAGGTTGGAATACCCTATTATGTTTGGCACACTATTTATTCAACTTGATGGTGATGTAGATTCTATTTGGTATAATAGGAGCTTAGCACGGTTCATCAGTTGCTATAGAAGTTGTTAATTAATATTTACTAACCTTATTTGTGTCTGTGCATTGTAGGGATGTTTTATTCTTCAAAACCTGTGATTGTTGTTGGTCAATCGTTTGGATTTTTTTACATAATACACCATTGTATATTGAAAAAATGTATGACTTGATTATCAAATGGTGTAGATATTGCAATATTTGGTCATTGATCTATATATTCTTTGCTTCTCTAGGTTCCTATAAGTATGATGCAAATTCAAAATTCAAATACTGTTTGAGATGTCAGATAACTTCTTTACCACTTTGCTCCTATGTATAATCGACACAGATGGTGATGGTGCACCAGACCAAGTCCTAAAACGGTAAAAAATCTACACTAATCATCTCTTGTCATCTACCTTTCTTTATGTGATTAACTATTGCAGGTTCAGATTCTATCCATGCTTAAAGATTGTACTTATTTGAGGGAAGAGTAGGAATGACAGAGATTGCGAGTAAGGTGCAGCTTAAAAATGAATGAAATAATTATTCTATTCAATGAATGCAATTTTGATACATATATGATGCACGATAAAAAAAGGCCTCAATGTCAACTTATTGCTAAACAAGAATCCCTCTTTGGGTCTAGATCAAGTCCAACAAAATAGAGTACAAAGAAGATTCCTAGAACATCTATGGATGGTCCAAGTTGTAATAGAAAGATGTCACTATGAGGGGCGATGCTACAATCTTCAAATCAAGACTTCTTTCATTCAACAAAATCGACCCACTCATCAAGAAAATCGGATGAAGGGCCAACGTGTCATAAGGTCACAACTTTGTGCAACACAAGAACCCATGCTATCGCCAACTCATTGAACAAAAGGAGAAGACGAACGATTCTAAAACTGGCCGAGAAAGATACATACTCTTTTTCCAAGATGCGTGTAAACCTCACCGAATTTATTAGTATATGTATATCCTTTTCTTTGTACACATTATGTAATTGGGGCAAGGTATACGTCCTCCCCATGTACATTTGACGTTTTAGTATAAATGAAAGTAAGTTTGTTGGCATAAAGATCATAACTTGGTCTAACTACTACAAGTGTGTTACTAAAAGAGCTTCTGGACTAATTACACAATACATGAATAATCAAACTATACATATATGTATATGTGGCACTATATATGTAACTAATGCATAATCCAACTACATATATATGTGTGCAGTAGATGTTGCCTTTCCCTACACATTAACTACATATAATTTGTATTAACTTCATGTTTTTGCTACATACTGACTATATATACAATTGTAGGCATACATTTAGCTATAATTATACCTATATTTAAATATGTAAGGACAATATCTAGCTACGCTTCTGGATACATATGAATTTGTAGCGAATGGATTATCTAACTACATATTTAAAAAAAATAGTTAAAGGCTTTAGCTATACGAGCATATACTACAATTTGTATGTGTAAAGAAATATGTAGTAAAAGCCTTTCACTACAAAATATGGGGTTTTCGCTACAAATTTTTTTATAGTTAAAGACCTTTTTTTTAGTAGTGATGCTTGGTATCTTGACGATGGGACTGTCATCGGGGACACATTGGAGGTGTCCAAGGTGCTTGACATCATTTGTTCCACAAGTCTAGGGTTGGGCCTTGATTTAAATATTCCCAAAACATAGCTATTTTGGCCTACTTGTGACGGTAGGAAACTTCATAAGGGGTTTTTCCCCATGGACGTTGAGGGAGGTTACTAGGAGTGAAGGATCACTTAGAGGAGCTGTCAATAGAGATAAAGTTTTTATTGAGGAGTTGGCCATGAGTAGGGCTGCTAAGGTTGTTGACTTTATGCATCTTCTCCTATGGTTGCATGATCCGCAAAGTGAACTTCTTTTACTTCAATCTTGTATGAGTATCTCTTTGTTTATGTTTGACTTTAGGATCTACCAACTGATACACACGGACAAGGCAGAACCATGGTGTGACAAAGAGCTACGAGACTCTATTAAGGATATTGTGGTATGTGACGGTCCTTTCTTTGGAGTCATTCAATGGAGAGTGGCTTCATTACCCATTAGACTTGATGGTCCTAGACAATATTTGATAATAGATGCATCTTCATACTCTTTGTCTCATCTAGGGCTCAATCTTGAATGCTCCTAGATCATATTTTGCAAGGAAGCGAGATATGCAGTATGGACTCTGAAATCAATTATGCATTAGATTTTCATTGTGTCTTAATTATGTCTTTTGATCTTAGTTGTTTTGCTAATAAGGACATCGTCCATGATTTGGAGAGTACCCTTTTAAGTAGAATTGTTAAGGACATGGATATCAAGTTTGACATGATCGTTAGACAGAAAGCTATTTTCAATGCTTACACATTGATCATGCTCAAGATTTTCTTCTTGCTAATCCTACGGATGGGCTTTTTTTTCAAATTGGCATTTCATTCATCCCTTCGCCTGGGTTCGAACTCATGACTTCTCAGTCTTACATCATCCTATGGATGGGCTTGGACTTCATATGTCATAGTAGAGTATTAGGTTATTCTTAGATATCATCTTATAATTCCCCTATTTGTTGTTGATGAGATATGCTTTGTTTGTCGTGTGGTGTGCTCAGACACTGTTGGGGAGCATGTTGTTCATTGTACATAACTATTAGGTTTTAAGTTCCTACATGATCTTGTTAGGAATGGTCTCCATGATGTACTTAGAAACGAGGGAATTCCTACTAAGACAGAGGCACTTGTGAATTTTTTTACTGATCAACTAGAGGGGAGATGGACTCTTAGACTAGCAAATGTCTTGCTTTTTGGATGGGTTGGAGGGAAGCATGCATGTATGGATCTAGCACGAGTTTCTCCATTAGTGGAATAGAAAGGTGGAGATTATATTTTAAAGTGGTTAAGCATGAGAAAATGTGTATCGAAAATCAACATATTTTCACACCTTTTGGCTTTTATACTTTTGTTTTCTAGCATCACACGACACAGATCTTCTCAAGAGGGTGCAAAAAGTTATGCAGTATAATGTCATGACCCACAAATCTATGTATGTAGTGTTCCAGAGGATTGGATTTGCCATCCAAAAGGGGTCGACATCACAACTTGTTGCCTGTCAGCCTTTTTTTTCCCTATAATTATTTACATTCATTAATTTAAAATTATACTTCTATAGTAAAATGATAGAATCAAATAACCATAGTGAATTTCCTTATCTTGGACTTTAATTTATCCATTTATTAATCCTAATATATGGTCCCAAATATACAAATAATATCCTATTTTGTTCAAAATTTTGGTATTGCTTCCCAAGGCAATTACATAAGCTAAAGGATAACAACATATTAACATTTAAATGATTGAACCATGATTCTTGAATTCTTATCCCATCGGATTATATTGGAAATTACAATCATCTGTACTTATCCACACTTCATTATATAAAATAATCTTTTTCAATTACAACACTAATTAAAATCTATGTTTACACATAATATCCTCCTTATAAGAATTGCTCGTCAAATTCCAATAAAAAAATTTCAAGGTGGATGACATATTTTTTTAGCATCTGAAGTTCTATGTACTCCATGATTCCAAGCATGTCATGATTTTGAGTCTAGATTAATCCAATACTACTAGCTCAAGTCAGGTAATCAAAATGAATATATCTTCATACTAACATGAATACATTTTTGGGGACATCCCAATAGTTTGTTTTCATCGTGCCTCTAAGTTTGGAGTAACACATGAGTTACTAACGATAACACTCGTAGTCTCCAATCACTTCAGGTGAATTCTATCCTAGTTATTTTTTTGACTTCCTCTCTCTAGGTATAAGATTGCATAACAATCTTCTTACATGATGTAAGTAAAAAATTATGTAGTTAGTTGTTCCTATGACTAGGCTTGTTTCATCCTTTTCATGGTTTTGGGCTTATCCCTCACACCCAGATACCAAAGTTATACTATCCTCTATTCGTACATCAAGTCTTTCACGAAAAAGATGTAGGGTTCGTATCATAATGAGGACCTTATTCCATCAAAGGGCTCATCTCATCGAATGATGAGTAGCCTAGTTTAGGAATATATAAATTTGGACAAACCTTCTTTGTCTGACCAAAGACTCTCCTTTATTGAGGCTCAAAGCTTCTTAGTCATTGTACCTTCCTTCTCTAGGACATAACTAGAGAAAACTACATATGTTTGAAACCTAGTTCTCCTTCTCCCTAAGGAGCATGAGGTTTAAGTTGGTCCTCGTGTCACTTCTCATATCTCACTTATATCCTATGTATTAGTATTTGTTCAAGTGAAAATGTAATTGAATGCCAAACCACATTATTTTTTAGGTTATTTCCTCATATTGATATCACACCTATTTCTCGTTCATTCTCTATTATTAAACCAACAATAGGTTTCACAAGTACTATTGGGGATGCCAACCCACCTTGGACACATTTTGTTGATACAATCATCAAAGTTTGTTAAATGGCCATATATAGAACAAACTTTGGTTGGAACCAAGAGTATTCTATGTATATTTCCATGTACAATGATAAAGAAAAACATAATCTCATCTTAAATCTTCTTTGTATTGTGGTGTATATGTATGCTTTCTTTAGAATGTCATCCACAATCTAAGTGAAAAGACAATTACTCCTTATGGATTATCTATGTGAGATAAAAATCAAAATTCCATTAATATTTTTTTTACAAACTGCATTTCAAAAAATATGAAAGAGGATTGACACTTGTTGTGACAAAGAGAAATTAGGGTTTAAGGAGTTAGATTAAGGACTTCTTACTGAAAAAAGTATTACAAAAAATAACCATAAGAAAATAAACATGGACCACTTTTGAAATTCATTTGCTTTACAATTAGTACTCACACCTCTAGTTTTAACTATTTTGACGAGAAAAGGACTCATTTTAGTCTAATGCCAATCATCACGACGTTTCTTACAGCCATTTTCATACAAGTGGATTAATATTTTTGTGTGTTGGAGTTTTAGAATTACATAAAAGTATTAGGAGCTACTATTTTATACATAGAAATGTTTGCTTATTTATTCAAGGCGTCCAGAAAGAAATAAAATTTTAAAGGAAGGTCTAAATCCAGGTTAGTGAAACATTATTGAGGAGTGCAAATCATTCAACAAAACCTATCATTCTGTTTGTTTTTGCTGGATAAAATGTTTCTAGTATAGATTAATATCGTCATAGTAGATTAGGATTTTATCATATATATTAAGTACAAACTCTAGTTTTGTTCCATCCATATTCCCAATAAATGATGCAAGCTAGGTTATGAATATTTTGTAATTTGAAGTAGTTGTTGAAGAGGTGATGAAAGAATAACAAATAAACACTAAAAGGAACCACTTCACGCTACCAAAAATATTGCCAAACCTGATTGTAAAATTGATAGGATAGAAAAACAAGTAAGTAATCCTTCAAACGAGATCGCATAAGTTACTAATGTAAGGTTTGCGGTAACTAGGGGTGTAAACGGTGCGGGTACAGTGTGGTTCTAACCATACCCATAATGATACCCTATTTAATTTAGTGGGTCTAGTTCCGATTTTAGACCTTTATTATAAAAATCTAGACTCGCACCATACTCGTACCCGTAATAATAGTAGTTATGCGGTACGGGTATACGGGTAAACGGTTCTCTATGTAACTTCATATTGTTTAGGTAAGAAAATTTACAAATATGTTATATATTTCATAATACAATGAGATACTGCTATAATGATGTAACATGTTAACATGATAGAGTTATATTAAATAATGTAATACTTTATATATTGAAGATTAGTTGAGTTAAATTGTTTACATATTCGTAGTCATCCTCATAGTATTTAAAATTATGTAGCATATAATGCTACTATTTGATTTTAAGTTTACATATGTTTTTCGTGATTATAACTAGAATAATTAACTCTCAACTAGATGACTAGTCTCAACTTTATTATAATTATAGTATGATATAATCTCAAGTATTATACTAGTTGGACTAGTAAAGTATGATATAAATAACATATTATTTATATTGTATTTACATATAGAGGGTACGTGGGTCTAGCGGGTTTAGGTCCAAGCATACACATTAGTGGACTCACATATACGCGGGTCTAAGGGTATGTGGGCCCACTGGTATGTAGGTAAAAAAATGTAGACTCGTGACGGATTTTTAAAGGGTCTAGATTTGCGTGTCGACAGGTCTACCCGTACCCATTTACACCCCTTAGCGAAAATCCAAACAGTGTGGTTGGTATCTATAAGAAGTATATGATTTTCTATCAATTATATATGTGTATTTTTGTAAGGCATTTAAGTTTCCTGAATATGTTGCTAAAATTGGTTGCATGTGTAGGATTGATAAAAATCTTATAGGCTTTATCAAGGGCCTGTGTTTTTTCCATATCCATTAAATATGGATGGAGTTGGTAGTAGAATTAAACCGTTCCCTGAGATGGTGAACTGGTTGCTGGAAAGATATCTCTTAAGGGAGTCATCAAATTAAAAAGATAGGAGTTTAAATTCCTTGTGACTAGTCATAATGTAAATTTATACAGAAATATAGAGATACAGTCTAGAGTTGAAAATTGAGCTACCAGTCAACTAATGGTGAACAAGAACTAAGTATGCTGGAAGAGTAGAAGTGGGTCTGTATATTATTTTTCGTGACATAGTTGGTATTATTGAGATATCTCCAAAGAGGGAGATTGATTCTGACTGGTAGAGTGCCACGGATTGTGGGAGTGATAATATTTATGCAAGACATGATCTTTCCAAATAGAGGATATATCTGGGCAAATAGAAGAAATGATCTTGTGCAAAAGCATGTATAAATCATGCTCCACCCACTAGTATATTTGGGTTTGAAAATAGACTACCAGTTTGTCAAGTATCGTTCGGATTTATCTTTGATGTCCTCCCAAAGGAAAAATTATCAAATTTTATTAAGTTGCGCAATCACTCTGGAGGCGACGGAATTGTAGCTGAGGAAGTAAGTGACAATCAGAGTGAACGAAGAATTGAGTAGAACTCTTGTATTTTATCGTGGTATATAATAACGGCTATTTTGGTACTCGATATATAACAATAAGCATATCAAACATTTTTATATTTTTCTGAGGCGGTGGTCCCGCTAGCCCGCCTTTGGCTCCTACATTGTGCAAACGTGCCGTTGGGGGATTACATAATTAAATTTGCTCAGCCTTGAGTAGAATTTGCATGTGTGACATGTGGGGACCTTTCACGGGTATGTGTGAGTGGAGAAAAAGTGTGCGGCCTAAATTAATATTAGTCCATCGGTGAATAAAATATTTCTGAAACTCACCTCGAGGTTTGTTTTATGGGTTCAAACATTATGTAATTTTTTCATAAATGTTGTGGTTGGAATTTTCCTTAAATAAAGTGTGCCAGTTTAGCATTTCCTACGGTATATTGAACATGTCGACTAAACGGTCTCGCGACTCTACTTATGGCTCCACTGACCCTATTATGGTGACTTGTCAACCTTTCAGTGGCAAAGGCCTCTTTAGGATTCACCAGCGAGATTGTTGATTGTGACCTTGTGTAACGTTGTTGAGCTCGATTACCTGATCTTTCAACACCTGTAACCCATTCAGCACGGCGTTTACCAAGAAATAGCCTGTTGAGTCTTGACTGGACACAAAGACTGAGGTCTACATGTTGGGGCCACCTTGCTGTTAAGTACGTGTGCCGATAGCAGAACGTGTTGATAAAACCCCCCTTCAAAAAAAAAAATTAATTTAATATACAAAATTTATATACACACATAAGAGGAAATAAAGAAAACATAATTAGTTTCGTATCCGAACTAGAGACATAACCTGCTTCTAGCGCAGCTGATTCGTGTCTTTCTCTTCTTACCATTATAGTTGCGGGTACGAATCCTTGTATTATTTTTTTTATTATACCGCACAGTCGAGACGGTCCAAATAATTAACGTTGATTCACAATGACTTCACTTGTTAATTGTACCGCAATTCGTGTGTTTCATTCTCCACTTGCCAACTGATGCGGATACGAACTTCACTTGTTAATTGTACCGCAATTCATGTGTTTCATTCTCCACTTGCCAACTGATGCGAATACGAATCCCAGCACTGTCAAATTTTATTGTTGTTTTTGTTAACTTAGGTTCAATTTCAATAACTAAAATTGTTTTTCTTAAAAAAAACATATACCAGAGTGTCTAGATTTGGTTGTCATTTGAAATTTCATATTAATATTAAATAAAAAAGAAGAACTAAACGGAAGACATTGTTAACTTTTTGATGTATCGTTTGTTATATTCATATTTTAGCGAAGATATTTTTTAGAAAGCAATGTTGATGTGGTGTACGAAGAGTTGTTGTTGTCTTATAATATCTTTTTACTTATTACTTAGATATTGATTCATAAGTTTAAAAAGGGCATATACATTGTTCTTTCTATCTAGTCTATTTTTTGTGGATTGGTTTTATGATTTTTTATCCAAAAAATATTAAAGTGCCTAATTTTGGTCGTGAAGCTTTTTAGTTTTTCTATCAATAAGTGATAAAAGATGGAGAAAATGTATGGAAGACATTATCAATTTTTTTATATATTTTATGTTGTTGTATGCTTTAACGTACATGCTTTTCAGAACAAAATTGATGTAATATACAGAGACATCTTGCCATCATGATATTTTCTTTGTCTCTTTATATAATTAGAATAGAAGAGAGGGTTCATAGGTCATCAATACCTAATTAGAAGTCTTCAATAGAATTTTATGATAATGATGACATCCGCCTCATTTTCATTTGGGACACTTTTTAATAGCTTTACACCTAGAAAAGAAAATGTTGTGCATCTATGATTAATATACTTGATACCCTCTTACTAACTGAATGGTAGTGTGTGATAACAATGAAAAAAAATTACGCCAGAATATTTTAAATAATTCATATTTCTGAAGTCCCATGTCATTGTCTGATTAATTTTTAATTAGCATGTTAGTCTACAAGATACAATTACATTTATAATTTTGTTTATACTATAGTTGTATCAATGTTGGCACTAAGTGAAAATGAGCATCTGTTTATTTAAAAAAGAATACCATCTTCATACGTTAATAAATTTTGTATATTAGATGCAACTATGAAAACAATTCAAAATCTTGCCCCAATCAAGTGTAACTATATATCAGAAACATAATATGTGTGGTCGACTATAGATTAGTTATGTTGTTATCTATTGAACGTGTCTCTTAAAAAGGACATTTCAAATTTATCAGACAATGCACTTAGTGCAATGGCAATAACAAGATCACTATATGAAGAATTTTAATAAAATGGATAACCTAAAAGTTGACATTAACATGATATAATTGTAATCTTCACCTTTAATTATGGTATACATTAATCTATACACACACCAATATATTTTTGAGTCTCTGATTCACAGTATGTGTGTGAGTGTGATATTTGAATGATGAAATGCCTTTTAGTGCATTGTTTATAAGTTTCAAAAAAATTTATCTGTCATTTCCTTTATCAAGAAAGACATTTTAACATTTATCAAAAACATAGATTATCATATGATTCACTACCACACCTAAATATGACTTTATTGTCTTAAACTGAATGTGTTGTCTTTCTCTTTCTTATATATGTTTTATTTTAAAAAAACTTTTCAAATGTGAGAAACTCTTTAAAGTTGAATTTAACATGATAATATTCATGTTAAAATATCTTGTGATATTCCAAGAACATGTAGATATAGCATCGCATTAATATATATATATATATATATATATATATATATATATATATATATCTGTGTGTGTGTGTGTGTGTGTGTGTGTGTTGCAATAAACAAAGTATACAAATGTTGAAATAAATATATTTGATCATTACAAAAAGCACTTCTCATTCCATATTTCTGGGGAGATCAACCTTTCAAATGCCATCAACTACTTGTATTGCTCTATTGAATTACCTGTTATATAAATGTACAAATTATCTTGAGAAGGATATTTATTTTTGTCAAAACATGATAAATTTAAGGTAGTGTTTTACCCTATCTCTATATGTAAATTATTATCATGCATTTGTGAAATTTAATTATAGTTATATTAGATTGATATTTTTCAAAACATTTTTTGTGTACTTATCAATTATTTATCATATGTACATTATGAGCAACATAAACATATTTTTTTGCACATAGATCTTGATGAGTTTGCACTACACAATGATGCACATGGTCTCATTATTTTATATTTATACTCTTCTTGGCATATAGCTATTAAGGTACAATATACTTTTTAATTTGATTGTTTAATTAATAGAACAATGATTATTTAGATTTTGTTGCACATGTTACACATGTGATAATATATATTTAAATATGAGATACATTTCCATTTATATGATGCTCAAATCACTTGAAAATAATATATAACCCTCCTCTTCCTCCAATACACACCATTGATCACTTTTTAAGAAAACCACAATTCATTTAATCAATTTTAATTGCTTATATTCAGCTATACATAGAAAACTAAAAACTTCTACGAATGGAAACATCTAATATTGTCTCAAGAAATTATTTAGATACAAAATATTTTGGCTAAAAATAGATTACGTCTTGTGTAAGCTAGTTTTCTTCTAATACTTTTATGTGAGTGTACACACTCAAGTATATTACAACAAATATAAAAAATGTTAATTTATCGTATCATGTAGAATAGTTCAAATTATAGCAGTCTTACTTCATGACCAATAATAATTTTTTCAAAAAAAAATATTACTCCATGAAAAAATCAAATGGGTAGTTGGTTATATGGTGTCTTATATGGTGAAGAGGCATTCAATTGCAAATGAAACATTAATTTGACCTTTGCAATGTAGATATTAGCAATGCTGTCTTTGATTGTGTGTTTTTCTTTATGAAAAGAATCTAGATATAGATCTTAAACAAACCAAATAGCCCTAGGACAAATAGTCTACCCAAACATACATAGTAAGATTGAGAGAAAATCTAAAATAGATGATAAAATTGGCTAATTTGATAAAAGTGCTAGAGTATAACCGGCTAGGTGAATAGGAGTTACCACAACCCACTAGTCATCCAAGCAAGATTACGTAGATGGTTGTGGCCTTGATGAGTCTACAAGGACGGGACACACCAAACTCATTCCTACCTCAGCCATTGTTGTCGACCAGGTTGCACCATGGACACTACCAATTGCAAAATCACCTTTCTCCCTGCCTCCATTTGGTCGTTCCACAGACTTCCATGCACTGGACATTTCTTACTCTGCCTTTACAACACACAAATGATTGTCATTTGAAAACTTTCAACTATATTGTCAACAAAACTGTAACATCCTGATCTCCTGCTTAAGTTAAAACTCCTTATTTAGAGCTATTCATACAAACAAGCTTCTTTGAGGATTTTTTGTAAAATCAATTTTAATATTAAAATAATACATTTTGATTAATTTAAAAGCTTTTATATATTGAAAATATAATTGCGGTACTTTTTCCAAATTTTGGAAAAAAAATATATTGGCGGGTAAGCACACAAGCAGGTAGCTCGGTGGCAAGCAAGTTGCTTATAGAGGCAAGCATGTAGCTGGGTAGCAAGTAGGTAGCTTGAGCAAGCACATTAGTTGGTGAAGCAAGTAGATGAGTGGCATGCTCCTTCCCCTGACACCTAGCACCTCCAAAAGTTGACACCTATTCTACCGTGTCAACCACCCTTTACTAGCTATCTTGAGATGACACATATGCTTCCATGTGTCATCTAGCAATTCTTGAGATGACACCTAAACATCCATGTGTAACCTAACTAGTAAGCATCCACCTAAAGATGAAACCTTGCACCCATGTGTCATCCACACACTTTTTTCTATTAGGACCATGCTACCCTTCACCATTCCTATATAAAGAGCCCCCATCCACCCCACCATAAGCATAAGTTCTCTCCTCTTCATCCCAAAGCAAATGTGAACGTCCCTTCTCCCTCCTTTCCCATCTCCTTCACCATAAACCTCCAATCTCTGTCTATATTAGCAAAGCACTCTCTCTTTCTTTATGTTAGTGAAAGGAACCACCTCCCAACAAATACTCTCTCTATAGAAACCTACTACCTCCTTCCTCCACCATAGTAAGAGAAACCCAATACTATGTCTTCCAAAATATCCTTTCTCTAAGAACATATAAGCCATCACTCTTCTACCCTAGTGAGAGAAACCCTAGAAGCTGATCTAGCTAGGAACGATGATCGAGGTAATGGAAAATGCAACAGAATGTTGCCGAAATATATCAAGACTGGATATATTTAATGATGCTATGGTCTTCTTGTGGAACTATGTATCAATGTACATCTAAAGGTATGGTTCCCACATTTTATCATCCAAAAAGTACAATTTATTATTGTTTAATATGATATTCAATTCCTATCGCTATCTATAATATCAACATCAATAAAATGTATGATATAGAATGGTTTGGTATTATATGCAGTAAAAGTATAGGCATACTTCATAAACTTTCCTAAAGAATGAATAAGTGATCAACTATACACAACCTCTTTATTAATAATGTAAGGACCCTGACCTGCGTTCAGGGTTTACACTGTTTGTTTTGCTTGATCTTGGTGCTTTGGTTCTTGCTAATCACCTTTGAGTGGTGATTAGGGTTGTGTTGTGCTTTGTTGAGAGTTCGAGGGGCTACTTGCAAATAACCCAAGTTTAGGGTTTTGTGGGCAAGTTTGCCATCTTGTGAGATGTTTTTCCTCTTTGCTTCCTCTAGGGTTGAGAGGAAGGCTTGGGCTTGTTGTTTGAGTTCTTTGGGCCTTAGTTGAGCTTGTTTGGGCCTTGGGGTGCCTTGTTTGGGCTAGGTTGAGCCTTGTGTCGGCCAAGACTTGCCTTGTGTCGGCCAAGTGAAGCTTGTGTCACCCAAGGTGAGTGTGCGTCGGCCTAGGATGGTTTGTGTCGGCCAACAAGGTTGTGTGTCGCCCAGGTACCTTGGTGTGTCGCCCAGTGGAGCTGCTGCTTGTGTCGCCCATGATGCTTGGTCCAGCCTTGACCATGTTTGGTGGACACATGGTGCATATCTTGGACAAGTGCCTTATGGCTTGCATGAGAGGTGGCTTGAGTTGGTGGACATGTGTCTCTTGGGTGGACAACACATAGCATGGTTGTACCTTGGTTTCTCCTCCCCTTCTTCCTATATAGGCAGCTCTTCTCCTTGCCTTAGTCTCTTTTGCTCTTTTGGTCTCCCCTCCACCCTTGGTGCACGATATCCCTCTCCATCTTTCTTGTGTTGGCCGATACACTTCCTTGGAGCTGAAGTGGTGGCCGATACACCTTCCTGGAGCAGTCTGGTGGACGATAGCTTTGGACCTTGGAGTGCTTTGGAGCTTTGGTGGCCGACAACCTTGGAGCTCAAAGTGCATCTTCTTCCTTGGAGCTTAAGGCGGGTTGCATAGTTTCTAACCCTAACTCTCTTACCTCTAGCTTTAACCTTGTTACATGTGAGTAGACTAGCTTAGTTCCTTTCTTGTGCACCTTGCTTATATACCTTAGTGGCCGATATCCCTCTCTTGGGTTTAGGGTTCCTTGTATACCTTGCTTTTTAGGGTTTGTGCTCCCTTATGTTGGAGGTTGAGGGTGACCTAGGGTTGGGCGATATCCCTTCCTTGTGGGTGTGTTGGGCGACACCCTTGTCCTTGAGTTGAACGATATCAGTGTTCTTGGTGTTGGGCAACACCCTTCCTCTTGGGTTGGACGTTAGGTTGACCTAGTATGGATGTTGGCCGACATGGTGACCATGTTGGGCGATATGGTTCCTTGGGTTGAGCAACACCTTTGTTTTTGAGTTGGACGGCATGGTGTTCCCCTTGGTAGACGATATGGTAGCTAGTGTTGGGCGACATGATGAGTCCTTTAGGTTGGCCGATACCCTTGCCCTTGAGTTGGGCGATAGGGTGAGCTAGGGTTTGTTGGCCGATATGGTGAGTACCCTTGGAGATGGGCGATACTCTCTCTCTCTCTTGTTGGGCGACATGGTCTGATGGTGTTAGGCGACATGGATGTCCTTGAGTTGGACGATAGAATGGGTGCTCTTGTGTTGAGTTATCTCCTTGTCCATGTGGTGAACGATAGGGCCAAGTAGTGCCATGATGGACGATAGGCTATGTGCCCTGATGGCCGATACCATGATGGTCGATACCATGATGGCCGATACCATGTTGGGCGACATGCCTTGGGCCATGATGGCCGATAGGGTTAGTGTGGTGGCCGATACCCATGTTGGGTGATAGGTTTCAGATGAGGGTTGTGAGGCTATAGTGAGGGTATGAGTTTCTTTGGTGACGGTCCCTTATGTGATAGAAGTGGATGTTTATACATTAACCAATAAAACGATGGTGGTGTTTGTAATATCATCAATATGTAATATGTTTCCTTGCAAATAATAAGAATGCTAATGGTAGTAACAATGATGTTAGCCCTCATGTAATACATGGATGATGTGACCCTTATGCTTAATTATTAACGATAATGAGAATGATGATAGTTGCACTAGTAGGTTGTTTTATGATAATAATGTTGGTAATAATGATGCTAAGTGACAGTTACATTAAAGGTTGCTTCATGATAAAGATGACAATAGTTGATGACATAGTAATGACCTTGTTAATAATAGTGTTTGTTCTGTAAACACAACATGATCTCTATATACCCTGATTGTTTGTACAATCTCGATATAAGGGTAAGTATCAGTATGGTTGTTTAATGATGTACTTAACATACTTGGTTACCAAATAACTGTCATATTGATAAGTAGATTATCTTGAATGATATTTCATGATAGTGAGCATATTCCTTATGTTGAATCTACAATTATTGCATACCTTAACCTTGCAGGTGATGAATTAGCCATGAAAGGGATATGTGACATATGTAATGAGTAACATTACTTTGATAATTGCTCTATAAGATTATGTATGTAATGTGTTGGTCCCATGATGATGGTGTGAGCCTTAAGAGGCAGTGACAGTACATGATGAGGGGTTGAGACCCTACGGTATGTGGTGATCCTTGAGATGGATCTGGATGGTTGGCAAGAGGCCAAGTGGTAACATGTGATGTTGGATCCTTAAGATGGATCAGGTTGTTATGAATAGATCACAATATAATGTTCTTTACTTTCTGTTATACCTTGCATGTCATACAACTTGGTTGAATCTTGCAATCCATCTAAAAGATACTAATTAAGCACAGTGAAATACATCATGTAGTTTTCCCTGGCCATAGATCCATCATCGTCAGGACTTGGTGATGGTGAAACAGGTTTTCCTACGGGTTAACCTGGAAGCGCATATTGTTGAATATGTGTAGGTTGCTCCTAGCCTAAAAATGAGGAGGTAAGAGTGTAACTTCGGTTGCAGACTCATATATGTGTATAGAGCATGGTGAACAGGCCCATGGCTCAGGATATGTGATGTATGGAGCATGAATGCGTTCATGGCTCAGAGCACGGTGATCAGGCCCGTGGCTAAGTTTTACTAGCGCCAAGACCTGTACCAAGGCGGGCTAGAGAATGGGTAGCCTATGGAGCTAACCCTGTGGCTTAGACCACTTCAGCATGTGACTGCGGTCCTACTTGTGTTGTACTCATGTACTGACCATGAGGTGGGAGGTCGTGGAGTCCGGCTCTTCCATTGACCTTGTATGGCACCATCTTGGGTTTCGTAACCGAATGTTGGGTTTGAACGGTACGGTTCAAATCCTCAGGGCATAATAAAATGTAATACAACCGTTTAGTATTTACTAGTCATATCAAATACGAAACATTGGTTGAGGCCTTGTTTGTGTAATATTTCGTTATACCTTACAGGTCATGTGGTAATCTACCTTATCTTGATAATCAGGTTATATGGCATTATACCCTGTTCTAATAATCCTGTTACATGTTGATATATCTCATCTTGATAGTCATGTTCCTTTGAAAGACATCTGGTTATAAGTTTTAGTACAGCTGGTATGCTTGCCGGTAAGAATGATCTTGCTATATATATATATATATATATAACTGCTTCTGATATATCTGCTCATGTTATAATTGTTGTTATAGTTTCTCTTGCTGAGGTTCTATGGTTGCGGTGGGGAGCTATGTTTCCCGCTGGGAGAATTGTTCAATTGTCTCACTCCGCTGGTTTACACCCTTTTTAGGTGGTCAAGGTAGACGTGGTCGTGGTTGTGGTGTTGCGGACGAGCAGCTTGAGGAGCAGTAGAAGGCAAGCATTGGACATGCTGCTGTTTTGGATGTTTTGTAGTAGAGTCTAGAGTCATCCCTGTACTCTCAGGTCCTTGGCAGTGTTTTGACAATGTCTCACGAAGATCGCTCGATGATATCTGTATATCCTGCTGTTGGCCGGATGTGGGCCTTTATGTATATATGAACAGGTGGTGAACTCATGTGATGGATGGACAGATATTCCTGAGTTGTGGACACATGTCAGATCTTGTGTATGTACATATTTATATGACATGTTTCTGTGCAGGATGAGGACTGGAAAGTAATAGTTTCACAGTTTATCAGTTTTCCGCAATCGGTTTTAATTAACCCGTGTTTTTGATAATCTGTGGTTATGGTGTTTTCCGCACATTTTCGCATAACACCTCGTTATCTGTTTGATAATGGGATGTGTTGCCACAAAGCTTGGTATCAGAGCTCTAGGTTCGCTGAGTCTACAGGGATCTAGGACTAGGTTGAGTCTGTTCTTATGAGTTTTCCAGGTTATCTTACAAAAATCTTCTACCCTAAGCAGAAGAAAAGCCAAGATGTCTGGAAACCACGAAGAACATGCTCCTGAGCATAGTGATGCTGCATCGGTTGATGGAGCAGATGGACGGGCACATGAAGATCGGGTGCCTGAGGTCCCCCAACCAGACCCAGCCATACTTGAACACCCTGCCTACCAACAGCTTATGGGGCAGTTAATGGCTACGATGAATCTCATGGTTGAGCGATTACCAGTGCCTCCTCCGCGAGCACAGGTTCCCCATGGAGAAGCATCGGGTATCGGGAAGACCTTTGAGCGGCTTCGCCGAGTTGGAGCTTCGGATTATGCTGGAACGGCTGATCCAGCGGATGCAAATCTGTGGCTGACGAGTCTTGAAAAGGCTTTCCGGATCCTCAACATCCCCGAAGCAGACAAAGTAAAGCATGCTGTCTACCTTTTGAAGGGTAGTGCTGGTCACTGGTGGACCATCGAGGAAGAGAAGCGGCCTGGTGAGGTGATATGTTGGGAAGTGTTTCGGCGTGAGTTCGTCACCAGATACTTTCCGAAGACGTACCTGGATGAGAAGATCAGTCACTTTGAGAAGTTGCGGCAAGGAACGATGAACATCACCGAGTATGAAGCTAAGTTTATGGATCTGTTGAGGTTCTGTCCTCACATGGCGGCGACAGATGATGAACGGATCAGACATTTCGAGAAGGGTTTGAGTGCTGAGTTGACAACCCCTGTGTCTGCGCTGGAAAATCAAGAGCGGTTTGCTACGTTTGTGGAATCAGTTCGACGGATCGAGAGGACAGTAAGGGAGAAAAGAGAGTCGGTGTCTCTTAAAAGACCTGCTCAGTTTCAAGGACGAAGGTTTGGTGGCTTCAAGAAACCTAGGTTTTCAGCACCGTCAGTGATGAGAAGTGCTGGTGTACCATCTCAGTGGTCTCCGAGTAAGGGAAAAGGTTATGTTTCTTCACCATCTAAGGCGCACAACTCAGCTTCGGTGGCAGTGACAGGGCCATCTAGGCCACGAGTTGACAATAGAGCATGTCATCTCTGTGGACAAGTCGGGCATTGGAAGTTCAATTGCCCGAATAGAGATGTTGAAGTGACGCAGCAACCGAGGCAGAGTTTCCAGAAGTCTGAGAGACCACAACCCAGTGGTAGCAGAGGACGAGGACGTGGTCAAGCGTCTCAAGCTGGATCGTCTGCTCAAGGGAGCAGAGGTCGTGGACAGCAAGCTACGGCTCGATTCTATGCCATGAATCAGCCGGAGGCGATAGTCAACCCGCGAGTGGTGACAGGTCAGATGGAGTTATTTCATTCTGATATGTCTTCTTCTTGCTTTATATCTTTTCTGGTTGACCCGGGTGCTACACACTCTTTTATCGCCTATAGTATGCTTGAAAACTATCATCTACCTGTTAGTTGTAAGAAGGATAGCTTGTTGTTAGAAACCCCTCTTGATGGTTCATCTTTGCTTCGAGAAGAGTGTCCATCTTGTGTTTTGTCTTTTTCGGGACACAGCATTCAGGTGGATCTCATACCACTTGATATGAATGGTTTCGATGTTATCCTTGGGATGGATACCTTAGAGAAGTATAAGGTTGTCTTGGACTGTGGTTCCAAGTAGGTGGTGTTTGATGTTGCTGGAGAGAAGTGGATCTTCCAGGGAGATAGGAAGATTCTTCCGATGTGTCTGGTGTCAGCTATGGTGGCAGATAGGTTGTTGCGACAAGGATGTGAGGCGTTCTTAGCTCACGTTGTGGATACCGTTGTGGATACCAAGGCGAAAGGCCTTAACCTTGAAGAAGTGTCAATGGTCTGAGAGTTTGCAGATGTGTTTCCCGAGGAGTTTCCTGGTGTTCCTCCACCTCGAGAGATCGATTTTGAGATCAATCTGGTTCCGGGAATGAAGCCGATTGCACAGACACCTTATAGGATGGCTCCAGCAGAGATGGTAGAGTTGAAGAAGCAGTTACAACAGTTGTTGGAGAAAGGTTTCATCAGACCGAGCACGTCACCTTGGGGTGCTCCCGTGTTGTTCGTTAATAAGAAGGATGGTTCGATGCGGTTGTGTATAGACTACCGAAAGTTGAACAAGGTCACGATCAAGAATAAGTACCCGTTGCCGAGGATAGATGACCTGTTCGATCAGTTGCGTTGTGCTACAGTGTTTTCGAAGATCGATCTACGGTCTGGATATCATCAGTTGAGGATAAATGTGGATGACATACCAAAGTCAGCCTTTAGGACGAGGTATGGTCATTTTGAGTTTGTGGTTATGCCGTTTGGATTAACCAATGCACCTGCTTCTTTCATGGACCTGATGAACAGAGTGTTTCGTCCGTTCTTAGATCAGTTTGTTGTAGTTTTTATAGACGACATCTTGATATATAGTCGGAACCGGCTAGAGCATGAGCAACATCTTCGTCAAGCGTTGACTCTCCTTCGTCAACATCAGTTGTATGCTAAGTTTAGTAAGTGTGAGTTCTGGTTGGATGAAGTGACTTTCTTAGGTCATGTGATATCTGCTGAAGGAGTCAAAGTAGATCCGAAGAAAGTGGAATCCGTTGCGGATTGGGAACAGCCGAAGACGCCGACGGAAGTTCGTAGTTTCCTTGGCCTAGCAGGATACTACCGGAGGTTTATCAAGGACTTCAGTTCGATAGCTCTACCGATGACGAAGTTGAACAGGAAGGATGTACCTTTTGTTTGGAATGATCGATGTCAGCAAGCTTTCCAAAGTTTGAAGGAAAAGCTAACCAGTGCTCCAGTGTTGATCTTGCCAGAACCTGGAAAAGGCTATGTTGTTTTCTGTGATGCGTCCAAGAAAGGTTTGGGTTGTGTGCTGATGCAGGAAGATCATGTGGTGTCTTTTGCTTCGCAACAGCTTAAGAAACACAAGGAAAACTATCCGACCCATGACTTGGAGCTGGCAGCAGTGGTTCATGCGTTAAAGATTTGGAGACACTATCTTTATGGGGAAGTGTGTCAGATCTTTACAGATCACAAGAATCTGAAGTACATCTTCTCACAGCAAGAGTTGAACATGCGACAACGTCGGTGGATGGAGTTGATCAATGATTATGATTGCACTATCGAGTATCATCCTAGTAAGGCGAATGTGGTAGCAGACGCGCTTAGCAGAAAGTCTTCTACTCCCAAGAAGGCAAAGATGAGTTCTTTGGTATGCCATAGGCGGGACATGTTAGTCTCCTTACGGCAGATGAACGTACAGATGGAGGTTTCCTCGTTAGCTGGACTTTTAGCACAGATGCAAGTCAAGCCCACGTTGAGACAGCAGATCAAGGATGCACAGCAAACGGATGATACAGTACAACTAATCAGATCAGAGTTTGGCAGCGAAAAGCGTGATGGGTTCCATGAGTCCGAGGATGGAGTGATTTGCTATCATAATAGGATGGTGGTTCCAGATGCTGATAATCTGAGGAAGTTGGTTCTCGAGGAAGCACACACGTCGATGTATGCTATGCATCCAGGCGTCACCAAGATGTATCATAGTCTGAAGGACTTGTACTGGTGGCCCGGCTTGAAGAAAGATGTAGATGAGTTTGTGGCAAGGTGTGCGGTGTGTCAGCAAGTCAAGGCTGAGCATCAAAAGCCGGCAGGTACGTTGCAACTTTTGCCTATACCACAGTGGAAATGGGATCTTATAACCATGGATTTCGTAGTTGGTCTACCCAGGACAACTAGGAATCATGATTCCATTTGGGTGATAGTGGACAGATTAACGAAGTCTGCCCATTTCATACCTGTGAAGACCACGTATACAGCTGAAAAGCTCGCTCGAGTATATGTGGATGAGATAGTTCGTTTGCATGGTGTGCCAGCAACGATAGTTTCTGATAGAGGTCCTCAGTTTACAAGTCATTTTTGGGAACAGTTACACAGGGCGATGGGAATGCAGTTGAAGTTCAGTACCGCTTTCCACCCGCAGACAGATGGACAGTCTAAGAGGACTATTCAGACTTTGGAGGATCTTCTTCGTGCTTGTGTTTTGTAGTTCCTAGGCAGTTGGGACGTACATCTCAGTTTGATAGAGTTTTCCTACAACAATAGCTATCAGCGGAGCATTGACATGGCTCCCTATGAGGCTTTGTATGGGAGGAAGTGCAGATCTCCTTTGTGTTGGTATGAATCAGGTGAATATCAGCTTTTGGGCCCTGAGTTAG
The DNA here is from genome assembly GCA_963693085.1 of Alisma plantago-aquatica. Taxonomy (NCBI): domain Eukaryota; kingdom Viridiplantae; phylum Streptophyta; class Magnoliopsida; order Alismatales; family Alismataceae; genus Alisma; species Alisma plantago-aquatica. The sequence goes on along the minus strand of OY856410.1, from coordinate 1,328,023,094 downwards.
TACAACAAACGACAGAGAAGATCAAGGTGATACAACAACAGTTGAAAGCAGCACAAGACAGGCAGAAGTCTTATGCAGGCAATCGCCGACGACCCTTGGAGTTCCAGGTGGGAGACAAGGTGTATCTTAAAGTCTCTCCGTGGAAAGGTGTGCTGAGGTTTGGACGGAAAGGTAAATTAGCTCCCAGATATAAGGGGCCTTACCCAGTCTTAGCACATGTTGGCAAGGTGGCTTACGAGTTAGAGTTACCTCCAGAGTTGCACAGGTTACATCCAGTGTTCCATGTCAGTATGCTGAAGAAAAGTCATCCGGATACAGGAACAGTGATACAACCAGTTGAAGTTGAGCTTGACAAAGATGTGACTTATGAAGAGGGTCCTATGATGATCCTTGACAGAAGAGTCAAGAAGTTGAAGAGAAAGGATCTGGTTCTTGTGAAGGTCCTTTGGCATCACCGTGGCGTTGAGGAAGCCACATGGGAGCTTGAGGAAGAGATGAGGAGGAAGTATCCCTCGCTTTTCTCTTCGGATTTCCGGGACGAAATCCTTTTGTAGAGGTTTATGGCTGTAAGGACCCTGACCTGCGTTTAGGGTTTACCCTGTTTGTTTTGCTTGATCTTGGTGCTTTAGTGCTTGCTAATCACCTTTGAGTGGTGATTAGGGTTTTGTTGTGCTTTGTTGAAAGTTCGAGGGGCTACTTGCAAATAACCCAAGTTTAGGGTTTTGTGGGTAAGTTTGCCATCTTGTGAGATGTTTTTCCTCTTTGCTTCCTCTAGGGTTGAGAGGAATGCTTGGGCTTGTTGTTTGAGTTCTTTGGGCCTTAGTTGAGCTTGTTTGGGCCTTGGGGTGCCTTGTTTGGGCTAGGTTGAGCCTTGTGTCGGCGAAGACTTGCCTTGTGTCGGCCAAGTGAAGCTTGTGTCGCCCAAGGTGAGTGTGCGTCGGCCTAGGATGGTTTGTGTCGGCCAACAAGGTTGTGTGTCGCCCAGGTACCTTGGTGTGTCGCTCAGTGGAGCTGCTGCTTGTGTCGCCCATGATGCTTGGTCCAGCCTTGACCATGTTTGGTGGACACATGGTGCATATCTTGGACAAGTGCCTTATGGCTTGCATGAGAGGTGGATTGAGTTGGTGGACATGTGTCTCTTGGGTGGACGACACATAGCATGGTTGTACCTTGGTTTCTCCTCCCCTTCTTCCTATATAGGTAACTCTTCTCCTTGCCTTAGTCTCCTTTGCTCTTTTGGTCTCCCCTCCACCCTTGGTGCACGATATCCCTCTCCATCATGCTTGTGTTTGCCGATACACTTCCTTGGAGCTGAAGTGGTGGCCGATACACCTTCCTGGAGCAGCCTGGTGGACGATAGCTTTGGACCTTGGAGTGCTTTGGAGCTTTGGTGGCCGACAACCTTGGAGCTCAAAGTGCATCTTCTTCCTTCGAGCATAAGGCGGGTTGCATAGTTTCTAACCCTAACTCTCTTACCTATAGCTTTAACCTTGTTACATGTGAGTATACTAGCTTAGTTCCTTTCTTGTGCACCTTGCTTATATACCTTAGTGGCCGATATCCCTCTCTTGGGTTTAGGGTTCCTTGTATACCTTGCTTTTTAGGGTTTTTGCTCCCTTTTGTTGGAGGTTGAGGGTGACCTAGGGTTGGGCGATATCCCTTCCTTGTGGGTGTGTTGGGCGACACCCTTGTCCTTGAGTTGAACGATATCAGTGTTCTTGGTGTTGGGCAACACCCTTCCTCTTGGGTTGGACGTTAGGTTGACCTAGTATGGATGTTGGCCGACATGGTGACCATGTTGGGCGATATGGTTCCTTGGGTTGAGCAACACCTTTGTTTTTGAGTTGGACGGCATGGTGTTCCCCTTGGTGGATGATATGGTAGCTGGTGTTGGGCGACATGATGAGTCCTTTAGGTTGGCCGATACCCTTGCCCTTGAGTTGGGCGATAGGGTGAGCTAGGGTTTTTTGGCCGATATGGTGAGTACCCTTGGAGATGGGCGATACTCTCTCTCTCTTGTGGTTATTGGCTAAATGGACATCTATAAATCCCTTTGTTTTGATTATGACAAACATTTCATTCTTATTGATCTAACGAGCTACTTGAGTGTGCAGGATTAAGGTGGATGACAAAGCAACTAGGGAAATCCATATGCTTACATGTTTATGTTTTCATGCAATGTAATCGCTTTGTAAAAAATTGTACAAATATATAATGTACAAGTACTTAGATTGCATGTAAATCAAGCGTTAGATTCTCCCTAGATAAACACCACATTTAGATAAGTCATTCCCTTCAAATAGGATCACATTTGCACACTCATACATATAGTTAGTGCCTAAATTGAAACATTGAAACAGGATCAATCTCGGTCGACAAACTCCTCGACCGAGACACTCTCGGTCGACAATCTTCTCGACCGAGAAAGATCCAAAGTAGTCGTTAGAAACAACTGATAAGTTAGTTGGCAGTTGGAGAAAGATGTTGCAAATCACTAGTTTCAGAGTGCCTGTCGGTCGACAAAAGTTCGACCGAGTAGGTGTCTCGGTCGACCATTCCTCGACCGAGACGGTCTCTGACAGCAACTGCAGAATTAATCAATTAGCCATTGTTATAGCAACAACTTTGTACCTAACGGCTAGTTAAGCACTTAGAAACCCCTAGAAGTTGTCTAGAACGTCCTTAAGCATCCTTAGGCCATTCCTATAAATAGGACAAGTCATAGGACACTCAAACACACTTGCTACACTTGAGAAATCCTTGAGCATACTTTGAGCAATCTGTTTGTGAGCAATTTGAGCTTTGTGACAATTGGCTACTTCCTTCCTTAGCTCATAATTCGTGTCCTATAGGCTAGTATCTCCTACCCACTGCAATCACAAGTCCATACACTTGGTTAGGAGATCTATACACTTGATATAGGCAAATCAAGCCTTGGGCTACAAAGGATAAGTTGTAATTTCCTTTTTCTTTCTTGTTCTCTGTTACCGTTTGTACTCTCCTTGCTACTCCTAGGTTGGAGGCTGCTGATTGGAGAGGGTGAAGATCTTCTTGGTGAAGAAGGTGACTTTGAGCTACTTCAGAAGGCTGGTGCAACGGGAGGTTACTTCTAGAGAGGAAGGCTACTTCAAGGGGGAGCTTGGAGTTACTTCAAGAAGGCTACCTCAAAGTTGGTGCACCTACTTCAAGTGAAGGCTTTTCAAAGGGTGTAAAGGAAAGTATTGTATTTTGTATAAATCCTTGGGAAGGTAATAAAATAAATACTTTCAAAATCCCAGTTGGGTAAGCAACCGGGTAGTGGACTGACAACTTTAGTAGTTGCTAAAGTTGGAACCACTCTAAACACCTGTCTCCTTCTTCCAATTTTCAATTGTGGTTGTTTGAGTTCAATAAATTGTTAAAATTATTTAAAAACTCTATTCACCCCCCTCTAGTGTTTTTCAATTAGTATCAGAGCAGGCTTCAAGGAACCCTAACAAGGTCTTGAAGAAATGGATGATGGAGTGCTCAACAACCTCAACCTCGAAGGGACACTTGTTGCTAGGCCTCCAGCGTTTGATGGAACAAACTACCAATATTGGAAAAGAAGGATGCAGTTCTACTTCCAAGGCATCAATTGGGACTTATGGAGAATGCTGTCAACCCCATATGAGCTCCCTCAAATTTAATTTGCAGAATGGGATGCAAATACGGTAAAGCTAGCTCAAATGAATGCAAAAGCTGTAAGCATTTTATATTGTTCTATATCGGTAGGAGAATTTAATAGAATATCTAATTGTGACATAGCCTATGATATTTGGCATAGATTATCCATAACCTATGAAGGAACAGTCCAAGTCAAAAACTCCAAAATTTGCATGTTTAAACAAAAGTTTGAACACTTTCGTATGGATCCTGATGAATCTATTAGTGAAATGTTTGCAAAATTTTCTACTATTGTTAATGGTTTAAGTGCCCTAGGAAAACCTGTCCTTGAAGAAGATCAGGTATCAAAGATCCTTCGTTCACTTCCTCCAAAATATAAGCCAAAGGTGACAGCCATTGAAGAAGCAAACGACCTCACTCGACTGAAAATGGAGCAACTTATTGGCAACTTAGAAGCTCATGAAGCAACCCTAGAAGAGGAAGAAAGAAGAGCATGTGAACTTCAGCAAGGAAAGAAGAAGGATGTGGCTCTAAAAGCTTCAAAGGTCGTCACACAAGAAAGTGAGGAGTCAAGTGAAGAAGAAGGAGAAGAAGCCTTGATAGTCAATGGTAAGAAATACAAAAGATTTAAATCTAACAAAATTTCCAGTTCTTCTTCTACCCCTCCTAGGTGCTTTGAATGTGGGAAGAAAGGGCATTTCAAAAATGAATGTCCTAAAGCAAAGAAAGGAAAAAGAAGCTCACACAAGAAGAAGGGAGAAAAAGCCTATAAAGCTGCATGGGACGAGTCAAGTGACAGTGAAAGCGGAGAAGAAACGGTGGATTGTCTAATGGCAAGAGAAGATGATGAAGACTCTCAAGAGGTAAGCCTACTTGATCTTCCTAAAGAAGAGTTAGTTACCAGTCTACAAGAAATTCATGATAAGTATGTTGATGTCAAGAAGAAACTAAAGAAGGTTATCAAATCAAATGATGAGCTAAGTGCTAAATTAGATACTCTTTCTTCTGACAAGAACAACATTGATCTTGAAAATTTGTCTTTAAAAACATCTTTAGATGATTGCACTAGAAAGTTACTCACTTTAGAAACAAATGTTGATTTTCTTTCTAAAGAAAAGACTGACTTGTTATCTAAACTAAAAGATTTTCAGACTCAACCTATTTTGTGTAACTATCTAGACTATGATAATGTTATAAAGGAAAGAGATTCATTGCTATCTGATTTAGATCAAGCAATAAAAGATTTACATAAGAAAATGAATGATATTGCTCAGCTGCAAAGAGAACTTTATGAGTTAAGAAGAAAAGATATACTTGATAACATTCTAAGCATTGGTACTGTTTTCAACGGAAGAAAAGGTTTGGGATATGCTCCAAAGAAAAATCAACCCAAAAGAACTCAAACTATGTTTGTACCCAAGAACACAATGGCTAGAAAGAGAAATGAAGTTGATTCTATTACTTGCCATTTTTGTTTACGTCTTGGACACTATTCCTTTTCATGCCCTCATAAAACTAAGGATTCCGAATTAGTTTGGGTCCCAAAACCTCAAACTTAGTAGAGTCAAATAGAATTTAGTTGAGATATGACCAAAAAGCTCCATCTTGCTATTTATATTGTCTTATCTCAACTAAACAAAAGATTTCATGCTTATTGTTAATTTTCTGCATTGTTGTACTGAAACAGAAACTTAGTCGGTCGAAGTATTGTCGACCGAACCATTAATCGGTCGAAGTATTGTCGACCGACCGAATGTCTGTAACATATCAAAATTTACAGAAATTATTTCGGTCGAAAAATGGTCAACCGAGCTACATTTCTGTGTTTCCTGGTTTGTAATACAGTAATCTTCTCGATCGACAATTTGTCGACCGAGACATATGTCGGTCGAATAATTGTCGACCGACTGGACTTCTGATTCAGAACTCTTATACAAATCTGTACTTAAATGATTCTAACCATATTGGACCATCACATGGGTACCAAAATCTACATTTTAATGCAGGAATGGGTGGTTGACATTGGATGTTCCAAACATATGACCGGGAACAAGGATGCATTCCAAACCTTTGAAGAAAAGAAAAGTGGAACAGTCACCTTTGGAGACAATGGTAAGGGCAAAATCGTTGGAATAGGTAATGTTGGTACAAACCTCGAAATAAAGAATGTTCTACTCGTTGATGGTTTGCACCATAATTTGATAAGTGTTAGTCAATTATGTGATAGTGGTTATGATGTGTTATTTAACAAAACTTGCTGCAAGTTATTGATAGAAAACACTACAAATGTTGTTTATGAAGGAAATAGAGTTGGAAATCTTTATATACTTAAACCTAACTCTATGAAATCAGTAGTGGGAAAATGCTTGCTTGCAAATGAAAATGCCTTACAAATATGGCATAAAAAGCTAGGACATGCTAGTTCACATGTTATTAAAAAGTTAGTGAAATATGATCTTGTTCGTGGATTGCCTACTTTATCTTTTGATCAAGTTGAAAATTGTGAACCATGCACAATGGGAAAGCAAACCAAAACCTCTTTTAAACCAAAACATGTACTTAGCACCAGTAGGTCCTTAGAATTAATTCATATGGATTTATTTGGACCCATGAGGACACAATCTATTGGTGGTAAAAGATATTGTTTTGTTATTGTTGATGATTATAGTAGATACACATGGGTACACTTTATTGCAACTAAAGATGATACTATTCATGTCTTTATACAATTTTGTTCCAAGATTGAAAATCTATTATAAAGCAAAATATGTACCATTAGAAGTGATCATGGTGGAGAATTTGAAAATCATACATTTGAAGAATTTTGTACATCTCAAGGGTACACTCCTAATTTTTCTGCTCCATGCACCCCACAACAAAATGGTATAGTTGAAAGGAAAAATCGATCACTACAAGAAATGGCTAGAACTATGATGCTTGAACACAACACACCCAAAACCTTTTGGGATGAAGCTGTAAACACTGCATGCTATGTGCTAAATAGAGTAACTGTTCACTCTCATTTGAAGAAAACTCCATATGAAATAATACATTCTAAGAAACCTAGAGTTGACTATTTTCATACCTTTGGCTCTACATGATACATCTTAAATACCAAAGATGATAGATGGGATTTAGTTCCTAAACCACAAGATAAAACCATAATAGGAACTAAATGGGTTTTTAGGAACAAGCTAAATGAGGCAGGAGAAGTAATAAGGAATAAAGCTCGGTTACTAGCACAAGGATATAATCAACAAGAAGGAATAGATTTTGATGAAACATATGCACCGGTAGCTAGACTTGAAGCTATTAGAATGTTACTAGCTATTGCTGCACATAAAAACATCAAACTCTACCAAATGGATGTAAAAAGTGCATTTCTAAATGGCATCATTCAAGAAGAAGTATATGTTGCCCAACCACCTGGTTTTGAAATACCGGAAAAAGGTGACTATGTTTATAAACTTAAGAAAGAACTTTATGGTTTAAAACAAGCACCTAGAAATTGGTATGAAAGGCTCAAGACATATCTTTTTGATAATGGTTTTTCTATTGGAAATTCAGATCCTACTTTATTTTTCAAAACATATACATCTGATTTCCTAGTTGTGCAAATATATGTTGATGACATTATTTTTGGAGCTTCTAATGATTCATTGTGCACACAATTTAGTGACATTATGCAAAAAGAATTTGAAATGAGCCTCATGGGTGAACTAACTTTCTTTCTTGGTTTTCAAATTAAGCAAACACCTGTTGGAATATTCATAAGCCAAGAAAAATTTACTAAAGAACTCTTAAAACGTTTTGGGATGGATCAGTGCAAACATGCTACTACTCCTATGGCTACTTCTATTAAAATTGATAAGGATGAAAATGGGGAACCTATTGATGATTCTTTATATAGAGCCATGATTGGTAGTTTGCTTTACTTAACTGCTTCTAGACCAGACATTATGTTTCCCGTTGGTCTTTGTGCTCGATTTCAATCACAACCTATGCACTCTCATTTTCTAGCAGTTAAATGAATTCTTCGTTACCTAGCCGGCACTACTTGTTTTGGTTTATGGTAAACAAAAGGACAATCCTTGGATTTTAAAGCTTATACTGATGCGGATTATGCTGGTTGTCGCCTTGATCGCAAGAGTACTAGTGGTGGTTGTTTCTTGTTAGGGAGAGCTTTAGTATCTTGGTTTAGCAAGAAACAAAATACGGTTGCCCTATCTACAACTGAAGCTGAATATATGGCAGCTGGGTCTTGTTGTGCTCAAGTGCTTTATATGCAACAAGTATTAAACGATTATGGTTTTACTCTTTCATCTACGCCTATTTTTTGTGACAACACGAGCACCATAAACTTAGCACACAATCCTATTTTACATAGCCGAGCTAAACATATTGAAATCCGTCATCACTTTTTAAGGGATCATATCTCCAAGAATCATGTTTCCCTTCATCATGTTGATATGGAAGATCAATTGGCTGATATTTTTACAAAACCGCTTCCACTAGATCAATTTAACAAAATTAGGAAGCAACTGCTTATCACTCCTTTGGAAGATGTTTTCTTTGATATTTGTGCTACATAAACAAAAAAAACTCTTATTTGCATCATGATATTTTGGCTTTTAAATGGACATCTTTTTCATTAGATTTGATGGGACATCTAATTAAGGGGGAGTTTTTACTTCTAAACGGATATCTTTTTGAAATGACAAAGGGGGAGAATATAAAACTAAAACGTAGAAACACTCAATCAATGAGTTTCATAAATAAACTCTTGGCTTTACATTGAAAGTTGCTATATTCCCTAGTGAATTGGATTTCATGTTCCAAAATTCAAGGGGAATAATAAGCACACATTTTATAACCAAGAGGAAAAGCTACAAAAGGTAATATAAAGGTATGAAACTCATATGGTTCATATTTCCTTCATTTATATTTTTGGAAATGTTTGTCATCTTCAAAAAGGGGGAGATTGTTGGCTAAATGGACATCTATAAATCCCTTTGTTTTGATTATGACAAACATTTCATTCTTATTGATCTAACGAGCTACTTGAGTGTGCAGGATTAAGGTGGATGATAAAGCAACTAGGGAAATCCATATGCTTACATGTTTATGTTTTCATGCAATGTAATTGCTTTGTAAAAACTTGTACAAATATATAATGTACAAGTACTTAGATTGTATGTAAATCAAGCGTTAGATTCTCCCTAGCTAAACACCACATTTAGATAAGTCATTCCCTTCAAATAGGATCACATTTGCACACTCATACATATAGTTAGTGCCTAAATTGAAACATTGAAACAGGATCAATCTCGGTCGACAAACTCCTCGACCGAGACACTCTCGGTCGACAATCTTCTCGACTGAGAAAGATCCAAAGTAGCTGTTAGACACAACTGACAAGTTAGTTGGCAGTTGGAGAAAGACGTTGCAAATCACTTATTTTAGAGTGCCTGTCGGTCGACAAAAGTTCGACCGAGTAGGTGTCTCGGTCGACCATTCCTCGACCGAGACGGTCTCTGACAGCAACTGCAGAATTAATTAATTAGCCGTTGTTAAAGCAACAACTTTGTACCTAATGGCTAGTTAAGCACTTAGAAACCCCTAGAAGTTGTCTAGAACGTCCTTAAGCATCCTTAGGCCATTCCTATAAATAGGACAAGTCATAGGACACTCAAACACACTTGCTACACTTGAGAAATCCTTGAGCATACTTTGAGCAATCTGTTTGTGAGCAATTTGAGCTTTGTGATAATTGGCTACTTCCTTCCTTAGCTCATAATTCGTGTCCTATAGGCTAGTATCTCCTACCCACTGCAATCACAAGTCCATACACTTGGTTAGGAGATCTATACGCTTGATCTAGGCAAATCAAGCCTTGGGCTACAAAGGATAAGTTGTAATTTCCTTTTTCTTTCTTGTTCTCTATTACCGTTTGTACTCTCCTTGCTACTCCTAGGTTGGAGGCTGCTGATTGGAGAGGGTGAAGATCTTCTTGGTGAAGAAGGTGACTTTGAGCTACTTCAGAAGGCTGGTGCAACGGGAGGTTACTTCTAGAGAGGAAGGCTACTTCAAGGGGGAGCTTGGAGTTACTTCAAGAAGGCTACCTCAAAGTTGGTGCACCTACTTCAAGTGAAGGCTGTTCAAAGGGTGTAAAGGAAAGTATTGTATTTTGTATAAATCCTTGGGAAGGTAATAAAATAAATACTTTCAAAATCCCGGTTGGGTAAGCAACCGGGTAGTGGACTGACAACTTTAGTAGTTGCTAAAGTTGGAACCACTCTAAACACCTGTCTCCTTCTTCCAATTTTCAATTGTGGTTGTTTGAGTTCAATAAATTGTTAAAATTATTTAAAAACTCTATTCACCCCCCTCTAGTGTTTTTCAGTGGTGTTGCGGACGAGCAGCTTGAGGAGCATTAGAAGGCAAGCGTTGGACATGCTGCTGTTTTGGATGTTTTGTAGTAGAGTCTAGAGTCATCCCTGTACTCTTAGGTCCTTGGCAGTGTTTTGACGATATTTCACGAAGATCGTTCGATGATATCTGTATATCCTGCTGTTGGCCGGATGTGGGCCTTTATGTATATATGAACAGGTGGTGAACTCATGTGATGGATGGACAGCTGACCTGAGTTGTGGACACGTGTCAGATCTTGTGTATGTACATATTTATATGACATGTTTCTGTGCAGGATGAGGACTGGAAAGTAATAGTTTCACAGTTTATCAGTTTTCCGCAATCGGTTTTAATTAACCTGTGTTTTTGATAATCTGTGGTTACGGTGTTTTCCGCACGTTTTCGCGTAACACCTCGTTATCTGTGTGATAATGGGATGTGTTTCCACAAATAAGCTTGGTATGACTTCCATATATTTTTCCATATTATCCTTCAATTTTGAGTTTAATGGTTTTAGATAATAATCAAGCATTTCTTTGGATTCCAATCCTACTATCGTTTGGTTCCCTTTTCCCTTATTTCTCCCTATTATTTGAGTCATGTGATATTGTTAGAAAGTGGAATTCCATCAGACATTTCTAAGGTGACTAGAAGCCTGTTTCACTGATGTCTGTAGCCAGTAAAGAGGAAAGGTTATTTAATTGGTTCCGTGTTCGCACGGGGGGACTCCCTAATCTCTTGCACGCTTCTGGCCATAGATTTGTCTGATTCAATTCCACAATCCCATGAGTTTACATTTTAGGTGTCATAGTGAAATAGTAACCAGTGATTCATTTACTTGACTACCTTTTGATCTCTCCAACTCTAAATATCCATCAAATAGTTGCATATCTTTGATAATGTCCTTTTGATTCTAAACTTCATATTGGGAGATGTGTTGGTAACAGAGTCGGCATGTCTTGGCCGGGGATTGATACATTTGGGATCAGGATCTAAGTCCTTTGGAGTCAGGGATGGATGAGTATAATGCTCTACCATACTCAGGCCCACACTTGGGTTGGTCATGTAGAGTCAGGCATGATCAAGTTAGTAATGGGGAATAATCTCCTGCAAAGATTAAGCATGCTAACTAATGATTATTCAAGTGGCATTTTGTGCAAGGAGCACCCTCTTCTGGTCTTGGAAAGGCGACCGGTGGTTGCATGTGGTAATTTGATTCATTGAATAGAGCATGCAGTGTGCACGAGTGGCTGGGGGTGTGCCAGGGTACTTACAGGTGTTTTGGTGACCCTAATGGACTAAAGTCTTGGCTAAGCAAGTTTTTGTGGTTGCAGGCCAGTTGCCCAAGGTGAATTGACACCTTCTCTAAGAGTTGTAGTTAAACTCGTTTATGGAATAAGGTCTCCCTTTTTGTTATCCTTATAACAATAATCCTGATTATGCTCCACAATATTGGTCTTACATTTTGATAGAGTTGTCATATGATAAATGTTTTATGAATATACATACATACACATTCCTTATGCTTCATGCTAGTAGATGGTCAATAATTTTGGTTTGGACTTTTGATACTTTGGTAATACATTAAGAGTACAGTTATATTAATAGTGTCTTGCTGCTTATCTCTATTTTTCCATACTTAGACATTTGTCTAACCCATACTCTCCCACTTGGGCTGCGACATATTCTTCCATGTTGTAGATATATTATTTATAGGACCTTTCCTTGTGGAAGACTCATCTTGAAAAGATCCTGAAGGGTGTCAAGAATCACAGGTGGATCAAGCTTAATTTTAAATTCATGTATCATTTTTTTATAGATATAGGAGATAATGTAAAAATACCTTTTGTAAGGGTGTAATGTTTTGAAATAAAATATTGCTTATCCCACTCTTGTGCTTTGATTCTTGGTGCCATATTAATGGCTCAGATTTAGCCACTTGATTTTTGAAGGAAGAAAATCAGGTGGTTGAATCGGGGACGTTACAGAGACTATCTGGTTTAATGATAAATCAAACAAAATGAAACTATTCCCTCTAAGACTAAGCGTGAGCATTGGACATCTTCTGTTTGAAAGGCACTGCAATTGTTTATATAGAGTAACCTAATTAACTTAGATGATTAACAGCCTACTGGTTAATCATGTTGAGATAAGTGTCTAACAATACTTGAGCATAAAAAATTAATCGAGCAAGAGACATCATAAAGCTGTTTGAAAATCGTGCTTTTGAAATTGACTATCTTAGTTTTTTTAGGAACTTTTAGGATCAAAAGACATTGGATGCTTCTTTGAACGTGTTTTGGCTTATTTTACACCTTGTGTCACTGTTAAAAAAATAAGGGAGTTTGGTCAATAAACATGAAAACATAATGCAAGATGTCAATCACGTAGGATTTATGGTGTGAAGGCTTTCATTGGTGAAACCATTGTCTGCTTATTCGCCTAAAAATTGAGATACCCATACTTAAGATGATAGAATGATATCAAGAAAGAATGGAAAGAAAATGTGTAGCTTTTGCAACACTGTGTGGAAGGTGAAGTCTAACGATGATTGTAAGTTAGGTGGCCAGACTACCGAACAAAAAAGTCTACTAGGGATATTACTTGAAAATAATGCCAAAATGATATGTCTAACCATTTTAATTACCAAAATGACATGTTTAGCCATTTTAATTACCAAAATGACATGTTTAGCCATTTTAATTACCAAAATGGCATGTTTGTGAACTTAATTCCTAAAATGACATGTTTACAGACCAATATGTCCCAGTTAGAGAAGTATTTCTCTATTCGAGGGCAATACATCTGCTCGGGTGACACATTGCCCTCTGACAAAGAAATATGTCTCCAGCCAGGGAGCATTGCCCTACTGTGCGGCCAATACATCCGGAACCAAGATGTATTTCTCTACAAGAGAGCAAGGCATCTCAGAAATAGACGTATTGACCCAACCGCAGAGCAATACATCCCGAAGCGAGGCATATTTCCTGTTGTGGTACCAATATGTCGTCATACGTGACACATTGTTCTCTCACAGAGCAATAAGTCTAGAGAGTGGACGTATTGACCTCAAAGTAGGGTAATCCGTCCAGGACGAGGAAGTATTGCTTCCACATCAGATCAATATGTCTACATGCAAGATGTATTTTCTATAAAGCAAGCACATATGTCCCCATGCAAAATGTATTTCTTTTGTATCGATACTTTTTGTTCTAGTATAATAATAATATATATTATATTTGAACATTTATAATTATATCACTTGTATTTTAAGTATACAATATGTTTAGTTATTAAAAATTTGTTAATTTTAAGAAGTGTTATTACAACCAACAATTCATGATTATTACGTGATTAGATAAAAAGAAATTAATCCAAAAACATGAGATATCAACTAAAACTAAGGTTATATCATTAGCCAACATTTTTTTATCAGTAAGCATGCTTTAACCAACATTAAGAGAAAATAATAAATTTAATAGATCTAGATGATATCATAAATCAAAATAATCAACAATCAAGAACCACATAAATAAACCATAGGTGGTGGACATATATGATAGATCTTAATACAAGCTAGATTAATTCCTTCACAAAGGCATATATACAAAATAATACAAATGTAATAAATTAAGCACGTCTTACACGCCCACATTGCCCTCACCCACCTCCTTGTACCTCTGACTCCTAAGTAGGGATCTCATATGGAGATGACTCAATGGGGGATACATGTGTAGTAGTTGGCTGATGAGATCCATGATAGAAATGGAAAATTAGAGGTGGGGTGAGGGGTCTCTGAAAACTAGGATGTGGGGCCTCAGGTAGGCTACAAAATGAGAAATCAAATAAAGTGGGTGAGTATGTAACATAAGATGGTGGTCAACTCTCATGAATAACTGGTGGTGGGACTGGAGTATGTGGAACAGAAGAAGAACTTGCTCCATAGTAGGTTGTGGGTAGAGTAGGTGGGGTGATGTATGAAACAGATGTACCAACTCCTAAAAGTACAGTCCTCTAGGTCCCCATCCCATGAACTGAATTGTGGGAATGGGCTCAGAGTGAATGGTACATGTATGAGTAGGAGTGGGCATGGGTTTAAGACCAATGGTATGAGTAGGAGTGGGCATGGGTTCAAGACCAATGGTATGAGTATGAGTGGTTATGGAATCATATGGGAGAGCATAGTCTGGAAGACTCAAAAAGTAGCTCCCCTTGATGATGTAGATATCATCTTTGATCTGTCCAGGGGCATGTTGTAAATCCGCTCAGATCCGCACATGTGATTCTACCTGTTCAAATAGAGTACATAGAAATAATAAAGACCAGTTACATATAGTATTCAATAATAATAGTTTGCAAAAAAAAATTATGATGATAATCACAAATTGTTGTTGTCGGTTACTGGTTGGATAGTATATGGTCAGAGGCTGAGCTAGAGAGACCACTATATATTATGGATGATACCATGCATAGTGCACCTGTCGACTAAATACTGTCTCTACTGGTGGAGGGGGAACTATGCTCTCATGTTTATTGTGTCGAAGTTGCACCTCCTGCCTATAGTGAATCAACCAATCCTCAACAACATGACCCCTACCATATATCCTTCTAAGATGTGGCAAGTCTAGAGTAGGTTGTACTTGAACAAAGTCTACTTGTCCAAGCACTCTATCTGGAAGGTACCACTCTACTACAGTGTAGCACATTAGAGGCTCTTGGGCCAACCAAATATCACGACCCTCTCGACACAATGTTGGAAGTCTCTGTAGAATAATCCTTAGTATAAGGAGTTAACTATATTTGTTATTCAGAAATATTGCATATATCATATAAAAAGAAAGAATATTTTTATAAATATAACATATATCATATTAAAAGAAAGAACATTGTTTAGAAGTAAATTATTACCTGACAGGGTAAAATCTGGTCAAAGGAGGAATCACAATACTAGACCAATCCTCTCATAATATCAGTTCTTTGAACAAAATTAGGGCCTATTAAATTGACACACTAAAGTTATTTAAACTTACAAATAATTGAAAAAAAAATTAGTAGAAGTTGTGTAAATCACTACATGTAACCCAAGGGAACATCTTCTGACCACTCCCCCCATTTCATAACCAGTGATCTGGGGCATCCAATTCCTAACCTCCCCCAACACCACATCTACAGTAAACATGCACAACCAAAAATGTAGGCAATTTTCTTGGAACGGGTAGTAACCTTGTACAACTCCCTATACAAGTATGCTAGAATTGCAGCACCCAAAGATCGAGTGTTATAACTTGCAAATTCAGCCACAAGTGGGAGATACCTTAAATGAACCATGTCCCCAATAATATCTAGAATAAGGTAACTACCTAAAAAGTATAGGAGATATGCTCTAGTATACCTTATTCTCATTTGTCTTTGATGCTCTTCATCTCCAAAGGTGAAATGCATCCCACTAAAATTGTCTCACAACCAAGAAAGATGAGTGTGTCCCTTAGACATCCCATCTGGTGCATCTCCCAAACAATGCTCACAAAAGTGAGCCCATGAAGAAAATTGTCCCTCATCTGTGCCTAAAGGATATGCAGCTGTAACTGGAGGTCCATCAATCCTAAGACCTAGAAGAACTGTGACATCCTGAAGCATAATTTCTATCTTAAAACATGGAACTTAAAGGTGTTGCTAGCCTTGTCCCAATGGTTAACTAGGTCAGTGATCAAATCGGGATCTAGGTGGATAGGTTGTAGCTTATGAACAAGTCCAAAACCAGCTAAAGAAATGTTATGCAAGACACTTTAATTAGTAACAGGCCAACCTAACAACAATTAGTGGTGCTGGGAGAGTCAGAATGATAATTCTCTTGGAGCCATATCTATGAAAAGTGAAAACAATACATAAACTAAAATAGGAAATAGTCAACTAAAATACAAAACATTCAACTGAAATAAGAAACATTCAACTAAAATTCAAACATTACATGACTTGAATAAACTGAAAGTCAAACATTACATGACTTCCATAAACTAAAATAAGAAACATTCAAATGAAATTCAAATATTACATGACTTTACTAAACTGAAATTCAAACATTAAATGACTTCAATAAATTGAAATAAGAAACATTCAACTAAAATTCAAACATTACATGACTTGGCTAAACTAAAATAAGAAACATTACATGACTTGACATCACATTACATTAGGACAAGCATGTTTATTATGACCCTTTCTGCCACACTTATGATAATGATAGGTATATTGATTTGGATCAACATCCATAGTTGAAGGCCTTCTTTTTTTCTTTGGTCTGTTAGTGTGCCTTCGTTTCATTTGGGGTAATAACGGATAAATACCTCTACTTTCATAAAATGAAGGCCAATACCTCTCGTTGAGAATACCACAAAATTCAGTTTTGTATGTGCTTAAATAAGAAGCATTTATCAAATATTGGCTCACAACTCCATCACAATCGTAATTGATAGTTTTTATAGCTACCAAAACATGAAAACATGGTAAATGCCATTGTTTTGGAAAACCACAACTACATTCACTAGCACCATTTGGATGCACTTTGACTTGATACGTCCTTCCATGTCATCAACAAGCCATTCATCATGTTCACACAGAGTGTTACTCTTAGTCACTTTGCATCCTATTGTACATTAAAAGGTGTATTATGAAGCTTCAGGGGCCATATCTCTCCCTTACTTGCACGACCATATGCTTGATTATGCTTCTCCAACCACATTGTAACAGAGCAATGTATGTGGCTACAATCAATGCATGTATTGGCAAATCTCTGACACTCTTTTAGACTCCATTTATCACTTCAAGATTATTTCTAGTCAATGAACCATACATGTAACCTCTATCGTATGTGAGAGACCAAAGTACTGGATTTTGAACAATCAAATAATTCTTAGCAGATGGTTCTATGGTTTGTATATCAGCCATTAGACGATCAAATTCAAGCATATCAGCTGTGGATCCCACCTTCCACAAAATTTTCCTTAACTATTGTGACTTGAACTTTTGATGGAAGTTCTCACGAAGATGTCAAAGAAAATAACGATGTTGAGCCCAGTCAAATTGCGTCTTAAGTGCTGGAAAAATTCCACTCATTCGATCAAAAATAATACACATACGGGTTGAATGACCAAAAAGTATGTTTGTAGAGAACTAAAGAATTGCTCCCATGAGTCCTTATTTTCTGCCTCAACAATAGCAAAAGAAAGTGGAAATAGACCATTATCAACATCTATGCCACATACAACAAGAAGTGTGCCATAATAGTTTTTGGTAAGAAATGTGCCATCAACAATAATAATAGGCATGCATTATAGACAACTTTTCACAGCTAGGCCGAAATCCCAAAACACCAGCTTGAATTTATGAGTGTCTTGAACTTTCAGTATATAATCATCCACAAGGTGGGCATATACACTTCTTGGAATATATTGTGATAGAGATATCATGAACGACAACAAATTAGGATATGATGATTCCCAATATCTAATATTTTACAGACAACCTTCCTCCTTGCTAGAAATGTCTTCTTGTATGAGATAGGAAGGTTTAGTTCAACATTCACATTGTCACAAATTTCTCATGTGGGCAAATCCAATTGTGACACTAGGATTGGTATTATCAAACGAGAAATATAAGATGATGTGCATTGGTGATGGTCTTGATTTAGAGTAGTTAGTTGAAAAATGTGGTTCGTACTATAATGTTTTATCTTCTACATGCCACCTTCTCTTTTAGATTGGCAAGCGACCAAACTCTTGCTATTTCTTGTTCATATTGTTGACACATACCTTGTTTCTCTTTATCTTGTTAGGTGACTTCCCAACCACCCAGGTAAAGCACAAGGTGTTGAACAAGATCAAGGAGGACATAACGTTTGGCATGGACCTAGCTCTTGGAGGTGTTGCTTTGGGGACAAGACTTGAAGTAGTTTAGACTTCACTCTATCTTAGATTCTTTTGTTGTACCTTGATGTAAACCCTTCATGGGAGATATGATGGAATTTGTAATCTTTTGAAATTTGAATATAATCTTTATTTTTATTCGGTAGCTATACACTTTTATTTTTTGTATACCATTATAGAAAGATTTGAAAATTTTGCACATGTTCTAGCATACCTTTTGAGTATTTTTAGTACGGATGTTTTATTTTTTAAATTTTAGTAAAGGGGTGATTTCACTCTCTTATAGCATGGTATCAGAGCCCATGGTAGTCAGAATCTGACTATGTCAATTTTGTCTCCCTAATTAGAACCATTGCCTGACATAGTTGCCCTAGAGTTGATCTATAGATGATGAAAGGTTGGTTTAGGATTCTATGAGTTTCACATTAGAATCATGATGAATAAACCCCTAAAATATTTACAATTAAAGATGTAAGTAACCATAGTAACTTGAGGTTGTTTAGATTTTCCTTTAGGCAGCTACTAGGACATGAAGTTGAAATAAAAGGTGTCTAGAAATTATCAGGGTTCAGGGGCTGACAAGATTTTCCTCTGTGCCACTATCTTGGTTTACGAGGACTCCCAGATCCATATGATACCTGTCTGGCCTGAGCTGATATGGATTGTCTGAAATAACATGCTTTAAGGCAATAGTAGCCTTATATATCTAAGTTGGATATCTTTGGGACTCTTAGGATGTTGACCTTGTGATTTGTTTGAGGATAGAAATACAATATAGCTTCATTATGTTCCATAGAACCACATGTTTGGACAGTCTATCCCTAAAAACCTAGACTTTGAAGTTTGGTGTTTAGTAAGCAATCAAGTGATGGATCTTATACATGGTTTAGTTAGATTGACCCTTTTACCTATGGTTTCATTTGACTCGGTAGGTTAAACCTTTTAAGGGGTGGAGGGGTAGTAGTAGTACCTTTATAGATAATGGATATGCTAATTTCAAGGGAGAAATCCTTTTTATGAGGGTGAAGTCATGCACCATACTGAAAACTAGCTACTCTGTCTTTAGAAATTCTAACTCCATGGAGAGGAAGTTAGTGTGCTTGGATCCTTAGAGTTGACCAAACAAGTTATAGTTATAGCTCAACATGCTTGTTTATATACTAAAGAACATATAATGGTCATCTAATGAATAGTTCATATGTTTGAACCCTAATAAATATTTAATGCACATTATATGAGTAACTCACATATTAATCCTGATAATGGATGCATGGTGTTGACCATGTCATCAACCAATAAACCCTAATGTTATGAAGAGCAAGATAATTGTAACCTAATCTTGGACTTAATACATGCTAAGAAGATATATGTGAAGAATAATGATCATGTTGACCTAAACCTTAAGTTGTAATCATCTAACCTTAAAAATATATATCCTTGATGACTTTCATGATACATTAGTGCCATTAGGTGTCATAATATACTTTGATACACATTAATGTTATATAATCACCTAATCATAGATTAATAAAGTCATAAAAATGTAATGCATATCTCCTTGTTATCTAATACACAAATAATTAATCACCTAATCCTGACATGAGGTGTAAATCAAATCATTAATAAATAATATGTTTCACTTGTTCACTAAAATACAAATAATGACTTTAATATAGATAAAAAGTAATTGGATTCACACATATGTGCATAATCAATAATGAGAAGTGAATAAATATGAGAAAAACGATTAACAAAGACATTTATTTGAGTAAGAAAGGTAATGTGACAATGCGACAGTTTAGTATAGATAAAAGTAATTCATGTGACATAATTTGGATTAATTGTGGACTTAATAACAAATTGAATAAATTGTCCTAATTTATGCACAATAATGTGACATACTTCAATATGGTAATAATATGAGGATAATGGAATCTAAATCCAAATTATTAAGGATAATGGTCAAATATAAATATAAATATAATTGAGTAACCTCTAATTGTGCTAAAACTCTTAATGAGGTAAATAGAAAATATATAAGGTTTCTTCCATAATAATGAAATATAACTTTGTTGGCAACAAAGTGAACATAATAGGACACAATTAAAATAATCATAATGATAATGTGATATCGTAAGTCAAAAATGTTAAATGTGTTATATCTAATGAAAGGAAATCTTAATTGTGGAACCCATAGTGACTCATGAGAACCTGACCTATGAGGAGTTGCAAGTGAATATTCTTAACTCCCAAGTTAAGTAGTTGTAGAACAAGGAGTTTGACTTGGTGAAAGTTTTGGTGGAAGTTTTATGGTTTTTTTAGATATGATATGTTATGTACTTGCCCTTCTATCTTTACTAGAGATTTCAGGGACATAATCCTTTTTAAGGGGTGGAGTGTTGTAATGAACTGAAATCTAGATATATTCTCTTTTTTACCCTCTTTTGAAGCTTTTCCTTTCTTTTCTATCATTTTTGTACGTGATGTTGAATTTCTGGAATTATTAGTGGTTTGGGGTGATTTTTTTTGGAAGCCAGGGGGAGTTCTATTAATCTCGTCCTCCTCTTAGGAGCTGAAAAACAAAAGGAGTACATTGAAGGTAATCATAAGTGGAATTAAACATGGCAGTACTACAACAATTACAATCATTTTGAAGCAACTGACATATTGCTTCAGGGGGTCTCACGTAGTGAGCTATATCCTGGATTTGTTTTTTATTGTGTTTTGTCAACTAATCTGCCACTGTATTCTTCTCTCTAGCTATGTGGGAAATGAACCAATTTCTCTTCCATATACTCCTTATCCTGAGAATTTCCTTTGCAAACCTTGGATATCTATCCACCTCACCTGTGACGATCATAACCACATTCTTACAATCACATTTGATATGTATCTTGCTAAGGGGCTTATCATTGTCTATCTCTGCTGCCTCAAGAATGGCAAGCATCTCTTGTTCTAAAGTGTCCTTCGCCTCAATATTACAACATCTCCCAAACTTCCATTCACCCTTCTCATCTCTAGAAACCACAGTAAAGGAGCCCAACTTCCCCCTAATCGCCACATCAACGTTCATTTTGATTTTGCCTTCATAGGGATGAGTCCACTTGCCAGTCTTATCCAAGCTTCTGCTTCTCGTGTTAGCCTGCCATGCCTGTTTATAGTGTTCCACAGTCTTCATAATATAGATAGCTTGATGTTGTAAGGATATTTCCATAGAATTAAAAACAAAAGAGTTTATGTTAGTCCAGATATAGTGGCACCAGATCATAAAGATGTTCTTGCTCTTATTATTTCTTAGGTTGTTACTCACCCAGGTAGTCATAGAGTTAATAGTCAGGAAATTAGGAGGAAGTTTGTTTTCAAATACACCATTCTAGATTCCTTTAACATGTGAGCAATCTTTGAGAGCATGAATGCTACTTTCTATAGTAGTTTTACATCAAGGGCAGGTATCATCCATCATCATATGCCTCTCCTTTCTACACAGGTTAGTAAGAATGGTGTTATAACTGAGAAGCCAGACAAACATCTAAGTTTTATTCGACACTTTGACATTCCAAATCGCTTTCCATTCCCCCTATTGTCTATACTCTGTGCCATGTTTCAGGGTTTTGTATGCTGATCTAGTCGAGAATAATCCAGTATCAGTGTGCGACCAAACTTTAATATCCAATATCAGGATTGGTAGGAGGCTCTTACTTCAAAATAGCTTCAACAGTTTCCTATGGAAACCATTCATTTAGAAATTGGTTGTCCCATTCACCATTGTCTAGGATCAAACTACTGACCAGCAAATCCTCAAGATCGGGTGGGATGGCCTTGAGCGCCTTAAAAGATAGTCGTTTACCATCCTTCATCCAAGTGTCATGCCAAAAATTGGTACCTTTTCCGTTCATGATAATAAAATTACATTTTTTGTCGATGACTGATTTCCCTTCTAGAGTAGCTCTACATAATCGAGAGTCGTCAAGGGTTTAAGAGTCATGTATGAATCACATTTCTTTCTCATCAACTTACACCATATGGTGTTTCTTCGTGTCATGACTCCTCATGTATTTTTCAAAAATAGAGCTTTATTCTAGGTTCTCATCATTTTCACTCCCATACCCCCATTCTCTCTTTCACTATTAACTTTATCCCAAACTACCAATGAAATCGTTCTTTTAGTGTGACCACCTCCCCAAATGAATTGCCTTATAGTAGCGTCAACACAATCACACAAACCAACAGGCAATTCTGAAGTCTACATCACATGCATTGGGATTGTCGTGAGTGTCACCTTAGCAAGGCACACTCGTCCAACCATTCAAAGGTAGTGGGTAGACCATGAGTTAATTCTATTAGACACTCTATTGAGGATGTATGGATAGGCGTATCTATCAACTCATTTATGAAGAAGAGGAACCCCCAAGTACATCCCTAAGTTTGAGGTTTTGGTGAACTGGCTGATACGACAAATTTTCCTTCTATCTCTTCTACTCACTATACGAGCAAAGATGATTCAAGTTTTTTGAATGGATATGGATTGTCCTGAAGAAGCCTTGAACTTTTCAAAGCAATTTAGTATAACCTTCATGTTCACCTGTGTAGCTTTAGTGAAGAGGATGAGATCGTCAGCAAAGCACATATGTGCTAATTTAGGGCCTTCAACAGCTAGTTTAATAGGATTCTAGCTTCCTTCATAGATACAATCTTTAATTAACTGACTTAATCTCTCAATACAGAGCACAAAAAGGTATGGAGAGAGAGGGTCTCCTTGTCTCAGGCCTCTCGTGGCCTTGAAGTTCAGGAGAGTCTTACCTTTCCAGATAATAGAAGTGGTTCATGAGGTGATAGAATTCATGATATACCTTCTTATGTTATCGAGTATGTCCATCCTAGATAATGTGTCTTCAATAAAGGACCACGACATCATGTTAGAGGCTTTAGATAAATCAATCTTAATAGCCATAACTTTAGTAGCATTACATTTCCACATATTATGGATAACCTCCTGAACTACTGCAATGTTGTCTGTTATCCGTCGGTCGGGAATGAAATTTCTTTGTTCTAGAGAAATTGATTTAGAGATCATATTCTTTAACCTCTCAACAATAACTTTAGATCACAGCTTGAGGAATATGTTGTTCAGGGAAATTAACCTAAGTTGATCGTATCTCTCAGGTTTGGGGATCTTAGGAATACGAAAAATTAAGGCATCACACAAATCCATGGGGAGGGCTTCACCTGTAATGGACTTGGCAATAGTATCCATCAGTGACACCTTTGTAGTGTCCCAATTCTTCAACAAGAATAGTCCCGTAATAATGAATGCACCTACCACTTTGTACAGGTCAGTTTTCTTTAAGTAATATAGAACTTCTTTGGTAGTCGGGATAGCCCTAGTTTATTCTTGTCATTAGCTTGTAGTCGGCTGAACCTAGCTGGGATATCAACCATGTTGATAGTACCTTGTCCCCTTAGTGCCACGAAGATATCTTTGAAGTGACTCGTGACCATATATTCAAGTTGCTTCTCATCCATGACCCATTCATTCATGGAATTCTTCAGAGTGTCGATCACGAGCCCTCTCCTTCTTTGCTTCACATAGGCTTGTTAAAACTTTGTATTATCATCACCATTTTTAGCCAATTCACATGGATTTTTATCTTCCATTCCTCCTCTTCTCTCGTAAGAATTTCCGCTGGTTCAAGTTGCATAGGAATACAAAGTTCATAAGAGATAATGTCATACTATTCAGTGAGGTTGGTTTGTAACATATTTATATTATTGAGTAACTTGCCCTTGTTCCTTCTCTGAATTCGAATATAATTGCTCTCCCAATGGTTGATACGTCTCTTGACATTATGGAGGGCTTTCTAAAAGTCCAGTGTCTAGTCCCAGTACCAATGTAACATCTTTTGAAAATCAACATTATCATTCTAGCTAGCTTTAGCTTCAAATCTGCTCCTACAGGTACTGTGTTTTCTAGACTTGATCAGCAAGGGGAAGTGATCTGAGAATTCTTTTGGGAGGTGAACAACTGAGTATTCTGATTTCTTAGTGGCAAAGGCTATATTAGCCACTTCCCTATCAAGCCTCTCTTGCAAAATACCATGTTTGTAAGTGAAAAAAAATACCTGAGAACCGAAGGTCAACCAGATTAGTTGATAATAAAGTGTCCTTGAACACAACAACTTCTATATAATTGTACTTTTTTCCTCCACTTTTCTCATCCAGACTAAGAGTGGTATTAAAGTCACCTAAGACGATCCAGGGTGTAATGAATTTCTAACCCATATCAATGAGGTACTTCCAAAGTAGTTTTCTCTCTGTGATATGCAGATTAGCATAGAATACTATAATTAAGGTGTCCCCATTTACTCTACAAGTAGTAAAATGTCGATGGCTATTTATAATTTCAATCTTGCATTCTGATTCCTTCCAACAGAGCCAGATACCTCAGGCAAACCCTCTAACTTCAACTCTATGTGAGTTCAAGAAGCCTAGAGATTTGATAGTGTTCATGGCATGAGTGCCACTGATTCTCAGTTCTTCTATAGCTACCAATTTTGGTTTGTGAATGTATACAAGTTCTTTCAGTATCCGATAGGTTTCATCATTGCCTATGCCTCTTACATTCCAGAAAAGTGTATCAATCATAAAAACAATTGATAAGATGTGATGAAGAATTATCAAGAGATGCAAGAAGAGTCAACTAACAACCTTGTTTGGTTGTTCCTCATTCAACTCATGTTCTTGAGGACAATCATCATCAATTTCTTGATTTATCCTTTGACTCCTTCTCCATTGGGTATAGGGAGGGGTGGCCTTTTGTTCCTTCATCTTCACGATGTTGCCCTTTATTTTTCTGCTAGTTGAAGGGATTAGTCGTGGGCCCATGGTCATAACCATGGAATCAATTTTGGGTTGTTCAACATCCTTTTCAGTATTACCCAATGTGACCTCCATGTCCTTTCTTACCGATTCATAAATTAGTTCCTCTATTAATTCATTAATGTTCAGGTCCACGACCGTATGAACTTCAACTACTTCCTCATCCATATCCATAGCTTCTTTTTCTACCTTCTCTTGTTCCTTCATTGTTTCCTTCTTGTTCTGGTTATTTACATTCTTTGTCTGCTTTGTGATATCATCGAACACTCTCTTCTTCTTTTCTACAGTTGACAAATTCTTAGTTGTTGTTTTATTCTTATGCCACACCTTTGATATCTTCTCTGTTTGTTTTTTAGTGATGTTTGTATCTCTCTGACCGGTTGTTCCTTCTTCTGGTGATGTGTTCTCTTCCTCCTATGATAGACCTTCAAATCTATTAGCCTATTTTCTAGCTTCTTGGTGTTGACTTCCTTTATTCTATCTCCACATTCTTCTTCTATTGCTGGACCTAGTCTTCTGTGTCTGCCATTGTCCGTTGTTATCACTATTCTTATTGTTGCCACTTTCTCCTATGTTCTCTTCCTCTTCTCTATCCTAGTTTGGTTTCTTCTTAGGACATCCTTTCTCTGAATGACCAATAAGCCCACACGTATTGCAGGGCGTTGGGAAATCTTTGTAGATAACCTCATATTCCTCATCGTTAATAATAATTGAGGTAATAGGCTCCTTAGTCATATCCACTTCAAATGCAATTCTAGCAAACCTGCTCCATGTATGCCTTAATGTATGTTCATCAATCTTGAATAGATTCCCTAACGCCAGACCTATATATTCCAACATGGTGTCTACGTAAAGATGTAATGGTAGATTCATAATGCAGACCCATGTCACTATGTGAGATGGCATCTCGTTAGTAGGCTTAAACCTTGGGTACCAATCCCACACCACCAGGAAGCAATCAAAAATCGTCAATGGCCCACCTTTCATGGCCATATCATAATCCTTTCTGCAAGACAATTGAATAACAAAGTTCCCTAGATTTAGTTTGAACATGTTAAGCCTCCCTATAATATTCCATAAGAGTTTAACTCACTCCCTAAGGGTCATGTAGCCAATGTCATCACTGACTAGGTGAACAACAACTGTGTAACTCCAAGGGAGCGTGAGGTTTTCTTTAGCTTCTTTGTCAATAGAAAGGATGGGTGTCCCTCTAGACCGCTCCAGCTTGATCGCCACTATATCCAACTTTTCTTCAAATAAAGATTCGATCATGTAGTGATCAGGATCATGCTCCACATAGTCCTCGTCGGACACGAATTTACTGAATGATGATTTGAACCCCGAGTCCCCTTCTCTTCCTCCTTCATACTTGCATTTTGCACCCCCCGAAGGTGTGTACCCTACTATATCAAGAATTGCTTTGCTTGTAGTATGTTCATTGTTGATTCTCTGACACTTACTACTTGTATAATTGCTCCTTAAATCATATATATCTACTGTATCTTTTGTACCAGATGATCCAAACATCCCATTATATTGGAACGCAGACCCTATTTCCAACACTGTAACCCTAACACCTACATTCTCTTTATGCTGATCTCCTTGTAGATCTATGTTCTGTTTTATGATATCTTCTACCAAATCTATGACTTTGACTCTATGCTGTCTATTTCCCTATCCTCGACCTCCCCCAAAACCCCTTGTAACACCATCGCCATCGCCATCTCCACATCCCCCTCTCCCCTTCATTCACTTTTCCCCACCCAATTTGTTGGTTTGGGGTGAATTTTATCACCATTTACACTAATGTATGTGTTTATGCACAAATACCTCAATAAATATTTTTAGTAAGGGTCTAATATGAAAATTTATCACTTATGAGATAATGATAAAATATATTCGTTCTAGAATATTCCTTAGCCTTTTGGAATAAGGAAGAGATAAAGGAATGAATAATAACTTTGTAAATAAGGAAATGTGGTGTTGAAATATTTAATATGTGAAAATTTGGTAATAATCGATAATGGGCTAAAGTTTATTAAAGGAAGACTAATTGGTTAAAGATAAGTTGAGATTTGTTTTCCTTCGGTTTGGTTTGTCTTGGAGGTCAAGTTTCACAAATTTGGAATAATATTAACCATATCTCTTTTATTTTAAAAAGAAAAAGTGAGTTTTCCTCAAAATATGAAATAAAATACTTAATGAATCCAAAACTAGAAAACAATTTTGGATTTGTAATCGACACATTAAAAGTAGTCTTTGAGTAAATTTTAATGTAATTTGGATAATCTTTAAAGTACATGTGTATATTAGGAGAGAGAAAGTGTGTAAAAGCCCACAATGTTAAGTAATGTGATAAATAATCTCAAAGGATAAAACTATTAGCCAATTTGTGTTCCACAAGTTTTGGTTTGCTTAAGTATGAAGTTTCACATTAATTGGGTAATCCTAAAAGTCTCTAATGTGATAAGAAAGAAAAATATGATTTACTTTAAAATAATTAAAATAAATATCTAAAGTCTTCAAAAGTGAAAACTAAGGCCATATTTGGATTCCTGACAAATTTCAATAAATTTGGGGTTTGTTTGCACCTTCAAAAGAGGAGAGAGAGAAATTTAAATAATCAAATAAATCACTTTGTTCTGAATAAGATTTAGAATGTCATTAAAAGTCACACACATATGTTTGGCACATGCAATCTGGACTGTTGGATCCGCGATCCAATGGCTCTGGGTCATCTTCTAGCTTGCACTAGTATGGAAACAAGAGTTGGTAATTTTGATTTTTCAAATGCGGATTTTTTTTTATTCTCCATCTTTCCTTGAGATTTCTTTGCCCACACGTTGCAAATTAAAATATGTATCCAACGAGCCATTACTCATGCGGGGTTTCATTGTATATTCGGGAAATTCCCAACTCTTGGGCATGCAATTTTGTGGCCACCATCCTCTTCTCCAACCCACACAACCCACACCTATATATAACGGTACCCTGAGCACTGCTAGCACCAATGCATGTTTCCTCTAGTTCTAATTTCCTCATTGATCGTGTGTTTAGTCATCAAAGAGCTTCAATTGGGTGTAGGTTTGTAGCGACCTCTGCTCCTCCTCTTCATCTCCTTTGGTCGATTCTTCTCGGTTATAAGTACCTTAGACCTTCGTCTTTCATTTTCCGCTCTCGGTTCCACATTTGGTTGATTATGAAAAAATGCCCAAACCCCACCAATCAAGTAGCTACCTTGCTCATGTCCATGGCGGGCGGGCTGACGGGGAACATTGCCTCTAGTTGATTTACACTTTTGCCCTCTGTTTCTATCTTCTCTCCTTTGTGTATTCGTGTAAGGGCCTTTTGGTCTTTTGGCTTTATTTTGGGACAAGTCAACAATGGATGACCCGGCTTTGAACAAGTGACTTGGACCCCTCCTATTTGATTAAGACATTTGGGCCCCCTCTCTTTCGATCTCTCTCTCCCTCTCACTTGTATTGTGATGATGTGGCATTTTATGATTGGTTCATTTTGCAAAAATCATATTTTTCGTTCTAGTTGTCCAAAATTTAAAGTAAAATATGTTTTGGAATCAGAAAAATGTGTTATTTTTAATAAAATACTTTCTAGGTTTGGTTCTATTTTATCGAAAGGTGTTTTATAGACAATCATTTTATTGCTTAAAAATCATCAAAATACACTTTAAACTTCCTAACTCTAAATTTGAAAAAACTATATGTTTTCTTAATAAGGAGAACCTAATAAGATCAATGATGAAATTTTAGAATCTAAATTGAAATTTTGTGCAAAAAGTCTAAAACTTGGATTTTCTTTACATTAATGCATATGGTATACCCTAATATATGATTATACATTGGAAATAGGAAAAGTGGGCTTTGAACTCAGTTAAAGTGGTGAAAGTGAATAATTGAAATCAGTAAGGGAGGTATGCACAAATATTACCTTTAAGTTGGGATATTTGTGAACTAAACCTATTTTCCATGATGAGGCATAAACCCTATTTCTTTTAATATTGTTTCTCTTGTTCTAATTGCCTCAAAATCAGAATTGATATATTTTTCTTGGGTCATGGAACCCCACTGCCATGTTGCAATTATATGATGATTTATCTTGCCACTACTATTCCTTTTGCATGATGGTTTATTTGACGATTTAGTTATAGTAGTGGTATTTATGTACAATCACCCATAGTTAGGACATGTGTTATTTCGCCCTGGGGAATGTGCTTACACTCCCCATGGGGAATAGGTTATTTCTCCCCAACATTAAATATTTAATAGGTGACTGAGAATGTGATTACTCTTCCCTCATATATAGGTTCGATCCTAGTAGGTTCCTCAACCCTACTTAGTTAATTTAGTCCAATACTTATCACTCATGAAAATTCTGTTACAACCCCAATTTTGGGTTCATTTGCTGAGAAATGTAATTTCTCATATTAAAGATATTTGAACAAATAATGATATAATTTGTTTTAAATAAATGGATTTCGTTTACAATAGCCTTGATGGTTGTTTTGTGGGCTTTATTGTCTATTGGACCCAATAACAAGGAAATAAAGAAAGGAAATTCAATTATTAAATGAATAATTGAGTTTTTGAGAAAAGAATGAGGTAGAAATCTCTAGAAGGCAAAGGAATATCCTCCAAGGATGGATTTCGTGGCTTTTTGGTTCCTTGGATTCCAAGGAGTCCAAGTTGCAAAGATAATGCAACAAGAAAGAGAAAAGATTAATTAAATATTGCCTTATTTAGAATAAATATGAGATAATGCTAGAAATGAAAAGAGAAGGGAGGGTTTGGTCATGATGATTAATAATTCGAACCCCACTTACTTTCTTGGATTAAAAGGAATAGAAATAATGGGAAATAAGAAAATAAGAAAGAGAAAATAGGTGAGAAATATGTGTAATTGAGTAATATCTTGCACCTAAATAAAAGGCACGTTTTCTTTTAGATAATGAGCCCAATTTCGACATACTATTAGATTAAGCCATTATTAACTTTCCCTTAAAATTTGGGATAAAAATGATAAGCAGTTGGAGAGTTATGGATTTTTCTAGAAATCCTAAAGTGGCTCGATTATCTTAAATGTCACAATTTGTTTTCTTTTAGAAATATAATGGGTGCGCTCAGTAGACCGTTGGATTGTGATCGGATGGTTTTCCGACATCTCCTACCTCGGTCTGTTTAGGAAAGTCAGAGAAACCGAGCGAGCAATTTTCTCGCATTGCTCCCTCTCTTCACAGTCCTTCGCTCGGGAAGATTATACAACCAATCGACTTGGGAGGAAGTATCGGACCTAGTAGACCCCAGTTTTGGGGGTTTTGGAAGGTCATAGAACCTTTCCCCAAAAGTCCCTGGGGAGTCAGACTCCATGGATGCTGACTTGCGGGCCAAGCCTATAAAAGGGATATGTCCCCTTCACAATGGGTAGAAAGGTGCGAGGAAACCCAGGTGAGTTTGAGGAACCCTCCTCTTCCCCCAATTCACCCTGCAGGCTGCATATGGCCGTCCACTCTATTCTTTCCCTAGAGACAATGGTGGGCTCGTGGTCTGTGAGGAATCAACCACCAGTTCTCCTGATAGAAGGCTCCAATGACTTTGGAAAGTCCGGCCGAAGGTCCCCATGGAGACGACTGTGTCAGCCCATCGCTAGAACGGAGAGTCAACAATGGAGTTGACCGGGAGCAGGCGTTGTTCTGCATGCAGAGTTCATCGCGAGGTTGAAGAGAAAAGGAGGAAAAGACCTCCTTGTCCCTGGCATTGGTGAATGAAGGTAAGGGCAAAACCGTATTTTGCAACTTAAAAATCTAAAGTGAGGTACTCAGATCCTAGGCCGTTGGATCCTACGTGGTCCTAGGGGCCATGGATCGGGCGACCACTGATTTTCTAGAATTAACGAATAAATGAGGAAAATGACTTTTCTTTGCAAAATTCATAGAGTCTTCTAGGAAACTCTAATGAGAATAGTTTATACATGAAAGTTGCTTAGAAAAATACGAGGAACACATTAAAATTGGTTTGAGAACCTGATTTCATACCTATTTGCAAAAGTACATTAATTTGATTAAAAGTGTGGTTAGAAACCCTAATTGAGGGTAAAGGATGAATCTTTGAGGTTTAAGGGGTTAACTTGGGAAGTATTAACCTATTGAATATTAAAGTAAAGTTTTAATTCATTTTACATGAAAAGTTAATTTATTCAGTGTTCGTTGTGCTAAAATGAGCATTAATGGGACTTGAAACCCTAA
This sequence comes from Alisma plantago-aquatica, assembly GCA_963693085.1. Classification (NCBI taxonomy): domain Eukaryota; kingdom Viridiplantae; phylum Streptophyta; class Magnoliopsida; order Alismatales; family Alismataceae; genus Alisma; species Alisma plantago-aquatica. The sequence continues at coordinate 1,327,991,981 of OY856410.1, read as the reverse complement.
TGTCAGTAATTATGATTCATAATGGCTTTAATTGTTTAATATCATGTAAAAGATGAGATATGATGGTTCTAATCTATTTAGAGCAAAAGTCCCTAATTATGGATAAATACCCTTAATATGGTAATTGGGGTTTTTAATGAATAAAGGTGGAATTAGTGATGAGTAGAATTCATGAAAGATAAGTTGATGATAATTAGACCTAATGATCGTGTCATGCCTTAAAATGATAAAACGTGGTAGATTTAATGAAAAGAGGCATAATAGACTTAATGAACTTTCTATTGTGCCCTTAATCTGAGATTAGGGTAATATGTTATTAAAAGGTAACCTTGATATCTTTGTGGAGAATAGATGAAATAATTAGGGTTAGTGAATAATTGTATAAACGTAGGGTTTAACATAGTATAAATGAAGAGAAACCTTAATTGCAATGGTAAACCTAAAAGTAGACTAGAAACCCTAGGAAGTTAGCTAGGTTTAATAGATCATGATGACATGATTAATGATAGAGAAATTGGATGTATATTTCAAGATTGAACTGTGTACTTGATTGTTTGGACTATTCCTGCATTTGAGTATGCCTGATAGGTATGTGGTTATGCTTATGAATATCCTGAATTAGTTTCCCGAGGATTTTTGTGGTTTTATCGATGACATGAGTTAAACTATTGGTTGCATTCAATTCTTGCAAATTATAATGTGGATATGACTATCACCTAAGATATGTGCCTACTAGCTCAGATCCTAGTCCCCTCTGTAGCTTAATAGATTGACCTAGTGCATGGCTACTGATGGGGCAGGTCCATCAGGTCATTGAATGACTTAGTAACCCATGGGGTAGGACCATCAAGTCACCATGAGTCAGGGATTGGGATACCTTTGGGTAGGGCCATGCGACTCCAAAACCCTAGGTATTGGCTACCTGTGTGGTAGAGCCATGGGGGTAAGGATCTACCATATGAGAGGTAGTATCCATGTCCACTGTAGGGACAACACAGAGATAGGGGATAGGTAAGGATTGAATAGTATTTCTTAAAGCATAATCTTGGGTGTTAAATGATATTTGGATGACTACATTGTTATTATAGTTGCACGATTATTGTTTCCCCCACATACCAGCTTCTTGCTGACCGACGTTTTGTTTGTCGGCGTTTTAGGTACAAATGAAAAGAACAAACAGTAAAGTGGCATATATGGAATTAAATGAGAATTAACATGCACAGGAATATTAGTTAGATTAGTATCTTCATGGATAGAAGTTTAGAAATCCCAGTTTTTAAAAGGTATGCAAAGTTTTATTTTATACCAGTTTTTGGTTTAGTTGGTAAAATTTATTAATTGTTATTGATTATTTGTCGAACCTTTGATCCGGGTTATTGGTTAACGGCTCTGACCTTTCAGTCTCCCTTAATTGGGGGTTACCGGGAGGCGGGGTCATTACAAATTCATTATTACTTATTGGTTTTGGCAAGAATCTTTTGTTATATGCCTCTTGGCCATCTCATCTTATGATAAATCTATATCCTTATGTTCCATTGTTGTTCCTATCTTTGTTTCTTGTTCATATTGTTGACACATACCTTGTTTCTCTCTCTTGCTGGGTGACTTCCCAACCACCCAAGTAAAGCACAAGGTGTTGAACAAGATTAAGAAGGACATATCTTTTGCCATGAACCTAGCTCTTGGATATGTTACTTTGGAGACAAGACTTGAAGTAGTTTATACTTCCCTCTATTTTAGACCCTTTTGTTGTACCTTGATGTATACCCTGAATGGGAGATATGATGGAATTTTATAATCTTTTAAAAAATTGAATATAGTCATTATTTTTATTCAATTGCTATACATTTTGGTCATTTGTATACCATTATATAAATATTTGAAAAGTGTACACCTATTCCAACATACCTTTTGAGTATGTTTCGGATGGATATTTTATTTTTCAAATTTTAATAAAGGGGTGATTTCACTCTCTTGCAACATCGTTCGTCATGGATACACACAAGTTTGATAAACAAATTATTTGAGCATTGTGTACAACATTGGACATTGTTTTTTAATCATATCAATCATAACAAATTTTGATGCAGATAAAGAACCCTCATAAATTTCAGTGCTGGAAGGGTTATAATTGACACAAACTTCATGAGGACAATCTTCCACTCATTCATCATCTTGAAAAGCTTCATAGTTATTATCAATTTGGTCGTGTTAAATCCATTCTCTATCAAATATCTTCGGGACAATACTCAATGTTGCTATAGAGTCACGAATTGGATGTTAAAATCCATCATCAGTGTTAGTCGATGAGTCACCTTCATGTTCGCTATTCTCATCATCTTCCTATTCACTATTATCTTCCCCCTCCTCGACCTCAAGACTGTTGACTTGTGAGTTTGACATTGTCCATATTTTGATAATGACTTAACCATTCCATTCCTATTTATATAATATGTTTGTTAAAGATTGATTTCAGGCTTTAGGTAATGAAAAGGATCAAATTACGCAAGCCCCAGCTTGTTCAAGTTCAAGTCAAATGCATTGCAAGTGTGCAATTTGGGAAATCATTCCAAATGAACTTACAAGATTTTTTTAATCACTTATATTGATGATATGACTTGTAACTAAGATGAGAAAAATATGAGGGAGACAAAATACCAAAGTTTAATCACCCAAAAGTCAACTTCAAAAAAAATTCACAGGCTATTCATCGGTCGAGTTGGAAACTCGACCGATCCAATGATGGATTTTCTAAAGATGACCCATTGGTCAAGTTGTACACTCACAGAACTCGACCGACCAACTCACTGAGCAAATTCATTTTTAGCTCATCGGTCGAGTTCCCCAGAACAAACTCGAATGATAGTTTGAAAATTGTCTTTGTCTTTTAGTTGATCGGTCGAGTTACCTTTATTGAAACTTGACCAAATGTATTGTATAAAAATGTAAAAAAAGTGATTATAATCATTGGTGAGTTGTTTTGGGTAAAAATAGATTTGTTGCATTGTGGAAAAAGGCTATATTTCGACCCTATGTGGTCCCCAACTCAAGGGAACACCCCCAGCTATAAACATGACCCCTTGGAGTTCATTCCAAGTTTTCTCATTCATGTTATTCTATGTCCTTGCTATAGTTGAGTGTGTTGCAACTCATTGAGCCCCTTTCTCTCTCTAGCTTACACTTCATTTCATGATTGTGAGTGAGTTAGACATATTGCAAGAGAGCTACTCCCTTGTTCAAGTAAAGCTCTCATCTTCTCCTACTTCCCTATTCCTTTCCTCCATGAAGAAAAGGTGAAGAAAGCTTCCCTGAGTGAAGGAGGAGTTGTAGTTGTGCCTATTCAAGGTTGATGAAGAGGTGGTGATCTTATCCATGTGAAGGAGAAGGCAAAGGCTAAAGATCCAAGAAGAGTGGCAAAGTCCTGGAAGGAGGAAGACTTGTGCTTGAGTGGGTAAGACCTTGGTAAAGGCTGAAGACTCTTGCAAAGTGGGTAAGTACTTGGTAAGGTGGATACTCTTTGTGCTTGGATGGGTAAGTCCCTTGGTGGTCTTGTGTTGTAACTCTTATTGGTGATAATATAGAGAAAAACACTTACAAATTCATAGAGGTTAACCTATCTAGGTAGTGGACTGACTCTCTCCTAGTTTGGAGAGTGGAACCAATCTACATCACCTTGTCAAGTGCTTGATATCAATCTCTCTCACCCTTGCTATGCTTGTTAATTAGGACCTCAAATTGCACTTAAGTGATTGGTTTCAATTTGATATAATTTTAAGGTCTAATCCATCTTGTGAGAAATTTTGTAGCTCTATTCACCCCCCTTGACACGCATAAACCGTGCGTGCAAAAGCAAGTATACGTATCAATGTAATATAGGCCTTGTGAGGCCCGAGTCGAACTCAGGGAAATGTGAATTTTAGTAGACTACTACTAATTGGTTGCGATCAGCTAAACCGACTAAAAGATTTGATTGGTTTGAAAAAGAAAATAAAATAAAGTTAAAACAAAGAGAGCGATAATTAAATGTTGGTTTAATCAAATGAGAATGGGATTCCTTAGGATTGCCGATTTCACCACAGGGTCATGTTATACCGAATATCTTGCATAAATAACGTAGATTTTATCGAATCTTGGATAAAGAGCCTGTAATCAAGATTGCCCGCTTTCACGGTACAATCCACTACCCAAATCTAAGCCAATTCTACTTTCGTAGCAATTTATATCTTAGATTAGGCGCAATAACGATGACTCTAGGTATCTCTTCACTATCCGTACGTCGCCTAGTCTAAGGAACGCATAAGATTGTGTATAAAAGTGGGTTTTCTGACCTTTAATCCCCTTTCCAGAGTAATTATTAGTCTAATTCTTTACCTATGGTCATGAAGCATAAGTAAATCAAGCAATCTCCACAATTATATATCTAAGAAACGAGAATTCTATATCAATTCATGCAAAAATTCAATATAACGGTTCCCCGGGCTACTCCCGGGTCCTAAGGAACAATGGGGATTAGCCCCGCATGGTTGACAATGGAGAATACATAGGAGTAGAGAAGAAAAACGTGGGAAACATGGAGAAAACTCGTGTAACCCCTGATACGAAGGTGCTCCTGGAGATCCTCCTCGAGAAACGCGCGTTTTGCAGTCTTCCGGCAGCAAAATCGCCTGTCGGAGGTGCCCAGATCGCTCGGTTGACGGCCTTCGTCTCTCGTCTCCTCTCTCTCCCTCCTTCTTGGATGTTGTGCAACACCCTATGAGATCCCCCTCGGGCCGTCCGTGCTCTTCTTAGGTCATAGGACCACTTTACGGCTCCGAAAAAGCTCAACCGTCGGATTAAAACGCTATGTTTTAGTGCTGAAAATCGCCAGATCCCGACGTTGTCGATAGTATCGACCCAAGGTCGATGGTATCGACCTTGATACAGGTTTTTCCTTCCAAAATCACGTTTTGGGGTTGCTTTCTGATAAAATGTCGATACTATCGACACCAGGGTCGATAGTATCGACTCTGGACAATGCAAAAGTGCCTAAAAAAGTGCCGAAACATGTGTATAAGTCTGGGGATTATATAAAATCATATAAATATGATAAAAGAAGTATAATTTGATGCAAAAAGAGTTTAAAGGCCAAATATAGTGAATTTTACAAATATAATCAAGAAAATGACAAATACATGCATAAAATAGATATAAAATAAGCCTATACAAATGACTCAAAACCCATGCATCAAACTCCCTTAAGCTTAAACCTTGATCGTCCTCGAGCAACAAAACTTTGGATCTGGTTGAGATAAGTCAGCAACAGGACATAAATACATGAAATGCATCTGCATCATCCCCATTTTCTTTCCACAAACCGGCCCTCATTGACCACTGAACACTAACTGCCATCCAGGCGACCAAAGACCTATGTAAAAGATGTTCGTCCCCCAATCAGTGAAACACTATCAATTAAAGCAGTTAATATAATAAACTCATTTGGTCCATACTTGATGCATCTTGTGATCTCCTATCTACATTGCTCATTTCCTAACTACCATCTAAATGGAAGCAGATCTCCTGATATTAATGATTGAGGAGAATATCATGGGTGGCCTACCGATTAGAGCAACGGGTGGATGGGATAGGTGGTTGTGGAAGATATGGAAGCACATAATAGTCAATCATGCAATAAAAAAATTAATGACCTATCATGATGCAAAATGCAAGTGAAAATGTCCTAATGCTATATTTTTGGTGGAATGATGCATGCACTATCATTCCGTCTCAAAGGTGAGATGGAATATCAAAAAAAAACTACACCATGTGCTTATTCTTATTAATTCTCCGGTGAGAACATGTTCCTTTCTCCCTCTCATTCCTACTTACTTCTCAATTCTTTTTTTTTTCTTTTTTTCCTTCTCTTTTTTTTCAATTTTTTTCAATTTCTTTAATTTTTTTAAGCCCTTATTTTCATAGATGACAATGAATTATTTGTCGGGCTCCACTTCTTGTTACATAACTTATACATTTGAAGCATTCAGAAGATATGGAACAAGTTCACCACCTTTAATGTTTCAGAAGACATAAGATGCTTGATGTACTATATGCTCAAAAGATGCAAATGCAACTACATAATTATAGTTATGCAATTAAATGACACGCACCTAAGGATAATGTGCATGTATAACTACTCTATCTTTTTTTTTCATTTTCATGCAAAAAAATATGTGAAAATGGATATAATGCAAGACCTATCTACATGAGATGCAATCAAAAAGTGAAAGACAATAATGTGCTCCCATTTCTTATGGTGGAGTGTGAATAAAATTACGGTGGATCATATCACAAGACTAATTGACAGAACCTTCCAAAAATATCATATGTCCCTCTCTAAAGACCTGTGTACAGGGTAACTGAAGGATTTCTCTCTTAAACTTTAGTCTAAGGTCACGTTAACATTTGGTCGGTTTGGGCTCAAACATCCTTGTCAATCACTTTTCCTTAGACAATAAAGATGGTCATTCATGTCCCCATGCCCTGAAGCTGACTCACCCAAGCACTTCCTTAGTTATGCAACTCAATTACTAACAAGAATAAGCTCAAAAAGTTCTCAAAATGCTCATTTTTTATGTGCACACAACCCAAGAGTAAAACTTGCAATTGAAACCATGCATTTATTGCTCCACAGATTACACTAGATAGATGTGGATCCTACAAAAGTAGTAAACCTAGAAATAAAAACCACTAATATTTCAAAAATAAAAGCAATATGAATAAGTAAGTAAAAACTAAGATAAAGGGTTGTTCCAACACCCCCCCTAAGCTTGAATAAGACTATGGCCTCATAGTCAACATTCTCACTTAAGAGGTGGAACAACGGTACCATTCGCTTTGAAGTGTGGTGAAGAAGGATGGTTAGATGCTCAAGTGGACCAAGTGATTCTTGCTATCTCCCTCCTTTTTGTGGCCCATTTTTGTGTCTTAGTGGTTCTAATATGTGACTTGCTTCATCCATCTTTCCTCTGCAAAAAAACGGTTCGAAAAAATCTCATTGCGATATTTTTTACGGCCTATTTTATGTAGCAGTCCTGCAGGTGTCGATACTATCGACCAAGGTCGATGGTATCGACCCAGACTCAGCAATTTTGCTAAATCGACACATCTAAAAGCCTGGGAACTCAAAAGTGTCGATATTATCGACCCTAGGGTCGATCGTATCGACTTTACTGGCACCAATTTTTCTGTAAATCTTCAGGAATCTCGATACTATCGACCCTAGGGTCGATGGTATCGATTTTTCTTCAGCGTTTACTTCTCCAAACTTGATACTATCGACATGGGTGTCGATAGTATCGACCTTAACATTTTGCACACTTCAAAACACGAGTTAGGATACCATTTTTACAAAAATTATCAAAACCTAAGCAAAAACTAAGTACATAAACATAAAAGAACATAACCAGATATAAAAATGAACCGAAAGTTGGGTTGCCTCCCAACAAGCACCCTTGTTTAATGTCCTAGGCTTGACATAAGGATACCTTTAGCCTGGGTTGTCAAGAGTTGTCTCCAATGATTCATTTGGCAATTTGAATTTAACTCTATCATCACCAATCCCAAGTGTCAAGTAACCTCGCCCAATGGCAGCGATTACATCAACCGTAGCTTGGAACGGCCTTCCCAATAACATCTCACCTCCTTCCAACTCATGCATGTCCATGACCACAAAGTCAACAGGGAAGATGAATTTTCCAACCTTGACTATCACATCCTCACATATACCTTGTGGCTTCACAATGGATCCATCCGCCAACTCAATAGTCATGGCAAATTTCTTTAGAGTCTTCAATCCAAGCTTTTGAAATGTGGATAGTGGCATAAGATTAATGCTGGCCCCTAAGTCACACTGTGCTTGTGGAAAATGTTGGCCGCCTATGGAACATGGGATGTAGAAACATCCTGGATCTTTCCTCTTCCTTGTTAACCGTCCTTGGATTATAGAACTCACTTTTTCATCAACAACACAAATGTCAGTGTCTTTTATCCACCTTTTCTTGGTGATTATGTCCTTGATAAACCTTCCATATGCTGGAATCTATTCTATCGCCTGTACTAGTGGAATGTTAATGTGGAGCTTCCGAAACATCTCCAAGAACTTCTTGTAGTGCCTATGCTCTTTCTTCGGCCTCAGACTATCCGGGAAAGGCACGTTTGGGTCCTTCGCTCGCTTGTGTGGTGGCACATATGGAACTTTAGGGGTCTCCTCCCCTAAGCTTGCTTCAACGCCACCTTCTAGGATAGGATTTCACACATCATCCGTGGATGGCATGACTTGTGGCTTCTCCCCTCTCTCAGTGACTGTAGCTTCACCATGACGCATGGCCTTCACCTGCTCCTCTTGCCTAGGTGCGGGCGCGGCCGCGATGTGCTCTTGGTGGATTTTTCTGAATGGACAACATCCGTCTGGTAGTCCATAATGACTGCGAGGATACGGTATTCTTGGTGTAGCCTCCGTATCAAAAATCATTTTGCTTTTGTCCTGGACCTCCACCATCGGGGGCTCTACCTCAGAAATCACAGATATATATTTCACTTGATGATGTGCTTGAACAACATCTGCATTCCCAGCCTGTCTTTGTTGATTTGTATGCTTCATGGCCGCCACTTCATTGGAAATTTGGGTCACAGTCGTCTCTAGTGCCCTCATTTGTGCTCCATGACTTTGCAATGTCTGCCCAAATTTATTCAAAATCTCGACCTGAGACTGTAACTGCTTGGCGAATGTACTCATCATCTCTTGATTTTGTTTCACCACCTGGCTAAGCAATTCATTGTTCTTTTCCTCTAGGCTAGGCTGCAACTTCTGAAAATTTTGTTCCTTCCTCCAATCATAATTCTTATTTCTATATCCCTGTTGATGCATATACTTTGCATGTGCTTCATCTTCAGACCCATTGTCCTCTTTCTCTAGGAGCTTCTTGGCTATAAGATCCAACTTGTCATTAAGAACTTTGATGGCCCTTGCTTCATGTGTAATGCCAACCTGCTCGGGTGCATCTCTTTCACCCCAAGACTGCTTTTTGGACATGTTCCTTAGAATCTCCCAACACCTTGTGCCTGTGTTGTTCAAAAAGAAACCAGAACATGCTGAGTCCAAATTGCTTCTATCATGTTCATTTAGGGCGAAGTAGAAAATTTTAGCTTGCTTCTCCTTGTCTAAGCTGTGATGTGGACACTTCCTCAGCATGATCTGGAAGCGCTCCCAAGTTTCAGAGTATATTTCACCGGCTCGCTGGCTGAAGTTGTGTATCTTCCTCACTAGATCGTTTGTCTTTTCAGGCGAGAAGAACCTCTCATAGAACACCTCAACCATGTGATCCCAAGATTCAATGTACTCATCATCCAGATTGTGCAGCCATTCCCAAGCATTGCCCGCTAAATAACTGGGAAAAAGTTTCAGGTAGGGTGTCTCTTGCGGAAACCTGTCAATCTTTATCACATCACAATTTTCCACGAACGTGCTGATGTGGGTCACCGGATCCTCATTTTTAAGTCCATGGAAAGCCTGTGATTTGACCAACTGAATAAGCCCTGGATCAATCTTGTAACTGGGTATATTGATAGCTTGTTTCTTGATTGGCCCCTTCTGCGCAGAAGAAGAAGAAGCCTTAATCCTTTCCCAGATCGTCTTCTCCTCATTTTCTGCTCCGTCACCCATTATTACTTTGCTAGTACCTGAAATTTCAAATGGTAGTGAATGAATCGGTACTAATAATTAAAACAATGAATAAGATTTGCAATTCAGTTCAAAAGATGAAAAAAAATTACAGGAATTAAAAGTGGCCTAGTGTGGCCGCTCGCAGCACTCGTAGTGCTAAAATTCACCGTTTCCCCGGCAACGGCGCCAAAAACTTGACACGCGTAAACTGTGCGTGCAAACGCAAGTATACATATCAATGTAATATAGGCCTTGTGAGGCCCGAGTCGAACTCAGGGAAACGTGAATTTTAGTAGACTACTACTAACTGGTTGCGATCAGCTAAACCGATTAAAAGAGTTGATTGGTTTGAAAATAAAAATAAAATAAAGTGAAAACAAAGAGAGCGATAATTAAATGTTGGTTTAATTAAATGAGAATGGGATTCCTTAGGATTGCCGATTTCACCACAGGGTCTCGTTATACCGAATATCTTGCATAAATAACATAGATTTTATCGAATCATGGATAAAGAGCTTGTAATCAAGATTGCCCGCTTTCACGGTACAATCCACTACTCAAATCTAAGCCAATTCTACTTTCGTAGCAATTTATATCTTAGATTAGGCGCATTAACGATGACTCTGGGTATCTCTCCACTATCCGTACGTCGCCTAGTCTAAGGAACGCATAAGATGGTGTATAAAAGTGGGTTTTCTGACCTTTAATCCCCTTTCCAGAGTAATTATTAGTCTAATTCTTTACCTATGGTCATGAAGCATAAGTAAATCAAGCAATCTCCACAATTATATATCCAAGAAACGAGAATTCTATATCAATTCATGCAAAAATTCAATATAATGGTTCCCCGGGCTACTCCCGGGTCCAAAGGAACAATGGGGATTAGCCCCGCATGGTTGACAATGGAGAATACATAGGAGTAGAGAAGAAAAATGTGGGAAATATGAAGAAAACTCGTGTAACCCCTGATACGAAGGTGCTCCTGGAGATCCTCCTCGAGAAATGCACGTTTTGTAAAATGTCGATACTATCGACACCAGGGTCGATAGTGTCGACTCTGGACAATGCAAAAGTGCCTGAAAAAGTGCCGAAACATGTGTATAAGTATGGGGATTATATAAAATCATATAAATATGATAAAAGAAGTATAATTTGATGCAAAAAGAGTTTAAAGGCCAACTATAGTGAATTATGCAAATATAATCAAGAAAATGACAAATACATGCATAAAATAGATATAAAATAAGCCTATAAAAGTGACTCAAAACCCATGCATCACCCCTCCTCTAGAGCCCTCGATCCAACAAGTGGTATAAGAGACAACGATCTTCTCCAAAAATCTCCCACGAGATGAGAAGATGAGTGACAACCTACTTGGTTCTCTCAACCTAGAGGGAGGCTTCTCCATGCGTCCTCTGGTCTTTGATGGCACCAACTTCCTCTATTGGGAGAGGCGTATGCATTTCTATGTTCAAGGGATGAACTTTGACATGTAGAAGGTGATTGTCATACCTTACAAGGAGCCAACTGGAGCTGTTACAACATGGAGTGAAGTTGCAGTCAAAGAAGCCCAACTCAATGCCAGATCCATAAGCATCCACTATGCAACCCTCACCCCAACAAAGTTCAACCAAATCTCCTCTTGGGACACTGCCTATGAGATTTGGGACAAATTGTGCATCACCTATGAAGACATAAAGCAAGTCAAGGAGGGAAATATCTACATGTTGAATAGCCTTCTAGAGAACTTCAAGACGGGTAAGAAAGAAGGGAATGCGGAGATGTACTCAAGACTCAACGTCATCATCAATGGGCTGGTTGCATTGCGAAACACTTTGGATAGAGGTGTAACCAAATCCAAGATCTTGAGGACTCTACCAAAGAGATGGGAGTCAAAGGTCACCTCCATTGAAGAAGTGAGGAGCCTTGGTGACATCCCAACCGAAGATCTCATTGGCAACCTTCAAGCCCATGAGCCAAGACTTGACAAGTAAGAATAATAAGCCAAGCAAGAAGAGAAGGAATCCAAGAAGATCAAAGATAGTTCTTTCAATGCACAAGTGGAGGTGGTCATCCTTCAACAACAATTGGCTTGCCAAACTTCTCCTTCCTCCTCTAGTGAAGATGATGGCCCTAGTGAGCATGAAGCCAACTACATCAAGGGAAAACACTTCAAGGGAAAGCAAGCCTCCTCCTCTTTCTACTCTGAGATGCTACAAGTGTGGGAAAAAGGGGCACTACAAGAGTGAATGTCCCAAGTCAAAAAAGTCACACTACAAGTACATCTCAAAGAAGGAAGAAGAGTACAAGAAGGAGAGAAAATACTAGAGGAAGGACAAGAAGGAGAAGAGACACAAGAATGCAACTCATGCAGCTTGGGAAGCTTCATCCTCAAGCAACTCAAGTTCCGAAGAAGATGGAGAGTTCCACCTTTCTCTCATGGCCTCTACTAGTGAAGATATTGGTGAGATAAGTGAGGTAAGTGAGGTAAGTTTGCATGAGTTATCTAAGGAAGTTGTTATTGACATGCTTATATCTACTCATTCATCTTTTGCTAAGTGTAAATTTGAAAGAAAATGGTTAGGAAAAATGATTGTTGATCTATATGCTAAGCTTGAAATTCTTGAATTGAATGAGAAAACCAATCTTGAGAGTATTGATAATTTGTAAGGGCAATACCTTAAACTTGATCTCCAATACAATGGGGTTGAAGTTGATAATGGTATCTACCTTAAGAACATTGAGAATCTTAAGGAAGAAAACCAAATTTGCCTTAAAGATCTTTAAATAGTTAAAACTGAAAATGCTGAATTTAAGATCCTTATTGATGCTCGTAGAGAAGAGAGAGATGTCTATATTAAAGAAATCCAAATTCTTAAATATGAAAATGTTAGGTTACTTGGTCAAGTAAATGATCTATCTTCTAGACCTTTATTGCCTAGTATTAATGTTGCTTCTATCTCTCTTGAAAAGGATTCATATTTAACTAAAGCTTTATGTCTTGAGGCTGATCTTGTGCATGCTAGCGATGACATATCTAGTTTATTTTCTACCATTGTTTCTTTAAATGATGATAACCATAGATTGAGAGCATCCCTACAGAAATTCCTCAAATGGAAGAACTCCCTAAATGAAATCCTTGACCATTCTACCAAAAAAAGTGGTACTACTGATTTGGGATTTGTAGGGGGAGCATCTAAGGGAAAGAGCAAAGCCAAAGGTAAGAAAAAGGGCAAGGAGGCCTCTTTCTTTGTAGGAGAGTCTTCCGGCACTAAGAATCCTATGGTTTGTTCTTATTACAAATGTCATGATTATTACTCTACTTATTGTCCTTACAAGACTAAGGGGACCAACCTAAAGATGAAATGTGTCCCCAAGCTAACTCTGGATCCCAAAGTTTGAGTTGGGAACTGAGATTCTTCTTTCTTGTAGGAAAAAGGAAGATGGATTGTTGATAGTGGTTGCACTAAGCATATAATAGGTGATATAAGCCATTTCAACAACTTCACTAAAAAGAAAGGAGGATCGTTCACCTTTGGGGACAACAAGAAAGGTAAAGTCAAAGGTGAGGGTGATGTAGGTGAATCTTTGTGTATCAAGAATGTTCTTTTGAGGATGGCCTACATCACAATTCAATTAGTGTTAGTCAACTATGTGATAATGGTTACCTTGTTCTATTTACTTCCTTTGAATGCTTGATTCTAGATTCCCTCACCTACCAAGTTATATATAGGGGAACTAGAAGTGGTAATATTTTTGTTAGTGTTCTTGACTCTATTAAGCATGTTGTTGGTAGATGCCTACTAGTCAACTTGAATGATATTTCTCTTTGGCACCGCCGTCGTGGTCATGTAAATATGCATCAGTTGAAGAAGTTGAGAAAAAAGGACTTGGTCAAGGGACTTCCCAAATTAGATTTTGAAATGGATGAGGAATACCAACCTTGTACCCAAGGAAAGAAAACTAAGTCCTCCTTCAAATCCAAAGGAGTCCTTAGTACCAAAAGAGATCTCGAGCTTCTTCACATTGATCTATTTGGACCAATGAGAACTCAATCTCTTCGTGGTTCCAAGTATTGCCTTATTATTATCGATGATTATTCTAGATATACTTGGACCTTCTTTCTCATTTCTAAAAGTGATAAGCTTGATGCTTTCTTGAGCTTTTATAAATGAGTTGAGAATGAAGCTTCTTTCCGCATTGTTTCCATCTGTAGTGGCCATGGGGGAGAATTTGAAAATGCACATAACTTCTCTTTATCTCAAACACCTCAACAAAATGGGGTTGTGGAGAGGAAAAATAGTTCATTACAGGAGATGCCTAGGACCATGCTTCTAGAATATGATACTCCTAAGAAGTTTTGGGATGAAGCTGTCAGTACCTCATTTTTTGTAAAAAATTGGGTTTTTACTCATCCTTCACTGAAGAAAACCCCCTATGAGCTATGGCGTGGTAGGAAGCTTTCTATCAAGTATTTTCATATTTTCAGATGTCCTTTTTTGTTTTGAATACGAAAGATTCTCTTGACAAGTTTGATCTGAAATCTTACAAGGCTTTCTTTCTTAGCTATAGCACTACTAGCAAGGCTTATAGAATTTTTAATGTTGATCTTGCTAAAGTAGAAGAATATATAAATGTAAAGTTTATTGAGACTAGCCCCTCTATTCCCAAAGATATTGTTCCAAATGATGATGTCGCAGGTGAAGTAATTCCTATTCTAAAAGAGCTCAACATCACACAAAAGGAAAAGGGGTGGCCACTCAAGAAGAAGACAAAGATGATGAGAATAAGGATCCAACGCCCCAGTTTGCAAAAAATCATCCAAAGGAGATGATTTTAGGTAATCCATTTGAAAGAGTGAAGACACGGGCTGCATTTAACAAAGAAAAAACCAACAATGCCTTCATCTCACAACTTGATCCTAAGAATGTCAAGGAAGCTCTTGGGGATGAAGAATGGATCCTATCTATGCAAGAGGAGTTGGAGCAATTTGAAAAGAAAAAAGTTTGGAACCTTGTGCCAAGACTATGTGATAGAAAGATCATTGGCACCAAGTGGGTCTACCGCAACAAGCTTGATGAAAGCGACAAAGTGGTAAGGAACAAAGTAAGGTTAGTGGCTCAAGGCTACAATCAACAAGAAGGTATAGATTTTGATGAGACATGTGCACCTATAGCTAGACTTGAGTCCATTCGTATGTTTCTTGCCTTTAGTAGTCATAAAGATTTTCTTCTGTATCAAATGGATATTAAAAGTGTATTTTTGAATGGTACAATTGAGGAGGAAGTGTATGTTGCACAACCTATGAGCTTTGAACATGATAGTTTTTGTAGCCATGTTTATTTGTTACAAAAAGCTCTCTATGGACTCAAACAAGAACCAAGGGATTGGTATGAGAAATTAAAGAACTTTTTGTTAGATCATGGGTATATCATGGGCACACTGGATTCTACCTTGTTTCTAAAGCACTTCTAACAATTTTCTTATCATATATATATATATGTTGATGATATCATTTTTGTAGAACTAACCTTGATCTTTGCAAATAATTTAGTGATCTTATGCAGAGTGAATTCAAGATGAGTATGATGGGTGAGCTCACATTCTTCCATGGCTTTCAAATCAAGTAAACAAAAGAAGTGAACTTCATCAACCAAGGCAAGTACATAGGTGAACTACTTAAGCACTTTGGGATGGAGAACACCAAGACGATGGACATAACCATGTTAAACACTGCCAAACTTGATAAAGATGAATAAGATGAGAAGGTAGATGAGAAGCTCTATATAGGTATGATTGGAAGTTTACTTTACTTAACTGCCACTAGACCTGATATAATATTTAGTGTTGGCTTGTGTGCTTGCTTTCAATCAAATCCTAAGAAATCACATCTTATAGAAGTTAAGAGGATTTTAAGATACTTAGATAAAACCCAAAATTTTGGACTATGGTATCCCAAGTCAAGGGACTTTACTCTTACTGCCTATAGTGATGCAGATTATGTAGGGTGCTTGATTGATAGAAAGTGCACAAGTGGCACTTATTTCCTCTTAGGACCATGCTTGGTGTCTTAGTTCTCCAAGAAATAGAGCATAGTGGAATTATCAACCATCGAGGCTGAGTACATTACAGCCAGGAGTTGTTGTGCCCAGGTCCTATGGATGAAGCAACTGCTCCAAGACTTTAACATTCATTTTAATGCTTCTCCTATCTATTGTGATAATACTAGTGTAATTAACTTGTCATAAAATCCTATCTTGCATAGTAGATCTAAACATATAGAGGTTCATCATCATTTTCTCTGTGATTGAATTTCCAAGAAGGATATCTATATTACGCATGTGGACTTGGAAAATCAGTTGGCAGACATTTTCATAAAACCTCTAGCTAGAGAACAATTTAACTTTATTAGATCAAAATTGCTTATAAATGCTTTGAATGAATCTAATATGCCTTCTAGATAGTTTTTATCTATCCTATATGTCTTGTTTGTGTTTTGATCATCTTTGTTTGCAAATATGCTAAAAATCCATTTTTCATATTCTTTTTGCCTTGTTTTTCTCTTATTTTTGGGTATTTTTTGCAAACGCATGTTTTACCACAAAATAGTACCCAATAATGAGTGATATGTTCCTAATTATGTTCAATATACATAATGGACTTGAAATATAAATTTAGTTAGCACTCAAATGGCTAGAAATTAAGTTTGTTGGTTTTAGGTCTGGTTGACCATCGGTCGAGTTGCCAACTCGACTGATCGATGGTGGAGAGATTTTTTAAAAAGCTAATCGATTGAGTTTTCAAGTTCACAGAACTCGACCGATGGTTGGGCTAGAGCTTTCTTAAGTTGGGTTCGACCGACTATTCTCCCTCTTAACTAGAGAAAAGTCAACCAATTCCTCCTCCATTAGCCCTAAACTCTCTACCCTTGCCCTTCCCATCCTCAACCTAGCCCTAATCCGACCTAGCTCGACCTTGTCTGTGGACATTTTTTGTGTTAAATTTTATCTCTTGCTCTCTCCTTTCCTCTCTTTCTCGTCTCCATGGATTTAAATAGGAGGAAGAAACCGCCCCTGCTAATGCACCATCATCTTCATCCTCTTCCCGTTTGATCTCTTTTGATGACACTCTCTTTGTCTCAAATGAGGTTGTCAGTAGGTATAAGGACCTCCTTCCACAGAATCCTTTCCCTTTTTGCACCCTCCTGAGACTAGACCTAGACACCAAGAGGTCATAGATCAAGTATCAGAGTTTCTAGACGTTCACCATATTTCTGCTTTGGGTGTTGAATGTGTGTGCTACAACAATTCCATAACTAGCACGAAAGTAGTTCACGAATTCTACTCTAACTTGCATTGGAATTACGACACCGTCATACCCCCACCTAATACTCAAGTGGTCCTCACATCAATGATAGCCAGTAATAAATTCCAAGTCTAAGAGGATACCCTGAACATCTTTTTCTCTGGTACCGATGAGACTAACACCTAGCGTAATGATTACCCAGAGTATTTCGACCTAGTCGACCCTAAGGCTTTCTACCAGAAATATGATCTCACTCTTCTTGACATTTATTGTTTCTTGAAGAAGCCTCAAATCCCCTATAAGAAAACGAGAACCCTTCCCTCCTCTACCTTGGATCTCAAGAGGTGCATCCTTGCCCTAGTTGTCGACTGCAATATCCATCCAAAGAAATATCAAATGGAAATTGCAGAAAACATTGCGGTGATCATGTATTGTCTCTTAGAGAATGTCGGAGTCAAGTAGTCTAGATATATCCTCCACCACATGACCTTATTTGACTCAGGTAAGAATACCCGTGGCACCCACCCTCCCTACCCTGCCCTGATATGTGGTCTATTTCAGTTTTCCACTGAAAAATCTCTTTTCCACAAGGAGTTTGTATCAGTGAGACCATCATTCAGAAGTTTGTGCCTATCCTCTCCTCCACCACACCTATTGCCTCTGCCTCTACCTCTACCTCTACCTGAGCACCTCCACCATCTCAGCCTACCTAACCTCCCCGTGCCTCATTTCATGTGTCAAATGAAACCCTTATGGGCTATATGAGGCATTAACATGCATACAACCTCCAGGTCTAGGAGCACCTATATCAGGACTTATATTCAATCATGTCCAACATGAACATGTCATGTGCACATCCCTACCCTGCCTACCAGCCCTACCTGAGAAGTGATTATGCATTGTATCCATACAATCACTTTTACCCTACCCCTCCACCTACACCTTCCGTTGCTGCTACACCCTCTGATGTTGGTGGACCTTCCTCAGTTGTGCTACCTCTGACTGATGGCCCCTTGGCCACTCTACTTGCTAATCTTGGCAATTCTTCTCCTTCCTTCCCACAGGGAAATGAGCTCCATGCTCTTAGTATGTATTGGGATGAGCAGAATGATCATTGGCCCGGTCGCAATTTTGGTTCCTATACTGATGAAGAGATGTCAGACCAGGCTGATGAGGAGGCTACTGATGCTGATGAGGATAATGATGATGATAAGGATGATGGTGCTGCATCCGACGATGATGATGGCTCTGATTGTTTTGCTGGTGACTCCGGTGATGAAGGCGATGTTGTTGCACCTTCAGACGAAGATGATGACTACAAGCCTGATGCTGAGGATGATGATGTTGTTGATATAGATAGCTTAGATGTCTAGTTGTTCTTAGTTTTTAGTCTAGTTTGTTGATCATATATATCTTTATAGGATATTGTGTATTAGATACATGTGGGCATGATCTGAGATGTACTATTTTATCATCTTCATTTTCATCATTTTGGTTTGTAGCTGTCTTCTAAGAACTTGCATTTTGGGTTGTAATTTTAACTCTGTACACACTTACTCTTTGATCTGTTATATCTTATGAGTTGGTGCCATGTTTCACTATATTTTGATTATCACTTAGCTTGTTTGTTTCTCTCGTCTCTGTTTTGTGTATGTCTTTGAGATTGCATGTAATGGATATATACTTGGTTGTGCTTGGAGAAGACTTATTTTTATGCTCTTCTACCCCCCTTCCTTTTTGATAATGTCAAAAGGGGGAGATAAATTCAAATGTTTTTGAAGCTCAACCATATTGTGTTTATTGCCTATGTGATCCTTTTCTTATTCATTATATGCTTTATCATGTGACTTGTTAAAGGTCCATATAGTATGTATGTGTTATATTGCTTTGTGTAGATAGACTAACTATGTAGGCTAAAGTGAGTACAGATTGAGGGGGTGCAATTCACATTGTTCAAATCTTGAATCCCCTTGCAATTCACAAGACAAAGGTATAATTTCAATATACTTTTCAATATGATTGAGGAATGGTTTGTCATTATCATAAAAGGGGGAGAATGTTGACTTGAGAGTTCTACATTGTCCATATTTTGATAATGACTTAACCATTCCATTCCTATGTATCTAATATGTTTGTGCAAGATTGATTTCATGCTTTAGGTACATGAAAAGGATCAAATTACACAAACCCTAGCTTGTTCATGTTCAACTCAAATGCAATGCAAGTGTGCAATTTGGAAAATCACTCCAAACAACCTTATAAGATTTTTGTAATCTCTTGTATTGATGATATGACTTGTAACTAAGATGAGAAAAATATGAGAGACACAAAATACCAAGGTTTAATCACCCAAAAGTCAACTTTAAAAATTTGCCACAGGATGTTCATCTGATGAATTTTCTAAAGATGACCCATCGATCGAGTTGTACAATCACAGAACTCGACCGACCGACTAAGTGAGCAAATTCAATTTTAGCTCATCAGTCGAGTTCCCCAGAACAAACTCGACCGATAGTTTGAAATTTGTCTTTGTCTTTTAGTTGATCGGTTGAGTTACCTTTATTGAAGCTCGGCTGAATGTATTGTATGGAAAACACAGAAAAAATGATTATAACCGTTGGTGAGTTGTTTTGGATAAAAATAGATTCGTTGCATTGTGGAAAACAGCTATATTTTGACCCGAACTGATCCCCAACTCAAGGGAACACCCCAGCTATAAATAGGACCCCTTAGAGTTCATTCCAAGTTTGCTCATTCATGTTATTCTAAGTCCTTACAATAGTTGAGTGTGTTGCAACTCCTTGAGCTCGTTTCTCTCTTTAGTTTACACTTCATTTTGTGATTGTGAGTGAGTTAGGCATATTGTAAGAGAGCTACTCCCTTGTTCATGTAAATCTCTAAGCTTCTCCTACTTCCCTATCCCTTTCGTCCATGAAGAAAAGATGAAGCTAGCTTCCCCGAGTGAAGGAGGAGTTGTAGCGGTGCCTCTTCAAGGTTGATGAAGAGGTGGTGATCTTCTCCAGGTGAAGGAGAAGGCAAAGGCTAAAGATCCAAGAAGAGTGGCAAAATCCTTGAAGGCAGAAGACTTGTGCTTGAGTGGGTAAGACCTTGGTGAAGGCTGAAGACTCTTGTAAAGTGGGTAAGTCCTTGGTAAGGTGGATACTCTTTGTTCTTGGATGAGTAAGTCCTTTGGTGATTTTGTGTTGTAACTCTTATTGGTGATAATATAGAGAAAAGCACTTGCAAAGTCCTAGAGGTTGACCTCTCTAGGTAGTGGACTGACTCTCTCCTAGTTTGAAGAGTGGAACCACTCTACATCGCCTTGTCAAGTGCTTGTTATCAATCTCTCTCACCCTTGTTATGCTTGTTAGGTAGGACCTCAAATTCCACTTAAGTTATTGGTTTCAATTTGATATAATTTGAAGGTTTAATCTATCTTGTGAGAAATTTTATAGCTCTATTCACCCCCCATCTGGAGCCCTAAATCGAACAAAGACCATTATTCTCATTATCAATAGTAGGGTTTTGAGAGTATTCAGGTGGTTGATTTCATTCATCAGTTAATTAGTGTTGATTGGGTGAACTTGATTCAATAGACTCATATAACTATAACTAGAATGCTTGTGGATAATTTTTTTTTCAAGAAAGACATCAATATAGAAATTAGATAAAAGAGAAAACAAAGTTCTATATGCATCATCATTGTCAACTTGAATGAGCATATGATCTTCTCTAGGGAAAAGATAGGATATATTGATAGAGAAGTGGTTGGGGTTGATGTCAAGTGTTGTATGGATATATGATTTAAATTTGGTCAGGATATTGATAAGTATAATATTTATGGGTCTAACAAATCGACTAGAATACAACCCATTAGAGAAAAATTGGCCATCATGTCGAAGCTTGACAATTCGTGAATGTGAACTAGACATGTTCCTATCATTGTTATAAAATAAACTTCATTGATAAAACTTATTTATACAAATTTATATTTACGTTGACAACATTTACTTATCAAACATTTTTGATTTTAGAACAGTAATGTTATTTTCTATAATTTGGACTCAAACATCCAAGAATAAAATTATCTCATTTTTAGTATAAAATGGTAATTTTAAGTTCAAAATAAAGTATATTATTTCATTTCTAATATTTAATGATAATTTTAAGTTCAAAACAATGAATACATGAATGTAGTAGAGAAAATACCTACCTCAAGTGGTGAGATCTCCCTTGTGAATCACAATTATAGAAAAAGAAGATATGAAGATCGTCGACCAGAGAAAGAAGCTGAGAAGATCGTCGCCAGAGAAAGAAGTTGAGAAGATTGTCGCTAGAGAAAGAAGAGAAGCAGACTCCTGGCTAGAGAATAGAAGAATAGTCACCCCAGAATCAGCTAGAAACTCTGCATGCAGTTGTCTAGACACTAGAGCACTCCAAAGCAGTTGGGAATGTAAGGAAGTGAAGAAGATAGTGATTTGTGTGGGTTTGGGGGTCTGGTTTCGGCTGCCTTATATAGGACAACAATACGTTCCACTGACTGGCAATACGTCCTACGCATTGCTCTGTGGTGGGGTCAATGCGTCCAGTCCTGAGACGCCTTGCTCTCTCATAGAACAATATGTCCCAGATCGAGACGTATTGGCTCCACAACTGGAATGTGTCTTGGCTAGAGACGTATTGCTCTGTCAGAGGACAATGCGTCACCCGAGTGGACTTATTGTCATCAGATAGAGCAATATGTCTCTAGCTGAGACGTATTGGTAAGTAAACATGTTGTTTTGAAAATTAAATTAAAAAACATGATATTTTGATAATTAAAATGGTTAAACATGTCATTTTATTTTTTTGACCTGAAAACTATCTCTAATTGTGGAAGTTTCCACGTCCCATTTGAATAAAACTATCTAGGTGATGAACGACTGGGTAAATGGTGGATAGAGAGAAAAGGAACACGAAGTACGTGAGAGAAATCATGCACCTATCTTGGTGATGATCGAGTGTGTGGAAGGTATATCAATGTTTTGCCACTGCTTGTTCTGGTCCAAAGCCCTCGTTTGGAATTCATGCACATAGTTCATGGACTCCGCATTCAAAGCCCTTAAAGATTGGTATATGTCATTACCACAACGGCGGTCGAAGCCCTTGAAAATTGATACCTGCCAGTAACACGACAACCTTCATGGAGGGCTCGCCGCCGCCACCACCATCATATTGGGTTGCCAACGTTTTCGGTTACATAAAATAGGGTAGAGAACCCGCTGGTGGATAGATAATGATGACTGAGTGTTGGATTACATATGGGACTGCTGATAAGTGAAAAAAATGGGTAAAGCGCGTGAGAATAGTGGACGGAAACGAGCCTTGATATTTAGATTGGTAGTATAGTAAATTATTATTATGCTACTCAATATGAAACAATAAACGAGCCTTGACGTCTAAATTGGTAGTATAGTAGATTATTATGCTACTCAATAAGAAACAATAAGCATGTAATAGATTTTTATATTTTTGTGGAGCCATGCCCACCCCCCCCCCCCCCCCTTCGGCTTTCAGTGTGTCCATGTTCCTTTTGGGCTGTACATCGACATATATTCCATATATAAGTTTACTCGACCTTGAGTTGTACTAGCATGTGTCGTATATCTGCCTAGATTAGTATTAGTCCGCCAGTGCCTAGAGTATTTCTGAAACTCAACTCGAGCTTTGCTTTGTGTAATCAAACGTTGCGTTATTTTTGCATAGATGTTATTGTTGGTTCTTTTTTTAAACAAAGCGTGCCAGTTTAGCATTTCCTATGGTATATTGATCATTTCGACGAAACCGTCTCGCAACTTTACTGATGATACTAGTCAACCTTTTAGCGGCATGGGCCTCTTTATGATTCCCCAGCAAGACTGTTGATTGCTACCCTGTGTGACGTTGTTGAACTCGATCACCTGTATCCCATTCAGCAGCTTTTACGAAGAAATAGCCTGTTGACTTGACACGAAGACTGAGATCCTTTTGCTCGGGGCGCCCTGGTTACGGCGAGTAGCTGATCTTTCAACACATGTAGCCCATTCAGCACGGCGTTTACTAAGAAATAGCCTGTTGACTGGACTCCAAGACTGATGTGTATTTGCTCGGGGCACCTTGGTATGCTCGTGTGCCGATAGCAGAATGTGCTGATAAACCGTCTCGTTGTTAATAAGGATGCTAAATCCATGCTCGTTGGGCCAGGATAAAACAGAGTACGTGCCCTACCTTTCGTGTACCCTGCCTTTCTCGGCTCTATTACGGGATCAAGCATATGCAGAGCCGCAATCTAATTTTCAAACCACTAGATTTGACAATAAAATCTGATTCTTGCAAGTTAACACGGCTGATAGACAATACTTACAAGAACGGTAAGACAAATAGCACATGAAATTATGAAAAGATAGACAGTGATTACAGGTACGGTAAGACAAATAGCACAAAAAAGAACGGTAAGACATATTGAACACAAAAATATTGTAGATTTTTGTGTCCTTTAGTATACCAGCACGTTAAATCTTGATCTCTTATTAAGATTCTAGGCAGTCTTCATCCGATGACAGGACAATCAGATACCCTCAGCAACCCAATTTATTGGCTGTTTGCCCATGAAAATATTCACTTGGCACTAGACTTTTCAGCTTTGGCAACTGTAAAAATGATCTATGCATAATTGCAAGATCCATATAGCTATGCATGATGCATAATTAGACATTCAATTATCCAAAGGAAATTCATTACGTAAAAAGTAGCATTCATTAAACAACTATTTGATGCTATGATTTGTGTATTCATTTTTATTGTTTACCTTCCTGTGTCATACGTACAATTAAGTGGCAATTTTGTTGTTAACGTAAAACCTTGATTATATATGCATCCCTGTATATTATGTTCAATGTTACACTTAGCTCTCATGAAAAGATTTTTTAAAAGAGAGTTTCCATCACGACAAGTAGCACGATTCGTTATTTTACGAAACACTGTGATATAACAATCAACGTTCATGTAAATCTTCTGACACTACTAAAAAAACAGTTCATAAATGATGTTTAAGCATGTCGCCTTTGTCTAAAAAGATTACGTGGTAGGCAGTCACTCATCAAATGACTGTCATCTTTTTAGTGTGATCTATGCACTATGTAGGTTTTGGCAAATCACGTCACCTATTCTTGATTCTAGACAGACAAGCAAGTGGCAATAGGTGACATGTTGAAGCATAATCTAATATGGAAGATTACGTTTACGGCCAACACCTTTGGCATAAAAGACGATGACACATCACATCATTTAATTTATGTACAGATAACACCACGAGCCACATTACCGAATGAGAGATTATGCTTATCACTGCCACTTATTCTACAGAATATGATCAAGGATACCCTCACGTATTTGATATATGGTGATATCAAATTACGTTAGATATGTCTAAAATTGAGTTATTAACATTCAATATGAATTAGCATACATTGTCATTTTTATCTCGAATAAACAATTCAAACTATCCATGGAACAAACATTTTGTCAATGTAGAATTTTATTGATTTGAAAACAACACATTTACAATGGGGAGGACATAAAACCTTTCCCCAAACAAGTTACAAAGACCAATCAAAGCACTTTCTGCATTTCTCACGACAATTCTAGAACACAACAGTAAACCCCATGCATTACGTAATGGATGAGTTTGATGAATCATAAATCTTCTCCCTTGTTGATTGTTACTATGTCGGGTTAAAGGACGAACATGCAATCTTCATATTCCAGCAGCTATTACAGTTTTGTGTTTCATAAGGACGTCATTGTCATAGCTTTCACCTGCAACACTGATTTCAAAGGAAGTTTCATTAGCAGTTTTCCTTCTACAATATACATATATAGGATGAGAATTTTGAGATAGTTGCATACAAAATACAGTAGAACATCTTTTGGTTGGTAAATAATTATAAGAGAACAGTTCTCATGTGCTTCATATTGTGATTTTTTCTCTTGAAAAAATTAAATTGAACAAAAAGTTGTAAGATAAGAGTTCTTAAATATATTGCAGATAAATCTTTACAAAAAGGCTCATTACTGCAGCATAGTGTAATTACATCAACTTGTAAGGAACCATGATAATATTGTTATTTCACAAAAGAAAAAATAGAGAACTAACCTTGATTAAAAAAGATGTCATGTAGTCTAAATTTGTAAGATTGAAAATAAACCTGCTAAGTCACAAGTAAAGCCTCATCCCAAATCAATTCATTTTTAGGTTAAACCATCAGGTGCTTGTTCTGATGATCACAAATCATGTTGGTCAATAGATAAACAATACATACTAGATCATCAATTGAAAGAACGCATTACCTAACTTTTCTCTAAAAAAATCATACTAACTGCCAGAAAACCTTAAAAGTCTAGACCATATTTTCTGTGTCCTTTCATAGCAAGACAGAAGACCCACCATCTGATCACTTGCTTATAAAGAGACTAAATAAAATAGTCATCAAGACATAATACCACCGAATAGAGACTAAGTAGAAGCACATCAATTTCAACCATAAGATGTTTCCTTCTATTTTTCTTTCCAAAGGAAAGCAAGTTTGTCATTAACTAGTAAAAATGTTACATGTCATTGCCATAAATTCAACAAAACCTATGAACAAGAATTAAGTATCAAATTGAAGTAGAGGTACAGAGCAAACAATATAAAGAGGCATTCATGAGGTATGACATTTTAACGTGATAATCAATATCATGTGTAATGGTTATTGATTCAAAGGGGATTTTCCATAATGCTTACCACTAACAGTCATATACCACAAATTATTGGACATGAATGTTTCTAACAAAACATTATTTAGCACCAATGACCACAAGTTTTACTAGGGTAATTCCTCTTAAAAAGTTCAAAACAACCTACTCGCTCTAGATTAGGATTCAATTCTTAAAAAGCAAGTTTAATGATATAACTCATAGCCTAGACAAATATCGTAAGACATGTGTTGGTAAAAAATGACTAGAAAGAGAGACTCAGAGCTCACTAGTAAGTCTCTGTAATATAACTCCCTAAATTTATGATGAGCCCCTATAGTTATAACCACATATATAAAATTAACCCTAAGCATATTCTCTGCCCTACATTGATTTTGGCCATCATTAAAAGATGACCCTCCATCGATTAGGGTGTGTTTCTACAATGAGTCGTGAATGCGGTATAGGTGAGCTAGGAAATGGAATAGCCAAGAAGATGTTCTTACAAGATTATGACTCGACATGATCATGCTTGTCATGCTCAATCTTGCTAATACGGGGAAAAGCTTCCAACTCTACATTGGCGATTTTTGCATCAAGAACGACATTCATTTCTTGATTAGAATTCTACATAACTCTCAAGTTTAGTTGTTTTGACGTCAATGTAGTCAATAAAAAATTAGATGTGACATGGTTTGACTTCAACCAATTAACATGTGTGAAGTGGTGGCTGCATGGAAATGAACTTGGATTTAGGGATGGCAAAATCATCCGCTATAACTGAGCCGAAATGTTAGCCCGTGCCTCTGAACCATTCTAGGAGAATAACCACTCGTATTTGACGTAAAAGGAGTGAATGTCCATTTTCTTTGGATTTTAGGTGTGGATGATGAACATAAGCCACCACCCACACCTCACTATTTCATCATATCCATATGTCTAGGAACTTGAAATTATTGAGAAGTGGAATGCCATGCTATGCAGTAGTGGGGGGGCATCCCGTTCGAGGCCACGAGCCTACCTTTAGGTTTTGGATGCATGTATAATGGCCCTGGCTATTCTCGACAGTCTGGAATCCATGGTTGAGCGTCGGGTAAATGTTAATTCCCATTGGCGGCAGCCTAGACATCGATGAACAATGTGGTTCTGACGCACATGCCAATCAATGTTGTTCAGTGGAGGTCTGACATCGTCTTGGTCGACATCTTCTCAACTCTCTACGACGGCGGCAAAGACCTATTGCAATGTGTCTCCGAAGGAGGTGAAAGTTCCTCAGTGGAGGTTGAACGTTGTCATAGTTAGCACCTTACATGATTACCACAAGCAGCGGACTTGACCCGCCATGGCAGAGTTGATCTGACACACATGTGGGTGAATGCTTTTTTGGTGGAGGCATGATTTTGTCTTGGTAAACATATATTTGATTCTCCTTGGTAGAGGTCTGGACACCATGGCAGCGTCAAAGTGGCTCCGACACAAGTGAATGCTCTTTGGTGGAGGTCTAATGTTGTCTTGGTCATAATCTTATTTATTCCTGAGATGGGTTTGGTCCTCAGGGAAGGATATATGAGTAGTATGAGTGTACATAGAGGCAGTTTTGTAGCCTCTCAGGAATAAAAAATCATTTGTCTTTCGTGAACTGTAGATGGCCAACAAGCAGAGGGACAATTGGAACTACCAAAATGAAGATCAACTGGAAAATGCAAATAGTAGGTAATACGTGTCCAGAATTGGTAATGGATGTCATTCATACTACCACAGACAACCATGTGGAGATATCCATTCACCCGTCAATAAACGATGCATATATCATCAAGCTAGTAAACTAAAAAGTGGATGAAATGGATGGTGGATAGTGGATGATGGGCATCCTGGTTTTGCCATCCCTACTTGGATTGTGGAACATGACAAATTACAAGTGTGAAGAGGAATGCTCGCAACACACATGTCATCCTCTATATGGCTAAGAGGTTGTGATGTTGGTAGTCTATCTCCTACTATGTAGAAAACTAGATGTCGTCCACATCTAGAATTGCAATTTAGTGGTTGGTTGCACTAATATTGATGTTATAATCTCATCATGTATCATTATGTGTGTGATGATGTAGCTTGTTGTAGGAACACTTACAAAGATGTGTAGTCTCAGTCCAAAAATGTAGCTAGGTGTTATTTTAGGCATGGACAAATCTCACCGAAGGAGAAGAGGATGTACTTATGGGTTTTGTTGGATCAACAATAGGATGAAAAATACAATTGAAGGCCTACTAATAGAGTACCACATAATGTCCAGTGACCGTTGATGGGTAGAGTTTATTGTGTTATTATGTCGAAGCTGAGAAGAAAGTGAGGTGGGAAAAATGAGAAGGGATGAAACTTAGTGCCAAAAAGTGAAATTATGTTGTTGTACAAAAATGGAGTCAACGGTAACTAGGGAAAACACTGGCATGGCCACTCCAGAAGAGATGAAGGGGTGAGTATTGCATGGGAGACATGAGAAGGGTGAATTGCGGAGGGTAAAAATGACAGATGAATATGGATCATTTTCTTTTAACTTATTTGTAGATAATTTGGGTGTTTGATAAATCTAACAATCTTGCAAAAGGTATTAGAGTGAGTGAGTTAATAGATTTTATTAGTAGAGGCATGTGTTGATAAGGTTCCTTGAAACATCATGCAATGAGCATACCAGAACCAAACATGTGAATTAGCAATCAGAGGATTTCAACTACAGTTGGAATCCACCAATTAACAATCAAATAAACATCCATTAGATACTTTAAGAAGAAGAAGCACATACACATATCTACATGATAACGGAATACATACTAATCTATATAAGATGATCCAGGATGCAACTAACAAGTAGCATATAATAAGTAACAAACCAAAAGAGAATGTATCTGTTGATAGGTTGTTTACATTTCATATGATTGGTACACTCTCCCTGCCAAATTCCATCATATCCTGACACCAGAAATAGACTAATAATGAATATACCAACACAAACAAGAAAAATATTTTTTATATGTCACTAGTTGTACATTACAAAAGGAAAATGATAGTTTTAAAAAAAAGCAAAAAAGGCATAACCTTTGTGAAGAGTTCGGGTTTGTATAGTAGCCTCTCAATGGCAATGCACGACCTTCATATCCTGTCACTTTAGAAATGGAAAACAATCACTGAACTTTACTAGTGGCTAGGCATAAGTGGATGATCTAAGGTCTAGAAAGCCATATTGCACCATCCTTACTTCGTGGAAAGAAACATTATGGAATGAATGACTACTGATAGAAAATCCGACTTCACTCAAATAATAAACATGATTGTCACACCATGAGTTAGGCATTATATTTAACAAAAGGGTTGTGACTCGTGGAAGAAGAAAATAATAGAACATACCTAGAAGCCATGAATTACAAGTAAATTTCTCAAGAACATCAGAATGACTACTCTACATAGTATCTCTCTCTAGATGCATAGACATACAGGATATGTTATTCTCCTGCTATTCGTAATGGCTTCATAGTTGGTCCTCACACGGTTTCTATTGTCCGTGGCTAGGTGAAATGAGAAGGCATCAAGAAGTCAAGGTAATACGAGAAGGCATCAAAAAGAGGCCAAAAATATCTAGATTTAGAGTTGTGAGAAAGAAGGATGAATTTGGGGGTGAGTAATTGCTACAAAGTACCTGAAGGGAAGGCTTTGACAGATAGCGATAAGAAATAGAGTGCTTGGACTTACTATCTACTTCATTCCCGTGTCTGGGGGAGCTCGTCGTTTATAATGTACCTGATTCAGGAGGTGTCTTGCTCTGTTCGCTATTGCTGATCTAGATCGCCACCCATGATAGCAGTAGGTTCAACTTTGCCCTCTGATTCAAGCACAAGGTGACTAACAACGCTGATTTCAATACATCATCTCAGAGGCGGATTTTATTGCTTGTGCTTGAGGAACCCGCAGCCCCCTCAGTGACCCTCGGAGGAAGTGGAGCCGGAAAGGAAGGGTGAAGAGGACACGACGTTGGAGGTGGGAGGACACAGAGCCAGGAAGGAGGGATGGCTCGTAGGATGTAAAGCCCGAAGCGGAGAGGGGAGGCAGAGGATGCAAATTCGGTAGAGGGGCGGAGGATGAGAAATCAGAAGAGGGGTCGTGGAGGAAGAGTCGGGCGCGAGGGTTACAGCCTGATTCGTGTGAGTGGGGAGGGGAGTGGGAGCTCCAGAGCGGTGTTTTAGCCCCTATTTGGAAACGGAGAAGTATGGGATTTAGGCTTGTCTTATTAGGCCACGTCTGCGACACATGAGCATATCCACAGTCCCGATTCAGTCCGGTTCTGTGCTTGTGTGTTTGGTTGGAAACCATAAAATAGTTCCGTTTCGAGATTCTGTAATCCCAAAAGTTGGACTATCTCAATCCTGCCAGCAGCAGGATTAGGAACCCCAGTTCAGGTTTTACTCTGTCATTTGTGTATTTTGTTTTATATAGCAGACTAAAAACACAAGTTACGATGCTAACCGGATTGGTTTGCCAAACAGGGTCAAGTGGGGAACCCCAATCCCAATGATCCAGATGACTGGACTAATCCCAGTCCAGTTTTCATAATCCCAATGCCTGCATTTGGTTCCGGATATCAGTTGGATTTCAACTTGTCTTATTATGCCACGTCTGTGCCACATCTGCACGATTCAGTCTGATTTGCCAGATGTGCGTTTGGTTCAAAATCCTAAAATGGCCCCGTTTCGAGTTCCGTTATCCTGATATCTGGGTTGGCTCAGTCATGCTAGCAGAGAGATTTCATAACCCAGTCCTGATTTGGCTCTGTCTTTTTATGTATTTTGTTTTATGAGCCAGATTGAAAAGCACAAGTTACGATACCAGTCCAATTTAATGATGGGATTAGTTTGCCAAACAGAAATAGGATTTACTACAGTCCGGATAATCTCGATGACTGGACATATCTGGTCTACCTCAGCCTGGGTTTCGTAATCCATATCTTGAACCAAACGGAGGCAATAATCCCAGTCCATTGCCAAACAAGCCCTTAAGGAATTATATGGAAAATAACGTACTTCGACCCACATTTTCTTTATCTTTGTCAAGTGTTGTCGAGATCTAGAAATGAGAGAAGAAAGGTTTTTCCCGAGTACAGAAATTTGAGATTTTTTATTCAAGTCCCTAATGACCCCAAGGAACATATAAAAGTACCAGTTTCATTAACCTTGATATATAGTTGGAGTTTAATTTATATGAATATATAGTTATCAACCATACCAGCAATATTTTGACCCTCATCACTAGATGACAATTACATATTGTGGGCTCTAATCTCCAAACCATGACATAAACACGATTAAAACTTAGCGGAAGTGAATCGGTAATCAGCGGAAGACAAAAATCACGGGAAATTAAAACTTTTCGTGACAAGAACTTGAATCCATAGAAGCCTCTTTCATAAAGTGAGGTAAACTGTTTACATTTCAGGATAATTACTTCTTGAGTAATTATATACATCAAGATACAAAATCTCAAGATCACATAACACAAGACTCCAAGACCTGAGAGTACAGAGGACACATAGGACTGACTCTAACTACACCACATGGCAGGACAAATCTCCACCTGAGATTACTGCTGCCCCTGGTGCTGCTGCTGCTGAGACTGATCACCTGTAGGCTGGTTCCTTCGTCTCCGATGTCCACCTAAAAAGTTGAAGCCTACGGGGTGAGACAATTATACATAATTGTCCCAGCGAGAGTTATAACTCTTCGCCAGAAGCTTTATTATAATATCAAAGAATATCTTAAACAATAAAGCCTTCAAAGCATTCTATAACAGTTGCAGGTATAACAAGATCTCTACAATTTAGGAGATATGGAGAATATCAACATTATTGCAATGTAACATCAATCAACTAACTTGGAGTCATCTCTAACAAGTTATACTACATGGTTGATTATGTTTTACAAACAACATTATGCCCTGTGGAGATGAGGCTTACCACTCATACTCCAACTGATCGCTGAGAAGCCGCATCAGTATCATACATAGGTCATTAAGAGAGCCAGATTCTCATGACCTTCACCTTCCTCAGTCAGTAAGAGGATCACTTGTAGGACATCTCGTGTCTCTACTACTATAGCTCACCAGGGTAAACTGGTCCTTCGCTATTCTAGAGTCACAGTGGCGTTCTGTACTCTCTTCGTCATCAGGAGGTTTCATATTTACCTACCACTAATACGGATATCTGTGCTTTCTTCGTCATCAGGAGGTTTCATGTTTACCTACCACTGATACGGTATGAAACTGTAGTGAAGGATGGATGGATTCCACATCTACATCACTTTCCTACACTAGGATGTAAGGTTCTACACATCCATGTACCCCACATACTCAAAAGTATGTGCTCCAGGAGTTCCCTGAGGAAAACCTGTTTCACTATCACTTAATTTCTGACAATGATGGATCTATGATCAGGGCTCTACATTATACTTGATTAGTTAGGTACATTCAGTATTCTTTAACATCATACATTGTTCTGCAAACAATAACAATAGCATAGCAGCTATAAAAGAAGAATACTAAATGTAACAGGCCTAACTCATATCAGTCATCATTTCTCATTATCCTCATCACAAGTCATCTCTAAGGCATGACCTTGATGGTATTCATGGCTCTCATAGCCCAGTATCAGCATAGGATGCCACTGGCAAGGCATCAGATTACTTTACTTATTCATAAGGCTAACAACATGCCTTTAATGAATATAACATCAACATCCATACCTGGATATGATTACCTTCATATCAGAACCTGCATGGTTAATACATCTGATAAAGGTAATGCAACAATAAGGAATATACTTCCTACTCTTGTCATAAGAGTTAAATCTCTAATTCAAATCAAATAGAGTTTAATACTCAAAAGCATGCCATTACCCTTGAATTAGGGTTTACTATTCCCATCGAGGTGAATTAAACTCATAACATCATCATGTATGAGTAACATCTTCATTGATGCTCTTGGATTGGTTAAAGGTTCATCATTTATCATAATTAGGGTTTCTATGATCTCACACAGGTGGGTCATACCCTAATTATGCTCATTCATGTGCATTGGGGATGCTTCAATTGAGTTTCCATTTAAAAAGGGTACTTTCTCTCTCGAGAAGTACTTTCTCTCTCTAGAAGTACTTTCTCTCTCATCATAAGGTTAGGTGATGTCAACATCACTCTAGATCAGGTTGGATTGAGTCATCATAGGCTAATATAGCCAAAAACATCACCATTATGTGATTAGAGTTACTTTCTCTCTCTAGGGTACTTTCTCTCTCTAGAAGTACTTTCTCTTTCATCATACTAATGGTTGATGATAACATTAGACTATATCAGGTTAGATAGAGTCATTATGACTAAAAACATCATTCTCATGTAATTAGGGTTTGAATTGAGCAAGGTATAACTCAATTGACCTTTTAGGGGTATATTGGTAATTCACCCCATTGATCATCATTATGGTCAAAACCTTAGTCAAATAACCCCTTAATATCCTAGGTTGTCATTAGGGTTTTATTAGGGCAACATTGAACCATTTATATCATCATTTGATTTAATGAAGTCAACCTTGAATCACATTGATTGATTTCAATCATTAATCATCAATTGAATTGAGATCGGTTGAAAGTGTTGACCGTTTGCCCACTTTGACTTTCCAAGACCGTGAGCCTCTTTCTAACTCGAAGACCGCGAGCCCCCTTAGGCTTCAAGACCGCGAAGCCTCCCATTGGTTCAAGTTAATGTTGAGACCGCGAAGACCAATTTGAGTTGAGACCGCGAGGGTCATGAAGACTGTTTGCCCTTCTTTGACCTCAGGACCGCGAGGCCCTTCGCGGTCTTGAGACCGCGAGCCTCCTCTCGGTCTTGAGACCGCGAGCCCCCTCATGGTCTTGAGACCGCGAGCCCTCTCACGGTCTTGAGACCGCGAGGCTCTCATGGTCTCAGCCGCTTGGTCCTTCAACAAGGCTCAAAGGTACAACCACTAATGTCAAACGATGTTGAAGCCTTCAAAAGGTCCAATCTATGTTGACCACTTATGGATTGGGTTAATCAAGATTATGCTTGACCAATTGGTCAACCAATT
Organism: Alisma plantago-aquatica; assembly: GCA_963693085.1. Classification (NCBI taxonomy): domain Eukaryota; kingdom Viridiplantae; phylum Streptophyta; class Magnoliopsida; order Alismatales; family Alismataceae; genus Alisma; species Alisma plantago-aquatica. The sequence goes on along the minus strand of OY856410.1, from coordinate 1,327,958,092 downwards.
GACCCTCAATTGTTGACCAAGTAGGATTGAAATCGATTCAATTAGGGTCTATCAATGTTCACCCATCAACACTCAACAATGTGCATCAACACAAGGTTGAACTCTTCAATTGAGCTCCAATTGGGCCCAAACTTGGCCCAAACGGTCTTGAGGTCATGTGGGTGGACCCCACATGGTCTTGAGACCGTTTGCCCAAGATTTCATCAAAAGCTAAGGTGATTTGATAGAGGTTGAACCATGATTGGGTCACCAATTCAGTATTTTGATCAATTGATAACTTATTTGCAATTGGGTCCTCAATTGGTCAAATTACTCAACCCTAGACCTTCAAACGGTCTTGGGTGATTGTCCTCTCGGTCTTGAGACCGTTTGGATGAGTTCCAAACGGTCTTGAGACCGTTTGCCCATCCCATTTTTGGATTCTAGTGCAAATTCATCAAGGTCTGACCCATTGAGTTGATGATCATGTCAATATTTAATTGCAATATAATTTGATGTAATTGTACCTTCAATTGATCAACAAATCTTGACCCCAGACCTCCAAACGGTCTTGGTTGATTGCCCTCGCGGTCTTGAGACCGTTTGGTGACCCCCAAACGGTCTTGAGACCGTTTAGGTCAATCAACCCTAAAAACCCTAATTAGGTCACCATAATTTCAGTACTGATTTTATCTAGGGTTAGCCCTAGTATTCACCCTTCAACTCTTAGCCCGTTTGGAATTAGACCATCAAACTTGGTGAGTTGTTAATTAACATAATTTTGAACAGTAATCTCATACGGTCAACGCTTAGTCAACGAACTTACACGGTCTTGAGACCGTTTGCCCAAAAAGGCAATTTCAGACCGTTTGAAAATCAGCAATTAATTCATTTAAAGTTGTGACTTAAAAAGGTCATATCTCCCGATTCCTTTGGAGTTAGTCTCCCAAATTTTGAGGGTAATTATCCTATATAATTAGGAACAGATTTCTTATACGGTCTACGCTCGGTCAACGGGGCCAAATGGTCTTGAGACCGTTTGCCCTGTCGCGGTCTCGAGACCGTTTGCTCACCTCGCGGTCTTGAGTCCGAGAGAGCAAACTGTTAGGACCGTTTAAGGAAAAGAAAAGCGGTGGGATTTTCTTGGAAATCACGCCTTCATCTTCTAGCTCAAGAAAAATACAGATATCCCACGGGTTTGCTTGAAAAATAGCAGGGGAAAGTAGGGAAATACTAAGAGCTATCATTAAAACACATATATAGATGCACATAGTAAAGCATGGGTTTAGAGTTATAAAACCCGCCTAAAGCTTGCTTCTTGAGCTCCAAGCTTTCAAGCTCCAAGCTCTAATGGCGTCCTTGAGTTCCCTCAGGTTGGCCAAGGTGAAAACTCCAAGGAAGGATGAAAAGAGGCGGCTAGAAAGGTAGGGTTTCAAGAGTTAGCCATGAAGATGACCTTGAATTCGAGTTTTAACCATGGAATTAGGCAAGAAGAGGGGTTTAAACCTACCTTGCACCCCTTGGTCGTCCTCCTTAGCTCCAAGGCAGTCCTTGGTCGTCTTTGGTGAAATGAAACAGTAAAGGAACGAAGGGTGAGTTCCCTTGCAACTAAGGGAAGGAGAGCTTATATACATGGGGTAGGATTTTCAACATTAGTTCATAAGTTTCCCTTAATTCCAACTAAGTCCTTCCTTTATTACTTGCTCGTCCCTTCCTCTTTATTCTAAGGACAAACCTTATCTTAAGTTATAGAAAAGAAGGCAAGGAAGAACAATCTAATAATAAAGTTCATACTTAAAGGGATATTGCACATATACCCTGATTATTCAATCACAAAGCCTATTTCTTAACTTGATAACTCAATTGAGGTGAATTCCTCATCATTCCTTCTCTAAATGATGGCAAGAGTCTAAAAAGATACTTTAGATGACATTCTTTACAAATTGCATCCCTTTATTTGGGTAAATTACATTTTACCCCAAATTAGGGTTTCAAGCCCTGGGATTGCTTCCACAGCTGCACCTTGGTGCTCTAGCTTGGGAAATCCCTCAAACTTTGCCAAAGAGATTCTCATGATGTCTCATCATTAGAGGAACATCTCATCATGTGAAAATTGCAAGCTAACCCTTTCAACTGGGTAATTTTCACATAGGTCCCTGTATATCAAAACAATGCTACAACTTTAAATAAAAAGGAGAAAATACTGAAGTATACGTTTCTGAGAAACTTAATTACATGCTCAGAGTTAATCACAAAGATTTAATTACATATTTAGGCAAAACACCTAGGGTTAACTCATAACCCAGGTCAGGGATGTTACAAATTATCCACCCCTTACAAGGATTTCGTCCCCGAAATCGATAAAACATACTAAGAGAAAAGGGCAGGATACTTCCTTCTCATCTCATCCTCTAACTCCCAAGTGGCTTCTTCAATACCACGATGGTTCCAGAGGACTTTCACAAGACTTATATCTTTCTTCTATAGCTTTTTAATTCGTTTATCAAGGATTGACACTGGTCCCTCCTCATAGGATATGTCATCATTCAATTCTACCTCCATAGGTTGTAGAACTGACTCGGTGTCTGGGTGACATTTCTTCAACATAGAAATGTGAAACACAGAATGTAACCTCTGTAATTCTGGGGGAAGCTCTAGTTTATATGCTACCTTTCCAATCCGTTCAATGATTGGATAAGGCCCCATATATCTAGGAGCTAACTTCCCCTTCCTTCCAAAATGAAGGACCCCTTTCCAAGGTGAGACCTTAAGATACACTCTGTCTCCAACCTGGAACTCTAAGGGTCTACGACGTTTGTCAGCATAAGATTTCTGCCTATCCTGAGCAGTCTTAATCTTATGTTGTATAACTTTAATCTTTTCTGTGGTTTGCTGCACCAGGTCAGGACCTAACAACTGGTGCTCACCAGTCTCAAACCAACACAAGGGTGATCTACAACGTCTACCATATAAGGCTTCATAAGGTGCCATATCAATACTATGCTGATAGATATTGTTATAGGCAAACTCTATCAAGCTTAGGTGTAGATCCCAACTTCCGGTGAACTGGAGAACACATGCTCGCAATAGGTCTTCTAAGGTTTGTATGGTCCTTTCCGACTGTCCATCAGTCTGTGGATGAAAGGCCGTACTAAACCTCAGCTTAGTGCCTAAGGCTTTGTGCAACTGTTCCCAAAAACGACTGGTAAACTGAGGACCTCTGTCAGAAACTATTGTGACAGGAACTCCGTGCAAACGCACTATCTCTTTAACATACAACTCTGATAACCTTTCAGCAGAATAGGTTGTTTTGACAGGTAAGAAATGTGCTGTCTTAGTCAACCTATCAACAATTACCCAAATGGAATCATGTCCTTTGCTTGTCCTGGGTAGGCCAACAACAAAGTCCATGGTCACCTGATCCCACTTCCACTGTGATATGGGTAAAGGTTGCATTGTCCCTGCAGGCTTCTGGTGTTCAGCTTTAACTTGCTGGCACACAGGACACCTCAGAACAAACTCTGCAACGTCCTTCTTCATCCCAGGCCACCAATACAGATCTTTCAAATTCCGATACATCTTGGTGCTCCCTGGATGCATAGCATACATGGAAGAATGGGCTTCTTCCAGGACTAACTTCCTCAAGTTGTCCACATCCGGAACTATCATTCTTCCATTATAACAAGCTACTTGATCTTTTGAGTCATGAAAACCATCTTGCTTCTCATTTCCATACTCAGATCTTATATGTTGAACTGCAGCATCACCTAGCTGTGCTTCTTTAATCTGCTCTCTTAGAGTAGGTTTAATCTGCATCTCAGCTAACAAACCGGTTAACAATGACACCTTCAATTGTACATTGTCTTGCCTTAAAGAGATAAGCATATCTCTTCTAGAGCATACTAAAGAGTTTAGTTGTGCTCTATTCATGGTTGATGTTGCTGATTTCCTACTCAAGGCATCTGCAACAACATTGGCCTTGCCTGGGTGGTAATCAATTGTACAGTCGTAGTCCTTGATTAACTCCATCTAGCGACGTTGCCTCATGTTGAGCTCATGCTGAGAGAAGATATACTTAAGGTTTTTATGGTCTGTGAAAATCTGGAATGTTTCTCCGTAGAGATAATGTCTCCAGATCTTCAAAGCATGAACCACAGCTGCTAACTCCAGGTCGTGTGTTGGATAATTCTCCTCGTGTTTCTTAAGCTGTCGGGAAGCAAAAGAAATCACTTGTTTATCCTGCATCAACACACATCCTAGTCCATTTTTGGAAGCATCACAAAAAACTATATACCCTCTTCCTTGTTCAGGTAGCACTAGCACATGTGCACTTGTCAACCTCTCCTTCAGCAGCTGGAAAGATTGTTGACACTTATCACTCCAAGAAAAAGAAACATCTTTCCGGGTTAACTTGGTCAAAGGTAAAGCTATAGAACTAAAGTTCTTAATGAACCTTCGATAATAGCCAGCTAACCCCAAGAAACTTCGAATCTCCGTCGGTGTCTTCGGTTGTTCCCATTGTAGAACAGATTCTACCTTTGTAGGGTCAACACGAATTCCCAAGGCGGATATTACATGTCCAAGAAAAGATACCTCCGGCAGCCAGAACTCACACTTGCTAAACTTAGCGTACAGCTTATGTTCTCTTAGCAAGGTCAAAGCTTGGCGAAGATGCTGCTCATGCTGCTGAGCATCTTTACTATAAATCAGTATGTCATCTATGAAGACGACAACACACTGATCAAGGAAAGGTCGAAAAACTCTATTCATGAGTTCCATAAATGCAGCTGGTGCATTGGTTAGTCCTAACGACATAACCGTGAACTCATAGTGACCATATCTTGTCCTAAAGGCAGACTTGGATATGTCACTATCCTTAATACGGAGTTGATGATATCCAGACCTCAAGTCTATCTTTGAAAAGACTATTGCACCACGCAACTGGTCAAAGAGATCATCAATCCTCGGCAGAGGATACTTATTCTTTATTGTCACTTTATTGAGTTGTCTGTAGTCGATGCATAACCGCATTGACCCATATTCTTTCTTTTTAACAAACAAGACTGGAGCACCCCAAGGTGAAGTACTCGGTCAGATAAAACCTCTCTCAAGTAACTCTTGAAGCTGTTTCTTGAGTTCTACCATCTCGGCAGGCGCCATCCTATACGGAGTTTGAGCTATGGGTTTCGTATCTGGGATCAGATTGATTTCAAAATCAATCTCCCGAGGTGGTGGTATACCAGGAAGTTCTTCAGGAAACACATCTTCGAATTCCCTGACTATAGGAACTTCAGCAGGATTAGAACTTTCCTTGGTAACATCTACCACATGGGCCAAGAATGCATAACATCCTTGCCTCAACAGCTTATCAGCAACCATAGCTGATACAAGACAGGTAGGCAGAATCTTTCTTTCACCTTGAAAGATCCATGTGTTGCTTTCATCAGCAAACACAACCAACTTGGACTCACAATCCAAGATAACTCTATACCTTTCTAAGGTATCCATCCCTAGGATTATATCAAATCCCTGCATATCAAGTGGTATAAGATCCACTTGAATGCGATGGTCAGAAAAGAAGAGGATGCAGGGAGAACATACCTCCTGCAAAACGACAGACCCACTCAACGGAGTCTCTAACAACAAACTATCTGCTCTATGACTAACAGTCACATTGCAGTTACGAATCACTTCACGAGTGATGAAAGAGTGCGTAGCACCCGGATCAATCAGAACAGATACATCACAGGATATAGTCATATCAGAATATAAAAGTTTCATCTGACCTGCCACTACCCGTGGATTGACCACTGCCTCAGGTGGGTTCATAGCATAGAACCTCGCAGTCGCCTGGTGTTGAGGTGGTGCTGATGATCCAGCTTGAGACGCTTGTCCACGTCCTCGAGCTGCTCCTTGATGTTGTCTATTCTGAGATCCCTGTTGATTCTGTCTCGGGGTTTGTTGTGTCACACTGACAGCCCTAGAACGGCAATCCTTCATCAAGTGTCCCACCTTACCACAGTTGTAGCAACTCTTTTCCTGTTGCTGTGGTCTGGATGGTCCAGTAACTGATACTGATGCAGAACTGTGCGTCCCTTGAAGCGGTTGACTCCGTCCTCTACCTCTGCTTGGTGTCCATTGAGTTTGAAAACTCGATCTGGGTGGTGGAGGGTTAGGTGCAGAGAATCTAGGTCTCTTGGAATCCCTAGATGAAGAACCCTGGAACTGTGGATATCTTTTATGGGTTTGTCTTTTCTTAACCACAGATCTCTCTATCCTTCGGACTGACTCAACGAAGGTAGAGAATCTCTCTCTGTTTTCTAAGGCAGACACAGGGGTTGACATATCAGAATTCAAACCCTTCTCAAATCTTCTGATTCTTTCCTCATCCGTAGCAGCCATGTGCGGACAGAACCGCAACAACTCCATGAACTTAGCTTCATACTCACTAATGTTCATCATACCCTGCCTTAGTTTCTCAAACTGAGAGATCTTCTCATCTAGGAAGGTCTTTGGAAAATATCTATTGATAAATTCCCGACGAAACTCTTCCCATGAGAACTCTACTCCAGGTCTCTTCTGCTCTTCCATGTTCCACCAGTGACCAGCACTGCCTTTGAGAAGATAGACAACATGTCTAACCTTCTCAGCTTCCGGAATCATAAGAATCCTGAAAGCCTTCTCCAACTCTGTCAACCATAAGTCAGCATCTGCAGGGTCGGCAGTTCCGAAGTACTCGGTAGCTCCGACACGACGAAGTCGTTCGAATGTCTTACCAATACCTTGTGCTTCAGGCTGGACAGGTGCCCTAGGTGTAGGAATGGGCATCCTATCGGTTATATGTGTCATGGCAGTCATGAACTGCCCGAACATCGTCTGTACAGCTGGATCACTCATGTCAGCTGGGTCGAACAGCGGTGACTCTCTTGGCGACTCAGGTGCAGGTTGTTCTATTCTCGGAACTCTTGCACCACCTCGAGGAGCACTAGCACTACTCTCTGCCACGTGCTCATCACGATGTTCTGACATTCTTATGTATCTTCTTCTCCTGAGGAGAAGAAGATTCTATTAGATGAGGAAGGAGTACTAAAGGTAGACTCGACATCCTAAGTCCTATGCCTCTGTAGACTCAACTGAACCTGGAGCTCTGATACCACTAGTTGTGGGCTCTGATCTCCAAACCATGACATAAACACGATTAAAACTTAGCAGAAGCGAATCGGTAATCAGCGGAAGACAAAAATCACGGGAAATTAAAACTTTTCGTGACAAGAACTTGAATCCATAGAAGCCTCTTTCATAAAGTGAGGTAAACTGTTTACATTTCAGGATAATTACTTCTTGAGTAATTATATACATCAAGATACAAAATCTCAAGATCACATAACACAAGACTCCAAGACCTGAGAGTACAGAGGACACATAGGACTGACTCTAACTACACCACATGGTAGGACAAATCTCCACCTGAGATTACTGCTGCCCCTGGTGCTGCTGCTGCTGAGACTGATCACCTGTAGGCTGGTTCCTTCGTCTCCGATGTCCACCTAAAAAGTTGAAGCCTACGGGGTGAGACAATTATACATAATTGTCCCAGCGAGAGTTATAACTCTTCGCCAGAAGCTTTATTATAATATCAAAGAATATCTTAAACAGTAAAGCCTTCAAAGCATTCTATAACAGTTGCAGGTATAACAAGATCTCTACAATTTAGGAGATATGGAGAATATCAACATTATTGCAATGTAACATCAATCAACTAACTTGGAGTCATCTCTAACAAGTTATACTACATGGTTGATTATGTTTTACAAACAACATTATGCCCTGTGGAGATGAGGCTTACCACTCATACTCCAACTGATCGCTGAGAAGCCGCATCAGTATCATACATAGGTCATTAAGAGAGCCAGATTCTCATGACCTTCACCTTCCTCAGTCAGTAAGAGGATCACTTGTAGGACATCTCGTGTCTCTACTACTATAGCTCACCAGGGTAAACTGGTCCTTCGCTATTCTAGAGTCACAGTGGCGTTCTGTACTCTCTTCGTCATCAGGAGGTTTCATATTTACCTACCACTGATACGGATATCTGTGCTTTCTTCGTCATCAGGAGGTTTCATGTTTACCTACCACTGATACGGTATGAAACTGTAGTGAAGGATGGATGGATTCCACATCTACATCACTTTCCTACACTAGGATGTAAGGTTCTACACATCCATGTACCCCACATACTCAAAAGTATGTGCTCCAGGAGTTCCCTGAGGAAAACCTGTTTCACTATCACTTAATTTCTGACAATGATGGATCTATGATCAGGGCTCTACATTATACTTGATTAGTTAGGTACATTCAGTATTCTTTAACATCATACATTGTTCTGCAAACAATAACAATAGCATAGCAGCTATAAAAGAAGAATACTAAATGTAACAGGCCTAACTCATATCAGTCATCATTTCTCATTATCCTCATCACAAGTCATCTCTAAGGCATGACCTTGATGGTATTCATGGCTCTCATAGCCCAGTATCAGCATAGGATGCCACTGGCAAGGCATCAGATTACTTTACTTATTCATAAGGCTAACAACATGCCTTTAATGAATATAACATCAACATCCATACCTGGATATGATTACCTTCATATCAGAACCTGCATGGTTAATACATCTGATAAAGGTAATGCAACAATAAGGAATATACTTCCTACTCTTGTCATAAGAGTTAAATCTCTAATTCAAATCAAATAGAGTTTAATACTCAAAAGCATGCCATTACCCTTGAATTAGGGTTTACTATTCCCATCGAGGTGAATTAAACTCATAACATCATCATGTATGAGTAACATCTTCATTGATGCTCTTGGATTGGTTAAAGGTTCATCATTTATCATAATTAGGGTTTCTATGATCTCACACAGGTGGGTCATACCCTAATTATGCTCATTCCTGTGCATTGGGGATGCTTCAATTGAGTTTCCATTTAAAAAGGGTACTTTCTCTCTCTAGAAGTACTTTCTCTCTCTAGAAGTACTTTCTCTCTCATCATAAGGTTAGGTGATGTCAACATCACTCTAGATCAGGTTGGATTGAGTCATCATAGGCTAATATAGCCAAAAACATCACCATTATGTGATTAGAGTTACTTTCTCTCTATAGGGTACTTTCTCTCTCTAGAAGTACTTTCTCTTTCATCATACTAATGGTTGATGATAACATTAGACTATATCAGGTTAGATAGAGTCATTATGAATAAAAACATCATTCTCATGTAATTAGGGTTTGAATTGAGCAAGGTATAACTCAATTGACCTTTTAGGGGTATATTGGTAATTCACCCCATTGATCATCATTATGGTCAAAACCTTAGTCAAATAACCCCTTAATATCCTAGGTTGTCATTAGGGTTTGATTAGGGCAACATTGAACCATTTATATCATCAATTGATTTAATGAAGTCAACCTTGAATCACATTGATTGATTTCAATCATTAATCATCAATTGAATTGAGATCGGTTGAAAGTGTTGACCGTTTTCCCACTTTGACTTTCCAAGACCGCGAGACTCTTTCTAACTCCAAGACCGCGAGCCCCCTTAGGCTTCAAGACCGCGAAGCCTCCCATTGGTTCAAGTTAATGTTGAGACCGCGAAGACCAATTTGAGTTGAGACCGCGAGGGTCATGAAGACTGTTTGCCCTTCTTTGACCTCAGGACCGCGAGGCCCTTCGTGGTCTTGAGACCGCGAGCCTCCTCTCGGTCTTGAGACCGTGAGCCCCCTCACGGTCTTGAGACCGCGAGCCCTCTCACGGTCTTGAGACCGCGAGGCTCTCATGGTCTCAGCCGCTTGGTCCTTCAACAAGGCTCAAATGTGCAACCACTAATGTCAAACGATGTTGAAGCCTTCAAAAGGTCCAATCTATGTTGACCACTTATGGATTGGGTTAATCAAGATTATGCTTGACCAATTGGTCAACCAATTGACCCTCAGTTGTTGACCAAGTAGGATTGAAATCGATTCAATTAGGGTCTATCAATGTTCACCCATCAACACTCAACAATGTGCATCAACACAAGGTTGAACTCTTCAATTGAGCTCCAATTGGGCCCAAACTTGGCCCAAACGGTCTTGAGGTCATGTGGGTGGACCCCACATTGTCTTGAGACCGTTTGCCCAAGATTTCATCAAAATATAAGGTGATTTGATAGAGGTTGAACCATGATTGGGTCACCAATTCAGTATTTTGATCAATTGATAACTTATTTGCAATTGGGTCCTCAATTGGTCAAAGTACTCAACCCTAGACCTTCAAACGGTCTTGGGTGATTGTCCTCTCGGTCTTGAGACCGTTTGGATGAGTTCCAAATGGTCTTGAGACCGTTTGCCCATCCCATTTTTGGATTCTAGTGCAAATTCATCAAGGTCTGACCCATTGAGTTGATGATCATGTCAATATTTAATTGCAATATAATTTGATGTAATTGTACCTTCAATTGGTCAACAGATCTTGACCCCAGACCTCCAAACGGTCTTGGTTGATTTCCCTCGCGGTCTTGAGACCGTTTGGTGACCCCCAAACGGTCTTGAGACCGTTTAGGTCAATCAACCCTAAAAACCCTAATTAGGTCACCATAATTTCAGTACTGATTTTATCTAGGGTTAGCCCTAGTATTCACCCTTCAACTCTTAGCCCGTTTGGAATTAGACCATCAAACTTGGTGATTTGTTAATTAACATAATTTTGAACAGTAATCTCATACGGTCAATGCTTATTCAATGACCTTACACGGTCTTGAGACCGTTTGCCCAAAAAGGCAATTTCAGACCGTTTGAAAATCAGCAATTAATTCATTTAAAGTTGTGACTTAAAAAGGTCATATCTCCCGATTCCTTTGGAGTTAGTCTCCCACATTTTGAGGGTAATTATCCTATATAATTAGGAACAGATTTATTATACGGTCCACGCTCGGTCAACGGGGCCAAACGGTCTTGAGACCGTTTGCCCTGTCGCGGTCTCGAGACCGTTTGCTCACCTCGCGGTCTTGAGTCCGAGAGAGCAAACTGTTAGGACCGTTTAAGGAAAAGAAAAGCGGTGGGATTTTCTTGAAAATCACGCCTTCATCTTCTAGCTCAAGAACAGTACAGATATCCCACGGGTTTGCTTGAAAAATAGCAGGGGAAAGTAGGTAAATACTAAGAGCTATCATTAAAACACATATATAGATGCACATAGTAAAGCCTGGGTTTAGAGTTATAAAACCCGCCTAAAGCTTGCTTCTTGAGCTCCAAGCTTTCAAGCTCCAAGCTCTAATGGCGTTCTTGAGTTCCCTCAAGTTGGCCAAGGTGAAAACTCCAAGGAAGGATGAAAAGAGACGGCTAGAAAGGTAGGGTTTCAAGAGTTAGCCATGAAGATGACCTTGAATTCGAGTTTTAACCATGGAATTAGGCAAGAAGAGGGGTTTAAACCTACCTTGCACCCCTTGGTCGTCCTCCTTAGCTCCAAGGCAGTCCTTGGTCGTCTTTGGTGAAATGAAACAGTAAAGGAACGAAGGGTGAGTTCCCTTGCAACTAAGGGAAGGAGAGCTTATATACATGGGGTAGGATTTTCAACATTAGTTCATAAGTTTCCCTTAATTCCAACTAAGTCCTTCCTTTATTACTTGCTCGTCCCTTCCTCTTTATTCTAAGGACAAACCTTATCTTAAGTTATAGAAAAGAAGGCAAGGAAGAACAATCTAATAATAAAGTTCATACTTAAAGGGATGTTGCACATATACCCTGATTATTCAATCACAAAGCCTATTTCTTAACTTGATAACTCAATTGAGGTGAATTCCTCATCATTCCTTCTCTAAATGATGGCAAGAGTCTAAAAAGATACTTTAGATGACATTCTTTACAAATTGCATCCCTTTATTTGGGTAAATTACATTTTACCCCAAATTAGGGTTTCAAGCCCTAGGATTGCTTCCACAGCTGCACCTTGGTGCTCTAGCTTGGGAAATCCCTCAAACTTTGCCAAAGAGATTCTCATGATGTCTCATCATCAGAGGAACATCTCATCATGTGCAAATTGCAAGCTAACCCTTTCAACTGGGTAATTTGCACATAGGTCCCTGTATATCAAAACAATGCTACAACTTTAAATAAAAAGGAGCAAATACTGAAGTATACGTTTCTGAGAAACTTAATTACATGCTTAGAGTTAATCACAAAGATTTAATTACATATTTAGGCAAAACACCTAGGGTTAACTCATAACCCAGGTCAGGGATGTTACACATATATCCCTAATTTTACGTATTAGATTAAAATAACTTCATTTTTTTTTCATACATGACATCTTTTCATTTTAAAGTACATGTTTAATAAGAGGAAAAAATCTTGTGTGAAAATCAATCTTAATCATTTTACCCTTCTTGCACATTTGATCTATAATGTTAAAAATGAGTGAATCTCACTTCATTTTTTGATATTTCTAGATCTTATATTGTGTTTTCCTACATTCATAAATATAACTAGGTTTATGTGTATTACTATTTCTTGAAACCTTTGGAAGGAGGTTATGAAATTATATGAACTGTATCATTCATCTTAAAAAATAGATAACATGTTGCATCCATGTTTGTCTACCTCGATATAATGGAGCTAGGAGGCATTCCCGGAGTCATAAAAATATGTTTAGAGGGGGGAATGGAAGATAAACCATAAGATTATAGGATCAGAGTTGTATGAAATGTGAAGAAAATAATAAACTTTGAACTTTTATGATCAGACCACTATGCCTTTGATGATGCCTAAAACTTTGCAGTCCTATTCTAATGTCACTTGTATGTTGATATGAGTTTCCAAGAAGTACTTATGAGGTAGCCATTGGGTGTGACATATACTTAGTTTCTTTCCATCCTGACTGGATATCCAATTTGAGATAGGGCTTCATCTAGTGTCTTGAGAGTCTCCTCCACTACCCAAATTGAAGGATTGAAAATGTGCACCTCTAGATGGAAGGTTTCATAAGATATTTCACATGTGCCCACTTGACCCATAGACTTTCTTCTAGGTTGACAATGTCATTCCATATTTAATGAGACCAACTTCAGACCCATCTATAAAAGATATTATGATGTTTCCTGCATGTCTGAGGGAAATTTAGGTACTCAAACACAATCAAGAGTTGATATTTCCTTACACCAATTTGGAAGGTTTCAAGGAAGTGGCTAAGAAAAAGCCAACATACAAGGAATCGTCAATATTTGGTGCTCATATCTTGACACTAATTAGGATCAAAAAATTAGGAAAGGAATTTGTCTAGACTTTTCGGTAGAAGAAGGGTCCTATGTGTAGGTTAGTATGATAGAAAATCTGTTGGATGTATGTGGATGAATTTGGGTGTTCTTGATGGATTCTTGAGGTGGATTTTTGTGGAGTGGTCGAGTCTATGGGATTATAAGTTTTAAAAAAAAGTTTTCTTGCTTAATATATGAATGTGTGTATTTATAGCATGGCCTAGACCATAATAAATATTTGCTCAACTAATGAGTCTGACACATAGGGCTCAGACCATATAGGCATCTTAGGAGAAAGGCAAGGGAAAGTTTAGTCCCTTGTCATGAGAGTGTCTTCCATGACAAGTCACCAAATTTCATCAGGGATTCACTTAAGCCCTCCCAATGCAAATTCCCTCTCATAAAAAGTGAGAAAAATTGTAAGTTAGAGGATTGGCATGTCAAGATGATCTAGAGATGTGGAACCTTCTATGTCATATGAGGAGGGACCTTGAATGTCATAAAAATCTACTTACACCACTCACTTGTGGTTCTTGTGACAATTGCACCTCTGGCTTGTGGAACTTGTGACACTAAGCTTGTATGATTGTGACAATTGACATATATAGCATGTCCCTTGAAATATATTTGTGAGGAACTGGGGCCCATATCATGATAGTGTCCTCTCACATAAAGACCCTGACAATACATTTGTGAGGAGATGAGGCCCATATCATGGCAATGTCCTCTCATAGCAAGTCTCCTGATATGCATTTGTGAGGATCCAGGTCCCATATCATGACAATGTCCTCTTGCACCAAGTCTGTAAAAATATTTTCTGAAGGAGATAGAACCCATATCATGATAGTGTCCTCTCATAGAAAGTATCTGGAAATTCTTGGATGGAAGATGAGTATAAATGTATTATCCTCTTAAATGTTCATAAATGATACTTGTATGCCTTTGTGGATGACCAAAGCATGATCGGTTGGGTTCTTGCAACAACCATTGCGTGTTTGATAGCAATTGTTGTTGGGGTGGGTGGTCTACACAAGTCTCAGCCAAGGAGAAATTTTCATTCTGAGATAAAGGACCATTAGCCTTAGAATGATCACAAAAAAGATATGTATGAGTTTAGAGAGGATCTTCATACCAACATCTCTTTATGATAGACTCCTAGAATGATACTCAATAGAAGTTTATCTCACAAGTCTCCTATAAGAATTGTCAAATAAATGTATTGATATATCCCCACAAAAGTACATTTTGTGAGGAGCCATGGCCCACATCGTGGTAATGTCCTCCACAACAAGTCCTTAGAAATTCACATGGGAGGAGCCATGCACATATCATGAGAGTGTCCTCTCACGACAAGTCCCTAAAAATACATATTGGAGGAGCCATGGCCCATATCATGATAGTGTCCTCTCACAACACACTCAAAGTAATTCCTTTGTAACACATTTGTGAGAAGTTGGAGCTCATATATTGATAGTCGTATCACAAAAAGTTCTTAAAAATGCATTTGGGAAGATCCATGGCACATATCATGGCAATGACCTTTCATAGCATGTCCCTTGAGATGCATTTGTGAGGAGCTGGGGCCCATACCATGAAAATGTCCTCTCACTGCAAGTCCTAAAAATACATTTGTGAGGAGCCAGGGCCGATATCATGAGAATGTCCTCTCACACAACAAGTCCTCCAAAATGCATTTGTGAGGATCTATGGCCCATATCATCACAATGTCCTCTCACGTCAAGTTTGTGAAAATGCTTCTAGGAGGATCTATGACCCATATATGCAATGTCCTCTCACAATGAGTCCCTAGAAATGCTTTGACCAAATATGTGTATAAATGTATTTTCCTCTTAAATGTTCAAAAAGGAGACGTGTATGCGATTGGGAACAATTGGAAAATGATTAGTTGGGTGCTTGTGGTAGCCATCACCCGCCTACAATAATCATTGTTGAGGGTAGGTTGTCTATGCAAGTGTGACGCCCAACGCCGCAAACCACAAGATAACTCAAAATTAACCACAAAAACAAACTTAAATGAAAAGATTATCAGATTGAATTGGAAATTAAAATTTTCATTCAGATCCAAACAACAAAAATGTTTACATATGAGTCCTTTCATGTCACAGGATACTTACCATGCATGACATCAACCTATTATGAGAAAACCTATTCCAAACATATATATATACACACATAATCATTGTATCCATACATGAACATGACACACAAGCCAAAACACGTATCAAAACTCGTCTACAAAACACACCAACAATCATCCCAAAGACTTGAGTGTACAGGGACCACTCTAGGACTCTAACAACAAAAGAACCGCCAACAACACTTCCAACCTTGTCACTTATTGTCCTCCTTCTTGTTTCTCAATCTCTATTGCATGATCTCTTCCTCCTAATGCACATCCATATCAAAAAATGTGGGGAACCCACGGGGAGAGATTTTGAATCTCAGGTGGATATATAACTCTCCACCAACACATTTATTAGCATAGATAAGATGATCAAAGAACAGTAGTAAAGCTACAACCATAATAAGTAGGTAATCATAATAAATTCTACAAAAATAAGGGCATAGAACTCTTCCAACAAATAAACGTATAGGGAGTGAACTTGTCACACTATCACCACATGATGTTTGTATTACTGCCATTCACAACATCATCAACAAAGACACATGCCATGGGATACCAATCCCTCAACTCTATGACTAGGAAACATCATTTCATGCCAGAACAATAACCAATGTTAGGTCATAAGGCTCAACCACCATATTCATGTATCACATGTATAATCAACATGCCCCACAAGGTCATATTTAATCCTTGTCTCACAACATGCCCCACAAGTCTTTGAAAATACATTTAGGAGGTGACATGGCACATATGATGATAATGTCATCTCACAGTAAGTCCTTAAAAATGCATTCAGGAGGTGTCAGGTCCCATATCATGACAACATCCTCTCACACCAAGTTCATAAAAATGCATTTGGGAGGTGTCAAGACCCATTTCAAGAGAAATGTTATCTCACATGAAGTCCCTAAAAATACATTTGGGAGGTGCCACGACCCATATCATGATAGTGTCCTTTCACAACATGTCCCTTCAAATGCAGTTGGGAGGTTTCAAGGCCCATTTAAAGACAAATGTTATCTCACATCAAGTCCCTAAAAATGTATTTGGGAGGTGCCACGACCCATATCCTGACAATGTCCTCTCACACCAAGTCCTTGAAAATACATTTCGGAGGTTTTATAGCACATATGATGACAATGTCATCCCACATTAAGTCCTTAAAAATACATTTGGGAGGTGTTAGGTCCCATATCATGACAACGTCCTCTCACAACAAGTCCATTAAATACATTTGAGAGGTGTCAGAGTCCATATCATGACAAATTTTATCTCACATCAACTCCCCAAAAATGCAATTGAGAGGTTCCATGACCCAGATCTTAATAATGTCCTTTCACAACATGTCCCTTGAAATGCATTTGAGAGGAGCCACATCACATATCATGAGAATGTCCTCTCCCAACATGTCATTGTAATTGCATTTGGGAGGATATGTGACCACTATCATGATAGTGTGCTCTCACAGTAAGCCCCTGAAAATAAATTTCTGAGGAGTCAGGGCCCATGTCATGATGGTGTCGTCTCACAACATGTCACTTAATATGTTTCATATAATTGTTCAAAAGATTACATAAAAGCTCTCACAGAAGCATAAGCAACAAACTGGGTTGCCAATACTTATGCAGGAATGCATGTGACCTCACACAACATATGGGCTTGGAGATGTTTAGTGTGTATCTGAGAGGCAACAAAAGAAAATTTACTGACATCATGAGAGGACTTGATCCCCAATCCCCCTAGATGCATAGGAAGTGTAGCCAAACACCATTGTAAATCACCAAAACATGGGCCGTCACCAACCACAATATGCTCCAGACAATGACGAAGACCGTGATAAAAAATATCCAACACAGATGTGATAGAAGAAGGAGGTGTTGTACCAAGATCAAACAATAGTTTGGGCATCCCAACACAAGACCTAAGAAGAAGAAGCTCACACTGTGGGTCCTGGAGTTAGGACATGCGATCCATCATATCAAGGGTCTTCATCACACAATTCTGGAGAAGTTCCTTCACAAAGGATGCGTCTGTAGAAAATTGGGCCACCTAGAATCTTCACTCCACGCTCTGGATGAGAGATGTCAGTTGGAAATAAGCCCACATTCGAGCCTCATCTAGGGTCATCAGATGACCAAAAAATATGTCGTCTTAGTATTGAGATGAAGACCATACATCGGGCCTCACTCCTGAATGAGGGATAAAGCCTTCGAAACAACCTCTGTGTCCCCAATGAGGGTACCATCATCAAGGTAGAAAGAAAGGAGGTCAAGTTGACATGCATCCTTTGCCTGTAAAATAAGAGGGTGGAGTCCCAGGGAAAAAAGTAGGGGGCCAAATGGGTCACCTTGTTGTACCCCGATAGAAGAAAAAAGAGGCTCGCCATGATCCATATAGAGAGGAGATGGAGAGCTATAGAAAAACTCAACCCATCGTATAATAGAAGGGCAATGAAGACGAACCTCTCAGAATATGATAGATCTATCAACCATGTTGAAGGTATTGTTGAAGTCAATAAGAGCCATGGTGACTGTAGTGTGGTGTTGTTGTTCATAGACAAGTCAAGTGACAACATGTAGAAGGGCCTCAACACCACCAGAAATACCAATGCCATACTGATGATCCATAAGATAAGGGACAACATCAGATCTTACACCCTTTGCCGCAACTTTGGATACAAGGTGCTGCCAAATAGTACCCATAGCAATAGGCAGAATGCCATTGTCTGGTTTGAGAAAAGGAGTCAATGGAGCACTAGCAATGTAGGGATCTAGGGAATCTAGACAATGACCAGTGAGCCAAAGATTCACCACAGTTGAAACTACATTAAAAAAATCATCTTTCACTGCAGTGGTAGCCCTACACATATAATCAATAAGATGTTGTGATCGTAGGCCATCACATGCGCAAGCGGTCCCTTTCTTGAATGATAAAATGGCTACTTCAATCATAGAGCAAGAAGAAACAAATGGAGAGCTAGAAATTTCAGACTGAGGTTGTACCAATGGCAGTGGAGGTTGAGGGTCTTTAGCTTTAAGATAAGAATAATTAACAGCTTTTGTGGGGGTAACACCACTAGAGGATAGAACACGGATGGCAGTAGAAAATTGGCTATCTTTGATCTTAGACTTGGCACGTGAAATACAAGATTCAGAAGAATGTTCTTGCCCGGTAGGACAACAATGAGCCAAAATATGAGCCAGGAGTTGTTGAATGCCATCAGGTCCTGAATTTCAAGTCTCCAAAGCCTTAAAGATCATAACTTGTTGTAGAGAGATGCGTTTTCGAGAAGAATGTTCTTGAGAAGAGTTAGGGGAGAAGCGATACAGAACACATGCTGGAAGAAACAAAAGATGAATCCATGCATCAATAGAGCATGTGCAAGAAGCCACCTAGAGTAAGCAAGCACAAAGAGTGTCAACAAAGGGCAATCGACAAAGAAGAGGGATGCTCTTTACGGTAGGGACACCTGTACGGAAGATAGAATCTAGAGGATCTGTGTCGAGCTATATTCGGTCAATAGGCAGAGGTGGTGGCTCAATACGTTGATGAACTGATAGGGTGCAAGGAGCAGAATCTGGAAAGCCATAATTGATGGGAGCAGGCAAACCAACTATCACATCGAGTGATGTCTCACCAGGCTATCGAGGTAGAATGGTAGTAACATCAGAGCCATCAGAAGCTTGATGAGGACACGCTTTAGACCATGGAACGATGCCAAGGCAGACACCACACATCCAATGCTTGTAAGAACAAAGAGCAAACACCAAGACCTCCCAAACATCCACATACTCCAACGCCTTATGGATTCCATCAACACGACTCAGTGAAGATAAATGAACAATCCAAACATGATTACTAAAACTGTTAGCTGTTAACAGTTTGCCACGACATGTATGGAGGCTCCTAAAAGGACATGAAACTTGTGTAGCAGGTCCAACCATGAAGGATGTAGGCCCCACATGGTAAAGGACAACATGAACAACCTCATGGCTTTTCACTTGTGACGCAGCAAGACGGTCATAATGTGTCATTGCCGATGTGAGAAAACTGATTTTTTCCATTAAAGAGAATGAAACTAAGACATGGAGGGAACCCTCTTGTGTATGGAGGCCAACAGGGCAGTCCTTCCTGCTGGGTTGACCAGTGCCAAGCCTGTTTAACACACGATTGTAGGGAACTGTGTATGGGCTTCCGCCTCCGGGGATCGATGTTGGACACTATGGTCAACCACTACTAGTATGGCCAAGTCCAACAAAAGTTGATAAGTTGAATCAGACTTGAAGTTATCGCTGAACCTTTCTGGTTGCCTTCCGTCCACATTCGGGAGACACTATGGTAAGTTGGATCTGGATACTATGGTGTGGGGGAACAAGACGAGCAGAGAACCCCTGCCATCAACGACACTGGGGTAGGTGCAATAATTAATCAGAGGTAGGTGGGAGCCAAAGAGAATCATCGTCAGTTCCCATGTCACATGCAGCGGCTCAGTGCCCTCGCATCGCATCATCGTCCAGCGCACAGTGACCAAATAAGTGTTGATATATTCCAACAAAAATACACTCGGGAGGAGCCATGACACATTTCTTCTCATAAAAAGTCTCTTTCAATGCATTTCTTAGGAACTGGGGGCCATATAGTGACAATGTCCACTCACAACAATTCTCTAAAAATGCATATGTGAGGGTTGGGGCCCATATCATGAGAATTTCCTCTGACAGCAGGTCCCCCGTAATGCAGTTGTGAGAATTCAAAGCCCATATCAAGACAATGTCCTCTCATAGCAATTTTGTAAAAATTCTAAGGTTAGGTGACATGAATTTATGTCATCTATAACTTTAGTGACACACATACATGTCACCTAAATGTTATGTCTCCTTCTATATTACTCTTGACTCATATACATGTGTAAAACCCCATTACAGCATAGGTGATTCAAATGTATGTCACCTATAGTGTGTCACCCTTTCAAGTATGATAAAATATCTATCACCTATGTTGCACAGACTACACATGACATACATGCATGTCACCTAAAGTATGTCACCCTTTTAAATATACAAAAATATATGTCATCTATTTTACGTAGGCCTACATAGATTATAAGTCATGTACAAACATGTCACCTAAAGTGCGTAACTTTTTACATGACTGTCATCTATACTATGTTTTTTGGTGGTGTGATCATGTGTTGATGATGTGCATATCCAGTTGTTATGTGATGTTCAATATATTCTTCGTGGAGCATATTCGTAAAGGAAATCATTACACTACATATTGTACACCGACTTTTAAACCTGGAAATACACACAAATTACAAGGTATTCATTTGTACAACCATTATTAGGATGTTGTTGTCTTATTGAATAGAAATGAAAACATTCACTGCACTATACATTTATTTACACACCTATATCAATAATACACATAGGTATACAAAACTGAATAGCTGTAGACGTTGTAGACATGTGTTTTGTCATAATCGAGTTGTTAGCTAAGAACGGATGTACTTCTTTGGCAGACATTTACATGATGATCATCAATACACCAAGTATATGATCAAGACACAAAATACACACAATGGTACACAAATGTCTATGGGGTGTAAGGATTAGCTGTACTGCTTGTATTTTATAGTATAAATCCTATTTAAATTATTATTTATCATAAAATATATATTTTGTTGATTGATCATCCTCTTTACGTGATTTGTTATATCATAGTCTGGGAGAATCTTGATGTGTAAGATTTGAATACCGATTGACTTGGGTTGACATCCAGATGGTCACTTGGATGGAAACTAGCTAAAGAAAAAGATGTGTGATATTTAAATACTAAGATATTGAGCTTATAATGATATTTACATATGCAAATTTCTCAAGTCGAGAGGGTGAAATTGCATAAATCTCATTTTTTTGTACACCCATGAATATGAAATAAATGTGTAGATGTGAGTAGTGGCGATACAACTAGAATCCACCGAATGTTTTCCATCATGAATCAAGATATGATTTTTTTATCATCTTTCATTTTTCTTGCAATTAGTTTAATTCAACCAACTCAGATTCAGATTTATAATATTAGTCTTAGTGTTATTCAACCCAAGAGGGGATCCACTCATTACTGTTGAGAAACAAAACCCATTCCCATCCAAACACACCAAGACGTATGAAGGAAGGCATGTTTTTTATTTCTCAAAGGTATGACATATAAAGCATTTTGAGTAAATATCAGGGGAAATTAAACTATCACAACATTATTCTCATTGCATCATTGTTTATTCCTCACCCATATGAGTGACATTATAAAGAAGAAGATGCAAGTCTGACTAAGCTATGAGGACCAATTGTAGAGGACAACCTGGCTACTTTAGGATATCCCACGAGTCTACAGTGTGGAGTTGTCTCTTCCTGATTTTCCTCTCCTATAGTACCTACACTTGAGTGGTTTGGTAACAACACCTAGAATGAGGGAAGGAAATAGGAAAGTTTATTAGTAAAAACTAGTATGTGCTATGAAATCTAATATCAAGCAATATGATTTAGGTTAAATAGAACAATTGTTCCATTCAAAAGAAGGAAAAAAAGTAGAAGATAAGTCATGTAAAAGAGTGTATAAGTTCAAGAGTGATGAGTCTTTTAAAGAAATATGTGAATCACAATAATAAATCTTATCTTATATAATGTCAAAATACAAATATTAATTTCATATATAGATTATAACATGACCAGCCCTAGCCTACCTATGAGCAGGGTCGAGACACTTCATCATCCCAAATTTAGGAAGGAGATGAGACCATCCCAATCCTCAATATAAAGTATATAAAATAGGTGAGAGCACACGGTTCTAGTGAGAGAACCATTCACCCATATAGGAAAAGTTGTACAACGGGATCCAATCCATCCTATACCACTACATTGTGCTACTTTATTATATTGAATAAGAGAAATTACATTTGAGGGGAGAAAAGGTAGGAAAGTATTAACTTTACATTGGGAGGAGAGAGGCAGAGGATTGGTATGTAGACCAAGATAAATAGGAACCACACCATTCAATGACACACAAATAAAGGGTGTTGGCCATAGCCACGCTACACATCCACCATAAAAACTATTTTTAGGACGACGCGTGTAGTTTGCATATATATCTTATCATATATATATATATATATATATATATATATATATATATATATATATATATATAGCTGTGTGTGTATGTATGTATGTATGTATATATATATTTGTTTGGGATTATGTAGTCTTTTGATCAGATACACATATAAGATCAGTTTAAATATTTGCATCGTATGCAATAAATAAATGATAAAACCAAAATCCAATCATATCGATGATCCTAAAGCATATTAAATTGATGTGACTCTGATACCACTATTGGGAAATACAGGCACAGAGTATAGTAGCGGAAATAAAAAATTTATCTATCTTTATTCCCATAACAACAAGATCAAGTCAACTACTATGAAATAGGAAAGATGGTTTTAGCGAGTTATACCTTGTCCTGGAGAAAGTACAATGCTAAAACTCACTTCTTTGCAACTGATGACAAGTTGCTCTTAGATGGTGGTGTTGGGTTTTAGGGGAGGCAGAGAAGGCAGCGGAAATAAAAAAATTTCTCCCCCAAACTCGGAACAAGGAAACGCGTCAACGTCTATATAATAGGAAAGGATGGGTTGTGGAATCATACCTTGTCCCGAGGCTTTCTTGGCGACAATACCTCGCGCCTTGCGCGGTCTTCAAATCCGGTCTTCGACGGTGTCTGTGCAGCTCCTGGTGGCACTGGGACTGACGACTCCTACTCGAACCGGACTGTCGGATGACAGTTGTCCTCCTAAGCGGCAGTGACCTCCCGCCTCTATAGTAGTCCACACGGACCACCTAGAACTCCACACTCCTTGTCCCACAAGGAAGTGGAAGGAGTCGCACCCTCCTGTTGATGTACTAGTCGCCAACACACTCTCCTGCGTCCAGTTGCAACTGCAGTTGTCCTTCCCTTGCTGCACCTCCCTTTTGCGGGAAGCACTTGCTCGGGCTCTCTCTCGGTTACCAAAACCAGAGAGAACGACAACTTTGCAGAGCAACTGGTTGCAATGAGTTGTACTTTGAGAAGCCCCCAATACCCCTATATATATAGGAGGGTCATGGGACAGGGTTCTCCATCTCAGGCAATGCGGGACTAAAAGCAGGAGTAGAAGGGTTCAAGATTTTCCACAAAAGCAATCAACTCACAACCTGAACCGATCGGTTCACAAGTGAACCGGTCGGTTGGGGACCTGAACCGGTCAGTTGACACCTCAACCGATCGGTTCAGACCCTTGAACCGGTCGGTTCACAAGTGAACCGGTCAGTTGGTGGTCCTGGTCGGTTCCCGTTTGACTTTCCTTCTTTTGTTTCTAATTGGTACCGAATACCAATTCTTGTTGCAATCAAATTGGGCAAGTGAAACGTAAGGAAAATTCTCACCAATCCTACTTTCCCAAGTTGCTCGGTTGCACCAGTTGAATCGATCGTTTCAACACTTGAAGCAATCGATTCACCCTGGGCTTGAGCCGATCGGCTCAACACTTGAGCCGACCGGTTCAGCAACCTCAGCCGACCGGTTCAACACTTGAACCGATCGGTTGGGAGTGCAGGTTGTGCAGAATCAGTCAATTGCGATTTCAATCAATCTGATACTCCAATCAATGTGTCCAACACCTTGAACAATATGATATTGAGCTATCAATTGATTGAGTGTTTAATTGAACTACTAAATTCCTTTAATAATCAATCTAAACATTGCTTGTGGACAAAAACTCCTCTTCCAGGTTAAATCCTATGTGTGTGACCCTGCAGGTCCATTTCACATTGGCAGTGAAAGTCCATAACACTTATGACTTCAGAAGCAAAGAGCGGTGCCTAGTCACACATCAGTGCTACCCAATTGAAAGTAGAAAGTTGGAGAACAACTTTCATCCTACAATCCGTGAATGGTGTTACAACGAATGTATAATTCCTTTGTCACTGATATCCCGAATGAACTTGAGGCATGGAACAGTCATCCTCTCAACATTCATTCACTTTCTTGATCTCAGAGTAGACTGGAAGAGATATGTATGACATCAGTATCATATACTGACTCACACATGCGTGCACGCCTTTCTCAATCCTACTCATCAAGTGGCCATGGACATCAAGCTCCCTCAGGAGGGACAAATCCCATATCTATCACTCACCCCTCAAAATCCCCATGTGTCAAAGCCACCCAATCATCACCTTTATAACAACCCATGTTTCAGGACTGCGTTTGATGATGTCAAAGTGTGCCCAACGACATGTGTTGAGTGTAGTGATTTTAGGTCTAAGAATCACACTCACCACCATCACTGTGAGTATTGACTGTGACTACCATGTCATGGTTCCATGTGTCAAACTCACGGTGGGTCTGTCCGATACACTTGTTCTCTAACAAGTACCTATGTGTTTGGTTTGATATCTCTATATCATGACTAATGAGATTCTGTCATCAACCAACACCACAATCTAGTCTTGTGTGTCATTGCTGTCTATCTACCTTACACAATGACATCCGACTAGGGACATAATAAGAATGTACAAACTCTTAGCATCTGTATGATCTCATCGTTCAAGTCATGAACCTGAAGGCATACGTCATTGAGTACTGTCATTCTCTAGACATTCAATCTGTTCTATCACTATCTCATATGACTGAACCAGAAAGAATTGGAAGCTTGCCTTTGTTGTTTATCAAATCAATCTTAATGTATCCCACCAATCATCCCATTATTGGCTCTCAGGGCATACATACCAATAGGTGGATGTGCATCTCCTAGTTTTCACCACAAACAATGTCAGCGCAATCTCTGTAGCAACTCCGATGGTCTCGCTATAGACTGTAGGTTGACTTTGCTCTTCAAGCAGTAGCCAAAGGACTCCTTCCTCTAGAGTAGTCCACAGAGACCAACTAGAACTCCTATCATTCACCAAGAATGGACAGGAAGGAGTTGTCCCTCCCGTTGGTGTATTAGTCACCAACCTGCTCTCCCACAATGACAACTTCTCAGTTGTTCTCTCCCGTTGTCTATCCCTCCCTATCGGGTAGGAATTGCCTGGACTTTCTTGTTTACCACAACTAAATAGGAAAATAGTTGTCAGAGGAACTAATTCTTAGTTGTTTGTGTTGTCATCTTGGGAAACCCCCAATACCCCTCCTTTTATAGGCGAGGTTAGGGTCAGGGTTCCTAGTCTATCTGGGATTGTGTGGGAGTGGAAAGGACTGGAAGAACTTAAACTTTCACAACTTGTGTTAGTCAAAATGGCCATTTCACACACCCAGACGGTCATCTGTTTCGTAAGACAGTCATCTAGTACTGCCAATCAGCCATTTGGTAGTTCCCAATCTGAAACAAATTTTTCTATTTCGAATCCAATTATTATCTCATATTAATTTTCTTATTCCTCAAGTAAATAACAATCGATACTATTTAGGAAACATCCCAAACCTTTGTTCAACCCAACCATGTTGTCTCAACCAAGTGAGACACCCGTATCACTCACCCAGATGGTCGTCTAGTGAGTTGAGATGAGCTGATCAGTTTAATCATATTGAACCGGTCGGTTCAAGGGTAGAAGTAAGACAATTTGAACTTCGATCAGCCTGACCCCCAAACGGCCGTCTCAACTTTTTGTCATTTGACAGACCTGGTTATCCAATCAAGCATTTAGTTGCATGGATTGAATACCTAAACACTTAGGAATCAATGCAATTGTCGTTCAAAATCAAACTCCTCTTGTTAATGAGTTCCTATGTGTGTGAACCTATATGTCCCATGTCACGTTGGTTGTGAATGTTCATAACCAGCTTATGACATCACAAGCAAAGAGTGGTGCCTAGTCGCACATCAATTACATCCAAGTGAAATGAAAAGTTGGAGAACAACTTCAACCTACAATTTGTGTAAGGTGTTGTAGTGATTGTATAATTCCTTAGTCTCTGATATCCAGGATGAACTCAAGGCATAGTTGTTCATCCTCTCAACGTTCAATCTATGTTTCTTGAACCAAGAGTAGACTGTCTGAGATAATGTGACATCCATATCATATATTGATTAACATGTGCATCCTCATGTGTTTCTTAGTCTCTCTTATCAAGTGGTCAGGATATCATACTCTAGTAGAAGGGAAAAATCCCATAATTATCCCTCACACTC
Organism: Alisma plantago-aquatica; assembly: GCA_963693085.1. Classification (NCBI taxonomy): domain Eukaryota; kingdom Viridiplantae; phylum Streptophyta; class Magnoliopsida; order Alismatales; family Alismataceae; genus Alisma; species Alisma plantago-aquatica. Next base: position 1,327,931,448 of record OY856410.1, on the reverse strand, counting down.
TATCCCCATGTGTCAAAGTCACCCAATCATCAAAGTTATAACAACCCATGTTTTAGGACTACGTTTGATGATGTCAAAGCGTACACAATGACATGTGATGAGTGTAGTGATTTCAAGTCTAAGAATCACAATCACCACCTTCACTATGAGAGATGAATGTGACCACAAAACCATGTGTCACTCTCAAGGTGTGCGATACATTGTTCCCTGACATGTATCTGTGTGCTTGGTTTTATATTGCCATATCATGACTAATGCGATTTAGTCATCAACCAAATCACACTCTAATCTTATGTGTTATTGTTATCTATCAACCTTCCACAATAACAACCGATCAGGGACATAATGAGAATATGTATATGTACTCTTAACATCTGTATGATCTCATCCACAAGGTTAGTGACTTGACAACATATGTCATTGAGTGATATAATTCTCTAGACATTCACTCTGTATCCTCATTCACTACTACAGAAATGGCTTATGAAGTCACTTTCCAGGCGTCGGTTATTAACTAAGTACCGACGCCTAAAACCTACATCGTCGGTTTAAAACACAAACCGACATATATCAGATAGGAGTGGCCAGACACGGGTATCGCTTTCTATTTAGCGTCGGTTCAAGAATAAACAACCGACGCCTATAAACACCTGCCAAATCCAATTTATCCAACGAAAAAAATTAGGTCCAAAATTTAACTAACAACGTCGGTTATTAAATACATAACCGACGACGAAAACCTTTTCGCGCGGGACATTTTTATCGTCGGTTATATTCCCAAAACCGACGCTGATTTGTTTACCCGCGCTGTCGGCGCAAAAATTTAAACACCCCTATGGCATCGGTTTTTTCTTAGTGACCGACACTGTTATGTTGTAGCATCGGTTTGTTAAAGAACCGACGCTTAAGGTTAACTTAACTGCACCCGCGCGAGGGACTCTTCCCCTTTCTCTGTTTCATTCATGATTCTTCAGTTCGCGTAACTAGATCTGGCGATTTCTTCTCTGCTGGTACCGCCACCGCTCGATTGCTTCTCTGCTGGTGCCGCCATCGCTCGCTGCTCGTATCCTCTCCTCTCCTCACCGCCGCCCCCGCCGGTGGCTGCTTTAGTCGCCCGTCTGCTCCTCTCCTCTCCTGCTAGGTCTCTGCTCCTGGTCGCCCGCTCACCGCCGCCGCCCGTTTGTTGGTTGCTGCTCCGGAAACCCACCCTCTCGCTCGCTGCCGCCGCCGCCCTCTTTCCTACTCGCTGCTCCTACATGTATATCCTTTTCCTCCTCTTCTCCGCCATGTTGTGAAATCGCAGGTCGGCACGGCCGTGGTGGCTGATTTTGTGCTATATTGCTCAATTATGTGTGTATATTTGTGTATTTACTATTTTGTGCTATTTTGTGCTTGCATATATTTGTGTTTAGGGTTTAGGGTCACATGTGGGTCTTCTATTTCTAAATTGATTATGTGACCCTAATTAATACATTATAACAGAATTGAATCGTGTATTTGTGTTGTTGTAGGTGTTGTTGACTTACTGTTCAAATCTTTGACATATGGAATCATGGTTTATTTACTGTTTATTATTTACTGACAAGCATGATTAAATGATGTTACACAAAACTTAGGATATGAATGATGAAACTAGGATTGTAGGTATAAGAATGACAGCACATGTATTAATTTGTTGGCCTAGAAACCCGTCCAAAATTTACTCATTAGGAGTAAATCTTGGATAGTCCCCGGTTTGGGACTGTTCTTGAACACCTAATCTCACTTAGGATGTAAGTGTATAATGTGTATTGGGTTTTTGAGAAAATTTTGGCAGCATTTCCACGTTTGTTCTCTAAGTACATATGTACTTAGAGAACAACAGGGAAATGCTGCCGAAATTTTCTCGAAAACCCAATACACATTATACACTTACTAGTGAGATTAGGTGTTCAAGAATGGGATAGGTGGTACACATTTATTATATATAAGAATGACAACACATGTATTTGTTGGCCTAGAAATCCGTCCAAGATTTACTCATTAGGAGTAAATCTTAGATAGTCCCCGGTTTGGGACTGTTCTTGAACACCTAATCTCACTTAGGATGTAAGTGTATAATGTGTATTGAGTTTTTGAGAAAATTTTGGTAGCATTTCCCCATTTGTTCTCTAAGTACAAATGTACTTAGAGAACAGTAGGGAAATGCTGCCGAAATTTTCTCGAAAACCCAATACACATTATACACTTACTAGTGAGATTAGGTGTTCAAGAATGGGATAGGTGGTACACATTTATTATATATAAGAATGACAGCACATGTATTTGTTGGCCAAAGTTTTAACCATGCAAAAACTCTAATCTGTTAACCCTAGACCCTAATCTTGTTGTAATATATACTTGTTTTCTCTTTGATCATAGAATGGATAGATCATGGATGTCCATTCGCAATCGCTGCACCCCAGAGTTTATTTCTGGTCTTGACCAGTTTATTAGATTTGCCGAGGAACATAGGAAACAACCTGGAGATAGGTTCTACTGTCCATGTAGGCATTGCGGTAACAACTTGAAAGTTAGCACTGGTGACGAAATCAAAAGTCATTTCATGTGCAACGGGATTGTACAAGGCTATACAGAATGGCACTGGCATGGAGAGATTTCAAACCTGAAACCAGTGGATGTCGATAGTAGTGCTTGTGTGGAAGAAGAAATTGCCTACGATGATGTAGATGTGAATGAACCAGTTCCAGTAGACATCGTTGATGCAATGCTGGATAGTTGTGGGGTAGAGCACACCGTCCACCTCCCATTTTTAGAAACATTGTGCATGATGCTGAGATATCGTTATACACAGGTTGTACTAAGTTTACGAAGCTTAGCACGGTGTTGAGATTGTATAAGCTGAAAGCTAACAATAGATGGAGCGACAAAAGCTTCACGTCAGTGTTGTCTTTGTTGAAAGAAATGCTTCCTGAAGGAAACAAGATGCCAATCTCAACATACCAGGTAAAGAAATTGTTGTGCCCAATGGGAATGGATGCCAAGAAGATACACGCATTCCCGAATGATTGTGTATTATTTCAAAAGGACTATGTGGATTTGAAAGATTGTCCAAAATGTGGTGTGTCACGGTATAAATTGACGACTTCGGGGGAGTCCAAAATGGGTTCTCCTGCCAAGGTGATGTGGTATCTACCTATAATATCACAGTTTCAACGCTTGTTTGCCAATCCGATAGATGCGAAGAATTTGAGGTGGCATGCAGATGTTAAGAAAAATAATGATGGGATCCTACGACATGCGTCTGATTCCCCACAGTGGAAGAGGATTGATCTATTGTACCCTGAATTTGGTGAAGAAGTCAGGAATCTAAGACTTGGGCTTTGTACAGACGGGATGAATCCGTACGGGACATTGAGCAGCCAACATAGCACTTGGCCAGTCATGCTTGTTATATACAATCTTCCTCCCTGGCTGTGTATGAAAAATAAGTACGTAATGCTGTCGTTGTTGATATCGGGCCCTAAACAACCTGGAAATGACATCGATGTTTATCTTGAACCTCTGATTGATGACTTAAAGAAACTCTGGGGTGAAGGTGTGATGACTTATGATGCTTCACGAAGAGAGACATTTCGTTTGCATGCTATGTTGTTTTGCACTATTAATGACTTTCCAGCATATGGGAATTTGTCTGGATATAGTGTCAAAGGAGCTAAAGCGTGTCCTATATGTGAAGAGAACACTGATTCAACAAGACTAAAACATGGCGGTAAGACTGTATATCTCGGTCATCGACGGTTTCTTCTAAAATTCCATCCGTATCACAGGAAGCGCAAAGCATTCAATGGATTGAATGAGGAACGGAGTGCACCTAATCCTATACCAGGGGAGGTTGTTTATGAAAGAGTAAAAGACTTTGTCAATGAATTTGGTAAGAGATCACAATGTACTATGGCCACACAGAGTGACAAATCTTTATTCAAGAAGAAGTCAATATTTTGGGATCTTCCTTATTGGAGTTCTTTGACAGTCAGGCATTGTATCGATGTCATGCACGTTGAGAAAAATGTCTGTGATAGTGTCATTGGTACTTTGTTGAATATACCAGGTAAGACTAAAGATGGGATAAAATCCAGACAGGACCTACATGAAATGGGAATAAGGTCAGAATTAACATAATTTTGTGAAATGGGAAATCGGAGAACATACTTACCTCCCGCTTGTTACACATTGTCTAGAAAGGAGAAGAAAGCTTTTTGTGAATGTTTGGTAAATGTTATGGTGCCACAGGGTTACTCATCCAACATCTGTAGATTGGTATCAATGAAAGATCTGAAGTTGATAGGTCTTAAATCTCATGATTGTCACACTCTAATGCAACAAATATTGCCTGTGGCAATTAGATCTATATTGCCGAAGCATGTAAGGTTTGCAATCACCAGACTTTGTTTCTTTTTCAACAGTCTGTGTAGCAAAGTTATTGACCCTGATACTCTCGATAAATTGCAAAGAGAAGTAGTTGTTACCCTATGTCAGCTTGAGATGTAATTTCCTCCGTCGTTCTTTGATATCATGGTACATCTTGTTGTCCACTTGACTAGGGAAGTGAAAATGTTGGGACCAGTTTTCTTGCATTGGATGTATCCCTTTGAACGATACATGAGCATTTTTAAAAGTGATGTTCAAAACCGTTATCAGCCTGAAGGGAGTATTATCGAGGGTTATGTGGCGAGAGAGGTTATGGATTTTCGCAATGACTTTCTCAGTGGTAATGACACTCCTGATAATGACAAGAATATTGACGAGCAATTTGGCAAAGGAATTTTGGGATCACGTGTGAAAGTAATCAGCTGTGAGTAGTTAGAACAAGGTCACTTGTATATTTTACACAACATAGATGAAGTGAACATTTATATCGAGGAACATACCAATTTCATCAAGAGACAATATCCTCGAGCCAATACAATGTGGCTTGCTAGAGAGCATAACAAGACATTTATTAAGTGGTTTGAAAATAAAGTCTTACATCAACTATCTCAAACACCAGATGATATTACTGAAACTATCAAATGCCACACCTTTAAACCAAAATTGACTGTTATGTCTTATGAAGGGTATGACATTAATGGATTCACATATTACACAAAGCGCCAAGATGATAAGAGTGTCGTCCAAAACAGTGGGGTCACCCTTCAAGCATCAAATATATTTTTTGCAAGTGCAAAGGATAAGAGTCCACGTGAAGCTAAAATGTCATATTACGGTGTCATTGAAGACATATGGGAGTTTGACTACATAGATTTCAGAATTCTGCTTTTCAAATGTAATTGGGTTGATAACACCAAATGAGTTATAGTGGATGAATTGGGTTTCACTTTAGTGAACTTTGAAAAGATTGGCGAGAAGGATGAACCATTCATATTCGCATCACATGCGAAACAATTATTTTATATCGATGATCGTGCAAATGATAAATGGTCAGTTGTTCTTCATGGTAAAAGACAGTTCATTGAAGATCCTATAGATGAAGAACAATACTATGATAAGTATGATGACTCCAGTCCATTCTCAGTTGGGTTGCCAACACCAGCAAATATTGAAGCTAATGATGACTTGTATGTGCGCGGAGATCACAATGAAGGATTGTTAATTGATAAAAAAATCACAATATTAGAGGCATGTTTATACAATGTTTTTTTATATGTTTTATTTTTCTGAATGTGAACTTTACAATGTGAATTTTACAATGTGAATTACTTTATAATGTGAACTTTACAATGTGAATTACTTTACAATGTGAATGTGAACTTTACAATATGAGCTTTACAATTTGAATTACTTTACAATGTAAACTTTACAATGTGCATGTGAATTTTCAGATGGCTGAGCATTCTCCTGATGACCGTGCTGATGATTACTGTGAGGGTGAGGACATCAATGCGCTGCCTCACAATGTAAGTTTTAAAAATATATCATATATTTATATCTATATGTCCAATTATAGTTATATCTTGTAAATGCGTTTATTTTGTCAAATTTTAGGTTGATGATGCACATGTAGCATCTGAAGCACTTGAGGCACTTGATCAGCAACACCAAAAAGTTGACAGGAGTAGGGGCATCACTATGATGAAGAAGTTAATAGTGCAAAAGGGCAATGGACCCAAACTTGTTGTGGATTTTGATAATGCAAGAAATACATCTGGTGTGAATCGCAATTCATTTGTTTCATATCTTGGGTATGTTACTCGTAGCCATTGCGGTTGTAAGATAGATTCTTGGCATAAAGTTTCTAAGGAGAAGAAAGACGTAATATGGAAGGATTTATGCGTGAGTTATTATTAATTTGCAATTATATTTTGTAGATTACTAATATTTTGGATACTAGTTAATAGAAATTCTAATTTGCAGAGTATATTTGAATTGGATGAAAAGTCGCATCGTAAATGTGTGATGCAACGCTGTGGGAGAGTCCTAAGGAACTATAGGACAAATCTCACCCGAGAATACATAAAAGAAGCTGACAAGAGGAAGAAGACAACCACTGAACAGTGGAACTTCCTAGACAAAGAAGAATGGGACGCGTTTGTTGCTTCAAGACAAACAGATGAATTCAAGGTATTAGTCGTCAGTCCCAATCTCATTAATATATGTTGTATTCACCTATTCAAGATTAACATTTACTGTTACTAACCAAATCATCCAAATCATTAATGTGCATACTAACTAGGCCCTCAGTGAGGCACAAAGATCAAGGCGTGCACTGAATGTACATGACCACACAATGGGTCCAAAGGGGTATGCAGGCATTCGCCAAAGACTACAGTCTGAGGCTACTGCTCAGTCTGCTGCTACTCAGGAATCCTCCACTATAGGTAGCACACATCTGCCTCGCCATGATATCTGGATAGCTGGGAGGCAAAATAAGAAGGGAGAAATAAGGAATCCCGCAACTGTTGAGGCGGCTGCAAAAATGGTAAAATACAACTCTTACAGCAATCGTTCAAATATTGATTATTTGTGGTGTTTACTTAATTACAAATTTTTGTTTTGGTGATTAGCGGGAGCTGCACGAGCTGAGGAAACAAGGCAAGTTCATCCCTGAGGGCACAGGGGATGAATTGACAGTTGCTCTGGGTAACCCAGAACATCCTGGACGTGTTAGGGTTGCAGGCTCTGGTGTGGGCATCAAATCTTTTTTTGGGCCATCCCAGTGCAAACATGTCCCAAAAGTGGGACTTTCACAAGAATAGGTAACATATTCTTTCTTTATAATGTTACTGTAAAAAGAGAATTCAATAATTAGAAGCTAACGTTTCTTTTATCCATGTATAGGTAGATAAGCTAGTTGATAGGAAACTGGAAGAAGCACTGAAAAAGTGGCAGGCATCTCAGACTGCCACTCAGCAGACAATACCTATCATAGCATCCCTCTCTACTCCTACTGCAGAGGTTGGGAGTAATCCTATAGACCCACCACCTAGCACATCCACTGTAAGTATTTTTATGACATAGTAACTAGTTTTTTAATTCAAGATGATATGTTTTCAAGATGATATGTATATATGTATATAACATTCTTCACACAAAAATTTGTAGGGGTTGAATCCATGCTGTCTAAAAGTTAATGAATATGTCGTTGCAGAGGCGTCGGCTTACCCATCCCTACCAGGGGAAATGTTTCACGGGTCTCCATTACCAGCTGGTTGGATTTGTGTGAGCCCGGTACATATATTCCCCAAGTGGATGGATCTTCCATTGCCATATGCCCACCCAGATTGCGAAACACTTGGTGAGGCTTTAGGCGGAGTGATATTGTGGCTAAAAGAGGATGTCATCTTTACTGAAATTGTATGGTAAATTTACATTACGTTAAATTGTTAGTGTGTGTATATGATGTCAGTTGATCTGAAATTATTATATATATATACAGATTAAAAAGAAGACACCCACAACATCCAGGCCTCCACTTCCACCTCCTACATTACCCAGTTGGGTTCCACAGGACCTAACTGTCCCGTTAGGTCCTAACTGTAGGGGTATGGCAATATGGTTAGGCGAACATGATATAAACTACCCTATAACTGTTTCTATAGATTCAGATGTTGCAGGTCAATCATACGAAAGCAAACTATTTATACAAGATATTTTGGAGTTGTTTTGATATGATTGGCTAAATACATCTATGATAGAGCTATGGATAAGGTGAGATCTTCTTTATACATTCATATACCTTGTGTAGGATCTGGTGATCTGGTTTCTTATTTATTAATGCATGCGTAATTAATACATATTTTGCAGCTACTTAGACAAGATATGTGTAGATTTTGCATTCAAACATGTAGGATTTTTGATTCCATCTTTCATTAGTCTAGTAGCTAAAGACCCTCCGTCAGTTCAACAATACTGCTATGAGGCTTTTTCAATTTTTGCTCAAAAAAAGAAGACGATGATAATGGCTCCATTCAATGTAGAGTAAGTTTACTTTGCTTATTAAGAAAATTACATTTTTATTGTGAATTTTGAGTTATTAATTTTTAACTTTTTTTACCTCTAGTGGTATGCATTGGGAGTTACTGGTTATTGTCCCTGAGACGTTCACTGTCTATTATCTAGATCCTAAGGGGAGTAAATTGAATACAAAATATGGACACATAATGAAAATGGCATTATTCCGGTGAGAAATATTTTATTTTCATATCTGTTAACATATGTTATTACATTACTATTTAATTATGCAATATACTGTGTTACATTAACATGTAGGGGTTTTGATGAGTTCAAAAAGGCTGTAGGAAAGGTCCCCACGAAAAAGAACCAACCAATAATTTGGAAGAACGTGAAAGTAAGTTCCCGACTGCAATATATGTATATATTATTTATGTGAACAATGCTTAATTAGTTGTATTTTTTAATATTTTGTATGTTTGAATTTATAGTGTGCCACACAAGACAACGGATGGGCATGTGGATACTACGTGATGCGATTTATGCACATGATTATCAAATATGCCGCAATGGACATCGATTGTATTGCTGAGGTATTATATAGTCTCATTAGATAATATGAAATATATCAATCTTATTTATAGCTCATTAATTATATATATACATCATTATCTTTACAGGTGTTTAGAACTGACCACACTACAGGAAATGCCTTACCAGATGTACATGCTCCCTATACGACGGGAGAATTAAATGAAGTAAGAGAAGAATGGGCAACAACCATACAAGTAGTGGGGGATTTAAGATATAATTGGGATGTTGATAGCGAATAATGACTAAAGAATGATATTTTGTAAATGAATTTCTGAATTATAATATATGTGTGAATGTTTCTACATGTCTGGATGTTTCTACATGTGTCTGAGTGAAAATGAATGAAATTGTTGGTTGCTATATGAATGTTTCTATATGTGAATGTGAAAATGAATGGAACTACAGATTGCTAGCTACATGAATGTTTCTAAATGTGTGAAAATCAAATGGAACTGCAGGTTGCATTGCTAAATGTGTGAATATCTTTCTTATTAATTTTGCAGGTTTGTGGTCTGTTGTTGGCTGATATCAATGGATGTCGTAAAACCTGCAGTTCATAACTGAACTGCAGGTTTCTCATCCTACGACCAGCCATACAGTAGGTCTGTAGACTGACAGAAAAAAAAACAAAAAATAGGCATCGGTTATTTGTATAAAACCGACGCCACATCGTTACAGTGTCAGTTTGTATCTAATAACCGACGTCTATGTACTTAACACCACGGCCGTGCTGGCCAGCATGGCTGTGGCAGCGGACCAGACACCACGGTCGTGCTGGTCAGCACAGCCATGGCAGCAGACAAGACACCATGGCCGTGCTGGTCAGAACGGCCGTGGCAGTGGACCACGGTCGTGTTGGGAGTGATATGACGTCGGTTTTTATCTAATAACTGATGCTAATAGTGCCCAACATGGTGCCCTTTCTGTGGCGCGAAGGTATATGGCGTCGGTTTCTTATCTAAAAACCGACGCTTATAGTGCCCTGCTGGTGCGTTTTCAGTGGCGCGTGAAGGGTTGTGGCGTCGGTTTTTGAACTGACGCGTAACAGCTGGGCTTTTAGCATCACCCACATAGGTGTCGCTTAGAAACCGACACTAAAGGCCTTAAATAACTGACACTAAAGGTCGTTTATGTACTAGTGATTATCTCATAACTGACTGAAATAGATGAATTGGAAGCTTGCCCCTTATATATATGCCATTATTATTAATCAAAACCTTTTAGGTAATTTATGCCGTATCAATCATCTATGATTGGATATATGGGCATACCTTACCAACACAAATCTTACAAATTGAAATCCTAGGCATCACGAGCCATGGCTTTACAACTATGCTACACATTTATATGCATTGTAAGCTCATCAATGTCAAATGAGGCATATCCATGCATAAAATGCACCTCATTTTTATGACAAAAAGAATAGATTCAATATATATAATTCCAACAATAAGGGTTTCCAAGATTGAAATTGTAAGTTTAAATATGTTACAAAGCTTCTCTTTATACCCTAGTAGGTGGATCCATTGTAGCTATAAAACATCAATTAACTAAAGACATAAGAGGGGATAAAATTATACCTTTATGCACTATAGTGGTCCAACATCTAGATGTGTCTTATATAAGTGAAGAACAAGATTTTGGATTCAGACCTGAAATGGTCACCACTAAATCTGGGTGATTCAATAAGATGTCTAGATTGGCCACCCAGCTACTGCAAAGTTGTCTTCTTGTGGAAAATCTTCTCCAAGTCTCCATAAGTGTGCCTCAGCCTCTACTTCTCCCACACATATAGGGTATAATGTGGTATACCACCTTGGCCACCAAATAAAAGTGGAACAAGGGTTTTCTATGTGCTATTTGTCCTAAAACTCTCTTTTTACTCCTATCTTGAGCAATAATGCTTGGGGTGACTTCCTCTCTCCAAGAGATAAGTTTGATAGCCAACTAATCTCACTACTTATCCCAAGTTTTGTGTCAAAAACCCTTTGAGATGTGCCGCCTTTATATTGGAGAATCATGGCCTTAGAAAATCCTAATTCCAATATAACAATCCTAAAATAGTCTTATGCTGAAAAACTCAGACTAGATTTTAATCACCTGATCAAGTTACCTGCTCAACCAATTACATTCTTTTTGGACACTTTGATCACCCAATCAATTTAGACAATCATCCGATCAGATCAGGTTAGTTAAGATCTAGATCTGAATTGCTTTCCAATTTGAGATTTTTTTCCGTTGCATTTTTATATCGTGATCCCTCTACTTGATCAGTCGGCAAAACCAATCCAATCAAAAACCCAATCGACCAATTAGTAATCAATTGATTCATTAACCCAACTAATCTGATATACGATCAGATATTTTGGTCTCTGATTAGAGAGTTAGTCAGTATGTTTATGACTCATAAACACTATAATCATATACTTTATTGCAAACTTCAATTCCCTTAAACATCCTTATGTGTTTGACACAGTAGAATCCTAATTATACAGGTGTGATGTTCAAAATGACACAACCAAAAATTGGTGTTTATCCACACATCATAACCATCCAAGTAATAGGAATGAGTTGGCGAACAACTACAACCTATAAAATGACCATGCATTTCATGAATCTATAATCCCTTTGTCACATATATCTAGATTGACACTAAGGCATGAAATCACATCCTCCTAACATTTGATCTATGTTCCTTAAACTGGACTATTTGAGATATTATAAGATCAATATCAGATATTGACTCACATGATCATGACTGTGCATTTCATAGTTTCATTTATCAAGTGGTCAGGGATATCAGTCAAAAGGTGGAACAAATTTCATCTACATTTCTCACAATATTCCCCATGTGTCACAGCGTACCCAATCAACACTTTTTTATTAACTCATATTTCAGAGCATGTTGGGCTAGTGTCAAAGTACATAGAACAACATGTGTTAATGTAGTGACTTTTGGTCTAAGGATCATAGTCCTCATTACCACATTGAGATATGACTCTGATAGTATTTGCATGACTTCCATGTGTCAATTTCAAGGTGGGGTCTATATAGTAAAACTTGTTCTCTAACAAGTTTCTATGTATCTGAGTCGATATCCAATATTATGACTAAAGACACATAGTCATCACTCACCATACATGCTAGTCTTGTGTATTATTATTGTCCTATGCTATCCAAAATATAATCATTATGATCATAACGAGAATGAGTACTCTTATTATACATATGATCTCATGTTCATATTCTCAACCCAAACTATTAGTCATTTAGTCGAAACATTGTTAGGGCATTATTTGATTTCTTTTTATTATATAAAAATTGAAAAAGAACGTAATTATTAGAATTACCTTTTATTATTAGTCAAATGAAGTACAAAATAACCATTTTTCAATCATCAAATGATGTTTCTCAGGGCATAGAGCCATTAACATGGTGCTTCTACCAACATAGGTGCATCTTAATTAGTAAGTGACCCTACATACTAGGTTATAGATGATTGAATATTGGGAATGAAATTCTCTTTGATGATTGAAGTATTTTAAATACCAAAACCTAAATATACTTAAGTCTACTATGTAAAATATTCTTTAGGTGCGACCCCAATCTTAAGTGTAATATGAACACGCTTATGAACAATGTCATCATTTTTAGTATATTGGTGGGAACCTAAGATATTATATGACAGTGTAAGAAAATTTATCTTCCATTTGATATAAATAAACATATCTAATTGTCTCATAAGTAATTATTAAGTAAAGGAAAATACATGTATTAATAAAAGTTCTTCAATATGTGTTATTATTTGGGATATGCTTACAAGATGCAAATATACAATTTTTGGTCTTTTAGCTAATTTATCAACTTGATGATTAAAAGAAAATTTCATTTAATGGATTTAATATCTACTTGGATGAAATAGCGATATGTATTAAATAGTGTGTGTGAAACATATCACCTATAAACATAATAATAGTATGATCCTAAATACCATATCTGGAAACAAAATTTTCATATTATTGATATTTTTTAGATATTGCTAAAATGGTGAAAAATTCATTAGAGGGCCCAAAAAATATTAGTATTATTAAAAACTAATACAATTTTCAGAATATGTATACATGAATAGTCTAGGTGTCAAATTTTACATTATTTGTATGTTGTGTGTTACCTCAAATAAAATAGAGATGAAAATAGGAAATAGTAATGAAATGATTTGTAATTGAATCGATAATATTTCAGATATGTTACACTGTGGATGTGTAAGGAACCCGACCCATGATAATTGTAGGCCCCTTTTCAACCATAGGATCAAGATAATATGGAGTGGATCGTCTCCTACCTCTGATATGCCTTCTCCCTTGGGAAAAGTAACTCTATTGCCTTTTTGATTTATTTTCCAAATATCTTCCTCATCTCTCACCCGTTTTATATCATTGCTTCTCCTCTACTTTCTTTTTTAAATCCACTTATTTTGAACATTCTCAATAGAAATATGTTTTTCCCTACTGGAAATTTTTCAATTGGTTGTTTCCTTTCTCCTTTATTAGAAGTCATAGGGGTCTCTAACCTAATACCCATGTAAAATTGATGCACTTCGACCATCCTCAACATTTCAATAAAGTTTTCATCTTCCAAACTTCTATTCTTCTTATTTGTCTATACCCAAATAACCCACCTTCATACTCTGTTGCCCAAAATTTCCTTTTCCTTTACATGGTGAGATTCTCAATTCCTCATTTTGAGAGCTTCCTATTCTCAACACAAAGTCTTTGATCATCTTCGACCCCTCTATAATCTAGTGGGTTGGTCTCCGCATCTTGGGTTAGTGTTTCTCACCAACTTCAATTACGAGAAAGATAGGACCTCCTTCGTCTACCAAAGATTCTTCAATCTTTAGTATTCTTCCCTTTACGATAAATTGATGTATCTCATTTTCCTCCTCCACACAACAAACTAATACAAATGTTGGTTATTTCAAGTACAATTAATGTTCTTGTTTGTTTTAGTCATTTTGGCTTTTAATAGTGCTTCCCCGTATTGTTTAGCTAACAAGGGGAGGTTGTGTGATGAAACAAATGCAAATTGCAATAGATTCTAGTCTTGTCACTTCTCCTTGTAGTGTCAATTTGATCTTGTCCTACTAGTGCTTTGTCCAAACCCTCCTCGATGATTTCTACATCATTTCTCTACCAATGTGTTGCACTCTTTCAACTTGGACCCTTAGTTGATCCAATAATAATGGCCACTAGTGCTTGCCTTCCTCTATGGTCTTCGATTCTCCCGTTCCATGGAAGGATGTAGCCGCAAGATGCTTCAACCCTCAACGATGCATTATGAAAGTGGAAGGTTCTTAGATACACATTCCCTATTACATCCCTATGACTGGTTTTGTTTTTATGCAATCACAAGTGTTGGTTTCCTCCTTTCCACTTTGACTCTATCAAATCGTTCGAGGTTTAACAAAGAGAAGACAACCTTGATTGATCTCGTCATATCTGGGCTACTAATTGTTTATGTCGAGTATACAAGTCTTTGGCCCAAGTTTCAATTTTAAAAAATTGGTAAAACATATTGATTTCAAACATTCAATTAGTAATTATTACTCATAATAGCAATATAAAATTTATGATTTAGGACACTCTTTAAAAAAAAAAGAATATATACATATAATTATCAAGGATCACGATTATACCATGTAATATAGACAAAAAGTGTGTTATTGCATTTTTTTTTTGCATTCTAATACCTTAATTGAATAATTTTCCCTAAATCTGTAAAATGGCAAAAGAAAAAATAAGCGCAAGAAAAACAAACACATTCTTCTGGCATTTATGATAAATTCCAATAAAATATAATGTTGGCATAACATTATGCTTTTTCTGATATTTTGATAGGGCGACAAGGTGAAATTTGTTGTAGTGGTTGAAGCTTTGCAACTAGTTGTATTGAAACAAGCATCAACAATGAAGAGTAATCATTTTGCGTGCCTCATAGGAGTAAAAGTCGGCTTACATGACATAACATCCTTATTAGCAAGCATCTTATCCCATTGATTCATGAAAAAGAAATAGACCATATTATTTGCACCATGCTTTAATAGAGTGGAAATTCAATGTGTATATTTATTGGTTTGTATAGTAGTTAGTAAAGGAGGAGAGATACACATGGTGGGTTGTTTAAAAAGTTATATAAATTGTAGGAAGATATATAATTTAATGATAAATGAGGATTTTTTGGAAATCACACTTAAATTCCGTCCACAATTGCTGGCAGTGTCTCAAGCAGAAAGGACTCCGACAATCCAGGCAAGGTGTTAAAAGTAGACTGTTGTACCAATGATGACATTTTAGTGATAACTGACAAGGCGAGTACATATTTCCTGCCGGTTCCAACTTCTGAATGACATTTTCTATTTCATTTCTTTGAAGTTTTACCATTGTACAGCGTAAGGTCTTCCAAAGAAACTCCTTTCTCAAGAACATGTGTGTTCAGGTGGTGTTCACCACTCTTTTCTGCATATGTACAGTGGGTTCCTCTTCCCAGCTTCTTGGCGTCAACTTCCTGTAAATTGAAGTTCAGATGATTTCTAGAATTCATCAGCGGCGTGTCTCCCTCTCCAACTCCCACAACAACGGCACGCCTGGTGGTCTACGTGGATTCTTGTCCATTTGGTAAAAGTTCAATCACGGTTCTATCGCAATGTCTCAATAATTAATTAAGTGGGTTGCTCCTTTTTTCATATAGTTAGGGCTGCGAAGAAGTTCATTTTGTTTCTGCGCCCGTGCAGTTACAAGGATCTCCTTTTCTCCAAATTCCAGTTTACCATGACAGTTATTTGGTTGCTAAACTTCTTTTTTTGTGGTTGCTAAACTTCAACCTGTTTTGATATCGTTGCAGCTAAAGATAGACCTGCTGGTGGTGAACAATATCAAAGTGATGGCTTGTTTCTGTTGGGATTGCTTTTTCTTCTTATTCTTGTATTTCTCATGCACGAACTCGGCTCATGATTCGACCTTCCAACCAAAAGACATTCTGCTGATTAACTGTGGCTCCACTGACAAGGCAACTGCCTGATAAGTAGCAGACACCACGACTACCTAAACGTGGGAACATAGACTCAAGAATAGAAGACTCCAGGTCATCCTGTCGATGAAGGGAAAATCCCCAACCACCATGCAACGTGCAGCTAATCGTGGATCCATTTCTCACACAACGTGCAGCAGTAACGGCGCGATACACTACCTGTGTCTCACTCACGTCCTCCACTACACTGTAGAACAAACTGTAAACTGATGTATAAATACCATCTGGTTATAATGAATCGGCAAGTGAGATTTCTCACATACACATCGAACACTCAACTTCTATATGGTATCATAGCCAAACTGATCCATTTCCAACAGCAACATGTCAGCCTCCGTGGATGCTTCCTCCGGTGACAACTCACGACCACTCAACTACTTCCATGGATAATGGCTATCCCTACCCAACCACCCTTAACATAGCCAACTTTGTCTCCCTAGAATTATCTCGTGAGAACTACTTACTGTTGCGCACACAAATCCTTGGCCTCACGGACAGCCATGTCCTGACCGGCTTCCTCGACAGAACAACCTGACACCACCAATTGAGCAACCTCTTTATGCCTCATGGAGGCACACTGGTTGCCTTGTCCGTGGATGCACTAGTACTGAAAAATGACGTATAACGTCACATTTGATGTCATCAGTTGAAAAGAAAAAACCGATGTCAATATGCTACAATGTCGGCTTAAAATGACAACTGACACCTATATGTGAAGGCCGGCCGATTTACAAAAGACACGGGCATCGCTTTTAACCGACGTCCAAAATCACCCACAAAATATAAATTTTCAGGGAAAAACTTGCCTCCAAAATTTTCAATTCAGCGTCGGTTTAAAAAAAATCAACAACACATGTTCCGTGCCAAGACCCGTGAAAGTTTTTATCCACTAATTGGTCATTGGTTTTTTCTCAAAGAACTGATGAATAAATATCCTTCGTGAGAAAAATTCATTCCCTGATTTGTCGTCGGTTTTAGCAGAAGAACCGATGAGGTTGTGTGTTCACGTGTTGTCCCCGTAAAAAAAATTTCCCCAAAAAAGTTACAAATAGGTGTCGGTTTAGTTTTATAACCGATGTATATTATTGTTAGGCATCAGATTATTTTATTAAATGATGCCGATAGTTAACTTAATAGCACCCGTGCGAGCCGGATCACTCTTCCCCTGTTTAATTCTCGATTCTCTGAGTAGACTGAACTAGGTCTGGCGATTGTTTCTGCCACCTCCCCTTCTCTGCTCACTGGCCGCCTGTCGCCGTGAGGAGCTTGAAGCTACTAACCGCCTCTGCGTGCCGCCAGTCGCCGCCATGAGAAGCTTGAAGCTGCTCACTGTCAGAGCTGCTACTGCTATCCAGTTGCCGCCAGTCGCCAGCCGCCACCACCTGCTCCCGTCACCGCCACCACCTGCTCCAGGCGGAGTGAGGATCCTTCCTCTAGACGCCTTCTGCTACTCCAGTCGCCACCACTAGCCATTTCCTACAGCTCCTCTGCTTCACCTCCAGCGCCGACCACCTTCACCTCCAACCCAGCCACCTCCACCTCCGACCACCGCCACCATAGCCTACTCGATCCACCAGTGCGATGAGTGGTTAATCACTACTAGATTTGAACTAAGGGTTAATGATTCCACCATTTAGTTGATTACTATTGATTAATTAGGGTTAATGATGCATTAATGAACTTAATCAATTAGATTTGCACTTAGTTTCTCTAAGAATGTGTAGTTGATTAATATTGATTAATTAGAGTTAATGATGCATGAATGAATTTAATTAATTGATATTGCTTTCTTTCTCTCTTATTAGTGATTGACTTAACTTAGTTCAATAACTGTTCTTCAAGCTTGTGTAGTTGATTAGTAATGATTAATTAGGGTTAATTATGAATGAATGAACACAAAATGGAAGAATGAATTGAATTAATTGATGGTACACAAAACCTAGGATATGAATGATGAAACGATGATGATGATGATGATGATGATGATGATGATGATGACGATGATGATGATGATGACGAAAAAGAAAGATCTGTGTTGGTTGGCCCCTAATGGAGATGATGATGATGATGATGATGCATGATGATGACGACGACGATGATGATGATTATGTTTTTCATTTTCCAAAGAGTAACTCATAATATTTGGATTATGTTAAGTCATATTAACGTATTCTGCCAGTCGAGTTACTTAACAGGAACACTGAGCCGACCAAATTTTCTGGAGAAAAAAATGCTGAAAATTCATTATAACTAATTGTAAAAAGCACCTCAATAGGTATATATGGAACCAAAATGACCCAAGCACCTCTCATGTCCGTCCAGCACTTCTGAGCTTCGAAACTCTTGAGAAAAGAGAAGATTATAGGGTTTGGGAAATCTGAAGTTGAAAATTTTGAATTCTAGGTTCTTTCTTTCCAAGGTTGGTAAATCCACTATAGCTCACCAATCCGTACTAGGTTTATTTACTTCTATACTATTCTATGTATGGATCTTGTCACTCCACTGATTTGGATCAAAAGATCCTAAATCAATCTCTTCTTTCATTCTTTTTCTTCACTTCTTCTTCTAGGTTCTTGAGAAAATAGGAGAAGGAAAGTTCTGATTTCTTGAAGTGAGAACTTGATTTAGAAATTAGCAGTAGCTGGGCTACGAATTTCAGGTGCTTCACACCAGAGGTGAGTGGTGTAGGTTCGATTGAAAACTCTTGTTGAACTATAAACTTAATTCTACTCATTTAACTACAAGTGATGGAAATTGAGAAACTCCAATAATTGCACAAGACTTTTTACCTTGATTAACCTTAGATTTCATTCTTCTATTGAACCTTGTAAATTAATCATATGAATGTTATAGTCTTCTTGATCAGAATGAATATGAATTTATCTAGATTCAGTTCACATTTTTATTATCTAGATATTTCCAAATTTTCATATTGGTTAAAATAGAGTACTTATGCATAATATGTGAATTATTGACTGGTGATTAGTTCATTTGACTTATGTGATGGAAATTTATATATAGGGTCTATATATATTCTGATATGAAAGAAATGTATCTCAGAAATCCTAAGCCACATATTCTTGGGTTAGAACAAGAAATCACATATATGTCATTTAATTGCCTCATATTTTCCTTAAAGTGAGTAAATGCACTTTAATATCCATTATAACTTAACTTATCTAGATAGGAGCCCTGAACACTGTGATTTTCTCCCAAAGTCCATACTGGGGAATTGAAACGAGATTTCTTCTAATAGCCCTTGTATTAGAACAAATATCAGAGTGTGAATTTAGGCTTTGAAGGCTAGATCACCATAATTTAGGAATGAATTCAAGATGAGATGCTAACCTAAATTCTATGTTGCTAAGTAATTAAATAAGATGGATGTGATACATTGTTGTGAAAAGTTGTGCTCTTCATGTGGAAGGGATCAATAGAGATAGCTTTCATTAGTATCTCTTACATGGTGCCCTAGTTTGACATATATGACATTTAACCTATCTCATGCAAATATGTAACCTATCTCATGAAAAGTGGTTACATCTATAGTTGGCTAATGAAAACATCTTTGCTTGCTTGTTCCAAATATGTAATTAGACAAAAAATGTTATTTGTGATTTTCATGTAATCGAATGTTTGATTCAAGGATTTGTATGCTAAGTAATTTTAAAGATGATGGTGATAGTGATGATGGTGATGATGATGAATAGATGATGATGATGGTTGGCCCCTAATGGAGATGATGATGATGATGATGATGACATTGATGATGATGATGATTGATGATGATTATGATGATGATACTTAGTAAAAATGTAATGTATAATTGGTTTCTCAGTTTATTTCACCATGGTCTATGTAACGAACCCGCCTCCCGGTAACCCCCAATTAAGGGAGACCAAAAGGTCACACCCGTTATCCCAATTTTTCCAGATCAATGGTTTGACAAGTAATCCATTATAATGACTAAATTCTACCAAAACTAAACTAGAAAGCTAGAATAAAATAAAACTTTGCATACCTTTTTAAAATCTTGGATTTCTAAACTACTATCCACAACTGGACTCTATTCTAATTAATCCTTCGTGTACTTTAATTCATATCTTCACATTGTATCAATTTACTATTTGTCCTTTTCCGTTTCGTACCTAAAACACCGACAAACAAAACGTCAGTCAACATAAATGAATATGCCGGTATGTGGGGGAAACAATAATCGTGTAATTAACTATAACAACATATTGCAATCAATTATGGTTTAGCAACCAAACTTTACACTTTAAACATGACTACTCAATTCATACATACCCTAACCTTTGCGCTATCCCTACAGTGAACATGGATGCTACCTCTCATATGGTAGATCCCAACTGACCCCCATGATCCTACCTAACAGGTAGATCAATACCTAGGGTCAAAGAGTCGCATGGCACTACCCATAGGTAGCCCAATCACTAACTCATGATATGCTAAAGAGTCGCTTGGCACTACCCATAGGTACCCCAATCCCTGACTCATGATAACCTGATGGTCCTACCTAACAGGCAGACCATGTACTAGGTCATCCTTTTCATCATTAGCAAAGCCACAGAGGAGGACCATGATCTGAGCTAGTTATGTACACATATTTATGGTGATAGTCATAGTCACTTTATAGTTGTATGAAATAAAAGTCATCCAAGAAGTTATTTTCAGGCAACCGATAAAACATTCGGGAATTGTCGTGAAACTAAAGTGATTTAACCATAAGTGTAACCACATACAACTTGATGTCCAAGTAATAATATTCAAGAACAATCAAACAAACAATCAACAATATCCTGAAATTAATGCATAACATCCAAGTGTCATTGTCAGCACCCGTTACACTAAATGAGATTTCTCAAAACATAAAACACAATCAATCACTAATTAATCACATACCCAAAAATATGGGTAAATTAAAACTGATTTCAATGTCAGCACCTTCTCAGAAACATTTTTATAAGACCCCAATGTCTTTCTTTTATCCATACTAGGCCAAGAATTTGATACAAATGTTCTATTGCCTTAGCTACAACATATATACACAGAAGAACAATATTTGTATATATCACACAAACAAGCATTAACATGCTAACAAAATCCTGATTCATTTGAAACACCATATACAAACTTTTCCTGCCCAGACCTAAGAGTACAGGGACGACTCTAGGACACACTAGACATCTAATAAACTTTCTCAAAGATTCATTACTATAGCTCCTCTTTGCTGCCACATGTTTGTGTTCGTCACTTCTGATTACCTAAAAAATTGTGGCGAACCACAAGGGTGAGACCCATGTCCCAGCAAGAGATATAACCTCCAACAACGTTTATTGATTACAACATTTTTAAGTAATTAAATAATTAAGTAGTTTAATCAGATATAACAAATAATATCAACATTATTGATGATTAACAAAATACATAAACGAGCAGATAATAACTATCGTCATTAGCCAGACTATCATCCTTTATCTTGTTGACAATATAAGCAATTCAGTATCATATGTAGTTCTAGCATCATGAGCAAGTCTAGTAACATAACATTGCTAACAACATGAGCATGTCTAATTGGTTGAACATATCAACATTATAAGAAGATCTAACAACATAAGCGCAACTAACTGGATAAGCATGATTAGTAGTATATGCATCTCTAGTTACAAAGGCATGGCTAGCATGCTAAACATAACAAACAACATGAGATATCTAGCATCATGATTATAATCAGCAGTAGCGTTATAGTTATCAACATAATCATGGATATTGTATGTATGCATCTACAATCTTAAGCATATAAAAAACATAAGTCTATCTATTATCTCTTAATTGCAGTAAGCATCATCTTTATGTAAAGAGAACAAACAAGGGTTATCATCCAATGTGAAACATTGTGTATAACCCTAAACAAATATGTTACATGGTTGTATTACATCTTTTATTACACCGTGGGGAATTTGAATCGTACCATTCAAAGTCAAACCAACCCCTACGAAGGGCTATTTGGTTCAGTATAAGATCTAGGAGTGTCGATATCCTAAGATCTCTTCCCCTCGCTCTATGAGTAAAAAGGCAGTGACATATCAGTCAAAGTTGCCACCATAGCGACATATAGTCAAGTTGATAACCACTAGTTCGACCTTGGTACAGGTCACGACACTAGAAATTAGGGTATTCAAACCCAATCACTGAGGTTCAACCATAGTTATCCTCTAATCACATCATGTTATAAACACTGAGACACGACCATAGCCATTCTCAATCACATCAGATGTAGGAGGCATGACCATTTCCAACCTCCACAATCTACATTGTGGATGACAAGGATATATCCTCAACCTACCACCCCCACATACTCAATAGTATGCGCCCAGAGTTTCAATTAGGAATAGTAGTTTCACCGTCTAGCAAGTTCTGACACTAAAGACGACTCTACGACACAGGGCACTACATGATTAGTGTTGCACTTGATTAGTTATGCCAATTGGGTGAATTAAGGTTGCATCAAACAAGTCGACATAAAAACTCTAATTCACTTCTAGCAAGAATATAAATATCAAAACTTGAAAAGATATAAAACATATGAAACATAATTTCTCATCTCATCATCGCATGGTACTATATAATACACCAGATCAACACAATATTGCATTAATGACCTAGGAGATATTCATAAAAAATCATAGCAGGGTTATATTAACATTAAGAACATTCCTTAATTACATCAACATGCAAGGAATATATATATATGATTAACTCTCATCATATTCATTATGCACATGTTTAGCATAATAAAGTATCAACCATGTGGCTATAATAACCATCAATTAACATATCAAGGTTATGATCATAGTAAGGAGGTTATTATACCATCATTCCATCATATAAGAATGTTAAACATTAATACTCATCTTTATCTAATTGCATTAGATTTAGGTTCAACATGATAGATTATATCAATGTTACTAATCATCACTTATACCTAAACCCTAACTCACGGCATCCCATCAGATCATGGATGCATAAGGTGAAGCATCACCATCACATTCCATAGTATGCTCAAGTATGAACCCAGAACCATTGGTTGTTTAAAAGGCAATACCTTTGGTTGTTTACATAAGTAAACACCTTGGATAAACCACCTATGAAGTCCTTCATTTGTTCTTTATAAAGAGTCACCATATAACCCTAGGAATCCCTTGCATAACAACACAAAAAGTTCCATTGGAAGTTGGGTGAAACCCACAATCTACTATTTATTTAGAACAAGCCATCCATTGTCAAAAAGTAAGATCGTTAAGTTGATCATATAAAGGAAACCATTTCAATCACATTATTAGGATAAATATATTACATTAGCCATCATTTCAATTTATTGGAGGAATAAACATTAGATCTTGACCATTGGGTCAAGTTCGTATGCTGAAACCATCAATTATAGTATAGGTCCGACCATTGCATCAAGTGACCCAAGAAACCATTGGTATAAGGCTTAATTGATGATACAACTACAATGCTTAACTCAAAATAGGTTGTAGAGACCTGATCCACCATCATTAGTGATCATGAAATCACCATAGGTTGTTAGATCAACACTATATTCATTAATCAACATCAAATATTAAGCTAATGTCAACATTGATTGATAGCATCTGTAAGGTGCTTAATGGTTGATCAATATACTTCTAATTGATCCAAAACCTGATCTATGGGGGTAACCATAGGTTTTCACCATAATTTACACCCTTAATCATGATCATCAGTTGTTATGAAGACAAAACCATAGGATTGTTGCAATGGTACCATCATCGGGTCATGGTTTATAGAAGAAATCAGCTTTAAACCCTAAAATTGACCATTGGTTGATAGGTACTTAGCACCATAGGTTGTCAAACCAATCTGATCCAAGTCATATTTAACCTTATAAATAATGTACACATGATCAAAGGTTCATATATAACTGAAATCAGAACAGAGAACATTATAAAAATCAAAATCCAAGTCAAGCATAGCTTTTTAGTGTATGGATCATCATTTTCAAGCAAGAACATGATCTAGAAAGCTTATGGTAAGCAATAAATGTAGAGAAAGTTATAAAACTTGCCTCTAATGAGAATATGTAACCCCACACAGAAGAAATATCGATCAGGTAGGGTAGAAAATCCAAGAATAATCTATGAATTCGTCCATCTAGCACCTTTCTTCGTCAAATGAGCAAACCCTAAGCATAAGGAGCAAGAAAGGTACGGTTTTAGAGCTTTAGAGAAATTTCTACCATGGAACAGCAAGGTTCCGACCTGGAGAAAGATTGGAGAAAGGATAAAAAAGAAATAGATGGAGGAAAGAAGGAAATTCTTACACTTTTAGGTCAAGATCACTAGAAGGAAGCTTTTTCAACCCTTAAATGAAGTCAATTTCAACCTTAGAGCCTTTCTCCAAGAAGATCCCACTTTCTTCTTCCTTGGGCAGCAAAATTCGTAGCTGAATAGAGGGAGAACGAGTTTGGGATAAGTAGATAGGTGGTGGAGAGGAAATGTCTCATTTTGGTGTTTGTGGATAAGTATATGACACTTTAATATAAAGAAAATGAAAAAGTTGAAATTCTATTATATATCCAAGTGTCCATGGCTTTAAATTATTAAGAATATAAAAGCACACACACAAGCAGCTCTCCCACCATCCCTCTAGGCCTTCTTATCTTACCTTTGTCGAAATTCCCAGCCAATCACATAACTCCTTAGTTGATAGCTACTAAAGGTAGCTCATCCGTGAAGGGGAAAACCCTAAAATACCCTTGGAGCAAACACATTTAAACCAAGGTTTAAATAGGCGCCCCATGGCTCAACAAGCTCAAGAATGATGATAGAATATCCAAGTAACATAATGCAAGTGATAAATTGCAAATAAAACCTCTCAATTGGGTAAATTGCATAATAGTCCAAAATGTGTATAAAATTGCATAACTTGCTCAAACAGTGTCCAAATTGGACCAAACTTGAAACTTAAGCTTGTCTTATGAATGAAAAGTATATAACAAGGTTAGATTAGGGTTATAAGTATTCAATTATGATAATTAAGATTATTCAACTCATTAAGCAAGTCTAGGGGCCTTACAACTATAAACCCATAACAGGGATTTCTCCCCCGTAATCCAAGGTAAACAAATATGGGTACTTCCTCTGCACGTCATCCTATTACCTTCACTTAGTTACTTTCATATCATGGTGATGTAAATCATTCATACATATCTCATCTTGGGTCAGCAAAAAACCCCCCACATAAGAAGACATTTGCAAATATGGAACATAGAAACTTGTTGTGCCACCTTTACAAATCTAATACTAATGTTCAACTTTAAATTCTAGCTATCATCCTAAAATAATATATATTGTATCAAAACATTACTCAAAAGTCATACTTTATATCTTTTTACCAATCATGACATGTGTCCCATAACATTCCTTGAAGCATAAAAAAAAGGTAATGTATCCATCCTTTTTTTTAAACACTGACACTAGAACTCTTGTCAGTTCTTTTTCAGCATCAAAAGAAATGGTGACGCTGGTAGCAGTCCTTCCATACAAGGAAACATCATTCCTAGTCAACCTTGTTAGGGGTGAAACAACAACACTATCTTCACCTTACAAGGATATATACAACCTACTTAGAAGACATATCATGATCCCATAAAGAAATTTAATCAACCACATCTCACTCTTGTTCAACTTGTCTCATAGCTATTGTTGCTTCGACAACTCCTAAGGTTTTTTTTTGAAGAAATATTGATCATATTTTTGACCATATTTGAAATACTTTGACATGTCATCATTCAAAGATTGCTACAACTTATAATACATTACTTGAACACTTTGTTCCTCCTATTCATAAATTGGAATTGTACATTGGTTAGTCTAAAGGACATAACTCTAACCTCATCATGGTCATGTGGATTATATCATCCAATCTAACTCTTATGCATTGATATTTTATCATAGGTTTATTTTAAAGGAACATGGTATTACATATTTATTAACCAATAAAACATCTATCCTTGATAGTGGTGTTTCTCAACTATCACTGAACCATACACAACATTATAGAATCACTTTTGTTTTTCCTTCCAAACAACATTTATAGGATCATTATAAACTCTCTCTCTCTCTCTACAAGAGAGGAATAATTGTAATGTTCATTTAATAAACATCTCCAACCTTCACATATTTCTCATATTATTGATGCATCTTGGATACTAGGATTTATTACCTTGGTATCCACCTCACGCGCTATAAGGAACTCACATCCTTATCTCATCTACTTTTACCAACATAACAAATATAAAGACATATAAGAGGAGTCTTCCTAGTTATTGGAAGGCTCAAAAGAAAAATCATCACAAACTTTATGATCATGGAACCATAGTCCCAAAAACCTTATTCTATAATAAGATATCCATCCTCATGTTTAGAATGAATCCACACATACCAAGTGGCAATGATCCACTTGAAAGTTGTGCCCTGGAAAGGAAAGACACAAAGGGAAACATACTTCCCACATCATAACAACATTTTTCAGGGTCACTAATAAAAAGGTAACCAATTATGTTTTCATTATGCATTTTACAACTTCTTATGTATCATTTTACCTTTTTCATTTTTGGTCCCTTGCCATTAGCATAGGAATCATCATAATTAACATATCTCATTACTTCTTCCTTGATGACTATTTATCATACTTGGGTATGTTGTCTTATTTTATTATGTTTTCCGACCACTTATCAACAAGTAAATCATCATATTCCACATTTTCTTCATTATACATTGATCATATCCCTTAATTTCTTTCACATACAATGCTGATTTTTCATTAAAAGTTTCTTACATACAGAGGTTGGTCTAAGATTAACTCAGGTTCCACCTTATTTCTTTTCCATTGTTCCCATTCATCTTCTCATTTTGTACTTGTTATAGGAGTTCTCTCTATCTTATGTGGATTTCATACCTTTATTCACTTTATAAGCGTAGACTTATCTGTCTTTTACTTTATTATCTTCTTGAATCACAACTTCAACAACTCCTTTTTTTCTAATTTGTATTCAGATTAAATTTCACGGTGTTATATCTTTCACTTATAGTTACCAAACATTCAAGTTTTGATAAATAATGATGTAATTTTCATCTTATTTAAGGTAGGAGTAAGATATTCACACCATGATTTCTTATTCATTATGCTCTTTAGATTGTCTCAAAATGACTACCTGATCAGAGTAATAAAAAAGATAACAATCTAAGAGTTCCATACTTACCTTTTCTTCAATAATTGAATACCTGGCCAAGGAATCCAAGTACTGAGATTAGGCAGTATGCATCATTTCATTTGGAAATTTCCCGAAAAGCTAATCATAGGTTCTTCTCTACATCAGAATAATAGGACCGTTATGCTCATTATAAAATTTTGAAAATAAAAAAATGAAATGATTTTTCATTCAAATTTTTGCGCTTCATATTAGGACTGGAGCAGGCTACTATGAGACAAAGGATCTTCTTTCTAAAGAGATTCAATTTAGAACTTCTAAAAAAAATAAGAATACATAATAATGAAAATTAAAATGATGTTTTTGTGTCACGTTCCTAACTTAGACATCATCCTAGTCTTACGTCCTAGTGTCCCTATAGACTCATTGAACCAAAAGCTCTGATACCAAACTATTAGGAACTGTTACACTAAATGAGATTTCTCAAAACATAAAACACAATCAATCAGTAATTAATCACATACCCAAAAATATGGGTAAATTAAAACCAATTTCAATGTCAGCACCTTCTCATAAACATTTTCATAAGACCCCAACATCTTTCTTTTATCCATACTAGGCCAAGAAATTGATACAAATGTTGTATTTCCTTAGCCACAACATATATACACAAAAGAACAATATTTGTATATATCACACAAACAAGCATTAACATGCTAAAAAAATCTTGATTCATTTGAAACACCATATACAAACTTTTCCTGCCTGGACCTGAGAGTACAGGGACGACTCTAGGACACACTAGACATCTAATAAACTTTCTCAAAGATTCATTACTATAGCTCCTCTTTGCTGCCACATGTTTGTTTTTGTCACTTCCAATTACCTAAAAAAATGTGGCAAACCACAATGGTGAGACCCATGTCCCAGCAAGAGATATAACCTCCAACAACATTTATGGATTACAACATTTTTAAGTAAATAAAAAATTAAGCAGTTTAATCAGATATAATAAATAAGATCAACAGTACTGATGATTAACAAAATACATAAAGGAGCAGATAATAACTATCATCATTAGCCAGACTATCATCCTTTATCTTGTTAACAATATAAGCAATTCAGTACCATATGCAATTCTAGCATCATGAGCAAGTCTAGTAACATAGCATAGCTAACAACATGAGCATGTCTAATTGGTTGAACATATCAATATTATAAGAAGAGCTAACAACATATGTGCAACTACTTGGATAAGCATGATTAGCAGTATATGCATCTCTAGTTACAAAGGCATGGCTAGCATGCTAAACATAACTAACAACATGAGATATCTAGAATCATGATTATAATCAGCAGTAGCAGTATAGTTATCAACATAATCATGGCTACTGTATGTATGCATCTACTATCTTAAGCATATCAACAACATAAGTATATCTACTATCTCTTAATTGCACTAAGCATCATCTTTATGTAAAGAGAACAAACAAGGGTTATCATCCAATGTGAAATGTTGTGTATAACCCTAAACAAATATATTACACAACTGTATTACATCTTTTATTACTCCCTGGGGAATTTGAATCATACCATTCAAAGTTCGATCGACCCCTACGAAGGGCTATCCGGTTCCGTACAAGATCTAGGAGTGCCGATATCCTAAGATCTCTTCCCCTCGACCAGTACGAGTAAAAAGGCAGTGACATATCAGTCAAAGCTTCCACCACAATGACATATAATCAATCTGATAATCACTAGTCTGACCTTGGTATAGGTCACAACACTAGAAACTAGGGTATTCAAACCCAATAACTAAGGTACAGGCGCAGTTGTCCTCAAATCACATCATGTTATAATCATCAAGACACAACCACAACTATTCTCAATCACATCAGATGTATGGGGCATGACCATAGCCAACCTCCACAATCTACATTATGGATGACAAGGATATATCCTCAACCTGCCACCCCCACATACTCAATAGTATGTGCTTTGAGTTTCTCTTAGGAAAACTCGTTTGACCATCGAGCAAGATCTGACACTGAAGATGGCTCTACAGCACAAGGAACTACATGATTAGAGTTGCACTTGATTAGTTATGCCAATTGGGTGAATTAAGGCTGCATAAAAAAAGTGGACATACAAACTCTAATTCACTTATGGTAAGCATATAAATATCAAAACTTGAAAAGATATAAAACATATGAAACATAATTTCTCATCTCATCATCACATGGTACTAATCACTTACCATTCATGAGACTACACTAGTCATCATATTATCACAAGATATAAATCCTTTTCACAATATCACAGGGTGTCAACCCTTATCAACAGAAGAGGAATACACCTCATTCCGGGCTCAACCATGCCCAAAGGTCATTAAGAACATCATACTATCATAGGATATAAATACTTTTCACAATATCACAGGGAATCAACCCTTATCAACACAATAGGATTACACCTCATTCAGGGCTCAATCTTGCCCAAAGGTCATTAAGACCATTATATTATTATTTCCTACAAGATCATCGTTATATTTTCATGCCTTATAACAAGGCTCAACAACATTACGTACATATAATACACTAGATAAACAAAATATTGCATTAATGAGCTAGGAGATATTCATAAACAATCATAGCGGGGTTATATTAACATTGAGAAAATTCCTTTATTACATCAACATGCAAGTAATCTAGGTATGATTAACTCTCAGCATATCCAAAGGTCATTAAGACCAATATATTATTATTCCCTACAAGATCATCATTATCTTTTCATGCCTTACAACAAGGCTCAACAACATTACTTACATATTATACACCAGATCAACACAATATTGCATTAATGAGCTAGGAGATATTCATAAACAATCATAGTAGGGTTATATTAACATTAAGAACATTCCTTTATTACATCAACATGCAAGGAATCTAGATATGATTAACTCTCATCATATTCATTAGGCACATGTTTAGCATAAGAACGTATCAACCATGTGTCTATAATAACCACCAATTAACATATCAAGGTTATGATCATAGTAAGGAGCTTATTCTACCATCATTACATCAGATAAGAATGTTAAACATGAATAGTCATCTTTATCTAATTGCATTAGAGTTAGGTTCAACATGATAAATTATATCAATGTTACTAATCATCACTTATACCCGAACCCTAACTCACGACATCCCCATTGGATCATGGATGCATAAGGTGAAGCATCACCATCACATTCCATAGTATTCTCAAGTATGAACCCAGAACCATTGGATGTTTAAAAGGTAAGACCTTTGGTTGTTTACATAAGTAAACACCTTGGATAAACCACCTATGAAGTCCTTGATTTGTTCTTTATAAAGAGTCACCATCTAACCCTAGGAATCCCTTGATTTACAACACAAAAAGTTCCTTTGGAAGTAGGCTAAAACCCACAATCGACTATTTAATTAGAACAAGCCATCCATTGTCAACAAGTAAGATCCTTAAGTTGATCATATAAAGGAAACAATTTAAATCACATTATTAGGACCAACATATTACATTAGCCATAATTTCAATTTATTGGAGGAATAAACATTAGATCTTGACCATTGGGTCAAGTTCATATGCTAAAACCATCAAGTACAGTATAGGTCCGACCATTGCATCAAGTGACCCAAGAAACCATTGGTATAAGGCTTAATTGATGATACAACTACAATTATTAACTCAAAATAGGTTGTAGAGACCTGATCCACCATCATTAGTGATCATGAAATCACCATAGGTTGTTAGATCAACACTATATTCATTAATCAACATCAAATATTAAGCTAATGTCAGCATTGATTGATAGCATCAATAAGGTGCTTAATGGTTGATCATTATACTTCTAATTGATCCAAAACCTGACCTAAGGGGGTGACCATAGGTTGTCACCATAATTTGACACCCTTTATCAGTACCATCATTTTTTATGAATACAACACCATAGTGAAAACTACTAGAGGGGGGGTGAATAGAGTTTTATAGAAAATTTAACAATTTTGAACTCAAACCACCACAATAATAATATTGGACAAGGAGACACAAGGTTTAGAGTGGTTCCAACTATAGCAAATACTATATCCGTCAGTCCACTACCCGGTTGCTTACCCAACCGGGATTTGAAAAGAAATTTATTTTATTACCTCTTCAAGGAATTTACATAAAATACAATCTCTTTTCCTAAACCCTTCAAGCAGCCTTCACCTAGAAGTAATCGCCAACCTTGAAGCAGCCTTCCCTTGAAGTAGGTGCACCAACTCCCGTTGCACCAGCCTTCTGAAGTAGCTTCCCTTGCGATAGCCTTCTTGAAGTAGCTTGAAGTCCCCTTCTCCACCTGAGAAGTCAACCCTCTCCAATCCGCAGCCTCCAACCCTAGGAGTAGCAAGGAGAGTACAAAATATAAATAGAAACAAGAAAGAAAAAGGAAATTACAACTTATCCTTTAAGCCCAAGGCTTGATATGCCTAGATCAAGCGTAAGATCTCCTAGCCAAGTATGTGAACTTGTGATTGCTGTGGGTAGGAGAGTCTAGCCTATAGGACACGTGATTGAGCTAAGGAGAATGTAGGCCAATGATCACTGTGCTCAAATTGCTTGCAAAAGATTGCTTAAGTATGCTCAAATGTATTCTCAAGTGTAACAAGTTAATTCTAGTGTCCTATGGCTTGTCCTATTTATAGGAATGGCCTAAGTATGCTTAAGGACGTTCTAGACAACTTCTAGGGGTTTCTAAGTGCTTAACTAGCCGTTAGGTACAAAGTTGTTGCTTTAACAACGGCTAATTAATTTATTCTGCAGTTGCTGTCACAGACCATCTCGGTCGAGGAATGGTCGACCGAGACACCTACTCGGTCGAAGTTTTGTCGACCGACAGGCTCTCTGGATTAACGTTCATTTGCAACTGCCAACTACTTTGTCTGTTGTGTCTAACGGCTACTTTGGATCTTTCTCGGTCGAGAAGATGGTCGACCGAGAGTGTCTCGGTCGAGGAGTTTGTCGACCGAGAATGATCCTGTTTCAAGGTTTCAATTTAAGCATTAATTATATGTGTGAGTGTGCAAAGGTGATCCTAATTAACTGGGATGACATGTCTAACTATGGTGTTTGGCTAAGGAAAATCTAACGCTTGATTTACATGCAAATCTAAGTACTTGTACATTATACATTTGTACAAGTTTTACAATATTGATTACATTGCATGAAAATATAACTAAGTAAGCTCTTGGATTTTCCCTTGCTACTTTGTCATCCTGCTTAGTCCTGCACACTCAAGTAGCTTGTTAGATTAATAAGAATGAAATGTTTGTCATCATCGAAACAAAGGGATTTATCATAATATCCAATTTATCCAACACATAGGTTTGTTGCAATGGTACCATCATTGGGTCATGGTTTATAGAAGAAATCAACTTTAAACCCTAAAATTGACCATTGGTTGATAGGTACTTAGCACCATAGGTTGTCAAACCAACCTTATACAAGTCATATTATACCTTAGAAGTAATGTACACATGATAACAAGTTCATATATAACTGAAATCAGAACAGGGAACATTATAAAAATTGAAATCCAAATCAAGCATAGCATTTTAGTGCATGGATCATCATTTTCAAGTAATAACATGATCTAGAAAGCTTATGGTAAGCAATAAACGTGGACCAAGTTATAAAACTTGCCTCTAATGAGAATATGGAACCCCACACAGAAGAAATCTCGAGAAGGTAGGGTAGAAAATCCAAGAATAAACTATGAATTCGTCCATCTAGCACATTTCTTCGTCAAATGAGCAAACCCTAAGCATAAGGAGCAAGAAAGGTACAATTTTAGAACTTTAGAGAAATTTCTACCAAGGAACAGCAAGGTTCTGACTTAGAGAAAGCTAGGACGAAGGATAACAAAGAAATAGACGGAGGAAAGAAGGAAATTCATACACTTTTAGGTCAGGATCACTAGAAGGAAGCTTTTTCAACCCTAAAATGAAGTCAATTTCAACCTTAGAGCCTTTCTCCAAGAAGATCTGCACTTTCTTCTTCCTTGGGCAGAAACATTCATAGCTGAATAGAGGGAGAATTAGGTTGGGAGAAGGAGAGAGGTGGTGGAGAGGAAATGGCTCATTTTGGTGCTTGTGGATAAGTATATGACACTTTAAAATAAAGAAAAAGAAAAAGTTGAAATTCTAGTATATATATCCAAGTGTCCATGGCTTTAAATTATTAAGAATATATAAGCACACACACAAGAAGCTCTCCCACCATCCCTCTAGACCTTCTTAGCTTTCCTTTGTTGAAATTCCCAGCCAATCACATAATTCATTAGTTGATAGCTACTAAAGGTAGCTCATCCGTGAAGGGGAAAACCCTAAAATACCCTTGGAGCAAACACCTTCAAACCAAGGTTTAAATAGGAGCCCCATGGCTCAAAATTCTCAATAATGATGATAGAGTATCAAAGGAACATAATGAAAGTGATAAATTGCAAATAAAACCTCTCAATTGGGTAAATTGCATAAAAGACCAAAATGTGTATAAAATTGCATAACTTGCTCAAACAATGTCCAAATTGGACCAAACTTGAAACATAAGCTTGTATTATGATATCAAAGTATATAACAAGGTTAGATTAGGGTTCTAAGTATTCAAATATGATAATTAAGATTTTTCAACTCATTAAGCAAGTTTAGGGGCCTTACAACTATAAACCCCTAACATGGATTTCGCCCCCGAAATCTAAGGTAAAAAATATGGGTACTTCCTATGAACCTCCTCCTATTACCTTCACATGATTACTTGAATATCATGGTGATGTACATCATTCATACATATCTCAT
Source organism: Alisma plantago-aquatica (assembly GCA_963693085.1). Taxonomy (NCBI): domain Eukaryota; kingdom Viridiplantae; phylum Streptophyta; class Magnoliopsida; order Alismatales; family Alismataceae; genus Alisma; species Alisma plantago-aquatica. The sequence goes on along the minus strand of OY856410.1, from coordinate 1,327,897,191 downwards.
CTTGGGTCAGCAGAAAACCCCCCACATAAGAAGACATTTGCAAATATGGAACATAGAAACTTGTTGTGCCACCTATACAAATCTAATAGTAATGTTCAACTTTAAATTCTAGTTATCATCCTAAAAATATATTTATTGTATCAACACATTACTCAAAAGTCATACTTGCTAGATTTTTACCAATCATGACATGTGTCCCATACCATTCCTTGAAACATAATATAAAGGCAATGTATCCATCCTTTTTTTATACACTGACACTAGAACTCTTGTCATTTCTTTTTCAGCATCAAAAGAAATTGTGACACTGGTAGCAGTCCTTCCATACAAGGAAACATCATTCCTAGTCAACCTTGTTAGGGGTGAAACAACAACACTATCTTCACCTTACTAGGATTTATACAACCTACTTTGAAGACATGTCATGATCCCATAAAGAAATTTAATCAACCAAATCTCACTCTTGTTCAACTTGTCTCATAGCTATTGCTGCTTTGACAACTCTAAGGTTTTTTTAAAGAAATATTGATCATATTTTTGACCATATTTGAAATACTTTGCATGTCATCATTCAAAGATTGCTGCAAATTGTAAGACATTACTTGAACACTTTGTTCCTCCTATTCATAAATTCTATTGGTACAATGGTTAGTCTATAGGACAGAACTCTAAACTCATCATGGTCATGTGGATTATGTCATCCAATCTAACTCTTATGCATTGATATTTAATGATAGGTTTATCTTAGAGGAACATGTTATTATGAATTTATTAACCAACAAAACATCTATCCTTGATAGTGGTCTTTCCCAGCTATCACTGAACCATACACAACAATATAGAATCACTTTTTTTTCCTTCCAAAAAACATTTATAGTATCATTATCAACTCTCTCTCTCTATAAGAGAGGAATAATTGGAATGCTCATTTAATAAACATCTCCAACCTTCACATATTTCTCATATTATTGATGCATCTTGGATACTAGGATTTATTACCTTGGTATCCACCTCATGCGCTAAAATGAACTCACATCCTTATCTCATCTACTTTTACCAAATAACAAATATCAAGACATATAAGAGGAGTCTTCCTAGTTATTGGAAGGCTCAAAAGCAAAATCATCACAAACTTTATGATCGTGGAACCATAGTCCAAACAACCTTATTCTATAATAAGATATCCATCCTCATGTTTAGAATGAATCCACACATACGTACTGGCAATGGTCCACTTGAAAGTTGTGCCCTGGAAAGGAAAGGCACAAAGATAAACATACTTCCCACATCATACCAGCATTGTTCAGGGTCACTAACAAAAAGGCAATCAATTCTATTTTCATTATGCATATTACAACTTCTTATGTATCATTTTTTCATTTTTGGTCCCTTGCCATTAGCATAGGAATCATCATAATTAACATATCTCATTACTTCTTCCTTGATAACTATTTATCACACTTGGGTATGTTGTCCTATTTTATTATGTTTTTCAACTAGTTATCAACAAGTAAATCATCATATTCCACATTTTCTTCATTATACATGGATCATATCCCTTAATTTCTTTCACAAACCAAGATAATTTTACATTAAAAGTTTCTTACATACAGATGTTGGTCTGAGATTAACTCGGGTTCTACCTTATTTCTTTTCCATTGTTCCCATTCATCTTCTTATTTTGTACTTGTTATAGGAGTTCTCTCTATCTTATGTGGATTTCATACCTTGATTGACTTTATAAGCATAGACTTATCTGACTTTTACTTTATTATCTTCTTGAATCACATCTTCAAGAACTCCTCTTTTTCGAATTTGTATTCAGATTAGATTTCATGGTGTTGTATCTTTCTCTTATAGTTACCAAACATTCAGGTTTTGATAAATAATGATGCAATTTTCATCTTCTTTAAGGTAGGATTAAGATATTCGCACCATGATTTCTTATTCATTATGCTCTTTAGATTGTCTCAAAATGACTAATTGATCAGAGTAATAAAAAATATAACAATCTAAGAGTTCCATACTTACCTTTTCTTCAATAATTGAATACCTAGCCAGGGCATCCAAGTACTGAGATTAGGCAGTATGCATCATTTCATTTGGAAATTTCCCAAAAAGCTAATCATAGGTTTGTCTCTCCATCGGAACAATAGGGCCGTTATGCTCATTATAAAATTTCGAAAATCAAAATAAATAAATAAATAAAATGAAATGATTTTTTCATTCAAATTTCTGCGCTTCATATTAGGACTGGAGTATGCTACTATGAGACAAAGGATCTTCTTTCTAAAGAGATTTGATTAAGAACTTCTAAAAAAATTAATAATACATAAAAAAAAATCAAAATGATGATTTTGTGTCACGTTCCTAACTTAGACATCATCCTAGTCTTAAGTCCTAGTGTCCCTGTAGACTCATTGAACCTAAAGCTCTGATACCAAACTATCTGGACCCGTTACACTAAACAAGATTTCTCAAAACATAAAATACAATCAATCACTAATTAATCACATACCCAAAAATATGGGTAAATTAAAACCGATTTCAATGTCAGCACCTTCTCAGAAACATTTTCATAGGACCCCAACATCTTTATTTTATCCATACTAGGACAAGAATTTGATACAAATGTTCTATTACCTTATCCACAACATATATATACAGAAGAACAATAGTTTCATATATCACACAAACAAGCATTAACATGCTAACAAAATCTCGATTCATTTGAACCACCATATACAAACTTTTCCTGCCCAGACCTGAGAGTACATGGACGACTCTAGGACACACTAGACATCTAATAAACTTTCTCAAAGATTCATTACTATAGCTCCTCTTTGCTGCCACATGTTTGTTTTTGTCACTTCTGATTACCTAAAAAAATGTGGCGAATCACAAGGTGAGACGCATGTCCCAGCAAGAGATATAACCTCCAACAACATTTATTGATTACAAAATTTTTAAGTAATTAAATAATTAAGTAGTTTAATCAGATATAACAAATAAGATGAACAGTACTGATGATTAACAAAACACCTAAAGGAGCAGATAATAACTATCATCATTAGCCAGACTATCATCCTTTATCTTGTTGACAATATAAGCAATTCAGTAGCATATGCAGTTCTAGCATCATGAGAAAGTCTAGTAACATAGCATAGCTAACAACATGAGCATGTCTAATTGGTTGAACATATCAACATTATAAGAAGAGCTAACAACATAAGCGCAACTACCTGAATAAGCATGATTAGCAGTATATGCATCTCTAGTTACAAAGGCATGGCTAGCAAGATAAACATAACTAGCAACATGAGATATCTAGCACATAATTATAATCAGCAGTAGCAGTATAGTTATCAACATAATCATGGCTACTATATGTCTGCATCTACAATCTAAAGAATATCAACAACATAAGTATATCTACTATCCCTTAATTGCACTAAGCATCATCTTTATGTAAAGAGAACAAATAAGGGTTATCATCCAATGTGAAATATTGTGTATAACCCTACACAAATATGTGACACGACTGTATTACATCTTTTATTATGCCTTGGGGAATTTGAATTGTACCATTCAAAGTCCAACCGACCCCTACGAAGGGATATTCAGTTTCATACAAGATCTAGGAGTGCTGGTATCCTAAGATCTATTCCCCTCGGTCAGTACGAGTAAAAATCCAGTGACATATCAGTCAAAGCTGCCACCACAATGACATATAGTCAAGCTGATAACCACTAGTCTGACCTTGGTACATGTCATGCCACTAGAAACCAGGGTATTCAAACCCAATCACTGAGGTACAACCACAGTTGTCCTCTAATCACATCATGTTATAATCACCGAGACACGACCATAGCCATTCTCAATCACATCATATGTGTGGGGCATGACCATAGCCAACCTCCACAATCTGCATTGTGGATGACAAGGATATATCCTCAACCTGCCACCCCCACATACTCAACAGTCTGCGATCTGAGTATCCCTTAGGAATACCCATTTCACCATCTAGCAAGTTCTGACACTGAAGATGGCTCTACGACACAGGGCACAACATGATTAGAGTTGCACTTGATTAGTTATGTCAATTGGGTGAATTAAGGCTGCATCAAACAAGTGGACATACAAACCCTAATTCACTTCTAGAAAGCATATAAATATCAAAACTTGAAAAGATATAAAACATATGAAACATAATTTCTAATCTCATCATCACATGGTACTATTCACTTGCCATTCATGAGACTACACTAGTCATCATATTATCACAAGATATAAATCATTTTCACAATATCATAGGGTATCAACCCTTATCAACAGAAGAGGAATACACCTCATTCAGGGATCAACCATGCCCAAAGGTCATTAAGACCATCATACTAATACAGGATATAAATCCTTTTCACAATATCATAGGGAATCAACCCTTATCAACATAAGAGGATTACACCTCATTCAGGGCTCAATCATGCCCAAAAGTCATTAAGACCATTATATTATTATTCCCTGCAAGATCATCATTATCTTTTCATGCCTTATAACAAGGCTCAACAACATTATTTACATATAATACACCAGATCAATACAATATTGCATTAACGAGCTAGGAGATATTCATAAACAATCATAGCAGGGTTATATTAACATTAAGAAAATTCCTTTATTACATCAACATGCAAGGAATCTAGATATGATTAACTCTCATCATATTCATTATGCACATATTTAGCTTAGGAAAGTATCAACCATGTGGATATAATAACCACCAATTAACATATCAAGGTTAGGATCATAGTAAGGAGGTTATTCAACCATCATTCCATCATATAAGAATGTTAAACATGAATACTCATCTTTATCTAATTGCATAAGAGTTAGGTTCAACATGATAAATTATATCAATGTTACTAATTATCACTTATACCCAAACCCTAACTCACGACATCCCCATTGGATCATGGATGCATAAGGTGAAGCATCACCATCACATTCCATAGTATTCTCAAGTATGAACCCAGAACCATTGGATGTTTAAAAGGTAAGACCTTTGGTTGTTTACATAAGTAAACACCTTGGATAAACCACCTATGAAGTCCTGGATTTGTTCTTTATAAAGAGTCACCATCTAACCCTAGGAATCCCTTGATTAAAAACACAAAAAGTTCCATTGGAAGTAGTGTAAAACCCACAATCGACTATTTATTTAGAACAAGCCATCCATTGTCAACAAGTAAGATCCTTAAGTTTATCATATAAAGGAAACAATTTACATCACATTATTAGGACCAACATATTACATTAGCCATCATTTCAATTTATTGGTGGAATAAACATTAGATCATGACCATTGGGTCAAGTTCATATGCTAAAACCATCAATTACAGTATAGGTCTGACCATTGCATCAAGTGACCCAAGAAACCATTATTATAAGGATTAATTGATGATACAACTATAATGCTTAACTCAAAATAGGTTGTAGAGACCTGATCCACCATAATTAGTTATCCTGAAATCACCATAGGTTGTTAGATCAACACTATATTCATTAATCAAAATCAAATATTAAGCTAATGTCAACATTGATTGATAGCATCAGTAAGGTGCTTAATGGTTGATCATTATACTTCTAATTGATCCAAAACCTGACCTAAGGGGGTGACCATAGGTTGTCACCATCTTTTGACACCCTTTATCACGACCATCAGTTGTTATGAAGACAACACCATAGGATTGTTGCAATGGTACCATCACCGGGTCATGGTTTATAGAAGAAATCAGCTTTATACCCTAAAATTGACCATTGGTTGATAGGTACTTAGCACCATAGGTTGTCAAACCAACCTGATCCAAGTCATATTGTACCTTATCAATAATATACACATGATCACAGGTTCATATATAACTAAAATCAGAATAGGGAAAATTATAAAAATCGAAATCCAAGTCAAGCATAGCTTTTTAGTGAATGGATCATCATTTTCAAGCAAGAACATGATCTAGAAAGCTTATGGTAAGCAATAAATGTGGAGCAAGTTATAAAACTTGCCTCTAATGAGAAGATGGAACCCCATATAGAAGAAATTTCGAGTAGGTAGGGTAGAAAATCCAAAAATAAACTATGAATTCGTCCATCTAGCACCTTTCTTCATCAAATGAGCAAACCCTAAGCATAAGGAGCAAGAATGGTAGGGTTTTAGGGATTTAGAGAAATTTCTACCATGGAACAACAAGGTTCCGACCTGGAGAAAGATAGGAGGAAGGATAAAAAAGAAATAGACCGAGGAAAGAAGGAAATTGTTACACTTTTAGGTCAAGATCACTAGAAGGAAGCTTTTTCAACCCTGAAATGAAGTCAATTTCAACCTTAAAGCCTTTCTCCAAGCAGATCCCCACTTTCTTCTTCCTTGGGCAGAAATATTAATAGCTGAATAGAGGGAGAACGAGTTTGGGAGAAGGAGAGAGGTTGTTGAGAGGAAATGTCTCATTTTTGTGCTTGTGGATAAGTATATGACACTTTAATATAAAGAAAAAGAAAAGGTTGAAATTCTAGTATATATCCAAGTGTCCATCGCTTTAAATTATTAAGAATATATAAGCACACACACAATAAGCTCTCACACTGCCCCTCTAGACCTGCTTAGCTTTCCTTTGTCGAAATTCCTTGCCAATCACATAATTCCTTAGTTGATAGCTACTAAAGGTAGCTCATCCGTGAAGGGGAAAACCCTAAAATACCCTTGGAGCAATCACCTTCAAACCAAGGTTTAAATAGGCTCCCCATGGATCAACAAGATCAATAATGATGATAGAATATCCAAGGAACATAGTTCAAGTGATAAATTGCAAATAAAACCTCTCAATTGGGTAAATTGCATAAAAGTCTAAAATGTGTATAAAATTGCATTACTTGCTCAAATAATGTCCAAATTGGACCAAACTTGAAACTTAAGCTTGTCTTATGATTTCAAAGTATATAACAAGGTTATATTAGGGTTCTAAGCATTCAATTATGATAATTAAGCTTATTCAACTCATTAACCAAGTTTAGGGGCCTTACAGTCATTGTTTTATCCAACACGTTCTCAAGATAGACTTGGATTCCACCTTAGGATTTCTAGGCCAACTTTAGTATTTTATTAGGGTTTTAGCCTCCATAATTCTTTTATAATGTTGAATGCTCTTTTAGTTCACAAACCCTAATTTCAACATCATAGGCATAATTGAATGTCAATTAAGTGTAATATATCTCTTTTACACTAAGACTACCATCTTTATCCTTTTAAGTTACGTCACGATCATTAAGGCCATTTATCATATTTGGTTTCTTTTGAATTGACAACTAATTTTTCATTATAGTACAATTCACATATGAACTCTATTTATCATTAATTCCACATTTATCCACTAGAAAACCCTAATTACGAAATTAAGGGTATTTATCCACAATTAGAATATTTTATACTCAAAATAGCTTATAATCATCATATCTCAGCTTTCTTCATGGATTTGAACATTTAAAGTTGTGACAAAGTGGATTTTAGCATTATAGTAAAGTAATTACTCTTTCGCCCTCATTATATCTATTGATGGTCCTAAATCATTTTTCTTGGCTTCATAATCATTGTTGAGACTCAAATCCAAGATATGGTGAACAATGTGGATTTTGTACACATTATAACACTTCAAATTGGATTCATTCATCACTTTGTCCAAAGAATCTAATTGGTCAATCAAACTTTGTCTTTTGATTCTCAAACATTTTGTAGATATTCTCCACATTATTTTGAAGCTTTGGTACAAATTTGAGGTCAATTGGACATTCCTACATTTTACTATGAATTCTTGAAGTTTATGTATTGAAAATCCCTTTTTCCCCTTTTCTTTGTGCCTTTTTCTTAGCTTTGCCATGTTAGCGATCCATACAAGGGATCCGGGGTGACTGTTGGCCCTTGGATCTACCTCTTGCAGATCTCGGCCTGATCCAATGGCCGTAAGGTCATCATCAACCTCCCACAATCAGCGGGGAGGTGTCTTTATGGCTGAGGCTTGAAATCTCGCGCCCTTGACCTCGATTCAATATTCCAAGTGAATAGAAACGACCGTCTCACCATTTAGAACTTCAAGAGCCCTAGTTTGACCACCATTCATTCTCTGTACAGCCATTAAAATGAGCTCTTTGCTCTCCCGTCTCACTCCGGCGGCCATGGTCATTTTTCAAATCTCGATTCAGCCCTAAATCTACCCCCCATGATTCTATAAAAGGACCCCCAAGGTCCGCAACAATCACCTCTTCCTCATATCCCATCCTCGCCTGCAATCTCATCCTAAAGTGCTCAATTTTTTCTTTTCGACAACCTACTACTGGTGCAGCGCTGTCGACCAGCCCATTTGGGTGTTTCATCTCCGCACATCCTAGCCTCAACCCGCCACCATCATATGACTCACGATGTCACGACGAAACTGGGCGGCACCTTCGCTTCCCTTCATCACCCCTCCTACTCCATCCTCTGCTAGCATGGGAGAGACAACCCACTATGGACCTATGCTGCTCGTGCGACTGCTGGAGCGGAAGAGAAAGGTCCCAATCCGCTGGTTCAAGTGGTTTCCCCGGTCCAACAAACCAAGCGTATGAACCAATCAAATAAGAAGCAAACTAGCCAGACCAACATTGAACCTAATCTTGAACTAGGAGAGTCACCTAGCCTATGGCTCAATCTGGGCCACCCATCGTGCATCTGAGGGGCGTCCTTTTTCCATATTTAAGGTATTTTGCTCCTCTCTATTCAGAAAATCAGTAAAATGTTCAAATCTTGTTTAAATCTTAGAAAATTCATCCGAACTCCAAAAATGATGAATAAATAGTCTATTTTGATCAGAAGAATCCAATGAATCCATTAAAAATACTTTTGAAACCTGATTCCAAACTATGCTCACTGATATACTTAAATATGATCTCTTGCTCATTTAATTGTCAAATGACTCATAATCATGATTAATCTTTGGAAACCTTAGATTTGGACTCTAATGATTATCTTGTAACCTAGATCTGATATATTTGAATCATCTACTCTTGAAAATGAATCATTAGTGATCTAGATCTTTTTATTTGATCCATTCTTGATTATAACAAATAATGAGTAATCTTTATATTGATCTAAATCTTGCAAAACCTTGGTATATTCTTGAACCATCAATATGATCCTGAATTCCAACTATACTAAGTATCATGATGATGATTTAGAAATTTTATGATGACTTGGATAATGATCATAAATTAGGGTTAACACATATGATCCTATAAAACCTAGGTAAGTCATTCACACTTGAATATATTGTATACTTGAAATAATGTTGGACATGTTGAAATATTGATTATAAGTGAATGACCCAACCCTAAGGTTGACATAGGAAAAGTGTAACCCTAATCTCAAATATTAAAACATGATTTTCTAAACATCATGATCTTGACCTTTGATCCAATCTTGATGATTTAGCATCTGACTCGAAGGGTTGACATATTGATTCAAATATTGATCATACTCGAAACCTTTGGTGAAAGGTACACTATTATATGACTCCTCCTTGATTGTATTGAAGATACTTTTATGTATCTCTTGATTGTATACTTGGCTATTTATTTGGATGAGCTACTGTTCCCTATGATTAGTCTTCTGTTTTTCTATACTATATTTTGAAAAACATGAAAACATTAATCGCATGCCCATTATGACTGCCCGTATATAGATAATGATGATGATATTGATAATGTTGATAATGTTGATATTGAGTACAAAAACCCCCTCATTTGGAAGTGGGACTCGTACATTGGCCTCCTATGTTCCTATGGTGAGAAGGAGCCTAGTGACTTACCCCATCGCGTTGGGGTGATAAAGTCACACAAAAATATATAAGCATGCTTCTCGAATTACAGCATAATGGGAACTCGTAATAAAAATTGAATCGTTGAATAAAAACCTTTTCGTTGAATGATATTGATTTTGGAAATCGTTTGTTATACTTTGAAGTATAAGTCCTGCCAAGTATATGTATTTTCTTATAAATCATTTTCCTTGATTTTGATAGTGTACCGTGCAATTGCATGATTGTGTCTCGATTTTATTGATTTTAGGTAATACCAATGGAATATTGAATAAGATCTCTTCCGCACACATACACTCTGATGACAAAGATAAATCGGTTATATCTCCATATTGGGTTAGTATGTCTTTTTTTTATCCAGTTTTTGAGTTATTTATTTCTTATTATATATGCCAGTGTTATAGATCATATTGGGCCACTCAGGGACAGGCGCTTCAATCCTTTTACCACTGTCTAGGTAGTGGGATTGGGATTGAGGTAAGAATAGTTTCGTGACAAAAGCCATTACAAGTCATAATCAAGGCCCATTAAAGCCTATTCATGTACATGGAACCTACATTAATCAAACTACACATAAAGATCATCGTTTTGGATCTAATTTGTCTTATTTATTAACACAAGGTTAATATCAACTTTAAACATCCATATACCCTTCCCAATTCATTAATCAACAAAGATTAGGGTTTTTCATTAGTTAAACCATTAAAGATAGCATCTTTACATACTTTTTAAATTGCAAGAAGAATTAGGCTTCAATTATATTTTTATTGCATTCCACGTGTTTTTCTGAGAAAAAATCATATATTATTTACTACCATCGGAATACAAGTAATTAGTTATGAAAATTGCAAGTTTCACTTACTTGAACAAATGGGATGCTGACACATCAGCAATCCCATGCATTTAAGTCGGACGATTTGGAAACATAACCAAATTACTCTTATACCCCAGCGCGGCCGCTTGGCTCTTCAAAACCTGAGGAGCAAAATTGTCCAATGGCACCCTGGTCGTCTTCCTCCTCACAAGCCCTAGCTGCAACTGACTACATATGTTTCCGGAGTCACCTCCCACCACTTCAAGGCTCAGAGCTCACTGGAACCCATCTCCCTGCCTTCGCCGCTCCCCGCCGCGTCCAACAAGGCCTCAAATCATGGTCAAGATGGCCAGTTTCAAGAGTGCTAAGCCCACAATCACTGTGGGTTTACAGACCTCCTACAGGCGCTGTGCGAAGACGAGAGCAAGGAGATGATGGTCGATCATTCCTAGGTTGTCGTGGGAGCATCCTGCCTCCATCAAGACCATTTAACGATTCCTCATTACTCCATGGTCGCGCTACTCCTCTATACTAGGGTTTTGAGCGAAAACAAGATGGAGAAGAGAGGGGGATGCCTGAAATATTCTTGGGCTCGAGGCTAAGGGTCCAACCCTTATATATGGGAGGGTAGCCACGCCCTAACATGCTTTCCCAAAAAGAAAACAAAGCCTTTCCTCATTAGGAAACCTAATTTTCTAATTTAGGTATATTAACTCTCTTTTTAATATTTCCTTGATTAGCCATGATCCTTGGTTATTAAGGAATTCGAAATTTATCTCTTTCATCTTCTTTGTGCTTGGCTTTTAATCCATTGTCCATGCAATTTTACTTCCTTATAGTAAAAAGTAAAAAAGTCATTAACTATGTAGCACATTATCCTCATATTTTGTATTATTTGTATTTTCTCTTTCTTCTTCTCCATTGGGACTCCTTGGACCCCAACAAATCCTAAGATTTCGAAATCCTTTTTGAAGGATACTTATTATCCTTCTAGATGCATCTACATCCATTATTTCTCATTATCTTATTTATTTATTTATTAAAAGATTTCTTTTCAAGGATTTCTCTTTATCCTTTATTTCCTTTTTCTTCTTTTCCTATTTCTTCCATTAGAAATCATATATAAACGAAATTCATTCAATTGTGGCCATCAATGCCACTTTCTAGAGATTTCTATGTATTTCTCCTAAATGTATTTCTTAATATCCATTATCTTTTATCTTTTTCTATTATTTGGACTTTCCTCTTTTCTTCTCTTTTATATCCATTATTGGATTAACATAATAGTAGGAATCACAAAATTCCTATCCAAAGGGAAATTTACAAAGAAATCCATCCTTTGGAGCAAAGCATACAACCTTCTCAATTCAAGTCCATATTCATAAAATCATCACATTTCAATTTTGAAAACACATGTAAAATTGAGGTTGTAACATCCTTCCCATGTTATAGGAATTTTGCCCTCAAAATTCCACCATATAAACAATTCAGGATAAGACTTTTCCATATCCATCATTGGCTCCCATGTGGCTTCATCCTATCCATGGTGCTTCCAAAGAACCTTTATCTTCTTATATTCTTCACTCCTGAGCTCTCTCCCAACTTGGTATCTCATACCCTTATAGGTGACTCAGGGTAAGTTAGTCTCCCTTAGGAGCTCACTAGGTTCATTGCTCAGCCCATGGCTTGGGTACCTCACATAGTGTTCTAGATCAGACTCGTGGAACACATCATACATCATGTTATCCTGAGGGGTAAGGCTACACACAAGCATCTCCACCTATCCATCTCAAATGGACCTATGTATCGGGGACTTAGCTTTCTCATCTATAGCTCAGAGGGGTCAGATTTTCATATCACATATTCTTTCATAGTGAACTGCATGTCAGTCTTCTTTGCATCAACTCACGACTCATGTCTCCCCTGGGCTCTATTTTAGCCATCGTACGATCAAAGAGACTTCATCTGCTCGTGAGGTCCCTTCACCAACCTCATCTTAATGAAGCGGTGACCAACATAGCCTCCCTTACAGAGCTTCTTACATCTCGATACTGGCTATGGTGGCTATCATCACATCTTACATAAGACAGGAACTGTCTCCATATATCACTCTGAATGAGCACACACGCTCTAATTAGACCCTCTAGTCTGGATCATGCTAACCATTAGTTAGGGGTGATAAGTTGTACACGCGTTGAGTTCTTCATGTACCGACTTCCACCACATGGAAGTGAATCTTTGGGTCTTACTCAAGAATCTTTGAACTTGCAACAAGAGTAAGTTGAACCATCTCTTTCTCTTACATGTAGTTCAACTGGATCTGTCCCTTGACAATACTCTCTCTTTCTCTTACCTATCATCTAGGTAAGGTGATCTACCATAACCCATATTGCATCTTGACCTCCCTTGGTCTATGGGAGACTTACCACAACATCCACAGTGATGAACTCCCATTCCCCCTCCAGGACTCTTTACCCTTTGTATCAACTCACCGGGTTACTGGTATTCGTCCTTCACCTCCTGGCATGCATGGCGACAAGCCACATGCAACTTCATCTTAGGCATCCAAAGTATTACTTCCACTTACTATCTCAATAGTATCATGGTGTATCATGATCTCTTGTACGTCATGATTCCTCAAGGTTGATTCCTCAGAAACCCTAAAACACTCTAGTCATGGGTTTCATCAACTTCTCTTCCAGAAAAGTGCATCTGAGGTTTTACAACCATCCTTCTATCACAACAAGCCCTTGGCTAGCTAACCAAGCAACCACTAACTCGATCAACATATATCATTACATCCGAGTGTTATCCAAACATATCTCACAACTTAGGGTTCACATAGCCACCTCTACCGGCCTTTCCACTAGCTAAACTAGGTAGCTGTGTCTCAAGAAGAGCATCCATCACCACCTTTCATCTTTATGTGCTAGGTAACAGTGGATACATACACCTCCATGTATTCCACTTATCATCTCATCTTAGACTTTAGGTCTATCTTCATCAGGAAAACTCAGAGCTCATCCTCTTGGTTATCAAACTCAAACTTATTTAACTCATAAATTCCATATAGCTCATGATAAGAACATCCTTATAAGATGACTACCTTATATCTCTTGATGTTGGTAAACCATCCACACATCGTACACTCCACAAGGGTACGCTATTATCATAGCAACGTTTCCACTCTCATCATCTTTATCCTTGGTGTATGGCATGCATCTTGCCCTATCTCTCACCTTCATAACGAGAGGAAATAAGCATTTAACTGCAGTCCAAATACAGAGTTCTTCCCATTATAAGAGTCGATATGGTGCACCCTACATCACCAGTACACCTTCAAATCTAACTATAAACGTGCATCACACATCTCTACATCATGAACATCTCGATATCAAGTTTACTTCCATGAAAAACTAGTTTTGAACCGACTTGGGTCATCATATCATCCTTGGTCATCTCCTCTAGGTCTATAGGGTGTCAACACTTTTGGGGTCATCCCTCTTCCCTTATGCATCCAGAGAGTGCCCTCCTCATCTACTCTTTGGGTCCCATGAGTTCATGAAGGTGATCAATCTCCTAACCCATGTCCCTCAGACAATGTTAGTTGTTACCTCCCAACCCTATGGTCATGTGCAACTAGGGAATTAGGCAACTCCTACTCCCATCAGTCTTATCCCTACCCGACCCTAGGATAGACTTAGGATTCTAACATAGTACATATCCAACTTGAAACCTTACCCAAGTCTCCATCATCTCTCTCAACATTCGTGGTCTGACTTACATCCTTTCATAGGGATTAGGGTAACCTACCTACCTCAGTCAGGCCCCATATTGGTTACCTCCATGGTAACACATCCACATGCACTTAATGATGGTTATCTATGGGTCTACAGGTTCCTTCTCATACTATGTACTCTCCACTTAGCTTCTCAAGATCCTATGAGACCTCTTTAGGTTATCTCAAACCCAACAAAAGCTAGTACATACCCTATAGAAAGGTCCCTCTCCCAGGATGTGAGGAAACTATATCCTGATAGCAGCAAGGGTCACAAACATCCCTATTTCTAGGGTTTACATCCACATGAGCACACTTAGACATAGCAAGCTAATAAGGAACATAGCTAACAAGCAGACCACCTATTTAACCATGTTAGGTCTCCCTGATAGGTCATACTTGTTTCTATTTTATTCATATTGGACCGTCATCATACATACATATGTCACCAACCTATAAGTAGGAGGTTCATCAAACATACACCTTAATCCAAGGGGTTTCTCTTTCCTCTAAACATAAGGGGTGCCATTCTTGAATCTATAGAAACTCAAATCTCATCATGAGCATCAGGTGCACCAAGTACTACTACTTCCCCTCTTAGGTCTAGGAACCTAAGGTTCACTTTCCTGCAAGTGCACGCCCTATAATTCTTCCATATGAACAACACCTCAGAGTCGAGTCCTCCTCAAGGACAACCAACTAGGTATAAGGCCTTCCAACTTGATCCTATACTTTCTTAGGGTCTAGGGAACTCTTCTTCCTATCCCTAGAAGGTAAGGTAGGAACCTACAACATCCATAGCTTGGTTTAAGAAGTCTCCTTCTATGACCCCTGATCCCCGTGCCATCTCTAATGACCCTGTAGACCGGGGAGTCACCCTCAAAAAACCACCCTTAACCTTTTTTGTACTTAGTGACTTAGAATTAACTTAAAGGAAAAACCTAATAGCTTGAATAAAATAATATCATAATAAAACTATAGAAGCAACTTACTATTTGCCTTACTAGGAAGAATAAAATAGAATTTCACGACATATTACATTTTTCATGTGGAATATAAAACACAACAGATAACTTAATACTAAACTTAATATTACATTACATTCTCTCTCTACCACACCACATGCCCAAGGACTGAGGGGAAAGGACTATGAGACCTCTATCTAACTACGAACTACCTTCTAAGAACTTGGGTGGTACAATCCTTCAGCTTCCTTGTGCTGACGCTAACCTAAAACATGTTTTAGTATGTTGGAGAGATACTAGCTCAGTGAATAGAATTTCACCCAACCATCACAGATGACTCATTTTATTGTTTATTTATTTGGAATAGAATACAAGATAATACTATACTGAGCAGATCTAAGCAATATAATTTAAATGACAGGAGATGTCAACTTTTCATTAAGATAACAACTGCTGCAAAGCTGTAGATATGATTAAATAATATATAATGCTAGAATTTCATTTAAAGGACAACTGCTGTGAATCTAACTCAAATCTTTCTTTAACTCTTTAACTTATAAGAAACTATGTGAACCTATATGAACATATTTTATCTTATGCCCTGATCATATGCAGTGTACTCAACATATGAAGACTCATAGTGAACTACGATCCCACCGTACAAGACTTAGCTGACACCCCGGGATAGCTAAGTCTAACTACTCTCGTGGTCTGCAACAAGGAAACTGGCTCTCTGGCCTTGACACTCCTATTGTTCCGTAAACTGGACTCCTCCTATAACCTGAGCACACGGGTGGAGAGTCAAGACACCTATTGGCTTTTCTGTACTCTTGTGCCACCAGGACTTCTGGTTGATGTTGGACACACTTTTCTGTACTCTAGTGCCACTAGGACTTCTAGTTGATGTTGGACACTAAAAACTATAATTTAAGGATACTTCCACTAGGGCTTCATCCCCCGTGCCACCTGATAGCACGTTCCAACCCCTATATACTAGACGTTGCCAGGGTTAGGTCATTTCACCCCTAAGGCAAAGACCTCACATAGGCGTTCTACGGTGTTCATGTACCTTAAGTCTATTATTTTATTATTTTTGGAAATATCTTACTATATTGTACCTTTCTCTTACTTATACTTGACTCTGGTATCTCTAGGGTACCACATCTATTTAATTAAAGTTTATAATGCAACATGTGCATCATTCTAAACTTGGCAGAGCAGTATATTTTAAACATTGTAATTTACTGATAAATTAACATTATTATACTTCCAGGCAGACTGACATTCTTAAATAAATGGATTACATGTCCGCTTGACATTTATACACTAAATTCATGCAATTGAATCTCTGAATACACTGATAAAAGTTAATTGCTTGACATATGAGAAAACATCATTAACATATGTAAATTACTTGTACTTTCTTGGAAAAACGTGCACATCAACCCAAATCCTGAGTTGTGCATCACATAACTCAATTAAGAGTTAATTACTTATCATGGCATGAATTATTAATAATAATTGGGAATTTCAATTGATATCTTTGAAGGATGTGTCAATTTGTATAAATATTAAATCATTCACCTTAAATAAAACAAAGATCATACTATTAGGTTTTCTTTGAATATTTTTCATGTCATCATCATTTCTTTGAAATTGAGCATCTATTAACTTACTAAAAATGTACAGCCTGGGTTTATACCCAAATTGTACCATTACTGGTCATGTGCTACTGATTACAACTTTTAAACTGAGCAAATTAGGTTTTAATCAATCATGCAGTTCCAATAATCCAAATAACACATATCAATTAAACAATTAGTGTCGTGCAAGCATAATTAAGAAATTTGTGCAAATTAGAAATATGGCAACGCCGACACTACACGGCACTTGAGTCAGCGTTGTTACCCGAAAATAACATCGATTTAACCAAAAACACCCGATTGTCAGAGTTATATGTGCTTAGTGAGTGAAATTCTACTCACAGTGATTCGAGATGTCCAAAAGCAACTGAAACCACGTTCGATGCCTATTTTGGGCATCAGTGGGGTCATCTTCTACCTTGGTTCGGCCTGGATTTGAATATGGCACGCACAACAACTTCTTGGTTTGGGCGTCGTTCACTGCTGGAACTGTGGGTTCATGGTTGGACCTCAAAGACAAGCTCAATCACACCTCTCCTTGGTGCTTCCTCACGCCCAAAGTAGCTCAAGGCCGCGGCTGCAGCTGTTGCTGCTCAAACTAGATGAGGCACCACCCTGCTGGTTGGGCATCGATTGAGCGTGGAGAAGGAAGGAGAAGATGGAGACATCGCTGGCGCTGCTAAAACGACCGTCGTGAGCCCTAAATGACCGCCATTGCTTCTACTCCTAGTGTTGGTCGCTGCTACCTGGCCAGCCGACGCTGCTGCTCTTCTTGCAAGTTGGGCGCCTGCTGGGGCGGGGAAGAAGAGGGGGAAATGGAAGAGGAAGAAGAAAGGAAGGAGGAGAGGAGTGGCGTCATTGGTCAATGGTGAGGAGTCCTAGCTAACCCCCACCCATCTCCTCTACTAGCTTGGCCGATCAGGCACTGCAGCTTGGGTGCCACTTAATGATGTTGGGCGTTAGTCGGTTGGGGAAGAAAGGGGATAAGCACTTCTATAGGAATAGCGTTCAACGTTGCTTTTTGGGGCATCGATTTTTTAAAGAAACCGACGCTGATACACATTACACGTCGACTATTAAGGAAACCCGATGTCCATATTTGAAGACCAGCCATACACGGGTATCACTTTTTATTTAGCGTCAGCTAAAGAAAAGAAACAGACACCTAAAATAGCCCGCAAAATTCCAATTTTTTCGATCGAAAAAAATTGCCCCCAAAGTGTAACATACAATGTCGGTGATTTACCGAATATCTGACACCTAAAGAAGATAAAAATGTTGTGCAATCTTTATCATATGTGTGTCGGTTATCGTGGGATAACCGATGTTAATAACGGTTCACGCGCCCTCCCTACCAAAAATTTTGGGGTAAAGAATTGTCCAATTGACGTCGGTTGTTATATTCTGTCGACACCTATTCTATTTAGGTGGTGGTTTTTAAGATAACTGATGCCTTTATTAACATAATAGCCCCCACGAGTACAAACTCTTCCCCTTTATTTTGTTTCATCATGAAAATAGACTCACTCGTGATCGCCTTTCTCTGCCTCCTGTCGACGCCGCCACCACGCTTACTTCCTGCTGCATCACCGCCGCCACCTCCTGCTGCTGTTGTTGCTTCCCTACTCACCGCTGCCGCCGGTTGCTATTGCTGCTTCTCTACTCGCCGCTGTCGCCGCCTCCTTCTCCTACTGCTTCTCTGCTCATTGCCGCTGCTCCTCACACCACTGCCACTGACGAAGCTCATCGACACGCTGCTCGACAGGTAGGCCCTCCTCTTCTTCCTCCATTTCCCTCTTCTTCTTCCTTCTTCTCATTACCAACAACAAGAACTGCACGGCCGTGTGGGTTGGCCACGGCCGAGGCTGTGTTGGCCGACCACGGTCGAGCTGGGCAGCACGGCCATGCTCAGCCAACACAACCACGGCCGTGGCCAGCCCACACGACCGTGCAGTGCTTGTTTTTGGTAAGGAGGGAGAAGGAAGAAAAGAGGGTATATATTCAAATGAAATCAATTATGAATTTGTGATGCAATCAATTATATGATGAAATCAATTATGTTCAAATTAATTATGTTTAATTATATGATGAAATCAATTATGTTCAATTACATGATGCAATCAGTTATGTTCAAATCTTGTGATGAAATCAATTATGATGAAATCAATTATGATGAAACCCTAACATCTACATGAATTCCTATTGCATTATGAAACCCTAACATCTACATACTCTATATGATACCTAAAACTGTGATGAAACCCTAACATCAATTGTTATGAAACCCTAACATCTACATATCTATTCAAGATGGTGAACATGCATGGGCACTCGAAATGTTGAAATCAATGTTATAGAATATGATACCTAGATTAAATGATGTTACATGATACCTAGATTAAATGATGTTATAGAATATTGGAATGACAACATACATGTATTTGTTGGCCTAGAAACCCGTCCAAGATTTATTCATTAGGAGTAAATCTTGGATAGTCCCCAGTTTGGGACTGTTCCTGAACACCTAATCTCACTTAGGATGTAAGTGTATAATGTGTATTGGGTTTTCAAGAATTTTTGGTAGCATTTCCCCATTTGTTCTCTAAGTACATATTTACTTGGAGAACATCGGCGAAATGCTGCCGAAACTTTCTTGAAAACCCAATACACATTATACACTTACTAGTGAGATTAGGTGTTTAAGGATGGGATAGTTGGTACATGTACATTTATTATATATAAGAATGACATCACATGCATTTGTTAACCCTAGACGCTAATCTTGTCCTAATATATACTTTTTTTCTCTTTGATCATAGAATGGATATATCATGGATGTTCATTTGCAATCGCTGCACCCCAGAGTTTATATCTGGTCTTGATCAGTTTATTAGATTTGCTGAGGAACATAGGAAACAACCTGGAGATAGGTTCTACTGTCCATGTAGGCATTGCGGTAACAACTTGAAAGTCAGCACTGGTGACAAAGTCAAAAGTCATGTCATGTGCAACGAGATTGTACAAGGCTATACAGAATGGCACTGACATGGAGAGATTCCAAACCCAAAACCAGTGGATGTCGATAGCAGTGCTTGGGTGGAAGAAGAAATTGTCTCTGATGACGTAGATGTGAATGAACCAGTTCCAGTAGACATCATTGACGCGATGCTAGATAGTTGTGGGGTAGAACACACCGATCCACCTCCCATCTTTAGAAACATTGTGCATGATACTGAGATACCGTTGTACACATGTTGTACTAAGTTTACAAAGCTTAGCACTGTGTTGAGATTGTATAAGTTGAAATCTAACAATAGATCGAGTGACAAAAACTTCACTTCATTGTTGATTTTGTTGAAAGAAATGCTTCCTGAAGGAAACGAGCTGCCAATCTCAACATACTGGGTAAAGAAATTGTTGTGCCCAATGGGAATGGAGGCCAAGAAGATACACACATGCCTGAATGATTGTGTATTATTTCAAAAGGACTATGTGGATTTGAAAGATTATCCAAAATGTGGTGTGTCACGGTATAAATTGACGACTTCGGAGGAGTCTAAAATTGGTTCTCCTGCCAAGGTGATGTGGTATCTACCTATAACATCACGGTTTCAACACTTGTTTGCAAATCCGATAGATGTGAAGAATTTGAGGTGGCATACAGATGTTAAGAAAAATAATGATGGGATCCTATGACATGTGTCTGATTCCCCACAGTGGAAGAAGATTGATCTATTGTACCCCAAATTTAGTGAAGAAGACAAGAATCTAAGACTTGGGCTTTGTACAAAAGGGATGAATCTGTACGAGACATTGAGCATCCAACATAGCACTTGGTCAGTCATGCTTGTTATATACAATCTTCCTCCCTAGCTGTGTATGAAAAATAAGTACGTTATCTTGTCATTGTTGATATTGGGCCCTAAACAACCTAGAAATGATATCGATGTTTCTCTTGAACCTTTGATTGATGACTTAAAGAAACTCTGGGGTGAAGGTGTGATGACCTATGATGCTTCACCAGGAGAGACATTTCGTTTGCACGCTATGTTGTTTTGCACTATTAATGACTTTCCAGCATATGGTAATTTGTCTAGATATAGTGTCAAAGGAGCCAAAGTGTGTCCTATATGTGAAGAGAACACTGATTCAATAAGACTAGAACATGGTGGCAAGACTGTATATCTTGGTCATCAAGGGTTTCTTTCAAAATTCCATCCATATCGTAGGAAGCGCAAAGAATTCAATGGATGGAATGAGGAAAAGAGTGCACCTAAACCTATACCAGGGGATGTTGTTTATGAAAGAGTAAAAGACATTGTCAATGAATTTGGTAAGAGATCACAATGTACTATGGCCACACAGAGTGACTATTCTTCATTCAAGATGAATTCAATATTTTGGTATCTTCCTTATTGAGTTCTTTGACAGGAAGGCATTGTATCGATGTCATGCATGTTGAGAAAAATGTTTGTGATAGTGTCATTGGTACTCTGTTGAATATACTAGGTAAGACTAAAGACCATACTCACCCGTTCCCCTCCGTCTCCTGTCGCTCTGGCGATTAGGGCACGAGGCATGGGCGTCTCTCTACCCTGATCTAGGGTGCTCTCTCTTGCAGGTTCAAGTGCGGGGTTGTGCCTAGGGTTTGGATCTTTACGATGGCAGTGGAGCTCGCGGACAGGTATGCAGGGCTCAGGTTGTCAGAGGAGGAAGAGGAACCGGTGGATGTTCAGCCGGTAGGAAGCGGCGACGAGGCGGATGATCACACAGAACTTGCGTTGGTGGGCCGTTTGCTCACAGATCGGACATACAACTTTCGGGCAATGGAGCGCACGATGGTCCAATCATGGTGCTTGAGGGAACAGGCAGATTTCAAGCAATTGGAGGGAGACGTGTTCATCGTCCAATTCGCTCATTGGCGGGATAAGCAGCGCGTGACGGACGGCGCCCCTTGGAACTTTGACGGGAAGCTTCTGCTTTTCAAGGAGATCTGTAAGGAGGAGCAGCCGGGCAATATCATCATCAACAAGTGTCCTTTTTGGGTCCGGTTCTATGGAGTTCCGTTGGGATACAGATCGGATAACACGATTCGCGATATTGCGGCGAGAATCGGTGAGGTGATCGAAGTCGACAAGGATGAGTTGGGCTGGGACTCTTCCATACGAGTCCGAATCGTTTTGGATGTGACCAAACCGTTGAAGCGGATACAGAAGATTAGGGTAAAAGGGGGATCAACGGCGGACGTTGAGTTGAAGTATGAACGGATCGCAAATTTCTGTTTTGAGTGCGGCAGACTAGGGCACGTGGACCGGGATTGCGTCCAAGCAAGCGAGGCGGACGAGCACCAACAACGTTGGGGAAGCTGGCTGAGGGCTTCTCCATGGAAGCAAAGAAGGACGATGGAGAGGAAGGATGGGAGAACAGGACCGGCGAGAAGGAAGCTGACGTTCCAACGTTCAGGGGTAGAAGGAGGAAGCTCGCAGCAGGGGGGGCGTGAGGGAAGCGGAAGCACGACGGGCTCCATGCAGAAGGGGTCGGGAGGGGAGGCGGAAACGGAGAGTGGGAGATGAGGTTATGTGGGGACGGGTGCGTCGGGAGAGGGACAGGAGAATCGGGATTGCATATCGGGGATGGGAAGGCGGGAAGGAAAGGAGGGGGGTGAAGACGTAGCGCGGGGGACAAAGGCGAGGGGGTCCGGAGAGGGGGCGCAAGGGGAACGTGGTAAGAGGGGGGGCGAGACGGCAAGGAAGGACGGGCCAAGGCAGTACACGGCGGAGGAGCTACGGAGGCTGAGGGGAAATCCTCACGTCAACGAAAGGGCGCCTGAAGTGGAGGAGGCGGGGAGCCCGGTGAGAAGGCAACAATGGCCAGGACATGCGACGGCATGGGAAAGCAGTAGTATACAGCAGGGTCACAGCACCGAGGAATAGCGGAAGCTTGAGGGCACGGGAATGTTGAGCAAACAAAATAATAACGAGCAGGTGGAGCAAGCTGTGGTCTCTCTTTGCAGCGATGGCAGAGATACCCACAAGGAAGAGAATCGCGAGAGAAGAGCTATCACTCGGGCACAGCGGAAGCAAGATGCAGGGAAAAAGAACAAACAAACTAGGGGGAAGAAGAAGCATCTACCATGGGTATACAAGATGAGCAGGGGACAACGACTAGGAATTCCAGAAGATGAGGTGGTTTGGAACCAGTTAACGGGCAAGAGAAACCGAACGACGGATTGCTGCGAGATGGAGGTTGATGAAGATCCTCAACAGGCAGTGGGTGAAAAAAGAACAAAAAGATCGGATGTTCATGCAGTGGACAGCTTTGGGGTCGATGCGACTCAAGTAGCGGAGATTGGCGGAGACCAATCCCGCGAAGAGCAATGAAAATCTTCAGCTGGAACTGTCAGGGATTGGGCGACCCTGACACGTGTAAAGCTCTCCGAGCATGGGTTTGGAGAGAGCGTCCAAACATAGTTTTCGTGGCGGAAACTATGATAGCAGAGGCAAAGCTAGAGGAAGTGAAAAGAGGGTGCGGTTTTACAGACGGGATGTGTATTTCAAGCAGGGGCAAGTCGGGTGGCATTGGCTTCTGGTGGAAAGGATGCACGGTGGACATAGTAAACTTCTCGCCAAGACACGTGACAGGGTTGGTAAAGGAGGAAACTGGATAGCAATGGAGAGCGATTGGGCTCTATGGATGGGCGGACCAAAACAATAAAACAAAGACATGGGAGTTGATGAGGAGGCTGAAGGAAGAGGCGAACGAACTAGTCATATTTTTTGGGGACTTCAATGAGATTGTGTCAAATGCGGAAAAACAGGGAGGCCCGCCAAAGGAAGAAAAATTCATGCAAAATTTCCGAGATGCCATTGACGACTGTGAGCTGATTGATTTGGGTTTTGACGGAAATATATTCACTTGGAGGAGAGGTTTGACTGAAAGAACGCTTGTTATGGAGAGGCTTGACAGATTCCTTCCGGAATTGGCATGGCGTAGGTTGTTCAAAAATTGCAAGGTAGTCCATCTCCCTATCTATGAATCTGATCATGCACCCATCATTTTGAAGGCAGATAATAGGAATAGTGGCACAAAAAAGAAAAGGATTTTTTTTGCTTTTGAGCCCATGTGGGCAGGGGAAGAGGAGTGTGGGAAGATTATAAAAGAAGCATGGGAAAGAGAGGAAGGGGGGGATCTAAGTACAAAAATTTTGCGATGAAAAAACATGTTGAGAGAGTGGGCGAAGGAGAAATTTGAAGCGAGGAGTAAGAAGGTACAAGAATTAGAGAAGGAACTGAAGAGACTACAAGGCCTTCCACCAGACAATGCAAATCTTAAGAAGGCTGAAAACACGTCAAAAGACCTGCAATACTGGCTGCAAAGGGATGAGGAGTACTGGGCGGCACGGGCACGGGTGAAAGAATTGAAAGAGGGGGACCGCAACACGGCTTACTTCCATCAAAAAGCATCCAACAGAAGACACAGAAACTGGATTGAGAGCATTGAAGATGAGAACGGTAACGTGCGGAAAAATGAGCATGAGATCATACAAATTATTCTGAGGCATTTTTCCAACCTTTTCCAATCCAACAATATAGGAGGTTTTGAGCAGGCAACAAAGGGCATCACAAGGGTGATAACGGATGAGCAAAGGGAAAGGATGGAAAGGGAGGTAACGGAAGATGAAATTCGGGCTGCTATAACACAAATGCATCCTAATAAAGCACCGGGACCGGATGGGATGAAGGCGATGTTCTACCAAAAATACTGGGATACGGTGGGGCAGGATGTGGCAAGCTACATAAAAGGATGGTGGAAAGGAGAGCATAGTATAATGGCTGCAAACGACACGTTAGTGGTGCTCATTCCAACGGTGGACAAACCGAAGACAGTTGGGGAGTTTCGTCCAATCAGCCTATGTAACGTGATTTACAAGATTGCGTCTAAGGTGATGGCTAATCGGCTAAAGCCTCTCATGAACAGTATAATATCTGAGAACCAAAGTGTGTTTGTCCCGGGGAGAATGATTTCGGATAATGCTTTGATCGCCTATGAACTTTTCCATACTATGAAGAGGGACAAAGGGAAGAGGAAGGGAAGCATAGCACTGAAGCTAGACATGTCAAAAGCATACGACCGGGTGGAGTGGGAGTTTCTGTTCTTTGTAATGGGGAAGATGGGTTTTGGGTTGAAGTGGATAGATAAAATTCGAGACTGCATTACTACTGTCCAACACGCGTTTGCCATCAATGGAGATCAAACCCAAAGTACAACCCCAGCACGCGGACTTCGCCAGGGTGACCCTCTTTCTCCCTATCTCTTTCTTTTATGCGCAGAAGCTTTTTCTACCTCTCTTATTGCTGCCACACAAGACAATCTCTTACATGGTATCCAACCGTGTAGGGGAGCACCATGTATCTCACATCTTTTTTTCGCAGACGATAGTATTCTGTTTGCTAGAGCTACCACTGCAGGATGCTTGAAGATAGCTGAAATCATCAACCACTACGAACAGGCATCCGGACGAAAAATAAATTTTGCAAAGACAGAGGTGGTTTTCAGCAAGGGAGTACAAAGAGGAAAACGTGACCGTCTGAAGAACATGTTGGGGGTGAGGGAGGTGGAGCGGCATGCACAGTATCTTGGACTACCGACAGCCATAGGGAGATCAAAAAAGCACGTTTTCAGCTTCATAAAAGATAGGATATGGAGGAAGTTTCAAGGGTGGTCGGAGAAGTTATTATCCAAGGCAGGGAGGGAGGTGCTTATAAAAGCGGTGGCACAGGCAATACCAACATACATTATGAGCATTTTTCAGTTACCAGCGGGAACCATTGAGGAGATTCAAAGAACCATAGTCAGATTTTGGTGGGGAGCAAAGGACAAAGAGAGGAAAATGTCGTGGACGAGCTGGAGCAATCTATGCAGGCCTAAACGTCAAGGTGGAATGGGATTTAGAGATCTCCACGTTTTTAACCAAGCATTACTAGCAAGACAACTGTGGCGGATAGCAAACAGCCCGGAAGCATTGGTGAGCAAAGTTCTAAAAGCTCGATATTTCCCAAGGACGTCGATATGGGAAGCTAGACGAGGCCACGATCCAAGTTACACATGGAGAAGTATGTGGGGAGCCAAGGCGTTGTTGAGGGAGGGGACACAGTGGAGAGTGGGGAATGGGGCGGACATCAACCTGTGGGATGATCACTGGCTTCCTGAGGAGGACGAAACACTTGCAAGATTTAAGACCGAGAGGAATGAGGAGTACAAGCGAGTCAGTGACCTTATGAGAGAGGATGGGACAGGATGGGACCGGACACGAGTGCAGGAGTGCTTCCCGGACAGCTATGTTAGGAGAGTGTGTGCCATTCAGTTGAGTAGGCGTAGACCCTCAGACTCCTTGATGTGGTGGCCGGACAACAAGGGGGAATTCACAGTACGAACAGCCTACTGGTTGGGAATGATGGGGAGGGAGGAGGCTAGGCGGTATAAAGCAACACAAGGCGATGTTCTATGGAAGAAAGTGTGGCAGGATGGATGGAGCCCGAAGACGACTCATTTTTTATGGAGGATATGCACGGGAGGACTAGCTACCAGGGGACGGCTCTACGACAGGCATTGCATACAGGATGGCACGTGCATGCTGTGCATGGGGGAGAAGGAGACTATATCGCATATGCTTTTCCGGTGTCCGTGTGCTGTGGAGGTATGGGAGCTTCTGCCTAGGGAGATACAGGTATGGGTGGACGATGTAAAGGATGGGGAGGTGGCTGCTACGATTAGAGAGGCGCTGCTGCGACCGGACACATGCGAGGCAACGTCCATCGTCGCTGTGATGTGGGCGATATGGTGTGGACGGTGTTCCCGTGTGTTTAGTGATGTCAACGTTAATAGTAGAGTGTTGCTGGGTTGTGCGTTGACGACGGCTAGGAAGTTTAAAGATGTGGCTTGCACGCCCGTGCATGGGGCGCCCGTGCATGGGGAGAATGGGAGGGAAGGCGGGAGGGGGAGGGACTGGAGAGCGCCAAAGGAGGGTCATGTAAAGCTGAGTGTTGACGGTTCTTGTGGAGAGGACGGGGGAGCGAGCATAGGGGTTGTGATGAGAGACGCAACGGGGGCGGTGCTGGGGGTGTTCGGAGAGAAGGTTACGGCGGGAAGGGAAGTTGCTATGACGGAGGCGTTGGCGGTGAGGGCAGTGTTGGAATGGGCAAGCACGGAAGGGTTCACACAAGTGGAAGTAGAATCTGATTCCATGACGATCGTCCAAGCGAGTAACTCTACGACACCACGGAGGGACTATCTTGGAACCATTGTGGAGGATATCTTAGCTTTAAAACGTTTGTTTCTTTCATGTAGTTTCAGTTATGTTAATCGCCTAGATAATAGGGCTGCTCACCTAGTAGCCAACCACGTCCGACGTGGAACAGTAGATAGGATTCATTTTTTTAGGCCTTTTACTTCATGTAGTTTGAATCTTGTAAGACTTATTTCAGCTAGTTAATTTGATGCGGGGAACTCCAGTATGGGGTTTTCCCGTCCATTATCAAAAAAAAATACCAGGTAAGACTAAAGATGGGATAAAATCCAGATTGGACCTACGTGAAATGGGAATAAGGTCAGAATTAACAGAATTACATGAAATGGGTAATAAAAGAACATACTTACCTCCCACTTGTTACACGTTGTCTAGAAAGGAGAAGAAAGCTTTTTGTGAATGCTTGGAAAATGTTAAGGTGCCACAGGGTTACTCATCCAACATCTGTAGATTGGTATCAATGAAAGATCTGAAGTTGATAGGTCTTAAATCTAATGATTATCACACTCTAATGCAAAAAATATTTCTCGTGGCAATTCGATCTATATTGCCGAAGCATGTAAGGTTTGCAATCACCAGATTTTGTTTCTTTTTCAACAGTCTGTGCAGCAAAGTTATTGACGCTAATACTCTCGATAATTTGCAAAGAGAAGTGGTTGTTACCCTATGTCATCTTGAGATGTATTTACCTCCTTCGTTCTTTGATATCATGGTACATCTTGTTGTCCACTTGACTAGGGAAGTGAAAATGTTGGGACCAGTTTTCTTGGATTGGATGTATCCCTTTGAACAATACCTGAGCATTTTTAAAGGTGATGTACGAAACCGTTATCGGCCTGAAGGGAGTATTATTGAGGGTTATGTGGCGAGAGAGGTTATGGCTTTTTGTAATGACTTTCTGAGTGGTAATGACACTCCCGTTAATGAAAAGAATATTGAGGAGGGAAAAGGAATTTTGGGATCACAGGTGAAAGTAATCAGTTGTGAGCAGTTGGAACAAGGTCACTTGTATATTTTATACAACATGGATGAAGTGAGTGTTTATATCGAGGAACATACCAATTTCATCAAGAGACAATATCCTCGAGCCAGTTTAATGTGGCTTTCTAGAGAGCATAACAAGACTTTTACTAAGTGGTTTGAAGATAAAGTCTTACATCAACTATCTCAAACACCAGATGATATTACAGAAACTATCAAATGCCTCACCTTTAAACCAAAATCGAATGTTATGTCTTATGAAGGGTTTGACATTAATCGGTTCACATATTACACAAAGCGCCAAGATGATAAGAGTGTCATCCAAAATAGTGGGGTCACCCTTCAAGCGTCGACTATATATTTTGCAAGTGCAAAGGCTAAGAGAGCAAGTGAAGCAAAAATGTCATATTACGGTGTCATTGAAGACATATGGGAGTTTGACTACATAGATTTCAGAATTCTACTCATCAAACGTAATTGGGTTGATAACACCAAAGGAGTTATAGTGGATGAATTGGGTTTCACTTTAGTGAACTTTGAAAACATTGGCGAGAAGGGTGAACCATTCATATTGGCATCACATGCGAAACACGTATTTTATATCGATGATCCTGCAAATGATGAATGGTCGGTTGTTCTTCATGGTAAAAGACAGTTCATTGAAGATCCTATATATGAAGAAGAGTACTATGATAAGTATGATGACTCCAGTCCATTCTCAGTTGAGTTGCCAACTCCACAAAATATTGAAGCTAATGATGACTTATATGCGCGCGGAGATCACAATGAAGGATTGTTAATTGATAAAAGATCGCAATTTTAGAGGCATGCATGTTTATATTTTTTATATGTTTCATTTTCAATGTTTCATTTTTATATGTGAACTATATCAAATTCTAAATGTTTTCTTTTTTAATATCAATATCATTTTCAGATATAATGTTTCATTATCTTCTAGTTAATACAAATGCTAAATGTTTGCCTTTTTAATGACATTTTCAGATGGCTGACCATGATGTCCATGATGAGGATGATGTCCATGATGAGCATGGCGTGGATACCAATGTAAGTTTTAAAAACATATCCTATATTTCTATAGAAATTCATTATCTTATAGTTATGGCATATATCCTATATTTCTATATTGGGCTAATTCAGTGTGTTTATTTTGTCAAATTTTAGGTTGATGATGCACATGTACCCTCTGAAGCACTGGAGGCACTTGATGCGCATCACCAAAAAGTTAACAAGAAAAGTGGCATCACTCTTCTGAAGAAGTTAACAACGCTAAGGGGTAGTGGATCCAGATTGGTTGTGGAGTTCGATAATGTAGGAAATGAAATTGGAGTGAACCGCAATAATTTTGTAAACTATCTTGGGTGTGCCACTCGAAGCCATTGTGGTGTTAAGTATCATAATTGGTATAAAGATCCTCAGGCGAAGAAAGACTATATATGGAAGGATTTATGCATGAGTTATTATTATTTGCAATTCTATTTTGTAGATTACAAATTCTATTATTTGCAATTCTATTTTTGGATACTAGTTAATAGCAATTCTATTTTACAAAATCTATTTGCATTGGATGAGAAGATGCATCATAAAAGCATGATGCAACACGCTAGAAAGATGCTAAGGAACTATAGGACAAATCTCAACAGAGAATACATAAACGATGGTGATAAGAAGAAGAAGTCAGCCCTTAAATAGTGGAACTTCCTGGAAAAAGAAGATTGGGACACATTTTTTGCTTCAAGACAAACTGAAGAAGTCAAGGTATTAAGCGTCACTCCCAATTTAATTAATATATGTTGTATTCACCTATTCAAGATTAACCTTTAGTGTTACTAACCAAATCAATGTGCATACTAACTAGGCATTCAGTGAGGTGCAAAGAGAAAGGTGTGCATTGAATGTGCATGACCACACAATGGGTCCAAAGGGCTATGCAGGCGTTCGCCAAAGACTACAGGCAAAGTCTGCTACTACTCAGGAGTTCTCTACTACATGTACCACACCCATGCCTCGCCATGATGTCTGGATAGCTGGAAGGCAAAATAAGAAGGGTGAAATAAAGAAGCCTGTAACTACTGAGGCAACTGCGAAAATGGTAAAATACAACTCAACAATGCATTTCGTTTGAATATTGATTATTTGTGGTGTTCACTTACAAATTTCTGTTGATGGTGATTAGCGGGAGCTGCATGAGCAGAGGAAACATGGCATGTTCATCCCTTAGGGTACAAGGGATGAATTGACAGTTTCTCTAGGTAACCCAGAGCATCCTGGATGTGTTAGGGTGCATGCGCTGGTGTGGGCATCAAAGTGTTCTTTGGGCCATCCTAGTGCAAACCTGTCGCAAGAGAGGGACTTTCACAAAAAGAGGTAACCTATTCTTTTTTTAGAATGTTACTACAAAAGGGAATTCAATAATAAGAAGCTAATGTTTCTTTTATCCATGTATAGGAGAATAAGAGAGTCAAGGATATAGTTGCTAAGAAGGTCAAGGAAGAAATGTTGCGGTGGCAGGCATCTCAGGCTTCCAATCAGCCTATGGCGACCCGCTCTTCTCCTGATGCACATGCTGAGAGTAATCCTGTAGACCCACCACCTAGCACGTCTGTTGTAAGTATTGTTTATGATATAGTAGCTAGTCTTTTCAAGATGATATGTATATATGTATAACATTCTTTACGTAAATTTGTAGGCGTTGAAGCCATGCCGCTTAAAAATTGAAGATTATATTATTGCAGAGGTGCAGGCTTACTTGTCCCTTCCTGGGGTAATGATTCATAGGGCTCCAATGCCACATGGTTACGTTTGTGTGAGCCTGATACGTGTATTCCCCGATTGGAGGTAAGCTGCATTGCCATATGCCCACCCGGATATTGATACACTTGCTGAGGCAGAAGGTGGGGTGATATTGTGGCCCAAAGTGAATGTCCTCTACACTACTGAAATTGTAAGATAAATTTACATTACATTAAATTGTTAATGTGTATATATGAGGTCAATGATCTAAAATTATATATACATGTTAAAAAGAAGACACCCAGAGCATCTAGGCCTCCACCTCCACTTCCTGCATTACCAAGTTAGGTTCCAACTGACCTAAAATTCCCGTTAGGTCCTGCTTGTAAGGGAATGGCAGTATGGCTATGCGCACATAATATACATTGCCCTATAGTTGTTTCTTTAGAAGCGGATTATGCAGGTCAATCATACGAAAGCTCTCTATTTATACAAGATATTATTGAGTTGTTTATCTATGATTGGTTGAATACATCAATGATAGAGGCATGGATAAGGTGAGATATTATTTATACATCCATATACCTTGTGTAGAATCTGGTGATCTGGTTTCTTATATATTAATGCATATGTAATACATGTTTTGCAGCTACTTAGTCGAAATTCAATGTAAACAATTTGGATTTGAATATGTGGGATTTTTTATTCCATCATTGATTAGTCTGGTAGCTAAAGGCCCTGATAGCGTTCAACAATACTGTTGTGATACGTTTACAATTTTTGGTCAAAAAAAAGAAGACAATAATAATAGCTCCATTCAATGTGAAGTAAGTTTACTTTGCTTATAATTTGGACTTAAGAAAATTACATTTTTATTGTGGATTTTGAGTTATTAATTTTTAACTTTTTTACCTCTAGTGCTAAGCATTGGGGGTTACTAGTTATTCTCCTCGGGACATTCACTATCTATTATCTAGATCCTGTGGGGAGTACATTGAATCTAAAAATTGGACACGTAATGAGAATGACATTATTCTGGTGAGAAATATTTCATTTTTATATACGTTAACATATGTTATTACATTACTATTTAATTATGCAATTTATTGTGTTACAATAACATGTACGGGTTTAGATGCATTCAAAAAGACTGGAGGTAAGGTTCCCAATAAAAAGAACCAGCCAATAATTTGGGAGAACGTGAAAGTAAGTTCCCGACTCCAATGTATATGCTATTTATGTGAACTATGCTTATTTGTATTTTTTTAATATTTTGTATCCATTTTATAGTGTGCTACACAAGACAATGACTGGGCATGTGCATACTATATGATGTGGTTTATGGACATGATTATCAAACATGCAGATGAAATCAATGCCATACCTAAGGTATTATATATAGTCTCATTAGATAGTATGAAATATATCAATCTTATTTATATACTTATATATATACATCATTCTCTTTGCAGGTGTTTAAAACTGACCCCACTATAGGTAAAGCCTTAAAAGATGTACATGCTCCATATACGATGGAAGTATTAAATGACATAAGAGAAGAATGGGCAAGAGCCATACAAGCACTGGGGACTGTAAGATATGATTGGGATGTTGATAGTGATGATGAATGATATTTTGTAAATGAATGTTTATACATGTGTTTCTACATGTCTGAATGTTTCTACACGCATTTGAATGTTTCTACATGTGTGAATGTGAAAATTGAATTGATGTCTGAATGTATCTACCTATGTGTGAATGTATGAAAAGAATATTTGTTGATTTTGCAGGTTTGTGGCCTGTTTGTTGGTTGATATCAATGGATGTCATAAACCTGCAGTTTAGTTTCACTGAACTGTAGGTTCTCATCCTGCGACCAGCCATAGCAGGCCTGCAAACTGATAAGAAAAAAAATCAAACCATAGACGTCGATTATTTGTCTAAAACCGACAACAAAGGTTTCCAGCGTCGGTTAATAGCATAAAACCGCCGCCTAATGTTGCCAGACAGCCGGGCCAGCACGGCCGTGCTAGATAGCATGACCGTGGTGGCAGGTGATATGGCGTCGGTTATTAGTAGGAAACCGACGCCATTCTGTCTAGCACGCCCTTCTGGCCAGCACGATCGTGCTAAGCCGTGCTGGATAACACAGCCGTGGCGGCAGATGATATGGCGTCAGTTAGTAGTAGAAAACCGACGCCGATAGAGTTTTAGATGGTGCCATTTTTGTGGCATGGATGATTATAGCATCAGTTTTGTTTCTTATAACCGACACTGATGGGGCCCTGCTGGCACGTTTTTGGTGGCACGAAGCGTTTTGGCGTCGGGTGGAAAACCGACGCTGAAAGGGTTCGACTTTAGCGGTGCCCACATAGACGTCGCTTGGAAACCGTCATGAAAAGGGCTTAAATAATAGACACCAAAGGCCAGATCTATAGTAGTGAAGGGAAAAAGAAATAAAGGGAAAGGGTTTATAAGTCATTTAATGGAAAAATTGCAGATTTAACCCAAAAACTTCAAATCTTCATAACTTTCTCTCCGTAAGTCTGAATCAAATGATTTCTTTTACAAAATTTCAAGAAAACAATTCTCTACCTTCTCAAGGCAAGATAGCATGCTAACTAGACTATAACACTAGATCAAAGCACTAATTTCATCTGTGAGTACTTAATTCAACTTAATCAACTTAATGATGTACTAATCGCTGTGCTTACTGGTTAATCATGGAGTGGGTCATAACAATCTCCTTTATAAGAATTTCATACTGAAATTCCTAAAAGAGAAAAGGAAACTTGTTATGCATCTCCAACTCAAGCTCCCATGTGGCTTCCTCTAGATTGTGGTTCCTCCACAAAACTTTCACTAATGGTATATCGCGATTCTTGAGCATTTTGATCCTCTGATCAACTATCTAAATAGGTACTTCAACATAGGACACATATGTTCTGAGCTGTGCATGTTATGGATCTACTATCTTCTCAGTACCAGGATAACACTTCTTCAGCATCAATACATAAAACACATCATGTAGATTAGCCAACTCGGATGGCAAATCCAACATGTAGGCTACAAGTTCAATCTCTCAATGACAAGATATGGGCCCATAAACCTAGGAGTCAGTTTGCCTCTCTTGCCAAACCTCAACACTCCTTTGCATGGTGAAACTTTTAGATACACTTCATCACCAACCTCAAACTCAAGAGGTCTACGCCTCTTCTCAACGTAACTCTTTTGCCTGTCATGTGCAGCTTTCAACTATTCTATGATCATTGTAATCTTTTCTATAGTCAAATCCACTATCTCTGGTCCAAGAATCTCTTTTTCACCCACCTCATACCAACATATGGGTGATCTACACTTTCTACCATTTAGAGCTTCATACAGGGCCATACCAAGACTGGAATGGTGACTATTGTTGTATGCAAACTCTATAAGGCTCAAGTGTTCTTCCCAACTTCCACTGAAATGCAAGGCACATTCGCTCAACATGTCCTCAAGAGTCTGAATGGTCCTCTCTGACTGCCCATCCGTCTGCGGGTGAAAAGTTGTACTGAATGTCAACTTTGTGCCCAAAGAACGATGCAACTGATTCCAAAACCTGGAGGTGAACTTAAGATCTCAATCTGATATTATTGAAATTAGGATACCATGCAACCTGACTATCTCATCTACATATATCTTAGCCAACTTCGGGACATCAAAGGTTGACTTAATAAGAAGAAAGTGAGAAGACTTAGTCAGTCTATCCACAATCAGCCATATAGTGTCACAACCTCTAGGTGTCTTGGGAAACCCTACCACAAAATCCATTGTGATATGTTCCCACTTCCATTCTGGTATAGGAAGAGATTGCAAAGTACATGAAGGTTCCTGATGCTCAACCTTAACCTGCTGACACACACTGCATCTAGCCACATACTCAACTACAACCTTTTTCATACCTGACCACCAATACAACTCCTTAAGATTCTTGTACATCTTAGTGTTACATGGATGCATGCCGTACATTGATGCATGTGCTTCCTCAAGAATTTGTTCTTTCAAATCATTATCTTCAGGTACACACAACATGTCATGCTGATACAACAAAGCATCATCTGAAAACATAAACTCTGGTCTTTTTTCCTCTATCATGTCCTACATGATCTGCCATAACTCACTATCACTCTGCTAAAGTTCCTTGATCTGATCATAAAAGGTAGGCTTGACTTGCATCTGTGTAATCAAACCACTCTATTTGATCACCCCTAAGTCTAAGTTCAACTTATACATCTCTACTAGTAGGTCTCTCTTGAAGCATGTCATAGAGAATACATCAGGTGTTGAACTTGACTTCCTGTTGAGGGCATATACTACCACATTCACTTTACCATGATGGTAATCTATAATCACTTCATAATCCTTGATCAATTCTAACCATCTCTGCTGTCTAAGATTCAGATCCTTCTGGGTGAAAATATATGTCAAACTCTTATGATCCATAAACACTTGACATGCCTCACCATAAAGATAGTGACGCCATGTCTTAAGAACATGAACCACTACAGCTAACTTCAGATCATGTGTCAGGTAATTCTCCTCATTCTTATTAAGCTGTCTAGATGCATAAGCTACTACTTTGCATTCCTGCATCAACACACAACCTAAGCCTCTCCTGGAAGAATCACAAAACACTATGTAACCTTTACCTGTCTTGGGTAGGATCAACACTGGTGATGTAGTCAAACTCTTCTTCAAGATCTGAAAACTCTTCTAAAAGTTGTCTGACCAGACAAACAGTGCATTTTTTCTCGTTAAGCATGTCAGAGGTGACGCTACAACACTGAAGTTCTGGATGAACCTCTTGTAGTAACCTGCCAATCCTAAGAACCTTCTGATCTCAGTAGCAGTCTTAGGCTGCTCCCATTGTAGAACAGACTCGACTTTCTTTGGGTCAACACTTACTCCATCTCGTGAGATGACATGTCCAAGAAAAGACACCTCAGCTAACCAGAACTCACACTTACTGAACTTAGCATATGACTGGTGTTGTCTCAACAACTGTAACACTATCCTCAGATGTTGCTCATGCTTCTCATCATCTCTGGAATAAATCATAATGTCATCTATGAAAACTACTATGAACTGATCCAAAAATGGTTTGAAAATCCAGTTCATCATATCCATGAAAGCTGCTAGGGCATTAGTTAGTCCAAACGACATGACTAGAAAATCATAATGCATGTATCTTGTTCTGAAAGCCGAGTTAGGAATATCTGAAGCCTTTATCCTCAACTGATAATATCCATATCTCAAATCTATCTTAGAAAAGATTGTATCTCCACACAACTGATCAAATAGATCATCTATCCTTGGCAACGTGTACTTATTCTTGACGGTGATCTTATTCAACTATCTGTAGTCTATACATAACCTCATAGTACCATCTTTCTTTTTCACAAACAAGACTGGAGCTCCCCATGGTGAAGAACTAGGTCGAATGAAACCCTTATCCAGTAATTGTTGTAACTGAATGTTGAGTTCCTTCAACTCTGTAGGTGCCATTCTGTAGGCTGGTAGCGCTATAGGTTGACTGCATTGCAACACCTGGATCTCAAAGTCTATCTCTCTTTCAGGAGGTAGACCTGGCAACTCATCTAGAAAAACATCTGGGAACTCACAGACTACTAGCACATCCCATAGATTAACTGTGTTCTTTTCTTCTCTAGTATCTACTACATGTGCCAAGAATGCCTCACAACCTTTTTGCAACATCTTATCAGCTACAACAACTGATATGATACACATAGGCAAAACTTTCCGGTCTCCAAAAAAGACACAAGAAAATCCACCCTGTTGAAAGACAACCTCCTTCTTCCAACAGTCGAGCTAAACTTGATACGTCTCTAGGCAATCCATACCCAAGATAACTTGAAAAGATTTAACATCTAGGGGTATAAGATTAAACCTGATGGTGTAACCACCAAAAGTCAACAAACATCTGGGATAAAACTCCATCAACACTGTCGGTTCACCTAACGGTACCCTCAACAACAACTCAACCGGTAACTCCTGAGTTAACATGTTATGCTCACAAG
The DNA here is from genome assembly GCA_963693085.1 of Alisma plantago-aquatica. NCBI lineage: Eukaryota > Viridiplantae > Streptophyta > Magnoliopsida > Alismatales > Alismataceae > Alisma > Alisma plantago-aquatica. The sequence goes on along the minus strand of OY856410.1, from coordinate 1,327,859,980 downwards.
CTAAAGAACTCTGTATAAATGAGTGAGTAGCACCCGGATCTATCAAAACTATAACTGAAATGTTGTTAAAGAAAACCATTCCTCCTGTAATCACTCAGGGAGAAACAATACCTTCTTATTGTGTTAGAGAGAAGAAGCGTCCTGAAGCTCCACCTCTCCCATGATTTCCTCATTGTCCTTCCCTAGAACTGGGTGCTACACCACCTCGGGAACCTGAAGCTATAGAGGAATTGGGTCCTCCAGCTGGAGCCTATCTCGGGACATTTTGGTACTATGACTGGGAACCCTATGATGTTGATTGCTGAAGCTGAGGACATTGCCTTCTATAGTGTCCAACCTATCTGCAGTTCTGACAACCCTAAACATCTGCACCCCAACACTGACCAGAGTGTGGCTTCCCACATATATCACACCTCGGTACCTCTCTCCTTGGCAGACCTATCACTAAAATTGATGATCCAAAAGACCTAGTTGGAGGTGTCCATGTAGACTGTGTACTCCATCTTCCAGAATTGGGCCTTCCTCCACTTGATGAAAAACTAGATCCTTGTCTACCAAAATAGCCAAGTCCTTATCTTATCTTTGAAAAGAAACCACCACCTCCTCTATATCCACCACTACTTTGTCCCCTTCTAATAACGTCTCCAGACCTTTTCTTATTCTCAGACTGCTTATCAGCATTAACTGACTCTTCCACACATCTCGCTACTTCCACAAATTCCCCAAAGTTTTCTCTATCTCTTCAACCAATGGCTGAAACGGCGTGTCTAATCTCTGATCTTAATCCTTCTTGAAATCTTCTGCACTTTTCTACATCATAAGGAACAAGTTGCGGACAAAAATTTGCCAACCTTGTGAAATAAGCCTTGTATTCACCAATTGTCATACTTCTTGTCTGATATTCTGCAGTTGTCTTAACTTCTCACTCAGAAAGGTAGGTGGGAAGTACTTAAGATGTAATTTATCAACGAAATCCTTCCAAGTCAATACCGTGTTCCTCCTTTTATCTTCCACTCCACACCACCAGATCTCTGCATCACCTTTAAGCAAATAAACTGTGTGATTGATTTGTCTTTCCTCAGACAGCTCCATCAGATGGAACACTTTCTCTAACTGTCTCAACCATTCATCTGCCACTGTAGGGTCCATAGTTCTAGTGAACTCAGTACCTGCAATCTTCTTAACTAGTTCATAGGATCTCATCAGCTCCTTACTGCTCGAGGTAGAAGCTCACCTCTCCATCTTATACTTTTCCCTTGTCTCAAGAAACATCATGTACATCCTTGATGCCTCATCTACATCATCTCCACCACCTGGACCCATCACCTGAGGGTCAGGTCTAATGTGGCTCTCAGCTTGGTCCTCATGGCCACGTCCTCTTCCTGCCATCGGCAATAGTATAACAGAATACTTCCTATTAGAAAACTGCAGATAGAAGGAAAACACCTAAGTCCTACTCCTATTGGTCTCTTATTGTCCCCTGACCTTGACTTAGAGTAACTACTTACTCAACCTATGCTCTGATACCAAAATACTTGTGACGCTCCAATCCCTGTGCCATCTCTAATGACCCCAGAGATCGGGGAGTCACCCTCGGAAAACCACCCTTAACCTTTTCTTTACTTAGTGACTTAGAATTTACTTAAAGGAAAAACCTAATAGCTTGAATAACATCGGATCATAATAAAACTATGGAATCAACTTACTATTTACCTTACTAGGAAGAATAAAATATAATTTCATGACATATTACATTTTTCATGTGGAATATAAAACACAACAGATAACTTAATACTAAACTTCATATTACATTACATTCTCTCTCTACCACACCACATGCCCAAGGACTGAGGGAAAAGGACTAAGAGACCTCTATCTAACTATGAACTACCTTCTAAGAACTTGGGTGGTACAATCCTTCAGCTTCCTCGTGCTGACACTGACCTGGAAAATGTTTCAGTAGGTTGGTGAGCTACTGGCTCAGTGAATAGAATTTCACCCAACCATCACAGATAACTCATTTTATTGTTTATTTATTTGGAATAAAATACAAGATAATACTATACTGAGCAGATCTAAGCAATATAATTTAAACGACATGAGATGTCAACATTTCATTAATATAACAACTGCTGCAAAGCTGTAGATACGATTAAATAACAGAGAATACTAGAATTTCATTTGAAGGACAATTGCTATGAATCTAACTCAAATCTTTCTTAACTCTTTAACTTATAAGAAACTCTATGAACCTATATGGACATATTTTATCTTATGCCCTGATCATATGCAGTGTACTCTACATATGGAGACTCGTAGCGAACTACGATCCCACTGTACAAGACTTAGCCGACACCCCGGGACAACTAAGTCTGACTACTCTCCTGGTCTGCAATAGGGAAACTAGCTCTCTGGCCTCGACACTCCTATTGTGCTGTAAACTAGACTTCTCCTCTAACCTAGACACACATGCGGAGATTCAAGCCACCTATTGGCTTTTCTGTACTCTCGTTCCACCAGGACTTCTGGTTGATGTTGGACACACTTTTCTGTACTCTAGTGCCACCAGAACTTCTAGTTGATGTTGGACACTGCAAACTATAATTTAGGGAGACTTCCACTAGGGCTTCATCCCCCGTGCCACCTGATAGCACATTCCGACCCCCGTATATCGGACGCTTACAGGGTTAGGTCGTTTCACCCCTAAGGCGCAGACCTCACATAGGGGTTCTACGGTGTTCAGGGCCCTTAAGTGTATTATTTTATTATTTTTGGAAAGCTCTTACTATATTGTACCTTTCTCTTACTTATACTTGACTCTGGTATCTCTAGGGTACCACGTCTATTTAATTAAAGTTTATAATTCAACATGTACATCATTCTAAACTTGGCAGAGCAGTATATTTTAAACATTGTAATTTACTAATAAATCAACATTATTATACTTGCAGGCATACTAACATTCTTAAATAAATAGATTACATGTCCACTTGACATTTATACACTACATTCATGATATTGAACCTCTTAATACACTGATAAAAGTTAATTGCTTGACATATGAGCAATCGTCATTAACATATGTAAATTAATTGTACTTTCTTGGAAAAATGTGCACATCAACCCAAATCTTGAGTTGTGCATCACATAACTCAATTAAGAGTTAATTACTTGTCATGGAATGAATTATTAATAATAATTGGGAATTTCAATTGATATCTTTGAAGGATGTGTCAATTTGTAAAAATATTAAATCATTCACCTTAAATAAAACAAAGAGCGTACTATTAGGTTTTCTTTGAATATTTTTCATGTCATCTTCATTTCTTTGAAATTGAGCATCTGTTAACTTACTAAAAATGTACAACCTAGGTTTATACCCAAACTATACCGTTACTGGTCATGTGCTACTGATTCCAACTTTTAAACTGAGCAAATTAGGTTTTAATCAATCATGCAGTTCCAATAATCCAAATCACACTTATCAATTAAACAATTAGTGTTGTGTAAGCATAATTACAAAATTCGTGCAAATTAGAAATCTGGCGACGCCGACACTGCACAACACTTGGGTAAGCGTTGTTACCCGCGAAAAACACCGAATTAACCAAAAAAACCCAATTGTTAGAGTTATACGTGCTTAGTGAGTGAAATTCTACTCACAACAATTTGAGATGTCCAAAAACAACTGAAAACGCGTCCGAGGCCTATTTCCAGGCGTTAGCGGGGTCATCTTCTACCTTGGTTCAGCCTAGATTTGAATGTGGCACACACATCAGCTTCTTGGTTTGGGCGTCGTTCGCTGCTAGAGCTGTGGGTTCATGCTTAGACCTCAAAGACGAGCTCAATAGAACCTTTCCTTGGTGCTTCCTCGCACCCAAAGAGGCTCAAGGTCGTAGATGCAGTTGTTGCTGCTCAAACTAGATGGGGCTCCGCCCTACTGGTTGGGCGTCGGTTGATCGTGGAGAAGGAAGGAGAAGACGGAGACGTCGCTGGCGCTGCTAAAATGACCGCCGCGAGCCCTAAACGACCGTCATTGCTTCTACTCCTAGTGCTGGCCACTGCTACCTGGCCGACCGATGTTGCTGCTCTTCTTGCAGGTTGGGCACCTACTAGGGTGGGGAAGAAGAGGGGGAAATGAAAGAGGAAGAAGAAAGGAAGGAGGAGAGGAGTGGTGTCGCTGGTCGATGGTGAGGAGTCCTAGCTAACCCCTGCCCATCTCCTCTGCTAGCTTGGCCGGTCGGGCGTTGCAGCTTGGGCGCCACTTAACGATGCTATGTATTGGTCGGTTGGGGAAGAAAGGGGATAAGGGAAAAAGAAATAAAGGGAAAGGTGTTATAAGTCATTTAATGGAAAAAAAATTGTAGATTTAACCCAAAAACTTCAAATCTTCATAACTTTCTCTCCGTAAGTCTGAATAAAATGATTTCTTTTGCAGAATTTCAAGCACGAAATTATATACCTTCTCAAGGCAAGAAAGCATGCTAACTAGACTGTAACACTAGATCAAAGAACTAATTGCATATGTGAGTACTTAACTCAACTTAATGATGTACTAATCACTGTGCTTACTGATTAATCATGGAGTGGGTCATAAAACCTTCCTTCTCTAGGGTTTGGTTCATCTAAAGGCAACCTAGATGACACAAGCCTTCATGGATCATGCAAGAGGCATACACAACCATCCACTTAGGTCGTAACACACCCAACTTCTCAGGGTTCCTTATATCCTGGAGTCTAAGCTTCCAACCTTCTTGCTCAGGTCTTTCTCTCTCTCTCTAGAGATAACCCTACAAACAACCTTACTACTAGAGGTTCTCTCTCTAAAAAGGTGGATCAAGCTCACATGTATACCCCTACATGGGTGAAACCTACGTCTACTCAAGATCAACCATAGCTCTTTATGCTTATCTCATAAGCTATCCAACATGCCCTTCTGGCCTGGGTTTTAACCTACTGCCAGCGCTATGACGTACTCTAGGTACATACAATGCCATGCACATATAAGCCCATAGGGTTTCTATATGGTCATCACTAACCACATTGATGAAGGGGTCATCCTTCACCCTAACATGCATGACCCTTCATAGGTTGGGTCACCCAGAAGGCACTAATTCAACCAACCTCACATAGCTCATACTTCTCATAGGTATTCAAAACTAAAAGCAGTTCAACTCACACACATGGTCGACCATGATATCTAACTCATCATGCTATCTCTCTCTAACCACCATTTAGGGTTAGGGTTCGCATCATCCTCAGAGGATGTGCCATATCTCTACCTTTAATGGAGGTCTCTTCCTCCAAGGCCAACTCTCTACTCATCCTCCTGACAAGAAGGTCTAACCTCAGGTCTCTCTTGAGGGTATGAAAACACATGTCATACAACATAAGCATGCAACTAATCTTTAGTCTATGCTTAAACTATTAAGCTTATGTCCATGGCATCTTATTTACATGTTTTTCATTAATTTGGTGGAGGATTCTTTAACCCTATCATACGTACCCTATCCTTAAGAGGGTGAGGAAGAGAGGGAGAAAACCCTAAACCTTAGAATCTTAATTGAATTAGGGTTGAGAAGGGATAAAAATAGATGAGAGAGTCCTAAAGGTATCTTATTTTAAGTCACATCCTCAGACATTAGCCAGGCAGTCACACTTCATCTGGGAGTCCTCGTGCCCAACTTGTGTGGTGGAGGAAAATCTTGCCAGTCCCCGGACTGTGATCCTTTTCTAGACACCTCAGTCTTTAGAAAATCCTCTAATATTTCCCTTGAGTTCTACAGAGTTTGTAAAATTTAATAACTACTAAATATTAAATGAGGAACCAATGCTCTAATACCAAATGTAACGACCCCGCCTCCTGGAAACCCCCAATTAAGGGAGACCAAAAGGTCAGAGCCGTTATCCCAATTTTTTTGGATCAATGGTTCGACAAGTAATCAATAATAATGACTAAATTCTACCAAAACTAAACTGGAAAGTTGGAATAAAATAAAACTTTGCATACCTTTTTAAAATCTTAGATTTCTAAACTACTATCCACAACTGGAGTCTGTTATAATTAATCCTCTGTGTACTTTAATTCATATCTTCACATTGTATCAATTTACTATTTGTCCTTTTCCATTTCGTAACTAAAATGCAGACAAACAAAACGTCTGTCAGCATAAATGAATATGTCGGTATGTGGGAGAAACAATAATCGTGCAATTAACTATAACAACATATTGCAATCAATTATGGTTTAGCAAGCAAACTTTACACTTAAAACATGACTACTCAATCCATACATACCCTAACCTTTGCGTTGTCCCTGCAGTGGACATGGATGCTACCTCTCATATGGTAGATCCCAACTCACTCCCATGATCCTACCTAACAGGTAGATCAATAACTAGGGTTGAAGAGTCGCATGGAACTACCCATAGGTAGCCCAATCACTAACTCATGATATGCTAAAGAGTCACATGGCACTACCCATAGGTAGCCCAATCCCTGACTCATGATAACTTGATGGTCCTACCTAACAGGTAGACCATGTACTAGGTCATCCTTTTCATCATTAGCAAAGCCACAAAGGAGGACTAGGATCTGAGCTAGTTATGTACACATATTTATGGTGATAGTCATAGTCACTTTATAGACGCATGAAATAAAAGTCATCCAAGCAGTTATTTTTAGGCAACCGATAAAACATTCGGGAATCACCATGAACCAAAAGAGATTTAACCATAAGTGTAACCACATACCTGATCCAGAGCAACTTGATGTCCAAGCAATAATATTCAAGAACAATCAAACAAGCATTCAACAATATCCTGAAATTAATGCATAACATCCTAGTGTCATTGTTTTATCCAAAACATTCTCAAGATAGACTTGGATTCCACCTTAGTATTTCTAGGCCAACTTTAGGGTTTTATTAGGGTTTTAGCCTCCATAATGCTTTTATAAAGTTTAATGCTCTTTTAGTTTACAAACCCTACTTTCAACATCATAGGAACAATTGAATGTCAATTAAGTCTAATACATCTCGTTTACACTAAGACTACCATCCTTATCCTTTTAAGTTATGTCACAATTGTTAAGGCGAAGTATCATCCTTGGTTTCTTTTGAATTGACAACTCATATTTCATTATAGTCCAATTCACATATGAACTCTATTTATCACTAATTCCACATTTATCCACTAGAAAACCCTAATTACCAAATTAAGGGTATTTATCCACAATTAGAATCTTTTATACTCAAAATAGCTTATAATCATCATATCTCAGCTTTATTCATGGATTTGAACAATTAAAGCCATTAAGAGTCATAATTACCAAAATTAGGATTTCAAGGCCCATTAAAGCATATTCATGTACATGGAATCCTACATTAATCAAACTACACATAAAAATCATCCTTTAAGATCTGATTTGTCCTTTTTATTAACAACATGTTAATATCTACTTTAAACATCCATATAACCCCTCCCAATTCATTAATAAACAAAGATTAGGATTTATCATTAGTTAAACCATTAAAGATAGCATCTTTACATACTTTTTGAATTCCAAGCAGAATTAGGATTCCATTAAATTTTTATTGCATTCCTCATGTTTTTCTGAGCAAAATTCATATATTATTTGCTACCATCAGAATTATGAATAATTAGTTATGAAAATTGCAAGTTTCACTTACTTGGACTAATGGGATGCTGACACGTCAGCAATCCCATGCACCATGTAAGTCGGCCGATTTGGAAACATAACTGAATTACTCTTATACCCCTGCACGACCTCTTGGCTCTTCAAAACTCGGAGGGGCAAAATCGTTCAATGGCACCCCGGTCGTCTTCCTCCTCGCGAGCCCTAGCTGCCGCCGACTATAGCTGTTCGTGGGGTCACCTCCCACCACTTCAAAGCTTGGAGCTTGCCGGAACCCATCTCCCTACCTCCGTAGCTCCCCGTCGCATCCAGCAAGGCCTCAAATCATGGCCGAGACGACCAGTTTCAAGAGTGCCAAGCCCGTGATCGCTGTGCGTTTACAGACCTCCTGTAGGCACTGTGCGAAGACGAGAGCAAGGAGATGATGGTCGATCATTCCTAGGTTGTCTTTGAAGCATCCTACCTCCATCAAGACCATTTAACGGTTCCTCATTGCTCCATGGTCACGCTACTCCTCTATATTAGGGTTTTGAGCGAAAACAAGATTGAGAAGAGAGGGGGATGCCCGAAATCTTCTTGGGCTCAAGGCTAATGGTCCAACCCTTATATAGGGGAGTCATGCTTGCCCACAAAGAAAACAAAGCCTTTCCCCATTGGGAAACCACTTTTTCTTATTTAGATATATTATCTCTCTTTTTAATATTTCCTTGATTGACCATGATCCTTAGTTATTAAGGAATTCGAAATTTATCTCTTTCATCGTCTTTGTGCTTGGCTTTTAATCCATTGGCCACAAAATTTTACTTCCTTATAGTAAAAACTATCTCTTTTTGATAATACCAAAAAGTCATTAACTATGTAGCACATTATCCTCATATTTTGTATTATTTGTATTTTCTCTTTCTTCTTCTCCATTGGGACTCCTTGGACCCCAAGAAATCCTAAGATTTTGAAATCCTTTTTGAAGGATACTTATTACCCTTCTAGATGCATCTATATCTATTATTTCTCATTATCTTACTTATTTCTTTATTAAAAGATTTCTTTTCAAGATTTATCTTTATCCTTTATTTCATTTTTCTTCTTTTCCTATTTCTTCCATTAGAAATCATATATAAATGAAATTCATTCAATTGTGGTCATCAATGCCACTTTTTAGAGATTTCTATGTATTTCTCATAAATATATTGCTTAATATCCATTATCTTTTATCTTTTTCTATTATTTGGACTTTCCTCTTTTCTTCTCTTTTATATCCATTATTGGATTAACATAATGCCTCGACAGCTTTGGCTGCCGTTGTTTCCCTTACATATGGGACTCGACCTCCCATAAATTTCACCCCAAGTCAGTACCATGCATATTTCTCGGCTATAGTGACGGTCACAAAGGCTACCGCTGTCTTCACCCACCCTCTGGCAAGATCTTCATCTCCCGTCATGTTGTCTTTGACAAACAATTTCTCCCCTATAAACCTAACTCTCGCCCATCTCAGTATAGTCCACCGAGTTTATCACCTATCGTGAATGGGAGCACCCAACTGCTATCCCGCACAACACGCCACCAACCACCACCTCCTCACCTCATGATCCATTCCTGCTGGACTCTATCCCATCAACTCACCCATGCATGGACGACTCTCGCGCGCCACCTGCGCCGTGCCTGGACCCAACTACACCACCAACACCCATCTCCCCTCCAACGTAATCCCCTGCTGCCCAAACCTCACCACCGGCAGTCCAGCAACCTCTACTACCGGCATGATAACAAGATATCGTGCCGGCATATCCAAACCAAACCCTTGCTACATCCTAACAGTCACCCCCCAACTGGAGGAACCCACTACCCTGCGCCAGGCGTTAAAGCACCCTGCTTGGCAACAAGCCATGCGGGATGAACTCGATGCTCTCATTTAGCGAGGGACGTTTTCTCTTGTCCCATGTCAGCCGAATATGCAGATTTTGGGAATCAAATGGTTGTGGCGTCTTACGCGCAACCCAAATGCCATTGTTGCTCGATACAAAGCCAGATATGTCGCCAAGGGGTTCAGCCAGATTCCAGGTCTGGACTTCACGAAGACTTTCTCTCCAGTAATTAAAGCAGGAACAATTCACCTTGTCTTATCTCTTGCAACAAGTAGTTGGACGTCAACAACGCGTTTCTCCACGAAACACACGATGATGATGTCTACGTGCACCAACCGCCAGGATTCATTGACGCTACCCATCCACAATATTTCTGGAAACTAAAGAAAGCACTCTATGGTCTGCGGGAAGACCCACATGCTTGGTTTAATCGATTGAGTTCATTCTTGCTATCCCTTAGATTTCAATGCAGCTCGACTGATCCGTCCCTGTTCATATGGCGTACCAATGAACACTGCCTCTATCTACTACTGTACGTAGATGACATCATTTTAACCAAAAACTCCTCCTATCACCTATCCAACTTGATGCACCACCTCACCAATGAATTTGCCTTAAAAGATCCGAAGTCATTCGCACAGCCACTGGTTTGTTCCTCTCACAAAAACAGTATGCAACAGACCTCCTGCAACGAGCCAACCTCCTCCATGCGAAACCCACATCTACCCCTATGCATAGCTTCCAGCCAGCTCACTCTACTGAAACTCCCTTTCCTGACCCTATCCTATTTCATAACCTCGTCAGTGCCTTGCAATACCTCACCATCACCAGACCCGACATCACATATGCTGTCAACTACGTCTGCCAATTCATGCACTCTCCCACACATTCCCATTTCACCATCCTTAAACAAATACTCCGTTATGTAGCCGACACACCCTCTTATGGCTCCTCCATCCACTGCCAATCCTCTCTCCAGTTGATTGCTTACTCTGATACGAACTGGGGCGGATGTCCTCAGACCCGCCATTCAACCAGCAGCTACTGCACCTTTCTTGGCTCCAACTGCATCACCTGGTCCTTACTCAAAAAGCAACAGATAGTTTCCAGGTCGAGTACAGAGGCCGAGTACCGCTCAATGGCTGCGGCCACTGCTGAACTAATGTGGCTGAGCTCTCTACTTCGTGACCTCAGCATTGCCCTTACCAAACCACCTCTCCTCCTTTCAGACAACCTCAGTGCCTTGCACAAGACCATCAACCCTCGTTTCCACTCTCAAACTAAACATGTCGAGATTGACTACCACTTTGTTTGGGTAAAGGTCTCCCAAGGCAAGCTCGTCACCCGACATGTCCCCGACGTCAATCAACTTGTTGATCTTTTCACAAAACCACTTACCCGGCCTCAACTTCTTCGTATTATCTCCAATCTTGGCATTCACTCCATTCCCACGCCAAGCTTGAGCGGACATGATAAGTAGCAGACACCACGACCACCTGAATTATGTGGGAACACAGACTCCAGGTCATCCCGTCCATGAAGCGTAGATCCCCGGCAACCATGCAACGTGCAGCTGATCGTGGATCCAGATAGCAGTATCGGCGGGATACACTACCTGTGTCTCACTCACTTCCTCCACTAAGCTGGAGAACAAACTGTAAACTCATGTATAAATGCCACCTGGTTATAATGAATTGGCAAGTGAGATTTCTCACATACACATCGAGTACTCAACTTCTCTACTACCGCAGTCCAGATCTGCTGTGACAGAGTTCCTATTCCACATCCTGTTGCAAGCCATCTTGACCATTTATCTACCCCAAAAAACCCCCCTTAAAAAAATTAATTTGATATTTGTACCGCCTAGACAGACGTGAGTGGTAGGGCGATATCGACTCCCCCAGATTTTTGGTTTCAAACAGTGGTAATTCATCGGTGGCCACAGCTTATCTCCTCCGCCCATCATTGGCATTTCACGATCAGCTCAACTAACTGGCATCCCTCACGTGCCTTTCATGATGGCCCGCATCTTTGCAGGCCTTGTGACGCCACACGAGCGAAAGTTTGTACGTCTCTACTTCTACCCTTCTATAGTGGCCGGTATGCTTCTGCTGCCGTGTTTCACGTTCAGATCGGTGACCACAAGCTGCCGCGGGACTTTAACCCTGCAAGGGATCGATGCTGAGCCACTCAACCTCCTATATATCGTTCGGGAGTACTTGTTGAATGTGTCAGATTCGGGTTTGGTCAATCTCACCTTCACTCCATCTGAAGGTTATCCCGGTTCCTACACCTTCGTCAACGGCATCGAGGCAATATACATCATGGGATGAAGACAATATACATCATGGGAGAGGCCTTCGGCTTGACCCGCTGTACTGACTCAAACATCGCAGTTCAGTATCCTCCGGCGACTCCGCGATACATAGCCCCATATGAAGTGTATGTGACCCAACGATTCATGACGAATTACACATCCAATTTAACATGGCTTCTCCCTGTTGACCCAGGTTTTCACTACCTGGTACGACTACACTTCGGCGAAATCTTGGGGGTCTACAACAAGCACAACCAAAAGGAATTTAGCATCTTTATCAACTACATGACTGCCACTGACCAAGCAGACATATATGCTTGGGCCACAGAACTACTTGTCGGGAGTGCCCAAGAAGTTTCTGCTCTTGGCGTGCCCTTCTACAAAGACTACATCACCTACTTACCAGAGGGCAACCAACAAGTAGATCTCAGGATTGACCTCCACCCTCACAGCTTTACCAAGCCTGAGTACATCGACGCCAGGTTGAACGGGATAGAGGTTTTCAAGCTCAACAATGTGAACAAGATCAACGACGTTATAAACAGGAATCTCGCCGGAATGAAACCCTTTGCTTCAACGGCGCCCACCATTGACGACTACCGGTACACCAAAAAAGACAATGACAATGGGCCAACTCCACTGACTAACCATCACATCAATGCCGGTGCTGTAATCTCTGTAGCAGTCGTCGGTGTATTCGCATTTATGCTGGTGGCTCTCACCATTCTTTCCTTGGTGCTGACTAGGAAGATGAAACGACATGTTGCGGCAAGTGCAGGCATTCGCTGCGGACCTGTTAAGAAGCAGGTGTCACCGCTCTCTAAAATAGGTAGCAATTTGGAATTGAATGCCTGCCGCCGCTTCACATTCACTGAAATTGAGGATGCAACGCAAGGCTTCGCAGAGAAGCTAGTCATAGGTTTTGGGGGTTTCGGTAAAGTTTACAAGGGTTTGATCCGTCCTAGTAAGTCCATGGCTACAGAAGCAGCAAGAATCGAGGTGGCCATCAAGCGTGCTAACCCTACATCGCAGCAGGGGGCTCAAGAGTTTCTGAATGAGGTAGAGATGTTGTCTAAGTTGAGGCACCGACACCTTGTCTCATTGTTTGGCTTCTGCGATGATCAAGGAGAGATGATCCTGGTTTACGAGTACTTGGCCAATGGCACCCTGCGTGAGCACTTGTTTAACAATTCTGCGAAACCTACATTGGATTGGCGACAACGATTGCAGATCTGCATTGATGCAGCACGGAGTCTGCACTATTTGCATACTGGTGTACGATACACAATCATTCACCGAGACGTGAAGAGCACCAATATCTTGCTAGATGAAGCCTGGGTGGTCAAGGTTGCTGACTTTGGACTTTGTAAGGTTGGGCCAGAAATGGAACGACGGAACATAGTCTTGAGCACTGCAGTGAAAGGAAGCTTTGGGTACTGGGTTCGGATTTGCTAGTCCCAGTGTGAACAGGGACTAGGCTAGTCCGTAGCCTAATGAATGCCGCGTGGCCGGACGTCTCCCAGCCAGACGGATCGCAAACGGAAGAATAACGGACTGTTGCTTGACCGTATTAATTTGGACTGTATTTATTATGAGTCCTGATTAATTTTATCAGCCTGGACAGACTGTTAATCTGTAGAGTAATGACATATGACTTAATATGGAAAGCAGATGACGGCCGGCTGCTTCGTTTCTGGAAAAAGTTATTTCAAAATTAATTACAGATATTATAATTGTATTAGGTGAAATAAATATCATACCATTCTCGTGGTATATATTATGTTATATGTTTCACTGCTCTCATTGGGTCGCATACAATCTGCAATTGTTAAGTTAACGGTTGAAAAAAAGTCACACGAAGGCTATCATATGAGCAATTATAAGGTATGCCATTGTATTTTTATATTGTTTGTTAATTATGTTTCTGTCAAACATGTTGGTCTATCAATTCGTATTTGCATATGTACGTAATGCATATTTTTTTTGTTACTATGATCGTGTATCAGTGACTAAGAGAGCGGTTCGTCGAGAAAATAAACTTTTTTCTTTCATAATCACAAGCAGTTCCTTTGGTAAGAAAACACAAATGTTTTTACAAAAATTATTAGTTGGCATTATTTTTTAATGTACATATTTTAAATTTATCAATACTTTGTTATTGCCTTAGTTGTAATTTTTTTTCTTCAATAATCGATCTTATGGAAGAATCCATGTTGCAAGATGACATTGAAATATCGTCAAGCTCAAATTCAGGGTAACTATTATTGTCGCATATATGTATTTGCATTATATTTACACATGATTGTGATATTCTTTATTATTTATTTCTAGATCACAAGAAGTGGAAAATACTGATTTACAAGATAGTGATACGTCTGAAAAATTGAACGAAACACCAAAAGTAGTACAACGCAGAATATCTTTTGAAGTTCCGGATATTAATATGGAATTTGAATCAGAGTTAGTTGCATGGGAATTCTACAATTACTATGCTCGTAGAGTTGGATTTAGCTCTCGTAAAAGTAAATGTCGAAAAAATGCAAATGGTGAGATAGTATATAGGAAGTTTTGTTGCTCAAAAGAAGGGTTTAAGGTATTTGATAATAGAAGAATTCTGGTTAAGAAACGTAGGAAAGAAACAAGAACCGGGTGCAATGCTTTTATGGATGTTCAACTCCAAGAAGGAAAATGGAAAATAACAAAATTTGAATTGACACATAATCATGATCTCGTTTCTACCCCAGAATGTCATATGCATCGGTCTCAAAGAAGAATAACTGAAGCTCAACCTGCTCAAGCAGATATTGGTACTCGTTCTGGAATTCGTGTTGGACAAATGATAGAATTCATGGGTCAACAGGTCGGTGGTGTCGAAAAACTTGGATTTTTAGAGACAGACTATAAAAATTATCAGCGTAAAAAACATCAACAAAAGATTGAAAAGGGAGATGCTATCGCCATAGTTGAGTATCTGAAAAATAAAAGGGCTGAAAATCCTAGTTTTTTCTATGAGATGCAGTTCGATGAAGAAAATAAAATTAGTAATATCTTTTGGGCAGATGCTAGGTGCATAAGTGATTATTTATATTTTGGTGATGTGGTTGGATTTGACACAACATATCGCACAAATGTTGAATGTAGGCCATTTGGTCTTTTTGTTGGTGTCAATCACCATAGACAAACAATAATCTTTGGTTCAACTTTGTTATATGATGAAACTATATCTAGTTTTACATGGTTATTTAAGACATTTCTACAAGAAATGGGTGGAAGAGAGCCACAAACAATTTTAACTGACCAAGACAAGGCAATGGAGTCTGCGATAAAAGTTGTTTTACCACATACCCATCATAGACTTTGTGTTTGGCATGTATATCAAAATGCTCTTAAACATCTTAGTGCTCAATTTAAAAAAATGATCGATGGGAAGCAACCTTTTGGCCAAGACTTTAGTAGATGTGTGTATGATTGCGAAGAAGAAGATGAATTCTTAATAGCATGGGCTGAAATGTTAGAAAAGTACAACCTTCAAGAAAATAAATGGCTACAGAAAATATTTGATGATAAAGAAAAGGTGGGCAATGGTATATTGTAGAAAAATCTTCACTGCAGATATGAAATCAACCCAAAGAAATGAATCATTAAACTCTAAGTTGAAACGTTATATGCTTCCTCATTATAACTTGTTAGAGTTTTTTGAGCACTTCGATCGTGTTTTAAGGAAAAGGAGATACAGAGAGTTGGAAGCAGATTTTCATATGAAGAATTGGTTGCCACAAGTACTTTTGCCTTCTAATATTGCAAAACAAATGTCTCAAATATATACACCCGAGATTTTTGAAAAGATCCAAGATGAATATATGAATTTTGTCAACTATTCAATAAAAATCATTGAAGATGGACCTATAAAGATATGTGGGGTGACAATGATTGGACGAGACAGACTACATACTGTTAGCATTGATGTTGCAAATCATTCAGTTGATTGCAAATGCAAAAAGTTTCAACACTCAGGAATTTTGTGTCGACATATATTTCGAGTTTTGTCATCATTTTGAAATTATGGAAGTTCCTTCAAAATATATAATGAAAAGATGGACCAGAGAAGCAAAGGTGAGCAATCACGTTGAATGGTTTGGGGAAACTTGTGGTCTTAGCGATGAAGCTATCATGGCAAAGCGCAATAATATCTTAGCCCAGTCTTATATTAAATTGTGTGCAGAAGCAACAGAATCAGATGAAACATTTGACATTGCTTTAAGACATATGGACCAAGCTATCAAGGAAATTAAACAATATAAAGAAAGAGTAAATTCTAAAGGAAAGAAACCGATTCATGATGTATCTATTCTAGAGCATGAGACCAATATTGTCCAACTCAAAAGACGAGAAAAAGAGAAGGGCAGTAGCAAGCGGAAAAAGAGTTTCATTGAAAAGGGTAAAAAAAGAAATAATTTGGTAAAGGTATGATGGTAAATACAATATTTTTCTTTTGTTGTTGTATAAATGTTAATATTATTTTCTAATACTTTTGAAGGATAAATTTGTATCCAAAAGCATAGAACTAGGTAATCAAGAATCAAATGCTCCATTGACGATACAGGTAGACTCAATTAACTTCTTTCCATACTCTATGAATTGAATGCTTGTAGAATTTTTGTGATTGATATTTTGTTGATCTATTGAAGGATCAACAGTCTGGGGAAAACTTCCAAAACTATTCTTCTAATTATGACAAAAGCTCGTGGCAGGTAGTTTTATTTATTTACTCAACTTTTTGTTAGATTTTAATCTTACTTTTCGCCACATGATATTAGGAAACACAAACTGTGAGTGGATATATGTTGTCCGAAGGGCAACGCAACACTAGCTATGATGGAGGCATGTTACAGTTACTAATGGTATGTAAAAATATAGTATGCAAATAATTTTATAAGTTACAATTATAAGTTTAACATATTTATATAGGGGGTGGAACGGATGACGCCTATGAATTCAAGCTTTAACTTTTCACACCAAGAAAGAATTAATACGGATGAGCAAATTAGTATTACTTCACTCCAACAACAAGATGTATGTTTTAAATTTCTACATATTTTTGATGTTGACTCAAGTTATTTCTAACACGTTTGATATATGACAATTACAGGTTCATCCATCAAATTTAGAACGATCATCTAAACATTAGGAAGTTACAATCACATTCATAATGGGTGCATGTTCAAAGATCGTCATTTGTTGTATTTTCATTTGGTTCTTTTTTGCTACTTTAAGCTATTTTGTATTCCTTTAAAGCGATCATGTGAAGATTTCTTATTTATGACTTGATACATTTTACTTGAACGCAGCTTATTAATTTTCTGGATTTTTGACATATAACATTAAATATGTATATCTATAATGAAAACTATATTTAAAACAATATAACATTACGATACACGCATTCAATGTCTATAGCAACCAAATAGTGCGGCCATTGTATCCATTTACAATTATTTAGATGCCTTTACAAAATCCAGGACTCGCAATAAATGCAGTCTGAATAAATACAACCAAGCATTAACAGCCTGCTGCTAAGCAAAAGTTCGTTATTCTGCTGTTTGCGATCCGTCTGGCTGGGAGACGTCTGGCCATGCGGCATTCATTAGGCTGCGGACTAGCCTAGTCCCTGTTCACACTGGGACTAGCAAATCTGAACCCTTGGGTACTTGGATCCTGATTACTTCCGGAGACAGAAGTGTTATACTTTTTTCTGTATTTCAAACCAAAAGGCAAAAGATTTAGTCCCATATTGCTTGTGGTGGAGACTTCCCTCCTCCTTATATATGGACCCTTGTCCATAGTACAATTGAGGAATGAAAGGGGATAGGCCCTACGCACGCGCATGGTGGGCCTTGCCAATGGGGTTTGGGCTGGCCCGGTCCAGAAACCCTTTAATCGGGCGCGTCGGCGCACGTCGCATCCCGTGCGCAGGGGGGGGGGGTGCAAATCCGACCTCCCGGAGCCCCTTGTACGAAAATTGAACAGTTTAATGGACAACAGTATAGGCGTTGGCAAGAAAAAATTATTACTGCTTTAGAAGTTTCTAATGTGTCGTTTGCTTTGGAAAAAGAAAATCGCATTTGCCGACATGTTATTTTAAGTACATTATCTAATCAACTGTTTGACGCCTACTTTCCAATTAAAACTGCATCCGAAATAGTCTGAATAAGAAATATATTCTAGAAGAGGCTTCTACCCAAAAATTTACCGTTGCGAATTTTCTAAATTTTCATATGACTGAAGATAAAGATATAACAACTCAAATTCATGAATTTCAGATTTTACTTGATGATTTGAAAAATGAAAAAATTGATCTTCTTGAGTCTTTTGTTGTGGGTTCTTTAATTGAAAAATTGCCTGGTTCTTGGAAACATTACAAGAACAATTTAAAGCACAAAAGAAAGACAATGTCACTGGATGATGTAATAATACATATCCGAGTTGAAGATCAAAACCGTTCTAGAGAAAAATTTGAACTAAATAAGGAGTTGTCATGTACTGCTAACTTTGTTAATAATGAAGTTAAAGAAAATAAAGTTTCTTCTGATCAGTCTAAAAATAAGTGGAAAAATAAGAAAGGGAAAGGAAATAAGAATAAATATAAAGGAAACAAAGATATTAATAAAAAGAATGTTTTTTGCTATGTTTGTGGCAAACCTGGTCATACTTCTCCTAAATGCAGACATAGGAAGAAGCAAGTAGTGGATTCGAAGGAACCTTCAACCAACCTTGTTACTGAGGACGTATTTGTGGCATTTGTCAGCATTGTCAGCATGGGATCATTCCACCAGAATGATTGGATCATTGACTCGGGGGCTAGTCGCCACATCAGTGGCAACAGAGATGCCTTTGTGACCTACACTGAAGTAGGACAGGAGGAACATCGGGTTGTCATGGGCAACTCAACTGCTTCTCCAGTGACCGGAAAGGGCAATGTCATGATCAAGATGACTTCTGGAAAAATTCTACTGATCAAAGATGTGTTGTTTGTCCCAGATATCCGTGTTAATTTAATTTCTATTTCTCAACTTGTTAAGTTTGGGGTGAAAGTGTCCTTTGAATCAAACAAGGCCATTCTCACCAAGTCTGGGGACTACCTAGGCATGGGTTACTGCTCTAATGGGCTCTTTCTGCTGAATGTACCAAACTCTTCTGCTAATGAAATAAGTCCTTCTGCTTATATCGTTGATTCCTTTGATATATGGCATAATAGATTAGGACATGTTAATTTTAAATACTTACAGCGCATGAAATCTTTAGGTTTACTAAAGGATATTAATGGTGTTGTTAATTTAAAGAATAAATGTCAAATATGTGCTGAAACTAAATCTACCAAGAAACCGTGTCCTCAAATTTCACATAGAAATTCTGAATTGCTAGATTTAATTCACACTGATCTTGGAGATTTAAAAGGATATCTATCTAGAGGTGGGAAACGTTTCTACATTATTTTTGTAGTTGATTTCTCATGATATACAAAATTATATTTACTACATTCAAAGGATGAAGCCTTTGGAATGTTTGTTAATTATAAAACAGAAGTAGAAAATCAACTCAATAAGAAAATAAAACGTCTTCGCTCAGATAGGGGTGGTGAATATGATTGTTCTCCTTTTAATGAATTTTGTGTGGACCATGGTATTATACATAAATACACACCTCCATATTCGCCTCAATCTAATGGTATTGCTGAACATAAAAATAGAACTCTAAAGGAGATGATGAATTCTATTTTAATCAATTCAGGAGCACCAAACAACTTGTGGGGGAAGCGATTTTGTCATCTTGTTTTCTTCAAAATCGCATCCCTAGTAGGAAGACAAATAAGACACCATATGAATTATGGAAAGGATATCCTCGTAATTTGAAATATCTCAAAGTGTGGGGGTGTCTAGCTAAAGTCTTATTAACTGAGCCTAAGAAACAAAAATTGGGATCTAGAACCCTAGATGGTGTTTTGTAGGTTATGCTCAGAATAGTGCTGCATATAGATTCCTGGTTATTAGAAGTGGCAACAATGTTATAGAACCTAATACAATTGTTGAATCTAAAAATGTTGAATTTTTTGAGCATATTTTTCCTATGAAAACTCCCTTCGAAAACTTAGTTAATCCTTCAAATGAAATTTTAGAGAATATCCCAAGTACATCCAATTCTAATGATGTTTTAGAACCGGATGATATAGAACCTAGAAGATCGACTAGGATGAGGAAGGAAAAGAATCTTGGAGATGATTTCTATTCCTTTATAGTGGATAATGATCCTCAATCTTACAATGAAGCTATTAATAGTGAGATTGAATCTATATTATCTAATCATACATGGGAACTAGTGGATCTTCCACCAGGTATTAAACCCATAGGATGTAAATGGATATTTAAAAGAAAATTGAAAACAGATGGGACTATAGATAAATACAAAGCTCGTTTGGTTGCCAAGGGATATAAACAACAAAAGGATATTGACTATTTTGATACCTTTGCTCCTGTTACTAGAATCTCTTCAATCAGGATTTTAATTGCTTTGGCATCTATTAAGAAATTAATTATACACCAAATGGATGTTAAAACTTATTTCTTGAATGGAGATTTAGATGAGGAAATTTATATGGATCAACCTGAAGGGTATGTAGTTTCAGGAAAAGAACATATGGTATGCAGACTAATCAAATCTCTCTATGGTTTGAAACAAGCACCTAAACAGTGGCATGAGAAATTTGATAAGGTCGTTGTATCATATGGATTCCATATAAATGACGGAGACAAATGTATATATTCTAAAGTCGATAACCAAGGTTGTGTTATAATATGTCTCTATGTAGATGACATGCTTATTTTTGGCACTAATATTGATATAATAAATAGTACAAAAGACTTTTTGGCTTCTAATTTTGATATGAAAGATATGGGTGAGGCAGATGTAATTTTAGGAATTAAACTTCTTAAAAATGATGATTGCATCATGCTATCCCAAGAACACTATGTTGAGAAAATTCTCAATAAGTTTTCAATGTTTGATTGTAAGCCGGTAAGTACACCTTTTAATTCTAATTGCAATCTCAAGAAAAATAAAAGTAATAGTGTTCAACAAGTCAAATATGCACAAGTAATTGGAAGCCTGATGTACTTAATGAACTGTACTCGTCCAGATCTAGCTTATGCAGTGGGGAGATTAAGTAGATATACTCAAAATCCTAATAAGGATCATTGGGATGCTCTACATAGGGTTTTAAGATACCTTAAAGGAA
This sequence comes from Alisma plantago-aquatica, assembly GCA_963693085.1. Taxonomy (NCBI): domain Eukaryota; kingdom Viridiplantae; phylum Streptophyta; class Magnoliopsida; order Alismatales; family Alismataceae; genus Alisma; species Alisma plantago-aquatica. The sequence continues at coordinate 1,327,838,853 of OY856410.1, read as the reverse complement.
CAATTAATCATGGATTGATTTTTTGTGGATCTCCAACTGTGCTAGAAGGATATTGTGATGCCAATTGGATTTCTGATTCAGATGAATTGAAATCTACAAGTGGTTACATCTTCACTATGGGTGGAGGTGCTGTGTCTAGGAAATCCTCCAAGCAAACATGTATAGCTCGTTCCACTATGGAATCTGAGTTTATTGCCTTAGAAAAGGCTGGGACTGAAGCCGAATGGCTAAGACATGTTCTAATGGATCTTCCCATTTGGGAGAAACCTTCTCCACCAGTGTTTATACACTGTGATAATCAAGCTGCCATAGCAAGAGCTAAAAACAAAGTTTATAATGGGAAAAGTAGACATATTCGTCTACGTCACAATATTGTGAGGCAGCTTGTATGTGATAGCATAATCTCAAAGGATTATGTTAAGTCAGAATTAAACTTGGCCGATCCTCTGACAAAGCCATTAAGTCAACGACTAGTGAGCGATACATCGAGGAGAATGGGACTATGCCCATACCAGAAGTCGAAGTGATGGACACCCAACCTTCATGAACGGTGATCCCGGGAAGAAGGTTCAATGGGAAAAACTAAGTCACTAGAGGGCTCAACGTGTTGTAATAAATGTATCTCATTCTTATGATGTAAACAACAATTTATAGTGATTCAGTTGAATATAATTCTTAATGGATTTCATGGCCATTAATGGTGGTGTATATACTGCAATATATGCTTGATGAAAGTCATACTATATGAGTGTCGAGTGGGGCCGCTCCTGTTGAGATGTGGGCAGATCTCTAGAGCATTCATGAATTTTCTCAGTAGGCGCATGGCCTAAAGGCGCCAATCTGTAAGAAAGGTAATTGATTTTATGAATGTCATGTGAGTAATGTACCTCTAATCAGATAAAGGAGGAATTGGTTCAAGAACATAGTTCTACCAATCTTCCACAGATTACGTACATATACTCTATGCTTTAGTTCAAAGAACTCAGCTCTACCAAAGCTTATGCATGTCATTTTTTTAAGTTCTTCCAGTGGTCAACTCGGTTTTTATATTGTTTGTTTTGAAATAGTGGGGGATTGTTATACTTTTTTGCTGTATTTCAAACCAAAAGGCAAAAGATTTAGTCCCATATTGCTTGTGGTGGAGACTTCCCTCCTCCTTATATATGGACCCTTGTCCATAGTACAATTGAGGAATGAAAGGGGATAGGCCCTACGCACGCGCATGGTGGGCCTTGCCAATGGGGTTTGGGCCGACCCGGTCCGGAGACCCTTTAATCGGGCGCGTCGGCGCACGTCGCATCCCGCGCGCAGGGGGGGTGCAAATCCGGCCTCCCGGAGCCCCTTGTGCGGGCGCGGCCCCGGCTTGGTTTTGCTCTTCGGTTCAATGAACCAAATAGAGACGTTTACGCATCTTTTCGACGCACCTCTTCTTTTGGACGCTTCAAGACGGTGTCCCGGTTTGCAACCGCATCACAACTCTTCGCTCGCCTTTCTTTGCTATTTATTTTTGTCTCTCGCTGTCGTTCGACACAGTGTTGTACAATATCTCTCGCTCGCTTTCTTCTTCTTTGCCTGTTGTCTGTCCACTGGAAGAACGATCAGTCGCCTTTCGCTCGTCACCGTGACTGCGTGTGCGCGCTTCACGTTGGCAAACGTTGTTGGATCCTGGGAGAGTAGCCGCACGCAGGAGACTATCGCATAGGCGCTCGCCGTCGGGTACTGCGGAAATACTCTTAAGGACAGTGCTCTCTGCACGCCTCAGCGTATCTCTGGTAACATCTTTATTGTTTACGGCTTACATCGCGGTTTGTACCCTATTACGAATAACAAGAAGCTCACAGACAAGTCTGTTGTGTACTCATTTGGGGTTGTGCTTTTTGAGGTGCTTTGATCGCGTCCGGCAGTGAACGTCACTAGAGGAAAAAAGCTTATAGTCCACAAATTTTACTTTGGACTATGCTTCATAATCCATGGTTTTAACCGTGGAGTATAAAATGACCGTGGACTATTACCGTATATTAGGTAGCCCTAGACTATTCTCCATACTCCACAGACAAACCCATGGACTATTATAAAACCGTGGACTATTTGAAATTTTGTATCTCAAATTAAAAATCATATAGTCCATTTTGATAACCGTGGACTATTATCCTAAAACTGTGGACTATTTGTATTCTTGTATCTCAAATTAAAAATCATATAATCCACTGTGATAACCGTGGACTATTATCTAATTTATTATTAAATTAAATATTACAGTCCACGGTGAAAATCTCATTTATATAAGATGTCACATAAAAAGGAACCTGTTATATTGTGATATTCATTCATGATGTTCTCATATTAGATCTTAAAATTATAAATATTTAACAATCACAACAAATATATATTTATTTGAGATAATTAAAAAGACATAATACTTTATTCACACTCTGCTCAAATTTGTGGTAATCATATTACTAGTGATCTCGATAATAAAATGATTCCATAAACAATATCCATATGTTTGAAACAAATAATAACATGATAGCTCAATTTGTCTCAGCCACATCTGTAGAAATTCTAAAAATGTCATAGTATTTCTGTATCCATTCTGGACTTCAACATTACAACATAATGTGTTTTGAGAATCTGACAACATGGTATCACAGTAGCAGTAACTACAACAACGTTGTATGATATTTTAGTCTCTTTCAGATCTTGACTCCTGAGGTCTTTACTTTCTTCCCAAACATGTTGTGTAATTGTCATATTCCTATAAAAACAAAATATTCAAGTCAAACATACATGACAACAAAATATATTTCTCAACATTCATTTATATAGATAACTTAATGATAATTTTATAATCACAAACAACAGGTCATTGTTTTTGCACATGTTATTATTTCATGACAAAGCAATATAATACAAATATGGCTGTATCATGTACAATATATTCAAATATGTATGTATCTATATTAATTGAATGACACATTAAACATGACATTTCATTTAGTAAGTAACAAGAAAATATACACCAATAACACATTAACTAAACAAAAATATCACTTGTTATGCTTAAGGAAAAAGTAAATCTTACCCAAATGAGGAGAATCAATATTCATTCCTTCCTGTATCAATGATTGAAAAACAACATCAAAATATTATTCTAGAGTGATATATAAAAAGAGAAAAATAAGATAGCTAGCATACTGAAGATTCTAGTGCATCCTCAAAACTAGATTCAAGAGTTGTTGTCTTGTCCTGCAATACCTATGTATAAAGAATTTTTATTTTAACAAATCTAAATATTTAATATAATTATAAAAGATTCTAAATATTAAACAATACATGTGACTAATATCTTCAACCGAGCTCGTAAATCCTCAATTTCACTTTCTTTTTCTTTAATATGGCAATATTGTTCTTTGATCTGATGGTCTTTCTCTTACAACTGGGATTCCCAAGCTTTAGTCACACTTCTATTTGAATTTCTACCAGCCTCTTCTTCTTTAAATTTCTTCTAGTAATACCTCTGCTTATTCCTCTCACATACCCTCCATGATGGGACCCATACACAGAGTCCACAACAGGACCAAACTTCAATGGATCATTTGTATTCTCCAGTCCTAATTCTATACATCTTTCTATTACCTTTTCCTATAAGGTAAATTCACATATCGAGTTATTTTTCTTAATTTAGAAGAATATAGATGATGATATAAAGACTTACACAAATCACTCTTGTTTTTTCATCTATATATTCGCCATTCCTTTTATGACCATCAACCCAAGTTTGCAGGAGTGTCGCTTTCCCACCATTTTTCTCCTAAAAAATATATACATATGTAACATATGAAAAAGTATAAGTTATTTCAACTATTCTAAATTATATTAGAAATCTTACCACATTCAAATGTTTTTCATCATAAGATATCGGTCCACTTGTGTGTGTAGCTTGTAAAATACTTCGATTGCGTTTATTAATGCTCGCTTCTTGCTACTCAATGATCAAGTGAATTTATGAGTTGGATATAAGTATGAATGGTAAAACATAGTAAGACAATGCAATACATTTTTTGAATTTTACCTGTTTTGATTGACTATTCCAAAGATCTATAAGTAATACCCAACTTTCTTGTGGAACTCGATCATCTATAGTTTCCATTTGTTCAACAATGGGAATATTAGGATTTAACCTACATTTTAGATCCTTACGAAAATCACGCAATTGTTGATTGATCGTCTTTTAGACAAAAGTAGTTACTTCATCATAAGAAGTCACTTTTGTATCATCCATATTGAAAAATTCAAAGTCACGCTGCATCGATAAAATGTAATATATATGTAAACAATAAGATAAAAAGTATTTTGCTATTTAGTTGGATAAAAATAAAAATAGAAAAGCATCTTGAGGTAGAACACTTACTAGAACATTAGTCATAACCATTTCAATCTCCGATTCATGATCTTGTCCCCACTCCTTATGTATCGGAAATAAAGAGGAATTACGAGCTAATATTCCTAAAAAGTTGCTCAAACTGCGTCTCCCTGGTCCAGCAATTCTACCATCATTGAGAACAATGCATTTATGCTTCTGACCAGATGTTGGGGCCACTGCCTTTAAACTAATTCTACCTCGTGTCCTTCTCTTGTTAACATTTGGTATGATAACATCTAAAAATATTTAGAAAATGTGATTTAACTTTTATTTTGATAATGAAAAATATTCATAGAAAAATACAACACCTGTGGCATCATGCTCAATTGATTCTATTAAATTTGTATGAATTACATCTTGGCTTTGATCATCCACTCCTGGTATAGTTGAAAAATAAGGAAATATATACTCAACATAATAACAGAAAATAAACATTAACATCAATATTACTTTATCACAAATATTGTACCTCCCATATGTTGTCTATCATTTTCATTTTCTAGAGTTGTGGTACGCATGTGCCTCTGTTCATTTCCTAGAATTGCATAGTAAAAGTAAATAAACATCAACATCAATTATTTGATAAAAAATCTAACTTTATCATAAAATAGTATACCTCCCATGTGTTGTCTACCATTGTCATTTCCCAAATTTGTGGTACCCGCATGCCTTTATTCATTCCCTGCTAGAGTTCAGGTACGTACTTTTCACTTTTCATTCACTAGAACTTATATAAGATAGGTAAATAAACATCAATATGAATTATTTGATAACAATCACATCATTATTGATAAAGTTTATACCTCCATTGTGATGTCTAATATGATCATTCTCGGTAACTACAGTTGAGATAGGCACTTTTCTCTTTTTATTCACTATAATTCATATAATGTGAGTAAATGAACATCAATATGAATTAATTGATATAATGTGAGTCCATATAATGACTATATCAATATTAATAAGTCTTGTACCTCCATTGTGATGTCTAATATTCTCAACACCTATAACTGGAGTTGTAGTACACACTTGCCTCTGTTCATTTCCTAGAATTGCATAGTAAAAGTAAATAAACATCAACATCAATTATTTGATAACAAATCTAACTTTATCATAAAATAGTATACCTCCCATGTGTTGTCTACCATTGTCATTTCCCAAATTTGTGGTACCCGCGTGCCTTTGTTCATTCCCTTCTAGAGTTGAGGTACGTACTTTTCTCTTTTCATTCACTAGAACTTATATAAGATAGGTAAATAAACATCAATATGAATTATTTGATAACAATCACATCATTATTCATAAAGTTTATACCTCCATTGTGATGTCTAATATGCTCATTCTCGGTAACTGCAGTTGAGATAGGCACTTTTCTCTTTTTATTCACTATAATTCATATAATGTGAGTAAATGAACATCAATATGAATTAATTGATATAATGTGAGTCCATATAATGACTATATCAATATTAATAAGTCTTGTACCTCCATTGTGATGTCTAATATTCTCAACACCTATAACTGGAGTTGTAGTACACACTTGCCTCTGTTCATTTCCTAGAATTGCATAGTAAAAGTAAATAAACATCAACATCAATTATTTGATAACAAATCTAACTTTATCATAAAATAGTATACCTCCCATGTGTTGTCTACCATTGTCATTTCCTAAAGTTGTGGTACCCGCGTGCCTTTGTTCATTCCCTGCTAGAGTTGAGGTACGTACTTTTATCTTTTCATTCACTAGAACTTATATAAGATAGGTAAATAAACATCAATATGAATTATTTGATAACAATCACATCATTATTGATAAAGTTTATACCTCCATTGTGATGTCTAATATGCTCATTCTCGGTAACTGCAGTTGAGATAGGCACTTTTCTCTTTTTATTTACTATAATTCATATAATGTGAGTAAATGAACATCAATATGAAAATTAACATGCATTGATCTAAGACACTACTTTTAACAGAAATTGGTACCTTTCATATTTTGTAAGGTTTGTTCTAGGTCTGAATTTTTCTTTTGAGATTGAACTTGGCCTTGAAGATTCACAGGATATCACATTTGAGAAATAAAATATACATCATCTCTATATATCTAGTATGGAAGGTTATTCTACTTGTAACAATTACCTCCACTTGATGGCCTATCTTTCCCATGAGTTTCAAACTCTTTAGTGGAATCCTTGTTTATTGGCTCAACTTTCTTTATGATATTATTCACAGAAATACGCTTAGGAGGCATTTTCCTACAGGACACAAAAGATAAAGTGAGAGAATATACTTGAGTGATATGAAGGAAGATATATATGATCAAAATGTATTAAATAGAATGATAATTCTTACCATAAATTGACTATGTTTTCTTTTGTTCGTACACTTAGTTATAATGTTTTCATCTACTTGATTCATTTCAGGATCTACATCCGTTCTTACCCAAAGATCTATATCGTCATCTGACACACTTTCTATTAGAATTTCTTTATCTGATATATTCGTATCAAAAGAGGCAACATCGATGGGAATGTCATATGTGTCTCTAGCAATCCAAGAGCAAGCTACATTTAAATTTCCATCTTCAGGATCAGCAGAAAAGAAAACTTGTTTTGCTTGTTCAGGGAATATAAAAGGCTCATCGTCAAATGCAAGTTTGGTTGTATCAACAATGGTGAAGTTAAGATAATCCCTTGTAACTCCAACTCCATCATCACTATCATACCACAAACACTTAAAAAGATAGTATGGATCTAAATGTTGGAATTGAACTTCATATATAGCCAATAAAACCCCATAATATAAGATGTCACCTGGTCCAACAGTTGCAACCCCACTGTTTTGTGTTACACGGCTGCACTCTATATAATTTGGTTCAAATTTATATCCATTGACATAATAACCATGATAAGAAAATGCTTTAATTGAAGGTCCTTCAGATAAATACTTGAGCCTTTCTGGAATGAGTTGTTGCCTCCTTAACTCTCTAACCTGTTAAAAGTAAATAGGTTTAAGTATTCACATAATACAATTATGTCTAATGATAAAATAAAATAAAATTCTTACATGATCTTTAAACCAACGTACAAAATTTCTATGTTGTTATAATTTGATGTCATCTTCACACCACGAAGGATGTCTAGATCTTAGGATGTCTGCATGATGCCTATAGAAACAATAAAATACACTTCTTGATATGCTACCATAAAATGATTAGAAGAAGTAATTGATAATTTCTTCAACTTACTTTATGTAGTCATCGATAGAATCATCATTGAAAAGGATAAACTGGTGTGCTTGATGAGTTTCATCAACAGAAAGAGCAATAATTTGAACTGCTCCAATTTGTCCATCCTCATAGTCTGGATTCCATTTTTCTTTAGAATCTGAATCACATAGGTAACGGGAACAAAATGTAGCCACTTCATATCTCAAATAACCCTCAACAATGGAACCTTCTGGATTACTTTTGTTTCTGACGTACTTTTTTAGAGTAAATAGGTATCTCTCTATCGGGTACATCCATCTAAATGGATTAGGACCACATAGTTTAGCCTAAGTTGGAAGATGCACTGATAGGTGAACCATTACATCAAAAAATGCTGGAGGGAATATCTTCTCCAACTTGCACAGAATTAGAGGTATTGCATGCTCAAGTTTTTCCATGCTTTGAACATCAGTAGATTTAGCACACAACTGCTTAAAAAATAGGGACAATTCCATCAAATCTTTCCCTACATGTTTTGAAGTGGTTTTCCTTAAGCTAGAACAAGCAATTGTTGCATTAGAACGTGATGATCATGACTTTTTAGGCCCACAAGCTTCTTCTCATGAAGTTGAACTAACTGAGAGAAATTAGAAGAATATCCATGTGGCAATTTAAGATCTTTTAAAACAGTAAGAAAGGTTTCTTTTTCCTTAGGAGTCATGCTATAAGATGCAGGGGGATAACAACTTTTCCATTACTCATTGCCTTCTTTATCCACAAGGATTTCCTAATCTTCAACCTATCCATGTTCAAACGAGCATTTATGTTCTCTTTACTTTTTCCATCCTTATACAACAACCAACTTAATAAATTAGCACATATATTTTTTTCAATATGCATTACATCCAAATTATGGCGAACTAACAATTTACTCCAGTATGGAAGTTCAAAAAAATACTTTTCTTGTTCCAACCAATAGGAAATTGTTGTCTGACATTTGGTACATTGGATGTTTCCCTCCCAAATATAACATTATCATAACCATCCCATAGTTCCAAGATTTGTTGTCCAGAAAGAGAATTTGGTGCAGAATCAAGTTCAATAGTTCCATCGAAGTGTTTATCATCATATCTCCATGGGTGGTCAATAGGAAGAAACCTTCTATGCCTCATGTATGCTAATTTGTGACTAAATGGTAAATGAATGGATGATGTGTCAATGTGACATTCAGGACAGCCATAAGTTCCACTAGTTTTTTGACCAGATAACATCCTGTATGCAGGGTAGTCACTTATGGTTCCTAAAAGAGCAGCCCACATCCTAAAAGTTTCACACTTTTCAGCATCATATGTATCAACACCTACTGTCCACAACAACTTCAGTTCATCAATTAGTGGTTGTAAATAGACATCAATGTTGTTTCCCGGAGACTTTGGCCCATCAATTAGAAGAGGCATCATAAAATATGATTGTTTTGTTACCAACCAAGGAGGCAGATTGTAATTCAGGATAATCACTAGCCAAATACTATGACTGGCTCCATATGCCATATTAAAAGGACTGAACCCATCAGTAGATAGTGCTAGTCGAACATTACGCGGTTCACTACTGAATTCAGGATGTTTTGCATCAAAATCCTTCCAGTTTTCTGAATCCCGAGGATGACACATTTTACCTTCAGGAGGTTTCAGACTAGTATGGTGATATGTCATGAAATTTGCCGTTTTGGTTGAGTTGAACATCCTCTTCAATCTAGGAATAATGGAGAGATAGCGACAAACTTTAGCTGGTATTTTGGAATCTATCTCTTTGTTAGGATTTGTAGGCTTCCATCTCGATGTTTTACACCTTAAGCACTCATCTAGATTGGCTTGATCACCTCTATATAACATGCAGTCATTTGGACACACATGTATCACTTCTTTTGTTAAACCTAAAGAAGACATCAACTTGTTCATCTCATACCAAGTCTTAGGAAAGTTGTTATTCACTGGAAATACCTTACAGAGTATCTGAAGAAGCTCACACATTGATTTGTTGGTCCAATGATTATCACACTTAATGTTAAAGAGATTAGAGACAAAATGCAATGTTGAATATTCACAACCTTCATATAGGGGTGTGTTAGCTTGTTTCAAAACTTCTTCAAATTTTTCAGACTCATGATCTAGATTTGAAACAAAATTGTGTTCCATTTCATCAACATCACCAATTATTGCATCATAAATCATTTGATCAACGTCATCATTTGACTCATCATTTGACTCAACTGGTGAAGTTCTAGTAGTTTGATTTTCATAAAAAAGTTCACCATGGTACACCCATAGAGTGTAACGAGGGAAAAAACCATAGAGAACTAAATGCTACCTAATTATGTTGTGTTCTTTGTGAAACTTATTCTCACATTTCATACATGGACAAAGCATCATTCTTGTCTTGACATTATTTGAGGCAAATTTCATAAAGAAATCTATCCCATCAATAAAATCATTATCCCGACGACGATCAAATCTTGTTTTTGGCTTATACATCCATGTTCTGTCGATAAAATATTGATTGTCCATAGTTGAAGCCTAACATAAAAAGACATGTTTTAGGAAGAGGTCGATTTATATTGTCACAAATAATACTATTTTCTGAATAAAAAAAAAATATTAATAATTTCATCAAAATGTGTTGCTAATTCAAACAATATGGTTACCTATATTTATATTAAATACATGCATTATCTTCATATTTTTTCTCAAATTTTTATGCAAGACATAGGATAAAACATGAAGGATAAATACAAGCCTTTAACACTCGTCTAGATCAGGGCATATGTGAAGTCATACATGAAAATTGATCAATAAGTATTAGCACCTTATAACAGTCAACGATGGTGAAATTTAAAATGATTATTGTAGTTGATGTTAGTTGTATATTCGAAGAAGAAAAGTTAGATCACTTACAGGAAGATGAAGTACGCGTTGGGACGTATGTGCCTATGACAAGATTCTTCTCAAAAGTACACCAAGAACAAATATGTTTCCTAACTTTCTAATTCCAATCAACACCCTGTTGTGAGTATACATAGTTAATAACTTGTCAAGTTTACACCAATTAAATTGTGAAGATTTTGTACTAGTGGACACAATGGAGGCATTAGGAGCGTCTTGATAAAAATATAGAGTAACAATAACAGTAAGTGGACACAAGTGTCTTGATGTCAGTCCAACTTTATCAAGTGGCCTAAAGAGTGTCAGCGTATGGGTAGACCATAAAGGATGTTACATAAGAAGAACTTGAGTTGATGTGCAAAAGTATAACACAAATAAGTAGTAACAAAATTGATCGTAGTAGGACCTAGAGTGTGATTGTATATTTTTCACAACAACTAATAAAGGTAGAGAAGGTAAAGAAGATAGCTACATGTAGAATGCAGGGTACTTAGGTGTTGAGTCACTTGATATTTGTAGAGGGTGTGTTGATTTCTGTTGAAGCTAAACTAACCGTTCTCACCAACCCACGGGAGATTATTGATGAGCTTGGCAAACAAATTGGGCAATTACAACACACATGGAGAGAGCTTGGCAAACAAACTGGGCAATTACAACACACATGGTATTTCCAGTACCACCAATGCCGGCGTGGCCGGAAAAATCATCCGTTGTTGTTGCCGCAACAAAAGGACTGGTTATAAGTGCCTCTTACAATGCAATTGGCTACCAATTATTATACCATATTTTCTATTCCGGTGGCCCGGTACAAGGGATGTTGTCATGTATTTCACACATTTGTAAAAATTTATAGATACCCATCTTGCATTGTGGAAGGGGGAATACAGAGGGATGTCAGATCCGTGGAAGCATACAAACTAAATTTTGATGTTTCTCAATAAGTCGACTTTTACTTGGTGATTAAGAGAACTGTGTAGTATTTTCACATATCACATGCCCTTTCTACTATAACCCACACCGACTACATGAAGGAAGGCATCAAGGGTTTGGGATACATATCATCTATTGCTTGATACATGGCACTCCAGTGGTCACACTCCCTGTTGGATAGCAGAACGGCGGTACCACCCATCCGAAAGATGCAGTTGGGCAGCAGCATGTTCTTGTGGTTCCTAGGGTCCTATTGGTTCGAGGTAACTGCAGTTCCATAAGGAAATCATTTTCAAGGAACTTAAATTCAGTTCTAGAAAAATAAATTCAGATGATTGGTTTGAATATTTAGTTCTTGAGAAAAATGATTTCAGTTTGATTGGTATATTGTAACCGATACATGCAACAAAAATTTACGAACATCTATGAATGATGTCCTTGTTATATAAGTTTTCATTCAGATCCAACAATCTGTACTTTCTACTTGATGCATTGGGTCATCTACTGTACTGGAATGCATATGTCAATTGCAACCGGCCGTGGAGATGCAATGAATTGAGAAAAGGGGGAAAAGTAAAACACATGTAGCCATATATAATAAGATAATGAAGTCTCAAGCGGAAGTGGACAAAGTGAATTTGACGATTGATGAACAACACAATCTACAGAATAGGAGACAACATATGATTGAATCTCCTACAGCCACCGCCGTCCAGCCAAAATAAAAACTACAAACGTACCTGTCTGTGCCCCCTGTCCAGCCACCGCCGTCCGCACACTCCACCGTCGGCCGTCTATGAAGGGCCGAATCTCCGGCAACTGCCGCCTGCCGAATCTCCGGTGAGCGCCGCCTGCCCAGAGCCAAGGCGCTGAAAAGCACCATGTGTCCGTCCGGAAGCGCGTGAATGGAAGGTGGAGGTCGTGTGTCAAACCCCGATCTCGCATTACCCACAAATCACGAGATTAGGGCGCGACGGAGGGATTACACACAAGTCAAACCACTCAAAGCTTTTAAAACATTTTTAAAGACATTAAAAGTTAACCTGATTTATGCTGTAAACTAAATCTAAACAAACTGCGGAAGCATTTTTATTAAACTGACTAGCAATATAAACAGAGTCTACAGCATATTACATTGTTTGACATAAAATAAAGCATAACAGTTAATTTACATCTTTATACACATTCTCTCTCACCCCCACACCATGTCCCAAAGATCGAGGGGAAAGGACTAAGAGACCTCTAACTACTAACTACATAAACCTTCTACAGACTGAGCGTTAGGATGAAACGATCCTTCCGATTCCTGTTGCTGATGCTGACCTGAAAATGTTTGAGTAGAGGGATGAGCCTACTCGCTCAGTGAATAGCATTTCACTTAGCTATCACTAAACAACTCATCAGATATATAAATTTGAAATAAAGCATAAGTAAAGTACTAAACCGGGCATTTCTAATGACATAGCAGATTAACAGATAACAATCTCATTTCTATGCAACATCAGATATTTTAACAATTAAACAGTTATAGGGAAAAGGCATAGAAGTTCAAATCCATTAACATATAAAACTTTCCGTGATCCTATATGATTACATATTTATCATTTTTATGCCCTAAACATATGCAGTGTACTCTTCATATAAAGATCTATAGCAAACTACGATCCCACCGTACAAGACTTAGCGACACACCCGGGAAATGCTAAGTCTGACTGCCAGCCCTGGTCTGCTGCAGGACTCTCCGGCTCACAAGGCCTCAGGCTCACAAGGCCTCACTACACTCTCAAAAGAGTGAACTCTAGACTCCTCCTCAAACCTGAGCACACAGGCGGAGAGTCTTACCGGGTTACCACCGTGACACAAGCACGGATTAATGTTGAATAACCCCTATTTACTCCAGTGTCACCGTGACATCGCACGCATTGTTGTTGAACACTACCTCTCTCTATCCTCGTGCCTGTGACTCTGCACAGTTATTGTTGCAACACGAGTTTCACCCCCCTGGTGCAGACCTCTCAAAGGGGTTCTACGGTGTTAGGGCACCTAAGTCTATTAACTGATTAACATATAAACAATTAAACAGGAAAAACACATTTCATACTTATTTCACATTCTGAACATCTCTTAAAAACTCATATATATATCATCTGCCATCTTTTAACATGAATCAATACCACTTATTCAAATTCATTGCTAAACAACCATCTTTATTCAGCATATGCATTGCAACTGTAAAACAGGAAATTCCATCTTTTTCATCAATCATATTACATATCTCAAGTTTCATTGAATCTATAATAAACTATTGTATGTGCTAAACTGTTTAGAAGTTATACCAACTGATACTAAAGCAATTAAGCACTTAAATTGAGTTAAATAATGATTTCTGAATGAACTGCCACTCACTATACTGAAACTCGGCCGACCAATCTGGGAACTCGGTCGATCAGCTGGAAACTCGGCCGATCCACCTGCAACTCGGCCGATCAAAACCCTGCTCGATAACCTATAAAGGAAACTCGGCCGAATCACACCCAATTCGGCCGATCAAAATGTTGTTCGATATACTTAATAAAGAAACTCGGCCGATTACTGTATAACTCAGCCGATTGATAACTGACCTTGCTGTAAATCTAACTAAGCTTCAATTGATTGCTAATTTGAATGAATGGCTGTGGATTTGGATCCTAGCCTCGTAGTCAAGCTCGAGAGTAGCTTTTTCTGCTGCAAGGCATGCCCTAGGCAGCGCCCTTGACTGCCGTAAGAAGTAGCTGGCTACAGGCATCGGCCGCCAAGCTGCTGCTAGGTAGGGGCGTTGTCCTTTGCTGCTTGGCATCATGGCTAGGGCTAGGATGAAGGGGAGGACGGAGGCGTAGTCATGGAGGTGTGAGGGTGCTGCGGAGACTCCCCTCATCTTCCCTTGGCAGTTGGCTACGTGCTGCAGGTTGGGGTTCCGCACAACATATCAGTTGCGGGTCAGCCGGCGCTAGGGCGCTCTACCACTGCTGGTTGAGGTCGGGTTGGGCGAGGAAGAAGGAAGAGGAGGGAAGGCGGAGGTAAATCGTCGGTCAAGCTCACCCAAGAGCTTCCTTAGCTGGTCGTTGGGCGCCACTGGCCGTACTGCAACGCAGCAGGTTGGCTGCAGATGGGGCACCGCCCAGCAAGGAAAGAGGAAGGAAGGAGGATGAAGAAGGGAGGAAGCTCGGATGCTGCTGGACGAAACCAACCCAAGAAATCGCCCACGCGATCTCTCTTGTTGTATCTCTCAATCGCACCCTGTACACAGCTACTGTTGTGTCCTGTTCTATCGGGCGCCGCTTCAAGCGGTTTACAGGAAAAGAATGAAGAAAAAGGAAGGGGATAAGAGTCAAGGTCGCGGAGGGGGCCAGCTGCAATTTTCCCAAACATTTCCGATATTTACAACTAGGTCCAAAAACACTCAAATGTCCATATCTTTTGACTCGAAAGTCGGTTTCGAATGATTTTTCTTAGAACGGTTTAAGCACTGAATTCTCCACAACTTAGGGCTGGGAAACAAGCTAAAAATACTTTGTTATTAGTTCAAACTTACATTATCATAAGTGAGTTATCAGTTCAACATCATTAACTAAATTATATGCTAAACTTAATATTTACTGGTTAATTACAGAGTGGGTCATAACAATCTCCCTCCCTTATAAGAATTTCGTCCCGAAATTCCTAAAAGAGAAAAAGAAACTTGTTACGCATATCTAACCCAAAACTCCCATGTAGCTTCCTCTAAGTTGTGGTTTCTCCACAAAACCTTCTTTAAGGGTATCTCACGATTCTTGAGTTTCTTGATCCTCTGATCAACCATCTGTATTGGTCCTTCAACCTAGGACACATCTGATCTGACTCCAAATCAAACCACAAAACATTGTCTTTGTAGAACTGTTATAACAGTATCTCAATTTATGGTAATTACCGAGAAGTTATTATACTATACATGCAGACAAACTAAAAATTCTTAAATAAATAGAATGTATGTCAATTTGGTACTAAAATAAAATCATGCAATTTAACTGTTAAACATCATCACATTTCATAATGAAAATTGATATCAAAATACTTGATTCATCGTACACCCTATCCTTAGGGTTTCATTTGCCTTATTCATTCATCACATGCCAACACCCTACTCTTAGGGTTATCTCATTCACTAGTCACATGGCAACACCCTACTCTTAGGGTTTCCATTATCTCATCTGTTTGATTGCAGTTCAAATCACAATATGGTATCATTCTAGAACTGGCAGAGCAGTATATTCAAAATCATTGTAATTACTTAGTAATCTTTATATCATGCATGCAGGCAGATTAAAAATTCATAAATATTCCAAACTCAAATCAATTTTGGCACATACATACTGAATTCATGTAATTGAACATCTTATTACATCAATAAGAGTAATTTACTTCACCTATAAGAAACCATCTGTAATATTTTTCAATTATCTGAAATTTCTCAAAGAACGTGCATATTAACCAAATTCCTGGTTTGTGCATCACATAACTCAATTAAGAGTTTCTTACAAATCATAACACAAATAATTAATAGTACTTGAGAATTTCTAATGATATCTCAGAGAAATGTGCCAATTCATGTAAATGTTAAGTCACACCCATTAACATAACAGGAAGCATGCAACTAGGTTTGTTTGCATATTTTAATGCTATCTTACTATCTTGAAATCATGCACCTAATGGTTTACCAAATTTGTATTGCCTGGGTTTATAATCAAACCGTACCATTATCAGTTGTGTATTTCTAATCTCAACATTCACATTAGGCAAACTCTATAAGACTTAAATATTCATTCTTACTTTCACCGAAAAGCAAAACACATGCTCTCAGCATGTCCTCAAGAGTTTGAATGGTTCTCTCAGACTGACCATCCATCTGCGGGTGAAAAGATTGTACTGAATCTTAACTTTGTGCCCGAAGTACGATGCAACTGTTTCTACAATCCTAGATGTGAACTTAGGTTCTCAAAATGACATGATTGAAACTGGATTACCAAGCAACCTAATTATTTCATCCATGTATATCTTAGTCAAGTTTCGAAACATCAAAGGTTGACTTAATATGAAGAAAGTAAGCAGACTAAATTAGTCTATCCACAATCATTCATATCAAATCATAACCTTTAGGTGTCTTGGGCAACCCTATCACAAAATCCATTGTGATATGTTCCCATTCCCAATCAGGCACAGAAAAAGATTACAAGGTAGCTATCGATTTCTAGGGTTCAGCCTTAACCTACTGGTACACACTACTTTTAACCACATACTCAGCTACATCCTTCTGCATATCTGACCATCCGTTTCAACTACTTGAGATTCATATACATCTTAGTGTTTCCTGAAAGCATAGCATACATCAATATATGCACTTCCATAAGAATCTTTTCTTTCAATACACTATCTCGAGGTACACACAACATGTCATGCATGGTCTGGTTTAACTCACTATCACCCTATAGTAGTTCCTTGATCTGATCATAAGAAGTAGGCTTGACTTGCATCTGTGCAATCAAACCACTATGTGCTGTCACCCCTAAGTCTAAGTTCAACTCCCACATTTCTACTAACAGGTCTCTATTGAAACCTGTCATAGAGAATGCATTAGCTGTTGAACTTGACTTTCTGCTGAAAGCATCAGTCACCACATTCTCTTTACCAGGGTGATAATCTATTGTCACATCATAAAGATAGTGACGCCATGTCTTAAAAACATGAACTACGTTAGCTATCTTCAGACCATATATCGGATAATACTCCGCATTCTATGCTACTTTCTTATTGTTTACATTTCAGTTTTATGTTTTACTCTTTTCTCTAAGTCATTTCATGTTGTTCATGTACCGATCAGTTTAGCTACCTTTAAACCCTAGATCACTATCAAAGCCAGCTTACTTTTCATAGATCAAATCTCAAGGTCTTATTTTATAGATATGCTAGTATTCAAGATTAAATCACTAGCGACATCCCTTGAACTATTTTAACTCTAATCATTCTAGGGTTTGGTCCTTATCAATAACATAACGTTATTGTGTGCGGGTGTGGTCGATCATAAAGATCAATTTGAGCTGCTTGGGTCAATTGCATATTAATCCAACACTCAACTTTAATTATATTGGCTGAAAATTCAGTTTTCACAATAGTTTCTGTAATTCGTTTATTAAATAGCTAAAAGAAGCTCCAAAAATTCTGTAAATTTTATATGTTATACCTAATGAAGTTTCAGACCTCCAGTAGAAATTTGAGATCATTTCTGGTTACCAATAAATAATTAAAAATCAAAAAGTGCACTGCTATATTACAGTCTGCAGCAGATTCGGTCGAGTTGCAAACTCGACCGACACCCTCACTGTAGAGATCAAAAGTCATCCAAAAATTACGCCAATTTAATAGAGTGTCTAAAATTGTGATTTTCAATCACAGTTAAAATTTAAGATCAAATGAATGTACCAATAAAAAGATAAAATTCAATTACCACACTGCTATATTATTCTGAAAATGTGATCGGTCGAGTTTGAAACTCGGCTGATAAACAGGTCCGAACATACTTCAAAAATTCTGATATTTTCCAATGTTGTTTACATTTTATATATCCAAATCATATCCAAATTTGAGCTAAATCAGAGTTACACATAAAATACCAAAAATCATTTACTGAGACACTTTACTTATCAAATTTTGTGTTTATGTATCATCAGAACCCTATTTTGGGCCGATTAGGGTTTATGCTTCTCAAACCCTAATTCTCAAGACAAAAGAACATTTAGACTTCTTATCATAGTTAAAACATCCTAGTGTATATACATTCTCACTATGTTACGAGTCTAAATCATCCAGAGTCTATTCTTATTTTACTGTTTAATAGGAGTCATTAGATCCCAGTAACGCATCCTGCCAGCCGGACCAGGCCGAACCTGTAGTCTTGAAGCCAAGATCTACTCGAGATTAATCAACCCCTATTAATATTAAACATGTGGAAAGAATATCCACTTAGGGAAAACTCATTTAAACATAATTTCGGGTCTACTGTAATACAAAGAAAACAAACATTAAACTTTTCACTTCATGACACAATAATATAAAAGAACCATATTTACTTTACAAACTGAAAAATTTAATTTCATGCATATAAGAGCATTTCTAGTGATCTTTATATCAAATAAGCAAAATCAAGTAAGAGTTATATCGCATCCTATATGTAATCTCTTATTCCTACATTAATTTCTTATCTCATAACCCTAAGATTTCTAGGGTTTCTCTCTAGCCCATCCTTCCTCTGCATACCTGGCCAGGGCATCCAGAGAAGAACAGACAGAGTAGCTTGATACTAGTCAATCTAAGTATTCAGACACCTGGCCAGGGTATCTAAACACTCAGACCTTCCAGAGCTAAAACTCATCATTTATTATTCGTCTCACTTATAACTTTATCTTTTGACCTTAATGATTCTTAACGACTCAACTTAAACTCTTTACTTGGTTCTCGTGACCACATCCTTTTCATGCCATCTATAATAGTATAAAGAACACTTCCTGTTAGAAAATTACAGACAGAAGAAAAACTCTTAAACCTTAATCCTATTGGTCTCTTATCGTCCCCTGACCTTGACTTAGAGTATTTATATACTCAACCTATGCTCTGATACCAAGATGTCAAACCCCGATCTCACATTACCCACAAATCACGAGATTAGGGCGCGACGGAGGGATTACAGACAAGTCAAACCACTCAAAGCTTTTAAAACATTTTTAAAGACATTAAAAGTTAACCTGATTTACGATGTAAACTAAATCTAAACAAACTGCGGAAGCATTTTTATTAAACTGACTAGCAATATAAACAGAGTCTACAGCATATTGCATTGTTCGACATAAAATAAAGCATAACAGTTAATTTACATCTTTATACACATTCTCTCTCACCCCCACACCATGTCCCAAAGATCGAGGGGAAAGGACTAAGAGACCTCTAACTACTAACTACATAAACCTTCTACAGACTGAGCGTTAGGATGAAACGATCCTTCCGATTCCTGTTGCTGATGCTGACCTGAAAATGTTTGAGTAGAGGGATGAGCCTACTCGCTCAGTGAATAGCATTTCACTTAGCTATCACTAAACAACTCATCAGATATATAAATTTAAAATAAAGCATAAGTACAGTACTAAACCGGGCATTTCTAATGACATAGCAGATTAACAGATAACAATCTCATTTCTATGCAACATCAGATATTTTAACAATTAAACAGTTATAGGGAAAAGGCATAGAAGTTCAAATCCATTAACATATAAAACTTTCTGTGATCCTATATGATTACATATTTATCATTTTTATGCCCTAAACATATGCAGTGTACTCTTCATATAAAGATCTGTAGCGAACTACGATCCCACCGTACAAGACTTAGCGACACACCCAAGAAATGCTAAGTCTGACTGCCAGCCCTGGTCTGCTGCAGGACTCTCAGGCTCACAAGGCCTCACTACACTCTCAAAAGAGTGAACTCTAGACTCCTCCTCAAACCTGAGCACACAGGCGGAGAGTCTTACCGGGTTACCACCGTGACACAAGCACGGATTAATGTTGAATAACCCCTATTTACTCCAGTGTCACCGTGACATCGCACGCGTTGTTGTTGAACACTGCCTCTCTCTATCCTCGTGCCTGTGACTCTGCACAGTTATTGTTGCAACACGAGTTTCACCCCCCTGGTGCAGACCTCTCAAAGGGGTTCTACGGTGTTAGGACACCTAAGTCTATTAACTGATTAACATATAAACAATTAAACTGGAAAAACACATTTCATACTTATTTCACATTCTGAACATCTCTTAAAAACTCATATATATATCATCTGTCATCTTTTAACATGACTCAATACCACTTATTCAAATTCATTGCTAAACAACCATCTTTATTCAGCATATGCATTACAACTGTAAAATAGGAAATTCCATCTTTTTCATCAATCATATTACGTATCTCAAGTTCCATTGAATCTATAATAAACTATTGTATGTGCTAAACTGTTTAGAAGTTATACCAACTGATACTAAAGCAATTAAGCACTTAAATTGAGTTAAATAATGATTTCTGAATGAACTGCCACTCACTATACTGAAACTCGGCCGACCAATCTGGGAACTCGGCCGATCAGCTGGAAACTCGGCCGATCCACCTGCAACTCGGTCGATCAAAACCCTGCTCGATAACCTATAAAGGAAACTCGGACGAATCACACCCAATTCGGCCGATCAAAATGTTGTTCGATATACTTAATAAAGAAACTCGGCCGATTACTGTATAACTCAGCCGATTGATAACTGACCTTGCTGTAAATCTAACTAAGCTTCAATTGATTGCTAATTTGAATGAATGGCTGTGGATTTGGATCCTAGCCTCGTAGTCGAGCTCGAGAGTAGCTTTTTCTGCTGCAAGGCATGCCCTAGGCAACGCCCTTGACTGCCGTAAGAAGTAGTTGGCTACAGGCATCGGCCGCCAAGCTGCTGCTAGGTAGGGGCGTTGTCCTTTGCTGCTTGGCAACATGGCTAGGGCTAGGATGAAGGGGAGGACGGAGGCGTAGTCATGGAGGTGTGAGGGTGCTGCGGAGCCGCCCCTCATCTTCCCTTGGCAGTTGGCTACGTGCTGCAGGTTGGGGTTCCGCGCAACAGATCAGTTGTGGGTCGGCCGGTGCTAGGGCGCTCTACCATTGCTGGTTGAGGTCGGGTTGGGCGAGGAAGAAGGAAGAGGAGGGTAGGTGGAGGTAAATCGCCGGTCAAGCTCACCCAAGAGCTTCCTTAGCTGGTCGTTGGGCGCCACTGGCCGTGCTGCAACGCAGCAGGTTGGCTGCAGATGGGGCACCGCCCAGCAAGGAAAGAGGAAGGAAGGAGGAAGAAGAAGGGAGGAAGCTCAGATGCTGCTGGACGAAACCAACCCAAGAAATCGCCCACGCGATCTCTCTTGCTGTATCTCTCAATCGCACCCTGTACACAGCTACTGCTGTGTCCTGTTCTATCGGGCGCCGCTTCAAGCAGTTTACAGGAAAAGAACGAAGAAAAAGGAAGGGGATAAGAGTCAAGGTCGCGGAGGGGGCCAGCTGCAATTTGCCCAAACATTTCCGATATTTACAACTAGGTCCAAAAACACTCAAATGTCCATATCTTTTGACTCGAAAGTCGGTTTCGAATGATTTTTCTTACAACGGTTTAAGCACTGAATTCTCCACAACTTAGGGCTGGGAAACAAGCTAAAAATACTTTGTTGTTAGTTCAAACTTCATTATCATAAGTGAGTTCTCAGTTCAACATCATTAACTAAATTATATGCTAAACTTAATATTTACCGGTTAATTACAGAGTGGGTCATAACATCGTGTTTGGCCAGAAGGCGGGCGATAGTACCAGTGGATTCCGGCCGTGAGCTCTACGGCGGATGGGTTTCTGATTAGTGGAGGAATCGTCATGGAAGAAGGAGTTGGTGGCGGATAGGATTCGGTCGCCGTGATCAATCCGTCTAGAAGAGCAACAGTCACGTGGAACTCAGAAGGCGAGGGCGTGTGAATGGAAGCGGAACCATTTTGGGGTTTTGGAGGCAATTTTGGGCCAGAGACAGGACTAACCGTGGACTAATATTGTTTGTGAAAAATAGTCCAATCCAATCGCAACTCAACCGTGGTCTATCTTAGAGACCGTGGAGTATGAGAACTCCTACGGTAGCGTCGATCTGCCTCACGAACAAGTGAGCTTGGCTGAGTGGGCTCATTATTGTTATGACAATGACTTACTTGAAACAATTGTGGATCGGAATCTTAAAGAACAAATTGCACCAGGTTGCTTCCTCAAGTTCATTGACATTGCCTACAAGTGCATTTCTGATAGAGGTATTGACCGTCCGTCCATGGGGGATGTGCTTTGGAGTCTTGAGTCTGCAATGGAGCTGCAAAATGACTCTGAGCAGGAACTTGACTCGTCCACTACATGTAGGAACCTTATTGAAGTGCCCATCATGGACTTGGATGGATTCACTTCAAATGTTGTTGTCTTTTCAGAGATCGTAGATCCCAGGGGTCGGTGACATTGTTGGATAGTGAACTACACAAATCTTGAGATGCATCGTGGGAAATATCCTTGAGACTTTTTCTAGGACCATTGATGAATATATCTATCAATCGATCTTCTTAGTTTGTAATAAATGAAGAATAAGTGCTCGACTTTTTATAAATTGTGTATGAAGTGTTTTCTATACTTATGCGTCATATAAATTATTGGGTGAGGTTAAAAAAAAATTATATGAAGTCCACTAGTTTGACTTATAATTTTTTTGAGGATCTATTTCACATATGGCTAGGTAGTAAAGATTTATCTTACTAATCATGTAGTTATAAAATATATTTAATTTTGTGATTTTATAAGAACTTCACTACTAGGTCACATTTTGTGTTTTCAAAGTATATGTCATATATGTTGATTGGACCAAATCTAGTCTCATCCTATCCAGAGTAGTTTCCTTTTTATAATGGCCCACAACTTACATTTGGTGCTTATGGTTTTGTGGCATCCTGGATTTATTGGCGTTGCACTTTTTGAGGTTATATTGACACATATCTGTGTGGAAGTTTCTATTAGGATGGAAATTGATTTCATACAATCTTTGAGAATCCTAGATTATATATCATAGAAAATTTACTTCAATTCACAACCAGTAAATATGATAATAAGATACTAAAACATATCGACATATGCTATTTGATTTGATAAGTTTGTAGTATTAAACCCCTTTATTAATTCAATAATATTGCAAAAAGTTGAACATAAAATTATAGCTTTAGAAAAAAAAGGAAGAAATCACGTAGACATAAGTTTGTAAGAATGATCCTTCTACAACCGAAGAGGATAAAGAAGAAGACTTCAACCTCAAAGAAGATGTAGATATTATATCATATCTAACAATTTTGGATGAGAAAAATAGGGCATGCAACTTTCTCTTTTATCATAGTATTTTCTAGAAAGGCCCTTAACAAAAAGGCAAATCTGACAATAGAATATGGGCAGCGCTAGGGGTGACAGGAGGTATTATTTCTGTTTTGGGGGAGGAAACGAGGAGAAGGAAGGAGTAACAATCTTACATCTTAGAGGAGTTTTGATGACATTTTGTGCAAAGATATTATACCAGCCTTGTAACATCCCATGATTTGAGGCCTCAGATAAAAATGATCTTATAATGAATGATTGGACTACCCATATCACCAAGGTGCACCTCTTTTTTCGGGAGCCCATCACTAAAGAACTCCATAGTTAAGCGTACTCAGCTTGGAGTAGTACTAGGATGGGTGACCAGTGGGGAAGTTGATCCTGGAGAAAAAGCACATAGTTAAGGCTAGTGGTGGTTTGTGGGGCCAGTCGTCATTCCTAAAACTCTACTAGAGCCTAGGGCAGTGGGCCTGAGTGTTACAAATGGTATCAACGCCAATCCTCCTCTAGTAGGTGGGGACCACATGGGCATGTCCATCTAGAATGATGCATGATGTGTTTCACGTGTCCAATCTGAACTGATATGTGCTAGATCTAAGCCATGTGCTGAGCATTGAGCCTATTAAGCTTCAAGGGAAGATGACCTATCCTGAGTCACCTTTGTGGATTTTAGATACCAAGGTGAAAGAACTCAGATGTAAGAATATAGAGATGGTAAAGGTTCTTTGGAAGCATCATGGAGAGGATGAAGCCACATGGGAGCTGAAGACGGACATGGAAAAAGCATATCCTGACTTGTTTGTTTAATTGTTGAATTTTGAGAGCAACATTCTTATAACAAGGGGAGGGTGTTATAACCTCAAATTTTCAAATCAAACAATTACATGTTCGTATGAATTTAAAAGGATAAATTACATTTAAATTCTGTATTTGAAAATTTGAGGTTATAACATCCTCCCCTCCTTATAAGAATTTTGCCCTCAAAATTCAACAATTAAACAAACAAGTCAGGATATACTTTTTCCATATCCGTCTTTAGCTCCCATGTGGCCTCATCCTCTCCATGATGCTTCCAAAGAACCTTTACCATCTCTATATTCTTACATCTGAGTTCTTTCACCTTGGTATCTAGAATCCGCAAAGGTGACTCAGGATAGGTCAGCTTCCCTTGAAGCTCAATAGGCTCAATGCTCAGCACATGGCTCAGATCTTGCACATATCGCTTCAGATTGGACACGTGAAACACATCATGCATCATACTATACTGAGGGGGTAATGAAAAATGGTATGCACACTAGTACATAACTGTCCTTTAGTGTCGGTTATTTAAGGCCTTTAGTGTCGGTTTTTAAGCGACACGTATGTGGGCGATGCTAAAAGCCCAACTGTTACGCGTCGGTTCTCAAACTGACACCAAAAACCCTTCACGCGCCACTGAAAATGCACCAGCATGGGTGTATAGGCGTCAGTTATTAGCTTTGAAACCGACGTCATATACCGTCGCCCCACAAAAAGGGCACCATCTGGGGCACTATCGGCGTCGGTTTATTAGTGATAACCGACGCTATATACATTCGCACCACGGCCGTGCTAGCCAGCACGGCTATGGTGTCTGGTCCGCTGCCACGGCCGTTTTGGCCAGCACGGCCGTGGTGTCTTGCCTCATTAGGGAAATAGACGTCGGTTACTAGTAGGGCAACCGACACTATAACCATTTGGCGTCAGTTTTATACAAATAACCGAAGCCTATTTTATGTTTTTTTTCTGTCAGTCTGCAGACCTGCTGTGGCTGGTCGCAGGATGAGAAACCTGCAGTTCAATTATGAACTGCAGGTTTTATGACATCCATTGATATCAGCCAACAACAGGCCACAAACCTGCAAAATTAACAACGTAAATGTCCACACATTTAGCAACCTGCAGTTCCATTCGATTTTCAGACATGTAGAAACATTCATGTAGCAATCTGTAGTTCCATTCATTTTCACATTCACACATGTAGAAACATTCATATAGCAACAAACAGTTTCATTCATTTCCACTCAGATACATGTAGAAACATTCAAAAATGTAGAAACATTCACACATATTATAATTCAGAAATGTCATTTATAAAATATTATTCTTTAGTCATTATTCGCTATCAGCATCCCAATTATATGTTAAAACCCCCACTACTTGTATGGTTGTTGCACATTCTTCTCTTACTTCATTTAATTCTCCCGTTGTATAGGGAGCATGTACATCTGGTAAGGCCTTTCCTGTAGTGTGGTCATTTTTAAACACATGCAAAGAGAATGATGTATATATATAATTAATGAGCAATAAATAAGATTGATATATTTCATATTATCTAATGAGACTATATATAATACCTCAGGAATGGTATCGATGTCCATTGCGGTATATTTGATAATCATGTGCATAAATTGCATCACATAGTATGCACATGCCCATCTGTTGTCTTGTGTAGCACACTATAAATTGAAACATACAAAATATTAAAAAATACAACTAATTAAGCACTGTTCACATAAATAATATATACATTGCAGTCGGGAACTTACTTCCACGTTCTTCCAAGTTATTTGCTGGTTCTTTTTCTTGGGGACCTTTCCTCCAGCCTTTTTGAACTCATCTAAACCCCCACATGTTAATGTAACACAGTACATTGCATAATTAAATAGTAATGTAATAACATATGTTAACAGATATGAAAATGAAATATTTCTCACCGGAATAATGCTATTTTCATTATGTGTCCATATTTTGAATTCAATTTACTCCCCTTAAGATCTAGATAATACACAGTGAACGTCTCAAGGACAATAACTAGTAACTCCCAATGCGTACCACTAGAGGTAAAAAAGTTAAAAATTAATAACTCAAAATCCACAAGAAAAATGTAATTTTCTTAAGTCCAAATTATAATAAGCAAAGTAAACTTACTCCACATTGAATGGAGCTATTATCACCGTATTCTTATTTGAGCAAAAATTGTAAAAGCCTCACAGCAGTATTGTTGAACTGACAGAGGGTCTTTAGCTACTAGACTAATCAAAGATGGAATAAAAAATCCTACATGTTTGAATGCAAAATCTGCACATATCTTGTCTAAGTAGCTACAAAACATGTATTACGCATGCATAAATAAGAAACCAGATCACCAGATCCTACATAAGGTATATGGATGTATAATTAAGATCTCACCTTATCCATAGCTCTATCACAGATGTATTCAGCCAATCATATCGAAACAACTCCAAAATATCTTGTATAAATAGGTTGCTTCTGTATGATTGACCTGCAGCATCTGCATCTATAGAAACAGTTATAGGGCAATTTATATCATGTTCGCCTAACCATATTGCCATACCCCTACAGTTAGGACCTAACGCGACAGGTAGGTCCTGTGGAACCCAACTTGGTAATGTAGGAGGTGGAGGTGGAGGCCTAGATGCTTTGGGTGTCTTCTTTTTAACCTGTATATATATATATAATTTCAGATCAACTGACATCATATACACACACTAACAATTTAACGTAATGTAAATTTACCATACAGTTTCAGTAAAGAGGACATCCGCTTTTAGCCACAATATCACTCCGCCTTCTGTCTCACCAAGCGTTTCACAATATGTGTGGGCATATGGCAATGGAAGATCCATCCACTTGGGGAATATATGTACCGGGCTCACACGAATCCAACTAGCTGGTAATTGGAGACCCGTGAAACATTTCCCCTGGTAGGGATGGGTAAGCCGACGCCTCTGCAATGACATATTCTTCACTTTTTAGATGGAACGGCTTCAACCCTAAAAATGTTTGTGTAAAGAATGTTATATACATATATACATATCATCTTGAAAAGACTAGTTACTAGTCATAAAAATACTTACAGCGGATGTGCTAGGTGGTGGATCTACATGATTACTCCCAACCTCTGCAGTAGGAGTAGAACGGGACGGAACCATAGGCATTGTCTACTGAGTGGCAGTCTGAGATGCCTGCCACTTGCTCAGTGCTTCTTTGAGTTTCCTATCAACTAGCTTATCTACCTATACATGGATAGATAAAAGAAACGTTAACTTCTAATTATTGAATTCTCTTTTATAGTAACATTATAAAGAAAGAATATGTTACCTCTTCTTGTGAAAGTCCCGCTTTTGGGACATGTTTGCGCTGGGATGGCCCAAAGAAAGCTTTGATGCCCACACCAGCGCCTGCAACCCTAACACATCCAAGATGCTATGGGTTACCCAGAGCAACTGTCAATTCATCCCTTGTGCCCTCAGGGATAAACTTGCCTTGTTTCCTCAGCTCGTGTAGCTCCCGCTAATCAACAAAACAAAAAATTGTAATTAAGTAAACACCACAAATAATCAATATTCAAACGATTGTTGTAAGAGTTGTATTTTACCATTTTTGCAGCCGCCTCAACAGTTGTGGACTTCCTTATTTCTCCCTTCTTATTTTGCCTCCCAGCTATCCAGACATCATGGAGAGGCAGAGGTGTGCTACCTATAGTAGAGGACTCCTGAGTAGCAGCAGACTGAGCAGTAGCCTCAGACTGTAGTCTTTGGTGAATGCCTGCATACCCCTTTGGACCCATTGTGTGGTCATGCACATTCAGTGCACGCCTTGATTTTTGTGCCTCACTGAGGGCCTAGTTAGTATGCACATTAATGATTTGGTTAGTAACACTAAATGTTAATCTTGAATAGGTGAATACAACATATATTAATGAGATTGGGATTGACACCTAATACCTTGAATTCATCAGTTTGTCTTGAAGTAACAAACGCGTCCCATTCTTCTTGGTCCAGGAAGTTCCACTGTTCAGTGGCTGTCTTCTTCCTCTTGTCACCTTCTTTTATGTATTCTCGGGTGAGATTTGTCCTATAATTCTTTAGGACTCTCCCACAGCATTGAATCACACATTTATGGTGCAACTTTTCATCCAATTCAAATATACTCTGCAAAATAGAATTGCTATTAGCTAGTATCCAAAAAATTAGTAATCTACAAAATAGAATTACAAATTAATAATAACTCACGCATAAATCCTTCCATATTATGTCTTTCTTCTCCTTAGGAACTTTATGCTAAGAATCTATCTTACAAACCGCAATGGCTACGAGTAACATACCCAAGATATGAAACAAACGAATTACAATTCACTCCAAGTGCATTTCCTGCATTATCAAAATCCACAACAAGTTTGGGTCCATTTCCCTTTTACGCTATTAACTTCTTCATCATTGTGATGCCCCTTCTCTTGTCAACTTTTTGGTGCTGCTGATCAAGTGCCTCAAGTGCTTCAGAGGGTACATGTGCATCATCAACCTAAAATTTGACAAAATAAACACACTTACAAGAGGCGGCGCATTGATGTCCTCACCCTCACAGTAATCATCAGCACGGTCATCAGGAGAATGCTCATTCATCTGAAAAGTAATTCACATTGTAAAATTCAGATTGTAAAGTAATTCACATTGTAAAGTAATTCACATTGTAAAGTTCACATTCACATTGTAAAGCAATTCACATTGTAAAGTAATTCACATTGTAAAATTCACATTGTAAAGTTCACATTCACATTGTAAAGTAATTCACATTGTAAAGTAATTCACATTGTAAAGTCCACATTCAGAAAAATAAAACATATAAAAAAATATAAACATGCCTCTAATATTGCAATTTTTTATCAATTAACAATCCTTCATTGTGATCTCCACGCACATACAACTCATCATTAGCTTCAATATTTGTTGGTGTTGGCAACCCAACTGAGAATGGACTGGAGTCATCATACTTATCATAGTACTCTTCTTCGTCTATAGGATCTTCAATGAACTATCTTTTACCATGAAGAACAACTGACCATTTATCATTTACAAGATCGTCGATATACAATACTTGTTTCGCCTGTGATGCCAATATGAATGGTTCACCCTTCTCGCCAATCTTTTCAAAGTTCACTAAAGTGAAACCCAATTCATCCACTATAACTCATTTGGTGTTATCAACCCAATTACATTTGAAGAGAGGAATTCTGAAATCTATGTAGTCAAACTCCCATATGTCTTCAATGACACCGTAATATGACATTTTAGCTTCACGTAGATTCTTATCCTTTACACTTGCAAAAAACATAGTCAATGCTTGAAGGGTGACCCCACTGTTTTGGACGACACTCTTATCATCTTGGCGCTTTGTGTAATATGTGAATCCATTAATGTCATATCCTTCATAAGACATAATAGTCAATTTTGGTTTAAAGGCGAGGCATTTGATAGTTTCAGTAATATCATCTGGTGTTTGAGATAGTTGATGTAAGACTTTATCTTCAAACCACTTAATTAATGTCTTGTTATGCTCTCTAGCAATCCACATTGTATTGGCTCGAGGATATTGTCTCTTGATGAAATTGGTATGTTCCTCGATATAAACGCTCACTTCATCCATGTTGTGTAAAATATACAAGTGAACTTGTTGCAACTGCTCACGGCTGATTACTTTCATCTGTGATCCCAAAATTCCTTTGTCAAATCACTCGTCAATATTCTTGTCATTACTAGGAGTGTCATTACCACTGAGAAAGTCATTGCAAAAATCCATAACCTCTCTCGCCACATAACCCTCGATAATACTCCCTTCAGGCCAATAACAGTTTTGAACATCACTTTTAAAAATGCTCATGTATCATTCAAAGGGATACATCTAATGCAAGAAAAATGGTCCCAACATTTTCACTTCCCTAGTCAAGTGGACAACAAGATGTACAATGATATCAAAGAACGACAGAGGAAAATACATCTCAAGATGACATAGGGTAACAACCACTTTTCTTTTCAATTTATCGAGAGTATCAGGGTCAATAACTTTGCTGCACAGACTGTTGAAAAAGAAACAAAGTTTGGTGATTGCAAACCTTACATGCTTCGACAATATAGATCTAATTGCCATAGGCAATATTTGTTGCGTTAGAGTGTGACAATCATGAGATTTAAGACCTATCAACTTCAAATCTTTCATTGATACCAATCTATGGATGTTGGATGAGTAACCCTGTGACACCTTAGCATTTACCAAACATTCACAAAAAGCTTTCTTCTCCTTTCTAGACAATGTGTAACAAGCGGGAGGTAAGTATGTTCTCCGATTTCCCATTTCACGAAATTCTGTTAATTCTGACCTTATTCCCATTTCACGTAGGTCCAGTCTGGATTTTATCCCATCTTTAGTCTTACCTGGTATATTCAACAAAGTACCAATGACACTATCACAAACATTTTTCTCAATGTGCATGACATCGATACAATGCATGACTGTCAAAGAACTCCAATAAGGAAGATCCCAAAATATTGACTTCTTCTTGAATAAAGATTTGTCACTCCGTGTGGCCATAGTACATTGTGATCTCTTACCAAATTCATTGATAAAGTCTTTTACTCTTTCATAAACAACCTCCCCTAGTATAGGTTTAGATGCACTCCGTTCCTCATTCAATCCATTGAATGCTTTGCGCTTCCTACGATACAGATGGAATTTTGTAAGAAACCTTCGATGACCGAGATATACAGTCTTACTTCCATGTTTTAGTCTTGTTGAATCAGTGTTCTCTTCACATATAGGACACGCTTTAGCTCCTTTGACACTATATCCAGACAAATTCCCATATGCTGGAAAGTCATTAATAGTGCAAAAAAACATAGCATGCAAACGAAATGTCTCTCTTTGTGAAGCATCATAGGTCATCACACCTTCACCCCAGAGTTTCTTTAAGTCATCAATCAGAGGTTCAAGATAAACATCGATGTCATTTCCAAGTTGGTTAGGGCCCGATATCAACAACGACAACATTACGTACTTATTTTGCATACACAGCCAGGGAGGAAGATTATATATAACAAGCATGACAGGCCAAGTATTATGTTGGCTGCTCAATGTCCCGTACAGATTCATCCCATTTGTACAAAGACCAAGTCTTAGATTCCTGACTTCTTCACCAAATTCAGGGTTCAATAGATCAATCTTCTTCCACTATGGGGAATCAGACGAATGTCGTAGGATTCCATCATTATTTTTCTTAACATCTGCATGCCACCTCAAATTCTTCACATATATCGGATTGGCAAACAAGCATTGAAACCGTGATATTACAGGTAGATACCACATCACCTTGGCATGAGAACCAGTTTTGGACTCCCCCGAAGTCGTCAATTTATACCGTGACACGCCACATTTTGGACAATCTTTCAAATCCACATAGTCCTTTTGAAATAATACACAATCATTCGGGCATGCGTGTATCTTCTTGGCATCCATTCCCATTGGGCACAACAATTTCTTTACCTGGTATGTTGAGATTGGCAGCTCGTTTCCTTCAGGAAGCATTTCTTTCAACAAAGACAACAATGACGTGAAGCTTTTATCGCTCCATCTATTGTTAGCTTTCAGCTTATACAATCTCAACACTGCGCTAAGCTTCATAAACTTAGTACAACCTGTGTATAACGATATCTCAGCATCATGCACAATGTTTCTAAAAATGGGAGGTGGATCGGTGTGCTCTACCCCACAACTATCCAGCATCGCATCAACGATGTCTACTGGAACTGGTTCATTCACATCTACATCATCGGAGGCAATTTCTTCTTCCACACAAGCACTGCTATTGACATCCATTGGTTTCGGGTTTGAAATCTCTCCATACCAGTGCCATTCTGTATAGCCTTGTGCAATCTCGTTGCACATGACATGGCTTTTGATTTTGTCACCAATGTTGACTTTCAAGTTGTTACCGCAATGCCAACATGGACAGTAGAACCTATCTCTAGGTTGTTTCCTATGTTCCTCGACAAATCTAATAAACTGGTCAAGACCAGATATAAACTCTAGGGTGCAGCAATTGCGAATGGACATCCATGATCTATCCATTCTATGATCAAAGAGAAAACAAGCTATATATTACAACAAGATTAGGGTCTAGGGTTAACAGATTAGAGTTTATTCATGGTTAAAACTTTAGGCCAACAAATACATGTGTTGTCATTCTTATATATAATAAATGTGTACCACCTATCCCATTCTTGAACACCTAATCTCACTAGTAAGTGTATAATGTGTATTGGGTTTTCAAGAAAGTTTCGGAAGCATATCCCCGTTGTTCTCTAAGTACATATGTACTTAGAGAACAAACGGGGAAATGCTGCCAAAATTTTCTTGAAAACCCAATACACATTATACACTTACATCCTAAGTGAGATTAGGTGTTCAAGAATAGTCCCAAATCGGGGACTATCCAAGATTTACTCCTAATGAGTAAATCTTGGATGGGTTTCTAGGCCAACATAATATAACACCAGTCTCTTGTTCACAACCCCATTCAAAACACAATTTTCTTATAAAAACACTTGTAGACAGTCATAACAACATATCAATGCTTCCTAAATTAATAAATGTATTATTTTATAACACAAATTGTGGTGGGTATAACATAGCAAAAAACTCAACATGTCACAACAGAAATATGTCATTAACCTGATATACATATATTTGTAACAAAACTCGTGGTAGCTATACCATAGAAAATTAAGTAGCATGCCCAATATATAACAAAAGCAACATTTTTCCAGATTGTTATAACAAAAGCAACATTAAGGTTATTCATAACAACATATGTAGTGGAGGAAACTTTGGTAGGCTTCATTCTCTTCTTTAGATTTTACAATCTCCATGACAGACAGGGATGGATGGATGAGCTATGCTTTAAAATCTTGGTCTAATCTTTGTGTAGGTCTGGATGTGATTTGACTAGGGGACAAACTGATATGTTTCTAAGGTTATGATAATTTAACTAATATTTAAGACAAAAGCTAGATTGATTGATTATTCTAAGGTTGTGATTAATAAATGGGTTGAATTAAATATTGATTATTCTAAAGTTGTGATTAATAAAAGGGTTGAACGAAATTATCATATGAAAGTGACACAGGGTGGAATGAATTTCACCATCACTACCTATCATTCAATGTCTTACTGCATCACATTAAGCATGAACATATATGTTGAGGTCGGGTTAATCCACTTTTGGTGTTAATTAGGGTTAAAACATATAAAGCGCCTATCCGAAGTTGTCATCAAGGGTTTAACAAAAAAACGATTGATATGCTAGATCTGGAGTATTTATGAGAAGAATGGAGAGGTAAAGAATAACACCTGCTTTTCAAAGAAGCAAATAGGCATGTAACCTTGTATAGAACCAGCCAAGAAACAAGCCCACAAAAGACTCGACCATCACTCATCGAGTGATAGGGGAGCATCAACAAAGGAAAAAAACAAACAACCAGCAGCCATATGTAGGAATACCCTAGAGGAAGAAGAGGGGGAAGAAGGGTACCTCGGCGGCGGCGGAGGAAGAAGAGAAGAAGGTGGCCGGCGGCGAGAAGCAAGCAGGCGACTGACGACGAGCAGAAGCAGGTCGGACGAAGTAGAGGAGCAGGCCGGCCGGAGCAGAAGTAGGTCGGCCGGAGAAGAAGCAGGTCGGCCAGAGTAGAAGTGGCGGCGAGCAGAGGAGAAGGTGTCAATCGGAGCAGAGGAGAAGGTGTTGGAGCAGAAGCAGGCGGCGGCTGGAGCAACGAACGGTGGCAGTGGATGGAGCAGTGAGCGACGACCAGAGCAGAATCGATCGCCAGACCTAAGCGCGGAGGCAATGAAACAAAAAAAGGGGGAAGAGCCTGGCTCACGTGGGTGTATTAAGTTAACAATAGGTGTCGGTTATTTAAAACATCTGACACTTAAAATAATCAGCGTCGGCTGTAGTAAAAAACTGACATCCAAGGGGGGTGAAAATTTTCGCAGGGACAACGCACGAAAACACATCGGCGTCAGTTATTTCTTGAAAACCAACGATACAAATGGGCCCAATTTCTGTCTCACGCATAAACATTAGTCGTCGGTTGATTAGCTAAAAACTGACGCCGTATGATAAATTTTTGAGGTAATTCTTTTTACTGAAAATTTTGGATTTGGTGGTCGATTTTAGGCATTGGTTGGTTATTACAGAATCGACGCTAAATAAAAAGTGATACCCGTGTCTGGCCACTCTTCACAGATAGATGTCTGTTTGTGTAATCAACCGACCTTGTATGCATTAGGCGTTGGTTTCTTGTATGCAACCGAAGTCTGTAAATGTGACTTTATAAGGCATTTCTGTAGTAGTGGCATCTTCACCAATCTGTTCTAACACCTCAAACGGACCCACGTATCGGGGACTCAACTTTCCTCTATTCTTGGCTATAGCTCGGAGCGGTCATATTTTCAAGAACACATGCTCTCCCTCAATGAACTACACGTCAGTCCAATTCACATCAGCATACGACTTCTGTCGATCCTGGGCTCTCTTCAGCCTTTGCTTGATCAAAGTGACTTTATCTACATACACTTGGAGCTCATCTGACCTCAATAAGGTCCTCTCACCGACATCATCCCACTGAAGCAGTGACCGAAACGGTCTCCCATAAAGAGCTTCATATGGAGGCATCTCGATACAGGCTTGGTAGCTGTTGTTGTAGGCAAACTTGGCTAAAGGTAAGTACTACTCTCATGATCCACCCAAATCGAGAACACAATCTCTCAACAAGTCCTCTAATGTCTGGATCGTCCTCTGTGACTGACCATCCATCTGGGGGTGATACGCGGTACTGAACTTCAACCTTGTACCAAGTTCCTCTTGTACTTGCTTCCACAACTTGGAAGTGAACTTCAGGTCTCTATCAGAGATGATGGAACTAGGTACGCCATGCAAACGTACTATCTCCCTAATATACATCTCATCTAGGTATGACACTTTGGTAGTGGTCTTTAGGGAAAGGAAGTCTGCTGACTTAGTTAGGCGATCTACCATAACCCATATCGCATCATGACCTTTCTTGGTCCGGGGTAGACCCACTATGAAATCTAGGGTAATCTATCTGTTGTGGATTTTGGTCACAAGTTTCACATCCTGGAACATTTTGAGCACGTGATGGATGAGGAAAGATGAGTGTACCATTTTGTGGAGCGTCTTCACCCCACAATCAAACCACATGTGATGGCGAGTAAACAAGCAACTTTCTTTGAAGCCTACAACACCGCCTTAGACATGGAGAGGACAGTGATGCCTACTCAGAACCCACCCATAGGATATTTGGCTTTCACTGAAGGAGCTCAAGGACAAAAGAATGACCACAAGAAAGGACAAGGACATAACCATACCAAGGGCAATCATGGACACAAAGGAAAGCCATGTCATGAGAATCACTTCCAAATGTGTCGTACCTGTGGACGAACACATCCTGGGAAGTGCCACTTTGAGAAGAGGGTGTGCTTCCGTTGCTAGTAGGATGGACACTTCATCGCCAACTGTCCTCTGCCTGATCTGATAGCTCCACTGGCTGCACAACCAGTGGCAACAGCACCGCCAGCTGGAGGAGGAGTACCAGCTGGAGGTCCACCTGTTGGAGAGAGAAGGAAAGATAGAGTATTCTCCATTGATAATGAAAAATCCCAGGCGAATGTTAATAGGTTGATCGAGGGTAATAACCCATAGAGTTTTCCTTTCAGTTTAGTTTGATCATGTAATAGCACTCAGATACAGTATGAAACTATGCAGGCATGCTTGAAGTCATGGGACAAAATGTAAAAGTTGTTTTTGATTTTGGTTCTACTAATACTTTTATTTCGAGAAATATGGAAACTATGCTTTGTTTGGACATCAAGAATTTAGGCAATGTTTTGGATGTCACAATCCTAAGTGGTCGAATATATACATCTCCTTTAAAAACCCCTGTCCTTCTAGTTAAGTAATTGAGTCACAAGCTTCCCACAGACTTCATCCTCCTCGATATGAATGATTTTGATGTAATCATTGGTATGGATTGGCTTTACACCTATAGAGCACAGATTGATTGTAGAGAAAAGAAGATCCTCATTAGGAATCTTGGTCATCCACACTTTACCATTCGAGGAAGGAGAGATGCGACTACCAGCCGTTATGTGTCGGCTTTGAAGGCCGAGCAGATGATATCCAAAGGATGCTGAGGATACCAAGCCATAGTCACAGAGCCTGAGGTCAAGGTATGACCCTTAAAGGAGATAGAGGTTGTTTGGGAGTATGCAGACATGTTTCCAGATGATCTACCAAGGATTTCCTTTGAGAGAGAGGTAGATTTCTCCATTGAGTTAGCTCTCGGGACTAGCCCTATATCTAAGGCACCCTATAGAATGGCCCCAGCTGAGTTGCTTGAGTTGAAAACTCAGTTGCAGGAGTTGCTAGATAAAGGCTTTATCCGACCTAGTACATCACCATGAGGAGCACCGGTCCTTTTTGTGAAGAAGAAGGATGGATCACTCCGGATGTGTATTGATTACCGGATGATCAACCAGGTGACCATTAAGAACAAGTACCCCCTACCCAGGATAGATGACCTTTTTTACTAGCTCAAATCGGTCTGAGTCTTTTCCAATATCGATTTGAGGTCAGGATACCATCAGATGTAAGAATATAGAGATGGTAAAGGTTCTTTGGAAGCATGATGGAGAGGATGAGGCCACATGGGAGCTAAAGACAGACATGGAAAAAGCATATCCTGACTTGTTTGTTTAATTGTTGAATTTTGAGGGCAAAATTGTTATAAGGAGGGAGGATGTTATAACCTCAAATTTTCAAATACAGAATTGAAATGTAATTTCTCCTTTTTTTTGGGGTACCAAGGGAAGATATTATTCATCCTGCCCCAAGGTTGTAGGTAAGGTGACATCTGGATTATTTGTCGCCTAGATCAGCACGATCTCATCTACATAGATGTTTAGGATGTGATCAGGGCACTGATACCAGACTTCAATAGACAGATCATGCGAGTTACACCATTTTGCTAAGGCATCCGTAGTTCTGTTAGCTTCTCGTTTTCGAAACTCCACACCTATGTTGGGTTTAAGCTCCCTGAAGTGTCTGATCTTCCTGCAAATTGGCCGATATCTAGTTGGGGGGGTATCCGAAGCCATACCAGCCAGCGTCCAATCTTCTTTACAATCAGTCTCGATACACTACTACAGAAATAGCATTCAGTGTCGCTTTTCTGGGCGTCGGTTATTAAGGAAAACCGACGCCTAACATATCAGGCGTCGGTTGTTTAATAAAACCGACGTCTATATTCAAAGACCAGCCAGACACGGGTACCGCTTTGTATTAAGCGTCAGTTTTTTTATAAACAACCGACGCTTAAAGTCGCCCGCGAAATCCATTTTTCGATAAAAAAAATAGTGTCATTTTCAGCGTCAGTTATCCCTCTCTAACCGACGCTGAAGGTGGTTCCTGCCAAAAATTTCCATGAAAATATCGTCCAATTGGACGTCGGTTGTTTCAACCAACGGACGCTAAAGATGTTTAGGCGTCGGTTGTTGTAAACAACCGACGCTATTTGAGAACTTATAACCCCCAGCGATCGCCCGACTCTTCCCCTTTCTTCTGTTTCATTGCTACCCTATTGCGGCGATTTTCCCTATTGCGGCGACTTTCCGGCGCTTCTCTGCTGCTGCTACTCTCCGGCGCTTCTCTCCGGCGCCCCATCTCCGGCGTCCTTCTTCTCCGGCGCCCTTCTTCTCCGCCGCCCCTGCTACTGCTGCTGTCCGCTCGTCGCCGCCGGTCGTTGCCCACCGCCCCTGCTCTCCTGTAGTCGTCGCCGCCAGTAGAAGCAGCTACGGTGCTGTCGTCGTCACCTCCGCCCCCGCCGGTAGAAGCAGCTTTACTCGTGCTGTCCTCGTGCAAGGTAACCCACAAACCTTCACCACCTTTTTTGTCCTCTGCCTTGCTTTTCTCTGCCGCCGCCAACCTAGAACTCACGCAGGCAGCGCCTGAGTAGGTGCCAGGGCACGCCTAGGGTCCCAAGCCCAGGTGCCCTGCCTAGATAGGCCTCTGGGCAGATGCTTGGGCGGCGCCAGGGCACGTCTAGTGGATTTTTTGCTAAAAGTTATTTACTGATTGTGTTTATTTAATAATGTACTGATACATATGTGATATACCAATCTGATAGTCCATGATAGAACAAAATATAATGATGTTGACTGCAACTTTGTGTGTCATGCTATTCTTAATTAAGTGTATATTTACTTCATAATTGAATGTTTAAGTAAGTTATAGATATCTTGATGATGAACTGTAACGCACACATGTGACATGTTTGGAATGTAAATGATGAACTGTAATGCACACATGTTTAACTTATTTTATTGTTGAGTATATTGAGAATCCTAATCACCCTTCTTGCTTAATGATGAACTGTAATGCACACATGTGAATGCTTGGAATTTAAATGATGAACTTTTCCCTAAATTGCCAATCATGCTTTTGAAGACATCAATAATCACCCTAATTTGAAGAACTAGGATTTTAGGTATAAGAATGACAACACATTATTTGTTGGCCTAGAAACCCGTCCAAGATTTACTCATTAGGAGTAAATCTTGGATAGTCCCCGGTTTGGATAGTCCCAAGCCCGTCCAAGATTTATTATATATAAGAATGACATCACATGTGTTTGTTGGCCTAGAATGTGAACAATCATTGTTTTTTATATTACTTGTACATTGATATAAATTAGAATGAACAATCACTAAATTATATACTGTTTGTATGGAGTCTGGCTTCATTGTAGATATCTATTATTGTGTTTGTTGGCCTAGAAACCCGTCCAAGATTTACTCATTAGGAGTAAATCTTGGATAGTCCCCGGTTTGGGACTGTTCTTGAACACCTAATCTCACTTAGGATGTAAGTGTATAATGTGTATTGAGTTTTTGAGAAAATTTTGGTAGCATTTCCCCGTTTGTTCTCTAAGTACATATGTACTTAGAGAACAGCGGGGAAATGCTGCCGAAATTTTCTTGAAAACCCAATACACATTATACACTTACTAGTGAGATTAGGTGTTCAAGGATGGGATAGGTGGTACACATTTATTATATATAAGAATGACATCACATGTGTTTGTTGGCCTAGAATGTGAACAATCATTGTTTTTTATATTACTTGTACATTGAAGGATTGCTAATTGATAAAAGATCACAATTTTAGAGACATGTATGTTTATACAAATGCTAAATGTTTTCCTTATTCTAGTTGATACAAATGCTAAATGTTTTCCTTTTTAATGAAATTTTCAGATGGCTCACCATGATGAGAATGATGTCCGTGATGAGCATGAAGTCCATGATGAGCATGCTGTCCATGACGAGCATGGCGAGGATACCAACGTAAGTTCTAAAAACATATCCCGTATTTCTATAAAATTCATTATCTTCTAGTTATGTCATATATCCTGTATTTCTATATTGGCTTAATTCAGTGTGTTTATTTTTGTCAAATTTTAGGTTGATGATGCACAGCTACCCACTGAAGCAATTGAGCAACTTGATGCGCAGCAACAAAAACTTAACAAGAAAAGGGGTATCACTCTGTTGAAAAAGTTACTTGCGCTGAGTGGCAGTGGATCCAAATTGGTTGTGGAGTTTGATAATGGAGGGAATGCAATTGGAGTGAACCGCAATAATTTTATAAACTATCTTGGGGTTGTCACTCGAAGCCATTGTGGTGTTAAGTATGATAATTGGCATAAAGTTCCTCAGGCGAAGAAAGACTTGATATGGAAAGATTTATGCGTGAGTTATTATTATTTGCAATTCTATTTTGTAGATTACAAATTCTATTATTTGCAATTATATTTTTGGTACTAGTTAATAACATTTCTATTTTACAGAATCTGTTTGCATTGGATGAGATGTTGCATCATAAAAGTGTGATGCAACGCGCTGGAAAGATGCTTAGGAATTACAGGACAAATCTGAACAGAGAATACATAAGACATGGTGATAAGAAGAAGAAGTCAGCCCTTGAACAATGGAACTTCTTGGACAAAGAAGATTGGGACAATTTTGTTGCTTCAAGAAAATCTGAAGAATTCAAGGTATTAGGCGTCACTCCCATTTTAATTAATATACATTGTATTCAGCTATTCAAGATTAACATTTAGTGCTACTAACCTAATTATAAATGTGCATACTAACTAGGCCCTCAGTGACGCACAAAAAGCAAGGCGTGCACTGAATGTACATGACCATACTATGGGTCCAAAAGGCTATGCAAGCGTTCGCCAAAGACTACAGGCGGAGTCTGCGGCTACTCAGGAGTCTGCGACTACTCAGGAGTCTGCGGCCACACCCTTCCCTCGCCATGATATCTGGATAGCTGGCAGGAAAAACAAGAAGGGTGAAATAAAGAAGCCCAAAACTGCTGAGGCGGCTGCAAAAATGGTAAAATACAACTCTTAGAGCAATCATTTGAATATTGATTATTTGTGGTGTTAACTTACCAATTTTTTTTTATGGTGATTAGCGGGAGCTGCACGAGCAGAGGAAACAAGGCACGTTCATCCCTCAGGGCACAAGGGATGAATTGACAGTTGCTCTGGGTAACCCAGAGCATCCTGGACGTGTTAGAGGTGCCGGCGCTGGTGTGGGCATCAAAGCATTCTTTGGGCCATCCCAGCGCAAACCCAGAGCGGGACTTTCTCAAGAAGAGGTAACATATTCTATTTTTATAATGTTACTGCAAAAGGAAATTCATTAATAAAAAGCTAATATTTGTTTTATCCATGTATAGGAGAATAAGAGAGTCGAGGATATAGTTGCTAAGAAGCTCAACGATGTGGTTGCTGAGAAGGTCAAGGAAGAATTGTTGCGGTGGCAGGCATCTCAGGCTTCCAATCAGCCTATGCCGACCCACTCTTCTCCTGGTGCACAGACTGCAAGTAATCCTGGAGACCCATTGCCTAACATGTCTGCTGTAAGTATTGTTTATGACATTGTAGCTAGTCTTTTCAAGATGATATGTTTTCAAGATGATATGTATATATGTATAACATTCTTTACGTAAATTTGTAGGCATTGAAGCCATGCCGCTTAAGAATGGAAAACTATGTTGTTGCAGAGGCGCAAGCTTACCAGTCCCTTCCTGGGGCAACGTTTCATGGGACTCCAATGCCGCAGGGCTACATTCGTGTGAGCCCGATACATGTATTACCCGATTGGAGGGAAGTTGAGTTGCCATATGCCCACCCAGATATTGATACACTTGGTGAGGCAGAAAGCGGGGTCATATTGTGGCCCAAAGCAGATGTCCTCTACACGACTGAAATTGTAAGATAAATTTACATTGATTTAGACTGTTAATGTGTATATATGATGTCAACTGATCTGAAATTATATATACAGGTTAAAAAGAAGACACCAGGAGCACCTAGGCCTCCACCTCCAATTCCCGCATTACCAACTTGGGTTCCAACTGACCTACAATACCCGTTAGGTCCTGCTTGTAGGGGAATGGCATGTTGGCTACGGGCACATAATATACTTTGCCCTATAATTGTTTCTTTAGATGCAGATTATGCAGGTCAATCATACGACAGCTCTTTATTTATACAAGATATTATTGAGATATTTATGTATGATTGGTTGAATACATCAATGATAGAGACATGGATAAGGTGAGATCTTGTTTATACATCCATATACCTTGTGTAAGATCCGATGATCTATTTTCTTATATATTAATGCATATGTCTATATGTTTTACAGCTACTTAATCGAAGATCATTGCAAACAATTTGCATATGATCATGTGGGATTTTTGATTCCATCATTGATTAGTATGGTAGCTAAAGACCCTGATAGTGTTCAACAATACTGTATAGATGCTTTTACAATTTTTGGTCATCAAATGAAGACGATAATAATAGCTCCATTCAATGTCAAGTAAGTTTGCTTTATTTATAATTTGGACTTAAGAAAATTCCATTATTATTTTGCATTTTGAGTTATTAATTGTTAACTTTTTACCTCTAGTGGTAGACATTGGGAGTTACTAGTTATTGTCCCTGGGACGTTCACTGTTTATTATCTAGATCCCGCAGGAAGTACATTAAACACTAAAATTGGACACGTAATGAGAATGGCATTATTCTGGTGAGAAATATTTCATTTTTTATATCCGTTAACATCTTTTATTACATTACTATTTACTTATGCAACTTAGTGTGTTATATTAACATGTAGGGGTTTAGATGCATTCAAAAATGCTGGAGGAAAGGTCCCAAGGAAAAAGAACCAGCCATTGTCTTGGGAGAACGTAAAAGTAAGTTCCCGACTCCCCGACTCCAATGTATATATTATTGATGTGAATTGTGCTTAGTTGTATTATTTTGTATGTTTCAATTTATAGTGCGCTACACAAGACAATGGTTGGGCATGCGCATACTATGTGATGCGATTTATGCAGATGATTATCAAACATGCCGCATTGGACATCGATACCATACATGAGGTATTATATATAGTCTCATTAGTTAGTATGAAAT
Source organism: Alisma plantago-aquatica (assembly GCA_963693085.1). Classification (NCBI taxonomy): domain Eukaryota; kingdom Viridiplantae; phylum Streptophyta; class Magnoliopsida; order Alismatales; family Alismataceae; genus Alisma; species Alisma plantago-aquatica. The sequence goes on along the minus strand of OY856410.1, from coordinate 1,327,795,885 downwards.
ATATCAATCTTATTTTTATATTATTACTTATATATATACATCATTCTCTTTGCAGGTGTTTAAAACTGACCACACTATAGGCAAACGCTTAAAAAATGTACATGCTCCATATACGAGGGAAGCATTAAATGAAGTAAGAGAAGAATGGGCAATAGCTGTACAAACAGTGGCAACTGTAAGATATAATTGGGATGTTGATAGTGATGATGAATGATACTTTGTAAATGAATGTTTCTGAATGTTAAAACATGTATTTGAATGATTCTATATGTGTGAACGTGACAATTGAATTGATGTCTGAATGTATCTACTTGTGTGAATCTTTTTATGTTAATTTTGCAGGTTTGTGGCCTGTTTGTAGGCTGATATCAATGGATGTCGTAAACCTACAGTTCAAAAAACTGAACTGCAGGTTCACATCCTGCTGACCAGCCACAGCAGGCCTGCAAACAGATTTATATAAAAAAAAATAGATATAGGCGTCGGTTATTTACCGATAACCGTCAGCACAGACTTACAGCGTCAGTTTTTTGTTGAACACCGACGCCAAAAGTGTTCGCGCTACAGGAAATGGGAGTCATCTAGGACACTTTTCTGCGTCGGTTGTTTAGTATATAACCGACACAGAAAGCGTCCTAGATGACGCTATTTTCTGTGGCGCGAACCCTTTTGGCATCGGTGTTTTATAATAAACCGACGCCTTTATGTTAAATAGGCGTCGGTTTTTTAACCGACGCTGAAGTGTCCAACCTTTTAGCGGCGGCCACATAGGCGTCGTTCAGAAACCGACGCCAAAGGGGGTTAAACAACCGACACTAAAAGGCACTTCTGTAGTAGTGATAGTAGACTCTACCCCCAACTCTGCCGCTACCTGGAGCCCCTTGAGGATCGCAGCGAGTTTGATCTCTAGGATATCGTTCTGGTAACACCTTTGAGTGCCACCTTCAAGCCAAGTACCCCTGTGATCTCTAACAACGTAGCTAATAGACCCCTTACACTTCCTCATGATAAAGGAGCCATCAACATTAACTTTAAGCTCTCCTTCAGGGGGAGGTGACCAACACACTTTCCGGTGAGCATTAGAGGTAGGCGTGCTGGTGTTCATAGCAAGGAGGTTGAGTTGAACGTTGTTGGCGATCACCCTAGTGATGTTGCTCACAGATGGGCACCTGTCATTGAAAACCTTGTCATTTCTAGCCTTCCAAATCTGGTCTAGAGCTACTGCAAACCAGATCTGATGATGTAGGAGACCCTTCTTCCACTTCAGGTTCCTAGCAAACCATTCCTTGATCTGTCCTCCCTCGATATTGTCCAGGTTATGATCCTTCTCTTTCCCAAACTTGCCTACTTAACCTGCATTTACGAAGAAGATGGATGGTGGATTCGCAAGCGTTGCAGTGTGGGCAACGGTCAGAATCTGTCAGCCCTCGTAGCCTCCTGTTATTATTCATCATGAGGCTCTCATGGTAAGCTCTCCAAAGAGTTCTCTTAACTCGTTGAGCCACAGGAATCTTCCACAGCCACTGCCAGCAACTTGGGGTTTTGATGCAATAGTTTTTTAGCAGCTTCCTATATATGAGAGCAGTGCTAAAGTTGACATTCTTACTATCACGGAGCTGCCATAAATCCTCCCCCGCTTGAGCACAGGGTGGCGCCATTCCCTGAATTTTGTTGTAGGTCTCCTCATTGAACCAAGCTCTAATGAAGTCGGCATCCCACTCTCCGTCAAGCCTCGTCATAGATGCCACCTTTAAATCAGTTAAGCATCTAGGAATATTGGTTCCCTCCTTTAAGATAGGTTTAACTTTGTAGTTGACCCAGTTATCATCCCAGGATGAGGAGCTTTCCCCATTCATGATGACTCTGCCCGCAAGTTCCTCCATGATCGGAGTGTTCCTCTTTATAAACTTCCACAGTCTGAACCCCGTGGCCATCCCTTCATCTTTCAAGTGGGAATACTTTTCTGCCATGGCCTTCCTCCACATAGTATTCTTCTCAGTCTTAAATCTCCACACCACCTTAGACAGAAGGGCTTCATTCTGGATTCTGGCAGGCTTGATATTCAAGCCACCATCTTTCACCTCTGCAACCACCTTCCTCCATGCCACACCGCTCATCCTCCTCTTCTCCTTATTGCCTCCCCATATGAAGGTTCTAGTAATTTGGTCCATTTTCTCACAAACCTCAACAGGAAGATGCGTAGTTTGCATAAGGTACGTTGGGAAAGCAATAAGCACAGATCTAGAAAGAGTAACTCTCCCTGCAAAAGACAAGGTTCTATTTGTCTAGGCTTCCATCTTTGACTCTAGCAGGTTTAGAGTCCCCAGGTAAGTGGATTTGTTGGCTCTCGTGTGTAGAATGGGCACTCCCAGATGTTTCCCCAAATTATCCGTAGCCACCATTCCAAGCTTCCTACTGATTCTTCTCTGCAAAACTTCAGAGGTGTTCTTGGAGAAATAGACCGAGGATTTCTCCTTTGCCAGGACTTGCCCCGAGACCTCCCCGAATTTCCTGATACAATGAAGAACCAGACGAGCTTGTTTGGAAGAGGATTCACACAAAAGGATAATATCGTCTGCGAAGCATATGTGCGAGATCGTCGGACCCTTCCTAGTAATCTTCAGTGCTTTCCAATTACCATTGCACTCTTCCTTCGGAATCGCCTGACTCAATCTATCAAGACATAAAACGAAGAGGTACGGTGATAGAGGGTCACCTTGCCTAACCCCTCTGCTGGCTTTGAAAGAAGGCAACATTTCACCATTCAAGTTGATGGAAATCTCCCCCGCCTTGACAATATTCATTATAACTCTTGTCATGTTTCCTGGAATGTCAGTTAACTGAACAATTTCAAAAAGGAACTCCCAGCTCATTCTGTCATACGCCTTTGACAGATCGAGCTTAATAGCCATGGATTTTTGACCCGATGTTCTAGTTCTCATAGAGTGAATAGCTTCTTAAACCATAATGACATTATCTGCAATGCTTCTACCCGGAACAAAGCTACTCTAGGGGGTGAGATCCACTCCGGTAGGTAGGGTTTGATTCTTTCAACAATGATTTTGGAGAGCAACTTGATACTGACATTATTGAGCACAATAGGCCTCAGCTGGTTACACGATTCAGGAAGCTTGATTTTAGGAATCAGAACCAGGTTCGAGTTCGCCATCTTCCCTGGGATTTCAGCACATGCAAAATAGCTAATAATCATTCTACATAAAGCCTTTTTCATCCATTCCCAATTTACCTGGATGAAGCCTGCATCCACTCCATCAGGCCCAGGTGCTTTCAATAGCTTCATCTTCATCAGCGTTTCATAGATCTCCGCCTCTGAGGGCACAGCAGCACAGAGGACCCGTTAGTTCGTTGTCAACCTGGGAAACTGACCAGGGTAAGCGCGTCTTCTAGTGCAGTCGTTATCAGAAGAAAATTTCCTTTTGAAGTGCTCAAGGACCAGGCTTCGAATTCTAGATGGGTCATCTTCCCAAACACCCTCATCATTCTTCAGCTTGGTGATCTTCAATCTCTGCCTTTTAGATTGGACAACAACTTGGAAGTATTTAGTGTTTTCGTCACCCAGTTTGATCCAGTCCCACCTGGACTTCTGCTGCCATTCAGCTTCCTCCGTATGTAGAATATCCATCAGCTCGTACTTCAAGCTTTGAATCTTCTCATCCAGACGAACATCATACTTTCAACTCAGCGTACATTGAAGATTGGTGATCGAGTTTGTGATGGAATTCTTCCTCTCCCTATAATTCTTCCTCTCCGCAGTATCCCATTTCTCAGCTTTCTTCATAAAGCTGTCCACTTCAGTCGTGAACTCTGCATCTTCATTCCAGGCCTCGGAGAAAAAGTTATTAAAGGAGTTTCTTTTCGTCTAGGAAACACTCGTCTTGGTGATGTGCTTCCCACGAAATAGTTGCTTGTCCGTGCGGACCAGAATCAGAGCATGATCCGAAGAAATACGAGCAAGAACCTCCACTCTAGTGTCGGAGAAGCTTTGAATCCATTCCAGATTTTCCACGGCACGATCTAGTCTCTCCTGCAACGTTCCCCATTTGAAGGTCATCCTAGGGCCTGAGGCGCCCAGATCAAGCAGACCGCTACCATTCAAAGCATTTGAGAACTCCCTACAACTGCTAAGACTGATACAGTTGCTACCCACCTTCTCCGAAGCATCAAGGATGGTGTTGAAGTCTCCGAGCACCAGCCAGGGGATCTTGGTAGAGTTAGCGATGTTAATTAAATGGTTCCACAACATTCTCCTCTTTCCTTGGTTAGTACTGGCATACACGAATATAACCAAGCATTTATTGTTAACCATACACAAGATGAACTGTTTGTGGACGAGAATAATGTCAAAAACTCCCAACTGCTCCTTCCACATCACCTAGATACCCCCTGAAAACCCTACAGCCTCGACCCTGTGTGAGGCATCGAACCCAGGCTTCTCACAATGTAGTTAGCATTATCACCACTAGTTCGTGGCTCCAGGACTGCAAACAAATAAATCTTATGCTTCCTATTCATCTCCCTCACCTCATTTTAGACATTCGTCAAACAGATGCCCTGCACATTCCACACAACAATAATCATTTAAACCACCACAGGATTGACCGGAGAGCTTATCTCGCTCATCCCGTCTTGGCCTAGAGGGTTCCCTTGTTCTCCTGGGGTCATCTTACGTCCGTGCTTCCTCGAGTTGTAGGTATTGTTTCCCACCACTTTAGAAACCTTCCTATTACGAAGGTGAATTCCCATCGAGCTACCATGCACCATGTGACTCTTGTTGTTGTCCATCCCTCTAGGCGATGATGAACCAAAACAAAAGGTGGTAGACCCTGCCGACTTAGCAGGCATGACTACCGTGTTGTCATCCGTGATCACCTCAGCAACATGAGAGTTTTCTTTCCCCATATGGATTACTTTGTACTTCTTGGCTGTCTGCTCATTCTGGATATTTCGTAATGGTCTTCGTTCATGACCGGTCACCTCCCCCACCTTCTCTATAGCTGTCACATCTTTGGACCTCGTGGTCTCTTTCCTTTGCCTCCAGTCAATACCGACCAGCCTTTCCGCTACTCCTTCCGGGCCATCCACCATGGGTTCTTCTTCCTCCTCCACACTGAGGTTCTGAAATTTGTTGCTGGTTTCCAGGACTTCCTTGACTCCTCCCTGGGCCTGCCTTCTTTGTTTCCTTTGAAATGATCTTGCATGGATGGCCTCTGAGTACTCCCCTAGCGGAGCTACAACAGCTTCCGGGTCGACCTGTCCTGCCTGCTCAGCAGCTTTGCATGCGTCTTGCCTAACATGGCAGCCCTCTGCAGTGTGCCCTATCCTACCACAGTGTAGGCATATTGCAGGGATGTTTTCATACTCTAGGACATACCTCTCCCCTTGGACATAGATCTCCGACGTCAGAGGCTTGCTCGTATCAAGTTTAACTGCAATTCTAGTAAATTTCCCCCTTCTTTTCAGTTCCGTATTGGTATCCACCTTCATCGTTTCACCAATCCGATCCCCCACCTCTTCCAGGAAACATCTCTGATACAAGAAGATAGGTAACCTTGGGATGCGGACCCATGCTACAATAAATCTCAAGTTTCCATTTGCTGGTGTAAACCCCGGGTCCCATGGCTGGAGACTCAGGTACGAGCCCATCATTGGCCATGGCCCTCCGGTAAGAGCTTTTAGATAGTCATCTTGTCGCAGAAGTTGAACCAGATAGAACTCATTCTCCAGATCTATCCATCTGAGATTACCAATGGGGTTCCACATGGCTTTGATTCTCTTCTGAAGGGTCATGAAGCCCACATCCCTCGATAGAACTTTGACGATCACCAAAATACACCAAGGCTTCATGAGACCTTCATACTTCTGTTCCACAATCTGAAAGGACGGAGTGCCTTCGATCTTGACGATCTTGATGTCATCCTTTGACAGTTGCACATTCATGTCCTCAAATCCAAAGATTGAAGGGATGTCACTACTTCCAGATCCACTCGTGATGTCCTTGTGTGACACTTGGTTCCGGTTATCCACAGTGGTTTCCTGAGCGTTTGGGGTCAGCGACGGGAAGGGATTTGTTCCTCCATCGACCTCCATTGTAGCCGATGTGTTTAGATCTGGCTCTTTTGTCGTACCGCCAAAGCTAGAGTACTGCAGGTTCAAACCTAGATCACGGAGAGGATCAACTGTCCCCGTCCTTCCACTATTGTTCCCGTCCTCATCTCCAACACCCGTTTCCGGTGGCCTTGCCCCCCGGCCGGCACTGAAAGCACCCCCACCGCGACTTCCGCCGCCTCCTCGTCCTTTGAAACCTACCATCGCGTCCAATTTCTCCTTTTAAATACATATGAACATGTAATTGTTTGATTTGACTTGAATTTATGGATTTCATTAAAAAATAGCCTTGCTTGTGTGATTTTGTGGGCTTTATCGGCTATTGGGCCCAATAACAAGAAAAAGAAATAAAAGGAAAAAGGAATTCAGTAGATAAAAGAATAATTAAGAAAAAGGAGAAAACAAAGAGGCAGAGGCCTCTAGAAGGCTAGGAGGTAGCCTCCAAAGGTGAAATTCGTATCTTTGGGATTTTTTGGGTACCAAGGAGCCCAAGTTGCCAAAATAATAAGAAAGGAAAGAGGAAATACCAATTACATTGGCTTTATTAAAAGATAGCTTTCTTTTGAAGGAAATACTCTTTTCCTTTGGAATTTGGGTTTGAAATTTAGGGCACGAGTAGATAATACCAATTCAGAACTTCCTTTAAAATTTGGTTGAAGACGGATAAAGGAATAATGAGTTATGATTTTTTGAAGTTATCCTAAAGTGAAAAGGATTTTGAGTCACGATTTAATTTGAATTAAAAACCTGAAAATCAGTTCTTAGACACACACTCATGACCGTTGGATCAGTGATCCATGGCTTGAGTTAAGTCCCGCTCTCGTGAGGATTGGGACATAGAGTCCATGTCGCTTGGACTTTTGATATGAGATTTCTCAAATTTGAGGCCATCTGTGAGGTTGTGGAGGAGTCCATCTCCTTCAGGAGTTTGTTTTGGACCTAACCACCTTGAGGTCAGTGGGGTTTCGTTGTGAAACGGGGAAGTCCCCAACTCACCAGGGACCTTGGTCGACCCTATATATAGGGGGTAGTTCTATGCATCACAAGCCATCTCGCAAGTTGTACCCTCACGATCGGAGTATGGAGACGAGTGGATTCGTGCCCTCAATTTGGTCTTTTCCCCTGTTCTTGCGCCCTGTTAAGCAGTAGCCTCGCCGGAGCACCGACAGTTTGTTGGCGGTGAAGGAGCGAAGCTAGCCAACAATTGATGGGTTAGGAAAATTCGCGAGGAGCAGACAAAGCTCCAGGACCAATCACATCGACCACGGGTGGACGAAAGCTTTTTAGTCAACCTCACAGTTAACCTCGGCTCGCGGCAGACAGCTCACGCGAGGTTGAAGACAACATCTGGTTGAATTACTAATCTACCCTCCCCCGTCTTTAGACCAGGTAAGGGCACTCGCGTCATTTGTTTCTTTTAATAACGAGTGAGGCGCGCATTTGAGGATCGTTGGATCCCGTGTGGTCCAGTGGACAATAGATCAAATGGCTACATGTTTTTAGCAATTTTGTAATATGCTAGAAAATCCAGAAAAGTGTTTTTCTTTATAAAAATCATAGCAATTAATAGGAAGGTCAGATGAGGGAACTTTATATATGAAAAATGATCATAAAATTACGAGTAATCTGATCAAATTAGTTTTAGCATCTGATTTCATTCCTAATTGCAAAAGTACCTTAAGTTGATCATAAAGTGCATTAAATTTAGTTTAAAAACCCTAATGATGATTAGAGATCAAATCTAAGATGCTTGATGGGTTAATTAATGTATTAATAACCTGTTGAAAAGAAAAGTAAGGTTGGAATTTGAAATTAAATTATAATTGGCTTGTTTAGGGTTTTAATGCATGAATCTATGATCATACATGCAGAAACCCTAATCTAGGGTAAAGAAGGACATTAACTTGAATAATCCAAATTATTTAGAATAATGGTGTTATTTATTGATCCTAAGCCTGTTAGGAGGAATATGACAATCTAATTAGGGTTTATACTTAGATTTGCTGAATTAGGGTTTATAATAACAATAATGAAGATAAACCATGAGGAAAATCCTAAAAGGAAGTAGGAAACCCTAGGAAGCGAGTTCATATGAGTGTAATCGGAGAAAGTAAATAATAATTAAATTATATGATTATTTCAAGATCATTGCTTGTGTGAACTGCATGCTTGTCTGGATATTTCCTTACTTGGATTATTGTTAGCTTGTTGAATCGACTAACATGTATGTGGTTATTTATGAATAATCGATCTAGTTTTACAAAGATTTCTCGAACATTTGATCGATTGGATGCAACCTAAACTGTTGAGTGTTTATTTATGCAATCCTATAAAGTCACTATGATTATCACATATATGTGTATTCTCGAACTTACATGCCACCCTGATGTATGATGCATGACCAAGCCTCGGAGGGAAGATGTATTCGGTCAATCCCCGGAGGGAAGGCCATTGGGCACCGAGAGGTGACCCCAGGCACCAAGCTTAGAATGGAGAAGGTGGCCTTCTGTCCCTTGTAAGGACAAAACCCTAGAGAGGGTAATCTAGGGTTAGGGAAAAAGAGGATGAGAATGTCACATCAAAAACATAAGTTTGGATTGTTAATAACATATTTGTGATAATGAGGTTTTTAGAAACTATGTGTGGAAATTTTGTTTGTCCCCCACATACCGGTATAGAAATATACTGACCGACATTTTGATTGTCTGCGTTTTAGGTATAATCTTTAAAAAGAACAAATAGTAAATTGAAACATCGTAAAGATATGAGTAATCAGTTCAAGGAGGATTAGATAGATAGACTCCATCTGTGGATAGAAGTATAGAAATCCGAAATTTTTACAAGGTATGCAAGAGATTTATTTTATTCCAGCTTTCCAGTATAGTTTTAGTAGAATTTAATAGTTATTTTTGATTAAATGTTAAACCATGGATCCTGAGTTATTTGGATAGAGGCTCTGACATTTTGGTCTCCCTTGATTGGGGTTTACTGGGAGTCGGGGTTGTTACAGGCCTCCACGATGGAAATACAGTGCAAACAATGAAGCTGACAACAAACTTTTGATTCTCTTAGTGGGGTTGGGTGGTTGAGGTTACAACTAGGAAACTTCCATACACAACAGAGCTGTTGTGTTTGGAAGAAATTCCTAATGTTACACGACATAGCTGTTTATATTGTGATAAATCTCGCAGCAACGTATCCCAGTGGACAGACAGGCGTGGTTAGGGGTGGCCAAAAGTATCCATAGCAGGACACCTAAGCCACTCCGATCAAAATTTTCTACTATATGACCCCCGCTGCCCCACACAATTCAAATGGGTGTATACGATGGAAAAGGATGGCTTCCTATTGTATTCCGGATTGCATCCATCCGTTTCCAATCAATGCAACTGTTAATATCATTCAAGTACTAAAATGTTTGTATTTTATACATTAACTTGGAAATATTACACATTAATAAAAATGTACACGTCAAGACATTGTTGCTTCAAGTCAAAATATTACAAAAATTATAAAAATTACAAAAAATGATTCTAACATCAATCCATATTGAAAAAATTATAGAATTACAAACATTGCTTCATGTTCAGATTATGACTCAAATATATGAAGTCCGATATTCCACTGTTTGAATTTTATTACACAATCTAGATAGCTATACAATGACAGTAAAACATTGCACAAGTATTGGTCCAAGTTCAAATTCACACAGTTGTTCAACTTTAGTCTCTAGTAACGGTGGCCATAACTTGAGTATAATAGATACACACAACTATTCAAGTTGAACCTCTAGTAATGGTGGTTACAAGTTGACTTTAGCCTCTATGTCTGATTCACACACCCAGTAACTTCTTGCTATATATCTCACCTAAAATCGATCAGTAAGACGAAAACATGCAGACCTTAGATTTTCCGAACTAAGGCTTAAGGTGTGAAGGTATAATATACACAAAGGCATAATATATGCCTCCAATTTTAGGATCTGAAGAATGTTCGTAGCTAATGATCAACCATGAACAAATTTCATATTGAAGAATATAATACTCATTGAGTTGGTGGAGAATGGCACCCTGAGATCAAGGGCTGGATTTGCAGCAAGCAGAGAGAGAGAGCATTTCTCTTGTCGGGGTAAGATCTGAGCAGATGAGGCCAACTAGGGGCGATGGGAGTACTCTGTAATCAAATGGAATACAAGAGAGAGATAGACTAACAAGGAGGAAGCACAAAAGCAAATTAGGGGAATAACTAGGCATGGGAAAAAGTTGATTTTTTTTACTACTATTTGGTTTTTGGTTTGGGATGGGTGAAATTGAACATGGTCATATTCAATTTGGCTCTGTTTGCCCGTCGTTCCATGAAACCCATCCGCACTTGCACCCAGACCACCAGTCAAGTCGGGAACCAGATGTTACATAGCTGCTCGGTCAATGTGTCGCTGGACTGCAACCCTTGGGCGCCGTTCTAGAATGAGGACGTCATGTTTGTCATGGAAAAGTCATTCGAGGAGTACTTGGTGGTGTGGATTGACAATTAGGCCTAGTTTGGATGAGCACTTCGCAAATCCTGGTAATTGTGTGTGCAATCGTAGAATATCTGGTATTCCGCCGTTAGGAGCTGAGATCAGGCCGGGAAAGCGGCCAGCTCCGCATGGGGAAGGGCGTGTAAGACGGGTGATACGGGAGCACGGATCGGTAATTCCGAAGCCCGACCTTTCTGACGTTATTCGTGATTACCAGATCACTATTAAATTATATACACAACGGTCAATAACAAGTACCGATGGACAACCGTTAATGTTAGTTTACTGTGTCTGCCGTCCATCAAATACAGGTAATCCGAATTACGGCGGCCAAACTAGGCCTTAGGTGTCTCCTGGCAGGGAAGAACTTCTAGGACGGGTCGTGATCTCCCTTTTTCTGCCATTGAGATTCGAGAGGCAGTTTGACAAAAGCACCACAGTGTCCCGCTAGTTAGCTCTGGACCATAACAATTGTGAAATTACGACTGCTAATGTTGCAGTGGGCTACTCAATCAGCCGCATTCACCTATTGCTCTTCCTGGAAGGTGGCTACCACCTACGACGAGTTGACCATGTACTGCAACTCTGGCAGGCGCACGTGGGCGTGTTTGACATTGGGATCATCAGAGAGCCAATACTCATGCCGACCAAGGCCAAGTAGGGAAGACGAGCCACCGCCGAGCCTTACAGTGTCTCCAAGTACGGGAACAAGTCAGTCTACACACGGATGATAGTAAACTCTGTCCTCTCGCGCTGGAATGAGTAATACAACATAAAGTTTTTAACTCTTGCACCGTCACCATCATTGGCGTCTTTGACAATGGCCACGTCGACGGCTACGGCGCCAAGGCTGTTGTCGGAGTTCTTTGGGATACACGGGTAGGCAAGGTGCGCATCAGTCTATGGACCCTGCAGTAGGACAGGGTGTACATGCACGAATACCCACTCATTGCTCTGCACACTACTGGTGTGAAGAAGATGGGAGAGATCCAGATTGTTTTATGATTCTCATGTGCCAATGTCGGAAACCTCTTCCACCTCTACATCCATTCACTGCTCCCCGACATGCACTACTTTGAGCCACTACTGGAGCGTCAGCCTGCTGAGCTGTGACGGAGGTAGCCACGGGTGAAAACCCTGTTGCTACACTAACCAACAGGCCAACTTTACACTTTGCTTTTGTAGCATCATGCATTTCATATGGCTCAAACTGGAAGAAAAAATTGATAAAAACATAAGAAAACGCACACTCAAAGGGATTTGAACACCCGACCTGTGAGCGATATGAGGAGGCACAAAACACTACACTAGAAATAGATTGTTGTCTTCAACTCATTGTACTGTTTATTTATTATATAATTTATGTATAAATATACATGTACATAGGTGGTTATATTGATTTTTTAATATTTTGAGGTGGGGCATGGCCTTTGCTTGCCCCTTAGCTCTGCCTCTGCTTCCACTATATGTGGCTCTATATTGTAAGAAACTCTTGAGAATGGGTAAAGATGAGTACATTGCCTTTGGGGTAATAGAAGGGGTATTAGTTGAGTGAGTATGTTGTCTAAAATAAGAGAAGGAAGCACCACGAGAAGTAGGTTATGAGTAACTCTTTTTGGGCATGGTGAAAAGCATCATCCCATGAGTCGTACTATTGTAACTCAATTTTTCATTTGATGTCAGTGTATAAACGATGCATGAAATGAGCAGTCAGTTGCCAATCAGAATCATTGTGAATACAACAATTCTTAGCGTCCTCAAATCGTTCCATGTACTCTTGAACAAATGATGATCCTTGGTTGAGGGCTATCCAATCAAAAAGTTTTCTTTGGCATTGGACGAGATCATAGCACTCATGTAGCTTAGTCTTCGTCTCATCCCAAAACAGGATGGGAGGTTGACCAGTACGCCCCATGTCGCGTTGGACACCTTACCAATATCAATTGGCTGACCCTTCGAGTTTCAGCTTAACAAACCTAATAGACTGAGCATCAGTCATGTAATATCAGTCAAAATAATCTTCCACACTAGCAATCCAATAGAAAAATGCTTTGGGATCAAATTTACCATCACAAGTGGGGGCATCTATTTTAACTTGTCGAGTGATATCATTGTGATGTGGCAGATGAGGTCCTAGGTGGTATTGACAGTAATGGTTTTGGGGGAAAATAGGTCCATGAGAGGGTAATGAAAAACATCATGGCCAGGGGCCTGAGGATGAGGTTTCATGGGAGGATGCATGTCTTGCAGTGGATCCCATAGTTTGTGCTGAGATGCATGAACAAAAGGTGGAGCACAAGGATCACGTGGAGGGAGATGTGGTGTTGGTGCATATAGTTCTCGTGGGGTTGTGGTTTGGGATGTGTGATGGTAGGGTGGTTGATTGGGGTTGGGTTCATAGGGGTGGGGTTCCGCATATGGGTGTTGTGAATAAGGATCAGGTTCGGAAGAAGGATGAACTTCTCCATAGGGGTGGTAGGTAGGGCGCTCATGGAGTTGTGGTGGACATAATTGTAGAGGAGTAGGGTTCATGGGTCTTTTTGGTGCAATCCTGAGTTTTGGTGGCATCCCGTACCCAATAAAAGGTGTCAAGTTCAGACCGACATGTAGTATGTGTTTGGCGAATAGTGAGAAGCTTAGCCATGATGGAATTGATTCACTAACTTAGACACTCAAGGGTAAACAGGGGTTGGGAAGACGTAGGAGCCACTTTTGACATGGGTTCTGAAACTGAGCTATTAAACCTATGACCAAACATAATGATTTGCAACGAAATAGCCAAAAGTTTATTGTGCCAAATAAAAACTTTTTTCTATAATGGACACCACAAAACAATTCAAGAAAACAATGCAGACAAATATATGATAGTATAGTGGTGCACCAAACAATGTAAAATGTTTCCAAAACTAGGACTTGGCAATTGTTTTTGGTGGAGGAATCAAAACTCCCTACGGACCTGATTGTGAATGTAGTAAAAATATAGAAGAAGAGAAGAAAGTACAATAATAATGTAAAGACCTTACCCAAAGTGATGATAATCGTTGCTTCCTTACCTTTAATATGAATGGAGAGAGTTACCTCATGAGAAAGTAAGATATGTGCCCCCTGTCTCTATGCAGATCCAACTCCTCGATGAGTTGGTTGGGGGATTTCTAGGGTCCAACATCCCCTTGCTTGGGTATTTAGAGGGCAAGAGCCTCTAAAAAAATTCGAGGCTACTTACTAGAGGCATGGGGGGCGGTTGTCAGAGGGGTAGTGGTTGGTTGACCAAAGGGCAGTGGCGACAGTGGCAGTAGGCAGTGTCAGATGGCAACGACAGAGGTGGATGCAGGCGATGGTGGCAATAGACAATGGTAATGGCGGCAACAACAACAGGTGTGGTCGTAGGGCAACAATGGACAAAAACAGTGGCAACAACATGCAGAGGTGGGAGTGATTGGAGATAGCAGTGGATGATAGAGGGGTAACGAGTTGGGATGGATTATTCGAGAACGATGATTGTTATAGGCAGGACCTAACACTAATGCTTTTTGGGTTCGGCTCTGATACCACTTAATGTAGAACAACATACTAACTATTAAAAAAGATGAAGCAATGGCTAATAGAAAATTCTTATTCATCAATTGTATCTCTACATGGCCACAAATAGAGCCTTTATATATGTTTCTAAAAGAAAGACTAAAGGAACATTAGCCCATTTGGGACTAAACCACTTGACTTTAGAAGAGCCCAAAAATGAGAAAAAGTACATAATAAAATAAAGCATGCTAATAAAGCCTAACTAATGACACGATGATGCCTACGCTCATAAGTGCATAAAGGTGGGGCTTGTCCTACATCACATGGCCACATCAACTGTGGGACATGAACCTAGAAGGAGAGAAAGGAGTAAACAATGAGAGAAGAAAGAACTAGGTAAAAGACATATCTTACCTCCATTAAAATGGTCTCTACTTGTAGCAACTTGTAACTTGAAGTAGGGTGTAGAGTTAGTGATGTTGGCACCTTTCCAGGACTTGCACTTTTAGTGGTTAGAGGAATTATGATGGACACACATCCATTGGAGCTTTTTGAGTGTTGCTAATGGATGAATGAGTGACTGGTGTAAAGGGTGATTTTATGTGGTAATGTTAGTCAAGGGGATGACAACTGGGGTATGCATTGACCAACCTTGATTACTGGAAACATATTGTCACATATTCCTTGGTTATAGTAGGACTTATAGGTTTGGGGGTATTTCAGGCTGGGTCATTGATGGGGTGGGCGTAGATCAAGTTGTCTTGGTTCAATGAACCCATGATGGGTTGGAAGAAGATTACTAGCGGAACTGGTCATGTCTGTGGGGGTTTCTCCTTTTTGACCCAAAATTGGGTATTAATCTGCTTAACCTGCTAGCTCGATGTTTCTTCAACTGGTTGAACCAACTTGTTTGGTTGAGTTTAGTTATCTCAATGTTATATCTAATGTGACATATTAGCGGAACAAACTTGCATATGTGGTATGTGTTTTCTTCTGACATGATGGTCACACTTGGCACCACTTAGTACCTTTTCTATCCAAGTAGTCAATTGAGCTTTGTAATGTGGAAGAGGACCATGCTAACACAAATGGATATAATTATTTCACCAGAGAATAGTTTGGATCTTCAAAAACTAAATAGATTTATTTCTAATATGTACTTTTGAAATTTTGAACATGTTGATCCATTTTGTTGGTCTTACTTTAGGCATTAAGCGGCCTCTTTACATTAGAATGACAAGGGTGTTTCTTCAAAAATTGCAAAAGGACTAAAGAAGTCATCTAGCCTACTCAAAGCTCAACAAAAATACTATGGGTATGCTTGCTTTTCTATATATTATAGGATTGGGTTGCATTTGTATCTCCATCAAACAAAATTTTATGTTTAATTAGCTGGTGTCAGGAAATTAAATGAATGGATGACTTTTGTTGATAAAAGAGTTGTAAGAGAACAAATTACATCTAAAAATTAGGGGATGCCAAGATCTAGTTGGTCGTTGGGTTCACTCACGCCCACCGTGCAATCATTACCAGTGTTCCAAGTGCTACAAATTGTTTCCACTTTTTAGGCACATGCAGACTGAAGGTAAAAACTTGACTTGTTAAATTTCTCAAAAATATGGATGACTTTGATCCCATATTTTTTTGAAAGAAAAAGTCTCCTTTTATTTAAGATTTGAGTTGGCGATTACAAGTTTATCATTGTGAAAAGGACCCTAGATTACCCTCTTGTTAACCCAGTTACAAGCATCTTTTCTAGATAGTCTGTGACCCTATTACACTATCTAGGCTGGTACGTAAGGTTAATGGCTTCCATTCCTTCCAGAAGATAGAAGATGCCCTTTATCAGGAGTTCTGCATGACCCCTTTCTCTGCCTCCATCTTTGATAGCCTGTATGATCTCCTTGCAATCTAACTCCACAAGCACAGAAAGGAACCCTAACTGAGTACAAAGTAGTAGCCCCTCTCTAATCGCTTCTCCTTCTCCCATGAACGTCAAGATCACACCCTCCTTCCTCTGTTGTAGTGTGGCTCACATCTTCCCTCTGAAGTCTCTGATTACTTCTCCTATACCACCTGGTTCGTTCTGTTTCCATGCAATGTTTGTATTCAATTTGACTGTCCCCTCTGGCGGTGGCATACACTGTGTGTTTGGAGTGCCCATCTTCTCCTGTGTACATACCAGATCTTTGGAATGGTGAGTCATGTACTCATTGACCAAGTTGTTGAATCATAATACTAACCCCAAACCGTATTAATGCATGTCTTGTTAAAATCTAACGGAAGCTTGTAAACTAAACATGCCCTATATCTAGCTTGGTTACTTACCGCTACAGTTGGTAATGTCCGGCTAGCACTCGACATTGAGATGCTTACTTTTATTTAAGACTTTTTGTCCCTTGAAAGGTTTGGGGTATATAAAACAATAGTACTGGATAGTTGAATTGTGTCAAGGACAATTTTTTTTATTGTAGTTTAGTTTGTTGCTGGCTATCTATTAACTTTTTGATGGAATGATGTAGATTCTTATTGCATTCAAGATGTGTATTTTGTAATTATAAGGCATGCGTAATTTCAATTTCACTCTATTTCATCTCTTTCTTCTCTTATACTGAAGGATTACTCCTTTTATATGTTGCTATTCTAAAAAAACTACTCCTATATGTTGCTATTTTAAAAAAGATTGCAAGTGTAAGAGATTTGTTATCAATATGAGAATCCAACTTGTTTATCTTGGCAGGGCATAACTTTAGGAAAGGGGAGAGATGATCTTATTTGTAAAAGTTGGACAAGTAGTTATTTCCCAGGTACATGTTCATGTGTACTAAAGAACAACCGTTGAGTCAAATTAGAGGGGATTGGATTATTGGGTTGTAAATATATTCAGATGTATATCCTTCTTCAATGGAATTTTTCTTGTATTGTTTTTTCGTGGGATAAGGTGGTGTATCCCTCGTGTAACAAAATATTTCATTATATTAATAATGTTGAAGTTCGTACTTGTTTCATGTTCTATTGACGATCTGTATATGTTTTGAAGCATTCACTTATGATTGATATATACAAACTTATTCTAGCTCTATAACGGTGATAATTAGTAGCTATGTATTGCAATTAAAATTTCACCTGGGGTATCAGATGGAATATTTTTCATTCATGGGTGTTTTTGTGTTAGGGGTGTAACTCCTAATATTTGATATTATATTTTATCCAGAAGCCCCTTCTATAGTAGTAGTAGAGGTGTATCTTTGACACTTCTATTTGGCGAAGAGTAATGCTACGTAAAGCTAAAATTGCACCCAAAATGAGACCAATTGTGACATTTAGCATGCTAGATAACAAAAGTGAGGAGGGAAGCAACTTATTTCCCTCCTCTCATTTGTTATCTAACAGGCTAAATGTCAAAATTGGTCACATTTTGATTGTAGTTTTGACTCTGCATAGAAGATCTCTTTGGCAACTCCTTTTGAATAAGACCATTTGTGAACATTATGACTCTGACATGGCGGATCTCTTTGGCAACTCCTTTTGAATAAGACCATTTGTGTACATTATGACTCTGACATATGGCTTTTTTATCGGTGTTTGGATTTTGTCTCTTATCCTAATTGGATAAGAAATAATATCTAACAATATTAGGAAAGTGTAATTAATGTTAGACTTAGATTCCAGGATATTATTTCCTTATCCTATTATATTTTCGTCTCCTAATACCTATAGAATAGTCGTATCCTCTTATATTGTCTAACCGGGAATCTCTATCTATATAAATATGGGTAGACACAATTGGAAAACAGTGCGCCGATATGTTGAGGTTCCAATGAGTGGTAACTTTGGGTGTGCCAACGTGGGACAACATTGTGCGCCAAAGATAGGAAGCTACAAAGGATAGACAAAGGGGAATGAGAACTAGAGTGGGTTACGAGATTATATTGTGGGCATGGGATTGTGAGAGAGCGACAATCTTTGTAATCTTATAGAGGTTTCTTAATAGAATTCTACGGTCTTCTTTGCCAATTATGTTCTCGGCTTGGTTATTTATTTGGTGGTTATTGGATTTGTTGATGTGGGCAGTCATAGCTTTTGGTGTGCATGCTTGCGCTGTATCTCATGTGATGTTTTTCTTGGGCTTGAAACTTCTAAAAATCTCTTCAAGTGGTATCAGATTAGGGTACATACGAGACGACCAGAAAGCATGAGAGACACAGAAAAACATGACGATGTCAACAACTACCGTTGGAGGTCATTTGGTAGTAAATCTTGATGGCAACATCGTTATGAAACTAGGAGGGAGTGAATCCGTGTGTTGTAAAATATCAACGTGAGGTGGAGTTGTGCTATTCACTTGCAAGGGGCAAGCGACAATGGAGGCTACTTGGTTCTACGGACTGGTTGGATTTTTTTTTCTAACCAATAGAGGAGATGCCTAAGAGAGGTCTATGAACATGGGAGGTGTAGATGAAGTAGTAGCATGGGTGGTGGGTGAAACACCCCATCCAAAACAAAACACGATTACATGCTAACCAGCGGATTACCGAAAAACACGGGAAATTAAAACCGATTTACAACAAGCACCACAAGGTGAAACATATAATATATGAGCCAACATTTTTCATTTCATAGCATGTTTCCAAGGTGCTACAACATAATTTCCCATCATCTTGTTACATGAAATAACTGTTTTCCATGATGCTTTACATCAGGATACATACCGAAAACCGTACATCGATCATTGTACAAGAAACATCGGAAAGCTCTCCCGAAGACCTGAGTGTACAGGGACGACACATAGGACTCTACTGCTAGACACTATCTATTCCACCAGATATGATACCTCTGCATATCATCCGTAGCCACATGATCTTCATCTCGCAAGGCACATCCACCTAAAAAGGGTTATTAACCAGTGGGGTGAGACACACAGTCCCAGCGAGAAACATAACCCTTTACCAAATTTATTATGATAAAAGATAACTGATATAAGCAGATTATAAGAGCAGCATGCTGAGCAGGACTAATCTTACCAGTAACCTTACCAAGATACTCATGAGGCCTATATCCAGATACTCTTTTTGGAACATGATTGACAAGATAAGCTTTATACGAATTCTCCACATAATACAAGGTTCATATGGTAAACTACATATTGTACCAGGTTTAACTGTACAAACAAGGCCTCAACTAATGTACTGTATTTTCCCTACGTAAGATACTATACGACTTGTTTACGAATTATTATGCCCTGAGGAAGTGAGCCTTCCCTGCTCAAATCCAACCATTGGCTGCGAAGCCCAATCCTGTGCCATACAAGGTCAAAGGAGATCCAGACTCCATGACCTGACCTTCTCATGGTCAGTACATGAATCATCAAGCAAAACCACAGTCTTATGCTTATAGGGCCTCAACCTCTGGGTCAGCTCTACAAGCTACCCATACATACATCCGAGCCATGAACGCATCATGCTCATCGTCACATATCCTGAGCCATGGGTCTGTTCACCATGCTCCATATATCATGAGTCTGCAACCACAGTTGCACTCAAACCCTCCTATTTTAGGCTAGGGGAAACCTCGCATATTCAACAATATGCGCTCCAGGTAATCCCGTAGGTTAAACCTATTTCACCATCACCAAATACTGACGGTAATGGATCTATGTCCAGGGAAACTACATGAGAGATTAATCTATAATTAGTTAATTCATTTTGAGTAGATTGTTGGGGTAATCAAGTTATATTGAACAACCAAACATATATATAGAATATGAACAACATTAGATCTCATTGTATTGATGTTATACTGCCTTTGTTGTTCACATTACCCTCAACAATTATCATATCACCATGGGACATCAATCCCTCATACATCACATAATGCCACTGCCTCTCAAGGCTTTCACATCATACATCATCATGGGATCTCAATCCCTCTGTCACATATTGCCACCGCCCCTCAGGGCTTATTGCATCAGCATTTTGGAAACACATCCCTCAACTAGGTACTCAGCCTTAATCAGGTCCTCAGACCTTTGACATTATACTTGTTGTTACATGTTATCTTTTCAACAGAGTTATCATCATTATTATTCAGTCATTGTACATTCATCAAGTGCTACATAAAGCACATAATCATATAATCACCATAGCTCTTACCTGGCTATGAATTCAATATACCTACATAGTTAGCTTGCATAAAAAGAGATAACTGGATTACCAAGCATAGAACATATTGGGATTATCATTCTATTAGGAATTTGGGTGTACAGAATTGGAACATCATCCGTGTTCATACATACATGAGATTCAAGGCTGTAAATGGAAGCAACACAATTATATTATCATTACCAAACTGTGAGCACCCATCATGCCCCATATCTCATGAGCATATCTTTGATTATCATATCATCAAGATTAAGGTTTATACATTGGTATATGCTTTCATCATTATGAACATATGTAGATTAATGTCATGACTAGTGTATTCCTCAATACACCACAGCTATCAAGTCAGGGATATCCCACCATATCTCGTATCCTCAACTATTAAGAACATCATCCCTAAGGATTATCTTAAGGATCATACACCATGACCCACCATCCAACCTTATCAAAGGTTCATCTATCGTTACCCATAAATAACCACTGCACAATGGTCCACAACCCATTTCATCTTGGCTCATCATACTTTTATTATTAAACATAAGCACACATCATGGCCCATACTTGTGGTCATATACTTGTGTCACATTATCATGTGTAGTAACATCATATCCTTCCAAACATACCGGGTTCACAACCTATCATCTTATCTCATTATTAACATAGGTGCATGGTTCAAGGTGATTAAACCATATCACATGTATCACTGTTATCAACAGAGATGTGACCACATATATTAGCTATATGCATTTCAGGTCATGAAAACCCTCTCCAAAGCTCTCGCAACCCTCACTAAAGGTCTGGCAGGCAGTGCCATCCCTCGCCAAAGGATGTGCCCGATATAGCAATACCCTTACCAAAGGTATAACGGTTAGGGTTTCCAACCCTAAGGCAACTCACCACCATACCAGCCAACCACTACACATCCTCTATCATGCATTAAGGTTCCATTAGCACTCATGGTGTCAGGAAGCCATCACCAAGGTATATCGTGCAACACTATCATGGCTATCAACCAAGGGTCTAACATGCACCAAGCTAGGGTTAGGGTTAGGTTTCATTATCAGCTAACCTTCAACATGAGCCATATCAACCAAAGGGGTGTCGCCCAAGGCGCCCCTATCGTGCAACCATATCATCATCATCCAAGGGTTAACCCTATCGACCAGGGTACCCACGACGCCCAAGAATGGTGTCGTGCATGGCCATGAAGGATCATAATGGTCATCATCTAGGGTTAGCATGTCGGACATCAAGCCATATCATCCAACACTTCATATAAGGAAAAGCTCAACTAAGACATGGTGGTATCTGCCAAAGCCATCCTGGGCACCATACCCTATCGCCCAAGCTCATCTAAATAAGGATAACGACCAAGGCTGTGCCGGGAACCAAGCTATCAAAGCCTATTGGCCAATACCATGTCGGGCACTAAGCTAACTTCACATAATGGCCAAGATCATCTCAAGACAAGGGGGTGTATCAGGCATCCTCTGTACATGGTGTACGTCCAACCATCTCTACTAGGTGTATCGGGAAACCACCTCCATAAGGTGTTTCGGTAGCCACCTCTACAAGGTGTCTCGGGTAGGGCACTCAACATAGTGTGTCACCCATCCATCATCTCCACAAGGGATATCGACCAAGGGACCATAACGGGCACCAACTAAGATTCAACTAGGCATATCGGCCAGGGATACATGGATCAGGGTTGTGTCAGCCAACTACCAATTCACTTATCACCATATCAGGCAGAAGGGCATAACGACCACAAGATCCATAAAGAGTTAACATATCATATCATCCAAGACTTAACCCTAATGAGGGTATCAGGCAACATACTCAAAATGTCACCAAGGAAACACATGTCGGCTAAGAGCCCATCCAGGGGTCTAGCAACCATGTCGCCCAAACCCTAACTCTAGGGTGGATAAGGGATATCGGGCACCAATGTAAAACTAATACGAACTCATCATATCGTCCATACATCTAGGTCATAGGCTCACCTTTCAAGTCCAAGGAGAGAAAGGGGTATTGCCATATCTATCAAGCAAAGCATAAGCTATATAACAAGGTACTGTATCGGGAAAGCAAACCATATCGGGCAACCTAGTTTCGGAAAAAGACTTATGTCGTGCAAGTCATCTTCAACCTCTAGCCATTCAAGCATTAAGTACAAGAAAACCAACATATGGACAGTAGTAAAACGTGACCATCTCTATCAAATCAGATCTCATGCTCCACATGCATAAACATCATAAAGATGGATACCAATTTAAAGAACAAGATCAATATATGAGCATATGGAGAGCATATACAATAGAGATGGTTGAGAGTTATGTAACCCGCCTTAAGAGGATCTCCATGAAAGGCACAAAGCTCTATGATCCAAGCACCAAGCACACGTTCCCCTCCATGAGAGCCATCCATCCGAAGCTCAAAGCTTGCCTTCGGCTCCAACATCAACACCTCAAGAATCAAAGGAAGAAGAAGGTACCATGGTTATATATAGCTTCAAGAAGAAGAAAGAGGGGAGATAACCACAGCCAAACCTACTCATATCCAGGGCCCATCCATGGCCGAGAGGGTAGGGAGGTGATGAAGGAGAAAGCATAAGGAAAGGCTAGCAAGAAGCATGACTCACCAAGGTAAGATCTTGAACAAGGAGTTTCCATGGCCAAGGAGCTCACCCTCCTAAGCTCCATGGGAGTCTTCCTTTAGCTCCCAAGCTCCCATGCTCATCCCAAACAAGAAGGGGAAAGAAGGTGGCCGAAAAAGGATTGCTTGGATAAGGAGGAAGGGAGTTATATACACCAAGGAAGAGAGAGGTAGCAAGGGAGAGGTGTCATAACCACATAAACCAAGGTGCCACTTGCTCTAGGTCATAACGCCACTTGTTGCCACCCTAGTAGCTCATGCATGGCCTGGTGATACACTATAGAATGTGTATCGTGCAGCTGGGCATATTCCATGGCCGATACACCCCTATTGGGTGACACACCTTCATGTCCTAGCCGATACACTAAAGAACAAGGTGACATATGTAACACATATATGTTATAAAGACCATATAAAGATGGTACTCTTCAACTATCCACCAAATAAGGTGCCCAAACCTCCATCCTCATCCTAGGTGATGCCAAACAGAAGCAAGAAGACTCTAGGGCTGATAAATTGCATATTGAACCTCCACTTTGGGTAATTTGCAATTTACACCAAAACTAGCACACAAAGCACAAGCCTCAACCAACCAAGCTCAAACTTGGAACATAGGTCCTCAATAAGGAGACCTACCTCATAATTATCTTTCTAATGATGCTAGAGAACTAAAGGCATGCTCTACATGTGATATATTGCAATATAACCCCTTACTTTGGGTAAATTGCACTTAGGTCCAAAACAAGGAAACATTGCTCAAACAACATCTAAACGGGACCAAACTGGAAACATGAGCTTGTCACATGATACCAAAACATCTTAGAAGATTATTCTAAGGTTCTAAGAACATTTCATAAGCAAAGCAAATAGGGTTAGCCCAAAACTTGGGTTAGGGTCCTTACAAGACATAAACCCCTAACAAGGATTTCATCCCCAAAATCCCGAGCAGAAAGAAGACGGGTGTTACTTGCGCATCGCATCATACATCCCCTTAAAGCTCCTAAGTGTCACAGATCTATGACCAACATACTTGCTCTTCTCCCAGAGCCACTCAGAGTTTCCTTGTACTGGTCACAGACTCAACCCTCGGTCTCATCATCCTTTGTCTGGTAATACTCTTAGACACTGGAACATCACATGCAACTTGTATTACTCAGGTATCAGTTCCTTCTACTGATGTATCACATTCCTTGTTATGTTTTCGCTACACTACCCTGATCCCACATGTTCGATACTTTAGCTTCACATAACTTGTAGTCACCATCCTTTTGCCATATATGTTTCAACCGTTCCTTCTCTTTTTCACAAAGGATGTCTCTACTCAAGGGGGATCTTTCTCAGAAGAGGTTATCACAAGATACATACTCTACAAAACACCTGTATGCACATGACAAGGCTCATACGACACCTCACTATGTATCACTTAAGGCTGAACACAAAAAGGAGTTAAACATCTTGGTTAACAGCAACCACATCATCTCGGTTTTAAGCCTGTCATGTGTTCACGTCAGCTCCTAAGAGCACAACGAGTACCAACTCGGATGGTAACAGATATGCATTATCTCAGCTGATCAGGATAGGATTCTAACCCCTTGTTCGTCCATCTCTAACCGCTGTACATCCCGCCTGGGTATTTTGTTACTCGAAACTTAGCTAGGAGTATTCCAAGGAATCAGGCTCAACTAGATGCACTTTCCCAAGATGAACTTACAACACTTCTTTCCCTTGGGTGCATATATTTCAGTGTCATGTTTATGCAGAGCATAAAACCCTAACATATGATAGCCACACTATAGACACTTAGCTAGATCAAACCAAAGCCAACCTCTCCAACTGAGACAACTTCACACCTTTCCAAGGATATCTATTCCCAGGGTTATAATGATCCTTGACACGTTACATAGAAAGGGATTCACCTGACTGTCACATCCAGGAGAAGAAAGGATACAGAGAAGAGTATACTTCATCTTGCATAACCAGGTCATTAACAAGGTGCTCAACAACATGCTATCTCTCTTCTTACTAATTAAAAGGAAGCATCTGCAAAACACACTATAAGCGTTCAGAGGAGGGTACTCCCAAACTGGATTAACAGAAGCATATAAGAGGTAAGAACAAGACAAAGAAGAAGAGATTAACTCCATCCATCCTGCTAGCATACCCTGGTCATCTTACTATTTCTGGCCATCTCATGCCTCGAGTTCTACTGTTACCTGTTGCCATCTGCTTCCTGGTCAGACCATCCAGTACTCACTTATCCTTATCAATGTTCATCTGTGTTGTTGAATTGCTACCTCGAGGGTTACCACATAGATCCAGACTAATAAAATAAGCTTCAAGCTTGTGGGTGCAAGGTCAAGGTGGATCTATCAGGACGGTTCACCACCATACCTTCACTTCTAAGCATCTTGATTCTTAACCCCTTACCAGAAGGCACGTTCTCATCTTCCCATTTTCTTGGCACTTCATATACTGGTTTTCCCTTACCTTGGTATCCATCTCTTGAGTCAAAACTCATCACTTCAAGATCTTATTTATAGTCTACCATTGTCACAGGTTCAAAACATGTCAAGAGGATCCTGTTACAACCCCAATTTTTGGGTTCATCTGGTGAGAAATGTAATTTCTCATAATAAAGATAATTGAACAAAGAATGGTATAATTTGTTTTGAATACATGATTTTGTTTACAATAGCCTTGATGTCTGTGTTGTGGGATTTATTGGCTATTGGGCCCAAATAACAAAGAAAATTCAATTAGTAATTGAATAATTGAATATTTGAAAAAAGAAAGATGTAGAAACCTCTAGAAGGAAAATCCAAAGAGGATTTTGTGCCTCTTGGGTTCCTTGGGTACCAAGGAGTCCAAGGTTGCAAAAAGAAAGCAATAAGAAAAGAAAAGATTAATTAAGTATTTCTTTATTAAGAAATAAATTGCAAATAATGATAAAATGTGGAAAACAAGTGAAAAGAGATATAATTGAGTTATCCTTTGTAGAAATTCGTTTCCCAAGGATTACTAAGGTTAAAAGGAATATCAATGAGGAAAATAAAGAGAAATCCTCAAAAGGAAATATTTTAATAAGAAATAAATAAGATAATGAGGAATAATGAAGAATAATTCATTTAGATGCATTTAGAAGGATAATGAATATCCAATAAAAAGGATTTCGAAATAATAGAGTTTCTTGGGGTCCAAGGTGTCCCAATAAAGAGGAAAGAAAGAGAAAATATCAAATTTGCAAAATAAAAGGATAAAGTGATACATTATTAATGAATTATGAGGTATTGTTAAAAAGAAAAGTAATTTCTATTAAAGGAAATAGAATTTCGTGCCTATGGGTTAGAAGGCAATTATAAAAGAGATTAATTAAGAGCAATTTCGAATTCCTAATCATATAAGAAATAAGAAGTATCAAAGGGATAGTAAGGAGAGAGAAAACATGCTTCTCTTTGAAGGAATTGACTTCCTACTTGGAAAGGGACTCTTTGATTCATGAATAGCTGACTTAGGGCTTCTTTGCTCACCCCTATATAAAGGGTAGAACCCTGGTTTGAGTTCTAAAGAGATCCTACGTCTCCCTTTCTCTTTCCCATTGCTTCTTTGTGTTTGAAACACTAACCATGTCATATAGAGCATCAAGGGAGAAATGTGAGACTAGTGACCGATCTTGGTTGATGCTATATGCTCCCACAAACCCAGGGGAAGGATGGTCGACAATTTCGTGCCCTGTATCACGTGTGGAAGCAGCGACATGGCTACATGGCCGCCGAGCGTTGCAGGCCTGGCCAGCGCAAGATGGCTACCTAGATCGCGGATTAATGGCAACCCTGGATGCATGGGGGAGCGCCAGAGGTGATGGTATAGTCCCTGGGGGTCATTGGACCCTGGAGAGGAGGGGGGCACACCCGCGGTTTGCAGCAGTTCGTGCGTCAGCCTTAGGGCAAGCAACGAGGAAGAAGATGAAGTGCTTTGGATGGTGATACCCCCTACAGGCTAAAGCCCTGACCACTTACGCGGGGGTAGATTTGTCTTTTCGTCATGTTTCCAAAAACCAGTGTAGCACCTTGCATGGGCATGGGGCGATGTGGCCTTTCTAATTGGCCAAGTAAGTGGATCATTGCAAAATTCATATCTCATAAACCGTAGCTTGGATAAATATGAATAATATATGAAAATTGATCCTCATAATGAGAGGAACACAAAGAAATTATGTTTGAAGCTAGATTCTATTTGAAATCCGAAAAGTAATGGAAGTAATCATCTTTAATGCTTTAATTCTTAAGGAACCCTATTTTGAAATAAATAAAGTGTTTGATAGGGTTTAATGGATCATTAGAGTTTATGTTAACCTGTTAAACGTAAAAAGGTACATTATGTTCAAAAGGGAAGAACTTTGCATGTGATTAGTCCAATTTAGAGTTTATATGCATAAATATGTTGGAAATGTGAAAAGTACATAAAGCTATCATCTTTAATGATTTTAATTAAGGAAAAACCCTTAGATTTGATGATAGATGGACTTAATAACGTTATTTGGATAATTCAAGAAGAGATTAACATGTTGTTAATAAAAGTGAAAATAGGATCTAAAAAGATGATCTTTTTTATATAATTGGCTTAATTTAGGGTTTCGTGCATGATTATGCATTAATGAGCTTAAAAACCCTAATTTAGGAGAATACAATTGTTTTAATTGTTCAAGTCCATGAATAAATAGGGATATAATGATGTTAAGTCAATTTGGGTATAAAAGACTATTAAAATGGATAGTTGAGCAATTAAGGTTCATATAAGTAGAAAAGAGTATTTTAGGGTTTGTTGCCCTAAAAGGGATAAAGTTTGAGAAATTGATCCAAGAAACCCTAATGAATATTAATGAAACCTTAATGCAGATTAGAAACCCTAGAAAGTGAATCCAAGTCAATAAAGTAGATTCTTGATAAAGTGTGTAATAAATAGTGTACATATTCTTTTCAGGAATTATGTGATGATTGAATTACTTGTTTGGATATGTTGATTGGCTTGATTGTATATACATGAAGTAAATGTTGAATAATCTACATGACTCATCAAATCAGGTATGTGGTTATGCTTATGAATAATCGCTCTAGTTTCACGTCGATTCCCGAAGTTTTAATCGGTTGCTTGAAAATAACTGTTGGATGTTTATTTATTTCATGCAACTATAAAGTGACTATGATTATCACTATAAATGTGCGTATATAACTGACTAGATCCGGGTCCACCTCTATTGCTTTGAAAAGGCTAGGAAAAAAGGGGTAATCCTAGAGCAAGGTCTAGGTTACCGAGAGTTAGAAACTGGGCTACCTACGTGTAGTGCCATGAGAATCATTAGCCTGCCATGAGTTAAGGAGTGGGCTACTTACGAGTAGTGCCATGTGACTCAACCCTAGAAATTGGTTCACTTATAGGTGGATCATGAGGGGTTTAATGGGGAAATCATAGAGGATAGGGTACTCTTGGATCGCGGAGTTATATCTAAAATGTAATCTTGGTTGTTAAATGATTAATTGGATGATTACATTGTTAATGTAATTACATAATTATTGTTTCCCCCACATACCAGTTATGGCTGACTGACGTTTTGTTTGTCGGTGTTTTAGGTACAAGCCAAAAGGACAAAAAGTAAATCGTCACATTGTAAAATACATGAAGTAAAATACAAGGAGGATTAGTTAGAGTAGAATCCATAAGTGGATAGAAGTTTAGAGATCAAAGTTTTCAAAAAGGTATGAAAAAATTTATTTTCTTACAGCTCTTCAGTATAGTAGGTTAAAATCTGATAATTATTCTTGGTTAATTGCCGAACCTTTGATCTTGAAGTTATGGGTGCGGCTTTGACCTCTCGGTCTCCCTTAATTGGGGGTTATCGGGAGGTAGGGCCGTAGCAGATCCTATCGTCATCATCTATCACAAATATCTCTATCTTGGAAACTAAGGTCCAATATCAACTGATACTTTTCGAAGTATCCAAACAGCGATCACTTCAAAGGCACATATATCAAGTGACACAAGGTCCACTTGACTACCACTCCCTCAAAAGGAAGGGATGCAAAGGAACAAACTCCTCCCATAAACCCATCAACATCTATGGTTTCATATCAAAAGGGAGGATATTATCACTTTCTTTGATCCTTACATGAGTTTTCAACCGTTTATGCATCATTAAACCTTGTTCCCTCTGGTTTTATCATGTTTCTTCTTAGTCTCCTTGCACTTAGCATAGGAGGCATCAAGATCATTACTTGTTATTATTCTTTTTCTCTTGTCGTCGTTTCATCATAATCGTTGATTATATCAGATTTTTGTTTCCTCTTGGTGAAAAAGATCGTTACTCTACACATATTCTTTATTGAACAAGGGTTATCTCCCTTGTTCTCTTTTTCTTATCATGAATTTGCACATTATACTTTCTCATTTCTGCTTACGTTTATTGGTTGGTCTGAGATTATCTCAGGTTCCATCTTGTTTACTCATCACTTGTTCTTCTCTTTCTTCTAACTTTATCTTTGCTTTCAGGTACTTTCTTCATCTTGTGTAAGTTTTACACTTTTACTTACCTTGTGATCACAGGTTAATCTGTCTTTTGTCACGTATATCTCTTGAGATTATGATTTCAAGAACTTATCTCATCATATTCTTATACAGATTTAGGTTTCATAGAACCGTTACTTCCTCTTTTGATTATCAAGCATCCACGCTTTAAGAGGTTATGGTGCATTTATTTACTTCCTTTATAACAAGATGAAGGTATTAGCATCATATTCCTGATTTGTTATGCTCTTTAGATTGCTCCAGAATGGCTACTTGATCAGAGTAATCAAGGAGTAAACAATCTAATGCTCCACACTTACCTATGTCTTCGGTATTTGAATACCTGGCCAGGGCATCAAGTACTGAGATTAGGTAGTATGCACCATATTTTATGTCACAGTCCAACCTTAGACACCATCATAATCCTAGTCCTAGTGTCCCTGTAGACTCAACGAACCTAAAGCTCTGATACCAAACACTTGAAACACCCCATCCACAACAAAACACGGGAAATCAAAACCGATTTACAACAAGCACCACAAGGTGAAACATATAATATCTGAGCCAAAATTTTTCATTTCATAGCATGTTTCCAAGGTGCTACAACATAATTTCCCATCATCTCATTACATGAAATAACTGTTTGCCATGATGCTTTACATCAGGATACATACCGAAAACTGTACATCGATCATTGTACAAGAAACATCGAAAAGCTCTCCCGAAGACCTGAGTGTACAGGGACGACACATAGGACTCTACTGCTAGACACTATCTATTCCGCCAGATATGATACCTCTACATATCATCCTTAGCCACATGATCTTCATCTCGCCAGGCACGACCACCTAAAAAGGGTAATTAACCAGCGGGGTGAGACACACAATCCTAGTGAGAAACATAACCCTCTACCAACTTTATTATGATAACAGATAACTGATATAAGAAGATTATAAGAGCAGCATGCTCAACAGTACTAATCTTACCAAGATACTCATGAGGCCTATATCCAGATACTCTTTTTGGAACATGATTGATAAGATAAGTTGTATATGAATTCTCCACATAATACAAGGTTCATATGGTAAACTGCATATCGTACCTGGTTTAACTGTACAAACAAGGCCTCAACCAATGTTCCATATTTTCCCTACGTAAGATACTATACAACTTGTTTACGAATTATTATGCCCAGAGGAAGTGAGCCTTCCCTGCTCAAATCCAACCATTGGCTGTGAAGCCCAATCTGGTGCCATACAAGGTCAAAGGAGATCTAGACTCCATGACCTCACCTTCTCATGGTCAGTACATGAATCATCAAGCAAGACTGTAGTCTTATGCTTATAGGGCCTCATCCTTCGGGTCAACTCCGCAAGCTACCCATACATACACCCGAGCCATGAACACATCACACTTATCATCACATATCCTGAGCCATGGGTCTGTTCACCATGCTCCATATATCCTGAGTCTGCAACCACAGTTGCACTCAAACCCTCCTATTTTAGGCTAGGGGAAACCTCACATATTCAACAATATGCGCTCCAGGTAATCCTGTAGGGTAAACCTGTTTCACCATCACCAAATACTGACGGTAATGGATCTATGGCCACGGCAACTACATGAGAGATTCATCTGTAATTAGTTAATGCATTTTGAGTAGATTGTTGGGGTAATCAAGTTATATTGAACAACCAAACATATATATAGAATATGAACAACATTAGATCTCATTGTATTGATGTTATACTACCTTTGCTATTCACATTACCCACAACAATTATCATATCACCATGGGACAAAAATCCCTCATACATCACACAATGCCACTGCCTCTCAAGGCTTTCACCTCATACATCATCATGGGATCTCAATCCCTCTGTCACATATTGCCACTGCCCCTCAGGGCTTATTGCATCAGCATTTTGGGAACATATCCCTCAACTAGGCACTCAGCCTTAATCAGGTCCTCAGACCTTTCACATTATACTTACTGTTACATGTTATCTTTTCAATAGAGTTATCATCATTATTATTCAGTCATTGCACATTCATCAAGTGCTACATAAAGCACATAATCACATAATCACCATAGCTCTTACCTGGTTATGAATTCAATATACATGCATAGTTAGCTTGCATAAAAAGAGATAACCGGATTACCAAGCATAGAACATATTGGGATTATCATGCTATCAGGAATTCGGGTGTACATAAGTGGAACATCATCCATGTTCATACATACATGAGATTCAAGGCTGCAAATGGAAGCAATGCAATTACATTAGCATATCTCATGAGCATATCTTTGATTATCATATCATCAAGATTAAGGTTTATACATTGGTATATTCTTTCATCATTATGAACATATGTAGATTAATGTCATGACTGGTGTATTCATCAATACACCACAACTATCAAGTCAGGGATATCCCACCATATCTCACATCCTCAACTATTAAGAACATCATCCCTAAGGATTATCTTAAGGATCATACACCATGACCCACCATCCAACCTTATCAAAGGTTCATCTATCGTTACCCATAAATAACCACTACACAATGGTCCACAACCCATTTCATCTTGGCTCATCATACTTTTATTATTAAACATAAGCACACATCATGGCCCATACTTGTGGTCATATACTTGTGTCACATTATCATGTGTAGTAACATCATATCCTTCCAAACATATCGGGTTCACAACCTATCATCTTATCTCATTATTAACATAGGTGCAGGGTTCAAGGTGATTAAACCATATCACATGTATCATTGTTATCAACAGAGATGTGACCACATATATTAGCTATATGCATTTCAGGTCATCAGAACTCTCACCAAAGCTCCCACAACCCTCACTAAAGGTCTGGCGGGCAGCTCCATCCCTCGCCAAAGGATGTGCCTGGTATAGCAATACCCTTACCAAAGGTATAACGGTTAGGGTTTCCAACCCTAAGGTAACTCACCACCATACCGGCCAACCACTACACATCCTCTATCGAGCATCAAGGTTCCATTAGCACTCATGGTGTCAGGCTGCCATTACCAAGGTATAATGTGCATCACTATCATGGATATGAGCCAAGGGTCTAGCATGCACCAAGCTAGGGTTAGGGTTAGGTTTCACTATCGGCTAACCTTGAACATGAGCCATATCGACCAAAGGGGTGTCGCCCAAGGCGCTCCTATCGTGCAACCATCTCAGCATCATCCAAGGGTTAACCCTATCAGCTAGGGTACCCATGATGCCTAAGAATGGTGTCGTGCATGGCCATGAAGCATCATAACGACCAACATCTAGGGTTAGCATGTCGGGCATCAAGCCATATCGTCCAACACTTCATATAAGGCAAAGCTCAACTAAGACATGGTGGTATCAGCCAAAGCCATCCTGGGCACCATACCATATCGCCCAAGCTCATCTAAACAAGGATAACGGCCAAGGCTATGCCGGGAACCAAGCTATCAAAGCCTATCGGCCAATACCATGTCGGGCACTAAGCTAACTTCACATAACGGCCAAGATCATCTCAAGACAAGGGGGTGTATCAGGCATCCTCTATACATGGTGTATCGTCCAACCATCTCTACTAGGTGTATCGGGAAACCACCTCCACAAGGTGTATCGAAAGCCACCTGTATAAGGTCTATCGGGTAGGGCACTCAATATAGTGTGTCACCCATCCATCATCTACACAAGGGATATCGATCAAGGGACCATAACGGGGACCAACTAAGCTTCAACTAGGCATATCAGCCAGGGATACAAGGATCAGGGTTGTGTCAACCAACTACCAATTCACTTATCACCATATCAGGCAGAAGGGCATAATGACCATAAGATCCATAAAGAGTTAACATATCATATCGTCTAAGAATTAACCCTAATGAGGGTCGGGTAACATACTCAAAAATGTCACCAAGGAAACACATGTCGGCCAAGAGCCCATCCAGGGGTCTAGCAACCATGTTGCCCAAACCCTAACTCTAGGGTGGATAAGGGATATCGGGCACCAAGGTAAAACTATTACCAACTCATCATATCGTCCATACATCTAGGTTATAGGTTCACCTTTCCAGTCCAAGGAGAGAAAGGGGTATTTCCATATCTATCAAGCGAAGCATAAGCTATAGAACAAGGTACTGTATCAGGCAAGCAAACAATATTCGGGGAACCTAGTTGTCGGCCAAAGACATATGTCGTGCAAGTCATCTTCAACCTCTAGCCATTCAAGCATTAAGTACAAGAAAACCAACATATGTACAGTAGTAAAACGTGACCATCTCTATCAAATCAGATCTCATGATCCACATGCATAAACATCATAAAGATGGATACCAATTTAAAGAACAAGATCAATATATGAGCATATGGAGAGTATATACAATAGAGATGGTTGAGAGTTATGTAACCCGCCTTAAGAGGATCTCCATGAAAGGCACAAAACTTAATGATCCAAGAACCAAGAACACGTTCCACTCCATGAGAACCATCCATCCAAAGCTCAAATCTTGCCTTTGGCTCCAACATCAACACCTCATGAATCAAAGGAAGAAGAAGAAGGTACCATGGTTATATATAGCTTCAAGAAGAAGAAAGAGGGGAGATAACCACGGCCAAACCTACTCATATCCAGGGCCCATCCATGTCCGAGAGGGTAGGGCGGTGATGAAGGAGAAAGCATAAGGAAATGCTAGCAAGAAGCATGACTCACCAAGGTAAGATCTTGGACAAGGAGTTTCCATGGCGAAGGAGCTCGCCCTCCTAAGATCCATGGGAGTCTTCCTTTAGCTCCCAAGCTCCCATGCTCGTCCCAAAAAAGAAGGGGAAAGAAGGTGGCCGAAAAATGATTGCTTGTCTAAGGAGGAAGGGAGTTATATACACCAAGGAAGAGAGAGGTAGCAAGGGATAGTTGTCATAACCACATAAACCAAAGTGCCACTTGCTCTAGCTCATAACAGCACCTGTTGCCACCCTAGTAGCTCATGCATGGCCTGGTGATACACTCTAGAATGTGTATCATGCATCTGGGCATCTTCCATGGCCGATACACCCCTATTGGGTGACACACCGTCATGTCCTAGCCGATACACTAAAGGACAAGGTGACATACGTAACACATATATGTGATAAAGACCATATAAAGATGTTACTCTTCAACTATCAATCAAACAAGGTGCCCCAACCTCCATCCTCATCCTAGGTGATGCCAAACAGAAGCAAGAAGACTCTAGGGCTGATAAATTTCATATTGACCCTCCACTTTGGGTAATTTACAATTTACACCAAAACTA
This sequence comes from Alisma plantago-aquatica, assembly GCA_963693085.1. Taxonomy (NCBI): domain Eukaryota; kingdom Viridiplantae; phylum Streptophyta; class Magnoliopsida; order Alismatales; family Alismataceae; genus Alisma; species Alisma plantago-aquatica. The sequence goes on along the minus strand of OY856410.1, from coordinate 1,327,761,041 downwards.
GCACACAAAGCACAAGCCTCAACCAACCAAGCTCAAACTTTAAACATAGGTCCTCCATAAGGAGCCCTACCTCATAATTCTCTTTCTAATGATGCTAGAGAACTAAAGGCATGCTCTACATGTGACATATTGCAATATAACCCCTTACTTTGTGTAAATTGCACTTAGGTCCAAAACAATGAACATTGCTCAAACAACATCCAAACAGGACGAAACTGGAAACATGATCTTGTCACATGATATCAAAACATCTTAGAATATTAGATTAAGATTCTAAGCACCTTTCATAAGCAAAGCAAAGAGGGTTAGCCCAGAACTTGGGTCAGGTTCCTTACAATGGGTGTCATGAAACCGAAGTTTGCTACATGTATTCAACTCTCACAGGCAGTCTGGTGCGAGATTGCAAACTTGACTACGAATTTCAACATGTGTAGAGGCAAACTATCAATTGTTGGAAAGAGGAAGATGTGGTATGACCAACCACACGATGCTATCTTATGGGATTGGATCTGAGAAGGCACAACCCTATGTCATAGGGGCCAAAGGTACGATGGATGTGGTTATTCCAACCGTAGGAGGAGCCGGTACAATTTCTCAAACAGTATAACACGAGGAGCTCTCACGTGAAGGGTCCGAGCATTCAAGTTTGGACACAGACTCCATGCATGTGTGCATGGTAAAGTGTTTCTAGAAACAGGAGCAGCTTCCGAGGGCGGAAGCACATAAGAAGAATGGGAGCGAACTTCTTGGAGGAGCAACTTTAGCGGATAAGATACAAGGTGGAGATTGTTAGAATTTTATCTCTTATCCTAATTGGATTAGATATAATATCTAACAATATTAGAAAAGTGAAATTAATGTTAGTCTTAGAGTCCAAGACATTATTTCCTTATCCTTTTGTATTGTCGTTTCCTCCATATAGAATATTTGTATCCTCTTGTATTGTCTAACCGGGAATCCCTATCTATCTAAATAGGGGTAGACATCGTTGGAAAATGATGCGCTGATGTGTGGGGGTTCCAATGAGTGGTAACTTCGGGTGTGCCCACATGAGACAACATTGTGCGTCAAAGACGGGAAGCCACAAAGGATAGCCAAAGGGGATTGAGAACAAGAGTAGGTTACGAGATTCTATTGTGGGTATGAGATTGTTATGGAGCGACAATTTTTATAATCTTCTAGAGGTTGCTTAATAGAATTTTACGGTCTTCTTCGTCAATCATGTTCTTATCTTGCTTATTTATTTGGTGGTTACTGGATTTGTCGACATGGGCAGTCATAAATTTTGATGTGCATGCTTGAGCTGTATCTCGTGTGCCATTTTTCTTAGATTTGAAGCTTCCGAAAATCTCTCCACTCCTCTCTTTTGTTATCTAACATGCTAAATGTCAAAATTAGTCACATTTTGATTGCAGTTTTGACTCTGCATAACAGATCTCTTTGCCTGACTCCATATGAATAAGACCATTTGTGTACGTTATGACTCTGACACACGGCTTTGGTACAAGTGCAAGAACCACAATAAAATGGTGGTTCTGTTGTAGTGCCCAAAGCCCATGCATCCTAGAATAGCGAATGGATCAACGACAGGTAGGTCATTTTGGGCCTCTAACACCTTATCAAGTTATCAACAGCAAAAGATGGTTTTATATTTGGTGTCTTTCCCCTTTTGTACGTAACAATAGACCATTCTGAATCTTATGGAGGAGAAGCATGGAATGGAAAATGTGTTGATGATTTAAATAAGTAAACCTTTATAATGTGTAACTTACCTTTGCCCTTTGAGTACGCTGTTTTGCAGAATATTCCTAAGCATTTGAATAGTCTTCGGAGGAATCGTCTTTATTGTGGTGTCAACTAGATGCCATTATTAGGCTCACCTCCCGCCACAAAACCAGTCAATCTTATCTAGTTTAGAAATGCGTTCCAGAATATCTCTTCGGTAGAAAGTACTATGCTATCTCTGCCGAGTTGTTAGGTAGCCCACCAATGATGAAATTTGATGACTGTTGACGAGCGACCCTAAGGCTGATGAAATTTGATTTTTTCTCTTACCGCATCCATGATTACAGAATGTTGCTGCAAGGTTTCCCAAATCAAGTATCACCTTTCTCAATAGCAGCCATTTGAATTCCAGGCAGTGTTCAACTCTTATTTCTGCACGGACAGATACATTCTTTGTTGATTTTTCTTCCCAGCTGCCACTAGAACACTAACCGCATATGGCTACAAGCCCAACAAATCGCTACCAGCCTTAATAGATGCTTGCTACGGGCCTGAGATTTGAGCCTATTGGTAACAATTCGCTACCCGCTTCCTATTGAGCGGGCTCCCAAAAACCAAGCGCCTAGTGAAATATTCCCACCCTTCCAATTTTAGGGTAGCCACCACACATTACCATAGACGCTTCGGCTCTCGACTCCCAGACTCTGGAGTCCCTTTCCCCTTCTCTTTGTGGCTTTGCCCGACCTCGAGAGGCAGACGGACACGGTCGCAGATCAGCCTCCACTGGCAGATTGATGCCACCGCCCGATGCCCGATGCTTGGATCGCCGGCTGGTCGAGGAGCTTCTCGCTCTCTACCGCCTTCGTCAACTCCGCTCGTCAGCTCGCCCTTTCATCTCTTCATATGAGAGACGTCCGACATCTCACCAAGCTTCCTCGACAACATGCCAGCATCGTTGCCGCCTGATCCAGTGTCTCTGGGCTGTTGTCTCTCGACGGGCACCAATCCGATGATTCACAAGTAGTTCGGTTTCGTGTGGATATACTTTCCGCGGTTGTATATATATCTGGGAGTAGTGGCACAGTTGAAAAGGCACGCTGTGGTTTGTTTGTTCAACAATGGAGATTGTTCAGGTTTTTGGAATTATCTGTGAGTCAACTCGAACCCTTTCCGTCGATCCCTCGACCAGGTCTCTGTTCAAGCATGTTCGTCACCAGACTCTTTTCTGTCACCGTCTGTTGCGGCCGCGCCGTCCTTAGTCTTCCCGTTTGATTTCCTTTTCCGTCATCGTCATCTTCCTCAGACCGATTTGTTTTTCAACCACCTTATCTTATCTTATATTCCGGCCTTAATCATATATCTCGTACTGATCCACCCATATTATCTAATTGCAGGCAACATCATCACCTGCGCGCTCTTCGTCGCACCAATGTACTGTTTATAAATATATAAATCCAAATCACAACTAATTCTTTCTTTCCAATTAGTAATCATGTCTGTATGTCACTAACATGTATTCCAAACAGGTACACAGCCCTACATTTTGGACAATCATTAAAGGCAAGGCCGCGGAGGAGTTCTCCCCTCCGTTTTCCTAAAACAAAACATACCTCTGCACTCCTACAAAGGCAATCATCTAGCAACAATGGTTCACGGTTACACTCAGACAATCAAACGAGGATGCAGATCATAGCTCACAACAAGTAAGTTTTTATCGCTATTCAACTAAGTGACTTCTTCTTTCAACTAGAAGCATCTTTTTCCCCTCACTCCTTATCCTTAATGTTAAGTTCAGTAAAGCCTTGAGTAACCATCTAACGGGAGTAATCTAGCCTTCATGTTTGAGTATATGTTTTTTTGCTATTAGAGTTGATATTGTGATGGTAACAATTTAACATATATGTGATAAAATCTTTCTTGATGAATCTACTCTCATGCTTAATTGCTAAAATAACAAAAAAACACATTTAGATAGTTGAAGGTGATGAATGATCAATTAATAACTATCATGCTCAATAAGGATTAGGTTGATGTAGCAAATTAAGCTTTTGATGCTCTACTTCGATGTACATCATATTGGTCTGAGTGGATGATAACAACCTTTATTGGTTACATTTAGAAACACTATCTTGATCATCGATGTTAGGATCAAACCGCATGATAGAATCAACGTAAATGAAGTTGATAACTAAGGTTCATTTTCACACCACATTTGTCACACAATTTATTTTGAGTAATCGAAATCAATTTCATAGCACATGTTTGTCACAATTTGTTTTGGAGTAATCAAAACCAATTTCAAATCATATATTTATCATTTTCATGTATTTAGATATTACAATTATGATAAGTCCTATATAGTATTTTGAGTTGCATGCTAGACAAATATTAATTCAATGGTTTATTATTTACTTTTTTATCGAGAAAGACATTACTTTTTTTAATATAATGATAATACTCATATATCATTATGTAAGTTTGAATTTTCTAAGTTTTGGTACAATCTTGCTAATCAATCTATAATCAGATGGTATTAGTTTGTGGCTACCACAATAAGTGGACCAAGTCCAATGGCCCATTATAACATCCTTTTGGGGTTAATGGGACATAATGAGTAGAAGAGGATTTTACAAGTGGACATGATTGACATGTGTTTGAGAATTTCTTTTGGGATTAAAATTAGTAGTTGTCTTGGATGGCATAATCACATCATTAAACCTTTATGGTCACTGAGGCTTTAATTTATAGACCAACTAGACGACCAATATATATAATGGTGGTGTAAAAGAGAGGCTTTATATAGGTCTTCAATTCTTTTTAACTCTACATGGCTTTGTAATGCCTAATGAGACACCATACCTCTCCCTCTTGCCTCTTAGTAGGTGCTCAATTATTCAGACTTTACTTTTCACGGTGAGTCTTCTCACAAGGTCATTTTCACCATAGCCTATATAGTCCCCAATTTCCTTCCTTACTCTTTAGGATGCTCTAACATATCTCCCTATAGGTGTTGGGGTGGAAAGGTGACAACACATCCAACTAGATGTTTTTGTAATTGGATAGTGCAACAACAAATACATACGACGTATCCAAAGCTTCCCCACTTAGCTAGAACTATATCCCATGAAAATAGATGGCTTGTGCTGTATAGATGGGGGGTTTGAACAATGAACATCTTAGGATCCTAGATAAGTATGTTGATTCACATGGCCTTCTTAGCAATGTATTCATGTTTTTCATCCTTGAGCTTGGTTCTTAGATATTCCTCCTCTCTATTTCTCAACTGCTACTACTCTTATTGCATACTTACTGATTTGTCTTTTGACTCTTTCCCACTTAACTATCCCCTTGCATCCCTTCTTCTCCCTTTATCCTATTAGTTTCACCACTCCACTAATCCCTACTTCCCCTCCTTTCCTTTCAGTTTCACCATTTTCTTGTTTGGGATAGTCCCTTAAATTTTGGAAGAAAAGAATATAACAAAACAGTCAACATAGAATAGTTAGGACTATTTTATATCATATGTCAACGACACTTTCAATCTATGAAATTGATGTTGGCAATAAAGCTATCAAATAAACTATTATACTTGAATTCATAAGTTTTAAGTAATGATATTTCACATAACAAAAGTAATTGGAATTTTGCATAAGCATCTCACTACCCATGAGCTTTGTTCCCTCTCTAGACTAGGGCGATCAACATTGGATAGGGGTGCTTGAACCCCTCCTACTGTTACTAAAACGTTCTCAAGGCTACAAGGAGGGTAGATTAGTGGATGATTGGTTCTCCCCCTCGATGTATGTAACAGTTGCTCGTGATTGGGTGAAGTCTGTCATTGGTCCTCCTCCATGGATTAGGGGATCCAATTTTCCACCGCTAAGGGAACAAGAGGTTGTGGACCAAGTTCACGGATTTGATCATGATGGAAATGGAGGACTACCACCAACATTTTTCCATCGTTCAAATTTTGGGCAGAAAGTGCCATGGTGGGGTAGAAAGACAATGGGCTTTTCCTAGTGTGATTCACCTCCGAGACTAATCTGAAAGGAGCTACATTTTCTAGGCCATGGTTCTTTGACGATCAACTTGTCTTGGTGAGGCATTGGTCACCTAAAGCTGACACCAGAAGGCCCCCTCTCAAGACAGTGTTGATTTTGGTCTCACTCCTGGATATGGGCAGGCATTGGAGAACACTGGCAATTTCTATCATTGTACACACTATTGGGTCACCCAGAGCCATCGATAGAAGATCGAATGGTTTGGTCTGCAGATGTGCTCGATTCTGCATTGACAAATTCGCTGAAATCGACCCCCTAAGGTCATGGTGGAGTTTCCCAATGGTGATGAAGGGGAAGTGAGAATTAAATATGAGGCAATTCTAGATAGATGTGAATCCTACAAAGTCTTTAGACATCCCTGGAGGCCATAGAGATCGGGCAAATCCAATCCATCCCCTCACAGGCAGGGCAATGGAAGTGTGTCGACTAGGCAAGACAAAGTAGGGTAACAAGCAAGAAAAGGAAATGATCACTTTCAAGGAGGAGAAAATTTTAGTTGATCCCCTGAGGGTTCCCTTGTGGATCAAACGGGTGGAGAAACCATACCAGCAACTACTACAATGGCCCTAATTGCACGGCTTGAGAAATTGGATGTTGATATGGACACCAGAGCAGATATCAACAAAGTGAATGGTTTCGGGGTTTCTTGGAGGATATCAATGTGGATGTAGCATTGGATTCAACTCGCGCAATAGGAGTCCAAGGTAGTCCATGAGTGCTGCGAAGAAGATTAAGAAGGTACCCTGCTCAGATGAAGGGAGTGGGTCAAAGATATGGAAAGGGATTATGTTAGCTCTGATAGCAGTGGAAAAGGTAGTCTTTGGATGTATGTTTCTATAGTAGTATGATTTTTGTTGTACAAATGGCATGCCAAAATTTATTCCATGATACTCTATGACAGGTGTTTGAGATAGTAGAAAAATTCCACATCTTCCTTGCACGAGAGGTGACCTCCAAGAAATATCACAATTAAAAGATTTGTCATGTAGAGAAGGTAGCTATTCTCATCGTGTCTACATTGACAAATTTAAATACAATGGATAGTTACATGATAAAATTATGTATTTATGAAAGGATCCAAGTTGCAAAGTACTTCTAATATGCAAGATACGACAAGGGCTGACAGACACTTTGTTGACAATGCGAAAGGTAATCTTTGGATAAATAAATTTTATGGGTAGTATGCTATTTTTGATAGAAATATAAATAACATTTCCCTAATTGTTAATGATAGGTGTCCAAGGGAATACCACCCATTTTGTTAGAAGTAGAAACCTCCAGGAAACGAGGCAAGTGAAGGATTTATATTCTTCCAAAATATGCAACTTACAAAAAAAACAACATGTTTCATCTATGAGAGGAGGTAAATCTTCTTATTTCATCCTCTTCTAGATACTAATTATAAACATTTTGTTAATACATGTTTTGAAAATTGAGTTGTTATCCTTTCAAGTTTCAATGCTACGTCAAGACCATGCCGAGGCAACACAACTAGAGAACATCATCCTTGATGATAATAATGAAGGTATTCTTAAACTATATTTAATTAGGAGTATGCATATATATATATATATATATATATATATATATTAATATATGCCAATTTTCATGATAGATATTCAAGTCAGTAGTGATGTACAATATACTTCTTCTGTAAGATGTAACTCACACAAAAAAAGAGTGCATGATTCATCTTTTAGAGGAGGTAATTTTTCTTGTTTCATCCTCTTTTTCTAGATACTAAATACAAACAATTCATTAGAAACATGTTTTAGAAAGTGAACTGTTATCTATACAAGGTTCAATATTAAGTCAAGCTCATGTGGAGGCTACACAACTCGAGAAAACCCTCCTAGATGATAATCAGGAAGGTATGGCTGACTTATATATTGTGTTTGATCGAAAGAAATGTATGAGTCCATGACAACATATTTTCTTGACATAAGGTTTCTCTACTCATGGTTTTTTGTTGAACTTTTTGTATGCGATGGTTTGTTATTAAATTCACTGATCTGGGAATGGAATACCAACAACAAAGTTTCGTCTCATCTATATAATTCAGTTGTTATCCACTATATATGGAAAAGATCCTAGACTTATTCATTCTATTTGATGAACAATATACCCATTTTTCTTATCCTGAATGAGTTTATCTCTTGGGGAAGTGTAAATCTTGTAGGATGAGTATAGTGGCAATCGTTCTTGTTCTTGTCCACTACTTAAAGAAAAAAGTTCTCTTGACTTGTTTGGGTTGTTGATGAATATTATACCCCTGTCTTCATTCTATTACTTATGCTATCTCTATTGGGTTTATTTCTCCAAAAATCACAAGGTTGCAGTTACTTGTAGCTTATACATTTTTTAGCTATTTATGGGCCTGAACCTGATAGGGATGCATCCTCTTGTTCGTTTGGGAAAGTGTCTGATTACATATGACAATACTCTCCTCGTGATCCTTGAAGATCATGAAGGCAATCTATTCTAGATTATACTTATGGATTGGCTGAAAGAAGTTTTCATCGACCAATTTTTTTCATGATAGATGTTCAAGTCCGGAGTGACAACCAATACACTTCTTCTGCAAGATACAACTTACAGAAACCAAGAATGCATGATTCATCTTTCAGAGGAGGTAATTATTCTTCTTTCATCCCATTCTTTTATATACTTACTATAAATGTTTTATTAGATACATGTTTTGAAAAGTCTGAGCTGTTTGGTGTGTTAGGTTCAATGCAAAGTCAATGCTATGTGGAGACTACAGAACTTGATAACACCCTCTTTGATGATAATGAGGAAGGCATGTTTGTATTATATTTCATTAAGGGTATATATATATATATATTAATATTTCTCAATTTCTATTTTAGATCTTCAAATTAGGAGTGATGTACAATATTCTTCTTCTGGAAGATGCAACATACAAGAAGAAAGAGTGTACCATTCATCCTTTAGAGAAAGACCGTGAGATACAAGATAAAGATCGTGAGATACAAGAGAAAGACCGAATGATTGCAGAATTACTTGCTAAACTAGATCATCATGGTGAACAGGTGACACACAAAAGTCTTCCCATATAATGCATTTTATGTTTATACTTGTTGAAAAAAGCTAGTGTTGTATCATGATTGGATATCATGCGTTATTCTTTCTATTTTTAGTTTGGAATATCGGGTCCATCAACCACTTATGGACGAGCTCCACAAGTTTTGCATTGGTCAAGATTCTACCCATCACCTGTAAGAGTTTTTTTAATGAGTTTCTTGTTACTTTGATGTGATTATATTGTGCAAAATTTTATTATTAAAACAAGTTATATATATGTAATGCATGTTGTCTCTTTACATGCAATATAGTCCATTACATAAGAATGTCTTTGATCTCTAAATATATATTTTTATTGAATCTATATTGTATATGAAACAATAGATTTCTCATGTCCAATTAGAATGTATGATGAAGACAGGCTTATCAGTGACCTGAGGCTCTTTTATTAGCCTATCCAAGCTTATCACTTCTATAATCTCTTTTTACTGTCACCAGATGCTATGTTTTTCTTGAACTAGCTTATCACTTCTTGAAGCTTCGTCTTTTCTGATTCTTTACTATCCCCAACTCTATCTGGACCTGCTGGCTTAGGCAGAGATATAAAACATGCTTTTGGTCTGAAAAGGGTATGCGTTGGAGATTTTCTAGTTTGTGGAACTACATGGGGTTGGCGTTTGGATAACTTAGTCACCTTTTCCAAAGGATAACTTAGTCACCTCTTCCAAAGGATAACTTAGCCAAAGTATGAAGCCTAATGTAATCGATTTAGGCTTTTTTTGTTTCTCTAGACCCACTTGTTTAGGTGATGTTAGACAATGATGATCCCTGTTTAGCTGGTGAATTTTGTTATGGTTATGATGCTTGGATGTGGGTTACTCATCTAGTCTGTGAGGTTTGAGTGTGTTTGCTTAATGGTGCCCCTCGCACCATTGACCTCTTTTTGTGAGGTTCATGTCCTTCATCTATATACCTACATTCATATGTGCTATATTTGAACAGTTGTCTTCTCTACACATTCACCATTGATGCTATGCTTATAGTTTGAGATGGTTGATAGTAAATCTGTCATTCTGGGAACTAAGTCTATGTCCAATTTTTTAACTTTAAGGTTTAATTAATGAGCCATGAAGGAAGATTTGATAAGAAAACTAATTTGTATTTTTTATGTAAATTTTGATGACTGATTCTTCATAAAGGAGAATAGCTACCACAGGAAACATATGTGGCTGAAACAACATTATCTTTTGTATTTTTCAATAGATAAAACATGACATGCCATGAGTTCTTATATGTTTTATTTCATGTATGAATTTTAGGTTTAGAAAAAAGATGTAGTTGATCATTCTATAGTGAAACACAACATGGGTTTTGGTGTGGTTTGGGATGGCTAAATGATTGTGGAGGGACAAAAATTATGTTGTCTGTAACATAGTATTTTTGTGATTCTGGATGCTTAAAACATATTAAATGGTATGAGTTTTCTTACATCTTCAGTTTCCTCTATGTATTTCAGGTTTAGAAGAAGGACATGGCTGCTCGTGCACAAGTGAAATGCATATCTTGCTGCAAAAGCATCTTCTTTTTGTGATTTTGAATGGAAAAATGTTTCCTTATGGAGCAAAATGGATGTGGCTGCATAACCTGCATTTATCCTTGTTGGAGTGTTCATTTTGTATCAAACACTTATGTTTTGGTAAAAAATTATTGAGCAGCAGCTTCAATGTTGTACAACATTCAGAGCATCAAACACTTGAAAAATATTTTTGTAAAGAACACTCTTATCAATGAAATGCTGCCTTGAAGGAAAAAAATTGTTCTTATTGAATTACTAGGTTATTCAGCCTTGAGTATGAATCTAATTAAGATAGGAATTCCAGATATGCTATATGTGGATGGTCTCTTATGAAGTGGCTGTCTCGTTATGCTACATACATTGTTGTAGCCAAGGTCTTTTTTATTATAAATTTTATTAGATAAGATTTGCTACGGGGGTCTACCTTGCTACAGTATGTCTTGTAGCAGAAATAAATCGGCTACGAAAGCAATGGCTACCAAAAAACCGCTACGAGTTTTTAGTCCGCTACAAGTTTTATCATAGTCATTTTTCATATTGCTACAAGAATTCTTGTAGGGGACAACATGTTTTGTACTAGTGTGCTGGGCATCAACTGCAGCCTGAGAATTAATATGTGCTGTTCATATCTCTTGATATCATCTTCGCGTTATCTTCTTCTCCGACAGCCATCATAATTTCCTGAATCGTGGTAGGTAATTTAATTCCACACTATCTTGTCATATAATTAGGGAAGCTGGGAAGTGAAATTTATCTTTTCTGAATGCTTTGAAGTTGTTTACGATTCAGTTGTTAAACTTCAATTTGTTCTGGCGCCGTAGCAGCATGAGATAGAAATCAACCTCGCTGCTGATCCACAAGATGAAATTGACGGCTCCCAGAAGGGCCCTTTTCCACTGGGATCGCTGCTTCTTCTTGTTAGTACTTTTCCCCTGCTTGGAATCAGCTGACGTCTCTAGCTTCCAACCCACCGACGTTCTGCTGATCAACTGTGGCTCCAATGGTTACGCCACTGACTACGACGGACGTCAGTGGCAGGGCGATGTTGCCTTCGTATCAAGCTCTGCCAGTTCTTCGGTGGCCACAACTACCATGCTGGAGGTGCCCTTCATGACAGCCCGCATCTTCACTGGTCTGGTGACCTACTTCATCCCTATGACGGCCCGGGAGAGAAAGTTCGTGCGTTTATACTTCTACCCTTTCGTCTATGGTGGCCGCAATGCTTCTGCTGCAGTGTTTCATGTTCAGATCGGTGACCACAAGCTTGTGTGGGATTTCAATCCAGAGAGCGAAGTGGAGGCGCTCAAGAACAAGCCCTCCATCGCACATGGCTACGCATCGGACATCGTCATCATGCGGGAGTACTCGCTGAATGTGTCAGATTCGGGTTTCGTCAGCCTCACGTTTACCACATCCTCAAGTTACCCCAGTTCCTACGCTTTTGTCAACGGCATCGAAATTGTATCCATGCCGGATATTTTCACCTCCATGGATCCCCTCTATGTTGTTGGTTTCTCAGGCACCTATTTCAACATCACTCCCACCACCGACCTAGAAACCATGCACCGTTTGAACGTCGGCGGGATGTCTGTAACTCGTAACGCAGACTCGGGACTCTTCCGGCAGTGGAGCAATGACGAACCCTATATCGCCCCTGGAGCCCCCCACGGCTTGACCCGCAGAATTAATCAGGCGATCCCTAGATACATAGCTCCCGACGATGTGTATGAAACCGTACGTGCGAACCATGACAGATTCCGTAACCCTCAATGCTCAAATCAATCTGACCTGGTCACTCACCGTCGACCCGGGGTTCTGCTACCTGGTACGGCTACATTTCTGCGACGTGCGGGGCCTCTACAATAAGCCCAACGAGATGGTATTCAGCATCTTTATAAACAACATGACTGCCGAAGTGCAGGCCGACGTATATGCTTGGGCCTCATTGCTTGTCGGGAATATGCAACAAGGTTCTGCTCTTGGCGTGCCTTTCTACAAAGACTACGCCACGTACTTACCCTCCGGCCCCAGGAAAATGGATCTTTGGCTCAGCCTCCACCCCAACGATGATACCAAGCCTGAGTTCATGGACGCCGGGCTGAACGGCATAGAAGTGTTCAAACTCAACAATCAGAACAATCTAGCGAGAATAATGCCTGGCACACCTATTACAGCGGACACCAATAAGGCCCTTGCCCGGGATACACTGACCAGCCACCGGATTATCGCCGGAGTCGTTGCTGGATTCGTATTATTATCTGGTCTCATCATTCTTGGCTTGGTGCTTCGTAGGAAGAAGAGACACCGTATGATGAATTCAGACATTCAGATGGGAAGTACTCTGTCATCCAATGTTTGCCACCGCTTCACCTTTACTGAAATTCAGGATGCAACGCAGGGCTTTTCCGAGAGGCTAGTTATCGGTGTTGGCGGTTTTGGCAAGGTGTATAAGGGTTTGATCCGTCCCAGTAAGTCCATGGCTACAACAAAGCAAAGAATTGAAGTGGCCATCAAGCGTGCTCACCCTTCCTCACAGCAGGGAATTGAAGAGTTTCTGAATGAGGTGGAGATGTTGTCCAAGTTGCGGCACCGACACCTCGTCTCACTATTTGGCTTTTGGGACGACCAAGGAGAGATGATCCTAGTTTACGAGTACTTGGCCAACGGCACCCTGCGTGAGCACCTGTGTGATAGATCTGTGAAACCGACACTGTATTGGCGACAACTGCTACAGATTTGCATCGATGCGGCAAGAGGTCTGCACTATCTGCACACCGGCATACAACACACAATCATTCATCGGGATGTGAAGAGTACCAATATCCTTCTAGATGATGCATGGGTGGCCAAAGTGGCCGACTTCGGCCTATGCAAGGTAGGACTACAAATGGATCGACGAAACATTGCTGTTAGCACTGCAGTGAAAGGAAGCTTTGGGTACCTAGACCCTGATTACTATCGGCGACACAAGCTCACAGATAAGTCCGATGTGTACTCCTTTGGGGTTGTGCTTTTTGAGACAATTTGCTCCCGTCCTGCAGTGAACGTCGACCTGCCTCATGAGCAAGTGAATTTAGCTGAGTGGGCTCGTTACTGTTATGACAATGATTTGCTCGAGACGATCATGAATCCCAATCTTAAAGAACAAATTGCACCGGATTGCTTCCACAAGTTCATCGACACCGCCTACAAGTGCATCTTGGAAAGTGGTGTTGACCGCCCGTCCATGGGGGATGTGCTATGGTGTCTTGAATCAGCAATGGAGTTGCAAGACGATTCTAAGAGAGAACTCAACTCATCTAGTACATGTAGCAACCTTGTGGAATGTCCGATCATGGACATTGATAGATTAACTACCAATGCCACCCTATTCTCTGAGATTGTAGATCCTAGGGGTCGGTGACTCGTCATTGAATAGAACGGGGGAGACCCCCCGCTGCTCGATAAATTACACAAATATTGCAATGCATCATGGGAACTTTTCATTGTACTTTGCCTAAGTCAATTTATGTTTCTATCTAAGGATCTTCTTGATTTCCATTAAACATATGGAAGAATAAGAATTCATCTTCTTCTTATAGTTTTTTATTATTGGTTTTCTATAGTTTATAATTAGGCATATACATTATTCAGTTACATTAAAAGAGTTCAATGAGTAGATATATATGTTGACATAATACTTCAGAGAATTTAGTTCCCATATAGCTTAACTTATTAGTATTTACGTAACTAATCACAAATTCAACAACTTTTGATCAGTTGAAATCTTCTGTTCTGGGTTCTGTGTTCCATGTATCAGAATTGTTTGTATTATGAACAAAGGCACATGTAGCATGCATTTGCTAGCGAAGTTAACGAATAAGACTAAATGGGATAGAAAAGGGGAGCGAGAGAGGGGACAGAAGATGCAAACCCCTTTTCATCGCTTGTGTAGTTGTAGTTGTAGTCTTTGTTGAGAACTTTAGTCTATGTGTTAAATTCATATAAATTGGGTTCAGTGAAGTCACATTGATATTTTCTTTGAGTTTGATTTTTGAAGGTACTTTTGGTGTCATATGGATGATAGATATTAATGCATGCAATAAAGTATTGAAACAGTAATGGTGTAACATATTATTGGTTTCTACATGTATAAGTGACTTAAATTAAGTCATCTCGGCCTAGATTGATATCTACGTCATGTTGTAATGACCATACCAGATTTATACCCAGGTCATGTTCTTACGACCAGACTAGATCCATGTCTAGGTTGATATCAATGGATTGACTTGTACAACAAGTTGGTTGACCTTTCACAGGACCATCCAGTCTCTCGAAGTCATCACACAAAATATCATTTATGTATGCTCATTAGGATTGAAGCAGATAAAGGAATTATGAATACCCTTAAATGTGAATAGACCCTCATTTATAATGATTAACCTTCTTTGCCTCAATATCTACCCAAGGATATGGAATTTGGTATTTTGAGGGAGAGAGAGAGAGAGAGAGAGAAGGAGCTTGGATAATTTGTAGAGGCATTTCTTCGTCAAATCAGAGTTAATTTGATATGGCATTTTTAGATATCTTGGTAAATAGAATGGGTTGTTAACCCTAGGTCACAAAATATTAAGTTCGG
Organism: Alisma plantago-aquatica; assembly: GCA_963693085.1. Lineage (NCBI taxonomy): Eukaryota > Viridiplantae > Streptophyta > Magnoliopsida > Alismatales > Alismataceae > Alisma > Alisma plantago-aquatica. The sequence goes on along the minus strand of OY856410.1, from coordinate 1,327,746,016 downwards.
TCTTTGTTTCCTTCCAAAAAACCTTAAATATCTCTCTCTTCTTTCTTTCCAAGGGTCACTATTCTTTAAGGAGTGGAATGGGTGGTTAGTAGATAATTTTTTGATGAAATTATCATGGAGTCTCCTTGCTTTTCAGCAATTGTGGAAATTCAAGGCCTATATGGACATGAAATGAGTGGTCTACTCCTCTTTAAAGAGATTTTAATTTGATTGAGGTTGAACTTCTATTGAATCTTGATATAAGAATTCTTAACATAGTCATCTTAAAAAGTGGATGTAGCTATAAATGCCTAAAATTATTGTAAAAATTATTGAAGTATATGTAACATGTGTTTCTCTTATTACTTCAGAACGTGTTAGAAATCATGAGTATTCATTAAAAAATGCATATATTAATTATATTCATTTTTTGTTAATAATTGGTGATATGCTTTTTTATTGAGTCAATTATATGATTGTAGATAAATGTATGTATGAATGCTTTTATATTACATAGAATTTATTGATTATGTTCAAAAGTAATATAAAACCACAATGATATCAAATTCAATTAGTTGTAGTGAATGTTGATATCAAGGGGGTATCTAACCTAGATAGTTCTATATAGTAAATGAAATCAAATTTGACTAAAATAGTTGGAGAAGTAAAACTAATCTTAATCGTGTTGAATAATCACGCTAGTGACTATATATGATTTTCAAATTCACTTCACTGAAAAGAAATGGTAAGAATAAAAGCAGTAGTTTATAAGATTTACCTGAATATGTTGGAAATATATCAATATTAGATTCATATATTCACTTCACTATATATCATTTATTCCTTTATAAATGATGAAAGTATACTTAACATAACAATAAGTGAAGACCTTAAACCTCTTCATTTCTTTGTGAGATAGTGGTTGATCATGTTTAAATGTATTAACTTCCTTATATATATTTTTCCCTCCTCCAACTAATATTTTAGAAATAGAAAATATACATGAGGATTGTTCAAACATGGATTAATTAGAAATCTAATTACTACACATTGGTAATATAGACTTTGTTATTTTGTATGAACTAGAAATAAATATTATTTTTTGTCATGGTGTAGGTATTAATGTAGGTCTAGGGAATAAATTTATGTAGGGTTAGGGAAGAAATTGATTTTGGAAAAATATAGTAACCAAGCCCAAGATGAATGTATATTGGTTAAGTAATGAAAGAGTACAGAGTTTTTTGGATTTGAATGTATATCCCTCTAGCTTAAAGTAAATGGGAGATGCATATTTGAGATATGAACCTTAAATATTTCTTAACCAAACATTCAAAATGATTATATGTTTAATTATAATTTCTTCCCACATGGATTGCAAGATTGAAAAATTTAGTTGGGTTTTGTTAGTTTGATGCACATAAAACATATGAAGGAAGAACCATATGAGATGTACTCTATCATATAATGCTTGCCATCTCTTCACCTTTAGGGAAATTTAGGATGCAACACAATGATTTTCCGTGAGGCTAGTCATTGGTGTTGGTTGTTTAGGCAAGGTGTACAAGGGTTTGATCCATCCTAGTATGTCCATTGCTAAATCAAAGGAAAGAATTGAAGTTTCTATCAAGTGTGCTCACCCTACCTCATAAAAGGGAATTCAAGAGTTTGCAAAAGAGGTTGTGATGTTGTCCATGTTGCAGCAAAGACACCTCATCTGATTGTTTGGATTTTGTGATGATAGAGGAGAGATGATGCTATTTTGTGAATACTTGGCCAATGACACCATGCATGAGCACCTGTATGATAGTTCTACAAAATCTACACTAAATTGGAAACAACAGCTATAGATTTGCATAGACATGGTCAGAGGTTTTCATTACCAGCACACCGATGTACAACACACAATCATTCACTGGGATGTGAATGGTATCAATATCCTGCTAGATGATGCATGGGTGGCCAAAGTGGCCGACTTCGACCTATGCAAGGTAGGACCAGAAATGGATCAACAAAATATTGTCCTGAGTACTATGGTGGAAGGGAGTTTTAGGTACCTTGACCCTGATTACTTCCATCGACAAAAACTCACAGACAAGTCTAATGTCTACTCCTTTGGGGTTATTCTTTTTGAGATAATTTGATCAAGTTCTGTAGTGGATGTCAACCTACCTCATGAGCAAGTGAGCTTGGCTGAGTGGGCCCGTCGTTGCTATGATAATGAACTATTTGAGAGATTGGTGGACTAGAATATTAAAGAACTAATTGCACCAGACTATTTCCACAAGTTCTTCAACCACCTACAAATGCATTTTGGGCATCTGTGTTGACCTCCCATCAATGGGGGATGTGCTATGATGTCTTGAATCAACAATGAAGTTGCAAGACAATTATGAGAAGGAACTCAACTCATCCAGTACTTGTAGCCACCTTGTCGAATGTCCTATAATGGACTTTGATGGATTCAATTCTAGTGTTTCCCTCTTCTCTAAGAGCCAAGATCCTAAGGGTTGTTGACTCCTCACATAGTAGGGTGTGGACTTTGCTGCCTAATGAATTACTCTGACCTTTCCATGCATCACGTGAACTTTTTGAGAGATCTTGCCTAGGTCAATTTATGTTTCTACCAATGATCTTCTTGATTTCTAGTAAACAAATGGAAGACTAAGAATTCTCTTCTTCATAAAATGTTTTTTTATTGATTTCAAACAATTTATATGGCATATAGATCATTTGGTGACATGAAGCGAGTGAATCTACTAGTTTGATATAATATTTGTGAGGATCTACTTCTCATATAGCTAGGTAACTAGGATTTGCATGAGTAGTCACATAATCAATGTGGTTTAATATTTTATTTAGTCATAATTTCTATTGATAACTATATTCAGCCTGTTAACTTTGTCTAACTTAGGTTTGGCTTAGGCAAAATGATTCTTTGTTTAGTTAGGATTTTGATGATAGTTTTGGTGTAATATGGATGATGGATATTTAGACATATAGTAAATATTAAAATAGTAACATTGAAATATGTTATTGGTTTCTTACATGTATAAGTAACTCTAACTGGAGTCGTCCATGGCCTGGTCGATAGCAATTTATATTATAACGAATAGAATAGATCCATGATGATGTTAATATGTATGAAATCACTTGTACAACAAGTTGGTTTACCTTCCACATGATCATCTGGCATCTATAATTCATTTGTTGATACCTAATCCAATGTGTTTGAGTTATGGTGATATCACTTATTTGTATATAGACATTTTGGGGTTTGAGGTGTTGGTTCCTCTCTCCTAAGGCTCAGAGTGAAATTGTGTTGTAGAGCTACATTTTAGATTATATTAGCCTTATTGGATCATCTATGTGCAAAACTAAATTAATAAGTGTTTTTTTAGAAATATTTTAAAGGTAATAATGCTCTTCTGTTTACTAGAATTTGTCTTTATTCTTCATCATCACTTATTGACGTGTCATTTATACAACCACTTTGCCAAAAAAATATGTCCTCTATTCAATTTTTTTACTGTCAAATTGTTGACTACTAAACATGTGATAATATTTTATTTAAGCATAATCTCTATTTCTTCTAATGTACAGTGGAGAATTTTCACATGGATCGGAATCTAGTTTATCTTAGATAGAGTACATGTATAGATGGATAGGATTGTATATATGCTCAGTCCATTTTATCTAGTTTGAACTTACTTTTCCTTCTTGTGATTCCAACCATGTGGATGCGGAAAATTGTTAATTTTGATTTTGTTTTCACAGTCATTTTTACATACCACTTCTAGTCCATGATATTGCTTGAAATTCCATTCTTGGGAGATAAACATGCATCATTTTCCTTATGCATGTTTTTTTAGTTGGATTGGAATGGGTTTCCTCTTTTGGTTCTATAAGTAACAACTGGAGCCACTCTTGGGTTCCACTCATTAAACTAACCTAGATGGATCATAACTATCCTTAGACTAGATAAGTTTCCCAAAATAGATGAATACAGAGTAAATAATAGTATATACTAGGAAGAGAAAGAGTTTCAGACAGATAGATAAAAAGAGAGATAGAGAGTTAAATCTTGAAGTTGTTTCCTTATTGATTCCTCCTTCGATTCATTCTTCTTTCTTGTTTTCCTTATTCACCCTCCTTCTACTCAAGTCTTCCTAGTGGTAGTTGGGACCATGGAAGCGTATGGTGGAGGTGGTGGAAATGATGGTGGAGTGGTGAGGAAGGTGAAAATGAGGTGGATCTACAAGAACTAGGTGAAATTGAGTTGGATATGAAGTTCTAGAGGAAAATTTAGTTGAATATTTCATGTGAGAAGTAGAATAGAGTGAGAATTGCGTTGATGGTGATTTGGGATAATATTTACAATATGTGGTTGTGTCCACTACAATTATTGTGGTATTTTGATGTTTCGAGTGGCCAATTGGTCTACTTGGGTTTATTTCACTACAGGAAAATATAACAATAACAATGGAAAATGTCTGTCGTAATTGGAGAAAAAGTGGTCGTTATATCTATTAAGGATGGAAAAAATCAGCCGTCGCATGTCGTCGTTATTGGTCTTGCCGTTATTACCTGTGATGACAAAAAAATTCATTCCATCGTTATTATCAACAACGACAGATAATTGATGTTATCGCTAATGGATATAACGTAAACTTAAACTGGTTGTCATAGTTGGTGATGACGACAACATATTTCTATCGTAAATACCAATAATGACAAATTTCTAAGTACTCTCATCAAGGTTTTTTGCGATGAAAAAATTCCGTCGTAAATAGTTATAACGATACATATTATTTTTATATAATTTAAAAAATTGATGTATGATATATTATATAACATTATTTCTTAACAATATCCATCCAATGTACACAATTGAACAAATCATGAAAAATTCACAAACTCTTTCCTTTATTGTATTGAACAAAATGTTGATGTACATAGTGGAGGACGTGAGCCTTTACCACCTTGAACAAATTACCAAATACAATATAAAAAAAACTTCATTTGTTACTATACAACTTATACAACTATAGATTATGTCCATATAGATGGATCCTGATGGGGAGGGTCTCATCAATATACCGAAATAGGTCTTGTCAGAGCCTTCTCGATTGAAAAATGCCCCCTCTTTCTCACCGGATCAGGCCATCTATCAATCGATTTGAAAATAGCACGCACATGAATCTCACTTTTCGTTCATTTCCGACGCAGAATCGAGCTCTATTCTAGAAAGAGGAACGAAGCGACCGTATGGGAGAGGGATGGAAATGGCTCGAGCATTACCAAACTCTCAAGCCTAGGTTGCACCCTGTGCGCAAGTAGAGAGATGAATGTACATTTTTGAAGTTTGTATTTTGTGGAGCAGAGTGATGAAGGCAGGACATGGGACAACTATCTTTTCCATCTCCTTGACTATGCATGAGATTCTCATAAGTTATAAGATGAAGGATGAGTGTGGACAACTTTGATATAACTTTCATGTATTTCTTAGAATAAAAAATCTTTTAGATGAGCATCCTCTTGTGCAACCTGCAATTAACAAAATTTTGACAATATATTAAATAACACAAAAGACTAAACTTCAATCATATAATATATGGCTAAACACTCAGGGTAATAAGGCTTTATTTGACTAATCAATTTGTAATTTGATAATGTCAAAGAAAAGGCTACAATGTTTAGAAGAACATCTCCTATAAGGGGATGTTTTGTCAGCCATATTCAGCAGAATTGGACAATATCTACTAATCCAGCGACCAAAAAACTGAGTTTGGTTTCGTGGAGCGGGAAAAAGTGAATAATCCAGTAGTTTTAAGCTATACAGTAGTTGTTGTGAGTATAAAGGTTTCTTTTACAAAGAAAAAAAGAATTTGTTCTGCTTTGGAGGCTTCCTGTCAGTGATCGACTACAAGAATCCTATGGTTTTTGGCATTATACGAATTAAGAAGGAGAGGATTTGTAGAAGGCTTTCAAAACCTTTCAGCACCCAAGGAATGTCAGCCAAAAGTGCTTGGTTTCGTGTATTCTGTAAGGCTTGAGTACAAAAAATAATTTAGTAGAGAAATCCGTAATCTGAATTTGATCACGGATATATTTGTGTAATTTTGTGCTTTGCTTTGTACATTCAATATTACAGGGGCTGACTCGAAAAAGGGCATATAGCTACCTATATGGATGAGAATAGGCATCTGTAAGCTTTTAGTTAGGGAGTCTTATAACTGAAATTTATATTTAGGTGTTGTATAAGCTAGAATCCCGACCACCACACCCAATCCAAGAAGCATAAAAATAGCAACCGAGTAATAAAACACCAGCGAAATTATGTATCCCTTAGAAAATGCAACATTATATTTAAAAATGGAAGTACCTATTAGAGATGCCTCGAGAAGATAAGTTCTCCACAGAACCTGATCCATGGGAGTGACTGTCCCGAGCTTAACCCCTCGGTTCTGGATCTTGGCAATGCTCGTCAAGCTTGACACTAACAGAACAGCCATAGTGCATCCAACTATTTTTAAGGTGGCAGGGCCTCTGCCGACCTTCAGCTGGTTGAGCCCTTTCATCGTTAGCTCACTCAGAGGCCCGATTTTCACCATCAACAGCAAGGCCACTATCCCTTCGGCGAATAGGATTAGGAAGAGTAACTGTATCATCTCTTCTGAACCAAAACCCCAGCAAAATCGCCGTTGTGCATGCACTAAGAGTGCGGATCAAAACAAAGTTAGACTAGAGAAGAAAAAGGGAAAGAAGAAAGCCAAAAAGGCTAAAAAAGACAAGACCGAAAAGGCATATCTATGCTCTGTTATTCATTAGCTTATGTGTTGATCATATACATGTATTTTATGTTTGATTGCTGTTTTTTGTTCTGTTTCAGGATGTAATTAACAACGACGATTTGTTGAGAGCTATGTCCTTGGAACTATATGCTCTTTTTCCACATCTACTATTTCTCATCTGTTGCTTGCATGTTTGTCCTTGCTATCTTAAATGCATGGATGCTTTTCCCCATATACCAGATAGAAATGTTTCCAAAATCACTTTTATCTGAGTTGAAGAACATAAAATGCGTTATTTTTCACATTTTCTTTGGTTTATTCATACTAATCTCTTCTCAGTATTTCTTCATAATTTACTCATAATGACTCTGTAGGAACTCATCGCTTAAGCAAATGTTCTGGCCTTTAATTTGTATTTGTTAGTGGATACTACCTGAATCTTCATAGGTCTTTTTGATGTTATTGCATACAGTTTGCTTGCAGATTCTCTTTTTTGCTCTATTTTATCCGCACCCTGTTTCTGTTTGTGAGGATAAAAGATGTTAAAAAGAGTTTCAGGCCGGACGTACTGGAAGTATACAGTTTCTAGATGTTTGGTTAGGAAGTAATTTACTGGTATTGTGCAACTTAGCACTTGGTACATTTCAAGCGTGTTTTTCACCTTGCTTTAGGAATCTCTTTATGACCCATATGTAAATTAACCACAGGTCTCCTGAACCAGCTGAAACGGACAATGTATCTGCATCTGTACATTCTGGTAATGGCTTCAAAGAAGACGATGAACTTGATGAAATGAGACTGATTGAACGTAATCTTAAAGACCTATTAAAAATAGAAGATGAGCTTAAACGGAGTTGCCTCAAAGGTAATGGGAAGATCGATAATGACTGAAGGGTATCACATCACAAGGAGCCAGGTTATGCTGTAATGCAGGAGCGTCATGGTGAGTTTCCTTGATAGTTGTTAAATCTGTTTCTCGTTGTTTATGGATTTCACAAACCTGGAACAATTCAAGTAAAATATATGATAATTTTTGCTTATGTTTAGAAGATGAGTAAGAAGGCTTTAAAGAATCTGATACTTTAGATGGCCATACTATTTCTTTATAAAAAATGCCTATTCTTACTTTACATTAATTATGGTTTAATATACATATATAACATTCTTCACTTCATATTTTCATGTCCTTCTGTCCTGGCATATCCTCTTTGCCAAAGTGGATTATATTGAGCTAAATGGCTACTCTATAAAATATAATTTCCTTGGAAATCATCTGTTCTCTAATGAACACTCGACAAAAAACATATCAGTCTTGTTTAAGCCAAAATCATTGTTAGAAACCTGATCTTCTTAAGAGTTTGCCTTGACCTATCTTCTCTTTTGAGCCAACCATAAAAAATCGTACCTCTTCAATACTCTGCTCAAATAATTTTTCATGTGTTGAAATTTTACTTGGAGATTAAAGAGCCATGTGTTGGTGTAAGTTGGATGCTCTACTCCAACCCCTTCATTAAGTCTATAGAGTATAGACAACATTTTCTTGACTTTCAAACTACACGATAGCAATATCATGCACATTTGCAAAATGGGATTAAACTAATCATGATACTATCATCATGTGGTTTATCTTGTTAGAGCATAGTAAGGAAGCAAAGAGTTGTATTTCAATAGTAAACCCTACTCAGATATATAGGAGAGGGGACAAGTACAAACTTGATGTAAAACTCTTATGAGCCCAACAAGCTTAGGCCCCTAACGGCAATGAAGCATTAATTAATTTACTCTCAGTACTCCACTTCAGCCCGGAGGAGGGAAGAATCACATGACCAACTTGCAAAGACAGATGCAAACATGACATACAAACTAAAATCATATCAAAACTGTTAACACACAGCCCATACAAAAAGTTTCACTCCTCCTAATCTCTCACTGTAGGTACCCCCCTCAAGTAGATAGACCAAAGAAAGTATAAGGCATGCCAAAGCCTGTAGAAGAGCAGCAAACATGTGAGCTTTACAATCAAACTATAGTAGCATCTGGAGCAGCATTAGACAACAGCAGTCAAGAGGTACACACATCAGATAACAGCTCAGTCACTAGCATCAGAGTGGAGTCAGCAGACAGTCTAAAGAGTGTTGAGCTATAGGCAGTAGGTCATCAATGTGTATTAGTAGCATTTTGTTGATGCTATTTTGTTCATGATGAGGCATTGATGAGGCTATCAGGATACAAGTTTTAGACAGATTTGGGGTCCTGAATTTTCTATATCAAAGTGATATGAGTTTGGTTGAGGATACTGATGTAGTGGTCATGTTGTCATGATGATAGATATAGTTTGAGAGATTATGAAAGGATGTCTTGATATTATCCCAAAGGTTATTGTAGAAGTCCATACAAACTTGCATCCTATTAGCCTCATCAATCCACTCATCGATGTGTATAAATAGCTGGCAGTCTAGAGAGTGTTGAGTTATAGGCAGTAGGTAGTCAATGTGTAATATTGTAGTGAACTATATCAAATTTTTAAAATTCATGTGTTTATAGGCTGATGGAGAAATTTTGGTTGCGATCGCCGAAGGTGAGCATTCAGCAGACAGAGCACCTAGTAAGTGAAAATCCTTCTAGTGAGGATTCCATCTACAACCAAGATGCCATTGAACTGTCTGGTGGTAGATAAGATCAAACATAAACAGTTGATATATTTAAGGTACTTGAGAAGCCTTGTTCATCATAAAGATGTTGTAACTAGAAGATTTATAACCGTTGTATATAAGAAACCAAACACAAACACTTGTTTTAGAAGATTTCCAACAACATGAGTGAGGGGCTCCGGTATCTCTAAAGTGTTTGTTTTTATCTGCACATACCGAGAAAGATAATTTTAAGTCTTGGAAGATTAGCACCATTACAGGTTGATATTGCTGTAAACATTAAAGGACTAATAAAAAACTCAGCAAAGAAGATATGTGCAGACAAAATTTTGTTCTAAGTTACATATTTCTACAAGCACATTATAACTATAAATTTGTTTGGCACATTTATGCCAACATGCCAAGATTACATCTTACAAAATAATTAAATGAATACTGACTTGTTAATGGAAACTGATTCTTATTCTTTTTGTTTGAGAACAGAATTTTAAGTTGCATAATTCAGATTATATACGTCAAACGTATGGTGATGATTCTTCACAGAAATTTCTCTGAAGTTGTTAAACGTCGTCTATCACAATGACAAGAATAATGATTTGTTACATAGTGATGAAAATGAAGCAATATCTAAGGAGTAACATCCTGTGCATTTTTCTCAAATGGAGTTTGTTAATTTGTACAATATAATTATATATTTACATGGTCTAAATCAATCGCTTAGAGCATGATTCATATATGTAATCATGATTTTTCTGAGTATGGACTTCAGCTTTGCAGCCTAGATCACTCAATCACTTACAAAGGCACACCAACTAGTTGTCTATGACGAGTCACTCGACCTTGTAAGTCAAATCATTGTGAAGCCCAATAGTAGTCATCCATATAGGTGTTATCAGATTCTACTGATTCAGATTTTAATTGTTAACAGAACAAACATTGAGCTGCGCAATAAGTGTTTGACTAACTTGGCCATTACGTATATGGATATGATCATATCCACACCAAATTAAATAAGATTTGTAAACACTTGCGCAAGGATGGAGAGCCACTAAAGAAATCTAAATAACGTGCTGACCCATCTTGAAGTTATTAAAGCAACTCTTGCTATGATTTTTGTTTACCATTTTTGGGAGAGATCATATTAGAGTAAGCAACTTTAGAGTACATTTTGCTGAACTTATGTGGCACTGGTACCACTATTTGAATTTAAACAACACATCAATATCCATAGGATGAAATAAACAACCGAGAACAAGTTTTAACAACTCCCATGTCACATACATATCGTGAGGAGCATGCATGCTACTGGACTCACAATGATGACAGACAATTCTTAGTTAGAACAGACTATTGACTGGGGAAATTAGGAAACACAGAGCACCAGGCAGAACAAATGTTAGCAATAATTTTAGGTTATGAACATTGAGATTATCATTGACTCAAACTCTTTCACTACAAATAAGTTGTGAAATAATATATTGCATCATTGAAGCTCAGTAGCTGAATCCAGAATGATAAGAACTTAAAACTAAGATAACGATGTTGTTGTACCATGCAAGAAGTATTGCACCATTTGGCAGCACACGACCTTCCACGACGGTGAATGCACTTGATATCGTAATACCACATGCACGCAGCAAGGGATCAGAGTTGTATCCGCTGTTTGATAAAGCCTGATGCATGGAGTAAATATAAGCCACATTATAAACTGCACCCAAATGTATAGACTGCAAACTAAAAAATAGAGATTATATACATCACCTAAAACTTTCATTCGTTCTTGAGGCTTCTGCCTCGACTTCTCAACAAGGGAAGATCTTTGCAACACGGTCAAAGATTTGGTATATCTTTGCAAAGGAAGAAGGCTGCATAGTTGGAACATTCATTTAAAAAAGCATTCATATATCAAAGCAAATCAAACTGGAATTAGTTTTTTGTGACCTAAGAAACTGCGCTAACCTCGATGGGGAAATAAGTTGGACGTCTTGGCCTTCCAACATTCACACAAGGAAGATTATCTAAATATTCTAAATGAATCCGATGTTTGTTTATAAAGTATTGAGTCACAGTAATTTCCTCCTCATCGTTTTCAGGATTGACCCTTCCCCTGCCGAGCACAAATCTATAAAGGAAAATGATCACGCCCAAAAGTCAAATAGCATTCACCAATTGCCAAGTTCTGACTTTTGAAAGGAAAGAAAAAAACACTCTGTATTGAAATTACCAATGTAAAAAGCCATTCATTACCTTTGTTGGTTGCATGGCAGCTCGCTCAAACCCGTTATCTTGAATTCCGTATTCTTGGGTCTGCTAACAATTCTGAGATTTTTCAACACTCTTTTGGCCTGAATGTGAAAAGGAGATAGATCAAACTATATACAACACCAGAATACCCTTTATGAATGATATGAGATTATATGACATGGAGCTTACTTACTTTAACCCAGTCGATTTTAGATGGATGCCGAGCATTTTGGTTTTCTATCAGAAAATCAATGAGTGGACCAGGTCTGATGATCATTGTGGTCGAGACGTCTGCAACATGTAAATGGGTAATACCTTTCACCTTTTATAAAATTGGGTGTTATATCAGAGCAAAAACATGAATAACAGCTTTATTCACAACAGACAGTAAATTGGAGCGGAATATATTAGTGTGTCCCTAACTCCCTGGCACTTACCCATGTTTAAGGAGAGACCGTCTTGGGTTGTTCTAAAACTTGAATGGAACCCTCTGCATCCCATTACACCACCACCCAAACTGGAAAAATTATTTGGATCATCCCTAAAGAAAGACTGGCGAACAATAAGGCAGCCCCTAGACAGACAAACAAATGTTGTTGATATAGCAAGTAAGCACGAAAGGAGAACAAAAAAAGTGGAGGATCCACAGTCATTAATGAGAAGAATGAAATCCACAGACTCCTTGGCAGAACACTGTCTGAGGATGATGCCAACCATTTCATGTGGATCCATGGAACATTGATAACTTGGTCAAGGGCAGCCACTACCTGTAGAAAGTACCCTGACATATTCTAATACATTTAATAAATGTCCACTGTCATTGAGCCCAAACTCTCAAGACTTTCAACTTAGTCATTTTGTCCAATGTCAAGCTGCAAATAATAAACTCCATGCCATGAAAATAAAGATCTGATCATAAATCATTTCAGAAAACATATGATCCTCGACACAACTATCTTTGGAAGAATGATAAGACACACAAGGTTCAAGACAAAATAAGAAAGTGCATTAACTTCAGAAAGCATCAATTTTTCTCACAGTACCACTATATTTTGTTCACAAAGGGGGGAAAGCACATCTAACACAATACATATAAAGATAAATATTTGAATGTTCTTCCTTCATTGGTATTGAAACATTTCAAGAGCCTCAAATGCCAGTTTAACCAGATTAAGGAATCCAGATGGATAAACAACACCACCGCTGCTATGCCTACAAGATACTAGTAAAGCATTAGTTTCAAGAAAGTTATGACATATTTGTATATGCATCATAAAGAAAACAATACAAGAAAGCCTCATCCATTGCTGAACTGACCTCATAATTAATTTAAGATATCATTTTCTGAAATAGATGGAGAAGAGGCATAACCACCATCATCCTCACTAAAGTCTAGAAGTTCTTGAAATTTTTGATTGCTGACTATCCTGTGTAGTACATTTTCCACATTCTCCAAACGTTTTTTTGTGGCACGCTTTTCATCTTCAGCTACTTTAAGAGCTTGCTCTTGAACTTTCAAAGCTTCTTCCTTGTCTTTCAATGCCTGGTCTTTTGCTTTAAGTTCATCAAGTAAGGAACTTTTTGTTTTGTATGGCCCTCTAATATCTCTTGGCTTTACACGTTTACCATAACCAGATATGTACTTCTTAGTCTTTGATTCACCATAGACTTTTTCCGCAACCTCAATCGGACAAAGAGATGGATCATCTTGTTGGATGCTTATGATTTTTTCCTATAACAAAAAATATATTCATAAGAAATAGATAAACAATATTATGTATTTGCATGCTTACATGAACGTGGGATGACTCCATAGTAACTAAAGTATCACCCTTCTTGTGGCTTTCAAAGTACATTGTTGCCAAGTCAGGTGGGTTCCCATCTTTTCCTCCCTGTAGTATTACCAACACTAAATATATGCATATCTAAAGACACAAAATGATAAAAAGTAATAGCATATATGAACAACCTTTTGCCATGATATTTCTCTAAGAGGCATGCTACCCGTGCGATGAAGTAACTTCTTGTTCATCCCTTCTCTATTTTTAGAGTTTCTCTTACTTCATGCCTAAAGTTGATATAAGGTCCACATTGATAGAAGAAGAAAAGTTAGGAATTTAAGTACAAGTAACTTGAATTGATGTAAAGGTTCATAATTTATTAGGTTACCATGAACTTTTCACTATGAAAAATATCTTTTACAAGCCATTCCCAGTCACTGTCAACTTCAATAGCCATAGGTTTCTTTAGTAGTTGTTGTTGCATGTCCATTCCCTTTACTGTTTGATGCATTGACGCCCTCCACTTTATCCATAATTCTTTCAAATGTTTTAGAGTGAGAGCTTTATAATCTTCCATGTTGTTGTTTGAGAATTTGTCCTAATACATGTTTAATACCACAAGGACATTAATACAACATGAATGTCTACCAAATGAAGATAACAATAAGGTTATGAAGAGTTACCACAACTGCAGCCCACATGTGATCTTTTTGTCTATCGGTAACATCATTCCATGAATGCACTTTTATTGGACAGATGTTACGATCACGAACAATTCTTCCCAAATGTCTACTCCAGACCTTGTGATTTTTTCCAACAGGGTGACCTAAATAGAAGGTAATATCTAACTTGGCGCCTTCTCTTAGTCTAGCCACTTTTTTACATTTGTTACGTCCTCGGCGTCTGAGTTCCTTTTCAACAACATTGGCTGTAATCAATAAAGTAACAAGAAGCATTTAGATAATATTGTATCAAAAAAAATAGTGTATGTATTTATGAAACACATGGACACAAGAAACACATAGCCTTTCAAGCACTACAAAACACAAAGGAGACATAACCAATGATACATATGAAAATTGCTGAAAAAAATCAGTTGCCTATAAACACTATATATCATAGGTCAATCATCTAATATATATAAAATAGAGTACTTATGATAAAGGAAATTGATCATACACATTGATTCATCATTGATGGTATGAGAGGGTATCACTTCAGTATCCATATACTCCTCTTGTTCAGTAGGATCTTCCTCAAAAGGTGTAGGAACAAATTCAGTTTGGGAAGGACCATTTGCAGTTGGAGGAGCATCACAAGCTGGAGCATTTTCAGTTGGAGGATCAACATTTTCAGTTGGAGCATTTTTGGTTGGAGGATCATCATTTTCAGTTGGACCTGGAGCAACTGTTTTTGACATAGGAACTATCCTAGCTCGAGGGACAATATTACTTTGTTTGGAAGATAAGCTATTCATAAAAGACAAATGTTTGTCACTTGACTCACTAACACAATGGCTTCTCCCTCCTGTATGATTTAACAACTGACTTCTAATTTGTAATCCATGAGCACGTCCCTTCCCAATAACACTTAATTGTTGCGGCGAGATGAACTTCTTAGACTTAGACGTAGCCATTACATCTTTCTCATTTCTTGATGTGCCTATAACCAACTTCCTGCATCATCACCAAGCTAGTAATAAATATGACTGTGTAAAAAATCAACATAAATGAAAAAGCATCGCATAGAATGTAAAAGACATGAATTATGTACGAATATAACTATTCTGCAGCACACCAAATACTGGTTGAAAATGAAATTTATTACACTAATAAACATAAATGACAACATTATATGATTTAACACTCAGAACATCAAATGAAATATGAAATACATAAGTTCTACTAAAACAAATGTTATATGTTTACAAGAATTTATACAGGAAAACTATTCTAAATAATATTATCAAATAACAATGGGATCTTCTTGTGCATAATCCATATCATCAACTAGCTCCAACTTGTCGTGTGGATCCACCTTTGTCACAATATGCCAACCCTTATTGATGTGATCTTTTGCATAAAACACTTGTGATGCTTGAGTAGCTAATATAAATGGCTCAAAAGTTTTCCAAATACGTTTGCAGTCAACACTTATGAAACCATACTCATCATTCTTTAGTCCTTTAGCAACATCAAACCAATCACATTTAAATAACACCACTCGCTTACTGCCCAAATATTGCAATTCTATAATCTCAATTAATTGAGCATAGTAATCTCTATTAGTTCCACTGCCATCATCACCAACCACGGTCACTCCACTGCATTGTGACCTTGATCTTTCCTCATGAGGCTTGGTGTGGAACCGATATCCATTAACTACATAGCCATAAAAACATGTCACACATTTCAGCGGACCACGTGACAGTGAAAGCAACTCATCTGTCTTCTTGTTGTTATCATTCTCATGTTGATCGCCAATCTAAAAAATAGTTTAGAAAAATCAAATCAAAGTAGTGTATATACATTATAAAAATAAACTTAATAGACCAACTTACTTTCATCTTAAACCATTCAATGAAATTCTCATTTAAATCCATAATGGATATTTGATCTGGTTCAACTCCTTGAATTTGAAAATATTCTCTTGAAAAATTGAAAATGCATGACATAAAATTATTAAATTGAAATAGAAAAATTAGTAATTAATGTCTCACAAACGTTTTGAGAATCACTTACTCAATGAATGGCTTGACTTCCTCACAATTGTTTAAGATATATATATGATCTTTCTCCCACTCAAGTGCATCGAGGTCTCTTGTTGTTCCACATCCTAATCCTCTCCCCTTATATGCAAAAATAGATAATATAGAGGATTCATTGACATCTTCATCATAATTTCTATCAAGACGATTGAACTTTGTCTCTATAGTATGCAAATATCTTGAACACAGATTCATGCATTCTTCTGCTATATAACCTTCTGCTATGGAACCCTCTGGCAACATCTGTTGCGAATATAGGACTTTAATGTGCATAGATATCTCTCTATTGGATACATCCAGTGATCATGAACAGGCCCACATAACATAGCCTCATGTGACAAATGAATAGGCAAATGCAACATCACGTCAAAAAATGATGGTGGAAAAATCTTCTCCAACTTACAAAGTGTAATCGGAATTTGAGCTTCAATTTGCTTAAGATCTCCCATATTTAAGCACTTACAACCCAAAATTTTAAAAAAACTAGACAACTCAACAAGTGGTTCATAAACATCTTTGGGAAGAAGGCCACGCAATGCAAGAGGGAGTATGTGGTGTAACAGAATATGATGGTCATGACTCTTCAATCCTAAAAGTTTATTTTCTTTAAGGTTCACACATTGTGAAATGTTTGAAGAAAAACCATCTGGTACCTTTAAATCCTTCAAAAATCTCAGAAACTTATGTTTCCCATCTTGAGATAATGTGAATGATGCATCAGGCAGTATTGTTTTCCCTCCACTTATCAATGGGTGCAAGTCTTGTCTAATATTCATTGCTTGTAAATCAAGACGAGACTTATAGTTGTCCTTTGTCTTATTTTTCACATTCATAAGAGTTTTGAGAATACTATCACATATATTTTTCTCTATGTGCATCACATCTAAAGTATGACGTATCAACAAATCTTTCCAGTATGGAAGCTTAAAGAAAATGCTTTTCTTGTTCCAGTTATCCCCCCTACTCTTATGAGATACCTTTCTTGAGCATTTGCTTAGAACATTTCCTTCTAGACTTTGCACTTGAATGCGGACATCATCACCACTTACTGGTGTAGATGGTGTGCCCTTCTCAATTGTGCCATCAAATGCAGATTTATTCTTTCTCCACCGATGATTTAAAGGCAAATAACGCCTATGGCCCATGAAGCATTCTTTTCCGCCATTAGCCAGCCTAATAGAATGAGTACCCTTATGACAACACGGGCAAGCAAGTTTTCCCTTGTTACTCCATCCTAATAAAATTCCATATGCAGGGAAATCATTGATGGTCCACAAAACAACAACACGAAGATTAAAATTTTGATGCGTAGTTGCATCAAATGTTTGTATACCGATATTCCAAAGCTCCAACAACTCATCTATCAGAGGTTGCAAATAAATATCAATACAATTACCTGGACCATCAAGGCCTGGAAACAACATGGACAAAATGAGATTGGTTTGCTTCATGCACATCCAAGGAGGCAAGTTGTATGGAATAAGAATCACGGGCCAAGTGCTATATGATGATCTAGAATTGTTAAATGGTTGAA
This sequence comes from Alisma plantago-aquatica, assembly GCA_963693085.1. Taxonomy (NCBI): domain Eukaryota; kingdom Viridiplantae; phylum Streptophyta; class Magnoliopsida; order Alismatales; family Alismataceae; genus Alisma; species Alisma plantago-aquatica. The sequence continues at coordinate 1,327,728,269 of OY856410.1, read as the reverse complement.
AACCATCACTAGCAAGGCCTAGTCTAACATTCCTCGGCTCTGCTGAAAAAGTACCATGAAGCTCATTAAACTTTTTCCATGCTAAGGAATCAGCCGGATGCTGCAAGTCTTTGTCATCTTCCTTATCATGATGCCACCTCATCAATGAAGATGTTTTTGAGGACATAAATAATTTCTGAAGGCGAGGCTTTAGTGGAAAGTAGCGCAAGATCTTTACCGGTACTTTCTTTCCATTTGCTTTTACTTTCTCTTCCCCATTGTGCTTGTCATACTTCCATCTTGAGGTATTGCAAATTTTACATTTATCAAGGCCACGGTCTTCCTTCCAAAATAACATACATTCATTCACACACACGTCAATCTTGTCATATGAGCAACCAAGATCTTTAATTGTCTTCTTTGCTTCATAATAAGAGCTAGGCAAGGTTGAATCGGCTGGGAATAGTTCATCTTTCAACAATTCAAGTAGCAATGTAAAAGAATGACTACTCCATCTTCCAAGGCTCTTGAGATGAAGTAACTTTATCAAGGCAGATAATTTAGACCCCTTTGATCCCTTATAGAGAGGTTGCTTTAGGTCGTCCAACAAGCTAAAAAACTTTTTAGCCTCAGTATTAGGTTCCTCATCATGATCATCATGGTTGGAATATCCCATTTCTCCATCATTCATGTCAAGATTATGTGAACTAGGGTGCATTTCTTCAAGAAGATCTAGCATCTCATCATCTACTTCATTATCCTCTTCGTTATTATTGTCTAAACTATCTGAATCAGACTCACTTTCATGTCCTGTCTCACCGTGATGATACCAAAGAGTATAACTCCTCAAAATGCCATAAACCATTAAGTGTGTTTTCACCACATCACGTGGCATATAAGTAGTATTGACACCACGAACACAGGGACATCTGATTTCATTTGCACCAATCTTTTGACATGCATACATAAGAAACTCTTCATCACCAATTCTATATGTTGGATCATCAAGTCTATCATCAACAAGTCTAATCCATTCCTTGTCTGGTGCCATTTTCTACAAAGGAGAATTCACGTAATTTTTTAAATCAAATAAGATAAACACTCAAGTTGGTGTTAAATTTAAGAATTTTCTCCTCTTGTAGATTACCTTTATACAAAAAGTTGCACAAATATGGCACACAACTCCACTCCTTCAGGCGTCTATATATCCAATGTTCTGGAACTATATACAATTATTTATAAATATTATACTCAAACTGAGACAATATGACCCAAACCCAATTAATAATAACAAAGACATGACATAACAGGTAAATAGAATGTAATTCAATCGACATCTCATGATGAAATTTTGTTTTTTTACATAATTGTTGAACTAGTCATCACTGGGAGCTAAAATAAATGGTTGGAGGTATTCATAATGTAAGATCAATGCTTTAAATAATGGATCAAGATCATGAATGGCCACAAGATGCTACATTAGGATACAGGTTTGTCACTAGCATGTATATGTATGAATATATTCTATTAAAATTTTTCGTCTCATAATTATCTTTTTGAACATGATAATAGATGGAACCATCTCATGGAGCATGTACGTGTTCCAAAAGGGACTGTAAGATTCTACCTTAATGAGTTTGATACACAGGAGTCGAGTCAAGTGAAAATTTATATTTTATCTAAAAGTTACATTTTAACATTTAATGAAACTTGTTCAGTAACGATAACTTACAACCTAATCCATTCAACAGACTAGTAAGGAAATAAGATAGTTTATTGTTTAAAATCAATATAATCATATGTTTGATTGTGAAAGTTATTATGACACCAAGAACACCATCAAAAGAGAAGCTCCCTGCGCTCCTAAAGTTTGGCGACTCGGGCGATGATTGGGAAAATCCCCACTTTTTAGTGGCTCCCCAACCTCTCTGAGGTTTCCTCCCCACACTTGCCATTATGGTTTGGGCAGTGTCCAGCTGTGTTCAAAATGTTTTGGGCCGTGTCCGGGAAGTGTCCGTGTCCATGTCCAAAATGAACTGGACACGTCCCAGCCGTGTCCAAAACGTTTTGGGCCGTGTCCGGGAAGTGTCCGTGTCCAAAACGTGTCCAACACTGAAGTTTTAGAGAACGAAAATTGATGCATTTACTATTTTCAAGTCCTCCTAGATTGTGAGAAGAGGTCGGAGACCCATGATGTTGTTGCTAAAAAAGGTCGATTCCTGGAAAAAAAATTATCTAACTTTGATATTAAACACATCAATATTGTGGATTACACCTATGCCCATAATGTCGCACCACTTCACGGTAAGAAAATACCTGATATTAAGAGAAGTGCATTGCAAGGAAGCACAAACACTTCTAGAAAGCCCACGTGTCTGTGTCAGACGCGTTTTGGACCAGGACACTTCCCGGACATGGCCCAAAATGTTTTGGGCACGGCTGAGACGTGTCCAGTTCATTTTGGTTTTTTTCGACACCCCAGACACAGCTGGACACAACCCGGACACTTCCTGGACATGTCATTACAGCAACTGCTACTGTAATAGCCTATTTTACAATGCAAATGTTGAATATACAACTACTGTTATGTCCTATTATTGAGAAAATATAACATAGAGCTCATATATGATCACAATTACAAGCAAATCTGTTGGAAAAAAATAATATGTAAAGTCTAAGCTGAATCAGATATTATGAATCAAATTATGCTCTAATAAGTTAGTTAAATGAGTAATATGAACTCGTATATATAAAAAATCTGTAATATACTATATTTACATAAATACACGTTTATTTTTCTTCTTCACATTGTCTCTACTACACACACACAAAGACACACCTCTATATGCATATAAGATTATATATACATAGATACGTTGATCTGGATAAATTTGAAAACATATTCCAGTTAATACATCATACACCCACATATATGTATACATTAAAAAAATATTTTCCCTCATCTAGTGTCATGTCCGTGTCCTATATTTTTTAAATTTGCTGTGTCCCGTGTCCGTGTCAGTGTCCGGGTTTGTGTCTAGAAATGTGTTTGTGCTTCCTTGGTGCATTGCAAACTAAATGTTTAATTGTTTAACCTATGGTCAAAACCACAATCAAACCTATCATGGAGATAAAAGGGAAATAATTTGAGAAAATTAGCCCAAGATAAGTCATTTCTTTGAAAGAAACACTACACTGGAAGTTTGCAATATTGGTAATCTTGCATGATACTGACAGAAGTCATCACCCTATGCAAGAGCTAGAGGAATACCTACCAACACTCGTTTGTTCACCCACACCTCGGCTTTCCCCATGCATCATGTATCCTATGCGAGAGGAGGTCTGAGATAGAATGCATGAGGTACCGTGCTAGATACATTTATGGAAGAGTGAGATTTTCAACCTGATTGATAGTATGTGAACTCCTTATGTCTATTGTTGTTCTCACTTTTCAGCCCAATCTAGTGAAGAAATAACTAAACGAACACTCATTCCACAACCTTATATATAATAGGTATTGAAACTAAAATTGACTATTGGAAATCATATTCTAATACAATATATGTTGTGTGATTGAACTCATGTATGTTGGTCCAAGTGATGTTGTATGAATTTGGTGCTAATAGTTCTCTGTCTACTAACTAGCTTCTTGAAAGAGCTACAATGAAGTTGTGTTTATCCAGACTCAACCTCAACCAATAATCATAAGCTTTTGTCTTTCTATGATGGGTGAACAATCACACAGAGGTTCACAGCATATTCATGACATCTTCAAAATCTTCAAAGCATAACGATAATATGCATGAAAGTAATTTAAACATCTTTCGTACTACAAATGGAAGTTGGTTTCCAAGAAAATTTAAATATAAATTTTGGTGAGTCTGTGTAGTAGTATTAGGTGAGTTTGTGTGCCTAATATTAGATTTACTTCCTACAAGAAGTTTTATTAGTATCAAGTGATATGTAGAATGTGAGTTTTTTGTGCTAATAATATGCATTAGTTCCTGACTCGTAGAATTTTAAGAGATGATCATCTCGGATATTGCAACTAGGGATCTATGGTTGTGTGAAATGATTACAAGGTCAAGTTTGAGATAAAACAATAGAGCACATAACACATCCAAGACATTAAATTTCAGAACATAGTGTTAATTTATTAAAACCTCTTCTGTTAATTTGAGTAAACCTCTTGTGTTAATTTTAGAAGGATGGGAATCTTGTGGTATTTTTTAGGTCCTATTAAATTTGCATTTGAAGATAGCAATGTTAGTTTGAGATATGAGGATCTCTACTAGGTGTTGGACTTATGGTTTTCGTCTCTTGTGGTTAGTGGTATGTTTATAGAGTGGTGAAAGGTCATCATTGATTCACATTTTAGTGGTCTGCATTTCAGTAGTTTACTCCTGTTATTATCTTTAATGTCTGAAAATTATACTGACGAATTCTGTAGACTGACCAGTCTCCTTTTTAAAAATCTAACCAATCATTACACTCTATTTTTAATACTCAATATTTTTATGATTCTCTCTCTTCCAAGAATACACTTCATACTATATGTGTTTATTCTAATATATACAATCTTTCTATCATATATCTCTATGCCAATTTTTTGTATATTATACATCTTCTTAAATTCCCATAATCTTAATATATGAAATCTTTATGACAAAACCATAACCACGAAACACATTTATTATAATGGGATATGGAGTGATCGTCTCATGTAGAAAATCTCCAACGAGATCACAAAATCTGAAAAAATGCATCTCAACTCTTTTTTCCATGTGTCCTCCACATAATATAACTAAATATACTTTTATAAAGATAAATGGTACCATAGTAGATAATATCTTAACTAGGTACATGTTTATTGTACTTTATAAAAATGATATTAATCATTAAATTGCTTAATATTTATTACGTGAAGTCATTTAAAGATAACAAAACAACCAATTTTATAGCTAATAGATAAAATGTCAAAAAAAACTATACAACTGTAAAGTGTTTCTAACTTTATTTTTTACATGTGTGGCATGTATGTGTTGACTAGTCTGGTCTAAAATAGTAATTTATTTATTTTTTAGTTGCATGAGTTCTGCCGCTGATAGATCCTAAAAGAAAAATATCTACCGTAAAAGGAATATTACTTCATAAATCTGCATAACTATCACTACATAGAATGATTTACTACCCTAATCACATTTTTAAAAAAATTCCCAGATGTGATTGATGTAGCTTCTAATAAATACCGATAGCTAGCATATTTGTTCTTTGTGCACATACAATTGTAAGCATTCTCCCATTAGATATCCTAAAAGAAAAACATCTAAGTAAAAAAGGAAGATTACTGCAAAAATATGCATGGCTTCAACTAAATAGCATATTTTACTACCCAAATAAATATGTAAGAAATTTTCTATATGTGATAAATGTATATTATACCAAATATGCTTCTTCAGTTACTTATGTCCATAAATTTATTTTTATTAAATGCTTACTACATCAAGAATATATTGTTTCTTGACTCTCAATTATAATTAACAGTAAAAAATATGCATTAATAAAACAAGACTATCGACTAATAATGGGCTTATTAGGGATTATGAAGTGACCTTGGAAAAATGCTTTTTCATCCAAAGTGGTGTTAGAAATAATAACATGAAGAATAAAGAGTACCAATGAGCATGCATAACATACATAAGAAGAATCTACTGCATTAAAGTTTTCGAACAATTTTGAACACTATACAACTGCTAAATTTTCTCCCGTGAATTGGTTTTTTTTTCTCCTTCGCACACATGGATCATAAAATCTAAAAGACTTCTAAATTGATGTTTGTCAAAGATTCAAAATTCAGAAACCTATGTTGTGATAGTCGGCAATCTAAAACCCACAATTCACAAAAAGACACATCACAAAAGACCCACCAACAATAACAATCAATAGTTGAGTCAGTGTATTCACATGAATAGATCAAATAAGTAAGACAAATATGAAATAACATACCCTGTAGCTGCGCTAGAAATAAACATCAATCCTATTGCCTTCCTTGTCGTAGTCTTGCAGTGGTAGCCTCCTACTCAAGCCCTCCCTTCCTCCTTCCTTGAGTCCACAACCTTTCCCTCGACCTTGGATCACCCTCTATCCACCGGATGGTACTACATAAAGAAGAAAAGGAAGAAAAATACATGAATAAAGGGACAATGCAGGAATAGCAGTAGAAAAATGACAGTAATGAGATCCTATGAAAAACCCAAAAAGAAAATGGAATGGTATATGTGTTAGATCTTAAGAAGAACCCATATTGTGTTTTAGATCCACGAACAACAAAAAAATTAAAAACATAATGAAATCTAATCTTGCGTGAAGCCTGAGAATCTATCCTTCTGCTGATTTTATTGCTTAGCTTGCCTCTTAGTTTTCCTTAATAGCCAACTATATAATAGCACGCTAATCAACGAACTTTTAACAAGTTTTCAAAAATCTTGGGAGAGGGGCAACCTTATTGGAGAGAGTAGTGGAGCTAGCTATGGAGACTCGGTGAGGCCTTGAGCATCATAGATCAAATTTCTTACTACCACAATGTTTTTTAAATATCATAGAATAAACTAAGACATGAACTTCTAATAAATATTAAATTTATGAGAATTTGTGGCTGACTTATATATTTTATTGAAAACATCCTAGACGGTACACATTTTAATCTAAGTAGTAGAATTAGAAATCTTAATGAATAGATCATATGAGATAGAAAGTGTATATAATATGAATGAAATGTCAATATTTCTTTGCCCAACAAAAGGAACAAAAAATGAAAGGAAACTAATCAACGGTAGTAATAGAATGCCATTAGCACAAAAAATGGACAAAGATGTACGACACCGTTGTACATCTACTTTTACACATGAAAAACACAAAAAAATAATGTGGTATGCGGTTTATACATTCAAAATATGTATACTAAATTATCAATACCAAAGTAAAATGTACAAATAAGTCGAGACTTTTTCTACTTTTATTGAGTTGTTATACTATAACAAACATATATTTTTACAATATACATTTATACATAATACAGTACAAAATTATGTACACAGTTTCTACATAAATTTTATAAGCACAATAGGAATTGTACTGTTAATGATTGCAAAAGTTATCGAGTTGTTGGTTCATATATAATTTCTATATATTTACAATACATATTTACAACCTCATCAAAAATACACAAATCAGTACATACTTTTTGCATATTAGTACAAAATTTAGACCGTTCAAGACGGTTATATAGACTTTAATTATGTTTACCTGCAGGAAGTGTGTAATCACTATAAAAAAATATTCAAGAAGCAATTACAATATGTATATTGATATTGACAAATAAATGAAGTTCCTAAATAAAAAGTGAAGTAAAAATCTTTAGGCTATGTTGTAAATGACGTACAGAAAATTAAATGGCAGGTGGTTTCATTGACTCTTTCAAGAACATAGATGATTGGTTGACTCTTTCAATTAGGAAGACCACTGCGTCACTAAATAAACAACCAGAGAATACCAAAGGGAAAGGGATTGGTCCTCGCACGTGAATACAGAGCTTATAGTTATTGTTGCCCATAGTGCAAAGTAGGTTAGAATTACCAACATCTGGTAATTTCTTATACTAAATCGGAGTGAGGTCCGACACTGATTGGAGGTCCCTCACTGATAATGGCGACCTCCTACTCACCTTTCTGGTCGCCGCTTCTTTTTTTTACTGGATCAGTCGTCAGCTCTCCAGTTGTCAGCTACTGGAGTCTCGCTGTCTGGGATCGTGCTTGCCTCTTTGCAATAGATCTGCCGTAGTCTGTTGGAGCCTACCCACAAAATACCACCAGGATAAAGAAGAGTGGGAGAGAACCGGAAGCCGAGTGAGCGATGGGGAAGAGGGCGCAGAGAGTGGTGTAGGGCAGACGGATCTACTGCTCTCCTTGCGCTTGGGAGTGCTGGGAATGACTGGGAGAACAACGGCTCTCGAAGTGGGAGCCGAAGATGGAGCTGAGTGGATTAGTGTTTGTGGGTGACTAGCTAGATCGGGAACTTGTTGCGCGGCAATCGGAATGTCAGTTAGCTGGGGCATTCTACGAGCATTGCTGGGGGCAGGCAAACGCGGGAGAATAGATTTCATCCCAAAGTTCGGATAGATGTAGTAGGTTAAGGAAAAAAATTAAAATTTGTCAAATTTAAGAAAGCAAGTTCAAAAAATAAGGTATAAAAAAAATAATTTTAGCGACGGAATAGAAATGACATTTAGGATGGATAATATATTTGGTCCTTATTAAGTGTGTTAATAGTGACAACAAAATTTTATGGTCACGATTAGGATAACAGTTACTGATAACACCAAATTTTGTGACGTTTTTGCCCTTTATTCTGTTATCAAAACTACCCTTTTCTGCTATTTTCCTCTATTTTATTAGCACTTTTCATAATAATTGGCCAAGCAACGCTCTTATTCCAATTTTTCCTATCTTTTACAGGGTTTTCCTCGTTTTTGTGCAATAAGGCCGATTCCGGCCCACAATAAGTCTAAGCCCGTCTCGACCTTCCTGACGCCCGATGCAACCCAGCCCGACAGGGGCTGGGCGACACAAGAATGATCGACGGAGAAGGGCACCTTCCGAAAGGGACGTGCCGGCCGACACACCTTCTACCCGACAGGGAGCCAAAGCCGCATCGACGACCCAACTCGTCGAGCGACACGACCACCCACCGGCAGGCGTGCCGCCCGCCACGTGACCAATAGCCAGCACCTCGCGCTGAGATACGCCTGTATCGGCCATCCACATCCATCGACCGGCGTATAAGGGAGCTACGTGGCGCTTCGAGCACCATGTTTTCTCACCAACCAGCTGACTATAAATAACAGCTACAGGAAGCTGAAAAGACAGGTTGGAGAGGTCGGGACGGCTGGCCAGTTCACAGTTCGGACAGTCGGGGACTTGAGCTATCTGCGAGAGAAGTGCGAGAGCAACCGTATCGTGCCCCAGTGCTCGTACCGGGCGACACTAGGTGAGCTCTTCCTCATCCCGAGAGGGAGGGGATCGGTTCACCTAGGACTGTACCGGACGACACTGAGGGCCGATATCGGCCGATGTAGATACGCGACACGAGTGCCTGACAACAATGCCCGACAGTAGTATATGTAAATCCATGGCCGACATGATACCGAACCCGATACGCTCCGTCCATCAGTCGTGCCGCCCGACATGAGAGTATCGGCCATGGTCTTCGAACGATATAGTCGTCCATCAGGCGTGCCGTCTGAGAGTTCGTGCCGCCCGACACGGCTGTACCGGGATAGGTCCCTGGGCGGTATCGGGCTGGGAGTAGTAGTAGTCTGTCGCCCTTCTACATCAAGAAGGCGACATCTATCTTTAATCATGTTATTTAAATTCTTTACTTCAACATTGTATTAAGGCCCTTAATTGCTTATGGAAATAGAAATGCTTAATTGCTATTTGTTTAATGTTTGATGCCTTATGATTGGGTAACTTCTGTGTTGGATATTTGAACTCTAGCTTGCATGTTTTTGATCGCGTTTCGCTTAGCTACCGAATCGTCTTTCCCGTCGCAACTACTTCGAGAGTTGGGTTGTGGCTCTAGTGTTCGGTCCGATTCTGGAGTACGAGAGTGCCCGGAACGGAGTTGTTTTAGTATCATTCAACTCTAACTTGAGCCCTGCAACCTCGAGAGGGGTGTTGATTGCTTGGTTAGAGGCACCCGCTCTGAGAGGAGGGGTGCAGGGTGTTACTGCTACCGCTTGTCTTACTGAAATCTTATCCCTTGCATTACGCCTTAAACTGTAGTTTATCTTTCTATTTTCTGTTGCATGAAAATTCCTAAAAACTGCTAAATGACAAAATCTTAATCTTTCTTGTAACTCCAGTTGGAGATAGTTTCCTTTGATTTAATCGTGACATCTTGTTGTTCCCTTTGGGGAATTTTCATATCTCTTTATACCCACCGGAGTGTAGAGTGTCGATTCAGAGTCGCCAACACAACCCACCTTGTCCCTGTGTTCGACCCCGTATGACTACTTCAACCCCGTAAACAAAGTTGCGGGGGCCTAGAAGGATTCGGGTTATAAATGTGAAGGCTCGACTACCTCAAATACGCCTCCAATTTTAGGACGCGCGATTTAGGCCGGTCAACTTTCTGGCGCCGTTGCCGGGGACAAGGCAAATGGCACTATTGACGAATCCGAATCCACTAACTACACTCCTGTGCCTCAAGCTTAGAAATAGGCTTGACAACACTTCTTTTTCTTTTTCTTTTTCTTTTACTCTAAGCATTATTCTTTACCCCAATTAAAATTTTCTAAACATGATTTTTATGCGATTTTCAGGTACTCTGATCTACTGAACACCGAGACTGTCAACCATGCCTCCTCGCGTAGAGCCACCTTCTAGAAACGAAAGCCCAGGAGGGAGGCCAGCTTCGCCTCCACCGGAAGACAACGACTGGTATAGTGATAATGAGCGGCAAGAAGATCTAGAATCACCAGGGCACGAGGAAGAGCATTATCAACATAGACGTCGTCGGAGACACAGGAGGAATCATGATAACCGGGAGCGACGCCGAGACGCCAGCAACAGTGACGACTCGGAGGAAGAAGAGAAAACTCTGAGAGAGTTGGCTTCTACAAAGGCCAATAGATCGAGGTGCCCCGTTATCATCCCAAGGTTCAATGCGACAAACTTTGAGCTCAAGCCATCTGTGATCTCCATGATTCAAAATAAAAGCTTTAGGGGGAGTTCTAAGAGCGACAACCCTTACCATCACCTTGATGCTTTCAAAAATATCTGTGACACCATAAAGATGCGAGGGGTTCCCCAAGAGGTCATTTACTGTAAGGGTTTCATCTTCTCTTTGGAGGATAAGGCTCTATCATGGTACCTTGGGCTACCCCACCAAGCGCTGAATGGATGGGGAGAACTGGCTGACGCATTTGTAAACAAGTTTTACCCCACTGAGAAGACGATGAGGAACAAGTTAAAAATCACGTCTTTCACGCAAAAGCCAAATGAAAACCTCCACGACGCCTGGGAACGATATCAGGAATATCAGAGGGATTGCCCTCACCACAATTTCAAGAAGGGTTTCCTGGTCTCCACCTTCTACAATGGGCTAACTCCCGATGAAAGGGTATCGCTGAATGCGGCAGCAGGAAGTGACTTCTTAGGGAAAAAGCCGAGCAAGTCCGAAAAGATCATTAGGAACATGGCTGAGTTGAAGGCCGATGTTGACTATGATAGATCCGATAGAGGGCAGGCGAAGAAGGCAGGGGAAGGAATCTCTCTTGAGTCCAAGGCTCTGGAAAACATAACTTCTCAGATTCAAAGGATAGCAACAGATGTGAAACAACTGAAGGATCATGGCGGAAAGGGGAATAAGCAAGTTGAGAAAGTCATGAAATGTGTTACCTGCGGTGAAGGAGGACATGGGGTAGACAGGTGCATCTACACCAAACCCGGCACCGACAGCGACTCCGACTCGGAAGAAGAAATGATCGAGAATGTATCCTACATGGGCTTCAAAAGACCAGACCACCCTGGATTTAGTTATGGCAACAAGGACACGGCCGAGAACTCGCATCAGCTAAACACCTCGGCCAGGCCCATGCAACCTTTTGAAAAGAGAGGGGGATCAGACCAATACACCAAGAACAGCCAGTTCCAGCCAGCAAAAGGTAATTTCCAAGCATCAGGAAAGTACCAAGGCCCGCCCCGTGAACAGGAGAAAGGGGTGAACCAATCCGAAGTGATCGGCCAGTTGTTCGATTTTGTCAAGAAGCAGGACACCGTTAATCACCAGTTAGCGCAAAGTGCACTGTCCAATTCGGGGGTTTTGAACTCATTGCTGGTCCAGTTGGCAGATATACAGACACATCAGCGTCAAATCGACCAGCAGCTAGCGCAGCTCGCCGAGATTATGAAGAATCCTGTAGGGAAGATCCCGTCTAACACCGAACCAACTAAAAGATAGATCAAGATGAAGAAGCCGAAAGAGGTCTAGCTGTAGACAGAAAATGCAGCGCTCCTCGGGAGGCATCCCGTGCTTTTATTTTTCTAGAATAGGATGTTATTTACTTTCTTGCAAGACAGACATTACAAACATTATGGACTGTAATAAGGCCCAAGTCAGTACATGCACACGTGTGCTGACTGTTTTTGTTTTATGGGCCGTCGCTGTGTTTTGCGGAGCATTGAGGAGTAATACCATCTGAGGTAGGAGATCCTTCTCTATACCAATGATGTTTTACCCTGCAATGGCCTTTTACTTCACGCAGGTTTAGTTTTGGCCTTTTGACCGCCAGCTTTTCTACCGTGTCGACCAGCTGGGCGCAGAACCGCTTGTATCGGGCAGCCTCGCCCCGGGCGTCGCAAGGGCAGCGGATGACCCTTGGACTGGCCGATGGGACTTCGCGTCTCGGGAATAGCGTGACTAAAATGCCCGACGCGCGCCATGTTTTGCACGTTTTACCCCCAGCTGGGTTCTCTATAAATAACGTGGAGGTTTCTTCGTGACGGGCTAGCTATCTTTTTCTCCTTTTTGCCACCGGAAACACATGCAGTGATCCTCCCTTTTTCTCGTGTGTCGGCCATCTTGCCTTCGCCCTAGTATCGAGCGATGCCTCCTGAGAGCAAAGGTATAGCCCGACACGCCTTTTGCCCGGCACGTTATCTCTCGCCCGGCACATGTTTTGTATCGTGTGGGGGGTATCGGCCGACTTGTTGTTTTCTTACCAAACGATATGGCTTGTCACCCGATAGGCTCGTAGACCGACACGTTTATCGGCCGATAACCCTGTCGCCCGACGCCAGTATCTCTTATCGAGACAATTATCGGGTTCGCTTGACCTACAGATTTTCTATCGCCCGACATGCTTTCGCGCGTAACGCCGGTCGATAGCGTTTTCCCGATGTTTCGTATCGGGCGAATTGCTTCTCACGGCGATGTCATATTTTCGCTTCATGTGACCTCGAATCACCCGACACACCTGTGTCGGGCGTCGAGCCTTATCGCGCGACAACATCGTGTCGTCTAATCACTTATCGCCCAATTTTAATAAGTTTTCTTTCTTTTCATCTTTCTTGCCTAACGGATGAATAAATAAATTTTAAATAACACGTATGGCTCGTATGGAGCAAACCACCTACCGCGCCAGCAAGCACGGCGCAGGGATCAGCAACAACTATCGGGCAGAAACGACAACAACAATGAAAGGGAAGATTCCTCTTGATTTGGTAGCTCCAATAGCGAGTCGCCTAGCTATGAGTGCGGCAACCAAGGCCTCCGAACAAGTTCGAGGCACCCTGGTTCTGCCCTCTTAAGGGAGAGGGCCCACCCTGACTACACACTCCTGGGAACTAAACTAGGGACGGATAATCAGTCCCTTTGTTTATGTTAACAACAGAGATGTGAAGAAAAGGGGGGCCAGAAGTGAATTTTGAGGGTTTCGCTCCAGCTCAACCGCTACATCGCCAAAGCGAACCCCCTAGACAACCTCCCAATGGCATGTTGCAACTTCACAGGAGCATTTTGCAGCACATCAGAAAGCTAACCCTCACTGGCTAAGCTTTACCTCACATTTGCTTTCTTCTCTACTCTGGGACAGAGTAGAAAGTAAGTTTGGGGGTATGCCAGTGAGGGAGGTATAAAATTTTTTTATCACTTCAAGCTTTCTACGATATTCATTCTCTTTTACCTGATGTGCTCTTACAGCTTCCTGTATATCTGATGTACGCATGCATGCCATATAAAAATTTACAAAAATCTTTCCTTTGCAAATTTCTGCCCCTATGCATATGTACAAAGTTGCTATAATAATAAAAACCTGTTGTGACTTCTTGCAAAGTTTACTTTCTGTATATTTAACGAGTTACAAGTTCTGTCATATCTTTCTGATAATGTTGTCTCAAACAAACAAAAGATTGTGCCTTGCCATCCAAAAAAATTTTGAAAAATAATAATCTCGCAAACAGCTAAGAGACGAGTATGGAGAAGGAAAAAGCTGCCCAAACAGCAGATATCTCTTTTGTTTTCCCTTACCCAACAAAAATCCCAAAAAGAGAAAGAAGCCTTATGAGCGTGAATAAAAGTATGAGAGTTGTGCCCAATGAAAGAAAAGAAAAAAAATATATATACACCCTTGTTTTCCAAAAGTACCCATCTTTAGGCATGGTAGATCCGGGGCAGTGGTATGTAGGATGTGAAATCACTGCTCTAAAGCCAACTGGCTTGGACTGCAGGGACCACTTTCCCGTTAACGGACCCTTACCTGGATGGACTGATGGGAAACAAGAAGAAAAACCCAAAAAGCCTTAACCTACCCTATACACAACTTTCTACCCTTAAAATAAAGCTGTTTGGTGTGGAAGCTAACTTTGGAATCATACACCAAAGTCTCGCTGAAGCTGTGGAGAAGAAAAATTTTACTTAAATACTAAGGCAAGTAGGGCAAGGTCTTTTGTTCGCATTAAGACAACATTACCTCCAAGACATCGCAAATCTTGTGCTACCCTTTAGCCTTAAAGTTTTGCTGTGCAAGAAGAAGCAACACAAACTTTAGTTTAAATATTGATTGAGGACAATCAAAAAGCTAAGTTTGGGGGAGTTGATAACACCAAATTTTGTGACGTTTTTGCCCTTTATTTTGTTATCAAAACTACCCTTTTCTGCTATTTTCCTCTATTTTATTAGCATTTTTCACAATAATTGGCCAAGCAACGCTCTTATTCCAATTTTTCCTATCTTTTACAGGGTTTTTCTCGTTTTTGTGCAATAAGGCCGATTCCGGCCCACAATAAGTCTAAGCCCGTCTCGACCTTCCTGACGCCCGATGCAACCCAGCCCGACAGGGGCTGGGCGACACAAGAATGATCGACGGAGAAGGGCACCTTGCGAAAGGGACGTGCAGGCCGACACACCTTCTACCCGACAGGGAGCCAAAGCTGCATCGACGACCCAGCTCGTCGAGCGACACGACCACCCACCGGCAGGCGTGCCGCCCGCCACGTGACCAATAGCCAGCACCTCGCGCCGAGATACGCCTGTATCGGCCATCCACATCCATCGACCGGCGTATAAGGGAGCTACGTGGCGCTTCGAGCACCATGTTTTCTCACCAACCAGCTGACTATAAATAACAGCTACAGGAAGCCGAAAAGACAGGTTGGAGAGGTCGGGACGGCTGGCCAGTTCACAGTTCGGACAGTCGGGGACTTGAGCTATCTGCGAGAGAAGTGCGAGAGCAACAGTATCGTGCCCCAGTGCTCATACCGGGCGACACTAGGTGAGCTCTTCCTCATCCCGAGAGGGAGGGGATCGGTTCACCTAGGACTGTACCGGACGACACTGAGGGCCGATATCGGCCGATGTAGATACGCGACACGAGTGCCTGACAACAATGCCCGACAGTAGTATATGTAAATCCATGGCCGACACGATACCGAACCCGATACGCTCCGCCCGTCAGTCGTGCCGCCTGAGAGGGTGTGCCGCCCGACATGAGCGTATCGGCTAGGGTCTTCGAACGATATAGTTGTCCGTCAGGCATGCCGTCCGAGAGTTCGTGCCGCCCGACACGGCTGTACCGGGATAGGTCCCTGGGCGGTATCAGGCTGGGAGTAGTAGTAGTCTGTCGCCCTTCTACATCAAGAAGGCGACATCTATCTTTAATCCTGTTATTTAAATTCTTTACTTCAGCATTGTATTAAGACCCTTAATTGCTTATGGAAATAGAAATGCTTAATTGCTATTTGTTTAATGTTTGATGCCTTATGATTGGGTAACTGCTGTGTTGGATATCTGAACTCTAGCTTGCATGTTTTGGATCGCGTTTCGCTTAGCTACCGAATCGTCTTTCCCGTCGCAACTACTTCGAGAGTTGGGTTGTGGCTCTAGTGTTCGGTCCGATTCTGGAGTACGAGAGTGCCCGGAACGGAGTTGTTTTAGTATCATTCCACTCTAACTTGAGCCCTGCAACCTCGAGAGGGGTGTTGATGCTTGGTTAGAGGCACCCGCTCTGAGAGGAGGGGTGCAGGGTGTTACTGCTACCGCTTGTCTTACTGAAATCTTATCCCTTGCATTACGCCTTAAACTGTAGTTTATCTTTCTATTTTCTGTTGCATGAAAATTCCTAAAAACTGCTAAATGACAAAATCTTAATCTTTCTTGTAACTCCAGTTGGAGATAGTTTCCTTTGATTTAATCGTGACATCTTGTTGTTCCCTTCGGGGAATTTTAATATCTCTTTATACCCACCGGAGTGTAGAGTGTCGATTCAGAGTCGCCAACACAACCCACCTTGTCCCTGTGTTCGACCCCGTATGACTACTTCGACCCCGTAAACAAAGTTGCAAGGGCCTAGAAGGATTCGGGTTATACATGTGAAGGCTCGACTACCTCAAATACGCCTCCAATTTTAGGACGCGCGATTTAGGCCGGTCAGTTACGACAAAGAATTAACTTTGTCGTTATTTTGGTCGTTAATGCCTTTTTTTCTTGTTGTGTTTAGGATGATTAGTGAGCTGTTTGCCGGTATAAACCCTTAGGATGGAGGCTAGTGGTGGCCTTCTACTGGTGGTCCATTAGTTAAACAAATGAAGGTCTTAGTATAATAGTTGAATGTTGTTGATGTGGTAAAATTGGCACATTCTTGCAGCATAAACTAAGAAGCTATCCCAATTTACATAGATTGGATAAGCTTTTAGTTGGACAACTAAAGGTTGTTGGAGATAGTTTGTAGGTCACGATTGGGAAATATCATGTAAATACTAATTAAATGGAACCAAAATATGATAAGTGTTGGGAAATATGGCATGATGTTTGGTAAGCGAAACAATTTTTTTACTACCATATTCCCCTTAGACAGCAGATTGTGTCAAGTAATACCGGTGAAGGAGGGTTGAAAAGCATATACCTGGTCTTGGAGAAAGTCCAACAACTATCCTTCCTATAATATGATTCTTTATTCAAGTTGCACCTGGATTGTGTTGATGTCAACCTCCTGATCACCACATGTGTCAGTTGACAACATCCTCCTAGAAGGTGGCAAAGGCTTTCTCTCCTCTATAATAGTCCTCATGGACCACTGGGAACTCTTGTCATTCTTTTAAAATAGAGACGAAGGATTTTTGCCTTGTTGTTTCTCCCTTGTTGTCCCTCCCTTTAACTAGTAGGACTTGCTTAGGGTCTCACTTTACCACAACTATGAGAAGACAACAATTGGTAGAGGTTATTGATGTGTATCTAGAAAGCCTCAACTACCCCTCCATTTAAAGGAGGGTTAGGATTAGGGATTATAGATCAATGGAGAGCCTAAGAGATGAAATTTCATTAATTTTCTGGAACATGCGAACCATGAACCTATCAATTCAAACTGATCCATTCACATGTGAGTTGAGTAGTTCAACACTTGAATCAATCGGTTCACTATGTTCTTATTTTCAATTTTATTAGCTTTTAATATTCGATTAATGCACAACATGATGTCATCATCAATCCTTGATCCAATCTCATTGATGAACCAAACAGTCAGTTCACAACCTAAATCAGTCGGTTCACACATTTGAGTTGACCGATTTATTTGTTGGACCTGTTGTTTCAGATTTATGATTGTGAATCTTGTTTAAATTGAATTCCTAACACTTTAGTAATCAAGTTTAAACCATATTCATTATTAAACTTCTATTCCAAGAGTATGCTATGCATGTGACCTTATAGGTTCCAAGTTACATTGGCAGTGCATGTCCATAATTGACTTATGACATCACTAGCAATGAGTGGTATCTAGCCCGACATCATTGTTACCCAAGTAATTCAAAAGTTGGAGAACAACTTCAACCTATTATTTGTGATTGGAATAATCTGTGATCGTATAGTTCCTTTGTCTTTGATATTTAGATTGAACTTGAGGCATGGATTATTCATCTGCTTCATTATTCAATACATGTTCCTTGAACTTGAGATGATTGTTTAAGATATATGTGAGTTCAATATCACATATTGACTCACATGAGCATTTTCATGCATTTCTCAGTCTTGCTTATCAAGTGGCCAGGATATCAAACTCATGTAGGAGGGACAAATGTCATCTACATCACTCCCAATCATTCCAAATGTGTCCCAATGTATTCGAGTATCACCTTTGTGGTAACCCTTATTCAAGGTCAAGTTATATGATGTCAAAGTACATATAAAAACATGTGATGATTGTAGTGATTTCAGGTCTCAATATCATAATCACAACCTATCACTATGAGAGATGATTCTTACTACAAATACATGGTTTCCATTCATCACTCTCAAGGTGGGTCTGTATGATACATTGTTCTAATAAGTATCTATGTGTTTGGTTTGATATCGCATATCATCACTTGATGAGATTTTGTCCTCAACCAACACACACTCTAGTATTATTTGTTATTGTTGTCTATCATCTTCCACAATAATATCCGACTAGGGACATAACAAGAATGTATATATTTTTAGCATCCCTATGAACTCATTGTTCATGTCCTCAACCTAAGACATATGTCTTTGAGTAACATCATTCTTTAGACATTTATTATGCAACATCATTATCTCATAACTAAATAAAACAAAATAAATGGAAGATTGCCTTTATTATTAAAGTTTACAAGAAATGTCATTACAATCATCTTATGATTGGATCTATGGGCATACAAATAAACACAATCCCATTTGCACTTTGAGACAATCACCCATGAACTTAATCCCAAGTGACCTATCAAGATCTTCTTGCTTATGTTGTGAAAATGCTTTTGTAAAGGGGTCAACCACATTGCTTTCAGTTGGTACTCTGCAAATCTTCACATCTCCTTGTTGTACATTCTCTCATACGAGATGGAACCACCTTTGTATGTTCTCAGAATGCTGATGTGATTTGAGTTCCTTAACTTGTGTAATAGCTCCATTTTTGTCACAATATATCTCTACTGCATGATAGAAGCTTGGAACCACCCAAAGTTATGAAATGAACTTCTTGATCCAAACAACCTCCTTTGTTGCATTGGATGAACCAATACTCGACCTCAGTTGTAGAATGATCAACTATCTCTTGCTTGGGAATCTTCCATCTTACAACTCCATTTTTTGAGGTAAACAAAAATACACATTCTGATCTATAATCATCTTTGTCAGTTTGGGACGATTGCATCGGTGTAACCCTTTACGACCAACTCTTGCTCACAACCATAGACAATGAACTGATCCTTAGTTCTTCTCATGTACTTAAGGATGTCCAAGGACATTCACTAGGATCTGACTAATACCTGCTAGTCATATTAAAGGCATATGAAACATTAGGGAGAATACATAACATTGCATACATGATAGATCCAATTCTAGATGCATATGGAATCTTACTCATTTTCTCCCATTATTCACAAGAACTAGCACATTCAGCTGTAGAGATACTAATACCATGAGACATAGGTAAGTTTCCGCTATTTGCATTCTCCATGTTGAACCTTTTTAGCACTTCTTCAATGTATGTGCTCTGGCTTAGGCTAAAACGATTTCTAGATCTATCTCTATAAATCTTAATTCTAAACTGTAGGATGCTTTGCCTAAGTCCTACATAGAGAATGTATTTCCTAGAAATGTCTTTACCATCTATGAAGTAGGGTGGCATTCCCCATCAATAGTTTGTCATATAAATACAATATGAGGGATACAATCATCCTCCCACTAATGTTCTTGTAAACACATGGATCATCTTCATTTTGAATATAGAAAAACTCTTTGATTGTTTTGTCAAATTGAAGATTCCAACACATAGTCAAGACAAGCTGCAATTCAAAGCATGATCCTAATGGACTTAATCATGGCAACTACATAAAAAGTTTCATCATAGTCAACAACTTGAACTTGTTGAAACCCTTTGCAACCAACCGACCTTTGTATGTTTGTACATTACCATCCACATCAACCTTCTTGTTGAAGACCACTTTCTCCCTATGAGTTTTAGCCCTACTGGTGGACCCTCCAAGGTCCATTCCTTATCTGTGTACATGGATTCCATCTTAGATCTCATTGCCTCTAGCCACTTCTCAGATTATAGTCCCTTAAGAGCTTCTAGGTATGTGTTGGATCATCATCAATGACTGACTCATCACCTTTTTGAGTCACAAAATAACCAAATATTTCTTACACAAGGCATGTGCTACAAGATTTGCAACTTTCTTATGTCACGCAAGGAATTTGAGATTCCAAAATGATTTGTGACTCTTTGGCATTCCTCT
This sequence comes from Alisma plantago-aquatica, assembly GCA_963693085.1. NCBI lineage: Eukaryota > Viridiplantae > Streptophyta > Magnoliopsida > Alismatales > Alismataceae > Alisma > Alisma plantago-aquatica. The sequence continues at coordinate 1,327,707,984 of OY856410.1, read as the reverse complement.
TGTACCTGTACAGGTTCAATGATTTCTTTTTGATCTTGAACCTCTTTGAGTTCTACTTTCCTCCCTTTGATTCCTTTGACAATGAATTCCTTTTTATGGAATACAACTTCCATGGAAACAAACACTTTGTTGTCACATGGACTATAAAAGTAGTATCCTTTGGTTTCCCTAGGATAGCTTGCACAATAACATTTATCCTATTTAAGTCCAATCTTTTCTAGAAAATGCTTTCCTACATAATCTTCACATCCCCAAATCTTCATAAAAACACGTTGAGACACTTTTCATACTATCTCTCGTGTGGTGTCTTTTGAACCGATTTAGATGGTACATGGTTTATTGTAAATGCTACAGTTTCTAGTGCATAAACCCAGAAGGAAGTTGGAAGATTAAAAAAACTCATTATTGATGGCACCATTTATAGACATGTGTGATTCCTTCTTTCTAATACACCATTATGTTGTCGTGTTCCATACATAATCCATTGTGATACAATACCAAGGTCTAGCAGAAGGTCCTCAAACTCTTGTCTTAACTCTTCTCTACCCCGATCAAAATGTAGTGCATTAATACTTTTACTAAGTTGGATCCGTACTTTATTCATGAAATACTTGAACTTTTCAAGGGTTTCTGACTTATTTTTATCAAGTAAACATAACCTTATCTATTGAAAATCATTAGGGGAGGTAATGAAGTATTGATAGCCACCTCTAGTATTTGTTCTAAAAGGGCCACATACATTAGTATGTATGAGTCCTAATAGATCACTAGACCTCTCACTATTACTAGTGAAGGGATTCCTGGTCATCTTTCCAAACAAACAAGATTCACATGTCTTTGTTGATTCAGAATCAAAAGAGCCTAGATATCCATCTTTATGGAGTCTAGACATGTGTTTCACATTGATGTGCCTTTGACTACAATGCCAAAGATATTTTTTTCTGACTTATCGTGTTTAATCTTTTTGGCATTTATGTTATAAAGAATTGTCTTTAGATCCAACAAATAAACAACATAAAATATTTAGGCCCTTACATAAAATATTTCATCTTTTAAAATAGAATATAGACCATTCTTTATATGAAATTCATATCCATCCTTGTCCATACAAGATAAAGATATAATATTACCATTAATAGTAGTTACAAAATAGCAATTATTTAATTCTATTACAATCCATGTAGGTAGAGATAAATTATAGGTTCCAACTGTAGTGGCAACAACTCCATTTGCAACGCACAGTTCAACATTGCCCTTTCTTAAAGGCTTACTTCTTTTTAGATCTTGCATATTCGAACATACAAGATAAAAAATAATGTTTGTATTAATGGATGGTACAAAATGATATCTCTTTAACTCTATTACAATCCTCGTGGGCCGGCATAAATTATAGGATCCAACCGTAGTGGAAATAACTCTTGTTCCATTTACAACATGCAGTTCGACCTCACCCTTCTTTAAATGCTTACTTCTTTTTGGATCTTGCATATTTGAGCATATGTCAGATCCACATTCGGTATATAGTACCCATGATGAAGAACTAGACATATAGATCTCAATAACATATATACCTAACGTGGTGATCTCTATCCCCTCCTCGTTCTTCATCAATTCCTCTAGGTACATAGGGAAATTCCTCTTCAAGTGTTTAGGATGGTGATAGTAATGACAATTGCCTCCCTTGGTCACCCCTCCCTTTGCTTTGATTGCAGAAGACTTGGGATTCTAGCTAGCTTTGTAGAAATCTTCTTACCTATGAATTTTCTCTTGAACTTCTCTTTTCCTCTGTTGATCATCATCACATACTTGGGCTTGTCTTTATTCATTTGTGCTTCAATTCTTCTCATCGTGCATAGTAATTCTGACAACAACTTGTCAAAATCATTCATATTGTAGTTCATGAAAAACTAGTTGAATAAATCTAGAAGTGATTGCAACATCACATCTATGACCAACTCTTGACTCAAGGGAAATCCCATTCTTTAATGGCTCTCCACATACCCAATAAGCTTGGGCACATGGGGACCTACTAGATCACCTTCTTCCATGTTCTACTTGAACAATGCCTTGGAGACATCATATATCTTATGTCTTGCCTGATCATGGTACATTTTCTTAAGATGTATTACCACCTCAATAACATCCATATTCTCATGCCATCTCTACAACCCATAGTTCATTGATAAGAGTCTATAACACTTGACATTGACCACATCTTCAATGTGCTTCTTGTAAGAATTCATGTCAGCCTTAGGTGCAGTGGGAGTAGGTACATCTAGCTCGAGTGTCTTGAGGACATAGAGCTTGCGCTCTTGTGTGAGAACAACTCTGAATGTCCTGAACTAGTCATGGAAACTATTCCCATTCAACTTTTCCTTCTCAAGGACCGATCTCAAGGGAAATGTGTTTGTTGTCATTTGATTCTACAAGAGAAATTTGCAATTTGTCAAAATACTTTTGATTTGATTTTATTAGCATAGAATTTTACGATGTTGAATTAGGCCTTTAATTAATTATCACTCCCACTATTTTGTTCTAATTAATAGCTAACTTATCAATTCAGAAGATTGCATCATACAACCTTCTAGTGAGCGAAGACCCAAACCAATTGAGTTATTACCCCACCAACGCCAATGTCCATAACCAATTATTAAGGCAAGAAATGTTTTCCAATTTCATCTTATACAATTCTTGGATATATGGTATGTGTAACTCTTTTCCGTAGTCATATGCATGCTTCTAGGAACTTAATCTCATTAAGGTCACCTAGTTAATAATGGCCCAAATGCCAACATGATAGTAATGCATCCTGCTTGGCAGGTCCACATAACTTCCATCAAACTTCCACAAAATGGACAATGCCCCATGCTTGGCGTGCTCATGGTTAGTCGATCAAGATTTTCATGTGTGTTTCTTATGGAAAGCATATAGAACATAATATTTGATTGATGGATTTTATATTTATATAATACATATACATATCCAATCACCACATACTTATATAAATCTTATACATACTATATCTAGAAACAAAACATGCAATTATAAAACACAAGTGTTGGTTATGGCCCTACTATTGTAATTCCTTTGAATCACAAGGAATTACTACCACCTAAGGTCCACATCATATGTAGGAACCTTTCTGGGTCAATCAATTCAACTCTTGAAACAATCGGTTGGCCTCCTGGTCTGATGGTTGGCATATGAGATCAGTAGACTGGTTTATGTTTCAAGCGACATATGAACTAATCCATTTGATCGATTGGGCCACTAGTCGATCATTTGGCTCCCCCTATCATTTGGCATCCTCGATGCTCCAGTCCATTAGTCTAATTTCTGAGTTGGTCGCTTTGTATGGAGCAGAACGCCTTCTTTGCCATTATTGAAAATAAAAATTATCCTCTTTCTATTTAACATATTACATGGTAATAGGGAAAAATCGAGTTACATACGAGAGGGCATAGCATGGAAAGCATTAATACTTTTACATATGGAAAAGGAGATAGAAGCTCAATATGCAAACTGAGTTACAAAATAGGAATAACAACCATCAATCCAAGCACAAATATCTAGTGTTATTGGACATAACCATGTTACCTTCCACCATCAAAACATATTTCAGGGAGACACATATAAATTGCATATATATCATATCATATCATATCATATATATACATACACACACACACACACACACACATATATATATATATATATATATATATATATATATATATATATATATATATACATACATACTTACATATATATATATATATATATATATATATATATATATATATATATATATTGGAATCCTATTTGGTATTTGATTGTGTGTGCACATAAATCATTTAAATATTCACATCACATTTAATGAATAAACGATAAAACCAAAAATCTGATCATATCAGTTGGATTCCAAAATATAATAAATTGACGTGTCTCTGATACCACTATTGGGAAATATGACATCAAATATGGCAACAGAAAAAAACCATTAATGCCTTATTCCCCTTAGACAACATATCATGTCAACAACTATGAACTAGGAAGTAGGGTTGCAAGGCATATACCCAGTCCTAGAGCAAGTCCAATGACTATCCTTGCCACATCATGCTTCTTTCTTCAACTTCCAATTGGATGGCATCAACATTATCCTCCTAGTTTATCACCACAGATGGTTGTTGACAACATCCTCTTAGCTGGTGGCAAAGGCCTCCTCGCATTGTACTAGTCTGCGCATACCATAGAGAACTTCTGTCATTGTTTTGGGACAAGAAGTTTTCCTCTCTATTCAACGTGCTAGCATCAACTTGCTCTCCCTTATTTTCTCCCGATTGGTGTCCCTCCCTTTGACGGATAGGACTTTCTTGGGTTCTCACACTACCAAAACTGTGAGAGTACAACAATTGTCAGAGCTAATTGTTGGTCTCTAAAATGCCTACACTACCCCTATATTTATATGAGGGTCTGGGTCAAGATTTCCAGATCTATCTGAAGTCAAAGAGACATAATTTTAAGGATTTCCAGATCAATCTGAATTCAAAGAGACATAATTTTATGAATTTTCCAGAACTTGCCAACCATGAACCAATTGGTTCATTATCGAACTACTTGGTTTACTATTGGACTAATCATTTCACATGTGAGTTGATCGGTTTAACACTTAAATCGATATGTTCACTATGTTTCCTATTCACAATTATACACTTTTAATATACGATTAATGCACAACATTATGTCAATATTAGTCCTTGATCCAATCTTATTTATCAACCAAACTGTCAGTTCACAACTTGAACCTGTCAGTTCACACATGTAAGCCAATCAGTTCACTTATTTCAGTGTTCTGATTGCCAATCTTGTTTAAATTGAATAAATAGCACTTTACTAATCATGTTTAAAACATATTCATGAGTAAACTCCAATTCTAAATGTATGCTATGTGTGTGACCCTGTAGGTTCCAAGTTAAGTTTGTAGGGAACATCCATAACTGATTTATGACATCACAGGTAATGAACAATATCTAGCAAGAAATCATTCCTACCCATGTAATTGGAAAGTTTGAGAACAACTTCAACCTATAACCTGTAACGGGTGTTACAATGAACATATGGTTCCTTTATCTCTAATACCTATATTGAACTTGAGGCATGGAATTGTCATCCTCTTCAACGTTCAATCCATGTTCCTTTAACTAGAGAAGAGTGTTTGAGACGTGTGTTAGATCAATATCACATATTTTCATACACCAGCACAAACATGCATTTTTCAATCTCTCTTATCAAGTGACCAGGATATCAGACACAAGAGAGGGACAAATCCCATCGACATCACTCACAGTCATTCCCCATGTGTCACAATGTAACCGAGCATCATCTTTATGGTAACTCTTATTCAAGGTTGTGTTGTATGATGGCATAGTACATCAAAAAACATGTGATGAGTGTAATGATTTTAGTTCTAACAACCACAATCATCACCTATCACTCTGAGAGATGATTTTGACTACCAATCTATAGTTTCCATGCATCACTCTCAACGTGGGTCTGTGTGATACACTATTCTCTAGAAATTATCTGTGTTTGGTTTGATATCACATATTAAGACTTAATGAGATTTTGTCATCAACCAACACATACTCTAGTCTTATGGGTTATTATTGTCTTTCAGCTTCTACAATAACATTTGACTAGGGACATAACAAGAATGTATATACTCTTAATACGTATGATCTCATTTCTATAGACATTTATCATGTAGCATCATTATTTCATAATTGAACAAAACATAAGAAGTGGAATGTTGCCTTTATTATTAATAAAATCATTTACAAGATATTCCAATACAATCATCATATGATTGGCTCTCTGGGCATACATACCAACAATAAGTCGCTCAAATAATTTGTGTAGGCAGTGATGCACTATTTATTTTTCATTTTCACATCCTATTTTATATTGATTTTTGTGCATGTTTTAGTTAATTTTCATATTAATTTTGCATGATTTATCTTTATTAGCCCGTGATACTTATTTGCATCAAATAAACATAATTTCAATGTTTCTAAATAATTTAGTATATTTCCAGAGCATATGCTTAGATTTTATGCATTTCAAGTAGATGTACAAGAATCTTCACAAGTCGGTGCTACTGACTTTGGACTCGGTGGTATTGACACAGACTCAGTGTGGAATAGGAAGAAAATTAGAAGACTCGGTAGTACTGACTGGCAAGTTGATACTACCAACAACATTACAATGTTTTTGTCAATGAATTTTGAAGCAACTCGGTACTATCGACACCCTGTCTGTAGTATTGAAAAATTGATAGGTGGCTGAAAAATTAGAGGAGTCAATAGTATTGACATGTCGAGATCAGGAAGATCTAAAGATGGAATTTAATATGACATCTGAGGTTTTAACTTGCCCTAAGTCACTCTTACGACTTGGGGAAATTGTTGCCAAAGCTAAGCATCTCATCTTTTCCATCATACGATGACTGAGAGAGAGAGAGGAGAAAGTAGAGAAGACAATGTCTTAGGCGATTTGAGCACTTCCAGCAGATAGATTTGTAGCTAGAAGGTAGCAAATCAAACTTATGCGAAAGAAGGGATCATTTGAACCAACTACTTCAGGGGTTCTTCATTTTCTCCACATTTTCTCCTTTTCCTTTGATATTTTTGACCATTGAAATCATGAGGGCTTAATCCCCCCTTCCTTGGGATCCAAAAGTATCCCGATTATGCATTTTAATTGACTCTTATGCATTAATTCATCAATTTCTTTTAATTTCTAGATTTATTTCTATGTTAATCAACAAACTATCCATGCTTGATCACCATAGGTAGTAATTGGACCTTTAATTGCTTAGAAAAAGAAAAATCAATGGTTGGAAATTCATAGAAATACACATTTTATAAAGTCCTTTGAGAAAGGTGTCTTACAAACGTGAGGAGATTACCTAGAGCAATCAATAAAGCACCTATATAATAAGACAATTGATACGAGAGTGGGGTTGGTAATAGAATAGGTAGTGAATTACGATGTGAGAGCGAGTGCTTCTCACTATAGGCTCTTAATCCAGGGTTAGGAGAGATTTTTGGTAATGTATTGATCTTAAATTGCAATGTTAAATATGGAGAAACCACTATCCTAAGGAATTCTCTAAGACTAAAACAATAACCAATAATTTAGATTTATTTTATATTTTAGTTAATTAAACCAACCAATCAAGTTTCTTTGGCCTAAGCTAATCGTGTTACATTTGGTAATTGTTTTTGAAGTTATGTTTCCCTGATTTTGACATTTGAGCCTCATTGGCCTATATTGCTCTGATAGCGTACACTTTCATTTTAAGCGTATAGAAAATACCTATCAAGTTTTTGGTGCTGTTGTCGGGGAAACTATAACTTCAACACTATGAGTGTTGTAATTGGCCATTCCAAGACAATCCTTTATTTTTCTTTTATCAATTTAAAACTAAATTTCAAATATTTATTTGTTCTTACATAAGTACCGTGGTCTCATAGATATTTTTACTATTTTCAGGTACTAGTTCATGGTGCATACCCGAGCCCACCACTATAGAGATTCGTCTCCACTAGTTTTTGGTGAAGATGAGCTTCTACACAGAGGACGGGAGTACAGTGGATTAGTGGACAAATTAATAAACATCCACCACCTACACTTCCATCAGAGGAACCTGAGCCAATAGGAATGTGTGGCCAAGCAAAAAAAAAGATGATCTAGAAAAGGATGAAGGCATATTCTTCGACGGTTCAAAAAGGGACAATCAAGAGAGAAGCCATAAATTTCAACATCTACAAGATTGATCTAGGGTTGGCGTCGTTAGTCAAATCACATGCCTTTCATGGACACAACTCTGAAGGTCCAGTGATGCATATCAGTAATTTCATTGAAAGTTGTGATATGATCAAGATAGATAGGGTCTCGACGAATGTCATATACTTGAAGCTCTTTCCATCATTATTGGCATACATGACTAAGTCTTGGTTCCATAACCTTGAAGATGAATGCTTTGAAACTTGGGAACAAATGATTGATGTCTTCTATGAGCGGTACTTTCCACCCCAAAAGATAAATGACCTGGTTAAGAAAATCCACAACGTCAAAAAACAAGAAGAGGAGTCTTATTCTAAGGCACGGGATAGGTTCCAGAGCATGCTGTAGAAGGTCCCCCAACATGGCATCGACTTGTTCGAACATGCAAATATTTTTTATTATGGTCTGCACAAGGGAGAAATGACCATGCTTGATAGTGTAGGAGCGAGATTCTTCCTCAACAATAAGCCAACCCGGTGTCACAAAATCATAAAGAACTTGCCCAAGAATCAAACATGGGGATAAGATAGAGAGAACCCAACAACCCTTAAAATTGTTGGGGAGTCCAAGGTTATTTCGACACTAAATGAGAAGTTGGACTTAATTGCTCAAAAATTGTGTGCAAAGGATGGAAATTCTTTAGTAGGGGAGGACGAGGAACGCAAGTCAACATGATAATAATAAGAATACAAGAATAAGGACTACTCTTGGAGGAAATATCCTAAGTTCTCCTAGAATGATCCTACCAGCAAGACCCGTTCTAGGAACAGTAGGCTAAGCCACATTAGATTGGTGGCCAACAACAATATCAACGAGACTGGAGTCCTTATAAAATTGACCACATTGAGGAGATGCTCGGGAAGATGGTCAACCAAAATGAAGTGTTGATTGGCCAGAATCAGAGAGAACTATAGAACCAAGGAGCACAGATCCGCAATATAGAAACTCAGATTTCTAATATTGTTGCAGAAGTGGCTTCCTTGAAGAATCTAGGGAAGTAGGGGTTTCCAGGAAGAATCGATATACCTTCTGGAAATCATCAGGTCAAGGAAGTATTACTTCACAGTGGAAGAAAATTTCTAAATGACAAGCCGATTAGATGAGAAACAGGAGAGGCCACATGTGATAAAGATAAGGTAGTGACAGTTGATACAGTTGAACTAAAATCTACAGTAGAGGAAAAGATAGTTGATGAAGAGGTTTATGAGATAGAGGAGACAAGGGAAAAGATGTACGTCCCATCTCATCAAAGGAAAGTGGTGATGTTAATGCTCTTTCCAAACAGTCTGAAGGCAACTAAGGCAGCCAACAATTTCAAAAATTCTTGGACAACATCAGAAAATTGCATGTCCATATCCCTTTTGATTGATGCCATTGAGAAGATTCCTTCTTACAGAAAATTTCTAAAGGAACTGATCAACAATTAGAGAAGGATAGACGATTCTGAGGGGGTAGTTCTAAATGAGCAAGTCAGTGATTTTATTCTGGGAACATTGCATACAAAAAATATGATCCAAGTTCTTTCAACATATCCTGCATTATTGGAAAGATGAGATTTGGAGAAGCCTTATGCGACTCAGGGGATAGCATCAATCTCATGCCCTTTACCACTTTCAAGAAGTTAGGTCTAAATGAGTCTAGGAAGAGCAATATGACCATTCATCTGGAAAACAATTCAGTAGTGAGGCCCTATAATATTTGTGAGGATGTTCTGGTCAAGATCGACAAGATTGTATTTCCAACAGACTTTGTTGTCATGGTGATGCAAGATTATTAGGGCAACGAGCTATTAGTTTGGAGGTCATTCCAAGCTACAACTGATATGATTCTGGAAATGGGTAGAGGAAGACTGACATTGGGCAACAGAGAAGAGCAATTTGAAATATTGATGCCCGAGCCTGCACAGATTGCCAAATCCAAAGCACAATGTCACATGTTGTAGCAGGTCCAAGAAAATGTGCCATTATTCTTAGGATATCTGTTTCTTGAGATAGTTCATGTGATGACACAAGTCCATAAAGGCACACTGGAGGTGAACATCTTGGACAAGACAAAAGATTATATCTTTAATAAAGATGGTTCGACATCCTGGCGATGAAGAAGAAGACTATTTCCCAACCACGATTGAGGAGGCAACCTCAACTGCTCTTTTTCAAGCATATCCACAGCTTCCTTTGGAGACATGTCTTATGAATGATGTTGTTCTTTGGAGGAGTGTGTCTTGCTTCTCAAGGCCTTACCATGCTATTACACCGTACATTTTGAGGACTTAGGACCACCTCCACCACCATTGGTCCCTTCTTTGTTGAGTCTGTCAGATTTGGATCTGAAGCCATTGCCACCTCTATTGAAGTACATTTTTGTGGTCAAAGAGGAGAAACTTCTAGTCATCATCTCAGCTTCCCTAAGCATTCTAAAAGAGGAGCAACTACTTGTGGTTTTGAAGAACCACCATGCAACATTCGACTGGTCTGTGGCAGACATAAATGGGATCTCCCCTAGTTTCTGTGAACACAGGATCATACTAGAGGAACGCAATGCAAACTCAACCCTATCGTGATTGAGGTAGTAAATAATAAGGTAGTAACATTTTTATATGTAGGTATTATATATGTTATCTCTGATTCGAACTAGGTTAGTCCAACCTAGGTGATTCCTAAAAAGGGAGGTATAATGGTCAATACCTACTTGAGCGAAGTGATGATTTCCACTAGATAGGTGACTAGGTGGCATCCTTTCATAGACTATAGATGTTTGAGCACCTCCACATTAAAAAATCATTTTCCAGTCCCTTTTATCGACTAAATTTTAGACTGGCTCACTGGCCACTCTCATTTTTGTTTTCTTGAAAGTTATTCAGGATACAATCAGATTTCGATCAAGTTAACAAATCAAGAGAAGTCAGCCTTCACTTGTCCTTATGACACATCTGCGTATCGTCGTATGATGTTCGGTCTTTGCAATGCACCGACCACTTTCCAGAGATGCATGCTTGCCATTTTTTCTGATATGATAGACCAATATCTGGAAGTGTTTATGGATGATTTCTGGGTGTATGGGGGGTCCTTTGATGATTTTCTTGACAATATAGATAAGGTCTTACAAAGATGCACAAAAACTCGCCTTGTTCTGAACTGGGAAAAGTGTCACATGATGGTGAGTGGAGGAATTGTACTGGGACACAATGGGTATAATAAAGAAATGGAGGTAGAACCAGTCAAAATAGAAGTGATCTCCAAACTACCTCCATAGTTTAGGACACACTGGATGTTACCACCGCTTTATCAAAGATTTTTCTAAAATTGCTGAACTACTCTCAGCGTTATTAGAAAAGGATGTTGAATTTAAGTTTGATGAGAGATGTTTGAAATCTTTCAAGATGTTGAACAAGAAGTTGGTATCTGCACACAATGTCTTGGCTCCAGATTGGAGTCAACCTTTTGAGCTGATGTGTGACACATCAGATTATGCAGTGGGGGTTGTTCTATTCCGACATTGAGATAATGTCCCCGGTGTCATCTATTATGCATCTAAGACCTTGAATAATGCCCAACTAAATTATACAACAATGAAAAATGAATTGTTGGAAGTTGTTTTTGCATTTGAGAAATTTATCAATATTTGATAGGGGCTAAGGTGATAGTGTGGACAAATCATGCAACCATGAAATACTTGATGCATAAAAAATATGCTAAGTCTAGGTTAATTAGGTGGATCTTATTATTGCAAGAATTTGATATAGACGTTAAGGAAAAAGTGAAAACTGAGAATGTGGTGGCAGATCATCTTTCTATGCTTGAACAGGTGGATGAAAAGGATGTTGATATACCTATTGTGGAAGATTTTCCTAATGAGCAACTCTTTTCTATGAAAAACAAAGACCCATGGTTCGTGAACATTGTGGACTATTTGGTATGTGGAGATCTGGCAGGAGATTTAGGATACCAGGAGAAGAAAGGATTCTTCCACTCCTTATGGTAATACATATAAGATGACCCCATTTTGATGAGGAAGTGTAGGGATGATATTATGAGAAAATGTGTGCCGGGTTGTGAATTTTAGAGTATTTTGGAACATTGTCATTCTTTACCTACAAGTGGGCATCATGCTAGTTCTAGGACCACAGATAAAGTTTTAGAATGTGGTTTTTATTGGTCGCCAATAATTTAAGGATGCATACAATTATGTTCGTCATTGTGATGTTGGTCAACATGCAAGTAATATTTCAAAAAGACATGAATTGCCTCTAAATGTTTCTTAGGAAATTGAGGTGTTTGACTTATGGGGCACATACTTCATGGTCCCTTTTGTGTCTTCAATTTCTAATATTTATGTATTACTTGCTTTGGATTATGCATCTATATGGGAGGAAGAAATTCCAACCCACGCCAATGACGCCCATGTGGTATGTAGATTTGTGAAGGAACACATCTTTTATAGGTTTGAGGTGCCCCTGTTGATGATTAGTGATGGTGGTTCTCATTTTACCAATAGAAAAATGTGGGCAGTTTTGAGCAAATATGGAGTGAAACACAAAGTAGGTACTCCATATCACCCCAAATCCCAAGGACAGGTTGAAGTGTCTAATAGGGAGATCTAGAAGATTTTAAAAAAGATAGTTTCAACCAACAAGACTAACTGGATCATGCTTCTCAATGTTGATCTTTGGGCATATAGGGATGCCTATAAAACACCAATAGGTACCTCTTCTTTTAGGTTGGTTTATGGGAGGGTTTGTCACCTACCTGTAGAGATAGAGCATAAGGCAAAGTGGGCACTGAGGAAATTAAATTACAACTTGTTCAATGTAGGAAAAAAGAGATTGTTAAATTTGAATGAGTTAGATTAGCTTAGGTTTGATGCCTATGAGAGATCAAGAATCTATAATGAGAGGACTAAGAAAATTCATGATTGCCACATATTGCATAGGGTCTTCATTCTAGGTTAAGAGGCCCTTCTATTTAATTCTAGGTTGAAATTACATCCTGGTAAGTTGAGGTCTAGATGGAGTAGACCCTTTGAGGTGATTAAAACATTCCCTAATGGAGCTATGGAGATTAGCAATGGGGCTGAGCCATTCCTTGTCAATGGCCAAAGACTTAATCACTACTTTGGGGGAGATGTGATTAGGAAGGAGGATGAGTTGAAGCTCATTGAGCTTCACTGATGTAATGAGCTTAGGATCACTGAGCCAATGATGTAAAATAAGGGAGCTTGTTGGGAGGCAACCCGACCATCAATTTTTTGTTCTTTACATTCCAATTTGTAGTTTAATAAATTTTAATTTTTGTTTTATTTAGTTTTAATATAAAAATATACCTTGATCCATTTTGTGTGGTATGCATGTTGAGTATCAATCGGTACTACTGATATTAAGTCGGTACTATTGACAAGTTTACATGGAAAAAGCTAGAGTCGACTGCAAAAGTCGATACTACTAACTTCTATCTTAGTGCTACCAACGACATCACAGGGAATTCATGCAAATTTGGCAAAATAATTCAATACTATTGACCCCTAAGTTGGTAGCACTGATTTCTATAGAGAAAAGTGCCAAGTAACTGATAAGGACTAGGTACTATTGACATATCATTGGTAGTATACACGAAAAGCATGCTCTAGGTTCAAAACACCAAGTTTCCACTTAGAAGCACCGACAAAATTTAAATGAGTCGATACTACCGAAACCTGAAGAGACGAGATCCTTGGGAGTGCAATCAAATAGTAAAAAATCTTCACATCAGACAGTCAGTGTTACTAACACCATGTCGGTAATATCGACAATATGCGATTGCACCAATGACATCAACAAATCAAGGCCATTAGCATCGATCACACAGATTTATGATGAAAAATCAGTACTATCAATAGTCTATCGGTAGTACTAACACGACGGTAGAGAGGCCGTCACAACTATGAAAGTAAGGGTTATGAATCATTTTCCTTCACACCTTCTCTACGCTTCCCTCAAGAAAGTGTGTACAATAATCTTTGGGCATTCAGACTCTACACCGAGCTCTCTTTTCATATTCTGAGAAGGCACCAATGCGTGAGGCTACGTCATCAGTGGGGGTTCCAAACTTGGTTCCGAAACCATGACGGATAGCCCATCCAAATACTGATATTAAGAAGATCTATGAACATCTGCAAAAGAGGGAGATCTATGCAACAAGGTATGGCGACCGTGAGTTCATTGTCTCCATTGGCTTCATCGAGAGAATGTACAAGGTCTGCAAGCGTCAAGGGTAGGAAAACAAGCATCCCTTCTTCATCAACTAGCTTACATACCTGTATCTCGTCTATGAGTTCTTGGCATCCCCAGAGGTTTGTATCATCCTCGAGCATGGGGATGAATGGAGTAGTGGTTGCATCAGTTTCCTCCTCTACAACACTGAATACACTTTGACGTTGCAACAATTCAATGCCATAATGGATTGCCAACTAGAGGACACCTATACTACCCCAAAAAATTTGAGAGCTACTAGAGTGCCAACATATCAATTGGCATACAAACTACAGATTGTCACATACGCCTTCTGCCACTCTAAAGGCCTAGTGTATTTTGGCAGACACTTACTACAAGACAATCATCCAACAATTTTCTGAAAGTCTATCCTCATGGAAACATGCTATTCTCTCTTATCTACAGATTGACCATGCACAAGATTTCTTACTTACCATTCCTATTGAAGGCTTTGCGTTGTCCATGTCTCCTATTGAATATTGATCTATCCTTCAGTACTGACCCATGATCCCCATATATATTGGTTATTAACACTGCCCACTTTGCAACATTGCAAACCTTGATTCCTTTCATAATCATGTCATCCATTGCCACCCATTCTTAGGATATAAGTTCCATCATGATGTTGTTTTTGATGCTCTTTTCTACCTTGTCTCTCGATCTAGGCTAATAGCACTCAAGGAAGCTCACGTGGCCTTCCTCAGATCACATACTAATGGTCTTTATACACAACGTCTTGCTGATGTCTTATTATTTAATTGGACAGATGGAAAACATACATGTGTGGATCTCAATGGAGTTTCTCCCCCAACATACATCCTTTCAATCAATTTTAAATCCGGCTAGGTAGCTTCCAATGCTGCAATACAAAAAGTCCACAAGCATGGTGCAACATGTCAACCAAATCATCATCATTTTCTGCCTTTTACTTTTTGATAGTTTTGGGGTGCTTGCTGATAATGCAATTTCACATCTTCAACTCCTTCAAAATATATTAAATAAGAATGTTATGGTTTCTCCATCTATGCCCAATATATTTTTTTATCCATAGGTTTCACCAT
The DNA here is from genome assembly GCA_963693085.1 of Alisma plantago-aquatica. Lineage (NCBI taxonomy): Eukaryota > Viridiplantae > Streptophyta > Magnoliopsida > Alismatales > Alismataceae > Alisma > Alisma plantago-aquatica. The sequence goes on along the minus strand of OY856410.1, from coordinate 1,327,692,831 downwards.
TCAGAATGGACTGGCGATTCTTTTTGTTACCCGTGCTTCTGTTAAGGAATTCTTGTAATTGATGGATGGAACCATATTATAAAAAAATGTCATTTTATAATCACAAAGGTCATAAGCATTGAATTTAAAGGATCAATATTTTATTTTGTTTGGGGATAGTTTGTTTGTATGTAGTCCAGTGACCAAGTGTGAATTTGATGTGCACTTTTACACAAAAAATGTTCAATTTATATTTGATTACACCTTACCAAGATAGCGCTAGGTGAAAATCATGTGGAAATTTTGCTTTTCTTGTTTGGCGGACCTCTCTCTAACACACAATTCTAGCTTCATGCAAATATTTTTGTCGATAATGGCATAAGGTAATATAAACATAAAATTATGCAAGATTCACGGTAGCATTCTCTAGGTAGCACCACCTGAGAAGATTATGTAGTAACTTTGATCGACAATTGATAGTGACGTACTAGTTTTGCAACCCCATGTATGAGATAGGGAGGAGGAAGTGAAAAAAGACGAGATAGGGAGTGATGGAGTTGGGACCGTGCCAGTTACAAATTTCAAGGGCTTTACCTTGCGGAAGACATATTTAGTATTAGAAAATGTGATATTCAACTTAAAACCAATTGTCTATGGGTGAAGGGACCACATACATTATAAGCACAAGAACCAACCTAAAAGGTGCGAGAATATTCTAACATCCTTAAGTGCATCACTTTTTGTATGCTTGCACTAGTTATTTTACATAGGGTCTGGTCCTTATACTTATATCATGGTGCCCACTCTAATACCATATTAGAAAGTGTGTTATTCAACTCAAAACCAATTCGTAATGGGTGAAGGGTCGACACACCTTATAAGAACATGAACCAATCCAGAACTCAAAGGTGTGAGACTATTATGATATTTAGGAATTTCAAATCCTTCAACTAACATTGTACTATATTGTAAAAAACATTTGATGTTCTATAGTAATTAACCGAGGACCATGATAGTGTGATAAAGTGAGTTATCTCTCACTTCTTCATATATACTTCTTTGTTTAGACAAGTTCAATTTTGATATTAGATATTTCTCTTCAACTTTTGGATAATTTTGCATCACCTTATGCTCACAAATCAATTTATGATTGAAAGCATACCAATTGGAAGCATACCAAATCAACCTTCAATGCTTAAATCACTCTTGAAAGGTTTTGATTTTTATTACTCATGTCAACATCATTTATTGATCCGTATGTTTTCCCAAAAGAAGAGTATAATGTTTCAGACCTATGGTGAAAATTTTGTGTTTTTAGACTTATGGTTTGAGAGTATTCATTTTCCCAATAAAAATCCTTTTTAAACCCTTTATTTTCTCTTTTTTTTGTTTGTTCCCATATCTGCCCTTTTTCGCGACCATTGGGACCTGATTGCACGACTTAGATGGGGCTTTGGATGGACCGATCTATACAATCACTACTACAGAAACAACATTCAGTGTCGCTTTTATGGGCGTCGGTTATTTAGGAAAACCGACGCCTATAACATTCAACGTCGGTCATCTAGGTCATCCGACGTCTGTATCCAAGACACGGGTACCGCTTGTATTAAGCGTCGGTTTTTTTGGTAAAAAACCGACGCCTAAAACTGCCCGCCAAAACCAATTTTCGAGCAAAAAAATATGTCACATACGGCATCGGTTATTTACCTCAAACCCGACGCCTATTTAAGATGAAAATTTGCGCGAAAATTTATAGCTTAGGTGTCGGTTATCCTTAGATAACCGACGCCGATAGTGGTTCCCGCCAATTTATTTAGGGCAAATTTTTTCTAATTGGACGTCGGTTTGTTATTAGGAACCGACGCTGAAGACCTTAGGCGTCGGCATTTTAGATAACCGACGCCCTTTGTGCACTTATTAGCCGCACGATCGATCGACTTTAGGTCCCCTTTCCTGTTTCATTGTCTTCTCCGCCGACTTCCTGCCCCTGCTCACCGACGACGCCGACGACGCCGCTGCTCACCGACGACGCCGCTGCTCACCGACGACGCCGCTGCTCACCGACGACGCCGCTGCTCACCGACGACGACGCTGCCCGACCCTCCGCTGTGCGCCGCCGCCGCTTCCTCTCCTGGTCCTTCTCCGCCTGCCTGCTTCCTGCTCCTTCTCCGCCTGCTTCCTGCTCCTTCTCCTTCTGCCGCCGCCGCTTCCTGTTCCTTCTCCGCCGCCTTCCTGCCCGCCGCCTCCTGCCGCTCCCTGCTGCTCACCGGCCATTGCTGCTCACCGGCCACTGCTGGGAGCTCGCCTGGAGCTTGCCGGTCACTGCCACCACTGCTGCCCTGCCGCCTGGAGCTTGCCGGTCACTGCCACCACTGCTGGGAGCTCGCCTACTGGTTAGTATTACTTTAGTGATTACTTTAATTCAACAATTCGTAGTTTGTTATTTACAATTACTCATCTGCTTGCCGATTTTAATGATTAGAGATACTGATTAATAGTAGGTATTGATGAATACTTAGTTAATTACTGATTTGTTGATTAGTGTTGAAATGAATGTATTGATTAGTGTTGAAATGAATGTGTTGATTAGTGTTGATTAATAGTAGGTATTGATGAATACTTAGTTAATTACTGATTAATAGTAGGTATTGATGGACCCTAATGATACAAATTTTTTATGTTGTAAATGAATGTATGTTTCAAGTGTTGAACCTAATGTTGGACAATGAACAATGAATTTATGTCCCATATAATCCACATTGTTCTTTATATTACTTGTACATTGGTATAAATTAGAATGAACAATCACTAAATTATATATTGTTTGTATGGAGTATGGCTTCATTGTAGATATCTATTATTGTATTTGTTGGCCTAGAAACCCGTCCAAGATTGACTCATTAGGAGTAAATCTTGGATAGTCCCCGGTTTGGGACTGTTCTTGAACACCTAATCTCACTTAGGATGTAAGTGTATAATGTGTATTGGGTTTTCGAGAAAATTTTGGTAGCATTTCCCCGTTTGTTCTCTAAGTACATATGTACTTAGAGAACAGCGGGGAAATGCTGCCGAAATTTTCTTGAAAACCCAATGCACATTATACACTTACTAGTGAGATTAGGTGTTCAAGGATGGGATAGGTGATACACATTTATTATATATAAGAATGACATCAAATGTGTTTGTTGGCCTAGAAACCCGTCCAAGATTGACTCATTAGGAGTAAATCTTGGATAGTCCCCGGTTTGGGACTGTTCTTGAACACCTAATCTCACTTAGGATGTAAGTGTATAATGTGTTTTGGGTTTTCGAGAAAATTTTGGTAGCATTTCCCCGTTTGTTCTCTAAGTACATATGTACTTAGAGAACAGCGGGGAAATGCTGCCGAAATTTTCTTGAAAACCCAATACCCATTATACACTTACTAGTGAGATTAGGTGTTCAAGGATGGGATAGGTGGTACACATTTATTATATATAAGAATGACATCAAATGTGTTTGTTGGCCTAGAAACCCGTCCAAGATTGACTCATTAGGAGTAAATCTTGGATAGTCCCCAGTTTGGGACTGTTCTTGAACACCTAATCTCACTTAGGATGTAAGTGTATAATGTGTTTTGGGTTTTCGAGAAAATTTTGGTAGCATTTCCCCGTTTGTTCTCTAAGTACATATGTACTTAGAGAACAGCGGGGAAATGCTGCCGAAATTTTCTTGAAAACCCAATACCCATTATACACTTACTAGTGAGATTAGGTGTTCAAGGATGGGATAGGTGGTACACATTTATTATATATAAGAATGACATCAAATGTGTTTGTTGGCCTAGAAACCCGTCCAAGATTGACTCATTAGGAGTAAATCTTGGATAGTCCCCGGTTTGGGACTGTTCTTGAACACCTAATCTCACTTAGGATGTAAGTGTATAATGTGTTTTGGGTTTTCGAGAAAATTTTGGTAGCATTTCCCCGTTTGTTCTCTAAGTACATATGTACTTAGAGAACAGCGGGGAAATGCTGCCGAAATTTTCTTGAAAACCCAATACCCATTATACACTTACTAGTGAGATTAGGTGTTCAAGGATGGGATAGGTGGTACACATTTATTATATATAAGAATGACATCAAATGTGTTTGTTGGCCTAGAAACCCGTCCAAGATTGACTCATTAGGAGTAAATCTTGGATAGTCCCCGGTTTGGGACTGTTCTTGAACACCTAATCTCACTTAGGATGTAAGTGTATAATGTGTTTTGGGTTTTCGAGAAAATTTTGGTAGCATTTCCCCGTTTGTTCTCTAAGTACATATGTACTTAGAGAACAGCGGGGAAATGCTGCCGAAATTTTCTTGAAAACCCAATACCCATTATACACTTACTAGTGAGATTAGGTGTTCAAGGATGGGATAGGTGGTACACATTTATTATATATAAGAATGACATCACATGTGTTTGTTGGCATTTCCCCGTTTCTTCTCTAAGTATATATGTACTTAGAGAACAGCGGGGAAATGTTGCCTAATCTTTTCCTAATATATACTTGTTTCCTAATATATACTTGTTTTCTCTGATCATAGAATGGATAGATCATGGATGTCGATTCGTAATCGTTGTACCCCAGAGTTTATATCTGGTCTTGATCAGTTTATTAGATTTGCCGAGGAACATAGGAAAAAACCTACAGATAGGTTCTACTGTCCATGTAGGCATTGCGGTAACAACTTGAAAGTCAACACTGGTGAGGAAATCAAAAGTCATGTCATGTGCAACGGGATTGTACAAGGCTATACAGAATGGCACTGGCATGGAGAAATTTCAAAATCGAAACCAGTAGATGTCGATAGCAGTGCTTGGGTGGAAGAAGAAATTGCCTCTGATGACGTAAATGTGAACGAACCAGTTCCAGCAGACATCGTTGATGCGATGCTGGATAGTTGTAGGGTAGAGCACACCGATCCACCTCCTATCTTTACAAACATTGTGCATGATGCTGAGATACCGTTATACACAGGTTGTGCTAAGTTTACGAAGCTTAGCGCTGTCTTGAGATTGTATAAGTTGAAAGCTAACAATAGATGGAGCGACAAAAGCTTCACTTCATTGTTGACTTTGTTGAAAGAAATGCTTCCTGAAGGAAACGAGCTTCCAATCTCAACATACCAGGTAAAGAAAATGTTGTGCCCAATGGGAATGGAGGCCAAGAAGATACACGCATGCCCGAATGATTGTGTATTATTTCAAAAGGACTATGTAGATTTGAAAGATTGTCCAAAATGTGGTGCGTCACGGTATAAATTGACGACTTCGGGGGAGTTCAAAACTGGTTCTCCTGCCAAGGTGTTGTGGTATCTACCTATAATATCACGGTTTCAACGCTTGTTTGCAAATCCGAAAGATGCGAAGAATCTGAGGTGGCATGCAGATGTTAAGAAAAATAATGATGGGATCCTACGACATGCGTCTGATTCCCCACAGTGGAAGAAGATTGATCTATTGTACCCTAAATTTGGTGAAGAAGATAGGAATCTAAGACTTGGGCTTTGTACAGATGGGATGAATCCGTACGGGACATTGAGCAGCCAACATAGCACTTGGCCAGTCATGCTTGTTATATACAATCTTCCTCCCTGGATGTGTATGAAAAATAAGTATGTTATGTTGTCATTGTTGATATCGGGCCCTAAACAACCCGGAAATGATATCGATGTTTATCTTGAACCTTTGATTGATGACTTAAAGAAACTTTGGGCTGAAGGTGTGATGACCTATGATGCTTCAGCAAAAGAGACATTTCGTTTGCACGCTATGTTGTTTTGCACTATTAATGACTTTCCAGCATATGGGAATTTGTCTGGATATAGTGTCAAAGGAGCTAAAGCGTGTCCTATATGTGAAGAAAACACTGATTCAATAAGACTAAAACATGGCGGCAAGACTGTATATCTTGGTCATCGAAGGTTTCTTTCAAAATTCCATCCGTATCGTAGGAAGCGCAAAGCATTCAATGGATGGAATGATGAACGAAGTGCACCTAAACCTATACCAGGGGATGTTGTTTATGAAAGAGTAAAAGACATTGTCAATGAATTTGGTAAGAAATCACAATGTAGTATGGCCACACGGAGTGACAATTCTTTATTCAAGAAGAAGTCAATATTTTGGGATCTTCCTTATTGGAGTTCTTTGACAGTCAGGCATTGTATCGATGTAATGCACGTTGAGAAAAATGTCTGTGATAGCATCATTGGTACTCTATTAAATATACCAGGTAAGACTAAAGATGGGATAAAATCCAGACTGGACCTACGTGAAATGGGAATAAGGTCAGAATTAACAGAATTACGTGAAATGGGTAATAAAAGAACATACTTACCTCCCGCTTGTTACACGTTGTCTAGAAAGGAGAAGAAAACTTTTTGTGAATGCTTGGTAAATGTTAAGGTGCCACATGGTTACTCATCCAACATCCGTAGATTGGTATCAATGAAAGATCTGAAGTTGATAGGTCTTAAATCTCATGATTGTCACACTCTAATGCAACAAATATTGCCTGTGGCAATTCGATCTATATTGCCGAAGCATGTAAGGTTTGCGATTACCAGACTTTGTTTCTTTTTCAACAGTCTATGCAGCAAAGTTATTGACCCTGATACTCTCGATAATTTGCAAAGAGAAGTGGTTGTTACCCTATGTCAGCTTGAGATGTATTTCCCTCCTTCGTTCTTTGATATCATGGTACATCTTGTTGTCCACTTGACTAGGGAAGTGAAAATGTTGGGACCAGTTTTCTTGCATTGGATGTATCCCTTTGAACGATACATGAGCGTTTTTAAAGGTGATGTTCGAAACCGTTATCGGCCTGAAGGGAGTATTATTGAAGGTTATGTGGCGAGAGAGGTTATGGATTTTTGCAATGACTTTCTCAGTGGTAATGACACTCCTAATAATGACAAGAATATTGACGAGGGCAAAGGAATTTTGGGATCACGGGTGAAAGTAATCAGCCGTGAGCAGTTGGAACAAGCTCACTTGTATATTTTACACAATATGGAAGAAGTGAGTGTTTATATCGAGGAACATACCAATTTCATAAAGAGACAACATCCTCGAGCAAGTTCAATGTGGCTTGCTAGAGAGCATAATAAGACTTTTACTAAGTGGTTTGAAGATAAAGTCTTACATCAACTATCTCAAACACCAAATGATATTACAGAAACTATCAAATGCCTCGCCTTTAAACCAAAACCGAATGTTATGTCTTATGAAGGGTTTGACATTAATGGATTCACATATTACACAAAGCGCCAAGATGATAAGAGTGTCGTCCAAAATAGTGGGGTCACTCTTCAAGCGTCGACTATGTACTTTGCAAGTGCAAAGGATAAGAGTCCACGTGAAGCTAAAATGTCATATTACGGTGTCATTGAGGACATTTGGGAGTTTGACTACATAGATTTCAAAATTCCGCTATTTAAATGTAATTGGGTTGATAACACCAAAGGAGTTATAGTGGATGAATTGGGTTTCACTTTGGTGAACTTTGAAAAGATCGGCGAGAAGGGTGAACCATTCATATTGGCATCACAGGCGAAACAAATATTCTATATCGATGATCCTGCAAATGATAAATGGTCGGTTGTTCTTCATGGTAAAAGACAGTTCATTGAAGATCCTATAGATGAAGAAGAGTACTATGATAAGTATGATGACTCCAGTCCATTCTCAGTTGGGTTGCCAACTTCACAAAATATTGAAGCTAATGATGACTTATATGTGCGCGGAGATCACAATGAAGGATTGTTAATTGATAAAAGATCACAATTTTAGAGACATGTATGTTTATACAAATGCTAAATGTTTGCCTTTTTCTAGTTAATACAAATGCTAAATGTTTGCCTTTTTCTAGTTAATACAAATGCTAAATGTTTGCCTTTTTCTAGTTAATACAAATGCTAAATGTTTGCCTTTTTAATGACATTTTCAGATGGCTGACCATGATGAGCATGATGTCCATGATGAGCATGAAGTCCATGATGAGCATGGCGAGGATACTAATGTAAGTTCTAAAAACATATCCTGTATTTCTATAAAATTCATTATCTTCTAGTTATGTCATATATCCTATATTTCTATATTGGGCTAAATTAGTGTGTTTTATTTTTGTCAAATTTTAGGTTGATGCACCTGTACCCACTGAAGCACTGGAGCAACTTGATGCGCAACACCAGACACTTAACAAGAAAAGGGGCATCACTCTGTTGAAGAAGTTATTAGCGCTAAGTGGTAGTGGATCTAAATTGGCGGTGGAGTTTGATAATGGAGGAAATCCAATTGGAGTGAACCGCAATAATTTTGTGAACTATCTTGGGTGTACCACTCGGAGCCATTGTGGTGTTAAGTATGACAATTGGCATAAAGTTCCTCAAGCGAAAAAAGACTCGATATGGAAGGATTTATGCGTGAGTTATTATTATTTGCAATTCTATTTTGTAGATTACAAATTCTATTATTTGCAATTCTATTTTGGATACTAGTTAATAACATTTCTATTTTACAGAATCTGTTTGCATTGGATGAGAAGTTGCATCGTAAAAATGTGATGCAACGCGCTGGAAAGATGCTTAGGAATTATAGGACAAATCTGAATAGAGAATACATAAAAGAGGGTGATAAGAAGAAGAAGTCAGCCCTTGAACAATGGAACTTCTTGGACAAAGAAGATTGGGACAATTTTGTTGCTTCAAGAAAATCTGAAGAATTCAAGGTATTAGGCGTCACTCCTAATTTAATTAATATACATTGTATTCACCTATTCAAGATTAGCATTTAGTGCTACTAACCAAATCATTAATGTGCATACTAACTAGGCCCTCAGTGACGCACAAAAAGCAAGGCGTGCACTGAATGTGCATGACCACACTATGGGTCCAAAAGGCTATGCAAGCGTTCGCCAAAGACTACAGGCGGAGTCTGCGGCTACTCAGGAGTCTGCTCCTACTCAGGAGTCTACCACACCCATTCCTCGCCATGATATCTGGATAGCTGGCAGGCAAAACAAGAAGGGTGAAATAAAGAAGCCTGTAACTGCTGAGGCGGCTGAAAAAATGGTAAAATACAACTCTTACAGAAATCGTTTGAATATTGATTATTTGTGGTGTTAACTTACCAATTTCTGTTTATGGTGATTAGCGGGAGCTGCACGAGCAGAGGAAACAAGGCACGTTCATCCCTCAGGGCACAAGGGATGAATTGACAGTTGCTCTGGGTAACCCAGAGCATCCTGGACGTGTTAGAGGTGCCGGCGCTGGTGTTGGCATCAAAGCATTCTTTGGGCCATCCCAGCGCAAACCCAGAGCGGGACTTTCTCAAGAAGAGGTAACCTATTCTTTTTTTAGAATGTTACTGCAAAAGGAAATTCATTAATAAGAATCTAATGTTTCTTTTATCCATGTATAGGAGAATAAGAGAGTTGAGGATTTAGTTGCTAAGAAGGTCAACGATGTAGTTGCTGAGAAGGTCAAGGAAGAATTGATGCGGTGGCAGGCATCTCAGGCTTCCAATACGCCTATGGCGACCCACTCTTCTCCTGATGCACACACTGCGAGTAATCCTGGAGACCCATCGCCTAGCACGTCTGCTGTAAGTATTGTTTATGACATTGTAGTTAGTCTTTTCAAGTTGTTATGTTTTCAAGATGATATGTATATATGTATAATATTCTTTACGTAAATTTGTAGGCATTGAAGCCATGCCGCTTAAGAATGCAAAACTACGTTGTCGCAGAGGCGCAGGCTTACCCGTCCCTTCCTGGGGCAATGTTTCACGGGACTCCAATGCCACAGGGCTACGTTCGTGTGAGCCCGATACGTGTGTTACCCGATTGGAGAGAAGCTACATTGCCATATGCCCACCCGGATATTGATACACTTGGTGAGGCAGAAGGCGGGGTCATATTGTGGCCCAAAGCAGATGTCATCTACACGACTGAAATTGTAAGATAAATTTACATTGATTTAGACTGTTAATGTGTATATATGATGTCAACTGATCTGAAATTATATGTACAGGTTAAAAAGAAGACACCAGGAGCACCTAGGCCTCCACTTCCAGTTCCCACATTACCCGATTGGGTTCCAACTGACCTAACATACCCGTTAGGTCCTGCTTGTAGGGGAATGGCATGTTGGCTACGGGCACATAATGTACATTGCCCTATAATTATTTCTTTAGATGCAGATTATGCAGGTCAATCATACGATAGCTCTTTATTGATAGAAGATATTATTGAGCTGTTTAAGTATGATTGGCTGAATACATCAATGATAGAGACATGGATAAGGTGAGATCTTGTTTATACATCCATATACCTTGTGTAAGCTCCGGTGATCTGGTTTCTTATATATTAATGCATACGCCTATATGTTTTGCAGCTACCTAGTCGAAGATCATTGCAAACAATTTGCATTTGATCATGTGGGATTTTTGATTCCATCATTGATTAGTTTGGTAGCTAAAGACCCTGATAATGTTCAACAATACTGTATAGATGCTTTTACAATTTTTGGTCAGCAAAAGAAGAAGATAATAATAGCTCCATTCAATGTCAAGTATGTTTACTTTATTTATAATTTGGACTTTAGAAAATTCCATTTTTATTTTGCATTTTGAGTTATTAATTGTTAACTTCTACTTGTAGCGGTAGACATTGGGAGTTACTAGTTATTGCCCCCGAGACATTCACTGTTTATTATCTAGATCCTGCGGGGAGTACATTGAACACTAAAATTGGACACGTAATGAGAATGCCACTATTCTGGTGAGAAATATTTCATTTTTATATCCGTTAACATCTTTTATTACATTACTATTTACTTATGCAATTTATTGTGTTATATTAACATGTAGGGGTTTAGATGCATTCAAAAAGGCTGGAGGAACGGTCCCAACGAAAAAGAACCAGCCAATAAATTGGCAGAACGTAAAAGTAAGTTCCCGACTCGAATATATATATTATTGATGTGAATTGTGCTTAGTTGTATTATTTTGTATGTTTCAATTTATAGTGTGCTACACAAGACAATGGCTGGGCATGCGCATACTATGTGATGCGATTTATGCATATGATTATCAAATATGCCGCATTGGACATCGATACCATACATGAGGTATTATATATAATCTCATTAGTTAGTATGCAATATATCAATCTTATATTATTTTTATATTATTACTTATATATATACATCATTCTCTTTGCAGGTGTTTAAAACTGACCACACTACAGGTAAACGTTTAAAAAAAATAAATGCTCCATATACGATGAAAGCATTAAATGAAGTAAGAGAAGAATGGGCAATAGCTGTACAAACAGTGGCAACTGTAAGATATAATTGGGATGCTGATAGTGATAATGAATGATACTTTGTAAATGAATGTTTGTAAATGAATGTTTGTGAATGTTAATGCATGTATTTGAATGTTTCTATATGTGTGAATGTGAGAATTGAATTGATGTCTGAATGAATGTACTTGTGTAGAATTTTGCTTGTGACTTTTGCAGGTTTGCGGCCTGTTTGTAGGCTGATATCAATGGATGTCGTAAACCTGCAGTTCAGAAAACTGAACTGCAGGTTCTCATCCTGCTGACCAGCCACAGCAGGCCTGCAAACTGATATGAAAAAAAAAAAAATATAAATAGGCGTCGGTTATTTATCGAAAACCGTCAGCAAAGACCTACAGCGTCGGTTTTTTAATATAACCGACGCCTTATGTGGCCAAAGCAGTCCTGGAATTGGCGTCGGATATTCATATCAAACCGACGCCTATTTAAACTGTAGGCGTCGGTCGTTTAGTAGATAGCCGACGCCAAACAGGGTCCGCGCCACAGAAAATGGCGTCAGCTAGGGCACTTTCTGCGTCGGTTTTGAGATGAATAACCGACGCAGAAAGTGCCCTAGCTGACGCCATTTTCTGTGGCGCGGACCCTGTTTGGCGTCGGATATCTACTAAACGACCGACGCCTATAGGCTAAATAGGCGTCGGTTAAAAAACCGACGCCGAAGTGTTCGACCTTTAGCGGCGCCCACATAGGCGTCGGTTGGAAACCGACGCCAAATGGGGTTAAACGACCGACGCCAAAGGCCGTTTCTGTAGTAGTGAATCTATTGGGGGACTCTCCCAACCGCCTAATCAAAAGGCTATAAATTCTTCCCTAATCAAATGACCATGAGGTTTTCTCCTGGCTACGCACACCAGTGCAATGACCATCTGATAAATGTATATTTATCCCTTTTATTTATATATTTTTGATATTTGTTTAGGATTATTTTTTTATTTATTCTCTTAGTTTCATAATTAATTGTGTTAGTTTAGATTTTTCTCTTTAATTGGAGTTTTAATTCTATTTTCTTGGGTTTCGTAGGAAAATTGCATAATTTGTAGCAGTCTTGACATTCATATATACCCTCCACCAAAAGTGACATAACTCTTGCATTCGAAGTCCAAACTGAGTGTACAAGTATTTATTGGAAAGATAATTTAATTTCCTAAAATTAAATCCATTATTTGGACCGCTTTTGTTCTTTTCATGGGAGAAAAATATGTTCGAAATCTCTGCTGTGAGAATCTGCATTAAAGGGAGTTACATGGTCACGATAATTAAAGACAACCAACTTTCGATTTGACCATATCCAGAAAATTAAAAAATTGGTCTCCCTCTCTTTTTTCCCCCTCTTTTGAGGGAAGCCTACCCCCTCGCCCTCCTATAAAAGGAGGGACTCTTCACTTGTAAAAGCATTCTATTCTTCATTCCATTTCATCTAATTTTTAGTTGTAGACCACATCTTGTATAATGTTAGATCTCATTTTAGTTTGTGTTTCTTCTAGTCTTGTTATGTCTGAGTAAATTTCTCTGGGGCATGGGAGTAGCCCCTTAGCCTGGTTCTATTCAATATAATCAGTCATATTCCTCCATCGAACAAATGTCTTCTCTCTGTTCTTTGTGGTTATTTGGATGATTTGATATATTCTTATAGAGTGATATGACCGTGGATCTCTGTAAGAATGAAACAATAGTCCCTTAATTGTGATTATCATCTTTTTGTCTATTTAATATTATTCTTGTTATAATCCTTGGTGACGCGACCACCTGAGCCTTGGGTTTGAACGCCAGTTTGAATTCACATGCTTTTTTATATGACCGTGGATAATGACATGTTGGACGGTTGGGAAATGATCTGTGAACATCGGGACCAACGGGTTCACGGGAAGTCTGACCCTTGTGAGTTTGTCCGTAAGGACATGTAAACACAAGGTCCTGATTTGATCCTTGGATTTTATAATTTGATAAGTTGAATATGAACGTGGTTTTGGTGGTGATCTTCCGGAACCCATATATTGATTTCTTGATTAGTTAAACTTTATTTCAGCACTTTTATTTTTGTTCTTAGTTTTAACAACTCTCTCAAACCAGGATTTAATTCTTGTACTTGCGATCGATTTTGGATTTTGACTTTTCTTTTCCACCATCCCTTGGATCGATACCTATATATACTAAGTTGACTTGTTGTTCGCAACAAGTTGACAACCGGGTTAGAAGGTTAAACTCTAGGACTTTTCCTAGTGATTGTTGCGTGTACAACGACGCACATCAATTTAGCGCCGTTGCCGGGGACGGCATAGTTGTTTTTCAGATCTGATTGCCTGTATATCTTGTATAATCCTTGTTCATATTCTCTAACTTTCATAACTTTAGTCTTTTTTATAATTTGTTTTATATTTTTGTAATTTGTTTTTGCCTTCTGAGCACAATTTCGGAAGTGTATCTCCTCTTTCTGCTTAGTTTCCATTCCAACAGTACTGCTTTCTAATTACTTTTTTTGTAATTTTAGTTTGTTTCATAATTTCTTAGATTTATAATTTGTTCTCTTTGAAATTTTTTACTAACCTCTTGTCTCATAATCTTTCTGCTCTCATTCATTGATTGACATATCTTTTAGGAACTTTTCTTTTCAAATGGAGTGGGCATCCCAATATCCCCCACTATGTTATTATTGTGGTCTTTACCACCATGCATCTCTTGCCTACCCAACTCTACCCCATGCTTATGATAGCACCCCTTTTAATTACGCGCCCTTTCATCCTGGTGGGTACAATGTGAATCCACATTTTTCTGAGAACCATTATGGGGAACCTTGCTATCCATATTCTAATGAGGGATATGATCAACAAAATTTTGTGGGGTGTAACCAAAAAAACCTTGGGAGTTATGAATATGTTTATGAAACCCAATGTAATCCTCAACAAGAAGAGAGACTTAGGGACCTAGAGAAGATAGCAGTAGAAGGAGAAATAAAACTAAAAACTAGCCAAGCCTTCTTAACCGCCCTGCTAGAAGCCCAAACCCAAAATATAGATTGTTCAAATATGTTTCCTTGTTATTTGGTGACACCTCATAGTATTGAATCTTCCTACCAAGATGGATGCAATGGAAATTACAATCCACCATCTTTTGAAGATTATTATGAGGAGCAATGTCACAATCAATATGAGGAGCACAAGGACCAAGACTACCATAAGGGGTATAGTGAGGATGGCCAAAATTTTGGGGTGTATAAATCCTATGGTGAAATGCAAATTAATCTTGAACTAGAAGAGAGACTTAAGGCCCTAGAAAAGATGGCAACAGAAGGACAAGCAAAACTTGAATCCAGTCAAGCCATGTTAGCTACCTTATTAGAGGATCAATCACAAACTCCACCTATAGAGATTGAGCAACCCAAGATGGTTCTTTCTGACGACGATGATGATCATCCTTATTTTGTGTCATATATGTTGGATGTTGAAGAAATAGCACAAACCATGGAGCCATATTTTGTGTGTGATGAGGACATTGGTATCCCTGTCTTTCCTTTAGAGACTCTATTACTTGAATATGAAATGTCAAATAAGGAGAGTCATTCTGAAGATCCATCAACTCCTCCCATCCTCAACATAAATCCGAATGATACCATAGACCAATACCCTTCTTTTGAGTCTATTTTGGATAATGAGAATCTAATTCCCTTTATGATTCTTCCCAAGTCATCACAACCAATTTCCATCCCACACATGGCTGATCTAGAAGGGGAGATACCACCGTTGGAAGTAGCCCACACACCCCCTTCTGTTGTTTGCAAGGAAGACATCATCATCCCTCTTAAATACTTGGGGAACCCTTGTACAAAAGTATTAGAGACATATGTTATATCAACAATGAAACTTACCAAACTCAATGTTGATGACATTAATTTTAAGGAGAAACAAAACAATTTTGTAAATGATTTTAAAATTTTTGTATTAGCATCAATTCTCCAATATGCAGGTCATCATGATGGTGGAAAACCTAAACTAGATCCTCCACCCGACTTATTTCATCATGGTCTACTGGCATTACTGGTCGGGTACTCACCAACCTCCCCCAATCCACATCCATGTTCAACACTTCCCTTGCTATCGAAGGAAGATCTATGAATATTATTGGAGGGATTGTGAGGTGAAAGAAAATATGAGCACCCCACTAAGCTTCTACAATTACCCTATCATAGGGTACATTATGAAGCTCCTCAGATAAAGGTCCCAGCCCTCATACACATCCCCTTTAGCTAGACGTTTTTTGAGCTACCTGGGCCACCTGGAAATCCTCACTCTTCTCTTCCCTCCATCTCGGGTTTCAATTTTGCTCGGGACGAGCAAAAATCTAAGTCTGCGGTGGACGTGGGTGGTATGTTTCTATTCCACCCCCTTATCTTTTTTTATTCTTGCATTATTTCTACTTCTTTTTTTTGCATATAGTTGCTTTGTTCATGGCCATTATCTAGTCAGTCATGTTTTTATTTCTTTTATAGCAAAATGATCTTTATCTAGTCGGCCAATATGAATAGATGTTTATCATTTTATCCCTTTAAGTTTAGTAAATCTTTTGTAAAAATTTGTTACAAATTGCCATGTCTGAAACCACCATGTCACCTAGGATCCCAAAATAGCATCACTCCTTGGAAAAGTTGGCAAGCCGTATGGAATCAATCAAAACCAAACACAAATTTTCTCTATTTTTAAATGTTGATTAACTTGATATAAATCTTGTATAATGTGACTGACATGAATGTTCTTTCTGATATAATGACACTTAAAAAAAGGAGAAAATAAATATGTGAAGTTATAGGCACAAGGACACCTTTTGTTTCCCCCTTATTTTATCTCTAAAAAAAAGAGAAGTAAAGAATCATCACCAGACAAAAATCAAGTCCGGGGTGGCATGCTTCCCATAAAAAAAAAATTCCATACCCCACAAAGGGGTGTACCATCAAAAGATGCCAAAAGTACACATGAAAAAAATTGTGACCAATGTAGCCACAACTCCACAAATCTAAATCCCAAGTCGAATAGAGGAGGGATAAAAAAAAATCATGACTTCCTTCTTTGTTTTCACACCCCCTAATTTCATCTTGTTCTTGTGAAACAACTCACAAAAAAAAAATACATTTATAAAAATGAGAGTGTCAAAGCAAAAGTAAGATGAAGCATATTTTTCTACAAAATCTTGATTTAGAACCAAGATATGATATTTGTTTTTAATAGGGAATATAGAATTTTGTGTTTTGTGGTTTTAAGAGATTGAGTTTCTTGGAAAAATTTGGAGGTAAGGAATAAAGTGATGTTACAAGGGTGAAGATAGACATGTTGTTAGTATAAATTGGAATAATTTGTGGTTTTATTTGTTTGGGGACAAACAAAGATTCAAGTCCGGGGTATTTTGATAAATGTATATTTATCCATTTTATTTATATATTTTTGATATTTGTTTAGGATTATTTTGTTATTTATTCTCTTAGTTTCATAATTAATTGTGTTATTTTAGATTTTTCTCTTTAATTGGAGTTTTAATTCTATTTTCTTGGGTTTTGTAGGAAAGTTACACAATTTACAGTAGTCCTGAAATTCATATATACCCTCCACCAAAAGTGCCATAACGCTTGCATTCGAACTCCAAATTGAGTGTACAAGTATTCATTGGAAAGGGAATTTAATTTCCTAAAATAAAATCCTATTATATGGACCGCGTTTGTGCTTTTCACGGGAGAGAAATATGTTCGAAATCGCTACTGTGAGAATATGCATTAAAGGGAGTTACATGGTCAAGATAATTAAAGACAACCAACTTTCGATTTGACCAGATCTAGAAAATTCAAAAATTGGTCTCCCTCTCTTTTTCCCCCTCTTTTGAGGGCATCCTACCCAGTCCCCTCCTATAAAAGGAGGAACTCTTCACTTGTAAAAGCATTCCATTCTTCATTCCATTTCATCTAATTTTTAGTTGTAGACCACATCTTGTATAATGTTGGATCTCATTTTAGTTTGTGTTTCTTCTAGTCTTGTTATGTCTAAGTAAATTTCTATGGGGCATGGGAGTAGCCCCTTAGCCCGGTTCTATTCAATATAATCAGTCATATTCCTCCATCGAACAAATGTCTTCTCTCTGTTCTTTGTGGTTATTTGGATGATTTGATATATTCTTATGGAGTGATATGACCGTAGATCTCTGTAAGAATGAAATAATAGTCCCTTAATTGCGATTATCATCTTTTTGTTTATTTAATCTTATTCTTGTTATAATCCTTGGTGACGCGACCACCTGTGCCTTGGGTTTGAACGCCAGTTTGAATTCACATGCTTTTTGATATGATCGTAGATAATGGCATGTTGGACGATTGGGCAATGATCCGTGAACGTCGGGACCAACGGGTTCATGGGAAGTCCGACCCTTGTGAGTTTGTCCATAAGGACATGTAAACACAAGGTCCTGATTTGATCCTTGGAGTTTAGAATTTGATAAGTTGAATAGGAACATAGTTTTGGTGGTGATCTTCCGGACCCCAGATATTTATTTGTTGATTAGTTAAACTTTATTTCAACACTTTTATTTTTGTTCTTAGTTTTAACAACTCTCTCAAATCAGGATTTAATTCTTGTACTTGTGATCGGTTTTGGATTTTTACTTTTCTTTTCCGCCGTCCCTTGGATTGATACCTATCTATACTAAGTTGACTTATTTTTCGTAACAAGTTGACAACCGGGTTAGAAGGTTAAACTCTAGGACTTTTCCTAGTGATTGTTGTGTGTACAACGACGCGCATCATCATCCCACATGGTACTTGTAGAGACATGTTGCAGTAGTGAGTCTCATCCTATTTCAGCTCATGTACGAATTCACTCTTCCCCTAGCTCTTCTCCTACTCTTTCAAAGTGGCAATGGACTTAGAGGCTTGTTGTGACACCTTCTATGGCCATGCTGACACTATTTAAGTGGAGGGAGAGCCATGGAATTTCTCTTCACCTCCTTGTCTCCCTTTGTAAACCCCCTTGAGTATGCAACTCTTTTTCCTTTAGTTTCCTTCTATTTCCTAGTATCCTTAACCCCTCATCCTCTTATTACTCCTCTCTGTGACAAGGTTCAGGTCATAGCACAACCGTGTAAGATACTCCTCTACATGGGTTCAAAGCCAGAGGTGAAGATAATCTTTGCCTCTCGATCTTTGTTAAAATCTGACCCGTCCCCAAATCCAACCATACTCAACATCCCACATCTCTTTCCCTCTTTCTCTCTCTGTCACAAGTGGATCTATTTGATCTCGCTCATGTGATTAGATCAATGATCAACATACACCCAGTCAAGGCCAGCATTGCATGGACTCAATGGGTGGAAGAGAGCATTGAAAACCGAATAATCTTTCATGGAAAATTCTATGTCCCTCAGCTAATGAGGCCCAATTTTCAAAACTGTGGTAATATCCCCCTCTCTTCTTAAAAATTTGAGAAATGCATTAATCCTCACAAAGTCATAGAAAATTGATCTTTTTCCAAATCTAGAATGTAGATATATCATTTTGATTAACAATATCAAAGAATCTAATGGAAAAATTATTTAGTGCCTAAATCTCTTCAAAAATATACTAAATTCCTTGATATGACCACTTTTAATAATTTTTGAAGTTATTGATGTTCTATGTCTACAATCTTGTCCTGATCATACTACATAATTCTATCATGACTTTTGATCAATAAAATATGAAGCTTTGTGTAAATAAACCTGATTGATCACTTTTGATTTTTAATGATGACATCCAGACATGAAATATGGAAGGAGATAGATTATAAAGCTTAAAATATCAAATATTATAAAAATTATTCTATTCATATCAGCATCATGGAATGTTAATTCTAAAATCATGATTGGGTTTGGAATGTTTCTCCCAAATCTAGGTATGATCTATCATGTGAGGAATTCATGATTGTATTCTTGCATGCATATTTAAGATCTTTATTAGATGGTTATAAGAGATAACACTTACAACTTGGAGAAACATCCGGATAAAATGAAAATCTGTCATATGACTAGTCCTAACCACTTTCATTACAATATTGCATCCATTTAGATGTGAATATAATGCTAAAATCTTGGTTAAAACCTTGATTTTAATAAAATACAACATCTCTTTCACTTGTATAACCAATTTAACAACCAAAACTTGGGTCTCATTTTTCTTTAGCATTAGTTTATCATGCTAAATAGATGCTACATGCTAACAAATAACTCCAAAAAAATATTTCTTTCTATTCCTCTCTATGACAAAACCCCAATCTTCTGCACCTGACATCGACCCTGATTCGTGTCACTACCCCCATTCCCTATTATTTTCGTGGTTGATTCCCTAGAGGCCACTGAAGATTTTCCATCTATTAATTTCATGGAACTTAATGTCGTCGACTATCATTGTTGTTGTTAAGGTTCTTGGCTTCATTGTCACTGCCCATATGTTTTTGTCTATTCTCTCACCGCCTACCCATGCTCCTTCTCGTCATTGTCAGTTGTTGTTGTTGAGCTCCTCGTCATCTTGTCTCCTCTATACTTCCATATCGTCCATGTTGTTGTTCTGGATGCCATGTTGTCACAATCGACTATTGTCGCTAGCTTCCGCCGCATTGAGGTTCAACACCCTCTTCATTTATTTTCTTCTCTATATAGTCGGATGATCATTATTGATGTTTGTATGTTTCTTTCTTATTATTTATGCTACATATTCGAATGGAATTAGGTCATGTTTGGTTTTTTCTAATCTTAATTTATATTTTCTTTACACATTATCATGAATATTCATTTATTAAATATGTTTTATGTGCCTTAATTATTAGTAATATGAATGTTTATTGGATGATTGATCACACAAAGGACCCACACATGAGAGATAGAAATCCCAAACGTAAGGGTATGAATGATCACACATATGATGCAACTTATGTTGACATAGAATAACCTAACTTATCTAAATATTCACTTAATTTTAGGTATGTAATCTAAATTTTATATATATTTGATTATTGTACATGTCTTATGTTAGAATAGAAACCCGTCCAAAATTTACCCATTAGAAGTAATCTTGGATAGTCCTAGATCTCAAACTTTTCTTGAACAATTAATTTAAGTGTGTTTGGTTTCCAATATCTTTCAATATTCCTTATCCCATTTGTGTAATGAGTACTTATGAAGGTGGGAACATCTATTACTTGGAAAACTATTGCAAAACATTGTTGAATATTCTTGAAAACTGAACACTTAATATTGAAGTCATTAGGTAGGTATTTCAACATTTTTCACTTACTATTGAGATTAAGTGTTCGACAAAGGTGTTTCAAATTCATCAATATGCATTCTAAATGCAAGTGTTCTTATGGCATAGAACCTCTTCTAAAGTTTACTTTTTATGATTAAATCTTAGACAGTCACTGAATTGGGATTGTTCTTGAACACTTTATATCACTTAGGATGTGAGTGTATAATGCATGCTTGGTTTGCAAGATATTTTATCATTGGTTTCCCTATTTTATCAGTGAGTACATATGTAGGAGGGTATTTTCCCATTAACATTTGTCTACTTGAAGAATTGAGTAGAAATGTTAAAAGTTGAACACACATTATACATCTACTTGTGAGATTAATTATTCAAGAACATGATAGGTGGTAAATGTTCATCGTTATGTATTAAAAGTATTACTTATAAAAACATAAATTTTTTTGTCAATATTAAAACATTATTTATTATTAATTGACCTAGCCAACACCACATTCAATACACAGTTGCATAACCTATTTGTATAGAATGGATCCATGTTGGTTGTCTATTCTAAACGCTGAACTTTAGATTTTACAAGTGGTCATGATGATTTTCTAAGATTATTGGTGGAACATAGGAGACTACTTAAAGATAGGTTCTACTGCCCCTATACAAATTGTGGCAAACTTGAAATTGACACTATCAAGGAAGTCAAAAGTCATGTCATGTGCAATGGGATTATACAATGATATAATAAATGGTACTGGCTTGGAGCAATTCTTTTGTTGAGATCAATAATCGTTGACAGTGGTACTTTGTGGAAGATGAAATGGGGAACGATATGGATATGACCAATTCATAAACAATTGGTTGATGTGATGCTATGTAGTAATGGAGATAATGTTATTGATCAACCTATCTATTTATAAACATTGTACATGATGGCGAGAAAATGTTATATTTGGATTCTTCTAAGTTGATGAGGTTGAGTGATGTGTTGATATTGTAATTCTAAAATCTAAAAATAGGTGGAGTAGAAAAAGTTTCATGTTTTTGTTGTCTTTGTTCAAACAATTCTTCCTGAAGGAAACAAGTTTCCAACATTAACATATGAAGTAAAGAAAATGTTGTACCCAATAGTAATGGATGCTAAGGTGATAATCCGTGTGTGCTATTTCAAAGAACTATAGAAATTTGACAATTGTCCAAAATTGGAGTGTGAAGGTACAAAACAATGAATTCAAGTAAGACCAAGAATGACTCCCCTTTTGAAGTGATGTGATATCTACATACAATACCATGCTTTTAATTTTTATTTTCTAATTTGGAGCATGCTTTCAATTTATCTTCAGAAGTATAGGTATAGGGAATCAATGATGGGTTCCTACCACACACCTCTGACCCCCATAGTGGAAGAAAATTCATTTATTGTACCCTAAAGCGATGAAAATGTTGGGAATTTAAGACTTGGAATTTTTAACAATAGGATGAATCCATGAAATACATTATGAAAACATATAAATTGGCCACATATGATTTTTATAAATACTCTTACTCCTTGGTTTTGTATGAAAAATATGTATACCATGATGTCAATTTTGATATCAGGGCCCAAAACAACTTGTCAATAATGTTGATGTTTTCCATGAACATTTTATTGACAACTTAAAGGAACTCTAAGACAAAAAGCATTATGAATTTTGATGATTAACGTAGCTAAGACATTAAGTTTCATGCTATGTTGTTTTT
The DNA here is from genome assembly GCA_963693085.1 of Alisma plantago-aquatica. Classification (NCBI taxonomy): domain Eukaryota; kingdom Viridiplantae; phylum Streptophyta; class Magnoliopsida; order Alismatales; family Alismataceae; genus Alisma; species Alisma plantago-aquatica. The sequence continues at coordinate 1,327,670,458 of OY856410.1, read as the reverse complement.
CACGATTAATGACTTTCTAGTATATAAAAATTTGTTTGGATATAGTGAAAAAGGATCCAAAGCATGGCATATAAGTGAGGAAAACATTGATTTTGTACAACTCTAATATGGTGTAAATATCAAACATTTTGTTACTCAAAGATTTCTCCCAAAAATGTATCCTTATCCAAGGATGAACAAAGCATTAAGGACTTAGTTGAGGAACAAGGTGCCCCAAACAAATGTTAGGGAAGAATGTTTATGAAAGAGAAATCAAATTGTAAATGTATTTGGTAAGGGACCATATACTACCCCCATAAGTTATAAATCTTAATAGAAGATGTGGTCCACATTATGGGATCATTCTTGTTGGAATTCTTTAACAATTAGACATTGTATTGATGTAATGTGTGTTTTGAATAATATTGAGACAACGTTATTGTTATTCTACTAAATATACCATGCAAATGTAAAGATGGAACCAAATCCAAAATGGACTTATGAGATATAGGTATAAGGAAATGATTAAAATCAGAGTTTAGAAGTTAATTCCACACATATTTACCTATGAGAAGTTATTATTGTTGGTATGTATGCTAGAGAGTTAATCATATGATGATTTTAATGACACATCTTGTAAACTATTTCATTAATAATGAAACCAATATTACATTTATTCTATTTTATCCAGTTATGAGATAATGATGTAACATAATAAATATCTAATGAATGATATTACCCATTGACATATATCTTCTAGTTGAAGACTTGAATAATGAGATCAGACAGATGTTAAGAGTATATACATTCTTGTTATGTCCCTTGTCAGTAGTTATTGTGGAAGCTAATAGAAAATAATGACACAGAATGCTAAAGTGTGTGTTGGTTGATGATAGAATCTTCAATCCTGATATGTGATATAAAACCAAACAAATACATACTTGTTAGAGAATAATGTATCAGACAAACCCACCTTGAGAGGGATGCATGGAAACCATTGATTGGTAGTCAGACTCATCTCTCATAGTGATGGGTGATGATTGTGGTTCTTAGACCAAAAATCACTACAATCATCACATGTCGTTTGATGTACTTTGACATCATCAAATGTATCATTGAACAAGGGTTACCCCAAAACTGATGCTCGGATACATTGTGACACATGAGGATGACTATGAGTGATGTAGATGGGATTTGACCCTCTTATAGGTATTTGATATCCTAGACACATGGTAAGCATGGTTGCGAAATGTTTGGCCATGCTTGTGTGACTCAATATGTGATATTGAGCTCAGATATATCTTAGACAGTCTGCTCTAGATCAAGTAACAACATGGATTGAAATTTGAAGATCATGACAATTCCATGCCTCTTGTTCAATCTAGATTTCATACAAAGGAACTATATGATCATTGTAACACAAATCACAAGGTGTAGGTTGAAGTTGTTCTCCAACATACCTATTGATGCATGGAAATGATGTCTTTCTAGATACAACTCATCACTTGGGATGTCATAAATTGGTTATGGACATTCACTATCAACATAACTTGGAACCTATAGGGTCACAGGTATAAGATGCACCTGGCATAGAATTCACATGTTAGGTATTCAATTTAAAAAAGATTGGAAATCACCACTCTAAAATTACCTATTCAACAAGTAAACTGAGTGGCTCAGATGTGTGAACTGGCCAGTCCAGGTTGTGAACTGTAGTTTGGTTGATTAATGACTTTGGATAAAAGATTAATGTTGACTTCATGTTGTACATTAATCAAATATTAAAAGCCAATCCAATTGAGAATAGGAAACATAGCGAAAGAACAAGCTCAAGGGTTGAATCAATCAACTCACATGTGAACCGATCGATTTAGTAGTCAACGGACTGGTACATGGTTTGCATTTCAGAAAATTCATGAAATTTTATCTCTTTAACTCTTGATCGATATGGAAATCCTGACCATGAACCTCCTATAAATAGAGGGATAGTCGAGGCTTTTATACGCAAAATAATAAGCTATGACAATTGTTGTCTTCTCATAGTTGTGGTAACTTGAGAAGCCAAGCAAGTCATCCCCATAAAAGGGAGGGACAACAACGAAGAGACAATAAGGGAGAACGAGTTGATGTTAGTACGTTGACTAGAAGGGACAACTCCTTCTTGTCTATTCTAAAAGAAAGAAAGGAGTTCTCGGTGGTATGTATGGACTACTATAGAGGAGAGGAGGCCTTTTCCATCTTCTAGGAGGACGTAGTCAACTGCCATCTATGGTGATCAACCAACAGGCTGGTGTCGATAGCCATCCAAGTAGAACTTGAAGAAAAAAATCATGTTGCAGCAAGGGATAGTAATTGGATTTACTCCAAAACCAAGTATATAACTTGCAACCCTCATTCCCAGTTCGTAGTTGTTGATGCAATGTACTGTTTAAGGGGAATATAGCAGTAAATGTTTTGTTTTTACAATCATATCTGATGTCATATTTCCCTATAGTGGTATCAAAGCCTCATCAATTTACTATGTTTTGGGATTTAACTGATATTATATAATTTTGGTTGTTATCATTTATTTATTACATGCAATATGAATATTTAAATGATTAATGTGCATATCATGTTAAATACCCCATATGATCCCAATATATATGAAATGATATATATGCAATTTATACACATCACCCTAAAATTGGTGTTGATGCTGGATGTTAGCATGATTATTGACAATAACCCTTGATTTTTATGATTGGTTGGATGGTTTTTATTTCTATTTTATATCTCATTTTGTATACCAAGCCTCTCTCTCTTTTTCCATATGTATACGTATTAAGTCATTCCTTTGTATGTTGCCCTCGAATGTAACTCAATGTTTTCCTATTACAATGTAATATGTTAAAATAGGAATAGGACAATTTTAATTTCTCTTATGGAAAATAAGACGTTCTACACCAGATGAGTAGAATTTTTCAAAAGATGAATTGATCGAATGGAGGACCAAGTAGTCCAGAGGTCAGGAGGAGTTGACTGATCGCCTGGTGGCCCAACTGATCAATTTGAGGAGTCCAGACATTGGTTGAACTATAGGCCAGTCAACCGATCCAAGAGACCAACCGACCAACTAGGAGGTGAATCAATTAGTTCAAGAGTTGAATCGAACGACATGGATTGCTTCCAGCATACATCTCTACATTATATGTAGACCTCAGGTGATACTAATTCCTTGTGGATCCAAGGAATTACAATAGTATGGCCATAACCATTTCTCGTGATTTATAATTACATGTTTTGTTTGTCGATATATTATGTATATGATACATATTATTATGTGGTGATTGGATATATATATATATATATATATATATATATATATATATTTGTGTGTGTGTGTGTTTATATAAATATAATATCTCTGAATCAAATATTGAGTCTTAGATGCTTTCCATAAGAAACACACATGTAAATCTTGATCGATAAAGCATGGGAACACCAAGTGTGGTGCATTGTTCATTGTGTGGAAGTGTGATGGTAGTTATGTGGGCATGCCAAGAAGGGTGCATTACTACCGTGTTGGCTTTCGTGTCATACTTAACTCGGTTATCTTAATAAGATTCTATACCTAGAAGAATGAAGATGATGATGGAAAATAGTTGCACATACCATCTATCTAACAATTACATAAGATACAATTGGAAACAGATGCCAACCTTAATAATTGGTTATGGACGCCAACATTGGCTAGGTAATAACCCAATTGTTTTACATCTTGGCTCACTAGAAGGTTGTACACTGCAATCTTATGAATTGATATCCGAGGGCTATCATTTTAACAAAATAGTGGGAGCAATAAATAATTAAAGGCCTAATTAACCACTATCAAATTTTATTTTAATAAAATAAAATAAAAAATATTTTGACAATTTGCAAAATTTTATGTAGAAACAAATGGAAAACAAACCATCATCATGATTGGTCCTTAAGATGGACAACCTTAATGGGAGATACTTCCATGACTATCTTTGGACTTCCAGAAGGGTTCTGAATGATGGCAATAAGCTCTATGACATGAAACACCAATGCCAGAAGAAACTGCCCCTAATGCACCTAGGGATGAGGTGGATGCTTTTTGGAAACATGTCAATGATGACTTCAACATTAAGCACCTTATGCTATGTTGTACAAACTATGAGTTGCATGCGCAGCATGAATACTTTGTAATTTGTGAGATGATAACACATCATAATAAAATGAACTGTAATCATGCAAAGCAAGAAAGGTACAATGTCTCAAAAGCACTCTTTGAGTGAAAGATGACAAAATGAGATACATCTAGAACCATGTGCTCAACATAATTGGACATGTGGAACATCTAGACATACTAGGATTCCCTTTGATCCAAGAGATCAACATGGGTATGATTCTACAATAATTTCTTGAATCATATAGCCAATTTATTGAGTGTTATTACTTGAGTAACTTGGTCAAACCGCTATCAAAATTTCTTGATATGTTGCTTAATGTCAAAGTGTGAATGAAAAAGAATAAACCTGTGATGATTGTTGATTGAAGTCCAAGGATGAAATAAAGGCCATCAAGATGTCTAAGGCTAAGATGAAGTTCATGTCTTCAACACTCAAGATAAGAAGAAAGAAAAGCACAAGAGTAATTTTTCCTTTCTACCTAAAGGAACTGAGGAAGATGAAGCTAGGGATAAAGATCTCCAATTCAGGTATATATGTTATTGATATAAATTTTTCTATGTGTTCATCTGGGGTATTTGATACAAAATGTCGATCTCACATATATCTCAGTATGCAGGATCTAAAAAGAATTATGCCTTTAAGAAAGGGAGAGGTCAAACTGTGCATTGCTAATGGAGCAAGAGTTGTTGTCGCTATAGCTAGAACCTATAATTTATCTCTATCCAGAAGGCTTGTAATACAGTTAAACAATTGTTATTTTGTAACTTCCATAAAAAGAAACAATATATCTTTGTCTTGTATGGACAAGAATCAATATGAATTTCATATAAAGAATGCTCAATGTTCTAGATGAGATCTTTTATGGAGGTGTCACAATGTCTTATGGTCTTTATTTGTTGGATCTAAAGACAAATGTTTATAAATAAATACCAAAATTTTAAAACTCATAACTTAAACAAGACATATCTTTGGCATTGGCATCTAGGGTACACCAATGAGAATTGCATTTCTAGACTCCATAAAGATGTATATCTAGACTCATTTGATTTTGAATCAATAGAGACATGTGAGTCTTTTTTGTTGGGCAAGATGACAAAGACTCCCTTCACTTGTAATAGTGAGAGGGCTACTGATTTATTAGGAATCATATTGTGATGGACTGAAATTTCCTTTTCTTCATCTAGGTACCTTCTAAACCCTACCTTGCTCTCTATACCTATCTTGCTTGCATTTTTTTTTGTAACTGGATAAGCTTTGATGCATAATTGATAAATCTTGAATGCAATTAATGCACTTATATGCTCAATTTCATTCTTAATGAGTTTTCAATTCTTACACTCCTCACCTTATGTACTTTCTATTTTTTTGACCTCAGTTTAAAACACTCACCCTCATTAAGTATATGCTCATGATGTAGAATTTCTTCTTCTGATTCCAATGCACATTGTTTCACTCAATTTGATGATTAGATGGGTTATGCCCCTTTAATTTAAATCTCCTATTTCCCAAATTTTGTTCTTCTATTCTTTGATCTTGGGTTGGCTCTCCTTCAGCCCAGTCAAATCCAAGTCCACCTGAGGGCGCTCCCTAGTGACTTCCTCTCCCACTCTTTCTCTCCTTCTTTGATCTGAACTCCAGGCTACAAGACCCTTGGGAGTCGTTGGTTTTGGGAAAGCCATGGATCAACCCCCGATCCAATGGTTGGGAGCCCTTGTCCCTCCTCTTAGCTAGAAAGGAGATATCACAATGCAAGGTGTGATGGAGCTTGTACCTACTCCCCTTGTCTATCCATGAAACCCACCAACGCGACCAATCAACCCTCACAAAGGTAGGGACAAGGTCCGAACACATCCATGAACCCTCATTGGCCGCCACCAACACTCTTTCACCCTTTTTCCTCCTATCTATAACTGTAATCTGATCCCTAGTGATTCCTAACTCCCCTATTTAAAGACCTCGACCCATCCCAGTACCTCGTCTTGCTCCTCTCTACTTGTGGAAGCTTTATCGCTCTCACCCCTCACTCTTCTCTCTCAGTAGTTAGATGCTACATCGAGGACCCAAACTCACCAGTAAGGGATGACACGGGCAACATCGGATCCCATACCAATGGATCATATCTTACCCATTGACTCACATCTGAGCACCTGATTCAGGGATCGCATCTAGATGCCTGAAAACACCCATTCCCCCTATCATCGCCACAACAACTGTTGTCTGTGTCAAGCCAGCTAGCCTAGACTTCCTTTAACTGCAGAAGGAGGACCCTTGCTCACCCTCAACCAGTAAGGAAAATGAGAATGCAATCGCTGGATGTGAATGACCAGACCATATCTTCATCTCATGGCCCACGTCTCCTCTCGGCTCAATTAGGTTTGAACACTCCTAAAAACCCCCTTTTATACCTAATTCATCAACACCATGCAACTTTCTCATCTATCATCCAAATATCAAAGTCTTGTATATTAATTTGATTAGAAAATGCCACCTTTCCCATGGTGCTATCTATTTTCAAGTTTTCATTCATATCTCTATTGAGTTACTATTTAAGCAACACCCTCCTCTATTATGACCGAAATGTTGTGATTTTGTAAAAAATAATGCACCTTGACCAGATGTGTGGTCTTCAACCTAATTGATTATGCTTGAAATATGTCAACTCCAAAATCAATATACCTGATTATGTTTTGTATACTCCTGAATCAAGATCTCATTCTATCATGTCTTTTGGTCATCATAATACTTTAATTACTGAATTTTGTACATGATTGTGATCTAAATGACCCAAGCTTGTAACCACAAGATGAAAGTACGAATTGTTATGCTGTCTCTGATCTATCTAGTTCAAATCATCTCTACACTCATCTTGTATATTTTGTAAACATGGAAGTTAAAAATAGACCTTAGGTTCCTAATGATGTTAGTACCATGATGAATATTATGTGACATGTTTGATATGAAAGGAATCAATGTTTTTTTTGTAGACCCTAGGATAGTAAGAACATCCATATGCTTTGAAACATGATTATGTTTTACCCTCTACTTATCTAAGATTTGCCCTAATTATACTTCATATACTACAGGTCATCCTTGAGGGGATTTACTATGAGAATCTTGTGTTTCCACTTTGTCGCACCTTGCAAGGTAAATCTTTATCCTCCTAGTTCTATTACAAATGATTTGTCTTGGTTCATATCTATTATGTAGAGTCAAGCTTGGATATGATTTCTTTGTTGAAATAATTACTATTATGGTACCCCTTTTTATCATTTGGTATATTATATGTTGTTAAAAACCTTCAAACAATAACTTAGAGAAACCATTATACAAACCCTTATGCCTTACCCAAATGATGGGGTTTAGGCACAAGGCTTCGTGATCCTCCTTGAGATGTCAAGAGAGGAACAAACCACATGTAGATATGGGCCCCTCATGGTTGGAATATGGGTAATTACTGGCTTTGTGCTTGATTTGACCCTATGAACTCTTCCTATTGGAAGTTAGTACATGGCCTTATGATGAAATATTGAATTCTGATGGTCAATGCACATAAAATCTACTTTTGAGAACTTTTGCTTTCCTTGTTAAGTTTTTCTTTGTTAATCTCTATAATTTTTCTTAACTACCAAGCTAAATCATGCTAATATCTTAAAGACTTTTTAGTTTTGATCATTCAAAGTGTACCCCTTCAACAACATTGAATTTGTTTCATGTTTATGTTCCCTATTAGGTAATGGAAAGTGACATCGCTGCTAGAAGAATATTCTCCAGCATATATCATGGGGTTGTAGTAACTAAGGCTTTATCTTCTTGTTGATGTAATAAATTAGTTAAGTTGATCTTTTTTCTACTTTATGATGTTTCCTTTGATCTATGTTGTGCTTAAGGTATTTGGTTCTAAACATTATGTTTGATACTAGATTGCCATGCTATGGATGCCTATGTGTTCTATGTTATTCTATGGACAGGCACCTAAAGCCTATTTCTTCTGACTTTGTAGTTACTGGGGGTAGGTAGAGGGTACAAACAACTACATGACAAATGGTATCAGAGTCAAACACATGAGCCTCTTCGTATGTAGGGCTTAACACATCATTAGCACCTAGGGAGGAGCAAAGTCCATATGGTGAAGCTAAGGTAGTAGGTATGGTACACCACATGGAGGTTTTGGCTAGTAGTTACTCCCAATCCTTCTAGATACGGTGGTTGGGGGTCCTCTACTCATATACCTTCCCAAATTAGATCTAAGACTATATTAGGTCTCTTCCTCAAAATCTTAGAGAATCTTCTAGCATCTCATCTCTTCTGTAAGGACTACCCTTGGCCACCCAATTACCTATGATTAGGCATTATCTTATCTCTTTCTCACTCTAGACTATACTCTCATGATCTCTCTATTTGGGGTAAATTAATTATGGCTTACAAGTGAAATACAAAATTTATTTGTAATAATGTGATAATAAGATTATGATGATGCTTTACTCTTATACTAAAGTTTTCAACCATGACCACAAAGCTCTCTATAATAATGTTACTAATCCACCTTGTGGATGCCTCCTAAGAATCGTGCCACGTATGCTAGCACCTCGGGTACAAAACCAGGTAATAAGGGCAAGGAAAAGAGGGAAAGAGTAGAGTCATAGGAGACTGAAGAAACCCATGTCAGAAAGACCATGGCCTCTAGGGACTACAAAGAACACAAGTGTGTACTCAAGGATGCCATGCATATGCTGCTCAACCACACTGCATCAGTACTATCCAAGGGAAATGAACCCCGTAACCCTAATCCTAGAGTCCCCACCATCTCTGTTTTCCTCAAGCTTAAGCCTGAAACCTTCCCTGGTGAGGATGAGTGTGATGTCATAGACATGGCTGATGCTTGGCTCCTTGCTATGGATAACACTTTTAGGGTCCTTAGGCACCCTGAAGGGGACTAGATCACCTATCCCACCTTCCATATTAGGAGAGAAACCAAGTTATGGTGGGACAAATACGTGCACTCATAGCAGATCTTTATATTGATTGGGAAGCCTTCAAACCTATATTCACAAATTGTTTCATGCCTGTCTATGAGAGAAAGGATAAGTAGGAACAATTCAACCCCCTCACTCAAGGGAACCTATATGTAGCTAACTATGGGAGGGACTTTGGTCTCCTGGAAGACCATGCCCCTAGGTTGACTGAAAAGAATAGGGTGGACCATTTTCTCAATGGGTTACACCTCAAACTATGTGCTTTTGTGTCTACTTCTTGCCCCACCATCTTTTGGGACACTTATGACCAGGCATTGTTCATGGAGAGAACTCTAGGTTTGTGAACCAAGAAAACACCTACCCTAGACAACCTAGGGTTTACTGATGTGGCTTCATCTACGCAAGGTTCCAAAGGACCCCTCAAAACAATTAAAACAAAAACAATAGGGGTTGGGGCAGGGGTCATGGTAGAGGTAATGGTGTCTGAACATAGGCCAAGGAAGGGGCAACAACAGTAATAAAAACTAGCAACCCATGCGAGGTCAGAACCATGCAGAAAACAATGTTCAGGGTGTGGTCCTAAGGTGCACCAACTATGGGGCTCGTCGCCCTTAGTCGTGCAGATTCCCAAAGTGAGTGTGACACTTTTTCAAAGAAGAGGGGCACTTCAGGGACACTTTTCCCTACCCTCCTCCACCATGGACCATCAAATGTAAGCAATCTGAACATCAAAAAGCTTATGTTTTTGCCATTAATGATGAGGAAACTAATGCAAATGGAAATAGTTTGATTGAAGGTATCCCTAATTCTGAAATCACTGTGCTAATAATGAAAGTAACTAGAAATGTATAAATAACCTACACATATGTTTAGAATCATGTACCTTGACCCTCTATGATGACCCTATTGTGGCTCCATTTGATTTTAGATCTACTCATACCTTCATATCCCAAAGTCTTTCAATGTTGCTAGACTTTTTACTTAAAGACCTAGGATATACCCTTAACTTGTCAACCCATAGTGGAAGGTTCTACCCCTCTTATCATGTGGCACAAAATGTATCCCTTTTTTATGGGTTTCAAAAACTTGTAACTAACTTAATCTTGCTTGACATGGAGGACTTTGAACTCATTCTAGGAATGGATTGGTTGTATAAGAACCATGCCATGATTGATTGCCATTTAAAGAAAATCATCATCTCTAGACTTGATTCACCTATCATTACAAATCCTGGTAGGAAATACTGAACAAGGAACCATGTTATTTCTGCCATGAAGGCTCAATCATTGATATCTAAGGGTGCAGAGCATTTTTGGCTCTAGACTCTATTGAAGTGGTATGTGAGTATCCCAATGTCCTTTTGGGAATAACTTCCTGGTCTACCTCCCACTCATGAAATCGAGTTCTCTATTAATCTTGTACCTGGTAATGCATCCATCTCTTGAGCCCCATGCCAGATGGCCCCTAATGAGCTGTGTGAGCTCAAGAAACAATTGTAGGAACTTCTTAATAAGGGTTTTATATCCCCAAGTTCTTATCCTTGGGGTGCACATGTTCTCTTCATGAAAAAGAAAGATGGTTCTATGATGATGTGTACCGATTACTGCATAATTAATCAGTCTATTTCCAAGAACAAGTATCCCCTCCCTAGAATCAATGACCACTTTGATCACCTTCGCCATGCCCACATCTTCTTGAAGACCGACCTTCGTTTTGGTTACCACCAACTCAAAGTCAAAGAGGAAGACATACCATACACAACCTTCCAGACTCTTTATGAGTATTATGAATTCTTGGTCAGGATGTTCATCTTAACAAATGCCCTTGTAGTGTTCATGACTCTAATGAATAGAGTTTTCCAGCCTTTCTTGGATGATTTTGTGGTAGTCTTCATTAACATCATAGTTATCTTCTCCAAGGAGAATGAGAATCATTGATCCCATCTTCACCAGGTGTTTGACATTCTCCAGACACAAAAGTTCTATGGGAAGTTGTCCAAGTGTGACTGTTGGATTGACAAAGTCATGTTGTTGGGACACTTCATCTGTAGAGGGAAGATCTGTGTTGACCCCACCAAAGTTTCACTTGTTATTGAATGGAAAATCCCAAAGACCATTTATGTGATACATAGTTTCATCGAGCTAGCATGTTTCTATCATAACTTCATTCTAAACATCAGTTTGAATTCCCTACCCCTCACCAAGTTAACTGGAAAAGGGTAACACTTTGTATGGTTTGAAGCTTGTGATTCTAGCTTCTAGAAGCTCAAGTCTAGGCTCACCTCTACTGTTGTTCTGACCTTTCCTTTAGGAAATGATGGGTTCATCATATTCATTTATGCTTCAAGGTTTGGTCTTGTATGTGTGCTGACACAAGAAGGCAAGGTAGTTACCAATGCTTCCAGATAGTTGAAACTAGATGAGGCCAACTATCACACTCATGACCTTGTGCTTGCAACCATCATCTATGCCCTAAAGAACTAGTGTCCTACCTCTATGGTGCTACTTTTGACATCCTCATAGATCATAAAATCTAAAGTATATCTTGACTCATAAGGACCTGGATTTGAGACAGATGAGATGGTTGGAGTACTTGAAAGACTAAGTCTTCACTATCACTTACCATATTGGTAAGGGGAATGTGGTAGATGACGCTCTTAGTAGGATGTAGGCCACTTGTGCTGTGATATTTTGCACAAAGTGAAAACATATGGAGTTTCTTTCTCCCATGACCCCAAAGCACTTGGGTGATAGGATTAGACTGGCTAGAATCAATGCGAAACCCAATGATCAGTCTTATATTCTAGAAGCACCATAGGGAAGTTCCAGCTGGGAAGAGATGATGAAGCTCTTAGAGAAACCTCAGGCACACCTATTTCTGAGTGTCGATGGAGGTATTCGGTACAAACATAATTTGTGGATCCCAAATGATTCTTCTCTAAGGGACAACATTCTAGAAGAAGCTCATGGGTACAAGTATACAATTCATCCTAGTTCAACAAAATGTACAAAGACTTGCAAAGGCACATCATGTGGAAACACATGAAGAGAAATATTTCTACTTTCATTTCAAACTGCCCTATATGCCAATAGATCAAAGCCAAACACTAGAAATCTGGAGGCTTGTTGCAACTATTACCTATCGTAGAGTGGAAATGGGATAACATCACCATGGAATTTGTAGTGGGTCTACCAAGAACCAAGAAGGGAAGTAATTATATATGGGTCACTATGGACCGCTTGACCAAGCCATCCCATTTCATTCCTATCAAGAGGACCACCAAGGTCACTATGCTTGATGAGATATACATTCGAGAGATAGTGAGACTGCATGGGATTTCCATATCTGTTGTCTCAAATAGGGATGCCAAATTCAATTCACACTTGTGGCAGCATGTTTGGTAAGAGTTAGGCACTCAGTTGAAGTTTAGTATTGTACATCATCCTCAGACACATGTACATTCATAATAGACAAATCAAATCTTATAAGATTTTATGCGGTCTTTTGTTCTTGATTGGGGTGGTACATGGGACCACTACCTTCCCCTAGTGGAGTTTTCCTACAACTACTACTACTAGTCTAGTATTGGGATGCCTCCATATGAATCCTTGTATGGGAGGCCATGCAGGTCACCTCTCTACTGGGACGAAGTCAGTGAAAGACAAATTTTGGAATCTGAAGCATTGTAGTTGTATTGTGATTATGTTCATCTAATCAAACAAAGGTTGAAGAGGGTACATGACATATAGAAATCATGTGTGGATACCTACAAAACTAAATTATACGTCAATGTTGGAGACCATGTGTTCTCGAAGATCAGGCTAACTCAGTCCATTATAAAGAACAAAAGGAAGTTGAGTCCTAGATTTGTGGGTCCCTTCAAAAACTTGGAACATATTGAAGAATGTTCTTATAGGCTAGCACTACCACCGTAGTATAGTATGATGTATAATGTGCCATGTTTCCAACCTGAAGATATATATGAAGGATCCTAACTGTGATCTGAACAATGAACCAATTAAGTTCAACAACCTTTTTGGTCTATCAGGAAGTGCCAATTAAGATTCTTGATAATCAGACTAAGGAGCTCATGAACAAGAAGATAGTATGGTGAAGGTGTTGTGGAAGAACCCAAACAGTGACGATGCCATCTGGGAGGTCAAGCCTGACATGGATTCATGTTTTCCCAACCTTTTCAAGGATATCTAATTTTAAGGAAAAAATTCCATTAAATGGAGTGGAGGATGTGATGGATTAGAAATTCCTTTCTTCCTCTAGGTACCTTATAAACCATACCTTGCTCTCTATACTTATCATTTTTGCAATTTTTTTTGTAATAGGATAACATTTGATGCATACATGATAAACCTTAAATGCCATTAATGCACTTAGATGCTCAATTTCATTCTAAACTAGTTTGCAATTCTTATAATCCTGACCATCCCTTCTTTCTATTTTTTCCCTCACTTTGAAACACTCAACCCACCTTAAGTCTATGCTCATGAAGTAGCATTTCTTCTCCCGATTCCAACACACTTTGTTTTACTCAATTTGTTGATTGGATGAGTGAGTTATTCCCATTTGATTTAAATCTCCTATCTTCCCAATCTTTTTCTTCTTTTCTTTGATCTTGGTTCAGATCTTCTTTGATCCAGTCTGAGCTGGGTCCACGTGAGGGCGCATAGAAGTGGATTCCTCCCACTCTTTGTCTCCTTCTACGATCCGTACTCTAGATTGCAAAGCCCTTGGGAGTTGTTGGAATCAGGCAAGTCTTGGATCAACCCTCAATCCAGCGACTATGAACCTTTCTCCCTCCTCTCAACTGGAAAGGAGCTATTGTAGTGTAAGGTGCACTAGGTCTTGTATCAACTCCCCTTTTTTGGCCGCGAGACCCACCAACTTGACCCATCAAACCTCACAGAGGTAGGGATAGGGTTCAAACATCTCCACCAAATCCCCCTTGTCCAGTGCTAGCACTCTTACCCCCCTCTTGCTTCATCTCCATAACCCTAACCCACCTCCTAGTGCTTTCAGACTCTCCTATTTAGAGACCTTAACCCATGCCAACAGCTAGGCTCACTCCTCTCCACCTTGCAAAAGCTTTACCACACTCACCCCTTGCACCCTCATTCTCGGCCACCATTCTTTACACTAACAACCCTGACTCACAGGTTAGGGATGACATGAGAAGTGTAGGATCACCAAACAAAGGCTCAAATATCACCCATCCACTTGTATCTGAACACTTGATGCATGGATCATGCCCAGACGTCCTCTCCCCCTCATCACAGCCACGATAGTTGATGTATATGTGGAGTCAGTCACCGCCAACCACCATCTACTAAACGAGGAGGACCGCTAGTCTCCTTAGCCAACATGGAGCATGAGCATGCAACCACTAGACGTGACTGACTGGTCCAGACCTTCATCTCACGGCTCAAATCATCTCCTATTGTCCCAATTAGGATTAAATACTCCTAAAAACCCTATCTTATGCCCAATTCTTCAAAAACATGTAACTCTATCATCTATTATCCAAATATCAAAGTGTGATATATCAATTTGATCAGAAATATGCCACCTTTCGATGGTGCTATCTATTTCTCTTATTTTCATTCATATCTCTATTGATTTACTATTTAAGCAACACCCTCATCTATTATGAACTAAATGTTGTTCTTTTGTAAGAAATGATGTACCTTGAACACATTGTGGTCTTAAACCTAGTTGATCATGTTTGAAATATGTCAACTCTGAAATCAGTAACCCTTATTATGTTTTGTACACTCTTGAACCAAGATCACATTCTATCACGACTTATGATCCTAATAATACTTTAAGTACTCACTTTTGTGCATGATTGTGATCTAAATGACCTACGCTTGTAACCACAAGATGAAAGTACGGATTTTTATGCTTTCCCTGATCTATCTAATTGAAATCAGCTCTAGAATCATCTTGCATATATTGTAAACATGGATGTTCAAAATAGACCTTAGGTTCCTAATGATGCTAGTACCATGTTGAGTATTATGTGCACATGTTTCATATGGAAAGAATCATGATGTTTTTGTTGTAAGACCTATGTCAATAAGAACAATCATATGCTTTGCAACATTATTATATTTCCACTCTCTACTAATCTAAGACCCCCCATTGTACTTCTTATACTATAGGTCATCCTTTAGGGGATTTACTTTGAGATTCTTGTCCTAGGTTTACCACTTTGTCCCACTTTCCAAGGTACACTTTTATCCTCCTTGATCTATTAAAATTTGATATGAATTTGTTGCTATCTATATATGTGGAGTCTAAGCATTTCTATGATTACTTGGTTGAAATAATGACTCTTATGGTACCCCTAACTAACGTTTGGTATATTATATGTTGTTCATAACCCTCAAACAATAACATAGAGAAATTATTATACAAACCTTTGTGCCTTACCCAATTTATGGGGTTTAGGCACAAGGTCTCGTGCTCCTGCTTGAGATGTCAATATAGGAACACAACACATGTAGAGATAGGGACAACCCAATGGAAATGGTCATTTGGGCCCCTCATGGTTGGAACATGGGTAATTATTGGATTTGTGCCTTGATTGACCATATGGACTCTTCCTATTGGATGTTGTCACATGAATACAAGGCCTTACACTAAAGTGTTGAAGTATAATGGTCAATGCACATAAAATGTACTTTTGAGAACTTTTTCTTTCCTTGTTAAGTTTTGCATTGTTAATCTTTAATATTTTTGCTTAACTGCCAAGCTAAAATATGTTAATCTCTTAAAGACTGTTCAGTTTTGCTCTTTCAAAGTGCACCCTTGCAATTGCATTGAATTTGTGTCATGTTTTTGTTCCCTATTAGGTAATGCAAAGTGACATCACTACTAGAAGAATATTCTTCAACATCTATCATGGGGCTTGTTGTCACAGAACTATTCTTACCCCAATCCCAATCCCACTGCCTCGATAGTAGAAAAGGGATTGAAGCGCCCGTCCCTGAGTTGCCCAATAAAGCTAGTACATAACCGACCTTTAGTGTCGGTTATTTAAGGCCTTTAGTGTTGGTTTTTAAGTGACACCTATGTGGGCTCCGCTAAAAGCCCAACCGTTACACGTCAGTTCTCAAACCGACGCCACAACCCTTCGCGTGCCACTGAAAATGCGCAAGAAGGGGGGTATAGGCGTCAGTTATTAGCTTAGAAACTGACACCATATACCTTCATGCCACAGAAAGGGCGCCATCTGGGGCACTATCGGCGTTGGTTTATTAGTGATAACTGATGCCATCACACCCGCTGCCACGGCTGTGCTGACCAGCATGGCCGTGGTGTTTGGTCCGCTGCCGCGGCTGTGTTGGCCAGCACGGCCGTGGTGTTTGGCCTCATTAGGGAAATCGACGTCGGTTACTAGTAGGGCAACCGACACTGTAACCATATGTCGTCAGTTTTATACAAATAACCGACGCTTATTTTATGTTTTTTTCTGTCAGTCTGCAGACTTCCTGTGGCTGGTCGTAGGATGAGAAACCTACAGTTCAGTTATGAACTATAGGTTTTATGACATCCATTGATATCATCCAACAACAGGCCACAAACCTACAAAATTAACATGATGGACAATATTATATATATGTGATTCACACTCATGTATAAGAACATTTAATTCATATTATTTTTTCATCACACGAATGTAGAAACCAGTAGCAACCTGCATTTCCATTTATTTCATCTCTTTTCACATTCAGACACATGTAGAAACATTCATGTATTGATGATTTTCACACACATGACAATTTATAAAATTTCATTCACATTCACACAAAATTAATTATGAGAACAAAGTTATTCTTTATTCATCATTGTGATCATTGTCAGCAAAATTATATTTAAAAATTCCCACTCTTTGCAGGGCTTTTGCCCAATCTTCTCTTACAACATCCAATTCATATCTCGTATAGGGAGCATGTACATTGAAATGCTTTGCACCTGTGTTGAAGTCCTCAGTTTTAAAGACCTACAAAGAGAATGACGTATATACATAATTATAATAATATATAATAAGATTCATATATTTCATATTATCTAATGAGACTATGTATAATACCTGTTGTATGTTATTGATTTCCAATACGACATGTTTGATGATTAGGTCCATAAATCGCATCACATAGTAGGCACATGCCCAACCGTTGTCTTGTGTAGCACACTATAAATTGAAACATACAAAATATTCAAAAATACAAATCAGCACAATTCACATAAATAATATATACATTGGAGTCAGGAAATTACTTTCAACTTCTCCCAAATGAGTGTCAGATTTTTTTTCCTGGGGACCTTTCCTCCAACTTTTTTGTACTCTTGTAAAACCCTATATATGTTAATGTAACACATTAAATTGCATAATTAAATAGTAATGCAGTAACATATGTTAACATATATAAAAACATAAAATATTTCTCATGAGAATAATGGCCTTTTAATTGCATGTCCATATAATACATCCAACTCACTCCTAGCAGGATCTAGATAATAGATGGTGAATGTCTTGGGGACAATAACTAATAACTCCCAATGCTTAGCACTACATGTAAGAAAGTAGAAAATTAATAACTCAATATCCCCAATAAAAATGTAATTTGCTTAAGTCCAAATTACTAGCTAAGTAAACTTACTCGACATTGAATGGAGCTATTATCACTGTCTTATTATTTTTACAAAAATATTCAAAATCATCACAGAAGTATGAAGTAACTGAATACGGGTATGTATCTACAAGACTAATCAAAGATGGAACCAAAAATCCCACATGGGAAAACCCAAAATTTGTACATGTCTTGTGTAAGTGGCTGCAAAACATGTATTACGTATGCATTAATATATAAGAAACCAGATTGCCGTATATAAAACAAGGTATATGGATGTATAAACCAGATTGCCATATGCATTAATCTCACCGTATCCACAGCTCTATCATAGATGTATTCAGCCATTCATAGCTAAACAACTCCAAAATATCTTGTATAAATATGTTGTTTCTGAACGTTTGACCTGCATTAATATGTATCCAGAACTTCTATTACGTATACATTAATACGTATGCTAAACTTTTATAAATAGATTGTTATTGTATGATTTACCTGCAGCATTCTCCCGAATAGTAACATTTATAGGGCAATTTGGATTATGTTCTCCGATCCATACTACCACACTCCTACAATTAGGACCTATTGAGGTGTGTAGGTCCTCTGGAAGCCAACTTGGTAGTCGAGGAGGTGGAGGCCGAGATGTAGCGGGTCTCGTCTTTTTGATCTGTATATATAATTTCATATCAATTGACTCATATATATATACACACTAACAAATTAAAGTAATGGAAATTTATCATACAATATCAGTATAGAGGACATCCGCTTTGGGCCACAATATCACTCCGCCTACTGCCTCACCAAGTGTTTCGGCATCTGGGTGTGCATGAGGCAGTGCAATATTCATCCAACCAGTGAGTATATGTATTGGGCTCACACGTACCATGCCATCTGGTACTGGACACCCACGAAACATGCACCCTTTAAGGGGTGGGTAAGTCGATGCCTCTGCAATGATATATCCTTCACTTTTTAGTCGGCATGGCTTCAACCCCTACAAATTTACGTAAAGAATGTTATATGCATATATACACAAATATATCATCTTGAACAGACTAGCTATTATATATGCCATAAAAATACTTACAAAGGATGTGCTAGGTTGTGGGTCTATAGGATTACTCTCAACCTCTATAGTACGAGAAGAGAGGTCCGCCACATGTACTGTCTGAGTGGCAGTCTGAGATGCCTGCCACTTGTTAATTGCTTCATGGAGTCTTTTATCAACTAATTCCTTAACTCTCCTATCAATTAAGGAATCTACCTATACATGGATAAAAGAAATGGTAGTTTTTGATTATTGAATTCCCTTTCGCAATAACGTTCTAAAATAAGAATAAGTTACCTCAGCTTGTGAAAGTCCCACTTTTGGGACAAGTTTGCGTTGGGATGGCCCAAAGAACTCTTTGATGCCCACACCAACGCCTGCACCCCTTACACATCCAGGATGCTCTGGGTTACCCAGAGCAACTGTTAGTTCATCCCTGGTGCCCTGAGGGATGAACTTGCCTTCCTTCCTCTGCTCGTGCAGCTCCCGCTAATCACCATCAACAAAAATTCGTAAGTAAACATAACAATAATCAATATCGATAGATTCCTCTAAGAGTTGATTTTTACCATTTTTGCAGTCGCCTCAGTGGTTGCGGGCTTCAGTATCTCTCCCTTCTTATTTTGCCTCCCAGCTATCCACATAGCATGGCGAGGCAGAGGTGAGGGAGCAACAGTAGAGGACTCTGCAGTCTCCTGAGTAGCAGTAGGCTGAGTAGACTCAGCCTGTAGTCTTTGGCGAACGCCTACATATCCTCTTGGACCCATTGTGTGGTCGTGCACATTCAGTGCACGCCTTGCTTGTTGAGCATCGCTGATAGCCTAGTTAGTTAGCACATTGATTTGGTTAGTAACACTAAAGGTTATTCTTGAATAGGTGAATACATAAAAACGTATATTAATTAAATTGGGAGTGGCGCTTAATACCTTGAATTCATCTATTTTTCTTTGGGTAACAAACTCCTCCTAGTCTTTAGGGTCCAAGTAGTTCCATTGCTATGTGGCTTCCTTCTTCCTATATTTATTTTTCAAAAAGAATACAAAAACAAATTATTAGTGTAGAGTTAGTGAAATACTGATCAATGTCTAGAATTGGAATCAATCAAGAACCTATTCTCAGCACCGCGTATGTAATTTCGAGTGAGATTGGTCCTATAGTTCCTTAGGACCCTCCCACAATGTTGCATCACACATTTACGATGTAGCTTTTCATCCAAATCAAATATGCTCTACAAATTAAATAGAATTGCTATTAACTAATATCCTAAAAATTAGTAATCTACACAAATAGAATTACAAATAATAATAACTCGCACATAGTTCCTTCCATATGTGGTCTTTCTTCCCCTTAGGAACTTTATGCCATGATTCTAGGATAGGACTGCAATGGCTGCGAGTAAGAACCCCAAGATATGAAACAAATGAGTTAAGGTTCACTCCATATGGATTTCCTGCCTGATCGAAATCCACAACCAATTTGGGTCCATTGCCCCTTTGACGTATTAACTTGTTCATCATTGTGATGCCACTCACTTTATCAATTTTCTTTTGCTGCTCATCAAGTGTTGTAATTTCTTCAGGGGGTACATCACCAACCTAAAATTTGATAAAAAACACACTTACATAATATAATTATAAATGAACATATAGATAGAAACCTCAGACATATATTCTTAAAACTTACATTGTCAGGTGGTGCAAGCACGTCCTCACCCTCACGGTGATCATCAACACGGTCATCATGGGAATGTTCAGCCATCTAAAAGTTCACATTCAAATTATAAATTTCACATTGTAAAGTAACATTAATTGTAAAGTTCACATTGTAAAGTACACATTCACATTGTAAAGTACACATTCACATTGTAAAGTTCACATTCACATTGTAAAGTTCACATTCACATTGTAAAGTAATTCACATTGTAAAGTCCACATTCACATTGTAAAGTTCACATTCAGAAAAATAAAACATAATAAAAATATAAACATCTATGCCTCTAATATTGTGATCTTTTATCAATTAACAATCCTTCATTATGATCCTTGTGAACGTACAAGTCATTGTGATCCCCAGCTTCAATGTTTGGTGGTGTTGGCAACCCAACTGAGAATGGACTGGAGTCATCATACTTATCATAGTACTCTTCTTCATCTATAGGTTCTTCAATGAACTGTCTTTTACCATGAAGAACAACCGACCATTTATCATTTGCAGGATCATCGATATAAAATACTTGTTTCTCCTGTGATGCCAATATGAATGGTTCACCCTTCTCGTCAATCTTTTCAAAGATCACTAACGTGAAACCCAATTCATCCACTATCACTCCTTTGTTGTTGTCAACCCAATTACATTTAAAGAGCAGAATTCTGAAATCTACATAGTCAAACTCCCATATGTCTTCAATGACACCGTAATATGACATTTTAGCTTCACGTGGACTTTTATCCTTTACACTTGCAAAATACAATGAAGACACTTGAAGGGTGACCCCACTATTTTGGACGACATTCTTATCATCTTGATGCTTTGTGTAATATGAGAAACCATTTATGTCAAACCCTTCATAAGACATAACATTCAATTTTGGTTTAAAGGTGAGGCATTTGATGGTTTTAGTAAGATTATCTGGAGTTTGAGATAGTTGATGTAAGACTTTATCTTCAAACCACTTAATAAATGTCTTTTTATGCTCTCTAGCAAGCCACATTGTATTGGCTCGAGGATATTGTCTCTTGATGAAATTGGTATGCTCCTCGATATAAACACTCACTTCGTCCATGTTGTGTAAAATATACAAGTGACCTTTCTCCAACTGCCCACGGCTGATTACTTTCACCCGTGATCCCAAAACTCCTTTTCCAAAATGCTCCTCAATATTCTTGTCATTCACAGGAGCGTCATTACCACTCAGAAAGTCATTGCAAAAATCCATAACCTCTCTCTCCACATAACCCTCAATAATACTTCCTTTAGGCCGATAACGGTTTCGAACATCACCTTTAAAAATGCTCATGTATCGTTCAAAGGGATACATCCAATGCAAGAAAACTGGTCCCAACATTTCACTTCCCTAGTCAAGTGGACAACAAGATGTACCATGATATCAAAGAACGATGAAGGAAAATACATCTCAAGTTGACATAGGGTAACAACCACTTCTCTTTGCAAATTATCGAGAGTATCAGGGTCAATAACTTTGCTGCACAGACTGTTGAAAAAGAAACAAAGTCTGGTGATTGCAAACCTTACATGCTTCGGCAATATAGATCGAATTGCCACGGGCAATATTTGTTGCATTAGTGTGTGACAATCATGAGATTTAAGACCTATCAACTTCAGATCTTTCATTGATACCAATCAATGTTCTCTTCACATATAGGACACACTTTAGATCCTTTGACACTATATCCAGACAAATTCCCATATGTTGGAAAGTCATTCACAGTGCAAAAAAACATAGCGTGCAAACAAAATGTCTCTCTTCGTGAAGCATCATAGGTCATCAGACCTTCACCCCAGAGCTTCTTCAAGTCATCAATCATAGGTTCAAGATAAATGTCGATATCATTTCAGGTTGTTTAGGGCCCGATATCAAATATAACATAACATACCTATTTTTCATACACAACCAGGGAGGAAGATTGTATATATCAAGAATAATTGGCCAAGTGCTATGTTGGATGCTCAATGTCCCGTACGAATTCATCCCATCTGTACAAAGCCCAAGTCTTAGATTCCTGTCCTCTTCATAGAATTCAGGGTGCAATAAATCAATCTTCTTCCACTATGGGGAATCAGACGCATGTCGTAGGATCCCATCATTATTTTTCTTAACATCTGCATGCCACCTCAAATTCTTCGCATCTATAGGATTGGCAAACAAGCGTTGAAACTGTGGTATTATAGGTAGATACCACATCACCTTGGCGGGAGAACCAGTTTTGGACTCCCCCGAAGTCATCAATTTATACCTTGACGCACCACATTTTGGACAATCTTTCAAATCCACATAGTCCTTTTGAAATAATACACAATCATTCTTGCATGCGTGTATCTTCTTGGCCTCCATTCCCATTGGGCACAACAATTTCCATAACCAGTATGTTGAGATCGACAGCTCGTTTCCTTCAGGAAGAATTTCTTTCAACAAAGACAACAAGGATGTGAAGCTTTTGTCGCTCCATCGATTATTAGCTTTCAATTTATACAATCTCAACACAACGCTAAGCTTCGTAAACTTACAACCCATGTATAATGATATCTCAGCATCATGCACAATGTTTTGAAACATGGGAGGTGGATCAGTTTTGGTGTGCTCTACCCCACAACTATTCAACATCGCATCAATGATGTCTACTGGCACTAATTCGTTCACATCTACATCATCGAAGGCAATTTCTTCTTCGACACAAGCACCCGTATCGACATTCACTGGTTTTAGGTTTGAAATCTCTCCATGCCAGTGCCATTCTGTATAGCCTTGTACAATCCCATTGTACATGACATGACTTCTGATTTCGTCACCAGTGCTGACTTTCAAGTTGTTACCGCAATGCCTACATGGACAGTAGAACCTATCTCCAGGTTGTTTCTATGTTCCTCAGCAAATCTAATAAACTGGTCAAGACCCGATATAAACTCTGGGGTGCAGCAATTGCGAATGGACATCCATGATCTATCTATTCTATGATCAAAGAGAAAACAAGCTATATATTACAATAAGATTAGGGTCTAGGGTTAACAAATTAGAGTTTATGCATGGTTAAAACTTTAGGCCAACAAATAGATGTGTTCTCATTCTTATATATAATAAACTTGTACCACCTATCCCATTCTTGAACACCTAATCTCACTAGTAAGTGTATAATGTATATTGGGTTTTCAAGAAAATTCCAGCAGCATTTCCCCGTTGTTCTCTAAGTACATATGTACTTAGAGAACAAACGGGGAAATGCTGTCGAAATTTTCTTGAAAACCCAATACACATTATACACTTACATCCTAAGTGAGATTAGGTGTTCAAGAACAATCCCAAACCGGGGACTATCCAAGATTTACTCCTAATGAGTAAATCTTGGACGGGTTTCTAGGCCAGCAAATACATGTGTTGTCATTCTATAACATTGATTTCAACATTTCGAGTGTCCATGCATGTTCATCATCAAGATAAAGATTACACATAAATTACTATGACCTAGGGATGGAGAGATTCATAATTGAATTCAAAATTTCAAACTAGCTCATGCATTATCATCAATATACATCATACAATAGAGATTCATGTAGATGTTAGGGTGACACATCACTACAAAAATAGAGATTTAACATTAGGGTTTTAATATCTTACATAGATTGATCACAAGATTTCAGCAATATAGTTAATTCAAGATTATGGTGAAATGTGTATTAGGGTTTTAATATCTTAATTCAACATGCATCAAAATTTACATAATTAGGTCAAGCATTAGTATTCAATTGCAAATGTATCTTATTCTTCCTCCTACTCCCTCTCAGATGGCTGTTGGATTAAAGCAAGGCCACGACCGTTTGGGCTGGCCACGGCCATGGCTATGTTGGCCTACCACAACCGTGCTGGCTAGCAAGGTCGTGGTCAGCCAACACAGCCACGGCCGGCGCCAACCCACATGGTCGTGGCCTTGCTTTAATCCACATTTGGTAAGGAGAGGGAGCAAGCTGGGAAGAAGAAGAGGTGGAGGAAGAAGAAGGGCAGCGACATATACCTTGGCAGGAGAGCAGCTCCTTGGAGAAGGAAAAATAAACTCGTGAGCAGGAGGAGCAGGCGCCGGAGCTAGCAGGAAGCTCTGGGTGGCGGCCGGAGATCTAGTAGGTAGTGAAGGAACGCATGCACCATCGCGCAGAGGAGAAGGAACCGCGACACCCAGAGCAATGAATGGAGAGAGAGCAAGGAACCGAAGGCGGCGATCAGAGGAAGGAACAGCGGCGGAGCAAGGAACCAGAGGTGATCGCCAGACCTAAGCGTGCATGGAATCAATGTAATAGAGAAGGGGGAAGAGCATGGCTAGCGAGGGTGCGATTAAGTTAACAATAGGCACCAGTTATTCAAACAAACTGACACATAAAACTAAAGGTGTCGGTTCTCCAAACAAAACGACACCTATTCTCAATGATAGTTGTCAGTTTTAACTAGAAAAAAGTCGACGTCTATCTACATATGCCGATTAAAAAATTATTCTCGATTAATAACCATAGTCGTCAGTTTATTTCCAAAACCGACGCCCAAAGGGTTTGAAAAATTTCCCACGAACAACACGGGAAAACCCATAAGCATCGGTCATTGTAGTGAAACTGACGACCAAAATGTGCCCAATTTCTATCTTGTGAATAAACTTTAGTCGTCGGTTTATTAGTTAATAACCGACATCATATGTTAAATTTTGGAGGTAATTTTTTTCACTAGAAATTTTGGATTTGGCAGTTAATGTTAGGTGTCAGTTTTTTAATAAGGAACCGACACTGAATAAAAGTGATACCCGTGTCTGGTTGCCCTTCACAGATAGATGTTGGTTTATTTTATGAACTGACGCTTTATTGTTTAGGTGTCGGTGTATTTATACAACCAACGCCTTTAAAAGTGACGTTATAAGCCATTTCTGTGTAGTGTAATATGATCAATCACACTGACATATACAATAAGAAATAAATAATTCAAAAACTAGATAATTAATGAACAAACTAACCCAATATGGAGATATATCGAATTTATCTTTGTCATCCGAGTGTATGAGTGCGGAAGAGATCTTATTTTAATATTCCATTGGTATTACCTAAAATCAATAAAATTGAGACACAATCATGCAATTTCACGGTACGATATCAAAATCAAGAAAAACAATTTATAAGAAAATATGTATACTTGGCAGGACTTATATTTCAAAGTATAACAAACGATTTCCAAACATTCAATATCATTCGACAAAAAGGTTGTCATTCAACGATTCAATTTTTATTATGAGTTCCCATTATGCTGTAATTCGAGAAGCATGCTTATATATTTTTATGTGACTTTATCACCCCAACGTGATGGGGTAAGTCATTGGGCTCCTTCTCACCATAGGAACATAGGAGGCCAATGTACAAGTCCCACCTCCAAATGAGGGGGTTATTTTACTCAATATCCACATTATCAACATTATCGATATCATCATCATTATCAATATACATGCAGTCATAATGGGAATGCAATTTATGTTTTCATGTTTTTTTTTAAATATAGTATAGAAAAACAAAAAACTAATCATAGGGAATAGTATCTCATTCAAATAAATAGCCAAGCATACAATCAAGAGATACATAAAAATATTTTCAATACAATCATGGAGGAGTCATATAATAGCGTACCTTTCACCAAAGATTTCGAGTATGATCAATATTTGAATCAATATGTCAACCCTTCGAGTCAGATCCTAAATCATCAAGATTGGATCAAAGGTCAAGATCATGATGTTCATAAAATCATGTTTTAATATTCAAGATTAGGGTTACATTTTTCCTAGGTCAACCTTAGGGTTGGGTCATTCACTTATAATCAATCAATATTTCAATATGTCCAAAATTATTTCAATTATCAAGTATTTTAAGTGTGCATGACTTTCCTAGGTTTCTAGGATCATATGTGATAACTCTAATCTATTATCATTATCCAAGTCATCATCATGTTCCTAATTCATCATCATGATACTTTGTATAATTGGAATTCCATATCAGGTTGATGGGTCAAAGTATATCAAGTGTTTAGCAAGATTAAGATCAATATCAAGATTATTCATATTCATTATAATCAAGATTGGATCCAGTAAAAAGATCTAGATCACTAATGATTCATATTCAAGAGTAGATGATTATAATATATTAGATTAGGTTACAAGATAATCATCAGAGTCCAAATCTATGGTTTTTAGCATTTAGTCAAGATTAACCACAAAAAGAGTTATTTAGACTAATTACGTAAGCAAGAGATCTAGACTTAAATATATCAGTGAAAATAATTCGGAACTAGGATTTAGGAGTATTTTTAATGTATTCACTAGATTTTTCTGATCAAGAGAGACTATTTATTCATCATTTTTGGAGTTCGGATGCATTTTCTACGATTTAAACAAGATCAGGGCATTTAATTGAATATTTTCCAGAGAGTGAGATAAATACCTTATTTCATGAAAAGTTTGATCTTTGGATGTTTATTGGATGTCTTAGATCGTTCCACTAGGCTCTCTAGTATAGGGTCTGGTTCAAGCCTTTGATTTATCCGATTCACTCCTCTAATAATCTGGTTCAACGCTCAATTGATTGGTTTATTTTGGGCTGGCTGCAACTAGTTGAACCCGCGGTTCACATGACCATCTTCCTCGCGTAGAACACCCTCACGATCCCAGAAATTGGGCAGAGGGGCTAGCCGGAGTGGATGTGTTCTGAGAGCAGGAGGGGGTGAGACAGAGCGCGAGCAGGTCGGCCGGGCTTGCCTTGGCTTTGCGGACCTGATGGGAGCCAAAGGAAGGGGGGAAGAGGCATGAAGAAAGGACACCCAAGGCAGCCGTGCAATGGCACCGTTTGCAGAAGCAGGTGAAGTCATTGAGGAGAAGGGGTGCTCGGGGACAAAATAGAGGGAAATGGAGATTTTTCGAACAAGGTGAGCTATCTGCGAGTCATTGGGAACCCTTATATAACGTTGGGGTTAGGATTTTAGGGTAAATTGAGATCTAGATGCAGACCTAGCCGCCGGAGTGGGAAGGGAGAGCAAAGAGCTCGTTTTTGCGGCTAGAGAGAGCAATACAGGTTGTCAAAGTGGGTATGTTCGGGTTCAAAATCACGAGAGAAAACTTTCTGTTCACTTAGAATTTCAAAACGGGGTCTAACTTGAGTCCAAGGCGCGCTCGATCTCGCGGCCATCCTCCCCGCTGATTGCGGGAGGTAGGTGATGGGTTAGTGGCCACCCAATCTGGCCTATATCTGCATGGATTGGATCAAAGGGCTGGGGTTTTCCCTCCTCCCTTTGCAATGGATAGGTGATGTGGAAACGCCCATAAAAAGGCAAATAAAGGAATTTTCAATGCATTTAAAGTCTTCAAAAAATTGTAGACAACTGTAGGAATGTCCAAATGACATGAAATTTGAACCATACGTTCACAAATATGTTGAGAATATTTAGAAAAAGTTTGAGAACCATATGATGAATTTTTATATATCAATTTGATTCTTTGAACAAAGTGATGATTGAATCAAATTTGAGGTGTTATAATGTGTATAAAAACTACATTGATCGCCATATTTTGGATTTGAGTCTCAATAATGATTATGAAGACAAGAAAAATAATTGAGGATCATGAGTGAGTATAACGAGGGTAAAAATAGTAATTTGAGCAAGGACTGGTGAAATTCCACTTTGCCACATCCTTCCCTCCTTAAAAAGAATTTTGTCCCCAAAATTCAAAATATCCTCAAGTTTAGAATTATTCAAATCTAGATCATATCCTCAATTACTAGAACATCCTCAACTATAAAATCAAAATCATGTCCTCAAATTTCAATTAGTCCCAAAAACCATAATTGAGATTCCATGTTCCATATCATAATCAACTTGGTACTAACATCATTTCATCATCGAGCAATTGATTTTAAAGTCATCATATGAGTCATAAATATTGAGCACATCCTATTGATCACAAATTTGGAGAGATCATATTTTAGGTCAAGCAAATAGAGTTTAAGTGTACAAGGTGACTTTCAATCCCAATATTTTAGGGTACTAGCCTCTACATTGGCCTAGGTGGGGTTATGCATCCATGATTTTGAGATTTCAAATTTCAACATTTCAAGACTTCATCATACTTTCAATATCATGATTTTCAGGCTCAAAATCTCTGGGAGGTCCCACCCTAGTCCTAATGGGAGCTAAACCCTAACTCATCAATCGAGAGATTCAACATAGTCATCATTTCAAAATTTTTAGGATTTAGGATTTTGAAGTCATTAGTCATAAATATATCAATGTCCAAATAGTGTGATCATAGGATTTGTATCATTATTGAGATTTGATAATCGTGAGTCACAATTTTATTATCAATATCAAGAGTCGAGATCAAAAGTCATAGGTCCAAAATTTTGAAGCTAGGGTTTAGATTCCTATTTAGACCTTAGGGGGTATCATTCATCTATATCCAATTTTAAGCAACATTATTCAATATTCGAGCAACATGTCATAATTTAATTATCATGTTTCCAAGTTTGATGAATGATCTAGACCTAGGTCTATCTAGGAAAAAAACCACAAGCTATAGTCAATAATGCCATATGTCAAAGTCATTATTAAATCAATATTTAAGATCGAGTATCAACCATGGGTTTAACTTATTAGGCTTAGGTCAACCAGTCAAAATAAGGTGAAAGGGGATACCTTTCCAAAGTCTAAATAATCAATAGGATGAAAACTTAGAGGTAGTCATAATAGTAATGTGACCTAGGTTAGGGGAGTCATGAGTCAACTACCACCCTAATCTGGCATACTACCAACATTAGTCATTATCAACTGAGCTTATTCAAATAGGGAGAGTATCAAATATTAAATTATATTCCATAATGTCATAAGATCATAAATTCAAGATCAATGTTTAACAAAGTCAAGTTAATGTTTGTATTCCTTTCCTTTCATGATCAAGGTAGTGATATCATTGGAAATTTAGTGCATGATTTAGGTCCATGCTCATCATGTTGAAATAAAGTTTGAAAATGGCATCAATAGTCAATAGGGAAAATAGTCTTATATTATGATTTTGAGAGTCTAAGACTTAGTCATTTGATAGCATGGTCAAGGTGTGTATAAAATAGGATACGCGTTTGCTTAACTATGTTTGAGGTTTAATCAACTATAAGGCAAAATGAGCATAATCAAATAGGGACCTTATAAAAAAAATAAGGTATAAGGTATAAGTCACCCTTATTTCACCAAATCATAATTCGTATCATTTACCTCAAACATAGAAAGCATCTAGTCTAGTTTTGATTAAATCAAGTTTTAATGAAGGGTCAAGCATAAATATTTTATTTCAAAGTTTGCACTGGTCAAAATCGAGTTTTCAAATTTAGGTCAGATCATGGTATCAACTTTTCAAGATTTAGTGATATTTATTTTCCCATGCATAAGCTACCTATAATCGAGACATCAAGTGGTAAAAGGTCATGAGAAGGACCACATGATGAGATGAGAAGACTACCTAATCTTCATCTACATGGGTGGCTCAGGATTGTCCTTAGAGATGAGATGAGATGCTAGAAGACTCTCTAGGGTTTCACAAGAGAACCTTTAGGTCCAGTTCTGGATCAATTAAGGCCAGGTAAAGTGGGGGATCTCAGCCACCGTGAAAATGGATAGGAGAAATTATGTCAGGACCCCGAGCCTAGACACCTCAATTTTCACAATTATGGACTTTAGGGTTTATTGGGTGTAAGAGACTTGAGAAATAATTTACTTAAAGTATATGGAACTGTGAAAGCTCTGATACCAACTATCATGGAACTATTCTTACCCCAATCCCAATCCCACTGCCTCGACAGTAGAAAAGGGATTGAAGCGCCCGTCCCTGAGTGGCCCAATTGGATCAATCACACTGGCATATACAATAAGAAATAAATAACACAAAAACTAGATAATTAAAGAACAAACTAACCCAATATGGAGATATATCCAATTTATCTTTGTCATCTGAGCGTATGAGTGCAGAAGAGATCTTATTTTAATATTCCATTGGTATTACCTAAAATCAATAAAATCGAGACACAATCATGCAATTGCACGGTACTCTATCAAAATCAAGAAAAATAGTTTATAAGAAAATAGGTATACTTGGCAGGACATATATTTCAAAGTATAACAAATGATTTCCAAACATTCAATATCATTCGACAAAAAGGTTGTTATTCAACGATTCAATTTTTATTACGAGTTCCCATTATGCTGTAATTCGAGAAGCATGCTTATATATTTTTGTGTGACTTTATCGCCCCAACGCGATGGGGTAAGTCACTGGGCTCCTTCTCACCATAGGAACATAGGAGGCCAATGTACAAGTCCCACCTCAAAATGAGGGGGTTGTTGTACTCAATATCCACATTATCAACATTATCAATATCATCATCATTATCAATATACGGGCAGTCATAATGGGCATGCAATATATGTTTTCATGTTTTCTTAAAATATAGTATAGAAAAGCAGAAAACTAATCATAGGGAACAGTAGCTCATCCAAATAAATAGCCAAGCATAAAATCAAGAGATACATAAAAATATCTTCAATACAATCAAGGAGGAGTCATATAATAACGTACCTTTCACCAAAGATTTCGAGTATGATCAATATTTGAATCAATATATCAAACCTTCAAGTCAGATCCTAAATCATCACGATTGGATCAAAGGTCAAGATCATTATGTTCAAAAAATCATGTTTTAATATTCAAGATTAGGGTTACATTTTTCCTAGGTCAACCTTAGGGTTGGGTCATTCACTTATAATCAATCAATTTTTCAATATGTCCAACATTATTTCAATTATCAAGTATTTTTGAGTGTGAATGACTTTCCTAGGTTTCTAGGATCATATGTGATAACTCTAATCTATGATCATTATCCAAGTCATCATCATGTTCCTAATTCATCATCATGATACTTAGTATAATTGGAATTCCAGATCAGGTTGATGGGTCAAAGTATATCAAGTGTTTAGAAAGATTAAGATCAATATCAAGATTACTCATATTCATTATAATCAAGATTGAATCCAGTAAAAAGATCTAGATCACTAATGATTCATTTTCAAGAGTAGATGATTCAAATATATTAGATTAGGTTACAAGATAATCATCAGAGTCCAAATCTTGGGTTTTTAGCATTTAGTCAAGATTAACCACAAATAGAGTTATTTAGACTAATTACGTATGCAAGAGATCTAGATTTAAATATATCAGTGAGCATAATTCGGAATTAGGATTTAGGAGTATTTTTAGGGTCTAAATCTAGGGTTTCTAGCAACAATTGAGCCGATCGTTTCATGACACATGAGTCGATCGTCTCACCACTTTGAGCCGATCGGTTCATCAACCTGAGTCGATCCGTTCAACCCTATGAGTCGATCGGTTGGAGCAGTAGACTGTGCAAATTAGTCAATTGCAGTTCCAATAAATCTAATACTCTAATCAATCGGTCCAACACCTTGAATACTATGATACTGAGCTATCAATTGATTGAGTGTTTAATTGAACTACTAAAATCCTTTAGCAATCAATCTAAACATCGTTTGTGGATAAACTCCTCTTCCAGGTTAAATCCTATGTGTGTGACCCTACAGGCCCATTTCACATTGGTAGTGAAAATCCATAACACTTATAACTTCACAAGCAAAGAGCAGTGCCTAGTCGCACATCAGTGCTACCCAAGTGAAAAGGAAAGTTGGCGAACAACTTTCAATCCTACAATCTATGAATGGTGTTACAGCGAATGTATAATACCTTTGTCACTCATATCCCGAATGAACTCAAGGCATGGAACAATCATCCTATCAACGTTCATTCACTTTCTTGATCTAAGAGTAGACTAGAGGGGATATATATGGCATCAATATCTCATATTGATTCACACATGTGTGCACACGCCTATCTCAATCCTACTCATCAAGTGGCCATGGATATCAAACTTCCTCAGGAGGGACAAATCCCATATCTATCACTCACCCCTCAAAAGCCCCATGTGTCAAAGCCACCCAATCATCACCTTTATAACAACCCATGTTTCAGGGCTGTGTTTGATGATATCAAAGTGTACCCAACAACATGTGTTGAGTGTAGTGATTTCAGGTCGAAGAATCACATTCACCACCATCACTGTGAGAACTGACTGTGACTACTATGTCATGGTTCCATGTGCCAAACTCATAGTGGGTCTGTCTGGTACACTTGTTCTCTAACAAGTACCTATGTGTTTTGTTTGATATCTCCATATCATGACTAATGAGATTCTGTCATTAACCAACACCACATTCTAATCTTGTGTGTCATTGTTGTCTATCTACATTCCACAATGACATACGACTAGGGATATAATAAGAATGTACAAACTCATAGGATTCGTATGATCTCATCGTTTAGGTCCTCAACCTGAAAGCATACGTCATTGAGTACTGTCATTCTCTACATATTCAATCTGTTCTATCATTATCTCATATGACTGAACCAGAAAGAATTGGAAGCTTGCCTTTGATGTTTATCAAATCAATCTTAATGTATCCCACCAATCATCCCATGATTGGATCTCAGGGCATACAGACCAATAGACTCCCACTTGCACTATGAGCCAATCACCCTTGAATCATATTCATAGTGATCATCAAACATGTCCCACATGTTACTATCCTCTAGTGCTTGTGCAATGCGTTATGGCAACACCTTTCTATAGTCGGTATTAACTGCATGTCTCTTATCTCTTCGATGTACGTCAAATGTATGAGATGGAGTTGTCATAATATGCGATCTAGTATTCCTTTTCTAACCTTTAGCCACATTGTATGACCAAGCACTCCTTATTTGTCATCAATGACCGAAATATCTATAAGTTCATCTCATGAAATTCTAGATCCATATAATATCCACTAATGTTCTCTAACACACAGATACTCAACTTTTCCTTTTAAAATAGCTTTAATGGAACGTTTCCATTTATCAACACACATTCACTTTTATATATCTCACATATATATTTTGCGATTAATTTTCTATCCTTTTCGGAAGTTCGCATCAGTGTAACTCTTTACAATGAACCCTTTCTTATTTCCATAGAACTAGTACTTATCAAGTACTTAACAAGTTCTTATGGTATTCCAGTAACGCTTACTAGAACTAGACAGAAATCCACTCGTCATGTCCTACATACAAGATGAATGTTTTTTATTCTTGCCATGTCCATACGTGCAAGATAATGGGATGATTACGTACATAATAGATCTGTATCTATTCTTAGTGTTCCCATTCTTCATAAGAATTGGACACTTGGCCTTGGGATACTAACTCCATGTAACATGGACAAGTTTTCTTCCACTGAATATGTGCACACAGAACCCTTCAGTATAGATTTCCTATGTATGCTTTCTCTTTTCAAGTTAAGCAGTTTTCAAGAACTATCTCGATAGATCTCTATTCCTATCATAGGAAACGTCTCTATCTTCCTTAAAGATAATTTCCACAATGAATTTCATTCTTAGAACATCTCATTTTACATCAGCATGTGGAATGTGAATATGCTCCCACTAAATCACAGATCCCTTCTTTATCTTTGACATATCAGTCAAACCCTTTGACTATATCAAAGTAAAGATCCAGCTCTGAGTTGCTTGTACTTAATCAATCACATTGATTAGTCCATTGTAACTTATAAACTTTATTTGCATTAATGAATTCATAAACCTTATAGGTTGTGTCACGTACACATCCTTGTTTTATTCCTCATAGGAATGTAGTTTTAGTATCCGTATGCCAAATGTCTTAGTCATTAAGTTGCAATCAACAAGCATCATCCTTCACAAAATGTTATCCATATGTCTTAACACTTAAGACTCATTTGCACTTATGGATTTCATCCAATGGGTGCTACCATCAAGGTCATACGTAATGGTTTACATGGAAGTCATTTAGGATGTAATGGTCATAAACCATAACTCAAAATATGGTTCCTCAATATCATCTAGATTGTTGACTCATCATATGACCAACTCATCATATAGATATTTGAGGTGTATCTGTTAAGGAATTTGAGTGCTCACAACTCTTTGTGATTCTTAATATCCTTGATTAGTGTAGGGTATTCTTTATTTAAGAAGAACTTAGTTATTTGATAATCATCCTCTAACTCCTTAGAGTATGACTCCTTTTGATTTAGACATCACCATGCCTTAATCACGAGCTCACTATGATACACTATCATAATCACTCATAAGGATCTCAAACATCTGGTCCAAGTATTTAATTCATTGATCTCATCAAGAATTAACACTTTACCAAATTCGTACTTCATCTATGATGTTCTTGAACACTTCAATATATTCATACTGGTATTTCTCTAAACATTGTTTGAAGTACTAGCATTAACTCTAATAGGTATGTGAATACATCACATGTATTATACCTAATAGGATAATCATTCTCCCACTACCACTAGTGAAGATTGATTAATCATGTCTAAGAGATTCATGTCTCTTACTGGTTCTCTAACAAAAAGAGTCTAGATTTATCCATCATATGGAAACTAGAGATGAATTTCTCATGATAATGCTAATTCGTTGTTTGAGTTATCAGTAACTTTTAGGTATCATTTTATGTTATGCATGCCAAGTACCACAAGATAAACAAGGGATTGCCACAAGGAAACATCAACTTTATTGATAGTCATCTTGTCACTACAAGATGCAACAATAAAGTGTTTCTATTGGCAAATTGAAACAGCAGTTCTCAACTCTATTTCGTGCCCTTTAGGATGAAATAAACTGAAAGGTACTCGTATCTATGGCAGCAACACTTTCTTCAATGATGGGTACTCCTTTCTTGGTCCTTTTGTAAAGGCCATCACTTCTTTGTAGATCTTACATATCATATATGTTAGATCTCCATCTTGGTATCATATACCTCAGAAGTGGTTTATTTCATGATACCTTAGGTGGAGATATCCATCCCCTCCTTCTTCTTCTTTTGTTCTTCTAGACATAGAGAGCAATTCCCTCATTCACCCTCCAATGTGCCTTGAGGTTGAAGATGACTTGGGCTACTGGCTAATATCAGAATGCTTCTTTACTTTTCCCTTGTCCTTGCCTTTGAGACTTACCCTTCATCGATCACATTAAATATTAGGGTTTGTCTTTCTTCATCTTTGCCTTTACTATCCGCAACATGTCCAATAACTCTGTCAATGTTTGTCAAAGTTGGTCATGTTGTATTTCATCATGAACTATATAATTTTCACAACATTTGTAGTATCATACCAGTAGCCAACTGTTGGCTCAGAGGAAATCCCAGTCTAGTCATACCCAATGACATTGAGTGTGTGAATACCTATTGGATATTCTTCTATTATGACATACTAGGATAGTGTCTTGGAAACATCATATGTCTCATGTTGTCTCTGCAACTCATAGTTAAGAGAACACAATATTAAGCACTCCACGTCAATGGCATCTTCGGTATGCTTCCATAAGCATCCTTTAAGCCATTGGTGTGGTGGGATCGAGTTCATCTGGTTCTGGTATAACTAGGACTTAGAGCTTTCACTCTTCGATTGAGAACACTTCTCAACGTCCTAACTAGTCGTGGAATTATTCCTTTTTAATTTGTCCATCTTAAGGAACGATCGCAAATAAAGTGACTATTGTTGATTAACCATTTATTGTACAAAAGGAAATATATGCAATTTAGTCCAAAAACTCCTTTTGAATTGATTGATTTGAAAGGGTTATACGATATAATTAGGACTTTAATTAATTATCGCTCCCACTATTTTTGTTCAAATTGATAGCCCTCACCATCAATTTGGAAGATTGCAATGTACAATATTCTAGTGGGTCAAGATCCTGAAATCCTATGAGTCATGTACCAGCTAGGGCTATCACCCACAACTTAGATCTTCTTGGTAGGCAACTTTTGCCAATTGCATCATATGCAACTCTTGAAAGATGTCATATGCAGCTCCTTGCCATGATCACCTCCATGCCTCAAGGTGCTAGACCCTATCTAGGTCACCTTGTTAAGTCTGACCCAAAGCCAACATGATGAATATGCACCCTGCTAGGACAGACCCACATATTCATCCTTCATGCTTCCACAAGATAGACGGTGCACCACACTAGGGTGTGCCCACACTTGGCCGATCAAGCTTTTCACGTGTGTGGCATTTAGAAGGCATCTAAAACTTTAATATTTAATGAGGGATTTGGTTTTTATAGGTACATATACATATCCAATCACCACAATATATAGTATGTATCATATACATGCTATATCCCACAGAAAACCTGTGAAATGATAAAAGCAATGATTATGGCCATCCTAATGTGATTCCTCGAGCCAAGAGGAATCACAGTCATCTAGGTCTACATTACATGCAACCTGTATAAGATGAACTCTGTGCTTTGCCTTTATTGGGTTTAATCAAATCATCTCCATGATTGATCGGCTCGCCATCAGGCTGGTCGGTTGGGTGCCACCAGCCGATCGATTGGCTCCTCCAGCCTATCGGTTCACTGGTCATCTTGCATCTCCTCAGGGCCGCCACCCGCTCATCTCGTTCCTCGAACCGGTCGTCTAGAATGCCAATCGATCAGTTCACGCCTTGAACTGATCGTCTCAGTTTTCATCAGGTTGTCTGCCGTTCTTTGACATAACAGGAAATAAAAGTTCTATCCTATTTACATTTGAATTGAGAAACCCCGAGTTACATTCGAGGGAAGCAAAGGTAGGAAAAAAATCTCGAGTTATCTCGAGTTACATCAGGAATAAGAGATAGAGAATCGGTGCACAGACCAAGATGCAAGCAACCCCATTCAACCAAGCACAAACATAGGGTTTATTGGCCATAACCACGCTATACATCCACCACAAAACTCTTTTAAGGGCGACACGTATCAAGTGCATTCATATTACATATCATATATGTATATTTGGGATTTGTGGATTTAAGATTGGACATGCATAAAGCCAATTTTATTCGCATCGTATGCAATAAATAAAGGCGACAAACCAAAATTGATCACATCAATAATCCTAAAGCATAGAGTAGTTGACATGGCTCTGATACCACTGTTGGGTTTTAGGGGAGGCAGTGAAGGCAGCGAAAACAAAAAATTTCTTCTCCCCAAACCAAAAATAAAGGAATCACGTCAACGTCTATACAATAGGAAGGATGGTTTGTAAAGACATACCTTGTCCTGAGGATTGCTCGGTGAGGTTACCTCGTGGCTTCCGCGGTCTTCACCTCCAGTCTTGGACGGTGTCTGTGCAGCTCCTGGTCTTACCAGGACTGTCAGGATTGACAGCTGTCCTTCGAGCGACAGAAGTCTCCCACCTCTGTAGTAGTCCACACGGACCACTTGGAACTCTGATCGCCTTGTCGCGCAAGGCACCAGATGGAGTCATACCCTCCTATCGGCGTACTAGTCCCCGACACACTCTCCTGCCACTAGTCACTTTTCTACAGTTGTCTTTCCCTTGTTGTGCCTCCCTTATCGGGTAGCACTTGCTCGGGCTCTCCTGGTTACCACAACCAGAGAGAATGACACCTTTGCAGAGCAACTGGTGTTATGAGTTGTTGTTCCTGAGAAGCCCCCAATACCCCTATATATATAGGAGGGTCATGGGACAGGGTTCTCTACCCCAGGCAATGCGGGATTAAAGCAGGAGTAGAAGGGTTCAAGATTTTCCACAAAACAACCAACTACGCCAGCTGAACTGATCGTTTCAAGAATGGACCGATTGGTTGGGGACCTGAGCAGATCAGTTCACACCTAAACTGGTCAGTTGGGACACCTGAGCCGATCGACTCATGCTTGAGCCGATCGATTCGTGGTCGTGGTCTAACTCAAATTGACTTTCATGTTTGTTTCCAACTAATCAAATATTAGTCCTTGTCCAAATCAAATTTGTACAAGTGAAACAAATATGTATTTGCAAAAAGAGTCTTCTAACTTTCCAAACGATCTTGGTTGGTCACACGAATCGACTGGTTCAGCAATTGAGCCGATCATTTCATGACACATGAGTCGATCATCTCACCACTTTGAGCCGATCAGTTCATCAACCTGAGTCGATCGGTTCAACCCTAAGAGTTGATCTGTTGGAGCAGTAGACTTTGCAAATCAGTCAATTGCAGTTCCAATCAATTTGATACTCTAATCAATTGGTCCAACACCTTGAACACTATGATACTGAGCTATCAATTGATTGAGTGTTTAATTGAACACTAAAATCCTTTAGAAATCATCTAAATATCATTTGTGGATAAACTCCTCTTCTAGGTTAAATCCTATGTGTGTGACCCTACAGGCCCATTTCACGTTGGCAGTGAAAATCCATAACACTTATGATTTCATAAGCAAAGAGCGGTGCCTAGTCGCAAATCAGTGCTACCCAAGTGAAAAGGAAAGTTGGAGAACAAATTTCAATCCTAAAATCCGTGAATGGTGTTACAACGAATGTATAATTCCTTTATCACTGATATCCCAAATGAATTCAAGGCATGGAGTAATCATCCTATCAACCTTCATTCACTTTCTTGATGTCAGAGTAGACTGGAGGAGATATGTATGACATCAATATCTCATACTGATTCACACATGCGTGTGCATGCCTATATCAATCCTACTCATCAAGTGGCCATGGATATCAAATTTCCGCAGGAGGGACAAATCCCATATCTATCACTCACCCTCAAAAGCCCCATGTGTCAAAGCCACCCAATCATCACCATTATAACAACCCATGTTTCAGGATTGCGTTTGATGATGTCAAAGCGTACCCAATGACATGTGTTGAGTGTAGTGATTTCAGGTCGAAGAATCACATTCACCACCATCACTGTGATAACTGACTGTGACTACCATGTCATGGTTCCATGTGTCAAACTCACGGTGGATCTGTCTGGTACACTTGTTCTCTAACAAGTACCTATGTGTTTGGTTTGATATCTCCATATCATGACTAACAAGATTCTGTCATCAACCAACACCACAATCTAATCTTGTGTGTCATTGTTGTCTATCTACCTACCACATTGACATCCGAATAGGGACATAATAAGAATGTACAAACTCTTAGCATTTGTATGATCTCATCATTCAGGTCCCCGACCTGAAAGCATATGTCATTGAGTATTGTCATTCTCTAGACATTCAATATATTCTATCATTATCTCATATGACTGAACCAGAAAGAATTGGAAGCTTTCCTTTGATGTTTATCAAATCAATCTTAATGTATCCCACCAATCACCCCATGATTGTCTCTCAGGGCATACATACCAATAGGGAGTTGGATCCTTCTTCTCTTCATTTTTCTCTTCTTCTTGAGTAACCACCTCTTTTCCCTTTTGGGTGATGTTGAGCTCTTTTAGAATAGGAATCAATTCACCTGCAACATGATTATTTCGAACAATATTGTTGGGAATATAAGGGTTAACCTCAATAACCTTAACATTTATGGATTCTTCTACTTTAGCAAGATCAACATTAAATACTCTCTAAGCCTTGCTAGTAGTGCTATAGGCAAGAAAGAAAGCCTTGTAAGATTTGAGGTCAAACTTGTCGAGAGAATCTTTTGTATTCAAAACAAAACAAGGGCATCCAAAAACATGGAAATGCTCAATAGAATGCTTCCTACCACACCATAGCTCAGAGAGGGTTTACTTCAAAGAAGGATGTAAAAACCCAATTTTACATAAAACTTGAGGTACTAACATCTTTAGACAAAAACTTCTTTGGAGTATCATACTCTAGAAGCATTGTCCTAGCCATCTCATGTAGTGACCTATTCTTCCTCTCCACAACCCCATTTTGTTGAGGTGTTTGAGGTGAAGAGAAGTTATGTGCATAACCAGATTCTTGACAAAAATGTTCAAAAATGTCATTTTCAAATTATCCCCCATGATCACTATGGAGGCAAGCTATGCGGAAAGAGGCTTCATTCTCAACTCATTTACAAAAGCTCAAAAAAACATCAATCGTATCACTCTTTGAAATAAGAAAGAAGGCCCACGTATATCTAGAGAAATCATCGATAATAACAAGGAAATATTTGGAACAATGAAGCAATTGAGTTTTGATTGGTCCAAATAGATCAATGTGAAGAATCTCAAGAGCTCTCATGGTACTAAGGACTCCTTTGAAATTGAAGGAGGAATTGGTTTTCTTTCCTTGGGTACAACGTTGGCATTCCTCATCCTTTTTAAAATCTAATTTGGGAAGTCCCTTGACTAAGTCAATTTTGCTCAACTTCTTCAACTGATGCATATTTACATGACCAAGCCAACGATGCCAAAGAGAAATATCATTTGAGTTGACTACTTGGCATCTACCAACAGCAGTCTTAATAGAGTCAAGAGCAATAACATAAAGATTACCACTTCTGGTTCCCTTATATATAACTTGGTAGGTGAGGGAGTCTAGAATCAAGCATTCAAATGAAGTAAATAACACAAGGTAACCATTATCACATAATTGACTAACACTATTTAAATTGTGATGTAGGCCATCCACAAAAAGAGCATTCTTGATATGCAAGGATTCACCTACATCATCGTCACCTTTGACTTTACCTTTATTATTGTCCCCAAAAGTGACCGAACATCCTTTCTTTTTGGTGAAGTTGTTGAAATGACTTATATCACATGTCATATGCTTAGTGCAGCCACTATCAACAATCCATCTTCCTTTTTCCTGCAAGAAAGTAGAGTTGCAGTTCTCAAGTCAAACTTTGGGATCCGGTGTTAGCTTGGGGACCCATTTCATCTTTGAATTGGTCCCCTTAGGCTTGTAAGGAAAATACGTAGAGTAATGATAATCACACTTGCAATAAGAACAAACCATAGGATTCTTAGTGCCGGAAAACTTTCCTACAAAGAAAGAGGTCTTCTTGCTCTTTTTATTACCTTTGGCTTTGCTCGTTCCCTTTCGTGCTCCCCCTATAAATCCCAAACCAGTAGTACCACTTTTGTTTGGTAGAATGGTCATGGATTTCATTTAAGATATTTTTCCTATTAAGGAATTTATGTAGAGATGCTCTTAATCTATGATTATCATCATTAAGAGAAGTGATAGTAGAAGACTAATTAGAAATGTCATCTCTAGCATGAACAAGGTCAGACTCAAGACAGAGGGCTTTATTTAAATAAGAATATTTCTCAAGAGAAATAGAAGCAACATCATTATTAGGTAAGATAGGTATAGAATATAAATCGTTAACTTTAACCAGCAACCTAGCATTTTCAAATTTAAGCACTTGGATTTCCTTTAGACATCTCTCTCTTCTCAATGAGCATCAACAATAAGATTAAATTCAGCATTTTCAATTTTAAGAGTTTCAAGCTCCTTTAGGCACCTTTGGTTTTCTTCCATAAGAGTTTCAATGTTCTTAAGGTAGATACCATTCTATACATCAACTTAATTGTATTGGAGCTTAAGATCAAGATATTTCCTTGCAAGTTATCAATGCTCTCAAGATGAGTTTTCTCATTAAGCTCAAGAATTTCAAGTTTAGCATACAAATCATCAATAATTTTTCCTAACCATTTTCTTTTGGATTTACATTTAACAAAAGATGAATCACTACTACAGAAATGGCTTATGAAGTCACTTTCCAGGCATCGGTTATTAACTAAGTACC
The DNA here is from genome assembly GCA_963693085.1 of Alisma plantago-aquatica. Taxonomy (NCBI): domain Eukaryota; kingdom Viridiplantae; phylum Streptophyta; class Magnoliopsida; order Alismatales; family Alismataceae; genus Alisma; species Alisma plantago-aquatica. Next base: position 1,327,628,164 of record OY856410.1, on the reverse strand, counting down.
GATTCCTAAAACCTACAACGTCGGTTTAAAACACAAACTGACATATATCGGATAGGAGTGGCCAGACACAGGTATCGCTTTCTATTTAGCATCGGTTTAAGAATAAACAACCGACACCTATAAACACCCGCCAAATCCAATTTATCCAATGAAAAAAATTAGGTCCAAAATTTAACTAACAGCGTCAGTTATTAAATACATAACCGACGACGAAAACCTTTTCACGCGGGACATTTTTATCGTCGGTTATATTCCCAAAACTGACGCCGATTTGTTTACCCGCGCTGTCCGCGCCAAAATTTATACACCCCTATGGCGTCGGTTTTTTCTAAGTGACCGATGTTGTTATGTTGTAGCGTCGGTTTGTTAAAGAACCGACGCTTAAGGTTAACTTAACTGCACCCGTGCGAGGGACTCTTCCCCTTTCTCTGTTTCATTCCAGATTCTTCAGTTCGCGTAACTAGGTCCGGTGATTTCTTCTCTGCTGGTGCCGCCGCCGCTCGATTGCTTCTCTACTGGTGCCGCCGTCGCTCGCTACTCGTCTCCTCTCCTCTCCTCTCCGCCACCCCCGTCGGTGGCTGCTTTGGTCGCCCGTCTGCTCCTCTCCTCTCCTACTAGGTCTCTGCTCCTGGTCGCCCGCTCACCGCCACCGCCCGTTTGTTGCTTGCTGCTCCAGAAACCCACCCTCTCGCTCGCTGCCGCCACCACCCTCTTTCCTACTCGTTGCTCCTATAGGTATATCCTTTTCCTCCTCTTCTCCTCCATGTTGTGAAATCATAGGTCGGCACGGCCGTGCTGCGTAGCACGGCCATGGTGGCTGATTTTATGCTATATTGCTCAATTATGTGTGTATATTTGTGTATTTACTATTTTGTGCTATTTTGTGCTTGCATATATTTGTGTTTAGGGTTTAGGGTCACATGTGGGTCTTCTATTTCTAAATTGATTATGTGACCCTAATTAATACATTATAACAGAATTGAATCGTGTATTTGTGTTGTTGTAGGTGTTGTTGACTTATTGTTCAAATCTTTGATATATGGAATCATGGTTTATTTACTTTTTATTATTTACTGAAAAGCATGATTAAATGATGTTACACAAAACTTAGGATATGAATGATGAAACTAGGATTCTAGGTATAAGAATGACAACACATGTATTAATTTGTTGGCCTAGAAACCCGTCCAAAATTTGCTCATTAGGAGTAAATCTTGGATAGTCCCCAGTTTGGGACTATTCTTGAACACCTAATCTCACTTAGGATGTAAGTGTATAATGTGTATTGGGTTTTTGAGAAAATTTTGGTAGCATTTCCCTGTTTGTTCTCTAAGTACATATGTACTTAGAGAACAGCAGGGAAATGCTGCCGAAATTTTCTCGAAAACCCAATACACATTATACACTTACTAGTGAGATTAGGTGTTCAAGAATGGGATAGGTGGTACACATTTATTATATATAAGAATGACAACACATGTATTTGTTGGCCTAGAAACCCGTCCAAGATTTACTCATTAGGAGTAAATCTTGGATAGTCCCCGGTTTGGGACTATTCTTGAACACCTAATCTCACTTAGGATGTAAGTGTATAATGTGTATTGGGTTTTTGAGAAAATTTTGGTAGCATTTCCCCGTTTGTTCTCTAAGTACATATGTACTTAGAGAACAGCAGGGAAATGCTGCCGAAATTTTCTCGAAAACCCAATACACATTATACACTTACTAGTGAGATTAGGTGTTCAAGAATGGGATAGGTGGTACACATTTATTATATATAAGAATGACAGCACATGTATTTGTTGGCCGAAGTTTTAACCATGCAAAAACTCTAATCTGTTAACCCTAGCCTAATCTTGTTGTAATATGTACTTGTTTTCTCTTTGATCATAGAATGGATAGATCATGGATGTCCATTCGCAATCGCTGCACCTCAGAGTTTATTTCTGGTCTTGACCAGTTTATTAGATTTGCCGAGGAACATAGGAAACAACCTGGAGATAGGTTCTATTGTCCATGTAGGCATTGCGGTAACAACTTGAAAGTCAGCACTGGTGACGAAATCAAAATTCATGTCATGTGCAACGGGATTGTACAAGGCTATACAGAATGGCACTGGCATGGAGAGATTTCAAACTCGAAACCAGTGGATGTCGATAGTAGTGCTTGTGTGGAAGAAGAAATTGCCTACGATGACGTAGATGTGAATGAACCAGTTCCAGTAGACATCGTTGATGCGATGCTGGATAGTTGTGGGGTAGAGCACACCGATCCACCTCCCATTTTTAGAAACATTGTGCATGATGCTGAGATATCGTTATTCACAGGTTGTACTAAGTTTATGAAGCTTAGCACTGTGTTGAGATTGTATAAGCTGAAAGAAAACAATAGATGGAGTGACAAAAGCTTCACGTCATTGTTGTCTTTGTTGAAAGAAATGCTTCATGAAGGAAACAAGCTGCCAATCTCAACATACCAAGTAAAGAAATTGTTGTGCCCAAGGGGAATGGATGCCAAGAAGATACACGCATGCCCGAATGATTGTGTATTATTTCAAAAGGACTATGTGGATTTGAAAGATTGTCCAAAATTTGGTGCATCACGGTAGAAATTAATGACTTCGGGGGAGTCCAAAACTGGTTCTCCTGCCAAGGTGATGTGGTATCTACCTATAATATCACGGTTTCAACGCTTGTTTGCCAATCTGATAGATGCGAAGAATTTGAGGTGGCATGCAGATGTTAAGAAAAATAATGATGGGATCCTACGACATGCGTCTGATTCCCCACAGTGGAAGAAGATTGATCTATTATACCCTGGATTTGGTGAAGAAGTCAGGAATCTAAGACTTGGGCTTTGTACAGACGGGATGAATCCATACGACACATTGAGCAGCCAACATAGCACTTGGCCAGTCATGCTTGTTATATACAATCTTCCTCCCTGGCTGTGTATGAAAAATAAGTACGTAATGCTGTCGTTGTTGATATCGGGCCCTAAACAACCTGGAAATGACATCGATGTTTATCTCGAACCTCTGATTGATGACTTAAAGAAACTCTGGGGTGAAGGTGTGATGACCTATGATGCTTCACAAAGAGAGACATTTTGTTTGCATGCTATGTTGTTTCGCACTATTAATGACTTTCCAGCATATGGGAATTTGTCTGGATATAGTGTCAAAGGAGCTAAAGTGTGTCCTATATGTGAAGAGAACACTGATTCAACAAGACTAAAACATGGCGGTAAGACTGTATATCTTGGTCATCGAAGGTTTCTTCCAAAATTCCATCTGTATCGTAGGAAGCGCAAATCATTCAATGGATTGAATGAGGAACGGAGTGCACCAAAACCTATACCAGGGGAGGTTGTTTATGAAAGAGTAAAAGACTTTATCAATGAATTTGGTAAGAGATCACAATGTACTATGGCCACACGAAGTGACAAATCTTTATTCAAGAAGAAGTCAATATTTTGGGATCTTCCTTATTGGAGTTCTTTGACAATCAGGCATTGTATCGATGTCATGCACGTTGAGAGAAATGTACATGGTAGTGTCATTGGTACTTTGTTGAATATACCAGGTAAGACTAAAGATGGGATAAAATCCAGACTGGACCTACGTGAAATGGGAATAAGGTCAGAATTAACAGAATTTTGTGAAATGGGAAATCAGAGAACATACTTACCTCCCGATTGTTACACATTGTCTAGAAAGGAGAAGAAAGCTTTTTGTGAATGTTTGGTAAATGTTAAGGTGCCACAGGGTTACTCATACAACATCCGTAGATTGGTATCAATGAAAGATCTGAAGTTGATAGGTCTTAAATCTCATGATTGTCACACTCTAATGCAACAAATATTGCCTGTGGCAATTAGATCTATATTGCCGAAGCATGTAAGGTTTGTAATCACCAGACTTTGTTTCTTTTTCAACAGTCTGTGTAGCAAAGTTATTGACCCTGATACTCTCGATAAATTGCAAAGAGAAGTGGTTGTTACCCTATGTCAGCTTGAGATGTATTTTCCTCCGTCGTTCTTTGATATCATGGTACATCTTGTTGTCCACTTGACTAGGGAAGTGAAAATGTTGGGACCAGTTTTCTTGCATTGGATGTATCCCTTTGAACGATACATGAGCGTTTTTAAAAGTGATGTTCAAAACCGTTATCGGCCTGAAGGGAGTATTATCGAGGGTTATGTGGAGAGAGAGGTTATGGATTTTTGCAATGACTTTCTCAGTGGTAATGACACTCCTGATAATGACAAGAATATTGACGAGCAATTTGGCAAAGGAATTTTGGGATCAAGTGTGAAAGTACTCAGTCATGAGCAGTTGGAACAAGGTCACTTGTATATTTTACACAACATGGACGAAGTGAACATTTATATCGAGGAACATACCAATTTCATCAAGAGACAATATCCTCGAGCCAATACAATGTGTCTTGCTAGATAGCATAACAAGACATTTCTTAAGTGGTTTGAAAATAAAGTCTTACATCAACTATCTCAAACACCAGATGATATTACTAAAACTATCAAATGCCTCACCTTTAAACCAAAATTGACTGTTATGTCTTATGAAGGGTATGACATTAATGGATTCACATATTACACAAAGCGCCAAGATGATAAGAGTGTCGTCCAAAACAGTGGGGTCACCCTTCAAGCGTCGACTATGTTTTTTGCAAGTGCAAAGGATAAGAGTCCACATGAAGCTAAATGTCATATTTCGGTGTCATTGAAGACATATGGGAGTTTGACTACATAGACTTCAGAATTCCGCTCTTCAAATGTAATTGGGTTGATAACACCAAAGGAGTTATAGTGGATGAATTGGGTTTCACTTTAGTGAACTTTGAAAAAATTGGCGAGAAGAATGAACCATTCATATTGGCATCACATGCGAAACAAGTATTTTATATCGATGATCCTGCAAATGATAAATGGTCGGTTGTTCTTCATGGTAAAAGACAATTCATTGAAGATCCTATAGATGAAGAACAGTACTATGATAAGTATGATGACTCCAGTCCATTCTCAGTTGGGTTGCCAACACCATCAAATATTGAAGCTAATGATGACTTGCATGTGCGCGGAGATCACAATGAAGGATTGTTAATTGATAAAAAATCACAATATTAGAGGCATGTTTATACAATCTTTTTTTATATGTTTTATTTTTCTGAATGTGAACTTTACAATGTGAATGTGAACTTTACAATGTGAATTTTACAATGTGAATTACTTTATAATGTGAACTTTACAATGTGAATGTGAACTTTACAATGTGAATTTTACAATGTGAATTACTTTATAATGTGAACTTTACAATGTGAATTACTTTACAATGTGAATGTGAACTTTACAATGTGAGCTTTACAATTTGAATTACTTTACAATGTGAATGTGAATTTTCAGATGGCTGAGCATTCTCCTGATGACCGTGCTGATGATTACCGTGAGGGTGAGGACATCAATGTGCCACCTCACAATGTAAGTTTTAAAAATATATCATATATTTATATCTATATGTCCATTTATAGTTATATCTTGTAAATGTGTTTATTTTGTCAAATTTTAGGTTGATGATGCACATGTACCATCTGAAGCACTTGAGGCACTTGATCAGCAACACCAAAAAGTTGACAGGAGAAGGGGCATCACTATGATGAAGAAGTTAATAGCGCAAAAGGGTAATGGACCCAAACTTGTTGTGGATTTTGATAATGCAGGAAATGCATCTGGTGTGAATCGCAATTCATTTGTTTCATATCTTGGGTATGTTACTCATAGCCATTGCATTTGTAAGATAGATTCTTGGCATAAAGTTTCTAAGGAGAAGAAAGACGTAATATGGAAGGATTTATGTGTGAGTTATTATTAATTTGCAATTATATTTTGTAGATTACTAATTTTTTGGATACTAGTTAATAGAAATTCTAATTTGCAGAGTATATTTGAATTGGATGAAAAGTTGCATCGTAAATGTGTGATGCAATGATGTGGGAGAGTCCTAAGGAACTATAGGACAAATCTCACCTGAGAATACATAAAAGAAGCTGACAAGAGGAAGAAGACAACCACTGAATAGTGGAACTTCCTGGACAAAGAAGAATGGGATGCATTTGTTGCTTCAAGACAAACGGATGAATTCAAGGTATTAGGCGTCAGTCCCAATCTCATTAATATATGTTGTATTCACCTATTCAAGATTAACATTTAGTGTTACTAATCAAATCATCCAAATCATTAATGTGCATACTAACTAGGCCCTCAGTGAGGCACAAAGATCAAGGCGTGCACTGAATGTGCATGACCACACAATGGGTCCAAAGGGGTATGCAGGCATTCGCCAAAGACTACAGTCTGAGGCTACTGCTCAGTCTGCTGCTACTCAGGAGTCCTCCACTGTAGGTAGCACACCTCTGCCTCGCCATGATATCTGGATAGCTGGGAGGCAAAATAAGAAGGGAGAAATAAGGAAGCCCACAACTGCTGAGGCGGCTGCAAAAATGGTAAAATACAACTCTTACAACAATCGTTCAAATATTGATTATTTGTGGTGTTTACTTAATTACAATTTTTTGTTTTGGCGATTAGCGGGAGCTGCACGAGCTGAGGAAACAAGGCAAGTTCATCCCTGAGGGCACAAGGGATGAATTGACAGTTGCTCTGGGTAACCCAGAGCATCCTGGACATGTTAGGGCTGCAGGCGCTGGTGTGGGCATCAAATCTTTTTTTGGACCATCCCAGCACAAACATGTCCCAAAAGTGGGACTTTCACAAGAAGAGATAACATATTCTTTCTTTATAATGTTACTGTAAAAAGAGAATTCAATAATTAGAAGCTAACATTTCTTTTATCCATGTATAGGTAGATAAGCTAGTTGATAGGAAACTGGAAGAAGCACTGAAAAAGTGGCAGGCATCTCAGACTGCCACTCAGCAGATAATACCTATCATAGCATCCCGCTCTACTCCTAATGCAGAGGTTGGGAGTAATCCTATAGACCCACCACCTAGCACATCCACTGTAAGTATTTTTATGGCATAGTAACTAGTTTTTTAATTCAAGATGATATGTTTTCAAGATGATATGTATATATGTATATAACATTCTTTACACAAAAATTTGTAGGGGTTGAAGCCATGCCGTCTAAAAGTTAATGAATATGTCATTGTAGAGGCGTCGGCTTACCCATCCCTACCAGGGGAAATGTTTCACGGGTCTCCATTACCAGCTGGTTGGATTCGTGTGAGCCCGGTACATATATTCCCCAAGTGGATGGATCTTCCATTGCCATATGCCCACCTAGATTGTGAAACACTTGGTGAGGCTTTAGGCAGAGTGATATTGTGGCTAAAAGAGGATGTCATCTTTACTGAAATTGTATGGTAAATTTACATTACGTTAAATTGTTAGTGTGTGTATATGATGTCAGTTGATCTGAAATTATTATTATATATATATATATATATATATATATATATATATATATATATATATATATATATATATATATACAGGTTAAAAAGAAGACACCCACAACATCTAGGCCTCCACTTCCACCTCCTACATTACCCAATTGGGTTCCACAGGACCTAACTGTCCCGTTAGGCCCTAACTGTAGGGGTATGGCAATATGGTTAGGCGAACATGATATAAACTGCCCTATAACTGTTTCTATAGATTCAGATGTTGCAGGTCAATCATACGAAAGAAAACTATTTATACAAGATATTTTGGAGTTGTTTCGATATGATTGGCTAAATACATCTGTGATAGAGCTATGGATAAGGTGAGATCTTCTTTATACATCCATATACCTTGTGTAGGATCTGGTGATCTGGTTTCTTACTTATTAATGCATGCGTAATTAATACATATTTTGCAGCTACTTAGACAAGATATGTGCAAATTTTGCATTCGAACATGTAGAATTTTTGATTCCATCTTTGATTAGTCTAGTAGCTAAAGACCCTCCGTCAGTTCAACAATACTGCTGTGAGGCTTTTTCAATTTTTGCTCAAAAAAAGAAGACGATGATAATGGCTCCATTCAATGTAGAGTAAGTTTACTTTGCTTATTAAGAAAATTACATTTTTATTGTGGATTTTGAGTTATTAATTTTTAACTTTTCTACCTCTAGTGGTATGCATTGGGAGTTACTGGTTATTGTCCCCGAGACGTTCACTGACTATTATCTAGATCCTAAGGGGAGTAAATTGAAAACAAAATATGGACACATAACGAAAATGGCATTATTCCGGTGAGAAATATTTCATTTTCATATCCGTTAACATATGTTATTACATTACTATTTAATTATGCAATGTACTGTGTTACATTAACATGTAGGGGTTTTAATGAGTTCAAAAAGGCTGGAGGAAAGGTCCCCATGAAAAAGAACCAGCCAATAATTTGGAACAACGTGAAAGTAAGTTCCCAACTGCAATATATGTATATATTATTTATGTGAACAATGCTTAATTAGTTGTATTTTTTAATATTTTGTATGTTTGAATTTATAGTCTTCCACATAAGACAACGGATGGGCATGTGGATACTACGTGATGCGATTTATGCACATGATTATCAAATATGCCACAATGGACATTGATTGTATTGCTGAGGTATTATATAGTCTCATTAGATAATATGAAATATATCAATCTTATTTATAGCTCATTAATTATATATATACATCATTCTCTTTACAGGTGTTTACAACTGACCACACTACAGGAAATGCCTTACCAGATGTACATGCTCCCTATACGATGGGAGAATTAAATGAAGTAAGAGAAGAATGGGCAACAACCATACAAGTAGTGGGGGATTTAAGATATAATTGGGATGTTGATAGCGAATAATGACTAAAGAATGATATTTTGTAAATGAATTTCTGAATTATAATATATGTGTGAATGTTTCTACATGTCTGGATGTTTCTACACGTGTCTGAGTGAAAATCAATGAAACTGTTGGTTGCTATATGAATGTTTCTATATGTGAATGTGAAAATGAATGGAACTACAGATTACTAGCTACATGAATATTTCTAAATGTGTGAAAATCAAATGGAACTGCAGGTTGCATTGCTAAATGTGTGAATATCTTTCTTGTTAATTTTGCAGGTTTGTGGCCTGTTGTTGGCTGATATCAATGGATGTCGTAAAACCTGCAGTTCATTACTGAACTGTAGGTTTCTCATCCTGCGACCAGCCATACAGCAGGTCTGCAGACTGACAGAAAAAAAAACAAAAATAGGCATCGGTTATTTGTATAAAACCGACGCCACATCGTTACAGTGTCGGTTTGTATCTAATAACCGACGTCTATGTACTTAACACCACGATCGTGCTGGCCAACATGGCTGTGGCAGCGGACCAGACACCACGGCCGTGCTGGTCTGCACGGCCGTGGCAGCGGACAAGACACCATGGTCATGCTGGTCAGAACGGCCGTGGCAGCGGACAAGACACCACGGTCGTGCTGGTCAGAACGGTCGTGGCAGCGGACCAGACACCACGGCCATGCTGGCCAGCACGGCCTTGTTGGGAGTGATATGACATCGGTTTTTATCTAATAACCGACGCTAATAGTGCCCAACATGGCTCCCTTTCTGTGGCGCGAAGGTATATGGTGTCGGTTTCTTATCTAAAAACTGACGCTTATAGTGCCCTGCTGGCGCATTTTCAGTGGCGCGCGAAGGGTTGTGGCGTTGGTTTTTGAACCGACGCATAACAGCTGGGCTTTTAGCATCGCCCACATAGGTGTCGCTTAGAAACCGACACTAAAGGCCTTAAATAACTGACACTAATGGTCATTTATGTACTAGTGAATGGGTAGAAATAAGCATGTCAATAATAGCTTCCTTAGATAACTCATGCAAGCTTACCTCACTTACCTCACCAATTTCTTCACTAGTAGTGGCCATGAGTGCAAGGTGGCACTCTCCATCTTCTTCGAAGCTTGAGCTACTTGAGTATGAAGCTTCCCAAGATGCATTATTGTATCTCTTCTCCTTATTTTCCTTCCTCTTGTACGTGCTCTCCTTATTGTACTCCTCTTCCTTCTATGAGTTTCCCTTGTGGTGTGACTTTCTTGCCTTGGGACATTCACTCTTATAGTGCCCCTTTTGTCCACACTTGTAACATCTAGGAGTAGAGGAGGAGGAGGCTTTCTTTCCGTTGAAGTATTTTCCCTTGATGTAGATGGCTTCATGCCCACTTGGGACATCATATTCACTATAGGAGGAAGGAGAAGTTCGACAAGCAAGTTGTTGTTGAAGGATTACCGCCTCCATTTGTGATTTGAAAGCACTATCTTTGATGTTCTTGGTTTCCTTCTCCTCTTGCTTGGCTTCTTCTTCTTCTTGTTTGTCAAGCCTTGTCTCATAGGATTGGAGGTTGCCAATGAGTTCTTCGATTGGGATGTCACCAAGGCTCCTCACTTCTTCAATGGAGGTGGCCTTTGACTCCCATCTCTTTGGTAAAGTCCTTAAGATTTTGGAGTTGATCACACCTCTATCCAAGGTGTTGCCCAATGCAGATAGCCAATTGATGATGATATTAAGTCAGGAGTACATCTCCACAATCCCTTCTTTCTTACCCATGTTGAAGTTCTCTAGAAGGTTGTTCAACATGTAGATCTTCTCCTCCGTGACTTGCTTTGTGCCTTCATAGGTGATGAATAATTTGTCCCAAATCTCATAGGTGGTATCCCAAGATTAGATCTGATTGAACTTCATTGGGGTAAGGGCAACATGGAGGATGCTTTTGGCTTTGGCAATGGGTTGGACTTCTTTCACTACTGCTTCACACCATGTTCCAACAACTTCGGTTGGCTCCTTGTATGGTGTGACCATCACTTTCCACATGTCAAAGTTCATGCCTTGAATGTAGAATTGCATATGCCTCTTCCAAAAGAGAAAGTTGGTGTCATCAAAGACAAGACGATGTATGGAGAAGCCTCCCTCTAGGTTGAGAGAACCAAGTAGGTTTTCGCCCATTTTCTTGTCTCATGGGATATTGTTGGAGAAGATCCTTCGCTCTGATGCCACTTGTTGGATTCTCTTGAGTGGGGGTGAAAAGAGCTTCAACAATTCTCAATATCTAGATTAGACCTTCAAATTATATCATTTAAAACCAATAGCTTAAGTGCAATTTGAAGTCCAAACTAGGAGAGAGTCAGTCCACTACCTGGAGAGGTCAACCTCTAGGACTTTTCAAGTGCTTTCCTCTATATATTCACCAATAAGAGTTACAACACAAGACCACCAAAGGACTTACCCATCCAAACACAAAGAGTCTTCCACCTTACAAAGGACTTACCCACTTTACCAAGAGTCTTCAGCCTTCTTCCAATGTGTTACCTACTCTTGCACAAGTCTTCAGCCTTATGGGTTGACCCACTTTTCTTGGATCTTTAGCCTTTTCCTTCTCCTTCACCTGGAGAAGATATTCACCTCTTCTTCAACCTTTAATAAGAACATCAACAACTCCACCTTCACTCGGAGTAGCTTGCTTCACCTTTTTTTCATGGAGGAAAGAGGTAGGGAAGATGTAATGGAATGAGAGCTTTAAAAGCACAAGGATGTATCTCTCTTACAACTGGCATATCTCACTCATAATCACAAAATGAAGTGTAATCTAGAGATCGAAAGGGGATCAAGGATGTGCAACACACTCAACTATAGCAAGGAATTAGAATAGCATGAATGAGCAAACTTGAAATGAACTCCAAGGAGTACTATTTGTAGTTGGGGGTGTTCCCTTGAGTATGGGATCACTTAAGGTCAAAATATAGCCATTTTCCAAGTTTCAATGGATCTATTTTCACCCAAAACAATTCACCAACGGGTATAATCACTTTTACTGTGTTTTCCATATGGTACATTTGGTCGAGTTTTAATAAAGGTAACTCAACTGATCCACTAAATGACAAAGCCAATTTTCAAACTATCAGTCGAGTTTATTCTAGAAAACTCGACCGATGAGCTAAAATCAGTTTTTCTTAGTGAGTTGGTTGGTCGAGTTCTATGAGTGTGCATCTCAATCAATGGGTCATCTTTAGAAAATCCATCATAGGATCCGTCGAGTTTCCAACTCGACCGATAAATGGCTTGTGACAAGTTTTCCAAATTGACATTTGAGTGAATAAACCTTGGACATAAGTGTCGCAACTTTTTTCTCATTTTAGTCACACCTCATATCATCAATACAAGTGATTAAAATAATTATCTAAGGTCATTTGGAGTGATTTTGAAAATGCACATTTGCATTGCATTTGACTTGAACTTGAACAAGCTAGGGCTTGTATAATTTGATCCTTTTCATGTACCGACAACCTAAAATCAATCTTTAACAAATATATTATATGCATATGAATGGAATGGTTAAGTCATTATCAAAATATGGGAAATGTATAACTTTAAGTCAACAAGATAGTCATCATGTATTGGAGACGTCATTTCACAGTTTCCCAATTGTATACAAATTTGGAAAATCAATTCTCATCAATGTTAGACATCGACTTTGTTGTAAAACAAGTATTAGTCAAGAAAAATGAATATGGAAATATCTATAACCTTCCCCAAATGAACTGGACCATCTCACCCATATGATATGGTCGTCTCAATCACCCAGATGGTCATCTGGTTACCCGAGTCATCTCAGTTGAGTTGGGTTGGTTCATTCCTTAGCCAAATTCAACTCACAATAGGATTGACAATCAAACACATGTATCAACTCTTGAGATGACCGTTTAGCACTTCCATACGGCCGTATCAACACTTGAGATGGGCGTTTAGCAGTGTTGTCAGCCTATTTGTTGCGTGAATCAATTACTTAAACACTTTAGTACTTAATTCAAATGTCATTTGAGATCTGAACTCCTCTTCCTGGTCAAGACCTATGTGTGCGACCTTATAGGTCCCACATTACATTGGAAATGAATGTCCATAAAAACTTATGACATCACAAGCAATGAGTGGTTCCTAGTAGCATATCAATGATACCAAAGTAAATGGAAAGTTGAGGAACAACTTCAACCTAAAATCTATGTATGGTGTTATAGTGTTTGTATAGTTCCTTTATCACTAATGTCCTGATTGAACTAGAGGCATGGAACAATCACCCTCATTATTATTCAATCTTGTTTCTTGAACAAAGAGTAGAATGTCTGATAAAATGTAAGCTCAATATCACATATTGACTCACATGAACATGTCCATGCATTTCTCAATCTCACTAATCAAGAGGCCTCGTACATCACACTCTAGTAGGAGGGACAAATCCCATATATATCACTCACAGTCAATCCCCATGTGTCAAAGTTATCGAATAATCACTATTATAACAACCCATAATTCAGGATTGTGTTTGATGATGTCAAAGTGTACCAATGACATGTGTAACATCCCATGATTTGAGGCCTCAGATAAAACACTCTTAAAAGGAATGATTGGACTACTCATATCACCAAGGTGCATCTCCTTTTACGAGAGCCCGTCACTAAGAACTCCATAGTTAAGCGTGCTCAACTTGGAGTAGTATTGGGATGGGTGACCTATCGGGAAGTTCATCCTGGCATGCGCATGAGTGAGGACAAAGCGCGTAGTGAAGGCTAGTGGTAGTTTGTGGGGACAATCGTCATTCCTGAAACTCTACTAGAGCCTTGGGCAGTGGGCCCGTGCATTAAAAATGGTGTCAGAGCCAATTCCCTTCCAGTAAGTGGGGCCCACATGGGCATGGCATGCCAGTCTTGAGCCGTGCGGTCCAGACATGTAGGAATGGGATGTCCATGGTTGACGTATCCACCCTTGCGCTGGTATTCTGTGATCAGGAGCTGGGTGTCCATAGGCCATTGTGGGTCTACACTGAAATGGGGAAGCGATTATGAGGCCTTATAGTTGAGCCTTGATGAGGATGTCAAGAGTCTAAGTGGGGTAGATTGTAACATCCCAGGATTTGAGGCCTCGGATAAAACACTCTTAAAAGGAATGATTGGACTACCCATATCACCTAGGTGCACCTCCTTTTTCAGGATCTCATCACTAAGAACTCCATAGTTAAGCATGCTTAGCTAGGACCACCATCACTGTGAGATCTGACTATGACTTCCCTGAAGAAGGCTTCCATGTGTCAGTCTCATGGTGGGTCTGCCTGATACACTACTCTCTAACATGTATATGTTTGCTTGGTTTGATTTCGCCATATCATGACTAATGAGATTTAGTCATCAACCAACTCACACTCTTATCTTAAGTGTTATTGTTGTCTAGCAACCTTCCACAATAACAACTGATCAGGGACTTAATGAGAATATGTATATTTACTCATAACATCAGTATGATCTCACTTCAACAAGGCTAATACTTGAAGACATATATCATTGAATAATATTATTCTCTAGACATTTATAATGTTACATAATTATCTCATAACTAAATTAAACAAAATAAATTTGTAGCTTGCCTTTTATTAATAATCAAATTGTTTTTACATGATATGGCATTACAATCATCACATGATTGGCTCTATGGGTGTACATAACCAACAATACTCATAGACTTCGTGCAATGAGTACATTGGTATTCTGACCCTTCCTATAGAGGCTTTATGATGCATAGACATAGATGAAAAGTGAAATACAATATTAACATTTAAATAGCATTGTTGAATATGAAAATTCACAATAAGAGAATTATTGTGACTATTCATCTGAATCTATGTCTATGCATAGACATAGATGTCGGACCAAGTTGATGAGGGAGCTGATGAGGATGATGGTGATGCTTCTAATGATGGCTTTGATGGATTCGTTGGTGACTCTGGTGATGAAGGTGATGTTGATGCACCTTCAGACGGAGATGAGGACTACGAGCCTGATGCCTTTGATGTTGTGGATGATGAAGACATGGATGACCAAGATGTTTATTTGTTCTAGTTTTTAGTCTAGTTGTTGATCATATATATCTTTCTAAGTTATTTTGTATTAAAAACATCTAGGCACATGTTTTGAGTTGTACTATTTTATCATCTAGCTTTCATCATTTTGGCTTGAAGTTATTTTCTGAGAACTTGTGTTCTGGGTTGTAATCTAAATCCTTTGAACACTTACTCTTTCATTTACTATATCTCATGATTTGGTGCCATGTTTTACCATATTTTGATGATGCCTTAGATTGTTTGTTTCTCTCGTCTCTATTTTGGTGTATCCTTTGAGATTGCATGTTACAGATGTATCCTTGTTGTGCTTGGCGAAGTCCTATTTTTGTGTTCTTCTACCCCACTTCGTATTTGATAATGTCAAAAGGGGGAGAGAAGTTCAATGTTTTGAAGATCAACCATATTGTTTTTATTTCCTATGTGATCCTTTTCTTGTTCATCATGTGACTTGCTAAAGGACCATATAGCATATATATGTCATGCTGCTTTGTGTAGATAGACTAACTATGCATGAAAGAGTAAGCATAGATTTTGGGGGAGCAATTCACATTGTTCAAATCTTCAATCCCCTTGAAATTCATAAGGCAAAGGTATAATTTCAATATCCTTTTCAATATGATTGAGGAATTGTTTGCCATTATCAAAAAGTGGGAGAATGTTTACTTGAAAGTTATACATTGCCCATATTTTGATAATGACTTAACCATTCCATTTCTTTATATCTAATATACCTGTTAAAGATTGATTTCAGGATTTAGGTACATGAAAAAGATCAAATTATACAATCCGTAGCTTGTTCAAGTTCAAGTCAAATGCAATGCAAGTGTATGTTGTGGGAAATCACTCCAAATGACCTTAGATAATTTTTGTAACCAATTGTATTGATGATATGACTTGTAACTAAAATGAGAAAAAATTAGGGACATTTAATTCCAAGGTTTAATCACTCAAATACCAATTTAGAAAATTTGTCACAGGCTGTTTATCAATTGAGTTGGAAACTCGACCGATCCTATAATAGATTTTCTAAAGATGACCCATTGGTCGAGTTGTACACTCATAGAACTCAACCGATCGACTCACTGAGGATAACTAATTTTAGCTCATCAGACGAGTTTCCTAGAACAAACTCGACTGATAGTTTGAAAATTGGCTTTATCATTTAGTGGATCGGTTGAGTTACCTTTATTGAAACTCGACCCATTGTACTATATGAAAAATGTAGAAAAAGTGATTATAACCATTGGTGATTTTTTTTGGGCAAAAATAGATCTGTTGCAACTTGGAAAATGGCTATATTTCGACCTTAAGTGATCCCACACCCAAGGGAACACCCCCATATATATAGGACCCCTTGGAGTTCATTCCAAGTTTTCTCATTCATGCTATTCTAAGTCCTTGCTATAGTTGAGTGTGTTGGAAGTCCTTGAGCCCCTATCTCTCTCTAGCTTACACTTCATTTCGTGATTATGAGTGAGATAAGCCAGTTGTAAGAGAGTGACTTCCTTGTGCTTGTAAGGCTCTCATTCCATTCCATCTTCCCTACCCTTTTCCTCCATGAAGAAAAGGTGAATCAAGATACTCCAAGTGAAGGTTGAGTTGTTGATGTTCTTCTTCAAAGTCAAAGAAGAGGTGAAGATCTTCTCCAGGTGAAGGAGAAGGAAAAGGTTGAAGATCCAAGAAGAGTGGGTAAACCCTTGAAGGATGAAGACTTGTGTAAGAGTAGGTAAGATCTTGGAAGAAGGTGAAGACTCTTGGCAAAGTGGGTAAGTCTTTGGTAAGGTGGAAGACTCTTTGTGTTTGGATGGGTAAGTCCATTGGTGGTCTTGTGTTGTAACTCTTATTGGTGAATATATAGAGGAAAATACTTACAAAGTCCTAGAGGTTGGCCTCTCTAGGTAGTCGACTCACTCTCTCCTAGTTTGGAGAGTGGAACCACGCTAAACAACCTTGTCAAGTGCTTTGTTTCCATCTCTCTCAACGTTCCTATGCTTGTTAGTTAGGACATCAAATAACACTTAAGTTATTGGTTTTAATTGATATAATTTGAAGGTCTAATCTATCTTGTGAGAATTTTTGAAGCTCTATTCACCCCCTCCTTTAGAGCCCTATATCCAACATGTCTCGCTTGCCAGACGGCCGTCTGGGTTTTCTAGACAACCATTTTGATTGTCACACATGCAAAATTTCCTTAATTTTTGTAAAATTTTGAGATCTTCCAGTCCCTTCCACTCCCGCACAGACTAGGAACCTCGACCCAAACCCCACCTATAAATAGAGGGGTACTTGGCGCTTCCTAGAGCAAAACATAAACAATTAAGAAACAATTGCTCTGATAAACGTTGTCCTCTCTTATTGTGGTAGCCATGAGAGCCCAAGAAAGTCTTATCCAACTAGGGAGGGATAGCTAAGGGATAAAGTGACAGAGATCATTGTCATGAGAGAGGAACTTGGTGGGTAGTAAACTGATGGAAGGGGCAACTACTTCCTAATCATTCTAGCAGAATGATATGAGTTCTAGGCTATCCATGTAGACTATCATTGAGGTGAGAGGCCGTTGTCTGCCACTATGAGGACAACATCAACCAACCGTTCATGACAAAAGGAACTGCTGAAGAACATGATGTTGATGGTTGTAGGCCATGGTGCAGACCAGGAGAAAAGTAGTCAGATGAATCTCAGTGCAATCATGATTCTGAGTTGTGCATCTATGATGATATGGATTGTCCCTGGACTTGCTCCATGACCAGATATATCCTCAAAACTATCATTCCCGCATTATAGTTATTGACACGATCTATTGATTATGAGAATATGGTTTATTAATTTTAAATTTGGTTGCCTTCTCTGTAGGCATATTTCCCAAGAGTGGTATCAAAGACAACATTAATTTACTATATTATGGTACCATATGATCAGATTTTGGTTTTGTCATTCTATTATTGCATACAATGTGAATAATATCTTATCAAATCCAATCACCACAAAAATCCCAAACTAATATATATATATATATATATATATATATATATATATATATATATATATATATATATATATATATATATATATATATTTATATATATGTATATGCCATTTACATGCATTGCCTAAAAGCAATTTTGATGGTAGATGTGTAGCATGGTTATTTCCAAGAACCACTATCTCACATTGTTGTATGTGGTGGTTTATCCTTCATCTTGGTCTGCGTACTGAGCCTCTAACTTTTTTTCGCAATGTAAAGTTAATTCTCTTCTACCTTTGTTGTATCAACCTGGTTTTCTCTCTCTCATCTGACTATGCATATCTTGACTCATGATACACTCAATTTTACTGAATGACATTCTTAATCATCAATTGTATGTTTTTCAATCATATATGGCTCAATCGATGAGTATTGATGGTTGAATTTCTTTTTGAACTCGATTTTACTGTGTTGAGTGCCTTATTTTACATCAATAAGGTTTTGATTTGTTGGATCCCCCAAAAATGTTTATATTGATCTAAATCTTTGTCTAGTGGATAGAAGAGGGAATTTTTGATCCAATAGTGAATATTTCACCCAAATTAGATCATCAAAGAGAGTGCTATGGCTTATGCAATCAACCTTATTTTTCTAGTCTTTTCACCTTGTTTCTACCCCTTTTCTATTTCTTGGGTCTCGGCCTTGCAGCTCCATTTAGGCTAAGTATAATAGTCCCACCCAGCTCACCCAATAGTAACTATCCCCTTGCAAGTTTGGGAGGCATCCCTGGTAACCTGATCATGTGCCACAGTTCAAAGCCAGATTAGACGGTTCAGAAGTCGTCCCCGACATCACGACAAAGTCAACAGCTAGGTTGTCAGCCATGCCCCTTGACATTAGCCTACAATCCTCATTTGTCTTTGTTTTTAACTTCCTTCACCATGAAATGCCTCCCCTAGGTCTATCTGACCATTTCCCTATGACTTTCTAGGCTTTTAGAGCCAATTAGGGTTATGAAGCACCCTCCCACCATGGCTGGCAACCCTGGTCGATGCCACAGGGAAGGAACCATCTGGTCCTCAACTTGCCTCCTTTTAAGACCATCGAGTTAGCCTAGCTTCTCCATTTCTTTCCCCATTTTTATTGGACTATCTTATTACCTGGACATCCCTCTCCCACTTAGTCTTCTTCCTTAAGCTTGCGGGCACCGCCACAGAAACCCTTTTGGGCATTTTCCTTCAACATGGCCTCACCACAATTTGATCCCCCCATCACATTCCATTGCCCAGGGCCAGCTAGAGCGGCATGTTCTGCTTGACCCCATGCCTCTTTGCCCCTCTTTACTATGTGATCTGGTGAGCTAGAAGCCATGGTGCTACCACAGTTTCCTCAATGTGTGTGTGGGCCTTTGTTGGAAGTTGGGGTGGCGGGTAGAGGTGGTTGGGGTCTCGGAACCACTGGCAACTGCCAGAGGACGACTAGAAGTGGTAGCAAGACAAAATACTCTTTTCAGTGCAGCCCATAGACCTGCATTATGCTGGCGCATGGACCCACATCGAGCACCAATCATGTTGGGCCACGTCGCCCCCCTTTTGGTTTATACATCTATCTCTCTCTTCCCCCTTTGATGCAAATATGTCTTGATCTTTCATGATTCATAATAAATGATTCACAACTATAAATGGGACATATTATATATGAATATTGACATATTCGATGAGATCTATCCAACGGAGCTTGTTTAAAACCCCAATTCGATTCATAGATCCTATTATGTTGAAAAGGGCAACAAATGCATCTCTTTTACATGTTTAATGGTAATTTATTCTCAATCATGATCATATGATGCACCCACTTTCTTTTGATGACCTGATCAGTAACCTATGCCATCTTGTAATATATAAATCAAACTAGATCATGTCGTGCTATATTAATGCCTCTTATTCATGAAATGGGCCATTAAATATGTATCATATGCACTTTGTGTTGGATCTAAGGGCTCTAGAGTGGAGTGAATAGAGTTACAAAATTTCTCAAAAAATAGATTAGACCTTCAAATTATATTAATTAGGAGCAAAATCTTAATGGCAATTTGAAGTCCTACCTTACAAGTATAGCAAGGATGAGAGAGATTGATAGCAAGCACTTGACAAAGGGATATATAGTGGTTCCACACTTCAAACTAGAAGTGAGTCAGTCCACTAACTTGAGAGGTCATCCTCTAGGACTTTGCAAGTGCTTTTCTCTATTATATCACCATAGAGATTTATAGTAATAGACCACCAAAGGACTTACCCATCCAACCACAAGGAGATATCCACCTTAACAAGGAACTTACCCACTTAGCTTGAGTCTTCAACCTTCACCTAGGTCTTACCCACACAAGCTTAAGTCTTCCGCTTTGAAGGATTTTCCTTCTCTTCTTGGATCTTCAGCCTTTGCCTTCTCCTTCACTTGGAGAAGATCACCACCTACCATCTACATCTCCTTCTTCACTTGATGGAGCTTGCTTCAACTTTTCTTCATGAGAGAAGGGGATAGGGAAGTAGTGGAATATTGAGAGATTTACATGCAAAAAGGTGGAGCTCTCTTACAATAATCATAACTCACTCACAAATCATGAAATGATGTGTAAACTAGAGAGAGAAAGGGGCTCAAGGGGTCGTAGCACACTCAATTATAGCAAGAACCTTGTGTGTAGTGAATGAGAAACCTTTAAATGAACTCCACATGGTCTTATTTATAGATGAGAGTGATCCATTGAGTTGGGGAATACTTAGGGACGAAATACAGCCATTTTTTCTCAAGGAAACAAATCTATTTTCATCCAAAAAAGTCACCAATGCTTAGAATCACTTTTTCTGCATTTTCTGTACAGTACATTCGGTCGAGTTTCAATTTAGGTAACTCGACCAATCGTCTAAAAGAAAAACTCAATTTTCAAACTATCGGTCGAGTTTGTCCTAAGAAACTCGATCGATCAGTTAAAATTGGATTTGAGCAGTACCATGTTCGGTCAAGTTCAGTGAATGCACAACTCGACCGATGCACTTCACCAAAGAATTGATACAATGGATCAGTCGAGATTGAAACTCGACCGATCAACAATCTGCGATCAATATTCTAAAGTGATTAAAAATTGATTAATACTTGGTACTAAGTGTCCCATATTTTTTTTTGTCATCTTAGTTACAAGTCATATCATCAATACAAGTGATTACAAAATTCTTCTAAGGTCATTTGAAGGGATTTCCTAATTAGCACACTTGCATTGCATTTTACTTGATCTTTGACAAGCTTGGGCTTGTGTGAGCTGATCCTTTTCATGTACCTAAAACATGAAATCAATCTTGAATACACATATTAGATACATATGAATTGAATGGTTGAGTCATTATCAAAATATGAACAATGTATAACCTCTAGGTCCACATTCTCCCCCTTTTTGACAATGACAAACCCTTCCTCAAGCATATTGAAATGGATATTGAAATTCTACCTTTGCCTTGTGAATTTGGGGGATTCAAGATGTGAACAATGTGAATTGATCCCCCTCAATCTATGCTTACTTTAATCTGCATAGTTAGTCTTTCTACACAATGCAATATAACATGGATGTAGTATATGGTCCTTTAGCAAGTCACATGACAGAGCATATAATGAACAAGAAAATGATCACATAAGAAATACTACCAATATGATTAAGTTTCAACACATTGACTTTATCTCCCCCTTTTGACAATATCAAAAAGTAAGGGGGGTAGAAGAGCATACAAAAAGTCTTCTCTAAAATACAACTAGGCAGATATTCAAACATGCAATCTCACAACATATAGCAAACAGAGATGAGAGAAACACACAAGCTAGGTCATAAACAAAATATGGTGAAATATGGCACCAACTCAGAAGATATAATAGATCAAAGAGCAAGAGTGCATATAACATAGATTACAAATTAGAAGCATTCTCTCATAAAAACAACTACAAGCGAGAATCCATGAAAGATAAAGATAAAATAGTACATCTCTGATTATGTGCCCAGATGTTTCTAATACAAAATAGCCTAGAAAGATATATATGATCCACAAACTAGACTAAAAACTAAGAACATCTAGACATCTAAGCTATCTATGTTCACATCATCATCATCATCATCCTCGACATCAGGCCCATAGTCATTGTCTCTATCCAAGGGTGCAACAACAACACCTTCATCACTGAATCACCACCAGACACTACAAAAAAATACGTTTTTAGTGAAGGTCATTTGTGAAGGACCAAAACCCTTCAAAAATATTGTGTTTTTATGAAGGATCATCCTACACAAACCAACTTGTTTCCGTCAGCCGAATTATTTATGGAAAAGCCAATTAGTGAAGGTCGAAAATCCTACTAGAATGCAAAAATTTCATCATTATGGTTCCCACCAAAAATTCCCACCCCAATACTTAGTAATTACAACTTAACCTAGTTAGATTAGTGGAAACGGTTCCCTCCTCTTGCGCTTCCCCCCAGCGTTTCCCTGTTTAATCATCCGCTTCCGGACGATGATTGCCTCTGCGCCCAAGCGACGGCACCCCAGCGGAAGAGCAGAAGCTAGCTGCCGGCGAGAGGACCCCCTCCCAGCGGAAGTAGTGACCGCCAACGTGAAGATTTTTCCCTAAAGCAGTGGCCGTCGTGGTGAGCTTGCCCTGTTTGATTGTGAGGTAGGCCTGTTGTGCTCTCTCATCTTGTTGGTCTCCGTTAGGCTTCTATCATTCCTACTGAAAATAAGTTTTGTCACTTGGAACACGCACACCTCGGTCTATTTGTGATTCCTTTGTCGTATCGGTCTGTGGAAAGCACTTCGCTGTCCCTGCCAATTCCTCCATCCTCTGAGTAAATCTTTTCCATAACTACTCTGTCAATCTTTAGTTTCAGGAGTAAAGGGAACAATGGATGAAGAGATGGGACCTTCTGAAACCACCCCATATGCTTTCTTTGGTTGCGTTCATGATCTTCCGAACAAGATTGTTTTATTATTCCCTTTTATAATATTCTTCTTTGGGTAACATCGACAAGCTTTGCCGTTTGCAATATACTATCCTACAGAAATCAATATCATTGGTGTGCGTGGTTGCTATTTAGCAAGTCAAATTAGATACAATGGACATTGACATTCACAGATATATTTTTTATGACCCATAACGAATACATTGTTGGTCTCTATTTAACAAATTAATTAAAATTGGGTATTGAACTAGCGGCATGTATAACTTTAAGAACGCATGGTATAGAAATATTAGCTTTTCATGTGTAAAGATACAATGAACCAATCAAGTGGAAGCAAAAATCAGATGAAAATGAAACATTAAACCTATCACATGAACTCATCTTTGGAAAGTTGAAATTAAGTCCCTGAAACTGAGTTCCCTAAAAACTCGAGTTACAATGAACCAATCGAACCCTAATTGTAGTGAAGTTACTACACACCAGTGCTACCCACCGCTACATGAAAACACATACCAAAAATGACACATGATAAACATACAACCAAAATTGTAAGGCATATATTTAAGCCATGTATGAAACTGTAAGGTTGGATTAGAAACCTATCAATATAAAATGAGAAGTTATGCCTCTAGACTGAGGCAGAATCAAACTATGATAGAATGGTTAATGAGGAACATGAAAGCCAACCATTATCAAAGGAAAGATCATTATTGGTAAATCTAATAATCAATATAGTTTGTATCCAAATTAAAGTGGGAAAATCTTAGAAGGTGTAGAAGTGTAAAATGTAGGACATGGACATGACATTGAATGAGGGAGGAATTTTTTCAATATATACATATATGTGGGTGTATGATGTATGAACTGGAATTTATTTTTGAGTTTGTCCAGATTAATATATTCATGAACGTGTATTCTTATATGCATATAGATGTGTCTTTATGTGTGTAGTAGAGTATAAACAATATGAAGTAGAAAACTAAACACATGATTTGTAAATATAGTATACCACAGAAATATATATGATTTCATATCACTCATTTAATCGACTTATTAGACTATAATTTGACTCATATATCTTATTGATCTTAAGACTTTATTTTTTTCAACATATTTGTTTGTAATTGTCATCAAATTTCAGCTCTATGTTACATTTTCTCAGCAATAAGACATAAATAGTAGTCGTATATTCAACATTTGCACAAAAAAATAGGTTATTGCAGCAGTAGTTGTTGTAGTGATGTGTCCAGGAAGTGTCCAGCTCTGTCCAAGGGGTTCAAAAAGACAAAAATAAATTGGACATGTCCCAACCGTGTCCAAAACATTTTGTTTCGTGTTCGAGAAGTGTCCGTGTCCAAAACATGTCCCACACGGACACGGGGCATGTCTAGAAGTGTTTGTGCTTTCTAGATGTCAAGTAATGGACAAACTGACGATGGTAATCTATGAATCAATGATACTGCAATCTAAACTTTTGTCTTTTATTTTTCTCTTGTTCAATTTTGTTTTTTAGTTGTAATGTAACTGTTAGCCTCATGTGTACTTATATGTAGATGGATTTCTTGTGAGATAGAAATTGGATATATATTGCTAATAGGATGCAAAGTGAAGTATTCCAGTCTGGTTTACAAAAATTCATTGAATTTGCACGTACCCATCAAATACCACCCATACCGGGAAATTTAATTTGCCCTTGTAAAACATGCTCGAATAGATACATTAAATCAGATGATGATGTATTCTTGCATATTTTACAAAAAGGATTTGTCTGCAGCTATGATGTTTGGACATATCATGGGGAGATGATCGGGAGGAATACAACAAGTGCAACTTCTGCTAGACCTACATCTAGAAGTATGCATCAAATGTTGGGAGATATATTCAGAATGGGTGATACAAGTCATGTCAGTGAGTTTGAACTCGAGGAGGAGCTAGCAAATCTTAATGCCCAATGCTTTTTCAAGCTCCTCAAAGAAGCCGATCAGCCATTGTATGAAGGTTGTAATACTCACTCTAAGTTGTCCTTTCTGGTGCCTCTGTTACATCTGAAGGAGGAGTCTAGACGGTCAAATAATTCTTTTACAAAGTTGCTGAAGTTGATAATCTCAGCCTTCCCAAAAGAAGGTAGTCTATTTCGTGAGACTTATTATGAAGCAAATAAAGTTGTAAAAGACCTTGGCCTCAAAAAAGTTAAAATTGATGTATGTCGAAATGACTGCATGCTCTTTTGTAAATGTTCATCAAAGAAAGACTGGTGTGATACTTGTGGTGAATCTAGATGGAATGAAAAGACATATAAAACAAAACACAAGAAGGTAGCTGAAAAGGTGATGTATCACTTTCCTATTATTCCTCATCTGGAGAGACTTTACATGTGCCCTTCAGTTGCAAAAGATATGATGTGGCCATTTAAAGAAAAAGGAAATGATGGTCGTATTCATCATCCCTCTGACACGGACGAATGGATCTCAATAGGCAGAGAATTACCAGACTTTGTTGCAGAGCCACGAAATGTCAGACTTGCTCTAGCTATAGATGGATTCAATCCATTTGCACTTATGAGTGCTTCAAACGGCACATGGCCTGTACTATTAACCCCTCTCAATCTCCCACCTTGGCTTCTTCTAAAGGATCCATACATAATGATGTCTCTGCTAATCCCAGGTCCTCATATTGTTGGGAATGATATTGATATTTACTTAGAGCCATTAATTGATGAGCTTCAAAAACTTTGGGGTCACGGAGTTAAAGTATATGATGCTTATAGAATGAAGAACTTCACTATGTGGGCAATGATCTTATGGACCATAAATGATTTTTCGGCTTATGGTGACCTTTCTGGTTGGAGCACCAAAGGGAAAAAGGATTTAGGTTGCCCATATTGTAATGTAGACACCTTATCCAAGTGGCTTCAGTTTGGCAAGAAACAATGTTATGGTTTCCATCGACGTTTCTTGAAAAACAATCATATTTATAGGTGTGATAAAAAAAGTTTCAATGGAGAACAAGATTTTCGTCAACCGCCTAGGTGCTGGTCAGGTGATGATTACAACAATTTCAGGGTTGCACAAACATGACATTTGGAAAAACTAATAAACGCAATATCCTTACAAATGGACATCAACCATTTCCACCTGGATGGAATAAAATAAGCATTTTTTTCCGACTCCCGTATTGGAAACATCTGTTGTTGAGACATAATTTGGATGTAATGCACATAAAAAAAATGTATGTGAGAACATCTTGAACACTTTGTTGGGCGACTCAAAGAAAAGTAAGGACAACTTATAAGCTCGTCAAGATCTAAAACAATGGGGTATCTGAAGGGATTTATGGCCAGTCGATTCAGGGAGCCATTATTACTTACCTCCAGCATCCATAACAATGAGCAGTACTGAGAAAGAGAAGTTTCTATCTGTTTTACAAACATTGAAGGTTCCTGATGGATATTCTTCTAACATATCTAGGTGTGTCAACATAAGAGAGAAAAAACTATTGGCATTGAAGAGCCATGATTTTCATGTTTTAATGCAACAACTGCTTCCTCTTGCCTTGCGGAACTGCATAGGCATAGATGTTTATAAACCTATTGCAAGCCTATGTTCATTTTTCAATAAACTTTGCTCAGATGCTATTGATGTAGAAGAATTTAAGAAGCTTGAAGAAGACATTGTTGTCACACTATGCCAGTTAGAGAGAGTTTTTCCTCCATCATTCTTTACCATTATGATGCATTTGCCTATCCATTTAGCTTATGAAGCACGGGTTGCTGGTTCTGTACGGTATAGGTGGATGTACCCCATTGAGAGGTACTTCAAGAAACTCAAGAATTATGTTAGAAATAAAGCTCAGCCTACCAGTTCTATTACTAGAGGCTATTTGGCAGAAGAATGTTTAACATTTTGTGCTAGATATCTACCTGATTTTGATACAAAATTCTCTCGTACTCCTCGTAATATTGATCGCTCTCCTATTGGAGTGGGAGTATCAAAACACTTTGATGTGAAAACTTTAGAACAAGACCATCAAAATGTACTATTCAATACTGACATGTTCGATGATTACAGAAGGTAATCAATTTTTTTTTCAATGTTAAACAATTTCTAGTTTATACTAACCACAACTTTTGAATTTTTTTAATAACTAGTGAACACATGATAAAGCTTCAAGCGGCTGAGACAAATATCACCCTATGTTCTTTAGAAAAAAAACATGCATCACAGTTTGCTAGGTGGTTGAGAGAGCATGTAAGTAATTTATAAAATTACTAAAATTTTATTTTGAAAGAATGTTTTGTCCCTTATTATTTTTATGTTGATAAATTAGGTAATGCGTATGTGAATGGATCATCCAAAGAATGTTAGTGAGGAGTTGAGATGGATATCCCAGGGTCCTTCTGTAGATGGAATGTCATATGAAGGCTATTCAGTAAATGGATATCAGTTCCGCTCAAAACATGTTGAAAGTACTTCTACTACACAGAATAGTGGGGTGTACTTGGTGGAAGATACATCTAGTTATGCAAGTGGGAGGGATAAAAATCCCTTTACTGCTACTATTACATGTTATGGACAATTAGAGGAGGTCATTGAGCTATGTTATGGTCCAGACATAAAAATACCATTGTTTCGGTGTGATTGGTTTGATGAAAGTTCTTCTAACGGTTTGCGCATTAACAAATATGGTTTCACACAACTTAATTTCTCAAGGAGACGCAATCTAGATGAGCCATTCACTCTTGCATCACAAGCAATGCAATGCTTTTATGTAAAAGATCCCGATGATGATAATTGGTTCACTGCTTTGAAACTTCCACCTTGAAATTATTCTGAAGTACTTGTCGTTGAGGATTGTCTAAGTGGGACACAAGTTCATAGTGTTAACAACCACACAAGTGATGATATCTCCTGGTCAAGCAATGATATGCATGGATCATTTGTTTCTATGGAGCCTGAGGAATAAAGTTGTTTTAATTAGTTGTTGCAAACCTTAGTGAATGATCATCCTTGCAATATTTTTCTTTATGGATTATTATGTTTTGGTGCAAGTATACTGCCTTGATATTTGTCCCCTTTTTGATCTTATGTAGTATGAGAAATATTTTGTGTTGATGTGGTATTTTTCTTTATGGATTATTACGTATTGGTGCAAATATATTGCCTTGTCATTTGTCCCTTTTCTTTGTGGATTATTATGTTCTTAGAATGTTGTACATTTATTTTATAAACTGATGGACTAACCTCTTGTGCATTGCTACAATTGTTTTGTTTTCATCTTATGTAGGATGAGGAACATAAGATCAACTATGAGAGCTTCTACAACTCCACCACAACCCACTGCTACTTCAGATATAGTCTGCTCTCCTTCAACTGAAGTAGGAGATGACCATGAGGAACTTGAGGATGAACGTGACCACCATAGATATGGTAGAGGCCCTGCAAGTGAGGTCAATCTAATTCTGAAACCAGGAGAGCAATGACACAAGGTGGAGTGGAATGCAACAGGTAATGCAATTGGAAAGAACAGTATAAAGTTGAACAATTACTGTGGCATATTAGCTAGAAAACCACAAATATGGAGTTTAGATCTACAATGGCAAGAGCAACCGCAACTAGCATTTGAAGATAGAAAATCATGCATTCAGGTACTTATGTAATTACAAAATTTCTTTAGTCTAGATTTGGTGTATATTGTAAGATCTTTTTATTATTTCTTAACATCTCCACGTATTTTTTAGAAATTCTTTGATTTGGGAGATCATCCAAATGCATGGAACTATATAGATGCTAACATTCACAAAGCTTTACAAAGTTGGAAGTCATGGGTTAAGAAAGATTAATATTTAAAGTATAAGGATGATCCAGATTTGATGAGGAATAAGGTTGAGCAGAATGCATCATTAGATATATGTCAATTTGACAATCTTGTGAAACAGTGGTCTTCTGAGAAGTCTGAGGTAATATTAAATTAATATGTAATCATTTATCTTTAATTTATAGTGTTAAGTAACTATTTTTTTTGTTTGTATAGAAAATTTCTGCCACAAATAAGGTTAACAGGTCAAAAAAACAAATGCATCATACTATAGGATCCAAACCATGGAGTTGTTATAGGGAGGAAATGGTATCACCTTTCACTTTGTATTTATTTTCAATGAGTTCTAAATAACAAATTGTCTAGTTAGTATTAATAATTCTATTATTTGATTTATGAAAGAAAACTGCCAAAGGGGAGCCAACTCAAAAAGATTTTTTGAAGAAAGTATATGAGAACAATCTGTTGGTGGTAATTTAGTCAATATTTTAAATCAATAGTATATTACATTTTCAAATAAAACTCATCTAGTTTGTACATTGACTTTGTTCAAATAATGACAGGATGAGATAAATGATATTGTTGAAAATGAAATAATAAATGGTGAAGTAACTGATCCAACACAAATCGATGAGGTGACATGTCGTGCTTTTTTGCATGTAGTCAACCCTCTAAAAAGAATAGGGTTCGTGGTATCGGACTCGGACATGCCGCAAAAGGGAATACTGGAAAAGCCGCCAAAATTCGGTATGAAATGTTATTACGAGAAAGTATTGCAAAACATGTAAGTAATTTAATGAATTTGTAAGTATCATATGATATTGTAAATATTGTCTTCTAAAAATATATTTCATTGTAGGATAAATTAAAAGAGGCTACTCAAGAAATGTAAAACATGCAAAAATATTGGTCCCAATTTATGGCATGGGTGCAGCAAAATTAGGTTATTTGATGGAAACAATCGAGTATCAGATCAAACTTATTGATATAATATTGCAACATAAATAGAATTTATTTTATTCTCTTCTATATTTTCAATAGGTGGAATCAGCTAGAAGTACACAATTTGGTCTGACGAATGTGTTTCCAAATCTACCCCCTTCTGGAGTATTTCAAAATAGTGTTGGTACAACATCATCAAATTTTGGAGCACAGGTACATATTCACAAAATTAAAGAATGTTTAAATTTTTATAAATAACAGAAGTTGAAAATGAGAACTTGTTTTAAAGGCTCAAATATTTCCAAATGGGACTTCTCCTGGTGTGATTTCTACTCAAGCTCCCACAAATGGTATCAATGGGTCATCGTTTACATTTCAATCACAGGTATGATGTTACATACATTGTTTATAATAGTTTATCTAAAATAAACTCCTTCTCATACTATCAATTTTTTTGAAGCCACATTTTTTTCCAAATGGACCACCTACTATTTTGTTTCCCGCTCAAGGTGGTGCAAGTGGATCCCAGGTATAAATAAATAATATATTACTGATATTTGCCTATTCACGTTTAACTTTATTGAAAAATTAAATTCTTTTCAAGCATCAATATTTCCCAAATGGTCATCCTGTTGGTGTGTTTTCCAGTTGTGGTGGTACAAGTGGATCACAAGTATATATATAAATGTATTATCAAATGTCTGGTTATTCATATTCATCTTAAATTGAAATTTTAAATTCTTTGTCAGCCTCAATATTTTCAAACTTCAACTCCTACTAGTGCATTTCCTTCTCATGGTGGTACAAGTGGAGAAAATCATACAAGGGATACTGCAGCGGAAGACTTGCATAATGCTTGAAGAATTTTCAACAATTTACAATAGATTTTTTAAGTGTAGTGAAATTTTACAATTCCTTGGATATAGATAGTATTTAGAAAATGTGTATGAATTTTATCTACATTGTCATTCCATATGTCAACTCATTATTGATAAAGTTTAAATTTAATTGACTTGGGAGTAGTTGGACACTCCATATGAGACTTATGAGGTATTTATATATATTGATAATGTTTAAATTTAATTGATTCGGGAGTAGTTGGACACATGTGAGTTTAACAGAATCTATAACAGGTACAATCCTCTCTTCAAAATCTTGACTTTCATTTTGTTCAATAATATTTCCATGGTACACACATAGACAGTTTTGTTATTTGTTAGAAAATCTGATCGTTACCTTTTTGTGACAGTTTTTGTGAGGACATGGGTGCTTAGACCCATATAATGGGCAACCAATACTTTTGGAGAAAGGCTGCATCAGATTTGAGCATGTAAGAAGCTATACATGTGTCTTATTATATTATAGAGACTGTTCTATATGTATTTCATTGCCTTATATACTATTTCAACGATTCTAAAAAAATGTTGCTTCAATATACTATTTCATTGCCTCATATACTATTTCTTTGAATGAACCTCTATTTACTCTATAAGGTACACAGGGTACTATCGGGAATAAACATTATATAGATAGGGAGATACATGTATTTACAAAGCATGTCTTGGTTTTATAATTTGTACATAACAAAGAAGAATTAGTACCTAGTCTAGGTTCTGCACAGTTCATGGACAAAACAGGTCATTGGTTAGCTAGCTTGTCACTTACTAGAAGCACCTGCGACTTGTTGTGCCCATCCACTGAGCGCTCACTGTAATTTGCTTTATGTGTTGTGTCACTTCTGATCAATGATAAACTGATTTGCTGGTAACTTACGCCCACGGTCCAATTGCTGGATAGGTTCTGGATTTCATGTTTATATGCTTCTCTTATTATTTGTTTATGTGCATTGCCACATCTGGATTTTGGATGGAGTGGCAGAATCTGGTCACTGCATCCCAATGGATACCCCTACTAGGCGACCATCTACGAGACCTGTATCTCTAGGATTCTCAACATGTTATCTTGATTTCTTTCAGGTGGTTCATACTCAAGCAAAGCCGATTGGGGATAAAGATGTCATGTATAAATATATATCTAAGAATGTTATATTTGCTGCCACTGCTACTCCCAATGCTGCAGGAGATATTGGATCAGTTAACCCTGAAGAAGCTTGCTTAGTTTCTTATCTTATTGATGTTGTTACTGGTTGGGTTCTGCATCATTTTACTCACCATGGTGCTCAAGGTTCCGTCAATGTGGCGAGAAAAACGAAGTAAAATCTTCCAGAAGACTTATAGTTTTTATAAGAACACTGGTCTGATCAACTTTTCTGAAATTTGTTTTGCCAGGTTTTCAGTGAAATTGGGTTGTTTGTCATTACTTCAACCTCCGAGTTATATGAGATGGCGGTCTTTGAAATCTATGATCAAACCCATTCCGTAAGTGATATTGTATAATTATTCAACTAAAGTTGATCGTATTTAGTGGAACAATTCTAATCCCTTCAGGATAATAAAGATGTATCGAAGCTTATGCTTCGGAAACACAATCTCACTTCACCGGTCTCATCATATTCATGGCCTGAGATTTCTATCAAATCACAGACTTACTTTTTTACTCATTCTGTTAAAGTAGTGGATGTGACTTCTACGGAAAAAGGCATTACGTCTAAATAGCTTCTTATTGGCACTATTGGTGATTAGGTAGGTTTTAAAAATAATAATGATTTGGTTAGTTGAGACTCCATACATTTTCTCTCTTATAAGTGATGGTTTCTACTATGATTTTTTTTTTACTTTTTTTGTCATGGAGTTTCTATATTTGTTTTACCAATTACGTACATCAAAATACCACAACTTGTAATCTTGTTCCTCGATGATATATCAGTTATTTGTTTATGATATTTTGTTTTTAAATCTTTATACTATTGGATGATCTATTGCAAACTTGGACCAAATAGAGATTATGTTCATTCTAGTCGAATAGTCTAAAACACAATCTGAAATAAAAGCTATTGCCTGGGGACCATGTTCAATGTTGGGTACTTATAATGGATGCATGAACTTTATGTTCACACACTCCAAATAGTTGAAAAAATTAAATTGTCAAACTTCTTAGTAAATGAGTTTGTTGCTAGTGCCATGGTGTTTTTTTGTAAGATCATCTAATATATATAATAAAATCACAAGAAAGTATTTTTATTAATACTTTGAGTTAGGTATATCTTTATTTTGAAAATCAGAGGCTATTCAATCATCTCGCCCTCATATGCTAGCAGTCTAAATATGGACATGCATTATGTACAGAGTTATGCATATTAGGCACCAAATGAGTTACAGAGTTGGTAGTGGGAGTGGGGAAACTAGCATTACAAGAAAGAAAACGGGTCTGAGAATCCCTAACATAGTTTTTTGAGATGTTTTAACCAACTCGTCAAATTTGTCATTAGCTCTTCTACTGGTATACCTTTGATCCGTTATAAAATTTTTAAAAGGTGCTCGAGGGGTTGCTCACTAGCTTGCACGTAGGGGGAGTGAGGAAACTAGCATTACAGGAAAGAAAATGGGTCAGAGAATCCTTGACATAGTTTTTTAAGATGTTTTAACCAACTTGTCAGCTTCATCAGTAGCTCCTCTACTGATATATCTTTGATTCTTTCTAAAAAATTTAAAAGGTGTTGGAGGGGCTGCTCACTAGCTTGCACAATCTTCTATTTACTAAGGTATGAAAGTCATAAATGGTTCCTCACCCTACTTGTTTCTTGTGTTCGGTGACATACTATCCATGACTGGACAACGATATTAGCAGCAACAACGACTTGACAATATGCATTCCCGTCTACAAACTTGAAAGCATGTTGGGTTGGGAGGCAAGTAAATATAGCTGTCTAGGTAAATATGCTTTTACTTGGGACACAACATTTTTTACAATATTTCTGCTGGTTTCAAGAACTAGATAGCTATGTCAAATGGTCATCATTGATGCCATTTTCCACTCCGCCTGATCTGAGTTGTGAGTTCATGGTTCTTATGAAATGAACATTTAACCATTTATAAAGTACAACTTGCTGTGATGTGAAGAAATGCATGCTGTAGACACTAAAACACTACCATGTTTATAAAGTCAACTTTTTGTAAAGTGAAAAAGTGCAAGGCATAAACACTAAACAACTATCATGTCTAGTTTGTCGTTGGAATTGAATTTATTGGGAGACGTTTGTTGCACTGAAGATCTGAAAACAACATTGGGGTAATACGTTGCTAATTAGCATCTCAACCAGAGTTTCGTATACCACACCGGAATGAAGATATCCTAATATCTTAAAATGAGGGTGCTAATCAAAATCATCGGGAATGATGTATAAGAATATATTTGCATAGATAGAATCACCTTGTTTGGTCTTTATTCTATACACATTTAAAAATATGATTATTCAGAAATGATCCACATTCTCATTATTACCTAAACACTTCACTTTATGTGTAGTGTTTTGCGAGTTCCATGCAATTAATATTTTAGTTTTTTTTCTCTCTAATGGCTTGCATCTATTAACTTTTCAACAACTTTTTTTTCAAAGGAATAGGAACCTGTATGTACTGCTAATACAGATCTGGAGGGGGAGGGCGCTATAGGGATCTAGCTCTTCAGGTGAATAGAAATATTGATAGCCTTTTTTTGTCTAATTGGCGAATAATGTATATAGATTTTGAGGCTCTCCATCTAGTGGTCAAGGCGGTGGTAAATCCTAGTTCTATTTGACACTTCTCTCTTGTGGGAATGCCTTTAGGATAAAGGAGGTTAAACTCGTCAAACCCATCATGACAGTTCGTTGCATGTGAACAGGTACCCCATATATCCTGAATTCCGTCTTCTGGGTCCGTGTCTATCTCTAACATTTCCATAACAACACAACTATTGATCTGTTGATACAGCCAAACACAGTCAGAGAATATTCTACTAGGAATCAACTTTGTAACATTCTTGGCAAGCACTCTGATATAGTCTGTCTTGGCTATGGCGTGCGATTGGGTGGCATGACCAAATATATCTGTGAAACCCCTGACATTAGTTGAAAGGCTAGAAGAGTTGGCGAAGAGAACATAGGTACAAACATTTGGGTATGACGTCTTCTTGCAAGAAGCTCTAATTAGTTGGTAGTTCCCTTTGGCAATGGAAACTGCCAACACTCCAAGACATAAAACAAGTCCAAAGTAGGAATACCCCATAGCTGAAATTCTATATTGCTTCTATCATCTACTCGGTTTGGCTCCCAGACTACGATTTTCTAGACCTAATGTAATATGAAATATTGATAGCCTGCTTCTACAATGTATAATTTGGGTGCCACCCAAGTGTTCGTTTACCTACCAAGTAGGAGTATACATTTTTCTATGCTATAAATGAAACCATACTGTTATCCCTCTGAAAAAAGGACATGTTATACTTACCACTAACCTTACTTGCACTCAATATGATAACTGTAGATCTACTTACATATATGCAGGACCGGAACCAAGGAGAAAGACACAGTGGATCTGCTTCATGCACTCTTTAATACATCTAACATGGCATCTCTTTCCGTCATGACTTTGCTTATCTTTGGTGTTTTTGTACCTGCCCTAAAGATTATATGTTTTGAGCTCTGTATTAGCTTGAAGTCTGGTATGGGACAGATCGAAAAGGAGGACCACTATTCAAACTGATGAAGGTTCTGTTGGTAAGGAAAAATGCTCTAAATATTACTATGAGGATGGTTGGTAATGTTTAGTCTACCAATATTAGGAAAATTGGTGCTAGCAAAAGCAGCTGAAGATGACCCATCATGTACTAAAGATGCCATACACACTAGACAGCAGCAGCAAGTGAAACATAGAGGTGTTAAAAAACTTATACAATCACTACTTGTTCAGATAGGAAGAGGTCATCCACAGGTTGGTGATCCTGGAGACTGCACTTTTCATCCTTGGTTTTAAGTCTTCTAACAATTATTTCTCTTTCCAGGGTTTAGTCACTCTTGTAACTATAATTAGTTATGTGCTTGTAGGTTTATTGGTGTGCTATCAGGGTTTACGAACTCTTATATATGGAGAGGATTACTTCTAGATGGACAAGGAAAACCAAAAGATTGGAAAGGATGGTCCAAAAAGTAAAGATCATTGATATCTCGTTGAATGCAAAGAAGTTGTCTTTAAGTCATTGTTTGATGGCTATTACTAGAGGATTATTGGAGGAAATCTATTCATAACCACACTTCCTCTCAACATTCTCAAAGATGATCATTGGCTAAATGAGTGATACAGTCAAAATGTAGATACATATATTTATATTGAAATTTGTATTGATTAAGGGAAAAGGCCCATGTCCTTCCCTATGTGATGAACAATTTTTCTATGTGAAATAAACAAGAATGTTTCAAAAGAGTGATTCGTTATGGTTGTTGTGTCTTATTAACTAGATGAGTTTATTAAAATATCATTTGGCTCTGATAAAAGCCACAAATATATCACTTCACGAAATATAAAAAGGCTAAAACCTCATTCACAAACAAATAAACATACATCACAATTGTAATTCATGGGAAATAAGTACATTTGTGAAGGCCCTAAACCTCATTAAAAGTTGTGAAATTATCCTTCACAAATGTATTTGGGAGGCCTGGGAAGTCTTTTTGTGAGGGTCAAATAGTCCTTCAGAAAAGTATTTTTGAAGGCCCTAGAACCTCATTGAAAGTTGTGAAATTAGCCTTCACAAATGTAATTGGGAGGCCGAGAAAGTCTTTTTGTGAAGGTAAAATAGTCCTTCAAAATAGTATTTGTGAAGGATAGAGTCTCTCATCAAAGTATTTGTGAAGCTGTTTTTAGAGTAGGACTTTTTGTGAAGGAATGCCCTTCAACCGAATTTTTTTTTGAAGGAATTAATGTACATTTTTGAAGGAATCATCCTTCACAAATAGCCAATTTTCTTGTAGGGAGAGCCATCACCATCATCAGATGCATCATCATCATCATCCTCACCATCACCAACATCCTCATCAACATCAGTAGTCTTGTCATCATCTTGGTCAGGCATCTCCTCATCCATAGAAGGACTGAAAATACGACCGAGGCAATGAACATTCTACTCATCCCAAGTCATACCAAGAGCATAAAGCTCATTGGCCAGAGGGAAGTAGGGAGTAGAATCACCCAGACTAGCAAGCAGAGTGGCCAAGGGGCCAACAGGTAACGATAGGTAGGTAGGAGTAGGACCACCAGCAGTAGAGGGTGTGGGACCAGCAACATAAGGCTCAAGTGTAGGGTAGAAGTGATTGTATGCATAGGATGCATAATCACTATCTGGGTATGGCTGGTAGGTGGGGTATGGGTGTGCATAGAAAAAAATCATGTTTGACACGATTGAGCATAAATCCAGGTGCAGATGCTCCTGGACCTAGAGGTTGTATGCATGTTGATGCATCATATAGCCCATGACAGTTTCATTGGATACACAGAACGAGGCATGACTAGGTCGGGTAGGCTGAGGAGGTGGAGGAGCTCGGGTTGAGACAAAGGTAGGTGCAGCTGAGGCCGAGGGTGAGGCATTGGGTGTGGTGGAAGAAAGGATAGACACGGATTTTTGAATGGTTGTGTGACTAATACACACTCCCTTCCTAGAAGCTATGTATTGGAAGTTAGAGAAGAGTATTTTCTCAGTGGCGAACTAGAAAAGACCACATATCAGGGAAGGATATGGAGGATTGGTGCCACATGTGTTCTTTCTAGAGTCAAAGCACATGATGTGGTGGAGGATATATCTAGACTACTTGACTCTGACATTCTCTAAGATGCAATACATTATCACTGTATTGTTCTCTACAATTTATGTTTGATTTTTCTTTGGGTGGATGTAGAAGTTGAATACTAGACCTAATATACACTTCTTGAGATCTAAGGAGGAGGAGGGTAGGGTGCTCTTCTTCTTATTGGGAATGTCGGGTTTCTTCAGATAGTGATGGATATCAGGAACGGTGATCTCATTTTTCTTATAGAAACCTTCCGGGTCTAAAAGGTCAAAATACTCAACATAATCCTTACACCAGGTATCATTATCATCGACTCCTAAAAAGAAAACATTCAAGATATCCTCATAGATTTGGAATTTCTTCCCGGTGATCATAGAGGTAAGGATCACTTGAGTATTCAGAGGGGGTACAAGGGAGTCATAATTCCAACACAAATTTGCATAGAATTCGTGAATTGCTTTTGTGCTAGACATAGAATTGTGAAAGAAATCATGCTCGACAGCTAGGGTAGATAGGTGATCAATAGAAAGCAACCTCTCCACTTGATCTATGATGGCTTGACGCCTAGGTCTAGGATAAAAAATGGATCTAAAGGGAAAATGACTCCTAGGAAGAAGGTCCTTATACCAATTTATAGCTTCAATTGAGACAAAGAGGGTCTCATCGAAAGGAATCAAGCGAGAAGATGAAGAAGAGGATGATGCATTGCTAGGGGTGGGTCTCTTTCTTCTATGTGAACCCATTGAGGATAAAAGAAGGAGAAGAAGAGATCAGACTCACAAATAAATCCACCAAAAATGTTCACACACCTAGGATGAGTAAGGGGGAAGGTCTAGGAAGGTCTCTCAAGATCAAATTAGAGCTAGGTTAGTGAAGGAAAGGTCTGGGGTTGAGATCTTAGGGCTAGAAGGAGAGGAATCAGACAACTATTCTCTAGTTGAGAGGGAGAATAGTCAGTCAAACTAAACTTAATTTGGCTTCAGCCCGTCGATTGGTCGAGTTTTGTGAGTTGGAAACTTGACTGATTGGTCATTTTATATAAAGCTCTCACCCATGGATCAGTTAAGTTTGTCCTGGGGAAAACTCGACTGATGGTCTACCTGACCTAAAACCATCAAACTTGATTTCAAGCCATTTGAATGCTAATTAAATTTATTTTTCAAGTCCATTATGTATATTTTACATACTTAGGCACATATCACTCATCATTGGGTACTATTTTTCAATAAAACAAGTGTTTATGAAAAATACCCAAAAACAAGAGAAAATCAAGATAAAAGGAACATGAAAAACCGATTTTAAGCATATTAGCACTCAAGGATGATCAAGATAGATGGAAAACATGTAGGATAGATGACTACTGGCTAGAAAGCATATAAGATTCATTCAAAGTAGTTATAACCAATTTTTATCAAATAAAATTAAATTGCTCTCTTGCTAGAGGTTTAGTGAAAATGCCCGCTAACTGGTCCTCTGTGTCCACATGCATGATTTAAATATCCTTCTTGGCAATGTGATCACAAATAAAGTGATGGTGAACCTCTATATGTTTAGCTCTACTATGCAACCTAGGATTATAAAACAAGTTAATTGCACTAGTATTATAAAAAAAGATAGGAGAAGCATCAAAATGAATGTTAAAATCTTGGAGCATTTGCTTCATCCATAGGAGTTAGGAACAACAACTCTTGGTTGCAATGTATTCAACCTTGGTGGTTGATAATGCCACGGTGCTCTATTTCTTGGAGAACCAAGACTCCAAGCATGGTCCTAGGAGGAAACAAGTGCCACTTGTGCACTTTCTATGAATCAAGCAGCCTGGATAATTGACATCACTATAGGCAGTAAGAGTAAAGTCCCTTGACTTGGGATACCACAATCCAAAATTTTGAGTTTTGGCTAAGTACTTTAAATTCCTCTTAACAGCTATAAGATGAGATTTCTTAGGATTTGATTGAATTCTAGCACACAAGCCAATACTAAACATTATGTCAGGTCTAGAGGTAGTGAAGTAAAGTAAACTTCCAATCATATCTCTATAGAGCTTCTTATCTACCTTTTTACCTACTTCATCTTTATCATGTTTGGTGGTGTTTGACATGGGTGTGTCCATCGACTTGGTATTTTTCATCCCAAAGCACTTAAGTAGTTCATTGGTGTACTTGCCTTGGTTGATGAAGTTCCCATCTTTTGTTTGTTTGATTTGAAAGCCGAGGAAGAATGTGAGCTCACCCATCATACTCATCTCAAATTCACTCTTCATAAGATCACTAAATTCTTTGCACATATCAAGGTTAGTTCCACCAAAAATGATATCATCACTGTATATTTGAATGATAAGATAATTGTTAAAAGTGTGTTTTAGAAACAAGGTAGAATCCACTTTGCCCATTATATAACCATGATTGAACAAAAAGTTCTTTAATTTCTCATACCAAGCCCTTGGTGCTTGTTTGAGACCATAGATAGCTTTTTGGAACAAATAAACATGGTTAGGTGGACTATCATGTTCAAAGCCCAGAGGTTGTGTAACATACACCTCCTCCTCAATTGTACCATTCAAAAATGCACTTTTAACATCGATTTGATACAAAAGAATGTTTTTATGACTAGAAAAAGCAAGAAACATACAAATGGACTCAAGTCTAGATACAGGTGGATATGTTTCATCAAATTCAATACCTTCCTATTGATTGTAGCCTTGAGCCACTAACCTTGCTTTGTTTCTTACCACTTTGCCTCTTTCATCTAGCTTGTTGTGGTAGACCCATTTGGTGCAAATGATCTTTCTATCACTTGGTCTTGGCACAAGGGTCCAAACTTTGTTCTTCTCAAATTGTTCTAGCTCCTCTTCATAGCTAGGATCCATTCTTCATCCCCAAGAGCTTCCTTGACATCTTTAGGCTCTAGTTGGGAGATGACGGTGTTGTTAACTTGTTTTTTGTTGAATGCAGCCCCCTTCTTCACTCTCTCAAATGGATCACCAAATATCAGCTCCTTAGGATGATTCTTTGGAAATCGGGGAGTTGGATCCTTCTTTTCATCATCTTTGTCTTCTTCTTGAGCAGCCACCAGTTTTCCCTTTTGGGTGATGTTGAGTTCTTTAAGAATAGGAAATAATTCATCTGCAACATCATCATTTGAAACAATATCTTTGGGAATTGAGGGATTAGTCTCAATAAACTTTACATTTATAGATTCTTCTACCTTAGCAATATCAACATTATAAACTCTATATGACTTGCTAGTAGTGTTATAGACAAGAAAGAAAGCCTTATATGATTTTAAATCAAACTTATTGAGACAATCTTTCATATTTAAAACAAAACAACGACATCCAAAAACATGGAAATACTCGATAGAAGGCTTCCTACCACACCATAGTTCATAAGGGGGTTTTCTTCAGCGAAGGATGAGTGAAAACATGGTTTTGCACATAACAAGAGGTACTGGCAACTTCAGCCCAAAACATCTTAGGAGTGTCAAACTCAAGAAGCATGGTCCTAGCCATATCCTGTAGAGACCTATTCTTCCTCTCTACAACCCCATTTTTTGAGGTGTTCAAGGTGAAGAAAAGTTGTGTGCATAACCCAATTCTTGACAAAAACCCTCAAAAAGCTCATTTTCAAATTCTCCCCCATGGTCACTACATATGGAAGCAATCCAGCAGGAAGCTTCATTCTCAATTTGTTT
Source organism: Alisma plantago-aquatica (assembly GCA_963693085.1). NCBI lineage: Eukaryota > Viridiplantae > Streptophyta > Magnoliopsida > Alismatales > Alismataceae > Alisma > Alisma plantago-aquatica. The sequence goes on along the minus strand of OY856410.1, from coordinate 1,327,587,077 downwards.
GCAAAAACTAGAGAAAACATCAATCATATCACTCTTTGAAATGAGAAAGAAGGTCCAAGTATATCTAGAGAAATCATCGACAATAACAATGCAATGCTTGGAACCATGAAGCGATTGCGTTCTCATTGGTCCAAATGGATCAATATGAAGAAGCTCAAGAGCTCCCTTGGTGCTAAGGACTCCTTTGGATTTGAAGGTGGACTTGGTTTTCTTTCCTTGTGTACAAGGTTGGCATTCCTCATCCTTTTCAAAATCAAATTTAGGAAGTCCCTTGACTAAGTCCTTTTTGCTCAACTTCTTTAATTGATGCATATTTACATGAACAAGTCAGCGGTGCCAAAGAGAAATATCATTCGAATTGGATACAAGACATCTACCAACCATAGGCTTAATAGTGTTAAGAACAATAACATAGATATTACCACTTCTAGTTCCCTTATATATAAGATGGTAGGTGAGGGAATCTAGAATCAAGCATTCAAAAGATGTAAATAGAACAAGGTAACCATTATCAAAAAGTTGACTAACACTTATTAAATTGTGATGTAGGACATCCACAAAAGAACATTCTTGATGCATACGGATGCACCTACATCACCCTCACCTTTGACTTTACCTTTCTTGTTGTCCCCAAAGGTGACAGATCCTCCTTTCTTCTTTGTGAAATTGTTGAAATGGCTTACGTCACTGGTCATGTGCTTGGTGAAGCCACTATCAACAATCCATCTAGAGTTAGCATGGGGACCCATTTCATCTTTGGGTTGGTCCCCTTAGGCTTGTAAGTACAATAAGTGGAATAATGATAATCACATTTCCAATATGAACAAACCATAGGATTCTTAATGCCTGAAGATTCTCCTACAAAGAAATAGATCTCCTTGATCTTTTTCTTACCTTTGGCCTTACTCTTTCCCTTTGAGGTTCCCCCTATAAATCCCAAACCACTAGTACCACTTTATTTGGTTGAATGATCAAGTATTTCATTTAGGGAGTTCTTCCCTTTGAGGAATTTCTACAAGTATGATCTCAATCTATGGTTATCATCAATAAAAGAAACAATAGTAGAAGATAAACTAGATATGGTATCCCTAGAATGCACAAGATTAGCCTCAAGACATAAAGCTTTAGTAAGATATGAATCCTTTTCAAGAGATATGGAAACTACATTAACACTAGGAAGAAAAGGTCTAGAAGATAGACCATTTACTTGACTAAGCAACCTAGCATTTTTATATTTTTGCATTTAAATCTCTTTTAGACAAACATCTCTCTTCTCTGTGACCATCAATAAGCAACTTAAATTCATCATTTTCAGTTTTAAGCAATTCAAGTTCATTTAGGAATTTTGGTTCTCTTCCTTAAGATTTTCAATGTTCTTAAGGTAGATACCATTCTCAACTTCAACCCCTTTGTATTGGAGTTCAAGATTAAGGTATTGCCCTTACAAATTATCAATACTCCCAAGGTTGGCTTCCTTATTCAATTCCAAAATTTCAAGCTTAGAATAAAGATCATCAATGATTTTTCTAACCATTTTCTTTTAGATTTACATTTAGCAAAACAAGAATGGGTAGTAAAAAGCATGTAAATAATAGCTTCTTTAGGAAATTAATGCAAACTTACCTCACTTACCTCACCAATGTCTTCACTTGTAGTGTCCATGAGAGCAACGGGTCACTCTACATCTTCTTCGGAGCTAGAGTTGATTGAAGAAGAAGCTTCCCAAGCTGCATTAGCTACATTATTGTGTCTCTTTTCCTTCTTGTCCTTCCTCTTTTGCTTTCTCTCCTTCTTTTAATCCTCTTCTTTCCTTGATATGCTCTTGTGATAAGACTTTCTTGAGTTTGGGCATTCACGTTTGTAGTGCCCCTTTTGACCACACTTGTAGCATCTCAGAGTAGAGGAAGAGGAGACTTGCTTTCCCTTGAAGTGTTTGCCCTTGATGTAGTTGGCTTCATGCTCACTAGGGCCTTCATCTTCACTAGAGGAGGGGGAAGAAGTCAAGCAAGTAAGTTGTTGTTGAAGGATAACAACCTCCACTTGTGCTTTGAAAGCACTATTTTTGACCTTCTTGGCTTCCTTCTCTTCTTGCTTAGCTTCTTCTTCTTGTTTGTTAAGTCTAGGCTCATGAGCTTGAATATTGCCAATGAGTTTTTTAGTTTGGATGTCACAAAGTCTCCTCACTTCTTCAATGGAGGTAACCTTTGACTCCCTTCTTTTTGGAAGAGTTCTCAAAAAATTTGAGTTGATGATGCCTCTTTCTAAAGGAGTGCCCAAAGCAGCAAACCCATTGATGATGACATTCATCCTTGAATACATATCTGCAATGCCTTCTTTCTTTCACATCTAGAAGTTCTCTAGGAAGCTGCCCAACATGTAGATCTTTGTCTCCTTGACTTTCTTTGTGCCTTCATATGTGATGCACAACTTGTCCCAAATCTCATAGGCGGTGTCCCATGATGATATTCGGTTGAACTCTGTGGGAGTGAGGGTTGCGTACAGGATGCTAATTGCCTTTACATTGAGTTGAGCTTCCTTTAGAGCCACTTCACTCCATGTTTCAACAACTCCAGTTGGCTCTTTGTAAGGTGAAAACATCACCTTCCACATATCAAAGTTCATCCCTTGAATGTAGAACTGCATTCGTCTCTTCCAATAGAGGAAGTTGGTGCCATCAAAGACTGGAGGACACATGGAGAAACCTCCCTCTAGGTTGAGTGAACCAATTAGGTTGTCACCCATCTTCTCATCTCATGGGAGATTGTTGGAGAAGATCCTAAGCTCTAACACCACTCTTTGGATCTATTGGCTCTAGAGGGGGGTGAATAGAGCTACAATATTTCTCACAAAACAGATTAGACCTTCAAATTATATTAATTAGGATTAAAAGATTAATGGTAATTTGAAGTCCTATCTAACAAGCATAGCAAGGATGAGAAAGATTGATAGCAAGAACTTGACAAAGGGATGTAGAGTGGTTCCACACTTCAAACTAGAAGTAAGTCAGTCCACTACCTAGAGAGGTCAACCTCTAGGATGTTGCAAGTGTTTTTCTCTATTATATCACCACAAAGATTTACAACAATAGACCACCAAAGGACTTACCCATCCAACCACAAGGAAATCTCAACCTTAACAAGGAACTTACCCACTTAGCATGAGTCTTCAGCCCTCACCTAGGTCTTACCCACTCAAGCTCAAGTATTCTGCCTTGAAGGACATTGATTATCCTCTTTGATGTTCAACCTTTGCCTTCTCCTTCACTTCGAGAAGATCACCACCTCTTCATCAACCTTGAAGAGGACCATCTACAACTCCTTCTTCACTCGATGGAGCTTGCTTCAGGTTTTCTTCATGAGAGAAGGGGATAGGGAAGTAGTGGAAGATTGAGAGCTTTACATGTACAAAGGTGGAGCTCTCTTACAATAATCCTAACTCACTCACAAATCACAAAATGATGTGTAAACTAGAGAGAGAAAGGGGCTCAAGGGGTGGTAGCACACTCAACTATACTAAGAACCTTGTGTTTAGTGAATGAACAACCTTGGGATAAACTCCAAGTGGTCCTATTTATAGCTGGGGGTGATCCCTTGAGTTGAGGAACACTTAGAGCCGAAATATAGCCTTTTTGCTCAAGGGAACAGATCTATTTTTGTCCAGACAAGTCACTGATGGTTAGAATCACTTTTTCTACATTTTCCATACAATAAATTCGGTCGAGTTTCAATAAAGGTAACTCGACCGATCAGCTAAAAGACAAACCTAATTTTCAAACTATCAGTCGAGTTTGTCCTAGGAAACTTGACCGATCAGCTAAAATCATATTTGATCAGTAACCCGTTCGGTCCAATTCTGTGAATGCACAACTCGACCAATGCACTTCACTAGAGAATTGATCCAAGGGATCGGTCAAGATTGAAACTTGACTGATCAGCAATCTGTGTCAATTTCTAAAGTGATTAAAACTTGGTACTAAGTGTCCCACATATTTTTCTCATTTTAGTTACAAGTCATATCATCAATACAAGTGATTACAAAATTCTTCTAAGGTAGTTGGAAGGGATTTACTAATTAGCACACTTGGATTGCATTTAACTTGAACTTTGACAAGCTAGGTCTATGTGAGTTGATCCTTTTCATGTACCTATAACCTGAAATCATTTTTGAATACACATATTAGATACATATGAATGGAATGGTTGAGTCATTATCAAAATATGGACAATGTATAACCTCTAGGTCAACACTTTGATGCTAATGATCATTAATTTGATTCTCAACTTGATTTTGTACACTCCAAATCATCATGCTCTATCTATATTAGTAACTTGACATGCTTTGATCACCTAAATAATTTATGGATAACCCTTGTTCACTTATATGACTAAGTCTCCTAAAAATGAAATGAAAGGTGACCTAATTTTCATGTTGCTAAATTGAGATCCAACCTTGTACAAGTCTTAACCAAATGATCATCCATGCTATTAACTATCCCAATCAATAAGATCTTGATCATTATGACACTAAATAAATTTTGATCCTATATGTACTCTAATGTTGACTATCTGCATGAAAATACATGAGTGATATTCAAATCTTATGTTTTCCCTATTATGATGATGAAAATATAAGTGTAAAATATCTGATCTGGATAAAGATGTTTCAGGTTATGTCTAAATGATATATATTGTAGTATGTAGCTTAATGATATTGGATGAGTATTGGAAATGTTGAAATCAAACTTTGAGAAATATGGAGCTTAGATTAGGTGAAACATCCACCCTTGATGATATGTTTAAGATAACCTAAGTCTTGTGATGTTAATCTAGTCACACTAGCTTGTAGTGTCAGGATCTCTTCGATGGACTCTTTTCAAAGATCTAATCATGTTGTATAGTGCTAGTTTGCTCATATCAAGGTACACTTTATACTCCTACTGACCAGACTCATGGTATTGAAATTGCTTGTATGTATGAAATATAATATGCTTGTATTATAATACATTTTTGAGCTATTTTTACCTATGACTACTATGTTTAGTTTAATTACATATGTTGAACAAACTTGAAAACATAATGATTATGTCCATTATAAAACCTTGTGCTCCTACTTGTACTCTTGGGATAAGGACACAAGGTTGGGTTTCCTACTTGAGTTGTCATGTTAGGGTAGACCATGTTGATACAAGGGTTAGCTCTTGGCAATGGCCTTCAGGTCCGTTATGAATAGGGTTAACTCATGATGTTAGTCTTGTATTCCTTCATGTTTATATAGGGTAGCAAATCTTGAGCACCCTCATGGTCCCCTTCCTTTAAGAAGTTGGTCAAAGGCCTTATGATATTGTTGGTATAATGGAAATTAATATAAAACACACTTAGATGTTAATAAGAAAGTCTTAAATCATGTTGTTTATTGGTTGTTCTTATTTACTTTATGCTTTTTCCAAACAATATATGTTCTTAATCCTACAATTTTGTAATGTTTGCTCAACATAATCAACATAGTAGTGTTGATGTGTACCAATTTTATGATTTTTGGTAATAGGTACATTATGAATCTCTAATGATAATCAATGCTTCTGCACTTACGATAATATGTTCATTCTCTTATTATATATAATGACATGCAAATGAAAACACACAGTTGATATATGGGACCTAAGATCTTATTCGTGTGATGACCGTCTCGCGAAAACATGATTAACTAATGCGGAAGCGTTCATTAAGCAGCGGATTAGCGAAAATCACTAAAAATTAAAACTTTTTGCAAAGAGATCCACACATAGGAAATCTTTTCCAACAAATGCCATTGTATATCATATACATCCTGTTTCAAATGTACATATCCTGTACCATCTCTTTTCAGAGACTACATCATCAGCTGCCTTATAAACATATATGCAGGCAGCATACAAATCTCGAGGCATCAAGCCAAAACCTCAGACTGATATATCAAAAACACTGACTAAAAACTCTGAGGGCCTGAGAGTATAGAGACGACACATAGGACTACTATCTATATGACTAGACAGACAATATCTCCACCTGAGATCTTATTGCTATCCCTGCTGTTGCTGTTGTTGCTGCTCTTTCCCTGTTCTAGGGTTTCTGCTCTGCCTTTCATGCATACCTAAAAAAATGTTTCCCACGGGGGTGAGACAATTGTAAATTTCCCCAGCGAGAGATATAACTCTCCACCAGAAACATTGTTATAACAGATTATGAAATTAAACTGAGCAGGGGTTACTTTTACATTAATAGGCAGAATTATTGTTCATAGAACAGAATAAGATAATCTCCATTTTCAATAAGAGCATTGCATCTACCCATGGTAGACTCATAGTCCATCCATCTACTTGTAATGAATACAAAAGATATGAATAATCATCAATGAACTATAGATATATAACAGAAATGTAACATCGGCCAAGTTCTCTAGCATAACTTATTAACACAAATGCTACAAAGAAACATGATACTTGTTACCCAAGCATCACACATGGCTCACAAGGCCATTCATATCTTGTCACCTCTCACTAGGCAACAACTTATTCACATGGATCACAAGGCCATTCACATCTTGTCACCTCTCACTAGGCAACAACTTATTCACATGGCTCACAAGGCCATTCACATCTTGTCACCTCTCACTAGGCAACAACTTATTCACATGGCTCATAAGGCCATTCACATCTTGTCACCTCTCACTAGGCAACAACTTATTCACATGGCTCACAAGGCCATTCACATCTTGTCACCTCTCACTAGGCAACAACTTATTCACATGGCTCACAAGGCCATTCACATCTTGTCACCTCTCACTAGGCAACAACATATTCACATGGCTCACAAGGCCATTCAAATCTTGTCACCTCTCACTAGGCAACAACTTATTCACATGGCTCATAAAATCCGTACACATTGTTACTTTTATTAAGCAACAACAACATCAACGCACAAAAAGCCAATCAACATTTATTATATAAATGTCACAGCCCAAACTTGGCTATATTCATCATCTCATCATACCTGCATGGTTATTAGTCATGATAACAGTCATACAAGATATTCATCACATCATGTGATACAATAGTAACACCATCATTCCTTAACCAAGAATTAGGGTTCATTATCAAACAGGGCTTATCATTCCCTTTTCCCCAAATCAGGGTTAGGGTTCCCTATTTCTCATTAATTCAGACCTTCTTGAGTTAACCAACTTTATCTTGTATTAAGGTATTTCCCCTATTAATACATTCCATCACCGAATACTCACCCTTAGAATATAATGCATAGGCCACACATTAGAATTGTCCAGCTATCTCCCATGATATGGACTTATCTTAGTTTAAGGCATAACTTTATTATAAAGTTGCCTATAAACAATCACAATGATACACCCTCAACTAGGGTTTCACAAGAATACACCCTCAACCAGGGTTCACAATGATACACCCTCCACTAGGGTTTCACAAGGATACACCCTCAACTAGGGTTTACAATGATACACCCTCAACTAGGGTTTCAACTCAATAACCCTGACGATTAGGGTTTATGTTCATGATTAGGGTTTCATGATCTCTCTACTTTAAGGATCATGCCCTTAATCACCACTTGAATCATATTCATATATGAATTCATGATATTATCATCTCAACTTGATTAGGTCATATCAACCCTTCAATCAAGTACATACAACTATGATTTACATAGTGTACCAAGTCATTGATCTTATCAGCAATTAGGGTTCATCCCTTAATTGACACTAATCACTTAGGTACTATTAGGGTTTCAACCTTTGTTCCTTCATTGGTTATCATTACTAACCATCATTGGATCAATAGTACATTCATCATCACATTGGACCTCCATTACATAAGGTATCCAAAGGAATTAGGGTTTACTATTCATCCTAATTTGTGATTTCACATGTAGGCAACCTCTTAATAGGGTTATACATGAAATCGGCCTCAATTAGGGTTTACATCATGTATTGGATCCATGCATTTGTTATGCATTAATGAATAGTACCATTAAAGGTATCTCCCACCTAATCACATTAGGTTTTCAAAAAGGTTTGATCCATTGGACCTTCAATGACATAAGGTATCCAATTGAATTAGGGTTTTCAATGTTGATTCCTTCAATCATTGAATTCATGGAACCAATCATCAATTGGACCTATACCCATACTTCAATTGAGTTTAAATAGTTCAACCTTCAACTTATTTGACCCTTAATTAACCCTCAATTGGTCATCAATTAGGGTTTGATTCAATTGAATTAGGGTTTGGAATCGATGATTCAACAACACTAATCAATGTAAGACTAGTTGCTTTGAAACCATTGAACCATCATCCAAATTGGGTATGACCTGACCCCAAACGGTCTTTAGGTCGTTTGGATGACCTCCAAACGGTCTTGAGACCGTTTTCCCATCATATCACTCAAATCTAAGCAATCCAATTAGGGTTTGGTTCATTGGATTGATCACCAAATCAGCATTACATTGTTTAACAGCTTGGTACCTTTAGACCTTCAAACACCTAACCATACTCAACCCTAGACCTCCAAACGGTCTTGGGTGACCACCAAACGGTCTTGAGACCGTTTGTATGAGCTCCAAACGGTCTCGAGACCGTTTGCCCATCATATCACTCAAATCTAAGCAATCCAATTAGGGTTTGGTTCATTGGATTGATCACCAAATCAACATTACATTGTTTAACAGCTTGGTACCTTTATACCTTCAAACACCTAACCATACTCAACCCTAGCCCTCCAAACGGTCTTGGGTGACCACCAAACGGTCTTGAGACCGTTTGGATGAGCTCCAAACGGTCTTGAGACCGTTTGCCCATCCAACCTTTGGACTCTAGTGAAAATTAATCATGGATTGGTCTATCGAGTTGATCAACAAATCAGCACTACATTGCAATATGATTAGTACCTTTGGACCTTCAACTAGTCAACTATACTTGACCCCAGACCTCCAAACGGTCTTGGGGTGATCCCCAAACGGTCTTGAAACCGTTTGGGCTAATCAACCCAAAATCTCTAATTAACTCATTGGAATTTCAGCACTGATTTCAATTAGGGTTTGCCCAATTGATTAGCCTTCAACTCATGACTCATTTGGAATTAATCCATAAAATTTGGTGAGTCATTAACCAACATCATTAGGAACAGTAATATCATACGGTAAACGCTTAGTCAACCATCTTATACGGTCTTGAGACTGTTTGCCCAAAAAGGTCAATTAAATCAGATTGAAAATCAGCACTTAATCCAATTAGGTTTCCCTAATTGATTAGGCTTCAACGCACGATTCCTTTGGAGTTAATCCCTCAAATTTTTAGGGTTATTAATAAACATAATTATGAACAGGAATCCCATACGGTCAATGCTTGGTCAACCATCTCAAACGGTCTTGAAACCGTTTGCTCAACCAGGTCAAGTTAATCAGGTTGAAAATCAGCACATAATTCAATCTGATTGCCTAATTGATTGGCCTTCAACTCTCGATTACTTTGGAGTTAATCCCTCAAATTTGGAGGTTTATCATCCTACATAATTAGGAACACAATTCCCAAACGGTCAACGCTTGGTCAACCATCTCAAACGGTCTTGAAACCGTTTGCTCCCAAACAGTTTCAAACTGTTTGCCCTTAAACGGTTTGCTGAAACCGCATAGCCAATCAAATTAAAACGATTTGGAGTAGCTATCAAAACGGTTTTGCTTGGTAATTTTCTTTGGATAAGCATCTAGGATGATGTCATCATCCCCCTCCTTCGAACAACCAAGAACAGCAACCGTTCTTGATGGAAATTGCAGCAAAGAAACAAGAGTGTATCAAAATGAAGAAATCAATCAACAAAGCATAGAGAATTGATGCAATAGCAATGTTTAAGGGTTTGAGTTATAAAACCTGCCTCCAATTGAGCTCCAAAGCTCCAAGCTCACGCCATTAATGGTGTATGAAGCTCTAGCAACTCCCCCTAGGCTCTTCCTCAAGCTTTTGATTGCAAAAGTTGGCTAGGGTTGAAGAGGAGATCGAAATAAGAAGGAATCCATAATTTATTTTCGATTTCCACCATGAAATCAAGGAGAACGAAGGTCAAGGGCTTACCCACAGGTTGGGTACGTGCTCCCTGCTCCTCCCTATCTCCTTGGTCGGTTTTGCAAGCAAGGGGAAGAAGCAAATCCGAAAAAGGCCTTGGTTTGGGCTTGGAAATGGCACTTCTATAAAGAAATTGAAGAGAGAGAAAATGCCTTATTAAAAATGCATTTAATCCCAAAAATAGTACCACCTCTTCCTCCTTGGTTTGCTTGTGTACAAAGGCAACTCAAAACCACTGAACTCCCTTCCATTATCCATAGATTAAGGGAAAAGAAAATAAGCACCTTAATCCATTATAATACTAATATATCTTTTTGAGTGGGAATTCTTTAACTTATAATAAGGTGAGTGGAATTTCACCTCCTTTAGATATTTTCGTTCCTTATCTTGGCAAAGGAACGTCCATCGTTATTCAAAATCAACCCAAAACATTTTGGTTGAAAGTCCTTCAATTATTTTTATTCATTTTTGCCCTAAATTGAATTAGGGTTTCAATTAGGATTAAATATTGATTATTTTAATATCAAGATTCTCTCTCCTCCATCTTAATTCAAATGAGATGCACCTATCATTTTATTTTCTCTACATTATGACAAGAAACATTAAGGACCTTATTGAAGTGGTAATTTGCATATTGAACCCTAGGTTTTGGGTAAATTGCACTTTTCACCAAAACTAGGTTGTAATGCACAACATTGCTTTACAAGCTTAATCTTGGTGCCCAAGCTTGTGGAAACCATACCACTACATCACATTCATTATTATGATATCTTAACATCATAGGAACATCTTATCATGCAACATTTGCAAGTTAACCCCTCGACTTGGGTAATTTGCACTTTAGTCCAAAATAAGCAAACATTGCTTCAACATTGCACAAATAGGACCAAAATTGAAACATAAGTTTCTTATGAGGCCTAATTACTTTTCCCAAGATAAGATTAAGAATCTACTCAACCTTATTAGACAAAACATCTAGGGTTAATTCATAACCCAGGTCAGGGATGTTACAATTCGGTATTAGTTTAGCATTCTTTTATGCTTTCTTGTCTCATACCTTAGTTGTTGTTTGTGATTTTATTCATGCATATGTTATGTGATATATCCTATGGATAGATGCTAAGGTCCTCTCGCCTTTGGATTTCTAGCCATTAGGATTGAGGATTTAGGTAACAAATGGTTCTGTGACATTTTCTCTCCTACAATGTAACTTGAGGTTTCCCTATAATCATGCAAGAGTAGGATAGTTTACTTTCTATTATGACAAAGATGAAAATGTCTGGAAGATGAGCTGACCGACTGAAGGACATGGTGGACAAGTCGAACCAATATTCGAGTGGATCCTACTGATCCCTTGGAGGAGTCAGCCGATGGTGGATAGAAGGACCAGATGACTGGTGAGACGACCTAACAACTGGCCAAAAGGCTAGCCGATCGGTTCAAGGGTTGAACCGATCAACCCAGATTGGCAAGCATACAGATCTTCATCAACAATAGGTTTTTACATGTGATGTAGACCTAGATGACCATAATTCCTTGTGACTCCAAGGGATTACATTAGGCTGACCATAACTATCATTTTCATTTATTGCATGTTTTCATTATGGGATATAGCATGCATATGATACATACTACATATTTTGTGATTCGATAAAGTATATGTATGCACTTATAAATATAAACTCCATCAATTAAAACATCAAGTGTTAGAAGCTTTCTAAAAGTGGCCCTCATGAAAAGCTTGATCGACTAAGCATAGGTTTTGCCTCTGTGGGGTGTGCCATCTATCTCATGGAGGCATGATGGTAATAATGTAGGTTCTTCCTTTGCGGGGTGCATTATTATCGTGTCGGATTTGGGTCAAGCTTGAATGGTGACTCTCTGAGAGTCTGCACCCAGAGGCATGCAAATGATCATGGAAAGGGGTTGCACATATCATCCCTCCATAATTGCATGTGATGAAGTTAACAAGAGTTGCCTACCTTGATGGTTGGTTGTGTTTGGGGTGTTGATCAGGCCACAGTTGAACTATCTTGGATCTGGCCCATGAATATTGTACACTGCAATATTCTAAATAGACATTGAGGTCTATCAATTTTAATAAAATAGTGGGAGCAATAATAATTAAAGACCTAGTTAATATCATAAAAAATTTCAAATCAAATCAAATAAAAAATGGTTTTGGACAAATGCATTTTCTATTGTAGAATAAATGTTGACAAATCCAATTTGTGATTGGTCCTGAAGAAGGACAAACTTGATGGGAGAAATTTTTCAAGATTGGTTTTGGACATTGAGTAGGGTTATCAATGATGAGTGCAAACTCAACGTCCTTGACAAACCAATACCTAAAATACCTTCTCTTGATGCAACTAGGCAACAAGTGGATGCTTACTGGAAGCATGCCAAAGATTCCTTAGAAATAATGTACCTTATGCTAAGATGAATGAACTATGAGTTGCATGATATAAGTGAGGACATGAGTGTTCTTGAGATGGTGACATATCTTAAGAAGGTAACACTTGGTCATGACATGCAAGAAAGGGATACTATCTTAAATGTGTTGCTTGAGTTAAAGCTTACAGAGGGAGCCTCAGTAGGAGAATATGTACTCAATATAATTGGGAATGTGTATCATCTTGAAGTACTGGTATTCACCTTGAGCAAAGAGTTGGATACTTTTATGATTCTAAAGACTATGCCTGAATCATATAGTCTTTATATTACATGTTACATGTGAGTAATTTGGCTGGACAGATGTCAGCATTTCTTGCCATGTTGATTCAAGTTGAAGAAAAAGTGAAGAAGGAAAAGTCTGTGATGGTGATTAGTGGTGTTGAGTGTCAGGAGCAAAGCAAGATTGAGAAATGTTCTTTGGTCAAGCCTGAATCCAATTCTTCAACACTCAAGAAAAGGAGAAAGAAAAGTACAAGAGGAACTCATTCTTTGTACTTGAAGGATTTCAAGAAGTAGAAGATGGGGATGGTGATGTCCACTTTAGGTATATATGTTATTGAGATAAATATATCTACTTCATCATCTTGGGTATTAGATACTGGATGTGGATCTCACATATGTAGGATCTGAAAGGAAGTTGGCCTTTGGGAAAAGGTGAGGTGGAACTATGAGTTTCTAATGGGACAAGAGTTGCGCCCAGTGTAGTTGGAACCTATAGTATATCTCTTCCCATGGGGCTTGTAATAGAGTTAAATAACTTCTATTATGACCCTGCTATAAATAGAAACATCATTTTTGTATCTTGTTTAGACAATGATGCATTTGAATTCCATATTAAAAGTGTTCAATGTTCTATTTCAAAAGATGGGATATTTTATGACAGTTCCCCATGTCTTATGGTCTTTACTTGTTAGATATAAAGGAAAAAGTATATAATATTAATACTGAAGGACTAAAACTCAACAACTCAAGCAAAACATACCCTTGGCATTATTGTCTAGGCCACATAAATGAGAATCAAAATATCTAGACTCCATAAATATGGTTATATGGACTCTTTCGATTTTGAATCATTTGAGACATGTGAATCTTGTTTTTGTTGGGCAAGATGGCTAAGGCAGATTTCATTTGTAACAATGAAAGGGCTATTGATCTATTAGGACTCCTACATACTGATGTGTGTGGACCTTTTAGAACTACAACTAGAGGTGGGTTTCAATACTTCATTCCGTTTACTAATTACTTTGGTAGGTATGGCTATGTTTCTTTAATGAAACATATGTTTGAATTTCTTGAAAATATCAAGGAGTTTATGAATGAAGTACATAACCAACTTGGTAAAAGTATTAAGGCGATTCATTATGATTGAGGTGGATAATGCGTAAACCAAGAGTTTGAGGACCTTCTTAGAGTCCATGGGATTGTATCCCAATGTACACCACCAGGAACACCTCAGCATAATGGTGTATCAGAAAGAAGGAATCACACATTTCTAGATATGGTGCGATCGATGACGAGTTTAGCTGATCTCCCAAATACCTTCTGGGGTTATGCACCACATACCTCCACATTTACCATATAATTCAGTTCAAAAGACACCATATGATATAAGGAACAAGAAGCGTCACAATATGTATTTTATGAGTATTCGAGGATGTGAATCTTATGTCAAGAAAGCATTTCATGACAAGCTTGGTCTTAAATCTGATAAATGTTATTGTGTTGGACATCCTAAGGAAACTAGAGGATATTACTTTTATTCCCAATCTAACAACAAAGTGTTTGTTTCCAGGGATGATGCATTCCTTGAGATGGACTTCATTTGAATAAGTGGGAGGAAAGTGGAACTGTAAGAGGTTTGAGAACAACAAGAAAACATGAACCAATGGATGAACTAGAGGAATAAAGAGATTCACAAGATGTTCTAGATCACAAATTCATCATGTGACACAAGAACCCCATAGATCTAATAGGACATGCCTTGAACTTGAGAGATTTGTATATCTTGTTACGTAGGAAGGTGGTGAATTGGTCATAGAAGATGAGCCAATATCCTATAAAGATGCTATTGTGGGACCAGAGTCTAAGAAATGGCTTAAGGCCTTGAGATTCGAAATGGAATCCATGTACACCGAACAAAGTATGGACTTTGTTGGATCCATCTAAAGTGGTAAAATACATAGGGAGAAAGTGGGGCTTCAAGAAGAAGACCAACATGGACGGTAAGGTACAAACCTATAAGGGCAGACTGGTTGCAAAGGGTTTCAAACAAGTTCTAGGTGTTGACTATGATAAAACCTTTTCTCTTGTGGCTATGGTTAAGTCCATCAGGATCATGCTTGCCTTTGCAGCTTATCATGACTATGAAATTTGGCAGATGGGTGTTAAAACAACATTCCTTAATGAGAATTTACTTGAGGATTTGTTCATGACACAACCTGAGGGTGTTATCAATTCAAAGGATGCAAATAAAGTTTGTAAGCTACAAAGCTCAATCTATGGATTGAAGCAATCTGAGGATTTATTACCACCCCAACTTTTTTATCCTTTTGGGGAGAAATGTAATTTCTCATATTAAAGGTATTGGAACAAATAATGATATAATTTGTGTTGAATAGTTGAGTTTCATGTACAATAGCCTTGTTGGTTGTTTTGCGTGCTTTATTGGCTATTGGGCTAATAACAAGGAAAAGACAAAAGGAATTTCATTATTAATAAGAAATGGAGAAAAGAAAGATGTAGAAACCTCTAGAAGGCAAAAGAATATAATACAAAGTTGGATTTCGTGGGTTCCTTGGGTTCCAAGGAGTCCAAAGTTGCAAAGAGAAAGCAATAAGAAAAGAAAAGAACAATTAAATGTTTCTTTATTAAGAAAGAAATTGAAAACAATGATAAAAGGTGGAAAATAAGTGGAAAGAGGTATAATTGAGTTATCCTTAGTGGATTTTCGTATCCAAAGGATTCCTAATATTAAATGGAATGCCAATGAGGAAAATAAAAACAAAAGATAAAGACAAATCCTCAAAAAGAGATATTTAAATAATACATAAACAAGATAATGATAAATAATGAATATAGATGCATTTAGAAGGATAATATTATCCTTAAAAAGGAATTTCGAAATCTTAGAGTTTCTTGGGGTCCAAGGAGCCCCAATGGAGAAGAAAGAAAGAGGAAATACCAATAATGCAAAATAAGAAAATAATGTGACACTTTATTAATGAATTTTGTAGCTTTGCTAAAAAGGAAGTATTTTCTATTAAATGAAAATTGAATTTCGTGCCATTAGAATAAAGGACAAGTATTAAGAGAATAAAAGAAGTGATTTTTGAAATCTTAATATCTAAAGAATAATGGATATCAAGGAATTTTGTGTAGAGAGAAAAGATTTCTCTTTCATGAAAGAATCAGATTCCTAGTAGGAAAGAACCTTATTTCTTCATGAGCAATCAATGTAGGGCGTTGTTACCCTCATCTATAAAAGGAGAGAGAGCCCTGGGCCGAGTCTAGGAGAGAGATCCCATGTACCCTCCTTTCTTCTTCTTCTTCTTCTTCTTCTTGTTTTTTGCATATAAACCATAACTAAGAAGAATGCAATGAACCTGAAGCCATGTGGAGGCAAGATGGAGTTGCGAGGGAAGACTGATGCTTCGTAATGGCAGGCAGTAGCTTCGGCATCGAATTCGTGCCCTAATGCAGGTGTGACATCAGCTGGTTGGCGGTAGCAAGGGCCGCAAGTCGCAGGTCTGTTACTCTTGACCTAGCCACATAGGCCACACACTGGGTGGCACCCCAAGTGCGGATAAAGGCGGCGGAGCTAGGGCGAGGTGTGGCAGCAACCATCGGGGTCTGAGGGGGAGAGAATGAGCCGCACAGGGCTAGGGCTGCAGCCGGCGGACAAGTTGGGCTTCACGAGGTTGAAGATAATCTGGAGTGCGTTGGACGGAAATGCCCTTCATGGGATTAAAGATTTTTTCACTTAACCAAGGGAGAAAGGGTCTTTTCAAAATGTTTTCTAGTTGCAAAGCAACATTGCATGATAGAGGAGACGTGGTGCCCCCTGATTGGCCCAAAGCAAGTTAATTTTGCATAATTCATATCTAATTAACCGCAGCTCGGATGGATACGCATAATATATGTATTTTGCTTAGAAAAACGATAGGAATTCATTAAAATTGGTTTTAGAGGGTAATTCCTCTTGAAATTTGAAAAGTAGTGTAAGTTATTAACTTTAATGAATTAATGATTAAAAAACCCTATTTTGAGATGATTAATGTATTTAGTAGGGTTTAATGGATGATTAAAGTTGATATTAACTTGTTTACTATAAAAAGGTGCATTAAGAATAAAAATGATGAACTTTGCACGTAATTAGTTTAATTTAGAAATTCATGTGCATAAATATGCTTTAATGGGCCTTGAAACCCTAATATTAGTAAATGTGACTCGTAATGGTTTTAATTATTCAAAGTCATGAATAAAGTTGAGATATGATAATTCCAAGCTATTTCAAGTATAAAAGTTCATAATTGTGGATAAATACCCTTAATGTAATAATTAAGGTTTTCTAATGGATAAATGTAGAAATAATGACAAATAGAGTTCATATGTTATTTAGATCATAATGAACTATGAATTGATGATAAAGAGCATAATGATCTTGTCATGGATTAAAAGGATAAAAGTGGTAGCTTTAATGTAAAAGAGGCTTAACGGGCTTAATTGATGGTTAATTGTGCTTTTTCTGAAATTAGGGTTTAAAATAGTAAAAAGATGAAGGGAAACCCTAATTGCAATGGAAACCCTAAAAGTGGACTAGAAACCCTAGGAAACGAGATAAGTTTAATAGATCTTTGTGGCATGATCAACGATAGGAAATTGGATGCCTATTTCAGGACCAACTTGATGTGTGCTTACTTGGTTTCTTAAATTGGTTGAGTCATTTTTGTAATCAAGTCAGCCTGACAAGTATGTGGTTAATTATGATTAATCGCATTAGTTTCCCGAAGGTTTCCTGGATGGTTAATCACATTGACTGCAACTAAATAGTTTGGATGTTCATATTGCAATTATAAAGTCACTATGGTTATCACAATGATAAATAAATGTGTGTTCTTACACCTACATGCCACCCTGATGGATGATGCAAAAAGGTCAAGCCCTAGAGGGAAGACCAATGGGCACCATGAGTGGTGACCCCAGGGACCAAGCTCCGGATTGAGAAGGTGGCCTATGATATTGCATGACTAAAAGGCCCCATGAAGGGTGACCCTAGGCACCAAGCTCGGGATTGAGAAGGTGGCCTTAAGTCAATGGCAAAAGAGATACCCTAGGGTGGGTATGACAGGGTTAGGGCAAAAGCAGTGGGGAATGTCACATTGAAAGCATAATTTGGCTTATTAATTAACTTGATTGTGATATTTAGATTGTTAGCCATATTTGCAAAATTTTGGTTGTCCCCACTTATCGGCATATTTCGATATGCTGACCAACATTTTGTTTGTCGGCATTTTAGGTACAAGATTGAAAAGGACAAACAGTAAAGTGACATGTGTGGAACTAAATAAGAGTTAAAGCACAAAGGAGGATTAGTTAGAATAGACTCCAGATGTGGTTAGAAGTAGATAACTAAGTTTTTGAAAAAGGTATGCAAAGTTTTTTTTATTATAGCCTTTCAGTTTAGTTTGTAGAATTTGATAATTGTTAATGATTATTTGTCGAACCTTTGATCCTGATAATTGGAATAATGGCTCTAACCTCTTGGTCTCCCTTAATTGGGGGTTATCGGGAGGCGGGGTCGTTACATTTGGTATTAGAGCAAAGGTTCCTCATTTAATCTTTAATAATTAATAAATTTTACAAATTCCATAGAACCGAGGAAGTTATTAGAGGATTGTCTGAAAGACTGAGGTGTCTCGAAAAGGATCACGTCCGGGGGATGGAAAGATTTTCCTCTGCACCGCTAGTTAGAATATGAGGACTCCCGGATTAGTTTGACTGCCTGGCCAAAGTCTCAGGATTTGACTCTAAATAAGATATCTTTAGGACTCTCTCATCTTGTTCATCCCTTCTCAACTCAAATTCTATTAAGGAACCTAACGATTAGGGTTTTCTCTCTTTTCCTCACCCTCTTAAGGTATGGGTAAGGTTGATAAGGTTTAAGGAATCCTCCACCGAATTAATAAAAAACATGTAAATAAGATGTCATGGACATAAGCTTAATAGATTAAGCGTAAAGGAATAGATACATGCTTGGGTATTATGACATAAGTTGTCATGCCCTCAGGAGAGACCTGAGGCTAGACCTTCTTGTGAGGAGGATAACTAAAGAGAGTTAGTCTTAGAGGTAGAGATCTCCATTACAAGTAGAGACCTGGCACATCCTCTGAAGATGATGTTAACCCTAACCCAAAAGTGAAGGTTAGAGAGAGAGATGACATGATGAGTTAGATGTCATGGTAGACCAGGTGTTTGGATAGACATGCCTTGGATGCCATATGAGCCATGAGAGGTTTGATGGTCGAGTACCTTGGCGACCCAACCCTAGGAAGGGTCGTACATGTTAGAGTGAAGGATATCACCTTATTTGATGAGGTTAGAAAATAACCTATAAGAAACCCCATGAGCTCATATGAGTATGCCATAGTAGGCACCCATAATATGATAGTAGTGTGAGAAGTAGGTTGAAACCCTGGCCAATGGGGTATGTTGGAAAGATGATGAGATAAGAATAAAGGGCTAGGGATAACCTTGAGCAAACATAAATTTGAACACAGGCTTCACCATGTAGAGGTATGCTTGTGAGTTTGACCCATCTTCATGGAGAGAGGACCCTTAGTATAAGGATGGTTGTGGAGTTAGCTCTAGAGAGAGAGAGCAGGACCCAAGCAAGAAGGTTGGAAGCCAGGACTCCAAGATATGTGGAAAAGTGGGGAGTTGAGGATGATGCAACCTAAGTGGATGATAGTGGTTGCCTCATGTTGATGATATCTTAGTTTCCAATAGAGCAACCAAACCCTGGAGAGAGGATGAGTCTATCCGTACCTATGTACCTGTGGTATAGATGAGATGAAGAGTTCCTTAGACCTGGAGAGGTTTAGTAACATGTTTTCAGGCCTTGTACCTTGTTGATTGTCCTTGAGGAGGACTCAAATCCGAAGTGTTGCTCAAATAAAATAATCATGGGAAGTGCATGACATACCTTGGATATGCTTGGTTCGTGGTTAAAGGTCGAGCATGCAATTAGACAATTGTTACATAAAGAAATGAACCTAGGGTTCTTAGGCCTAAGAGGGGAAGTGGTGTACCTGATGATCATGATGAGATTTGAGTTTCTATGGATTCGAGCATGGTACTCCTCATGGTTAGAGGAGAGGGAACCCCTTAAGTTTAAGGTATGATTGATGAACCCCTCACAGCTAAGTAGATGACATGGGAAGGTATGATCTTGATCCAATGTTGAGGAATGAGAACAAATATGACCTAGCATGGTTTAGTAGGTGGTCTTCTTATGCCTTAGTAGCTGCTGGGTTAAGCATGCTCATGTAAACCCTAAGGATGTTTGTGACATTTTTTATCAAGGAGTAGTTTCCTTCCATCCTGGGAGAGGGACCCTTTTGTTGGGTGTATACCAGTCTAATTGGTTTTGAGGAAACCTAAAGAGGTCTCATATGATCTTGAGAAGCTAAATGAAAAGTACATGGTATGAGTATGAACTTGAAGACCCATAGTGTCACACCCCGATCTCGCATTAACCACAAATCACGAGATTAGGGCGCGACGGAGGGATTACACACAAGTCAAACCACTCAAAGCTTTTAAAACATTTTTAAAGATATTAAAAGTTAACCTGATTTATGCTGTAAACTAAATCTAAACAAACTACGGAAGCATTTTTTTTTATTAAACTGACTAGCAATATAAACAGAGTCTACATCATATTACATTGTTCGACATAAAATAAAGCATAACAGTTAATTTACATCTTTATACACATTCTCTCTCACCCACACCTTGTCCAAAAGATCGAGGGGAAAGGACTAAGAGACCTCTAACTACTAACTACATATTCCTTCTACAGACTAAGCGTTAGGATGAAAGGATCCTTCAGATTCCTACTACTGCTGATGACCTGAAAATGTTTTGAGTAGAGGTATGAGCCTACTCGCTCATTGAATAGAATTTCACTTAGCTATCACTAAACAACTCATCAGGTTTATAAATTGAAATTAAACATAAATGCAGTACTAAGCAAGGCAGTTCTAATAACATAACAGATTTACAGAATATAATCACATTCCCATGCAATAGCAGATAATTTGAACAGATAATCAGATATAAAGAAATAGCACAAAAGTTCGAATACTTTAATTTACTATGATCCTATATGATTGCATTTTTTTATATTATTATTATGTCCTAATCATATGCAGTGTACCCTGCATATAAAGATCTGTAGCGAACTACGATCCCACCGTACAAGAATTAGCGACACACCCGGGAAATGCTAAATCTGACGCCAACCCTGCTCTGCCACAGGACCCCAAGCTCTCCGGCCTGACTCATAGGCTCTACGGCCTCAAGGCACTACTCTGAGTGCTCTAGACTCCTCCTCTAACCTGAGTACACAGGCGGAGAGTCTCACGGGGTTACCTCCATGACACAAGCACATATAATGTTGCAATAACCCCCATTTTCTCCAGTGCCACCGTGACACAAGCACGCGTTGTTGTTGGACACTACCTCTCTGTCCTCGTGTCTCCATGACACAAGCACGGATAATGTTGCAACACGAGTTTCACCCCTAAGAAGCAGATCTGTCAAAGGGGTTCTACGGTGTTAGGGCACCTAAGTCTATTAACTGATTAACATATAACCATATAAACAGGAATATCACATTTCATGCATATTGCACATTCTGAATATTCACTTGAAACACATGTATATCCTTTGTCATCCTTAAACATGATTCAGTATCATTTATCCAGTTTCAATGCTAAACATCTACTTTTAAATCAGCAAATACATTGCAACTATAATACAAGAAATTTCATCATTTTCATTAAGCATATCAAGTATTTCAAGTTCCCATGAATCTAACATACTATATTGTATGTACTACACTGTTCAAAAGTTATACTAACTTCTACAGAAGTAATTAAGCATTTAAATTGAGTTAAATAATGATTTCTAAATGAACTACTACTCACACTTCTGGAACTCGGCCGACCAATCTGGGAACTCGGCCGATTGGCTGGAAACTCGGCCGATCCACTGGAAACTCGGCCGATCAAAACCCTGCTCGATAACCTATAAAGGGAAACTCGGCCGAATCACACCCAATTCGGCCGATCAAAATGCTGTTCGATATACTAAATAAAGGGACTCGGCCGATTACTGTATAACTCGGCCGATTGATAACTGACCTTGCTGTAAATCTAACTGAACTTCAATCGAATGCTAAATCAAACTAATGGTTGCAGATTTGGATCCTAGCCTCGTAGTCGAGCTCAAAGGCACCATCATCATGGTGTTGGTCGTGCCCCTTCACCCTCTGGCCATAGCTTTCTCGCAGCAGCTGTTGCTGCTTGGTCGAAGCCATAGAGGCGCCACCCTAGGCGTTTATTGGTGTGATGAAGCTAGCTGGAAGCTTCGGTTGCAAGCTTGGACCTCGAAAAGGGAATCATGGGCTTCGATTGGTGGTGTTTCCCGAACAAATCGACCCTTGGCCGGCCGCCACAAGCTATTGTGCGGCACTGCTACTGCTGGCCGGCTCAAGCTGGTCGAGCTACTGCTGGAGAGGAAGGTATAGGGAAGGAGGAAGAGGGAAGGAAGGAGAAGAGAAGAAGGGTAGAAGGGCGCCTGGATCCGAGCTTGGAGTTCCAGCAAATCGCCCCTCCTCTTCTCTTGCAGGTCGATCGACCTGCTTGGGTGCCGCTCCATAGTCGGTTCCTATTCTATTGATCGGGAAGACGTTTGGGAAAAGAAGAAGATAAGAAAATAAAGTAGCCAACCCACTTAAAGGGGTAAATAATGGAAAAAAATTGCATCTCAAGTCCAAGAAAACCAAAAATGGTATAAGTATTGCCTCGGAGGTCCAATTTAAACGATTTTTCTTGCAAAATGCCAAGCATGGAATCCACTACAAATCTCGAAGCGAGAAATTATGGATATTAGCTAGTCACTACCGGTCAATAAATTAAATGCATCTGGAGTACTTTATTCAACTTGATTAAATTAATTATTAACACTATAATTATCAATAATTGCCTCAGGTGATTCAATCTCATCTATTAATTCACATATTAACTTATTTGATTAACCATGATGTTTAATTTGATACTAAACACTAATTGAGGTGTTTCACGTAATTCGAGGTATTTATTAACTAACCCTGATATGGGTCGTAACAATCTCCTTCCCTTATAAGAATTTTGTCCCGAAATTCCTAAAAGAGAAAAGGAAGCTTGTTACGCACATCAAACCCAAAACTTCTCATGTGGCTCCCTCTAGGTTATAGTTTTTTTTTCCACAAAACCTTCTCTGAGGGTTTCTCATGATTTTTGAGTTTCTTGATCCTCTGATCAACTATCTGCATTGGTCCCTCAACATAGGACACATCTGATCTGACTCCAGATCTAACCACAAAACATTGTCTTTGTAGAACTGTTTTAACAGTATCTCAATTTATGATAATTACTGAGAAATTATCATACTATACATGCAGACAAACTAAAATTCTTAAATAAACAGAATGCATGTCAATTTGGTACTAAAATAAAATCATGCAATTTAACAGTTAAACATCACTACATCTCATACTGAAAATTGATATCAAAATACTTGATTCATTGAACACCCTATCCTTAGGGTTTCTTTTGCCTTATTCATTCATCACATGCCAACACCCTACTCTTAGGGTTATCTCATTCACTAGTCACATGGCAACACCCTACTCTTAGGGTTTCTGTTATCTCATCTGTTTGATTGCAGTTCAAATCACAATACAGTATCATTCTAGAACTGGCAGAGCAGTATATTCACAATCATTGTAATTACTGAGTAATCTTTATATCATGCATGCATGCAGATTTAAAATTCATAAATATCCCAAACTAAAATCAATTTTGGCACATACATACTGAATTCATGTAATTTAACATCTTATTACACCAATAAGAATAATTTACTTCACCTATAAGAAACCATCTGTACTATTTTTCAATTATCTGAAATTTCTCGAAGAACGTGCATATTAACCAAATTCCTGGTTTATGCATCACATAACTCAATTAAGAGTTATTTACGTATCATAACACAAATATTTAATAGTACTTGAAAATTTCTAATAATATCTCAGAGAAACATGTCAATTCATGTAAATTTTAAGTCATACACATTAACATAACATGAAGCATGCAATTAGGTTTATTTACATATTTTAATGCTATCTTACTATCTTGAAATCATGCATCTAATGGTTTACTAAATCTGTATTGTCTGGGTTTATACCCAAACCGTACCATTATCAGTTGTGTATTTCTAAACTCAACATTCACACTAAGCAAACTCTATAAGACTTAAATGTTCATCCCTACTTCCACTGAAAAGCAAAACACATGCTCTCAGCATGTCCTCAAGAGTCTGAATGGTTCTCTCAGACTGGCCATCCGTCTGTGGTTGAAAAGGTTATATTGAATCTTAACTTTGTGCCTGAAGCACGATGCAACTGTTTCTACAATCCTAAATGTGAACTTAGAATCTCAATATGATATGATTGAAACTGGATTACCAGGCAATCTAACTATTTCACCCATGTATATCTTAGTCAAGTTTCGAGACGTCAAAGGTTGACTTAATATGAAGAAAGCGAGCAGACTAAATTAGTCTATCCACAATCATTCATATCAAATCACAACCTCAAGGTGTCCTGGGTAATCTTACCACAAAATCCATTGTGATAAATTCCCATTCCCTTTCAGGCATAGAAAAAGATTAAAAGGTAGCTATAGATTTCTAGGGTTCAGCCTTAACCCACTGGTACACACTACTTTTAACCACATACTCAGCTACATCCTTCTGCATATCTGACCATCCGTTTCAACTACTTGAGATTCATATACATATTAGTGTTTTCCTGAAAGCATAGCATACATCAATACACGCACTTCCATAAGAATCTTTTCTTTCAATACACTATCTCGAGGTACACACAACATGTCATGCATGGTCTGGTTTAACTCACTATCACCCTATAGTAGTTCCTTGATCTGATCATAAGAAGTAGGCTTGACTTGCATCTGTGCAATCAAACCGCTCTGTGCTGTCACCCCTAAGTCTAAGTTCAACTCCCACATTTCTACTAACAGGTCTCTATTGAAACATGTCATAGAGAATGCATTAGCTGTTGAACTTGACTTTCTGTTGAAAGCATCATTCACCACATTCTCTTTACCAGGGTGGTAATCTATTGTCACATCATAAAGATAGTGACGCCATGTCTTAAAAAAAACATGAACTACATCAACTATCTTCAGATCATATATCGGATAATACTCCGCTTTCTATACTACTCTCTTATTGTTACATTTCAAGTTTATGTCTTACTCTTTTCTCTAAGTCATTTCATGTTGTTCATGTACCGATCCGTTTAGCTACCTTAAAACCCTAGATCACTATCAAAGCCAGTTTACTTTACATAGATCAAATCTCAAGGTCTTATTTTACAGAGATACTAGTATTCAAGGTTAAATCACTAGTGATATCCCTTGAACTATTACAACTCTAATCATTCTAGGGTTTGGTCCTTAACAATAACATAGCGTTATTGTGTGCGGGTGTGGTTGATTATATAAATCAATTTGAGTTGCTTGGGTCAATAGCATATTATTCCAACACTCAACTTTAATTATATTGGCTGAAATTTTATATGTTATACCTAATGAAGTTTCAGACCTCCAGTAGAAATTTGAGATCATTTACCAATAAATAATTAAAAATCAAACAGTGCACTGCTATATTGCAGTCTGCAGCAGATTTGGCCGAGTTACAAACGCGACCGACACCCTCACTGTAGAGGTCAAAAGTCATCCAAAAATTACGCCAATTTAATAGATTTTCTAAAATTGTATTTTTCAAGCACAGTTAAAATTTAAGATCAATTGGATATACCAATAAAAAGATAAAATTCAATTACCATACTGCTATATCAATCTGACAATGTGATCGGTCGAGTTTGAAACTCGGCCGATGAACAGGTCATAACATTCTTCAAAAATTCTGATATTTTCCATTGTTGTTTACATTTTATATATCAAACTCATATCCAAATTTGAGCTAAATTAGAGTTACACATAAAATACCAAAAATCATTTACTGAGACACTTTACTTATCAAATTTTGTGTTTATGTATCATCAAAACCCTATTTTGGGCCGATTAGGGTTTATGCTTCTCAAACCCTAATTCTCAAGACAAAAGAACATTTAGACTTCTTATCATAGTTAAAACATCCTAGTGTATATACATTCTCACTATGTTACGGGTCTAAATCATCCAGAGTCTATTCTTATTTTACTGTTAATAGGAGTCATTAGATACTAGTAACGCATCCTGCCAGCCGGACCAGGCCAAACCTGTAGTCCTGAAGCCAAGAGCTACTCGAGATTAATCAACCCCTATTAATCTTAAACATGTGGAAAGAATATCCACTTAGGGCAAACTCAATTAAACATAATTTCGGGTCTACTTTAATATAAAGAAAACAAACATTAAACTTTTCACTTCATGACACAACAATATAAAAGAACCATATTTACTTTACAAGCTGAAAATTTTAATTTCATGCATATAAGAGCATTTCTAGTGATCTTTATATCAAATAAGCAAAATCAAGTAAGAGTTATATCGCATCCTTTATGTAATCTCTTATTCCTACATTAATTTCTTATCTCATAACCCTAAGATTTCTAGGTTTTCTCTCTAGCCCATCCTTCCTCTGCATACCTGGCCAGGGCATCCAGAGAAGAACAGACAGAGTAGCTTGACACTGGTCAATCTAAGTATTCAGATACCTGGCCAGGGTATCTAAACACTCAGACCTTCCGGAGCTAAAACTCATCATTTATTATTCGTCTCACTTATAACTTTATCTTTTGACCTTAATGATTCTTAACGACTCAACTTAAACTCTTTACTTGGTTCTCGTGACCACATCCTTTTCCTGCCATCTATAATAGTATAACAGAACACTTCCTGTTAGAATATTACAGACAGAAGAAAAACTCTTAAACCTTAATCCTATTGGTCTCTTATCGTCCCCTGACCTTGACCTAGAGTATTCACATACTCAACCTATGCTCTGATACCAAGATGTCACACCCTGATCTCGCATTAACCACAAATCACGAGATTAGGGCACGACGGAGGGATTACACACAAGTCAAACCACTCAAAGCTTTTAAAACATTTTTAAAGACATTAAAAGTTAACCTGATTTATGCTGTAAACTAAATCTAAACAAACTGCGGAAGCATTTTTTTTTATTAAACTGACTAACAATATAAACAGAGTCTACAGCATATTACATTGTTCGACATAAAATAAAGCATAACAGTTAATTTACATCTTTATACACATTCTCTCTCACCCACACCTTGTCCTAAAGATCGAGGGGAAAGGACTAAGAGACCTCTAACTACTAACTACATATTCCTTCTACAGACTAAGTGTTAGGATGAAAGGATCCTTTAGATTCGTGCTGCTGCTGATGACCTGAAAATGTTTTGAGTAGAGGTATGAGCCTACTCGCTCAGTGAATAGCATTTCACTTAGCTATCACTAAACAACTCATCAGGTTTATAAATTGAAATTACACATAAATGCAGTACTAAGCAGGGCAGTTCTAATAACATAACAGATTTACATAATATAATCACATTCCCATGCAATAGCAGATAATTTGAACAGATAATCAGATATAAAGAAATAGCACAAAAGTTTGAATACTTTAATTTACTATGATCCTATATGATTGCATTTTTTTATATTATTATTATGCCCTAATCATATGCAGTGTACCCTGCATATAAAGATCCGTAGCGAACTACGATCCCACCGTACAAGACTTAGAGACACACCCGGGAAATGTTAAGTATGACGCCAACCCTGCTCTGCCACAGGACCGCAGGCTCTCCGCCCTGACTCATAGGCTCTACGGCCTCAAGGCACTACTTTGAGTGCTCTAGACTCCTCCTCTAACCTGAGTACACAGGCAGAGAGTCTCACGGGGTTACCTCCATGAAACAAGCACGGATAATGTTGCAATAACCCCCATTATCTCCAATGCCACCGTGACACAAGCACGCGTTCTTGTTGGGCACTGCCTCTCTGTCCTCGTGTCTCCATGACACAAGCACGGATAATGTTGCAACACGAGTTTCACCCCTAAGAAGCAGATCTGTCAAAGGGGTTCTACGGTGTTAGGGCACCTAAGTCTATTAACTGATTAACATATAACCATATAAATAGGAATATCACATTTCATGCATATTTCACATTCTGAATATTCACTTGAAACACATGTATATCCTTTGTCATCCTTAAACATGATTCAGTATCATTTATCCAGTTTCAATGTTAAACATCTACTTTTAAATCAGCAAATACATTGCAACTATAATACAGGAAATTTCATCATTTTCATTAAGCATATCAAGTATCTCAAGTTCCCATGAATCTAACATACTCTATTGTATGTACTACACTGTTTAAAAGTTATACTAACTGATACAGAAGTAATTAAGCATTTAAATTGAGTTAAATAATGATTTCTAAATGAACTACTACTCACACTTCTGGAACTCGTCCGACCAATCTGGGAACTCGGCCGATTGGCTGGAAACTCGGCCGATCCACTGGAAACTCGGCCGATCGAAACCCTGCTCGATAACCTATAAAGGGAAACTCGGCCGAATCACACCCAATTCGGCCGATCAAAATGCTGTTCGATATACTAAATAAAGGGACTCGGCCGATTACTGTATAACTCGGCCGATTGATAACTGACCTTGCTGTAAATCTAACTGAACTTCAATCGAATGCTAAATCGAACTAATGGTTGCAGATTTGGATCCTAGCCTCGTAGTCGAGCTCAAATGCACCATCATCATGGTGTTGGTCGTGCCCCTTCACCCTCTGGCCATAGCTTTCTCGCAGCAGCTGTTGCTGCTTGGTCGAAGCCATAGAGGCGCCACCCTAGGCGTTTATTGGTGTGATGAAGCTAGCTGGAAGCTTCAGTTGCAAGCTTGGACCTTGAAAAGGGAATCATGGGCTTCGATTGGTGGTGTTTCCCGAACAAATCAACCCTTGGCCGGTCGCCACAAGTTGTTGTGCGGCGCTGCTACTGCTGGCCGGCTCAAGCTGGTCGAGCTACTGCTGGAGAGGAAGGTATAGGGAAGGAGGAAGAGGGAAGGAAGGAGAAGAGAAGAAGGGTAGAAGGGTGCCTGGATCCGAGCTTGGAGTTCCAGCAAATCGCCCCCAAAATCGCCCCTCCTCTTCTCTTGCAGGTCGATTGACCTGCTTGGGCGCCACTCCACAGTCGGTTCCTGTTCTATTGATCGGGAAGACGTTTGGGAAAAGAAGAAGATAAGAAAATAAAGTAGTCGGCCCACTTACAGGGGTAAATAATGGAAAAAATTGCATCTCAAGTCCAAGAAAACCAAAAATGGCATAAGTATTGCCTCGGAGGTCCAATTTAAACGATTTTTCTTGCAAAATGCCAAGCACGGAATCCACTACAAATCTCGAAGCGAGAAATTATGGTTATTAGCTATTCACTACCGGTCAATAAATTAAATGCATCTGGAGTACCTTATTCAACTTGATTAAATTAATTATTAACACTGCAATTATCATTAATTGCCTCGGGTGATTCAATCTTAGCTATTAATTCGCATATTAACTTATTTGATTAACCATGATGTTTAATTTGATACTCAACACTGATTGAGGTGTTTCACGTAATTCGAGGTATTTGTTAACTAACCCTGATATGGGTCGTAACACATAGATAACCATCTCAATGTGCATGTGGATGGGTTACCATGAAGGTAATCGGTATAGGGACTGACCAAGGTAAGCAGGTCGTCATGACCCCTATGAAAGGATCAAAGTCATCCCATGCATGCAGAGAGAGATGATGAAGGCTTGGGTAAGGTTTTGAGTTGGACATGTACTATGCTAGAGCCCTAAGTCTATCCAAGGGTTAGGTAGGGATAAGACCGATGGAAGTAGGTGTTTCCTAATTCCCTAGTTGCACATGACCAGAGGGTAGGGAGGTAACAACTATCATTGTCTAAGGGCCATGGGTTAGGAGATTGATCACCTTCATGAACTCATGGGACCCAAAGGATAGATGAGAATGACACTCTCTGAATGCATGAGGGAAGAGGGATGACCCCAAAAGTTCCGGTACCCTATAGACCTAGAGGGGATGACCAAGGAATGTGTGTGGACCCAAGTAAGTTTGAGACCCATTTTCCATGGAAGTAACTTTGATATCAAAATGTTTGTGATGTAGAGACATATGTGGCACGTTTCAATTTAGATTTAAAGGTATACTGGCAAGGTGGGATGTACCATCTCTACTCTTGGAACATGAAGAACTCTATATTTGGACTGCAGCCAAATGCTTATTTCCCCTTGTTATGGGAGTGAGAGATAGGACAATACACATGCCATACACCAAGGATAAAAGGTGATGTGAGTTGGAATGTTGCCATGAGGTATGAGGATAGAGATGATAACATACCCTGGTGGAGTGAATGATACATGGATGGTTTACAAATGCTACAATTAATAAGGTAGTCATCTTATGACGATGTTTTTATCATGAGATATGAGTCATACAAGGTTTAGTTTGAAAAACCAAGAGAATAAGCTTAGAGTTTTCTCGATGAGGTTAGACTTAGAGCTTAGATGAGATATTTAGTGGAATACATGGAGGTGTATGTCTTCAACGTTACCTAACACCTAAGGTTGTGAAGTGGTAATGGATGCTCTGGATAAGATACATCTGCCTAGTTTAGATGGAGCTAGAAGAGGTTGTTAGGTTAACCCTCAGTTGGAAAAAGAAATAAGTTTGGTTAACACTCAGATGTAACAATATTGGTTGATCAAGTTAATGATTGTTTGGTTATCCAACCTAGTCCTTGATGCAATGAAAGGATGGTGGTAGAACCTCAGATACACTTCTTTGGAAAAGAAGGTGAAGAAACCCCGACTAGAATGGTTTATGGTTTTTGAGGAATCAATCTTGAGGAATCATGACATACATGATATCATGATTTTAAGATCACCATACATTGTACTACGAAGATAGTAAGTGACATCGGTACTTTGGATGCCTAAGATAATGTTGCATGTGGCATGTTGCCATGCATGGCAGGAAGTGAAGGACGAACACCAGTAACCCAATGAGTTCATATAGAGTATGAAGAGTCCCAGAGAGAGAATGGGAGTTCATCACTATGGATGTGTAGTAAGTTTCCCATGGACCAGAGAAGATCAAGATGCAATTTGGGTTATGGTATATCGCCTTACCTAGATGACATGAGAAAGAGAGAATACTGTCAAAGGACAGATCCGATTGAACTACATATGAGATGGTTTAACTACACCATGATGCGAGTTCTTGAGTTTAATCTAAAGATTCACTTCCATGCGATGGAAGTAGGTGCATGAAGAACTCGATGTTAGTGCCTATTATCACCCCTAACTGATGGTTAGAATGATCCAAACTAGAGTGTCTGATGAAAGCATGTGTGCTCGTTCAAGGTGATATCTAGAGACAGATCTTATCCTCTATAAGATGTGATGATAACCACCATAGACAATATCAGGATGTAAAGAAGCTCTGTAAGAGAGGTTGTGTCGGTCACCACTTCATTAAGATGATGTTGGTGAAGGGACCACACGAAGGTCAAAGGACCACAGTGTGTGCGGATGCAGTCACTTTGATTGTGCAATGGCTGAAAGGAGCCCCAAAATGACATGAGTTGTAAGTTGATGTGAAGTAGATTGAAATGTAGTTCACTATGGGAGAGTATGTGATGTGAAAATCTAACCCCTCTAAGCTACAACTGAGAAAGCTGAGTCCCCGATATAT
The DNA here is from genome assembly GCA_963693085.1 of Alisma plantago-aquatica. NCBI lineage: Eukaryota > Viridiplantae > Streptophyta > Magnoliopsida > Alismatales > Alismataceae > Alisma > Alisma plantago-aquatica. Next base: position 1,327,555,336 of record OY856410.1, on the reverse strand, counting down.
GGGTCCATTTGAGATGGATTGGTGGAGATGGTTGTGTTTAGCCTTACCCCTCAGGATAACATGTTGTATAATGTGTTCCATGAGTCTGATCTAGAGCACTATGTGAGGTACCCAAGCCATGTGCTGAGCCCTGAACCTATTCAATGTTTGAGAGGCTGAAATGTCCTAAGTCACCTATGAGGGTATGCTATACCAAGGTAAGAAAGAACTCAGATGGAAGAATATGAGATGATGAAGGTTCTTGGGAGGCACCATGGAAAGGGTGAAGCCACAGGGGAGCCCTGATGGACATAAGAAAGGCTTATCCTATTTGTTTGGTTGCTTGAGGGAATTTTGAGGGCAAAATTCCTATAAGAGGAGAAAGGTGTTACAACCCCAACTTTTGGGTTCTTTTGGGGAGAAATGTAATTTCTCATTTTAAAGATATTGGAACAAATAATTATATTATTTTTGTTGAATAGATGAGTTTCATGTACAATATCCTTGTTGGTTGTTTTGCGGGCTTTATTGGCTATTGGGCCCAATAACAAGGAAAAGACAAAAGGAACTCCATTATTAATAAGAAATGGAGAAAAGAAAGATGTAGAAACCTCTAGAAGGCAAAAGAATAAAATCCAAAGTTGGATTTCATGCCTCTTGGGTTCCAAGGAGTCCAAAGTTGCAAAGAGAAAGCAATAAGAAAAGAAAAGAACAAGTAAATGTTTATTTATTAAGAAAGAAATTGAAAACAATGATAAAAGGTGGAAAATAAGTGGAAAGAGGTATAATTGAGTTATCCTTAGTGGATTTTCGTATCCAAAGGATTCCTAATATTAAATGAAATGCCAATGAGGAAAATAAAAAGAAAGATAAAGGGAAATCCTCAAAAAGAGATATTTAAATAAGAAATAAACAAGATAATGAGAAATAATGAATATAGATGCATCTAGAAGGATAATAAGTATCCTTAAAAATGAATTTCAAAATCATAGAGTTTTTTGGGGTCTAAGGAGCCCGAATGGAGAAGAAACAAAGAGGAAATACCAATAATTAAAAATATGAAAATAATGTGATACTTTATTAATGAAGTTTGTAGCTTTGCTAAAAAGGAAGTATTTTCTATTAAATGAAAATTGAATTTTGTGCCATTAGAATAAAGGGCAAGTACAAGTGATTTTTGAAATCTTAATATCTAAAGAATAATCGATATCAAGGAATTTTGTTTAGAGAGAAAATATTGCTTTTTCATGAAAGAATCAGATTCCTAGTAGGAAAGAACCTTATTTCTTCGTGAGCAAGAAATGTAGGGTGTTATTACCCTCATCTATAAAAGGAGAGAGAGACCTGGGCCGAGTCCAAGAGAGAGATCCGACATACCCTCCTTTCTTCTTCTTATTCTTCTTATTTTTGGCATATAAACCCTAACTAAGAAGAATGGCGTGAACCTGAAGCCATGAGGCAGCAAGATTGAGTTGAGAGGGAAGCCTGATGCTTCGTGATGGCAGGAAGTAGCTTCACCATCGAAGTCGTTCCCTAATGTAGGTGCGACAGCAGCTGGTTGGTGGCAGCAAGGGCCACAAGTCATAGGTATGTTACTCCTGACCTAGCCACATAGGCCACGCACTAGGTGGCACCCCAGGTGCGGCTGAAGGCAGCGGGGCTAGGGTGAGGTGTGGCGGCAGCCGTCGGGGTCCGAGGGAGAGAGAAAGAGCCGTACAGGTCGTGGCTAGGGCTGCAGCCGGCAGACAAGTTGGGCTTCGCGAGGTTGAATATAACCTGGAGTGTGTTGGATAGAAATGCCCTCCACAGGATTAAAGAGTCATTCACTTAACCAAGGGTGAAAGGGTCTTTTAAAAATGTTTTCTAGATGCAAAGCAACGTTGCATGATAGAGGAGACGTGGTGCCCCCTGATTGGCCCAAAGTAAGTTAATTTTGAATAATTCATATCTAATTAATCGTAGCTCAAATGGATACGCATAATATATGTATTTTACTTAGAAAAATGAGAGGAATTCACTAAAAATGGTTTTAGAGGCTAATTCCTATTGCAATTCGAAAATTAGTGTAAGTTATTAACTGTAATGAATAAAAGATTAAGAAACCCTATCTTGAGATGATTAATGTATTTAGTAGGGTTTAATGGATGATTAAAGTTGATATTAACCTGTTTACTATAAAAAGGTTCATTAAGAATAAAAATGATGAACTTTGCACGTCATTAGTTAAATTTATAAATTCATGTGCATAAATATGCTTTAATGGGCCTTAAAATCCTAATATTAGTAAATGTGACTCATAACGGTTTTAATTATTCAAAGTCATGAATAAAGTTGAGATATGATAATCCCAAGCTATTTCAAGTATAAAAGTTCATAATTGTGGATAAATACCATTAATGTAGTAATTAGGGTTTTCTAATGGATAAAGGTAGAATTAATGACAAATAGAGTTCATATGTGATTTAGATCATAATGAACTATGAATTGATGATAAAGAGCATAATGATCTTGTCATGGATTAAAAGGATAAAAGTGGTAGCTTTAATGTAAAAGAGGATTTACGGGCTTAATTGATGGTCAATTGTGCTTTTTCTGAAATTAGGGTTTAAAATAGTAAAAGGATGAAGGGAAACCCTAATTGCAATGGAAACCTTAAAAGTGGACTAGAAACCCTAGGAAGTGAGATAAGTTTAATAGATCTTGGTGGAATGATCAATGATAGGAAATTGCATGCCTATTTCAGGATCAACATGATGTGTGCTTGCTTGGTTTCTTAAATTGGTCGAGTGATTTCTACAATCAAGTCTGCTTGATAGGTATGTGGTTAATTATGATTAATCACATTAGTTTCCCAAAGGTTTCCCAGATGGTTAATTGCATTGATTGCAACTAAACAATTTGGATGTTCATATTGCAATTTTAAAGTCACTATGGTTATCACAATTATAAATAAATGTGTATTCTCGCTCCTACATGCCACCCTGATGGATGATGCAAAAAGGTCAAGTCTAGGAGGGAAGACCAATGGGCACCATGAATGGTGACCCCAGGAACCAAGCTCGGGATTGAGAAGGTGGTCTATGATATTACATGACTAAAGGGCACCATGAAGGGTGAGCCTAGGCACCAAGCTCAGGATTGAGAAGGTGGCCTTAAGTCAATGGCAAAAGAAATACCCTAGGGTGGATATGCCAGGGTTAGGGCAATAGCGGTGGAGAATGTCACATTGAAAGCATAATTTTGCTTGTTAATTAACTTGATTGTGATATTTATATTTTTAACCATATTTGCAAAATTTTGGTTGTCCCCACATACCGACATATTTTGATATGCTAACCAACATTTTGTTTGTCGGCATTTTAGGTACAAGATTGAAAAGTACAAACAGTAAAGTGGCATATGTGGAACTAAATAAGAGTTAAAGAATAAATGAGGATTAATTAGAATAGACTCTAGATGTGGTTAGAAGTAGATAACCAAGTTTTTGAAAACGGTATTCAAAGTTTTTTTTTTATTATAGCCTTTCAGTTTAGTTGGTAGAATTTGATAATTGTTAATGATTATTTGTCGAACCTTTGATCATGTTAATTGGGATAATGGCTCTGACCTCTTGGTCTCCCTTAATTGGGGGTTACCGGGAGGCGGGGTCGTTACAAGTTCTAGGTGTTGACTATGAACAAACCTTTTCTCTTATGGCTATGGTTAAGTCCATTAGGATCATGCTTGCCTTTGCAGCTTATCATGACTATGAAATTTGGCATATGTGTGTTAAAATAACATTCCTTAATGAGAATTTACTTGATTTTTTGTTCATGACACAACCTGAGGGTTTCATCAATTCATAGGGTGCAAATAAAGTTTGTAAGGTACAAAGTTCAATCTATGGATTGAAGCATTCATCTCAGATCTATAATCTTTGTTTTGATGATTCATTCAAAGGGTTTAGCTTTCTACAAAATGAATATGAACCATGTATGTACAAGAAGGTTAATGGGAGCATATTGACATTCCTCATACTATATGTAGATGACATACTATTGATGGGGAATGACATCCCTACTTTATAAAAGATAAAGACATGGCTTGAAAATATGTTTTCTATGAAAGACTTGGAGAAGCGTCCTACATGTTAAAGATAAAGATCTATAGAGATAGATCTAGAAGGATTCACTGACTTGTCAGATCATATACATTGATAAAGTGTTGAAGTAGTTCATATTTGAGAACTCAAAGAGAGGAAACTTGCTTGTATGACATGGTGTCCCCATCTCTAGAGGTCAATGTCCTAGTTCTTGTGAAGAAAGGGAACACATGAGTGTGATTCCATATGCCTCAACAATGAGATCAATCATGCATCCAATGTTGTGTACCATTCCAGACGTCTTATATGTCATGATCATGATGAGCAGATATCAGTGAAATCCAGGTGATGCTCACTAAATAGCCATGAAGAACATCCTCAAGTACTTGAGAAGGACTAAGGATAAGTTCTTTGTTTATGGTGGAGAGGAAGAGTTGGTGGTAAAAAATTACACCGATGAAAGCTTCCAGACTGATCAAGATGATTACAAGTCACAATCTGGATTTGTGTTCTACCTTAACAATGGAGTTGTGAGCTGGAAGAGTTCCAAGATGGAAATTGTTGTTGATTCTACAATAGAGGTTGAGTATATTGTTGTATCAAGTGCAACAAAGAAGGATGTATGGATCAAGAAGTTGATTATAGAACTTGGGTTTGTTCCAAGCATTAGTGAGGCATCAAACTATATTGTGACAATGATGGAGTCGTTGCACAGGCTAAGGAACCCAAATCACATCAAAGCTCAAATCATATACAAAGGCAGTATCATCTCATACGAGAGATCGTACAATGAGGAGATGTAAATATTTACAAATTACCAACTGAGAACGATGTTGTTGATCCCTTAACAAAGGAACTTTCACTGCAAAATCATGATGGTTATTTAAGGTCACTCGGAATAAGATCCGTGTGTGATTGGCTCTACGAGCAAGTGGGAGTTTGTTGTTATGTATGCCCATAGATCGGATCATGTGATGATTGTAATGGCTATGATGTAATAAAAGGCAAGTTTCCAATACCCTCCAAAATTTTGTTTGTTATCCTCACCATACCCCCTAAAAAATTATTGGTAATATCTTCCCTAATATTGATATGTGTAACATTCTTCTTCATAATAGTTTTCAGAAGTTTGTGGATTATAATTTTCATTATTTCCACTTTAGTAGGAAGACCTGGCATTAGAAGGTTACACCATAATATAAGAGTATATATTTTGGAAATCTAGTGATGTATGGTTGTAATAAACACAAAATTGACATTGTTAACCATATTGTCTTGACCACTCCATTAGGACAGATTTTTTATAAAATAAATTAAAAAAAGGAATCAACGGTATAAAGAAAGGAAAAATATCTAAACTAGAAGAAACTAAGAACTAAAATTATGAAAAGAAAATAAATTTACAAAACAAGTCAAGGAGATAACTAGAAATGACAGAAGAACTAAAAATGACAAAGATAAGGTAGGTAACTGTAAACAAGACTAAAAATTATTAAACAAACCAGAAAGTAGCACTACTAGAATGGAAACTCAATAGAAGGAGAGGATTGATACACTAATAGAATGGTTCTTCGTAGAAAAGTAAATTACAAAAAGAAATTATGGAACAAGACTAAAAATTATAAAAGTAAATTAAAGGATAATTACAAAATAACAAAAGAGATTATAACCCAACTAAAAATTACATAACAACTAAAATACAAAACAAACTCAAAAGTGGTAACACCAGAAAGGTATTCGATAGAAAGAGGAGAATCACTACCATAATGGAGCTCGATAGGAGAAAAAGGAATGAATTATAGAACAAGACTAAGAATTACAAACAAGCTAAGGAATTATAAATAAGATTAAAATTATGGAAAAAACTAAAATTAAAAAATTAAATAAAACTATAAATAAAAAAGAAGAGAAATCATATATATACAAGCGATCGAATCTAAAAAACATCGTGTGTCATCCCCGACAAGAATGTCAAATTTGGTGCTTGTCATTTAACACAAAATATCTAGGAAAATTCCTATGGTTCGACCTTCTAAAGAGGCATTCAATGCATTCCAAGCAACATACCAACTTTTTGGTAGTAAGGTATTGATCCAACATACACCAAAAAGATGGTTGAAATTCAAAACCAATAGTCAGAACAATAAGGAAAAAAATCCAAACTATGAGAGTTCAATTATGCTAAGAATAGAAAATAAAAGAGTAGAAATAATATTTAACTATCAAATGTTAGAAAGAACTGGGGGTCAAGGGGATCACCACCAATATACAAGCTATTATTCAATGAATCAACTCCTAAGACTAGTAATCAAATCATGACAATGTGGATTTTCTTTCTTTTGGAGAACAAATCTCACAAGGGTTGGACATCCCACAAATTCATTAATGATGGAATTTGAAGATCCTAGTTCAAACATCGAATGTGTCCCTATCTAGGATCTAATCCAGAAACATGTGATTTCAATTTTGACATTCAAACTTATGGGTCAAATGATCTCGTCACTGTAATCTATAAGAAACAAGTGAATAGGTAGAACGATTATAAAATACATCAGCAAATATCGATAAGAGATCATGGGTTTATTCTTGTGAGTATCTAAGATCTCAAAACTCCAAAAAAAATATAATCATTACACTAGAAAACAATATGAGATTAGATGAATAAAAAGATAAAAATCACAATTTAGAGATTATGGGTATATTCTTGTGGGGATATGAGATCACATCACTCACAAGAGGATATGAATTCAACCATCATTCAAGCAAAAACCAAATGAAAGAATCATTTTACTAAACATTAGCGTTGATTACATCGAATAAGAATGGGCCATGGAGCTAGTTCCATGCCCCAGGAGGGAACTACTGAGACATAAAAGAGAATAAGAACAAGCCCAGAGGGGGCTCTTGGTTATAGAAAATGTGGAACACTTTTCTTTGAAGTCCCCCTCCTTTTCTAAGAGCAAAAGAGGGGAAATAAACGTATAGGAATGGTTACTAGAGGAAGATTGATTGCATTATCCAGGATTCCAATCGGTTGACTGCATTAATCACTTGCTTCAGCCTGAAGTCACATTGTTTAGACCCATAACACATTGATGATGTTATCATTTTAGAACTTTAAAAAGCCTTTACTTGAATTATTTCCTCCAACAAAAAGTATATGGAATAAAACAACTTTCCTATGTGACTTATACAACAATATTTTTTCCCCAACATGAGAGATTTATTGAATTTTCTTCCTTTAACACTTTGACCATTTGACTATTTTTGTTGTCGATTCCCACAATAATGAATCGATCATCTTGTAAAGAAAGTTGAATGACTGGAAAGCCATTAAAATACAATTTTCGTTTAGAGAATTAATTTTCCTTTCTTACACATATCTACACATTAAATTCTAGCTTGGAATGTAAAAGTTATGACCATTTTGTTATAGAGTATATCTATCAAGACTACAGGAAGTTGAAACATTTGGTGCATGTGAGTTGACTGACTAGAAGAGTATGTGGATTGATTGAGAGTTTAGGAGCATAAGATAGACAATTGAGTCACTATTTCATGGGCCTTCTTGGGCTCTAAATGGAATCATCTACTTGCAAAAGTCAACGAAAACTAGTAAAACTCCAAATAAAATGGAGAAAAGCCAAACTAAGAAAATTGACTTTAAAATAAATAATAATATTGAAATTCTCCTAAAGAGAGAGATAAAATATGCAAATAGGATGAATAAATATGCACATATCTATGGAGACTAAGGTAATCAAAAGAAGATGATCTAGTTACCCTAGTAGTTTCAAAAGGATACATCAATTAAAAGTAGTAACTAGAAAAAATAAGGAGATTCTCAAAACAATATAAAGATATCAAATTATTCAAATGAAATGATTTAACCATTAGCAAAAGAAATATAATATTTTGTCTTCGTCCAAGATAGGAGCCTAGTGTTCTCCTCTCTATGAGATAATGACACTTTCTCCTATGGGGTAACTAATATGGGGACCTACAATGGTTCACTATCCACTATGCAGGGTTAAGGGACATGACACACCAAATCTAATGAGCCAAATATCATAGAAACTATTAAAAAATTTATGCTAAAGTTCAAATTCAATCACTTTTTAAATTATTACACAACATTTGATATTTAACTAACTGTTGTGACTTTTGAGATGGGGACAAGGCTAAAAACAAAGTCGGTTAACTAGATCTGCAAAATTATATAAATGAAATTTATAAGAGAAACAAAATAGCTCAATAATATAATCATGAATCTAGTACTTGTTTTAGTCGAGAATTTGCAATAAAGACGCCCACAATGATAAAGATGCCAATTTCTCATAAATCTAGAAAAAGAAAATATGCTAGGATTATTTGATGTTTCTTTGCCTGCAAATCACTTTGTAGATTCTTAGTAGGTGAAATTATTATTTTTTCCTTTAGGGTGTATTATATATATTAATCACTTTTAGGTGTTATAATTTCTCATCCTGAAATGATGAACTGAAATCCCTTAGTAAATATTAATATTTATACAACAGTCACATAGGACACTCTAATTATTATTCATGTTCATAATATATACAAAAATATAACTCATTAAATTCATACTCCTATATGTATCATATCCTTGAATTATAGTGTGCATTAGAGATGTGGAATATACAAGATTATATCCATATATGTGTAAAGTTCTTAGAATAACTATATGTATAGTATAAAGGAAAAATCCCACTAAATTCAATTTCCAATTTTTATCCCTTTGTAAGATTGTAATCCCCATTATATGAGTCATTTATATGAATAATAAATTTAAAGGTTGACTATTGAAGAATATAGTCTAAATCATGGGTTATAGAGATTGGAAATTTCTTGATTTTTGTTTCATCAATTTCTAATAATACTTTATGTTCCTCATATTACCTATCTTATAGTCATATGTATACACCTACAAAATCTAGTAATCAAGGGAATATGTTATGTTATGCATATCCCTATGTAACATGTCCAAAAATGTAGATATGTTTGTATGTCATGGTTCATATTTTTGGCTTATTGATATTCTTGTTTTACTTATAGTAATATTGATTATCAGAATTTCACTAAGTTATAATGCAATGGTTTCATCCATGATTTAATATATGTATGTGGAAGCATAATGAGAAGGAGAGGGTGTAAAGTTCCTCTTTGATGCATAGGAGATGGTCTTGGGGTATTACGGGATTGGAAGAAATGACTAATTGCTTTGTGTCATTGATTCAGATGATCAGATTCCAACAAGGTTAGAAGTTTTGATGGATGCATTGTTAGTAGTCTGGTCAGAGCATTGCGCCCTCATGGTTGGAGACCGAGGAGGAAAGGGGATGTTGTCGCATTGTTTGGGGTTGGGAACTAGTGAGTTCCAATCTAAGATGATGGCCGAAGGTTGTAGCATGCAAAGGGAGAGAAAGTGAGCACTCGGGGTGTATATGGCTTTTTGGATGAAGGTGGTTCTTCTTAGGAAGGAGGATAAGTAATAGTTTTAGGGAAATTCATCAATGACAAACTATGGGAAATTGTACCATGAAGCTTAGGTAAGACATATGGGTTCAGGTTATGATAAGGTCTAGTTGGAGTGGATCTTGGTGGGGGAGGATATGGAGTTGATGGATAGACGATGGAATAGATATAGTTATATAGAGGTCTAGGGAATTTAGGATATATGTTTGGAAGGCAATAGTGAACCAATTATCATCATCAATTTGGCAAGGGGAAGGCATGTGAAATTGACTGGTCGGTCATAACAACACTTAGGTTGACTGTTGCAATGGCATCAGATGACTGGAGCACCATTTTTAATTAATAGTTAGCCAATTAGGTAGTGAGAGGGTCATCAAAACTTTCTATAATGTTGGAGAAGAAGTGGAGGAGGATGCAATATGTTACTCTCTTGAGTTTGGGCCTCTGTAATGGCCACATGGATAGGATGCAGCAGGTGCACATGCACGTCATGGCGGGTCATAAACCTATTTGACCGGAACTTTGATTTTATTTTCATATAACTGAATCCCCTATACCTCAAAAATTTATACATGAATTTTTTAACTATACATTCAATTTAAATTAATATAAATTCAAAAATTACTAACTTCATTATTTATGATCCTAAGGTGTCCAATAAAGTTATTCTCTTAATTAATACATATATAAATATCTATTAGTGGAATTTTTATTTTTGTGTGATTCTAATGCCAAGAATTCATAATTCAGTTCAATTCTTCAATTGTGAGTCCAATATGGAATGATTCCATCTAATTGAGGACAAATTATATGGTGCCACTTAAATTTTAAAATAATTCAATGGAGTATAATTATGAATGCAAATTTGATAAAAGATATTTCAATTTAAGATGATTATGTATCACAACTCAAAATTAATTTCGTACCAAAGTTTGTTATGTTGTAGGAACAAATAAGAGTTAAGGTGATAGGGTTATGGAATTTTTCGTAATCACAAAAGACTACCATTTGTTCGCAACAAATGGTCCTTCCGATGTGGAAAATTCAAATAGTCCTTCCATGGGCTTTCTGATAGCTCAATTGGATGGGCCCACAAACTAGGTGAAATGTGTGTTGTTGCCGCCCACCATAACCAATCATGAAAATGGTCATAAGACTCATAACTATTGATATACATATTAGGCAGTGATGAAATTTATTTCATTGGATTCAGATTTCAGTTCTCTACACAATAATAGACCTAAACTACAGACAAGACACTCAAGAAGGTAATTACTAAGGAAATTTTAGGGAAGAACATGAAGAATGTTGGACATTAGTAGTCCTAGATTTAGAATCATCAAGATAAGTCTGATCTATGTCTCGTCCATCATTCTTTCTCCTTTTATTAGTTAGATCCTAAAGTAAGTTTAATTGAGGTTACTTTCCTCTCTTTTTTTTTCTTCTACTCTAGTAGATGGATTCTAGTAGTAGATTGACTTTGACCTATGGATGGTATAATTAGAGCTCTTTGCTTGAATTCATTCTTAACAAGCCAAGATTTAGATCAAACAAAACCAAAATCATGAACAATATCTAAAATAAAACTAAAGGTGATGGTAGTCCATCTTCGAGCCATGATTTTTGCATAACTTGCAATAAAACATTTAGAATGTGTATTTCTTTGTTTACTAATTTATCTATAACTAGACCAATAACCCCTAAATCAGATTTCCATGTCAGAAATGATTGAAATAGCTACAAAATCTATGGGAGTTAGTGTATGTTAGTTCTAAAATGTGTGCATATGATTTGTATGAATTCCAAACACAGTAAAATATAGAAGTACCGATGAACCTATGTTTGTCATAAATCCTTAGAACCAAAATACATGCTCATAAATGTTATTTCATAGTTTCAGTTCAATTAAATCATGAAACAATGATGATAAATGACATATTTCCTTCTAATTTTATTATTTTGATGCTTTGTTTAGCCAGTTCAAGTTATATAAAATTCATAATATCAAGAGTTATATACAATTCTTGATATCAAGAGTTTAGTACAAATTAGTTAGAACATAATAAGTAGAATTTATTATGAAATATCAAAATTATTATTCTAGTATGAGGTTTATCTAGATATGATCCAATATTATGTGTGGGTAAAATACAATGCTCGTTACAATTGAAATAAAACATTAAAAGTTAGCAATTCAATTAATGACTTTTGGGTATCAAAAATAGTACATTTGTTTAATATGATAATTGATAGTAATGTTAACAATGTAGAATTTAACTATATAAAATGGAATGATATAACTACGTGCTTATTTATGTTAAGTTCAATAGATCATTAAAAAGTGAACCTAAAGAATCATTAGACCACTAGAATCTCTAAACACCATAGATTCTATATGGAGGTTTGTATCACAAAGGAGGAAATGGCTTACCCATTGACATCATCTAGGAGAGGAATTTGGAGTGTATCGGTGGGGCATAAGGGGTTAAGCCCAATGTTGACGACCTCCTAAATAATAACAATGGTATCCTAAAGCAAATATAGATTCTAGTGATACAAACAATAACCAGAGGTCCAGGTGTTACAAAGATTCAATAAAGATACAAATAAGCACACAACGATAATTGAAGATCATGATGGTACAAAATTTAGTTACTACTAAGTAACTCTACCCTTATAGAACCACTAATGTAGAAAGTTTAAGCCATAGTTCTTTGACAGTCTTCTTGAGTACCAATGTTAAGAGGAGGAGTCCTGTTATTTGTCTAGAAAATGTAGCTATCAACACCCGACATGGTGAAGCCCATTGGAGACCGAGTAGCTAGTTACCAGACTTGGAATCAGTGGTCAAATCTATGTCTTGTATAGTGAGATTGTAGCTTTTTATGATGCTTCCACATGTTGTAGTGCACCTCATGTGGGTCTAGGGAATTAATAAAGAGATTGAAAGATTTAATAAGTCAAACTTAGGAACTTATTATTCAGTAATACTAAACTCAGATATTAGATCCATAAATATATAGTAAAGTTATTCTAAGTGTTAGTATGTTATGGGTTTTTTATTGCTCATTTAGTTTAGTATCAAATTGATTGCCTGATTTCATACACTACAATACGCTTACTAAAGAATATATATATCCTCTAGTCTACATGGTGAAATTTTCATTCACTAAACTAGTTGCTAATACTACACTGAACAATTTTAGGTAACTCTACCAATTATGAAGATAGCTATAGTTTTGTGTAAATAATCCATAGAAGGATGTTAGTGTTGGCTAAATTGGACATTGGAATACCCTTTGTTTTGATAATGATAAACATTTCATTCTTGTGAATCTAATGTGCTACCTCAGTATTTCAAGATTCAAGAAGATGACGCGATCATACTAAGTGGATAGTTGAAGATCAATGTGCTTAAAAGTTTGATATCCTCATGATTGTACTGAATGTAAAAACTTGTACAAGTATATAATGTACAGTTACTTGTATATCATGTAAATCAAGCATTAGATCTTTCCTATCCACCCAAAACCCTATTTACACTCACACGAAGACTTTAGGCTGATAGATTTCATATAAAACATCAATAGGACCTCACATACATTGCAAATACTTGCAAAAACGCCTTCATGGTTGACCAAATTATTGACGAAGAATAATTCGGTCAAAGACTCAGACAATCAAAAAATAACTTTGCAAATCTTTAGTCTGAGTAAATTTTAAATTGACAATATTGTCGACTGAGATATAGACGTTGTAATAGGTTTAAAGAAGAGATAACATACATATAGCCATTATATTGAGATAAACCCAGACAATCATTCAGTCATCATGTTTGTGGACCGAGAGTAATCCGGTCAAAAATATTGTCGACTGAGAAAATTTCTGGAAACTTCACATTTAATAAACATGTTAGCCGTTGCAACCCAACTACTTTCTACCTAATGGCTAGTTAAGTACTAAGAACAGTCTAGACACTCCCTAAAATGTCCCTAATAACTTATAAACCATTCCTACAAATAGGAGAGGCCTTTGGACTCCCAAATAATCACTTTCATACACAATACACAAGCTATACTTGAGCATCCATTCTAGAGAGAAACAAAGCTGAGAATCACTTGTTATCTTCTTCCTTGTGCTCCAAAGTTGTGTCCTATAGCTACTATCTTCTATCCACCACATAACAACGTCCATCTTAAGTGGATAGGAGGTTTAAATGCTTGATATAGGAATATTGACGTTGTACTTCATTGGTTAAGTATTTCTTCCTTCCAATATATTTCTTTTGTGTTGTACATTGTTCTCCTTAACTACTCCCAGGGTTCGAGGTTGTTGAAAGGAGGTTTCTTGGAGCTACTTTAAGGAGGTGAAGGATGCTTCATTGTTTGCTTGAGGTTACTTCAAGAAGACTACTTCAAATGAGGTTAGAGCTACTTCTAGGTGAAGGCTATCTCAAGGTGGTGGATCTACTTCAAGGAGGTAAAGGCTGCTCCAAGTTGTACTTGAGGTTACTTCAAGAAGGCTGCTTCAAAGGAGGTTGGAGATACTTCTAGGTGAAGTCTATCTCAAGGTGGTGGAGCTACTTCTTTGGTGGTGCAGGCTGCTCTAAGGTTTCTTAGGTTACTTTAAGAAGGATGCTTCAAGGAGGTTGAGGATACTTCAAGGTGAAGTCTACTTAAAATGGAAGGTGATTGTATTTTGTTATAACACCCTTTAGAGGTAAATAAAATAATCACTTTCAAAATACCAATCGGAATTAATTGGGTAGTGGACTAACAGTCATTGATTCAAATGTTGGAACTAGTCTAAATTAAAGTGTCTTCCTTATTTCCTTCTCCTTCTTTGATTTATGTTTTGAATCGAATGTTAAAGTACCAAAAGTTGTATTCACCCCCCTCAAGATCTTTACATTGGTATCAGAGCAGGTATTCAAGGATCCTAAATGGGTCTTGAATGGGAGACAATGTAGTTCACAACCTCAACATTGAAGGAACATACGTGATTCGGCCACCTCCTTTTTATGAAAGAAACTATTCTTATTGGAAAAGAAGGATGCAACTTTCCTTCCAAGGGAATAGCCTGGACCACTGCAATATGGTGTCCTTTCCCTATAAGATTCCTAGAACGGAGTTTGCAACTCAGAATCCCGAAATGGTAAAGCAAGTTCAATTGAATGCAAAAGTAGTAAGTATTTTGTATTATTCAATTTTTGTTAGTGAGTTTAATAGGATATCCTCATGTGAAGTTGCTTATAAAAAATGGCATAAACTTTTAATTACACATAAAGGTACAATGCATAAATTTTTTTTGAACAATCCATATGCAAACTAATGAGTCCATTAGTGAAATGTATGTAAGGTTTTCTTATATTGTAACCGCTTGAATTCCTTGGGTAAGTATACATGTGAGGAAGATCAAGTTTCTAAGATTCTTATATCCTTGCATCCAAAGTACAAGCCAAAGGTGATGACCATTGAAGGAGCCAATGATGTTACCACATTGAAGATGGAGCAACTTATCGATAGTCTAGAGACTCATTAAATTACACTTTATGAAGAAGAAAGATTGGAGACCGAACATAAAAAGGAGAAAAGGAAGGACATTGCATTTAAGGTGTAAACTAAAATTATCACTCAAGAAAGTGATGAAACAAGTGAAGAAGATGGTGAAGAGGATGCACTCATTGTACATGGTAAGCAATATAGAAGATTTAAATCTAAAAAAATTCTACTATTTCTTCCTCTTCTTCTCTTAGGTGCTTTGAATGTGGTAGGAAGGGACATTTAAAGAATGAGTGTCATAAAGTCAAGAAGGGAAAGAAATCTTCTTTCAACAAGAAAGAACAAGCCTAAAAAGCAACTTGGTATGTGTCAAGAGACGATAAAGAGAGTGGAGAAGAAGAAGTAGAATGTCTCATGGCTAAAGAAGACAAGGTAAGTTGTTTCATTGCAACAACCAATGAAGAAGAAAATAAGTTAAGTCTTCTTGATTAATCGAAATAAGAGCTAGTTAATAGTTTATAAAAATTCTATGACAAGTATGTTCAGTGCGAAAGGAAATTGAAAAAGATTCTAAAAACCAATGATGAGTTGTATGCCTAAATTCTTGATCTAATTTTTGAAAATAATTCTTTGGAAGATTTTATAAATGATTGCAATGACAAATTGCTTGTTCTAGAAAACAATAATGATCTTCTTTCTTAAGAAAAAGTTGAATTGTTTGATAAGATAAATAATTATCAAAATCAACATGTATTATTCTTTCATTCAAATTTTGATATCGTTATTAGAGAAAGAGATTCCTTACTTTCAAGTTTATATCAAGTAAAACTAGATATTAGAAAGAAAATTTATGAAATTACTAATTTACAAAAATATGGTGATAGTCGAAAGAGTAATAATATTCTTGATTAAATCTTTAAGAACTCTTTTAGACAAGTTGGAAGAAGAGGTCTAGGCTATGTACCTAAAGAGAAATCCTACCAAAATCCTAGTAAAACATGAGAACCCAATACCATTGTCATGTATGTGCATAAAGACAATCTAGCTCATGACCATAATGCTAAGAGGGGAAATTAAATTGATTTCATTTACTGTCATTACTTTTTATGTTTTGGTAAGTATTCATTTTCTTGTCCGTACAAGAAAAAGGATGTTGACTTGGTTTGGGTTCCAAGACATCCAACTTAGAAATGTTGGACATATTAGTTGAGGTTTGACCTAAAATTCATTTTGAAATTCATAATGTCTCATCTCAACTAAAATAAAACTTAACTTGTATATCTTTGTATGTTTTGATCATTTATTTGTATTATCCAATATATAAAAAATAAAAATGGCATGATTTGTTTACATTAAAAAAGCTACATTCATCGAAAAATCTACAAAACTTCATCTAGGTCAATAAAGAGTTCGATCAAGCCGTCTTCTAGTCGAAGAATGGTTTGACCGAAGGTATTTTTGTCAGAACTATTTATGGAAAACAAAATCATTCATTTACAATTAACTTTGGTGACTTAAATTTTTAATGATATCATCATATTAAACTTCTCAAAATACTTGAAATGATAGAAAAGATAAAGTAATGCTCGTAACCAAATGTACAACTATATGGGTACCAAAATTTTCCTATTTTTTAGTTTCTGATGGTCTATTGAAATTGCTCGAAAATATATCTTTGGAAATAAGGAACCTTTTTATACAAATGGTGACAAGGTAAAATTACTAGACACAGTCACAGAAAATTACAAAAGTAAAACTATTGGAAGAGGTAATGTTGGTACAAATTTTAGTGTGATGTTTGTCAAAGAACTACATCATAAGTGTTGTGACAATGGTTAATGTTTGTAAGATAATATTAAGGTTGTTGATGAAGGAAAAATAATTATGAACTTCTTAACTCTATGGATACTATTGTGATTTATTATAACTTATGAATTGTTTATGGCATAGAAAGATTGTTCATGCGAGAAAGTTTCTTAGAATATGATCATTACTTGAACCTTCCTTTGATAAATATGACATTTATGTATTCGACGCAAGAAAATTAAGATCTATTTTCAAAACTAAAACTTTGCTTACTAGATTATTAGAACTCATAAATTTATTTGGTCCTATAGGGAATTTTATGTATTTGTGATAACAAATGTTGTTTTATCTTCAACAAAAGATGGTAGAAACAAATTTCATCTTAAGTCACAAAAGTATCTATTTGGCATATTTCATATCTAGTAAAACATCTAGAATTTATAAGTCTATGTAATTGATGATTATACTCAACAAGACTTCGTCATATCCTAAAAGATTTGATTATTGGACAATTGTTATATGAGCTTACCAAGAATAATGGATAAACTTCAATTCTTAGACCTAAAGGCAAAACATTCAATCCAACTATATGTACATGATGAAATCCAACTATATGACTTATGCACTAATGGCTAATACTTGAGGTCATTTAAGTCTAGTCACTCATAAAGACATCAAACTCATCAAATGGATGTAACAATTGTTTCCTAAATAGAATCATAAGAGGAAGAAACAAATGTTGATTAAACTCATGAGTTGAAATAAGTTGAATATGCATACAAAAAGAAAGTTGATTAATTACTTATGCTAATATTGAAGAAAATGTTATAACTTGGATTATTCTAGATACGCTATAGATTCTAAAGTTTTACAAAACTACCTCTCGACTGACAATGAGTTTGACCGAGGGACGCCCCAGTCAATGTCATGGTCAACCAAAAATAAGACTAACATGAAAGCTTATTTGTAAATCATTATTCACTTGCACACAACATTTCTTTATTAAATCTATAACATTCTCATCATGTTAAGTACGTAGGATGAGAGAAATTTCTAAATCAAAATAGTTCAATAAACAAGATTGCTTAAAGATCATAAAAATTGACTTATAGTCTTACTTAATCAATTGATTTTAAAGTTGGTTATGACTTATTTTTTTATCTCACTTTTGTTATAAGATTAAAGGGGAGCTCACAAAATTCTTGGATATGATGTGCATATCTTTTTAATCTTGCTCTTAATTGGATTATCTATACCCGTATGGGCTTAACATCTCTTATAATTGGTTAAGATACATTTATTGATCCCACTATGAGCCTAAAGGAATCTAATATCATTTCACAGATTAACATCCCTTGTAAATGGTACAAAAATTAATTTAGAAATACATTTATAGATAACACCATGAGCCTAAAGGAATATCGTATCATTTCAAGGCTTAACATCCCTTGCAAATTGTTAAAAAATTAATATTGGTTTTCGAATTGTGGCTAAATTTGACATTCTTTTTGAAGTAAACAATTAAGGGGGAGTCTTATCGAATTACACATATGATTATTTTTTTAAATGACAATGGTGGAGAAATAAAATAAAGCAAAATAAAGTAAAATATTTTCATGAGTTTCATGATCTCTTGGCTTGATATAAATGGTGCTAAATTGCCTTAAGAGATGGATATGATGTTCCATATCTCTTTAAGTATATTATCATACATTTTATGAGATCAAAGAACCTATTCATATTAGGTATATGAAAGGTATGAAACTCATTTCATTTCAAATATTTTGCTTATATTTTAGGAATGTTTGTCATCTTAAAAAGAGGGGGATTCTTGGCTAAATTGGACATTAGCATACTCTTTGTGTTGATGATGACAAACACTTCATTCTTATGGATCTAACATGCTACTTGAGTATTTTAGGATTCAAGAAGATAAGGAGATCATATTAAATGGATAATTGAAGATTAATGCGCTTAAATGATTAGTATTTTCATGATTGTACTCAATGTTAAAACTTGTAAAAGTATATAATTTACAAGTACTTAGATGTCATGTAAATCAAGTGTTAGATCTACTCTATCCACCCAAAACCCTATCTTACACTCACATGAAGACTTTAGGGTTGATAGATTTCATATGGGTCATCAATAGGATCTCACATACATTTCAAATCCTTACAAAAAGTCCTTCTAGGTAGACAAATTTTTTGATCAAGAATCACTCGGTCGAAGACTCAAACAATTGAAAATAACTTCACAAATCTTTAGTTCCGAGTAAATTTTGGTCGATAGTATTGTCGACTGAGATATAGCAACTGTAATAGGTTTAACCAAGAGCAAAATAGACATATAACCATTGGAGCCAGCTAAACCTAGAAAGTCATCTGGTTGACAAGTTCGTAGACTGAGAGTCATTCGGTCGACAATATTGTCAATTGTGAAAAGTTCTGGAAATTTCACATTTAACAAACATTTTAGCCATTGCAACCGAACTACTATTCGCCTAACAGCTAGTTAAGCACTAAGAACACTCTAGACACTCCCTACAATGTCCCTAGTCACTTGTAAACCATTCCTATAAATATTATAGGACATAGGACACTTAAATCATCACTTGCATACACAATACACAACTACACTTGAGCATCCATTCTAGAGTGAAAAAAAGTTGAGAATCACTTGATATATTCTTCCTTGTGCTCAAACGTTGTGTCCTATAGGTACTATCTCCTAGACACCATATAAAAACATCCATATGAAGTGGATAGGAGGTCTAAATGCTTGATATAGGAATCAAGGCATTGTACTTCATTGGTTGAGTATTTCTTTCTTCCAATATATTTCTTTTGTGTTGTACCTTGTTCTCCTTAACTACTCTATAGTTGGATGTTGTTGAAAGGAGGTTTTTTGGAGCTATTTCAAGGAGGTGAAGGCTTTTCCAAGGTGTGCTTGAGGCTAATTCAAGAAGGCTTCTTTAAAGGAGGTTGGACCTACTTCTAGGTGAAGGCTATCTCAAGGTGGTGGAGTTACTTCAAGGAGGTGAAGGTTGCTCAAAGTTTTGCTTAAGGTTACTTCAAGAAGGCTTCTCCAAAGGAGGTTGGAGCTACTTATAGGTGAAGGCTATCTCAAGGTGGTGTCTCTACTTCAAGGTGGTGAAGTATGATCCAAATTTGCTTGAGGTTACTTCAAGAAGGCTTCTTCAAGGAGGTTGAGGATACTTCAAGGTGAAGGCTACTTCAAGTGGAAGGTAATTGTATTTTGTTGTAACATCCTTGTGAGGTAAATAAAATAAATAGCTTTCAAAATCCCAATTGGAAACAATTGGGTTGTGGACTGAAAACCTTTGATTCAAAGGTTGGAACCATTCTAAATTGAAGTGTCTTCCTTGTTTCCTCCTTCATTTCTTTAAGTTTTTTACTAAATTCTAAAGTGCCAAAAGATCTATTCACCACACTCTAGATCTTTCAGTTAGTAGTGTGTTAAGGTAAAATTAGATAGTCAAGGTCCATGTCTGTTGGTAGGTCCTATTGTGAGAAACAAAAAGAGTTGTATTAGTCAAATATAAAGCTTTATGTTTCCCTTCAGTTTAGAATGACTGTATAATATATGCTTCATGTATATGAATCTTGAACTGTCAAGTAATGAATAAGAAGATATCGTATTCTTTAATGATAAGATTTATGTTGAAATAAAAGGTTTTTATTTATGTGTCATGACTAGTAAAGATATCCAAATAAAAAAGAAAAAGTTTATACATGTTTGTGTTAGCCATTTGAAAAACCTTAGACCCTAATCTTATGGTCTAAGAGAGATCATGTAAAATGGAGACTGACACAAGGACTTCTAAATGAGGAGTTCACCAATGTTACATGGAATAGTAGGGTTGTGGGCTATTTACTCTTCAATGGGAGAAAATGTTTTACATTTCATCCCACTTTCTTAATCAACATAATTTTATTTA
The DNA here is from genome assembly GCA_963693085.1 of Alisma plantago-aquatica. Taxonomy (NCBI): domain Eukaryota; kingdom Viridiplantae; phylum Streptophyta; class Magnoliopsida; order Alismatales; family Alismataceae; genus Alisma; species Alisma plantago-aquatica. The sequence continues at coordinate 1,327,534,512 of OY856410.1, read as the reverse complement.
TAACCCTCCCTGTTATCTTCCTTTTAAAATTGCAAGCATACTTTAAGTATTTGACATCTACAAAGTTTTCTTGATTCCAAAAAAGAATGAAATGTTGTCACATATCCATTCTTACCCCAATCCCAATCCCACTTCCTAGACAGTGGTGAAAGGATTGAAGTGCCCGTCTCTTAGTGGCCCAATAGGATCTCACACACTAACATATACAATAAGAAATGATAACTCATAAACATGGGATTCAAAGAACAAACTAACCCCAAATTGGAGATATTGCAGATTCATCCTTCTCATCATAGTATATTGAGTGCAGAAGTGATCTAGTGAATGATCCATTTGCTTTACCTAAAATCAAGAAAATCATGAGACAATCATGCAATTGCACGGTTAGATATTTGAAACGAGGTTAAGAGCATGAGATTGCTCGATTTGGTCACATTAACAACTCCCTATAGTCAACGAGAGGTTGATGATGATCTCATGGCTACATGATCAGACCCTGATCTATACGAAGGTTGATCCAGGGGTTGTGGTTTGCCTCTAATGTGAGCCCTGGAACACTGACTTGGAAAAGTTGAATAAGAAGGCAATTAAAATGGTTTTTCAACCCAATAACTTCAAGAATTCATAGAAAATTGTAGGAATATCTAATTGTGATGAAATTTGGACCATATCTTCAAAAAATTGTGGAGAATATTAAGAAAAAGTTTGAGAACCAAAAGGTTAAGTTTGATGACCAATTTTCTTCTTTGGACAAAGTGATGAAATAATCAAATATGCGGTGTCACAAAGTGTATGAAGTTCACATTGACCACCATATTTCAAAATTGGGTATCAATATTGATCTTGAGGACAAGAAAAATATATAGGGGTCAAGACTAAACATAATGAGGATAAAAGAGTAATTATTCTAAATTTCACACATCCTTCCCTCCTTAAGAAGTTATTTTGTCCCCAAAATTCAAAACATCTTCAAAATTTGGGACTATTCAACCTAAGTCATATCCTTAAGTACTATACCATACTCAATTACAAAATCAAAATTGTTTCCTCAACATTATCACCTCATCAATAGTCTTTCATAAACTTGGATTGATCAATATAAAAGTCAAAAGTTCATAGTTCACTTTTCATGTTATGTCTCTATAATGAGAGAAAAATCAAGATTGAGAGTCAAGATTAAGTGTTATGGATCAAGATGGGTCATGCACTAACTAGTTTATTATTCAAGATTCAAATGACAACATTTTAGGTTTCAAACATGCAAGTATAAGGTTCTAGTTCTTATTTAGACCACTGGTGTGGTCATTCATCCATACCAACAATCTAGCAATATTTCGAGATCTCAATATCAATTTCTTTTATCAAGTATATTCAAGGAGGGTGAATGATCCAGACCTAGGTCATATTTTAGGAAAAATAACCCTATACATATTTTCAATATCACCATCCACAAAATACAAACTATTCAAGATCTCAAGATTTTGAGTCAAATGTTACAATAATGGATTGTTTATTGCAGGCCTATATAAATCAATGTTACATGAACGAGTCAAAATTTAAAATTAGGGTATGGGGAGTCAAAATTCGAATCAAACATGAATTTTCAAATCCAAAGATAGGTTCTAAATCATAGAATAGCAAGCCAAAACAACATGGTGTCATATTTCCAATTCTCAAGATATAGTGAGTACAAGGTTTTATTTCAAAAAGTTACAAAGGGTTACATAATCACCTTATAAAAATCTAGATCTAGTAAAGACATCAAAGGTTGAGATTGCACATTTCCTCCTTGGAATTCCAATCTCTATCTTTGTCTCTATCTCCATGACTGCGGGCTTGGATGTAGGGGAAAATTCCGTCATGGTCACTTGGACTCCTCTAAGAATTATCTTGGTTGTGTATCTCTCCCATTTGGTCCTAGAATCCATTAGTAACTTCTTTTGTACTTTCAAAGAATCATCCCTATCATCATCATTGAGCCTAGGTCTTTTTCCTTTTCCTAAATCATCCTTGACATCATGAATATCCTTTTCAGTATTCCTTTTATCAGTCTTCACTTCTTGATTATTATTGATTTTAGAGGATCTTTCTTTTTGACTATGGGTATGTGGGGCCATCTGCAAGGTACATTAATTAGTGAGTCTTTTAATCATATAGGTCGAGTTGATTATATATTAGATGATAAGATATTCATGGTTTCAAAAGTTATTTTGTAACTTTATTGATTTTCATATTAGTCAAAAAAATAGGGAGAGTGTATTTTGTATCATAGTCTTACATCATGGTTTTGAGAGTCATAAGGATTAGTAATTTGATGACATAATCATGATGTGTATCAAAAAGGGTAAGAGTTTGCTTAACTATGTTTTAGATATAGTTAGCAATAGGGAAACATGCATTTTATAAAATAGGGACCTCATCAACAATGAGGTATAAGGTATAAATCCTACTTAGTTTAACTATATCATAATTTACATCATTTACCTAAAATATAGGGAGTATGTAGTCTAGTTTTGGTTAAATCAAGTTACATGCATGAGTATTTGATTTCAAAATTCATTGGTCAAAATCGAGTTTTCAAACTAAGGTTAGATCATGATGTCAATTCCTTTATCATCTTTCACGATTTTCTAGCAGCTATTATTTTTCCCATACATAAGTTACCCATATTCGACAAATCATGTGGTAAGAGGTCATGAGAGAAGGACCACATGAGGAGATGAGAAGACTTCCTAATCATCATCAACTTGGGTGGTTGAGGTAGTCCTTAAAGAAGAGGTGAGATGTTAGAAGACTCTGTAGGGTTTCAATAGAGAACTTTTAAGTCTAGTTTTAGATCAATTAAGGCAAGGTAGAGCGGGGAATCTCATCCACCATGAAGATGAATAGGAGAAATTATGTTAGAACCCTGATCCTAGACACCTCAATCTTCACCATTATGTATTTTCGGGGTTCAAGAGACTAGAGAAATCATTTACTTAAAGTATATGGGAGTGTGTATGCTCTGATTATAACTGTCACAGAACCATTCTTACCCCAATCCCAATCCCACTACCTAGACAATGGTAAAAGGATTGAAGCACCCTTCCCTGAGTGACCCAATAGGATCTCACAAATTGGCATATACAATAAGAAATAATAACTAATAAACATGGGATTCAAAGAAAAAATTAACCCAAAATTGGAGATATTGTAGATTTATCCTTGTCATCAGAGTATGATGAGTGCAGAAGTGATCTAGTCAATGTTCTATTTGCTTTACCTAAAATCAAGAAAATCATGACACAATCATGCAATTGCATGGCACGCTATCAAAATCCAGTAAAGCAATTTATAGAAAAAGAGTATACGTGGCAGGTATTATATTTAAAAGTATAACAAGCAATTTTTCGAAATCTGATATTCATTCGACAAGATGTTTATTTTGAACAATGCAATTTTTATTATGATTTCACATTATGATGTAATCGAGAAGCATGCTTACATATTTTGTGTGGCTCCATGGCCCCAACGTGATGGGGGAGTTCACTAGGCTCCTTCTCTCCATATGAGGTAGGAGGCCAATGTACAAGTTCCACCTCTGAATGAGGAGGTCGCTTGAACTCAATATCAGCATTATCAACATCATCATCATCATCAATATACAAGCAGTCATAATGGGCAATATCATTTTTGTTCTCAGATTTTTCTCAAAATATAATATAGGAAAAATGGAAGACAAATCAATAGGGAACAATAGTTCAACCAAGTATATAGCCAAGTACACAATCAAAAGTTACATAAAAGGTATCTTCAATACAACCAAGGAGGAGATATAATAGTGTGCCTTTCATCAAAGAATTAGAGTACAAATCAACAAGGAATAGGTCAACCCTTCGAGTCAGATCCTAAATCATAATATCTGGATCAAGTGTCAAGATCATTATATTTGAAGATCATGTTTCAATATTCTAGATTAGGGTTACAATTTCTGATGTGAACCTTAGGGTCAGTTCATCCACTTATAATCAACAACTACAATATGTTCAAGACTTATTCAAGTGTCAAGCATATTTTCGAGTGTGAATGACTTAGCAAGGTTTTCTAGGATCATATATGTTAACCATAATTTTATGATCACTATGAAAGTCATCATTACATTTCTAAATCATCATCATGATACTTAGCATAATTGGAATTCAAGATTAGTTTGATAAAGTAGGGTCATGGATTATACATATGACCAACGATATCACAAGATTTAGATCTAGTATCATAATATTAAGGTTAATCGTTATTTCAAGGTGCATGATTCATATACTAGGGTAGATGAGTCACAAGATCAAACCCAAACTCATAGTTAGTCAAGTTTGGTTTCAAGATGATCATTAGAGTCAGAATTTGGGTTTCTCAAAGATTAAAGATCATCATTGATCAATATGACAAAATAAATGCACAAGGGATTATAATCTAGGAATATTAGGGAGAGACATCTAGAGTTAGGCTTCATAAGAATTTTTAAACAAATCACTGGATTTTTATAATCATAATTGATGATTTATTAAACTTTTTAATAGAGAGTGGGAAAAAAATACCTTTAATATAGAAAATGAGAACCGTCCAAAGCTGATGGATGGCCAGGATTGTGCCACATAGACATTGTGGCTCATTGGTTCAATTCATGATTTGATCTCTAATTTGTTGGTTTGATGCTTGATTAAGCGGTTCAATTGTGGTTTGGATGGGTCCATTGGACCGGGTTGCTTTCTCCTCTGAACTAGTTTTTTGGGGACTTTTCTTTCCTCGCACAGGCCTCACACGAGCCATGAAGGAATGTGGAGGAGCTTGCCGGTGGGGAGGGGAAACTAGAGCAGGAGGGGTGGACGAAGGGAGCAGAGGTGTCATCCAAGCTCACCTAGATCTCGCAAATTGGATAAGGGTCTTAGGTGGTGGCCCAACGCTGCAAGGAGTAAACGCCCAAATTGGGCCAGTTGGTGGCGCAAGTGAACTGCAGAAGAAACGATGAGGAAGGAGGGGTGTTTGAGGACAAGGGAGAGCATCAAAATGAGGGTGTTAGCAAGGCATGGTGTATGTGATCCTTGGGGTGCGTTTATATAGCACTAGGATTAGATTTAAGGCTTGATTGATCCTTGGTAGCAGCGATGGCAGCCGAAGTGAGAGGAGCAAGTGAGGGAGACATTTTGGCGGCTGAAAGGAGCAATAACTGTAGTCAAAGTAGGGTTCGTTCAGTTTGAATTTGTGAGTAGATCATTTTGGCTCGATTAGATATTTTACATGAGGTCAAGAGTGCGAGATTGCTTGATTTGGTCGAATTAATACCTCCCCATAATCATCAGGATGTTGATGGTGATCTCACGGCAATATCTGGCCCTGGTTCACACAGAGGTTGATCCAAGGGTTGGGGTCACCCCCAATGCGAGCCTTGGATCGCTGACTTGGAAAAGTCAAATAAAAAGGCAATTAAAATGGTTTTTCAACCCAATAACTTCAAGAATTCATAAAAAATAGTAGGAATGTATAATTGTGATGAAATTCAGATGATATCTTCAAAAAAAGTGGAGAATATTCAAAAAAAGTTTGAGAACCAAAAGGTTACATTTTATTGACCAATTTCCTTCTTTGGACAAAGTGATGAATTAATCAAATATGTAGTGTCACAAAGTGTATAAAGTTCACAATGATCACCATATATTGAATTTGAGTATCATTATTGATCTAGAGGCCAAGAGAAATATATTGGGGTTAAGAGTGAACATAAAGAGGGTAATATGCTAAATTTCACTTTGTCACAAATGTTCACTTTTACTTGCCTAAAGTTCTCAAGGACATATTCCATGCTGGCACAACCCATTTGGTCTCTACATGTTTCTGAATGAGTCAAGATCCTTCTCAAAGATATCTTGTCATTGCATTGCTTACTTAAAATGCCAAAAAACATTCCCCATAGCTAAGATATTGATCCCACTTCCACAATTGCATTTTATGGTGTGTTCAATGAAATGGCAAAGTAGTGGAAAGTGGTATCTTTTGTAAGATTATGATACATGATTGTATCAAGGAAATTATTATTGATGTTCACTATACAATTTGAGGTAGATCGATGTTCTCTATAGAATAGGAAAAAGTCTTCCCAAAAATAAAAACCCCAAAGAAGTACCCATCAGATTTATAATTGAGCTTACGTAGCTGGATGTAATCATGGTCCATGAACCCAAATCATCCCTTCACTAGAGTGGTTAGGATGATTGTTCATTGATCTAGCTAGGGTCCTACCATGCATAGGCCAATGTCAATCACTTCGGTCACCCATGCATCATCTAGAAAGATATTGGTACAATTCACATCCTAGTGAATGTTAGTGTGATGTATGTTGGTATGAAGGTAGTGTAGACCGCTTCTCTCATCCATGGAGATCTACAATCTCTGTTGCAAATTTAGCATTGGTTTCATAGAGTTGTTTTAAATGTGCTCATGTATGGTGTTGTTGGCCAAATATTCATAATCCAGGAGCATCTCTCCTAACTCAACATATAAGTTAACCGATTATATGAGGTGTCCGTGTTGCAAGTTGGAAAACATTATGACCATGTTTGGAAACTCTTGAGTTCTTGTTGTGAGGTAGGGTGAGAACTCTTACAATTCTTACTTTTGATGTATCCATAGACAAACTAGGAAAGATTAAATTCTTGTACACCTTTTGGTAAATACAAACACCAATGACTAGCCTCTCAAAATTCCTTTGATTGCATCCACAGTTTAACTAAAGGTGGAGTGTTGGGAAGCATTGGGTGACAAAGTACTTCCCAAGAGATTCTTAACTGGTCGTTGTTTAAAGAATGAATTCATAATATGTTGTCTCTTCTTCTTATGAGGAACCAATCCAATAACTGTGACACTAATTCTTAATATGGATCCACCAAAAACTCTAGCGATGGTGGGACCGATGCTAATGCGGTGGATGGTAAGTGTATCCCTAAGATTGGTCTTATGGGGGATGATAGGACAACCATTCACAAGGTTGTTCTCGTTTTTTAGTTTATACACTTCTATCATGTTCACCCTATTGTAGAAGTACACAGCTTAGGCATCATCATTGTGGTTTTAACACTTCTATCTCAAGGAACTCACAATGGATAAGAAATCCAAAATACACAAATATTTATTGAAAACCCCATATGTGAAAAATATCTAAAATTGAGGATGTGATAGTTGATGATTTGTATTTTCCTAATAATCTAGAGTTTGAAAACTACATAGCATTATGAAAACTATATTTGCATACTATCAACATCTCATTGTAAGCAATGATTAATAACAAATTGAACAATAAAAATAATTAAAGTGATGTTTATTTCCTTATATATTTATCCATTTATGTGAATAGATCATATCCATTTGGAAACATATACTTCAATGCTACTAGATAAATTCTCTCATGATGGGATGTTGAAGGGGAAGATCGTTGGCTGAAGGATATTTTGGAGAGGGGTCACTAGGACTTAAATATATAATCAATAGGTTAGGATCATTGATCCCAAGCATAGGATGATCAATGTGCATCACAAGACAAAAGCATATCACCTCAAAAAGCACAACCCTAAAGGAGTACAAAACGGACTTGTCTATGATATTCTTTGGTTGTAAATAATTAGCACTGATTACCATATCATCTCTTTACAACACTACTTAGGGTGGTCTTCTATGAATCCATTTTTGGTCCTACCTTGTATAGGCCAAATTTGATTATTTTAACGAATGGTGGTGTGTTGTAGTCTAATGTAAAAGTAGAACATACCCATTATTTATTTGATGAAGATCTCAAACTATTATTGCAAATTCAAATGATCATACATGTACACTCACAGAATGAAATTTCCTAAGTATGCATACATTAGGATCATCCTTCCTCAATCATCAATAAAAGAAAGTTGTGAGATAAGGTATATGTGCCATGACATTTCCATTCAATTACATAGAAAACATTTCAACCTCATTAAAAATCTCTTAGCTCCTCCATTACGATTTAGGATGAGAACATTTGGTGCCTAATTCAATTCTCTCCTTTAGTTTATTCATTGGTTTACTAGGAAGGATCAAACATTATACACCTTGCCGACATTACGAAAATCAATGACTAGACACTTGAAAAAGACTTTTTTTGCATCATCAATTTCATTGAATGTGAAGTGACAAAAGTCATTGGAACCCAATTTACTTGTGTTGTCAACCATGGAAAACATTTATTTCTTAAAATGAACACATTGAATGCATACATATATGTGCACACACACACACACACACACACACACACAGATATATATATATATATATATATATATATATATATATATATATATATATATATATATATATATATATATATATATATATATATATATATATATATATATATATATTGACTTGAATGTGTGTGTAATGACCACATTTCATCATACCATGTAGTTAGTGTTTACCTGAATAATTATATTTTTAATAGGAATGATCATTATTTAAGCTTGTATAACAATGTGATGTTGAAAACGAAATGAGGAACATGAAACATGCTTTTATTATTAATTCGGGTTTTATAAGTGTAAATCCTTGTCGGCCAAATTAGAGTCTTGGTAGTATATGGATACCAAAATTGTTAAACAAAATAGTTTAGTAAGTTACTTTTAGTATTTATAGGTCATTAGATTTATTTGAATTTTGGATATAATTTTTATAACTTAATTATATGTGTTATTGCAAATTTTAAGAATATTTTTATTCTCTTTGAATATGTTGGTAGATCAAATTGTAGTTTGACCAACCATGCTTCATACTGTAGTATAGCATAATAGTACTTGATTTTCATTTATTTATTGGGGATTGTGAATGATTTGAAATTGTTATTTGAGCTCTGAAAACTTACTTAAGACATCATACTAATAATTCATAATTTTTGGAGGAGTTTTCACTAATTCATATAACATTTTCAATAAATGTTTCTATATCGAAAGGTCTGCTAAAATGAAAGAAAATGAATGGAAGGGCTAACATGCAAATGTCCCAAGCACCTTAATTTCTTTGTACGAGTAACCTCATACACTAGTAACTTCCATATTTTGTTATTCATTCTAGAGTGAAAAAATTTTATTGAGTGATGAAGAATTAGGGCTTGAGTGGGGAAAGAGGTGGGGATGCTATGCTTTTACCTCATGAGGAATAGAAAAAGTAAGTATGTTTACCTTCTAAAGAAAAGTTTTTATGTTTCATATTGTCTTTAATGTATATATTTTTTCCCTCCTATTATTTGACCCAAGATTTTATCAAATCACTCTAATTTCTCAATTTTTCTCTAAAATTTTCTATTGTTAGGGTTTTTAAGTCAGAAGGAAGAAGAAAAAGGTGGATTGCTTGAAGTATAATATGGATTCAACACTCAAATCTATTCAATGAACTAAATCTTAAATTCTTTCTATATGTGACAATAATGTAAAATTTTCTTTTTTGTTCTAGATTTTATAAGAAAAATTATAAATCGATTATCTCATGATGTGACAAATTGCATATGATGAAATAATATTAGAAGTGGATACAAATCATCCATAATAGAATCCCTAAACTTACTATAGAATTTGTAAGAATATACTGAAACTTTAGGATTCCAGTTATATCTAAATTTTAAGTAAATATCTAAGTAAAGAACATTGTCGATCTGAATCTTACCATATATTATACAATTGTTTACATGAATGTTTAGTACAGAAACATTAGATATTATCTAGGAATTTAATTGGCGTTATAAGTGTTTGCTTGATACTCAGTAAAGTGGGTGAAACCCTAGATGAGCTTAAAGTTGTAATTTTTGTGATTAGATAGAATGAAAGTGAGTAAAAATGATTCTTTTGAAAACTTTAGTTGTATTTGATCATTTTTTTCTTAATGCATGAAATTTCATTGAATGGTATTGAAATTGTACTTTAGTTTCGTGCATGCTTTCATATACATGTTTTGTTGTTTTTGAGTTGTAGATATAGACTTTTTACCAGTTAACGTTTATGATGTAAATATTCATAAATGATACATGTTATACACAATTAGGAAAATGAAATCCCAAAAATAGGGCATTTAGATAATCAAGAATTTTAATTAGAGTATTTTCATGTTTGATAATTGAAGTAGCTTAGGAGATTAGCTTACATTAGGAATTACATAAAAGCTATTAAAAGAACTTTACACGAGGTTAAGATAAGATAAGATATGTTTATTAGATTATTGTATAGTGAAACTAAAGAGTGAATTAGACATTAGATGCTATAAATAATGTACATTCGCTAAAGAGGTCTACACCATAGTGGAGGGAACTACTTACTCATTGGTAGTATCCAGCAGAGGAAGCCAGAGTTTGTTAGTGGGGCATGACAAGTTAAGCCCAGTATGGATGACCTCTTGATTATTAGTAGGGGTATCTAACATTATCTGAATATTACAAGGATACCCAGTGGAACCCAATACAAATTGGACATATTGATGGTTTGAAGCTCAACACAATTTCAAATACCCAACATTTATCGTGTCCCCGGTGGTACCTAGTTCAGTTACTACTTAATGAGTTAAACCTTGTTGAACCACTAGATTAGAAAGTTTTTGCCAAAGTTCTTTTGACTCTCCACATGAGTACCCAGATACAGAGGAGGAGTTCAATCTTACCATTCAACCATTAACTTGTCGAGTCTTGATGTGGTGACGCCTATCAAAGATAAGTTAGCTAGTTAGCAGACTTAGTTTCAGGTCTACTATAAGTCTTGTATGTTGGGATCATAGCTTGATATGATGCTTTCACATGCCTTGGTGCACAACATGTGGGTTCTGCTAATAATAAGATAAATGAGATAATTATCAAGTATGCTCAATTATTGATATACTCTTTGTAGTTATTTGGAGTAACATGCCATTTGTATGTTCCAAAATGACTAGTTCCCTTTGAGATTCATCAAGTATGTTCAGATTTTGATTTACACCTTGTAGTTATCAATAGAAAATCCTTCCATTTATATGTTTGGGAATGACTTGTTGCTTTATATTTCATTATTGTTATACTTTAAATACAATATTTTCATGACAACATCTTGGACTATTTCAATGCTTTAAACTATCTCATGGAACTACTCATCCATTTTTTGTGAGTAGCTCATCATTCTACTATGAAAGGTTTTAGGCACACATTGAGCGTATAGAGATCTAAATGTAATGTAGAGTCTTGAAACGAGCGAGATGCCACAAGGTATCATATAGGATCTCGTTATCCCTTATTTTTTTAGAAGTACAAAGATTTGTACATAAATGAAGTTATTATAATGTTTGATCATGGCAATGTTTATACTTAGCAGTCAAGCCAACGATAATGTAATGCAGAAAGATATTATGGATATCCTAATCTATACTTTTATATTTTTAATTAGATCAAAGATAAAGGTTCATTTCTCAAATAAGTTTGATTCATGCAGTCAGTTTTAATATAATGTCCATATTATAGGGAAAAAATTAAGAGTGGTGTTTACTTTCCTTGAAAACAGATTATTCCTTAATTTGATGATCAATTAGTTATCAAGGAATCTGAGTGTGAAAACTTGGTATTAGAGCTTAGGTTGAGTCATTAGGGACTACAAATTTAGTAAGTAAGAGTCATAAGTGTCACAATTTTGTGAGGTGAAGCTGCTACACCTTTGGGAAGTCTAACTATTTGGATACTGAGGTCCAATATCTAAATAATTAGCCCCTATTTTGTTTGGGACTGGGATTCTGTAGTCTGGACTGGGTTAGTCAGTAGATCTGGATTGGGGTAGTATGGATCCAATCTGATTTTGTTTGGTAATCCAGTCTGATTTTGGTCAGCTGGTCTGGTTTGAGTCATGTTTCAGTCTGATTCTCTTTGGCTACCAGGCTAGATTCAGTCTGATTTTGTTTGGCAACCTAGTCAGAATCCACTTATTTTGTCATGTCGTTACAAAATTGTTTTAACAATTACAAAATATGGAGAGTTTTTCTACAAATACAATACAAGTATAAAATTTATAAAAATATTATTTGCATACATAATGTGGGTGATATGGTTTGTTTGTTTAGTGAATTGAATATTAGATTAGTATCCTCCTTTAATATGTTTATTTTAAATAAATTTAACTTTAGAATTGTCTTCCATGGTATGTTCATTTTGTATGTATGTATACAATTGTGCATATTAGATATATTAATTGGTAACTGACAAGATAATTGTGATTTTCTTAATAGAACATTAATTACACAGAAATAGCATAACAGTTTGAAATAGAACATGTACATATGACAGTTACACATAATTGTTCATAAAATTTCCATAATTGTTCATAACAAAACATTTGACAGACTAAAGATGATAACGTTTGCATTATAACTTAAACAAGACCAAAAAAAGCTGATAAGAAAATATTTTCGTCCCAGGAAAATGTGTCATGAACCAAGAGAGAGCAGACAAAAAAGGAGTGAAATGCACTGTGCCTAGACCTATACACCCATACACACATGCTAAGATGGTGACCAGCCACTGTGCTGCCCAGTTTTTGGTGTGGAGGATGATTGTTCTTGCTCCCACTTTAGGGCCTCATCGTACTTGTCTCATGACTCGAGACAGTCCTCCCGCAACAACTATTTTTGTTGTTTGATGTCCTCTTTCTTCCAATCAATTAGCAATGACAAATGAGGAGCAGGGTTACTGACCCCATCTTTTATGTCTTCCTGGCTGTCAGATTTGTCCCCCTGGTTTGCAAGCTTGCAAATATTATTTTTGCAAACAACGTATTCTTCAATATATTTTTCTAACTTTGATGGGGACATCAATATCTTTTTTAACTTTGGGTGTGAATTTGAGATTGATGTTGACATCTAAATTATTCAAATAAATATAAGTATGTGCAAATAATCATAATAGCAAACTAGCTATGACAAAAGTTTGTACAAGTTAAAGTTGGCAAGCAAACTTAGACAAGTAGAAGTTTGAACATGATGTAAGTCTTCTAAATAGAATAAGTAAGTACAACTTTTATCAAATGGATGGTAAAACCAAATTAATTATGGCCATAAGTTTTACAACAAAATCTTGTGAAGCAATCTTTAAAAAATACAACATGGAGCAACTATGTTACAATTTCATTTGTTTGCTTCACCGCCTAAGGCTTTAGATGTGTTGTTGTTTTCGTCATTGGTAAGGTATTCAGCAACTCCTGGTGGATAGGTGTGATGAGTAATCACAAAGTTCCATTGAACTGCATGTTGCACGGCTAATTATGAGGGAGGCAATAAATCTCCCAAAATGAAAAGATTATCTCTCACAAACTCTCTCCAAAGGTGTTGCCAGTGCAGTTGCACCTTGCTCAAAGAAATGTAAGGCCCCCCTATTATGTTGTGAAATTCACATCACACCTCCCTCCAAGCTTATTGTGATGGACTGGATCTCTGGCTTAATTTCGAGGATGAAATGTGTTTTAAGGTGTGCAGGATGTGATACAGTGAAACTTTGAGGTTCTTGGTTATTCAATTCAATAATTGAATCATGGGTTGAGGATTTGAATCATCAATTTGTGTTATTTCATGGTAAGCGTTTGCTTGGTCAAAAATTGGTAAATTTAGCATCAAAATATAATATAATGTGACCATGATGATCATAAAGATGTGGTCTTATATTCATGATTAATCGAGGTTCTTAGGAGAAGCTATGCAGGTTTGAATGTTATGAAATAATGTGCACCGTTGATTTTAGGACCAAGAATCACTTCTTATAGAAACTTAGAATTGATCACTGTTATGTCTTGCGCCCAAGTCAATTATTGTACAGGACCATAGCCACGGTGTTACAACCCTCATTTTGGGTTCATCTGATGAGAAATGTAAACTCTCATATGGGACAAATAATGATGTAATTTTGTTTACAATAGCCTTGATGATTGTATTGTGGGCTTTATTGGCTATTGGGACCAATAACAAGGAAATTCAATTAATTAAGAAATCTAGAAAAGAAAAATGTGGAAACCTCTAGAAGGTAAAAAACTTAATCCAAAGGTGGATTTCGTGCCACATGGGTTCCTTGGGTTCCAAGGAGTCCAAAGTTGCAAAGAAAAGCAATAAGAAAAGAAAAGATTAATAAGGTATTTCTTTATTAAGAAAGAAATTGAAAACAATGGTAAAATGTGGAAAACCAGTGAAAAGAGGTGTAATTAAGTTATCTTTGATGGATTTTCGTATCCAAAGGATTCCTAATGTTAAAAGGAACTCCCATAAGCAAAATAGAAGAGAAATAAAGAGAGATCCTCAAAAAGAGCTATTTTAATAAGAAATAAACAAGATATTGAAGAATAATGCATGTAGATACATCTAGAAGGATAATGAGTATCCAATAAAAAGGATTTCGAAATCTTTGAGTTTCTTAGGATCCAAGGAGTCCCAATAAAGAGGAAAGAAAGAGAAAATAACAAATTGCAATATAAAAGGATAATAGGAATACATAATTAATGAATTATGTGGTTTTGTTAAGAAGAAAGTATTTCCTACTTAAGGAAAATGTAGTTTTCGAAGCCAATGGATTAAAAGGCAGGAATAAAGAGAGTAAGGGAGAGATTTTTCATATTCCTAAATATCCTAGGTAATAATGAATATCCAAAGTTGAGGAAGAGAGAGAAGAATACTTCTCCTTGTAGGAATGTGATTCTTATTAAAGGAAGGACTTCGTTTCGTTTTGGGCAAGCCTCCCCAGGGCTTCGTTGACCCTCCCCTATATAAGGGGTAGAGTTCAGGGTTGAGTTAGAGGGAATTCCATGCAGCCACCCCTCTCTTCTTCTTCTTCTCCTTCTTCTTCTTTGTCCTAACCCTAACCAAGGAAGCTAGGGCTATCTTTGGGGAAATAGGTAGTTGCGGTGAGACCTCGGTGGGGGCACGAAGCTACCCAAGGATCTGGTATGTTTGGCTTCCATCACCTTTGCTCCCAGTTGTTCTCAAAGCACCTAACATATTTGCAGGGTCTTCCGCCTTGGACGTCGTTGCTGGCTTGGCTCCGGCCACCTCGGTCGCACCTGGGCGGCGCCCTTGGTATGGCGGGATGCTGCAGAGTCGGAGCTATGGCGGGCGGCAGCCGAAGGACCCTGGGAAGGGAGGGCAGACCACCGCGACCAGACCAGGTCAACAGACAGGCTGTGTTTCACGGGGAGGAAGAAGAACCAAGAGATTTGATGACTTTACCCCTTTGCGCTACACATCGCCAACTGCTTATGCAGGGGTAAAACAGACTTTTGGTTATGTTTCCAAAAGCCACGCAATGTTGCATGAGCCTGGTGACGTGGCACAATCCGATTGGCCCACATTAAGTTATTTTGCTAAATTCATAACTAATTATTCGTAGCTCGGATTAGCACGCATGAAATATGAAAGTTGCTCAGAAAAATGAGGGGAATCCATTAAAAATATAGTTTAAGCTTAATTCTAATTGCAATTAGAAAAGTAATGAAAGTTATTAACTTTAATGTAAAGATGATTAAGAAACCCTATTTTGATATAATTAATGTGATTCATAGGGTTTAATTGATTATTAAAGTTGATATTAACCTGTTAATGATGAAAGGGAACATTAGGAACAAAAAGGATGAACTTTGCATTTAATTAGTTTAATTTCAAGTTTAATGTGCATGAATAATACTTTAATGGGCCTTGCAACCCTACTGTTGGTAAATTTGACTCTTAATAGCTTTAATTATTCGAAGTAGTGAATAAAGATGAGACATAATGATCCTAGGATATTTCGAGCATTAAAGTTCCTAAATTGTGGATAAATAACCTTAATATAGAAATCAGGGTTTTTGAATGAATCAAGATGGAATTAATGACAAATAGAGTTAACATGTGAATTCAATCATAATGAACTATGAATTGACGATAAATGAGCATAACGATCTTGTTATATATTAAAAGGATGGAAATTGTAGCTTTAATGTAAAATAGGCTTAATGGACTTATTTAATGGTTCATTATGCCTTAAATCTGAAACTGAGGATTAGTTGTTGAGATAATTAGGGTTTGTGATCAATTGCGTTAAATTAGGGTTTAAAATAGTAAAAGATGAAGGAAACCCTAATTGCAATGAAAACCCTAAAAGTGGACTAGAAACCCTAGGAAGCGAGCTAGATTTAATAGATCTTAATGACATGAGTAATAAAAGGAAATTGTATAATTGTTTCAGGATCTTATTGAATGCTTACTTGCCTATTGGTTGATTGGATTATTTTTGTCTCACATCAACTTGAAAGGTATGTGGTTATGCCTATGAATATCCCGAATTAGTTTCTCGAGGATTTTTGAGGTTTTATCGATGACTTGAATTAAACTGTTGGTTGCATTTAATTCATGCAAATTGTAATTTGAATATGACTATCACATAATAAATGTGCCTACTAGCTCAGATCCTAGTCCCCTCTGTAGCCTAATGGATTGACCTAGTACATGGCTACCAGTGGGGTAGGCCCATCAGGTCATTGAATGACAGTACATGTCTACCAATAGGGTAGGACCATCAAGTCATCATGAGTCAGGGATTGGGCTACCTTTGGGTAGGGCCATGCGACTCCATAACCCTAGGAATTGGCTACCTATGTGGTAGGGCCATGGGGGTAAGGATCTACCATATGAGAGAGGTAGTATCCATGTCCACTGTAGGGATGGTACAGAGATAGGGGATATGCAAGGATTGAGTAGTATTGCTTAAAATGTAATCTTAGTTGTTAAATGATATTTGGTTGACTACATTGTTAACATAGTTGCACAAATATTGTTTCCCCCACATACCAACTTCTTGCTGACTGATGTTTTTTTGTCGGCGTTTTAGGAACAAATGAAAAGACAAACAATAAAGTGGCATATGTGGAGCTAAATGAGAAATAACATACACAGGAGGATTAGTTAGATTAGTATAGAAGTTTAGAAATCCCAGCTTTTAAAGGGTAAGTAAAGTTTTTATTTATACCAGTTTTCAGTTTAGTAGTAGAATTTCATAATTATTATTGATTATTTGTCAAACCTTTGATCATGTTAATTGAATAACAGCTCTGACCTTCGGCTCTCCCTTAATTGGGGGTTATCGGGAGGCGGGGTCATTACAATTGTTATCAGAGCATAGGTTCCTCACTTAATCCTTAATAATTATTAAATTTTACAAATTCCGTAGAACCCAAGGGATTTATTAGAGGATTATTCGAAAGACAGAGGTGTCTAGAAAAGGATCACGACTGGGGGCTGGCAATATTTTCCTCCACACTGCTAGTCGGAATACGAGGACTCTCAGATCCGTGTGACTTCCTGGCCAAAGTCTTAGGGTATGATTCGAAATAAGATACCATTAGGACTCTCTCATCTTGTTCGTCCCTTCTCAACTCAAATTCTATTAAGGACCTTAGGGATTAGGGTTCCCTCTCTTCTCCTCACCCTGTTAAGGTATGGGTAAGGTTGATAAGGATTAAGGAATCCTCCACCAAATTAATAAAAAGCATGTATATAAGATGTCATGAACATAAGCTTAATAGAGTAAGTGTAAAAGAATAGATACATGCTTAGGTCGTATGAAACGAGTTGTCATCGCCCTCAGGAGAGACCTGAGGATAGACCTCCTTGTCATGAGGATGAGTAGAGAGGGTGAGTCTTGGAGGTAGAGATCTCCATTAAAGTAGAGACCTAGCACATCCTTTAAGGATAATGTTAACCCTAACCCTAAGTGGAGGTTAGAGAGAGAGATGACATGATGAGTTAGATGACATGGTTGACTAGGTGTTTGGATAGATATGTCTTTGGATTTCCATACGAACCATGAGAAGTTGATGCTGAGTATCTTTGGCAACCCAACCCTGGGAAGGGTCGTGCATGTTTGAGCAAAGGATAGCTCCTTCATGGATGAGGTTAGAGAAGAACCTATACAAACCTTTTGGGATATTGCAAGTAGGATATAGCTTGCACCCAGAGTGTGTTAGTAGTGTTGACAGTTGAATGAAACCCTAGACAAGGGATCATGATGGATGGCTTATGAGATAAGCATAAGGGGTTATGGATAATCTTGAGTAAACATAAGTTCGAGTATAGGCTTCACTCAGGTAGGGGCATGCTTATAAGCTTGATCCTTCATGAAGAAAGGACCTCTTATAGAGAGGTTGGTTGTAGGATTAGCTCTAGAGAGAGAGAGAGCAGACCTCAGGCAAGAAGGTTGGAAGCCTAAAACCCCGAAACTTGAGAAATAGTGGGAGTTGAGGATGATGTGACATAAGTGCATGATAGTGGTTGTCGTATGCTTGACCCTTGTAGGCTAATGATGTCTTAGTTGCCATGATGGGAACCAAACCCTAGAGAGAGGATGAGTCTGCTGGTACCTATGTGGCTATGGTATAGGTGTTTACCTCCTGAGATAGGTAGAAGAGTTTCTTAGACTTGAAGAGGATGAAGTAGCAAGTTGTGAAGCCTTGTACCTAGTTGGTTGTCCTGGAAGAGGACTCAACTCTGAGGTGTTGCTCGAATGAAAGGATGACATACCTTGGATATTCTTGATTCGTGGTTAAGAGGTTGAGCATGCAGTTGGACAACCAAAGGTGGACCTAGGGTTTCTAGGCCTAAGAGGGGAAGAAGTGTACCCAATACTCATGAGGAGATTTGATTCTCTGTAGTTTCGAGCATGGTACTCCTCATGAGTAGAGGTAAAGGAAACCCATTAAGTTAAAGGTATGTTTGATGAACCCCTCACAATTGAGCTTATCTAATGTTCAGGAAAGAGAACAGGCATGACCTAGCATGGTTTAATAGGTGGTTTGCTTGTGCCTTAGTAGTTGTTGGGTTAAGCATGCTCATGTGAATGTAAACCCTAAGGATGCTTGTGACCTTTGTTATCAAGGTGTAGTTTCCTCCCATCCTAGGAGAGGGACCCTTTGGTAGGGAGTTTACCAGTTGGTTGGTTTTGAGGTAACCTAAGGACGTTTCATAGGATCTTGAGAAGCTAAGTGAAGAGTACATGGCATGAGATTGAACCTGTAGACCCATAGTTAACCATCTCTTAGTGTATATGGATGTATTACCATGGAGGTAACCAGTATGGGGCCTGACCAAGGTAGGAAGGTCGCCATGCATGATCCCTGAGAGAGGATGAAAGACAGCCCAAGAATGAAGGAAGAGAGTTGATGAATACTTGGGTAAGGTTCTGTGTTGAACATGTACTATAAGAGAATCCTAAGTCTATCCTAGGGTCAGGTAGGGATAAGACTGATGGAAGTAGGAGTTGCCTAATTCGCTAGTGCACATAACCATAGGGTCGGGAGGTAACATCTATCATTGTCTGAGGGCCATGGGTTAGGAGATTGATCACCTTCATGAACTCATGGGACCCAAAGGGAAGATGAGTAGGGCACTCTCTGGATGCATGAAGGAAAAGGAATGACCCTAAAAGTACTGGTACCCTATAGACCTCGAGGAGATGACTAAGGATTTTGTGGTGACCCAAGTAGGTTCGATACCAATATTCTGTGGAAGTAATGTGGATATCAAGATGATGGCACGTTTCAACCTAGATTTGAAGGTGTACTGGCAAGGTGGGATATATCATCTATACTCTTGGAATAGGAAGAACTTTGTATTTGGACGGCCGCCAAATGCTTATTTCTTCTTGTTATGGGAGGGAGAGATGGGACAGTACGCATGTCATACACCAAGGATAAAAGATGATGTGAGTTGGAACGTTGCTACAAGGTATGAGGACAGAGATGATAACATACCTTGGTGGCGTGAATGATGCATGGATGGTTTACAAACACTAAGAGAAGTAGTGTAGTCAGATTATGAGGATGTTTTATCCAGAGCTATGTGGAATTTGCAAGTTAACCAAGGTTGAATTTGACCACCATGAAAAGGAGCTCAGAGTTTCTTGATGAAGACAAACTTAGATATGAGATGATAAGTAGAATACATGGAGGTGTATGTCTTCAACATTACCTAATACCTAAGGATAAGAAGTGCTAACGAATGCTCTGGGTGAGATATAGATGCCTAGTTTAGCTGGAAGCTAGAAGAAGTTGAGGTTGTTAGGCTAACCTTAAGAGGAGGAAAAGCGATAAGTTTGGCTAACACCCAGATGTATCAATAGCAGTTAATCAAGTAAATGAGTGTTTGGTTAGCCAGCCTAGTCCGTGATGTAATGAAAGGATGGTTATAGAACCTCAAATGTGCTTCTTTGGAAAGGAAGGTGATGAAACCATGATGAGAATGGTGTAGGGTTTCCGAGGTATCCATCTTGAGGAATCATGACACGCAGGAGATCATGATACACCTTGGTAATACAAACATAGTAAGTGACAGTAGTACTTTAGATGCTTAAGATGAAGTTGCATGGGGTATGTTGCCATGCAAGCCAGGAGGTGAAGGACGAATGCCAGTAACCCTGTGTGTTGATATAAAGGATAAAGGGTCCCTGAGAGGGAATGGGAGTTCATCCACTATGGATGGTGGTAAGTATCCCCTTGATTAAGAAGGTCAAGATGTAATATGGGTTATGGTAGATCGCCTTACCTAGATGACATGAGAAAGAAAGATTACTGTCATAAGACATATTGGGTTGAACTAATTAAGAGAGAAAGATGGTTCGACCATACCATGATGCGAGTTCAAAAGTTCTTGGGTATGACCCTGGTTCACTTCCATAAGGTGGAAGTAAATACATGAAGAACTCAATAATGGTACAGTTTATCACCCCGTACTAATGGACATTATGATCCAGACTAGAGGGTATGATGATTTCATGTGTTCTCATTCAGGGTGATACATAGAGACAGTTCTTAAGATGTGATGTTAACCACCATAACCTTTATCGGGATGTAAGAAGTCTTATAGAGAGGTTGTGTCGGTCACCACTTCATTAAGATGATATTGGTGAAGGACGCCTCACGATGGCCAGAAGAAAACCACAGTGTGTGTAGATGAAGTCACTTTGATCGTGCAATGGCTGAGAGAGATCCCAGTGGTGACATGAGTCACAAGCTGATGCAAAGCAGACTGACATGCAGTTCACTATGGGAGAATATGTGATGTGAAAATCTGATCCCTCTAAGCTACAGCTGAGAAAGCTGAGTCCCCGATATATGGGTCCATTTGAGATGGATTGGTCGAGATAGTTGTTTTTAGCCTTTCCCTCAGGATAACATGATGAGTAATGTGTTCCATGAGTCTGATCTAGAGCACTATGTGAGGTACCCAAGCCATGTGCTGAGCCCTGAACCTATTCAGCTTTTGAGAGGCTGAAATGTCCTGAGTCACCTATGAGGGTACGATATACCAAGGTCAGAAAGAACTCAGATGGAAGAATATAAGATGATAGAGGTTCTTGGGAAGAACCATGGAAAGGGTAAGACCACATGGGAGCCATGATGGATCTATGAAAGGCTTATCTTGAGTTGTTTGTTTGCTTGGTGGAATTTTGAGGGCAAAATTCCTATAAGAGGGGAAGGATGTTACAACCCCAATTTTGGGTTCATCTGATGAGAAATGTAAACTCTCATATGGGACAAATAATTATGTAATTTCATTTACAATAGCCTCGATGATTGTATTGTGGGTTTTATTGGCTATTGGGCCCAATAACAAGGAAATTCAATTAATTAAGAAATCGAGAAAAGAAAAATGTGGAAACCTCTGGAAGGTAAAGAACTTAATCCAAAGGTGGATTTCGTGCCACATGGGTTCCTTGGGTTCCAAGGAGTCCAAAGTTGCAAAGAAAAGCAATAAGAAAAGAAAAGATTAATAAAGTATTTCTTTATTAAGAAAGAAATTGAAAACAATGGTAAAATGTGGAAAACTAGTGAAAAGAGGTGTAATTAAGTTATCCTTGATGGATTTTCGTATCCAAAGGATTTCGAATGTTAAAAGGAACTCCCATAAGGAAAATAGAAGAGAAATAAAGAGAGATTCTCAAAAAGTGTTATTTTAATAAGAAATAAACACGATAATGAAGAATAATGCATGTAGATGCATCTAGAAGGATAATGATTATCCAATAAAAAGGATTTTGAAATATTTGAGTTTCTTGGGATCCAAGGAGTGACAATAAAGAGGAAAGAAAGAGAAAATAACAAATTGAAATATAAAAGGATAATAGGAATACATAATTAATGAATTATGTGGTTTTGTTAAGAAGAAAGTATTTCCTACTTAAGGAAAATGTAATTTTTGAAGCCAATGGATTAAAAGGCAGGAATAAAGAGAGTAAGGGAGAGATTTTTCGTATTCCTAAATATCCTAGGTAATAAGGAATATCCAAAGTTGAGGAAGAGAGAGAAGAATACTTCTCCTTGTAGGAATGTGATTCTTATTAAAGGAAGGACTTCATTTCGTTGTGGGCAAGCCTCTCCAGGGCTTCATTGACCCTCCCCTATATAAGGGGTAGAGTTAAGGGTTGAGTTAGAGGGAATTCCACATGGCCACCCCTCTCTTCTTCTTCTTCTCCTTCTTCTTCTTTGTCCTAACCCTAACCAAGAAGCTAGGGCTATCTCGGGGGAAACAGGTAGTTGCGGTGAGACCTCGGTGGGGGCACGAAGCTACCCAAGGATCTGGTATGTTTGGCTTCCATCACCTTTGCTCCCAGCTATGCTCAAATTGCCTAACAGATCTGTAGGGTCTTCCGCCTTGGACGCCATTGCTGGCTTGGCTCTGGCCACCTCGGCCGCACCTGGGCGGTGCCCTAGGTACGGCGGGATGATGCAGAGTCAGAGCTATGGCGGGCGGCATCCGAAGGACCCTGGGAAGGGAGGGCAGACAACCGCGAGTAGACCTGGTCGCCGGACAGGCTGCATTTCGTGAGGAGGAAGAAGAACCAGAAGATTTGACGACTTTACCCCTCCGCGCTACACATCGCCAACTACTTACGCATGGGTAAAATAGACTTTTGGTTATGTTTCCAAAAGCCACGCAACGTTGCATGAGCCTAGTGACGTGGCACAATCTGATTGGCCCACAGTAAGTTATTTTGCTAAATTCATAACTAATTATTCGTAGCTCGGATTAGCACACATAAAATATAAAAGTTGCTCAGAAAAAGAGGGGAATCCATTAAAAATATAGTTGAAGCTTAATTTTGATTGCAATTCGAAAAGTAATGAAAGTTATTAACTTTAATGTAAAGATGATTAAGAAACCCTATTTTGATATAATTAATGTGATACATAGGGTTTAATTGATGATTAAAGATAATATTAACATGTTAATGATGAAAGGGAACATTAGGAACAAAAAGGATGAACGCTGCATGTAATTAGTTTAATTTTGAGTTTAATGTGCATGAATAATACTTTAATGGGCCTTGAAACTCTAATGCTGGTAAATTCGACTCTTAATAGATTTAATTATTCAAAGTAGTGAATAAAGATGAGACATAATGATCCTAGGCTATTTCGAGCATTAAAGTTCCTAAATTGTGGATAAATAACCTTAATATAGAAATTAGGGTTTTTGAATGAATCAAGATGGAATTAATGACAAATAGAGTTCGCATGTGAATTCAATCATAATGAACTATGAATTTACGATAAATGAACATAATGATCTTGTTATATAATAAAAGGATGGAAATTGTAGCTTTAATGTAAAATAGACTTAATGGACTTATTTAATGGTTAATTATGCCTTAAATCCAAAACTGAGGATTAGATGTTGAGATAATTAGGGTTTTTGATCAATTGCGTTAAATTAGGGTTTAAATTAGTAAAAGATGAAGGGAAACCCTAATTGCAATGAAAACCCTAAAAGTGGACTAGAAACCCTAGGAAGCGAGCTAGATTTAATAGATCTTAATGACATGAGTAATAAAAGGAAATTGTATAATTGTTTTAGGATCTTATTGAATGCTTGCTTGCCTATTGGTTGATTGGATTATTTCTATCTCACATCAACTTGACAGGTATGTGGTTACTCCTATGAATATCCCGAATTAGTTTCTTGAGGATTTTCGAGGTTTTATCGATGACTGGAATCAAATTGTTGGTTGCATTTAATTCATGCAAATTATAATATGAATATAACTATCACATAAGAGATGTGCCTACTAGCTCAGATCCTAGTCCCCTATGTAGCCTAATGGATTGACCTAGTACATGGCTACCAGTGGAGTAGGCCCATCAGGTCATTGAATGACTTAGTACATGGCTACCAATGGGGTAGGACCATCAAGTCATCATGAGTCAGGGATTGGGCTACCTTTGGGTAAGGCCATGCGACTCCATAACCCTAGGAATTGGCTACCTGTGTGGTAGGGCCATGGGGGTAAGGATCTACCATATGAGAGAGGTAGTATCCATGTCCACTGGAGGGACGGTACAGAGATAGGGGATAGGCAAGGATTGAGTAGTATTGCTTAAAATGTAATCTTGGATGTTAAATGATATTTGGTTGACTACATTGTTAACATAGTTGCACAATTATTGTCTCCCCCACATACCAACTTCTTGTTGAATGATGTTTTGTTTGTCGACGTTTTAGGTACAAATGAAAAGACAAACAGTAAAGTGGCATATGTGGAGCTAAATGAGAAATAACGTACACAGGAGGATTAGTTAGATTAGTATAGAAGTTTAGAAATCCCAGCTTTTAAAGGGTAAGTAAAGTTTTTATTTATACCAGTTTTCAATTTAGTAGTATAATTTCATAATTATTATTGATTATTTGTCGAACATTTGATCATGTTAATTGAATAATGGATCTGACCTTCGGGCCTCCCTTAATTGGGGGTTACCGGGAGGCGGGGTCATTACACACGGCTTGGAGGTGTGGCACCATCCTGGCTTTCACATGTTTTGATTGGATGACAAAATACTCTCCTCCTGCCATCACTTGAATGGAGAACGTGGGGGAGGATGAGGTAGCAACCTTCCCACCATCGCAAGTCATGGCTCGATGAAGTAAAGTAAGTGGGTGGTTCCTTCCTTGTATCACTAAGTCCTTCAGTAAGTGGGTGGTTCCTTCCCACGTCACACATTAGACGAAGTAAAGTAATATGTAAATCTGAGATCAGTTTTATACATGAAAGCCATGTTATATGAAGTTGACCCTTAATACATGGTTTAAAACCGTAATTTAAGTTAATTCATGTAGCCTAGGGTTAATATGTGCACATAATCTTATGTAACCATGTAATCAGATTATGTATCCTAATATGGAATATAAGATCAATAAGATAATCCCAATAATGCAAGTGATAATGGAAATATACGAATGAGATAAAGTAAACCCTAATGGATATAATTAGGGTTAAGATGACATGTAAGATTATGAGGATCTAATGATAGTATATGATCTTATCTTAATCAGGTTTAACAAGAGTGATAGTTGACATGAGGAATATGTGCTTAAGATGTCTCTTTGGAAGGTACACCATTACCTCTTACTTGGCTTATTATACATTATGGTTGTGTTATATGTAGTAAAATACTTGACGTATGGTATTGGATGAAATGATTGTTCTTGTATGATATCTTTCTTGATTTTCCATACTTATGGCTATGAACACATGAAACATAAAATATCTGATCCATCATATGATATCACTAAACTCTTTGGTAGTACAGTGCATTGAAGTGATCTCAAACTCTTTGTTAGTAGATCACATGTGTTAGATCTCAAACTCTTTGGTAGTAGATCACACATAAAATGATCTCAAACTCCTTGGTAGTAGATCATAAGGCCTAAAAACATCAAAGCCCTTGGGGACAGATGTACGAGATATATGATGGAAAAGTGATTAAAAATATGTGTTCTCTTTTGCTAATGAATATCTTTGTGCAAGTATATGTTTTTCTTAGATTCTTCTGTTACTTCCAAGTATTAGTTTTATATTATTGCCAAGTTATAATAAGAGGTATATAAAAGAGACGTAGGCATACTCAGTACAATATTCTTGAATATTGTGCTGACGTGTACCACATGTAATCTTTTATTTAGGTTGCGGTTATGCTTTTGAAGATCCGACATAGTTGTGAGTTGTGTGGCAAGCTGATGTATAGGTGGACTTGTTGTCTTAAGATCATGTGTTTTAGTTGTAGTACATGTATATGTATATGTATAAGTTTTTTGTTGAATATGTAATATCAAATGTTGTAACAATTTATGATGTAATTATATGTTGAATGGTGAACATGTGTGTATGGTTTTATTATTGTTCATGTACATGTGCTACTGACATTGTGTTTCCTTTTGATCCTAATGAGATAAAGTAAACCCTAATGGATATAATTAGGGTTAAGATAACATGTAAGATAATGAGGATTTGATGATAGTATATGATCTTATCTTAATCATGTTTCACAAGAGTGATAGTTGACATGAGGAATATGTGATTAAGATGTCTCTTTGGAAGGTACGCCATTACCTCTTACTTGGCTTATTATACATTATGCTTGTGTTATATGTAGTAAAATACTTGGCATATGGTATTGGATGAAATGATTGTTCTTGTATGATATCTTTCTTGATTTTCCATACTTATGGCTATGAACACATAAAACATAAGATATTTGATCCATCATATGATAGCACTAAACTCTTTGGTAGTACAATGCATTGAAGTGATCTCACACTCTTTGGTAGTAGATCACATGTGTTAGATCTCAAACTCTTTGGTAGTAGATCACACATAAAATGATCTCAAACTCGTTGGTAGTAGATCACACGTAAAATGATCTCAAACTCTTTGGTAGTAGATCGTAAGGCCTAAAAACATCAAAGCTCTTGGGGGTAGATGTACGAGATATATGATGGAAATGTGATTAAAAATATGTGTTCACTTTTGCTAATGAATATCTTTGTACAAGTATATGCTTTTCTTGTATTCTTCTATTACTGTCAAGTATTAGTTTTATCTTATGCCAAGATATGATAAGAGGTATATAAAAGACATGCAGTCGTACTCAGTACAATATTCTTGAATATTGTACTGATGTGTACCACATGTAATCTTTTGTTTAGGTTGTGGTTATGCTCTTGAAGATTTAGCATAGTTGTGAGTTGTGTGATGATCTGATGTACAGGTGGACCTGTTGTCTTAAGATCCTATGGTTTAGTGGTAGAACATGTATATGTATAAGTTTTTTGTTCAATATGTAATATCAAATGTTGTAACAATTCATACTGTAACTATTTGTTGAATGGTGAACATGTGTGTATGGTTTTATTATTGTTCATGTACATGTGCTATTGACATTGTGTTTCCTTCTGACTCCCTTGATTTTCTTCTTCTTAGCCTTATGTGTAGTGTTTAAATTGGGATTCTCATTGAGGTGAGGGTTGCAATTTGGACGTCACACATTAGATTAATATTTAGAAAATCTGGGGACGTCACAAGTGGTATCAGAGCATGAACAATAGCAAAGCCTGACATTTGCTCATTATGTAACACAAAATTAAAGACCCTTGAACTTAATAATCTTTAGGGTTAGATTAGTCATCTTTTAGAGACTAGATCTGACCTAGCCTCTAGGTTAGCACCTAGATGTCTGAGAACTAGGTCTAGAATGGTGCTTGTTGTATACCAAGTTCTTGGATGTCATTCTTTTCTTATAGTGCAGCGATATGAGATGTTGCATTATTTGGAAATGACGTACATCAAGGGAAGAGAAACCCTAGACATATTGCATACGTTGTCTAGAGTAGCTACATTGGTCTACCCCTTGTTCTCACCCTTTTCACTAGTTTTCATGACACTATACTCTCTACTATGTGTGGGACACTCATTTTCAGGATTTGGTTTTTGATTCCAAATGGATCAAACCTCGATAGCTTTCTCTGTCGCTTGTTTTATCAGAGAAAAACTATATAATATTTTATTATGTATATGTATTACAAAAATGTGTCCCCACGCATGTATGTGTAGGAGGTGATCATGCAACCTAAGTGAAAGTGAATGACATCACTCTAGAAGAGAGTGTAGTTCTAGATTAGATGTCTAGTGATGTTTTGATAAATATGATAGATGTAATAGATGAAATAAGTTTTGATGATACGAAGTATGCCTTATATATATGGTATAAGATGGTATATAATGATATATGTTTGTCTTTGAGGACTTAAGTTCACTTTTGAGGATGCAAGATAAGTTTTGATGATCCACGTAACTAGGCTTTTATGAGATAAGATAAGCTAAGTTGAGACAAGGATGTGAATCAGTAAGAGCCTCAATCTCTTTTACGAATGAGGACCTCTAGTGTGAGGACCAGTTATAGGGTTAACTCCAGAGAGAGTGAGACCCAGAGGGAGAACTTCGGAGAATCTAAACTCCAAGATATGAGAATTATGAGATATGTGATATGATATGTCCTAAACTAGATTACTCCTGAGTGATTGAGTTGAGTCGCTTTGTGCATGATTCCTATAGTCTTGTTGAACCCTAGATGTCCTTGGGAGGACCAAACCCTAGAGACAGAGAGAGGTTGGTTATACATGCATATGTGAATATGAATATGAGTGCCTGCCATCTGGGTGAGGGAGAGAGAGTCCCAAGACCCTAGAGGAGGTAACTATATGTCAGTTTCAATAAAGCCTCAAGCTCGGGTTGATGGTTCCTTGTAGGAATCTAGTGGATGTATGTAAAAGAGTTTTGGTAAGATTGATTCATGGGTATTGAACCTATGGAGAGTATGCCATAGCATGTTTTGATTTGTGCTTATGTGTCTAGGGCTTGTAAAGCTATCACTAGTGCCAATGAGGTAATTAGAGAACCCTAGACTATGAGAGGAAAGATAAAGTATGTGCATATGAGATACTCATAGAGTTGAGTTAGCTCATAGAGACTGAGCATGACACTACCATCATGATATGGGTCAGGAGAACTCAATTGAACTATATGAAGTTTTGATATATGTTTTTTTTTATGGCTAACTTCACTGCCTTCTATTAATCATTCAAGTCCTTTTCAGCATGGCTGATTACAAAGGCAGGAAAATCAGAGATGGTGCTAAATGAATTAGTACTCAAGACAGCCCTCTGGGCTAGCAAATGAGCTAGACCATTAGCCTGCCTCTTACAGAAACAAAAGGTTACACTAGGGAAAGAAGAGCATAATAGGAAAATGTTATCTAAGTAGGTTCCCAGGAGGTCCTTTCACTTGGTGGAAGAGTTGATCAGGTTGATCACAACCTGCGAGTCCGATTCCACCATAAGTCGGTCGATGCCTATATCTTTCAACCTTCTGATTCCTTCACATATAGACCACGCTTCCACACACCGCACATCAAGAAGGGAGGGTTTTCTCATGCCTGCTATCCTTTGAACCTTTCCATCACTATCTCTCCAAACCATGCCTGCTCCGTCGAAATTTTGTATACCCACCGCCGCATCACAGTTAAGTTTGATGATTTCTGGTGGAGGTGGTGTCCATCTTGCAATAGGTACTGCCGCTGAAGACTAGCTAGAGCTCCTATCACTGGCTTCATGATGGCCTCTGATCAGCTGCAAGAGTGTTCCTTGGATAATGGATGGCGGCTGTGATTTGTTGTCGAAGATTACAGTGGCAAAGTGGAATTTCACCAGTCCTTGCTCAAATTACTATTTTTACCCTCGTTATACTCACTCATGATCCTCAATTATTTTTCTTGTCTTCATAATCATTATTGAGACTCAAATCCAAAATATGGCGATCAATGTAGTTTTTATACACATTATAACACCTCAAATTCGATTCAATAATCACTTTGTTCAAAGAATCAAATTGATATATAAAACTTCATCATATGGTTCTGAAACTTTTTATAAATATTCTCAATATATTTGTGAACCTATGGTTCAAATTTCATGTCATTTGGACATTCCTACAGTTGTCTACAATTTTTTGAAGACAATGCATTGAAAATGCCTTTATTTGCCTTTTTATGGGCTTTTCCACATCACCTATCTGTTGCAAAGGTAGGGGGTGAACCCCAGCCCTTAGATCCAATCCATGTGGATCCAGGCCAGATCGGGCGGCCACTAACCCATCACCTACCTCCCACAATCAGTGGGGAGGATGGCCGCGAGATCGAGCGCGCCTTGGACTCAAGTTAGACCCCGTTTTGAAATTCGAAGCGAACATAAAGTTTTCTCTCGTGATTTTGAACATGACCATACCCACTTTGACCACCTTTATTTCTCTCTCTAGCCACCAAAATGAGATCTTTGCTCTCCCTTCCCACTTCAGTGCCTAGGTATGCATCTAGATCTCGATTTACCCTAAAATCCTAACCCCAACGCTATATAAGGGTTCCCAATGACTCCCAGATACCTCACCTTGCTCGAGAAATCTCCATTACCCTCTGTTTTGTCCCCAAGCACCCCTTCTCCTCCCTGACTTCACCTGCTTCTACAAACAGTGCCGCTGCACGGCCGCCTTTGGCGTCCTTTCTTCACACCTATTCCCATCTTCCTTTGTCTCCCATCAGGTCCATGAGGCCAAGGCAAGCATGGCCGACCTGCTCACGTTCTGTCTCACCCCCTCCTGCTCCCTGAACACATCCACTCCGGTGAGCCCCTCTGCCAAGTTTCTGGGATTGCGAGGGTGTTATGCACGAGGAAGATGGTCATGTGAACCGCCGGTTCAACTAGTTGCAGCCAGCCCAAAATAAACCAATCAATTGAGCGTTGAACCAACTTATTAGAGGAGTGAACCGGCCAAATCAAAGGCATGAACCAGACCCTAGACCAGAGAGCCTCGTGGCATGATCTAAGACATCCAATCAACATCTAATGATCAAACTTTTCATGAAATAAGGTATTTTTCTCGCTCTCTGGAAAATATTCAATTAAATGCCCTGATCTTGTTTAAATCGTAGAAAATGCATCCGAACTCCAAAAATGATGAATAAATAGTCTATCTTGATCAGAAAAATCCAGTGAATCCATTAAAAATACTTATAAATCCTATTTCCGAATTATTCTCACTGATATATTTAAATCTAGATCTCTTGCTTACGTAATTAGTCTAAATAACTCTATTTGTGGTTAATCTTGACTAAATGCTAAAAACCCTAGATTTGGACTCTGATGATTATCTTGTAACCTAATCTAATATATTTGAATCATCTACTCTTGAAAATGAATCATTAGTAATCTAGATCTTTTTACTGGATTCAATCTTGATTATAATGAATATGAGTAATCTTGATATTGATCTTAATCTTGCTAAACACTTAATATACTTTGACCCATCAACCTGATTTGGAATTCCAATTATACTAAATATCATGATGATGAATTAGGAACATGATGATGACTTGGATAATGATCATAGATTAGAGTTAGCACATATGATCCTAGAAACCTAGGAAAGTCATTCACACTCAAAAATACTTGATAATTGAAATAATGTTGGACATATTGAAATATTGATTGATTATAAGTGAATGACCCAACCCTAAGGTTGACCTAAGAAAAATGTAACCCTAATCTTGAATATTAAAACATGATTTTCTGAACATCATGATCTTGACCTTTGATCCAATCTTGATGATTTATGATCTGACTCGAAGGGTTGACATATTGATTCAAATATTGGTCATACTCGAAATCTTTGGTGAAAGGTATGCTATTATATGACTCCACCTTGATTGTATTGAAGATATTTTTATGTATCTCTTGATTGTATGCTTGGCTATTTATTTGGATGAGCTACTATTCCCTATGATTTGTTTTCTATTTTTTTGTACTATATTTTAAAAAAACTTGAAAACATAGATTGCATGCCCATTATGACTGCCCATATATTGATAATGATGATGATTTTGATAATGTTGATAATGTGGATATTGAGTACAACAACCCCCTCATTTGGAGGTGGGACTTGTACATTGGCCTCCTATGTTCCTATGGTGAGAAGGAGCCCAGTGACTTACCCCATCGCGTTGGGGTGATAAAGTCACACAAAAATATATAAGCATGCTTCTCGAATTACAGCATAATGGGAACTCGTAATAAAAACTAAATCGTTGAATAACAACCTTATTGTCGAATGATATTGAATGTTTGGAAATTGTTTGTTATACTTTGAAATATAAGTCCTGCCAAGTATACATATTTTGTTATAAATTTTTTTTGTTGATTTTGATAGAGTACCGTGCAATTGCATGATTGTGTCGTGATTTTATTGATTTTAGGTAATACCAATGGAATATTAAAATAAGATCGCTTCCGCACTCATACACTCGGATGACAAAGATAAATTGGATATATCTCCATATTGGGTTAGTTTGTTATTTAATTTTCCAGTTTATGAGTTATTTATTTCTTATTGTATATGTCAGTGTGATTGATCCTATTGGGCCACTCAGGGACGGGCGCTTCAATCCCTTTTCTACTATCGAGGCAGTGGGATTGGGATTGGGGTAAGAATAGTTATGTGACAAATTCATCCCTAGAATGGCACAAGAATATTCTTCACAAGTAGGAAATATGGAAAGGAAATAACTAAACTAACATATATAAAAAGATACATTATGTAGATAGAGACAAGTACCCATGTCCATGTCAAAGTATTCCCCTTGTGTGTTACATTTCATAGAGTAGATGATTAAGAGTGCATCGGACCTTAATTTGGCATCTAAAAATTTGATAAATGATATATACTAATTCTAAATCTTGAAGTAAGCTATAAAAAGACATGTGAGCACAATTCAAGAGTGATATAAAAGTTACTTGGCCAGAAACATTATAATAACAAAAAAGTAGAAATAAGGTGAGAAATACTTTAAATTACATTCTTTAATACAAAGCATGTTTTAGGCTTCTTATCCATTTTTACAAAATTAGGCCTTTGACTGACTCCCATATGGAAGGTCAATGAGGGGCATTTGAGGGTTAAATCCTTAATGTCTCCATGTTTCTACGTAAAGTATCTTAACACCAAAGTCAATTAGGTAATCTTGTTTCAATATGGCTTGTGCCCTTACCTCTAGAATTCAGGCAAGTAGACAATGTAATGGACTTCTTGATTATTTTCATGGTGTGTCAACATAGTATAATCAAATACTAGAGCAATACCCATAGGAATAAAGGTCATCCATGTATCTAATTAACAAAACATTCATAAGTACATACATACAAACAAGCCAATATCATAGTAGGGTGAAGATAGTAAGTGTACCTTGTGATTTATGAGTAGTTTATCATCTTTAAGAAAGATTCCTAGGGAAGACCCAACTCAAACAGGAATATATATATATATATATATATATATATATATATATCATGGGGTATTAGGTCATTAAGGTTTTGATAGAACAATCACCATTTAGGTTATGCTGGTGTTCACCTAGGACTAGGTTTCAATTAGTCTTAGTTCCAAAGCTCTAAACATGCATGTAATTATTCAATGCAATCCATGTATCAACATTATGCCCTAGGTATAGGTGAACCATGCACATTACGGGTGATACATGATAAAGGTTAATCTGATTAGGAAATAGGGGAAGCATGAGATTGGATTATCATCAATGTTTAAACAATTAAGATCATAACTAGCAATGTTGCTAAATGCTAAAAACCCTAGATTTGGACTCTGATGATTATCTTGTAACCTAATCTAATATATTTGAATCATCTACTCTTGAAAATGAATCATTAGTGATCTAGATCTTTTTACTGGATTCAATCTTGATTATAATGAATATGAGTAATCTTGATATTGATCTTAATCTTGCTAAACACTTAATATACTTTGACCCATCAACCTGATTTGGAATTCCAATTATACTAAGTATCATGATGATGAATTAGGAACATGATGATGACTTGGATAATGATCATAGATTAGAGTTAGCACATATGATCCTAGAAACCTAGGAAAGTCATTCACAAGAGAAGGGATTGTTGGATCCTAGATGGGTGATTAGATTCTCTAGAGGGGGGTGAATAGAGTTGAATGCACTTAAACAAAATTCATTAGACCTTTAAGATATATCACAAGACAAGGTTGCTAAATAGGAAATTTGTGTATAACTAAAACATACATCGTAAGGGAGAGAGAGATTGAACATACACCAATTGACAAGTTGTTCTAGAGTGGTTCCACACTTCAAACTAGAAGTGAGTCAGTCCACTACCTAGAGAGGTCAACCTCTAGGATTTCTTAACCTTGCATCTTCATTATATTCATTATAAGAGATATAATACATGACCACCAAAGGACTTACCTATCCAATACAAAGAGTCTTCAACCTTACCAAGGACTTACCCACTTTGCAAGGAGCCTTCTGCCTTCTTCTAAGGACTTACCTACCCTTGCACAAGTCTTTATCCTTGCAGGGATTACCCACTCTTCTTGGATCTTCCGCCTTTGACTTCACCTTCACTTGGACAAGCTTCCTCCAAGGACTTGCCCACTTGAGCAAGGAGTCTTATGCCTTCACCAAGGGCTTACCCACTCTAGCTCCAAGTCTTGAGCCTTGATCTTCACCAAGAGACTCCTTCCCTTGTTCTTCTTCACCTCTCTTAGCCAAGAGAGAGAACCTTCATCTTCATGATTGAAATGAGAGAAAGGGAGGTGGTGGAAGTGAGAGCCTCACAAGATATACATGTAGGACTAGCTCTCTTACAAATATCCTACTCACTCTAATGGATGTAGCAAGTGATTAAGCTTAGAGAGAGAGAGGAGGCTGTAGGAAGCACTCAACTATAGAATAGGAACCTCACATAGAGTTTGCATTGAATGTTCAACCTTGGAATGAAGCCCAAGGGGTCCTATTTATAGCTGGGGATGCCTCTTAGCCTTTGGGAACACTTGAGAATGAAAACTAGCCATTTTTTGTCTTGCAATGGATATATTTTCACTTGTTACAACTCCACAACGGCTATAAGCACTTTTCTACACTTTTCCGTACAGTGCAATCTGTCGAATTTCCATAAGGGTAACTCGACCGATAGAGTAAAAGACAAAGTTGATATTCAGACCATCAGTCAAGTTTGTCCTGGGGAAACTCGACCAATCAATGAAAATCTAATTGGTCAGTTACTCCATCGGTCGAGTTCTATGTAGTGTAAACTCAATCGATCAAAAGTCATTTTCAAGATCCAATCAGGATCAGTCGAGTTTGCAACTCACAGAACTCGACCGATGAATAGTCTGATGTGAATTTTGGAAAATGGCTTTTGAGTACTTAAACATTCGATCTAAATGCTCTTGATTTTTTCTAAGCTTAATTAGAATTCATACAATCATTACAAGTGATTTACAACATGATTCTAATGGATTTACATCATATTAAAAAAATGTGCACTTGTATTGACTTTGACTTGTCTTTTCTCCAATTTGATATGAGAAAGTTAGGGCATTTGGAGTGTGTTTATACCTAATCTGAAATGACTCAAGTAGAGACATTAGACACCAATATGTGGAATGGTTAGTCATCATCAAAACACGGGTTTAGTCAATTTAGACATGAGTCAACATTGACCTAAATGACCTTGAGTCAACAAGGACATGTGAGTCTAAGGGGTCTCATGCAAACTTGTGATTTGCTACGCGATGCTTGCATCGAGGAGAGAGAGAGAGTGAGAACAAAAAGGTTTGAGAGAGAGAGAGAAAATGTGGGATAGGATGTGAGAGGGTGCAGGTAAGAGGCTATCTGGGCCCTTAGTGTCGCATCTAACGCCCAACGCTTCATCTCCCACCTTGAGCTAGGGCTTCCCTATCCTAGTGCAAGTGGTGGTTGTAATGCTCGGGCGAGTTGAAAGGGCTTTTAGGTCGGCGAGTGAGATGTGAATGAAGAGGGGAACTTGGTGGATTGGGAGTTGGCTTTTATAGGTAGTGTGGCTGTGTGGAAGTGCTTTTAGGGTTGAAAGATGGTTGGCGACCAATGAAGGTGGGGTGAAATGGGGATGCCAACACATCACTTATCCTACCCAGCTACCCTTTTGTCCCGTTGGAGACATGCATGGGTTGGGCAATCAAAAGGGGGTTCAAGGTGCCATGAGAGAGAGGGAGAAGAGTGCTTGGCAAGTAGAAGAGGTGATCTGAAGAGAATATTCACTACTGGGGGTGAGCCAAGGTGGACGAAGGTCCCACAACCATCAGATTCAAAATTGATTTGTGGTACACTGATCTGACAATGCACACGAGATCCTGGGAGATAGAGTGGTTGGTGAGTATGTATAAAAGAAAGTGGGTTGCGCATCCTCTTGGGCTATATATGCCAATCCATCTTCAAAAGAAAAGGTAAAATGATTTGTAAAAGGGTTTTTAAGGCCACAACTTAAAGGAAATAACTCACTCTTCCAATCTCTAAGTTCCATTAAAATTTGGACAGTTGGATGTGTAATTGCATTCTCTACGTAGCCAAGATAGCTTGAGGGTACAATGATGATTAAATGTTTTCTCCAAAGGGGATGAAATAGGGTTGTTTACAATGTATGAGAAACTTAAGTCATACATCAAATTAAATGTAAAAACTTGTTACACCTTATTAATTATAAAAAACAAATACATGATATTGAAGGTATTTCTAAGAAACATAGCAAGGTAGTGATAGAGGGGATATGCATTGAATAAAGAGAAAGTTTCCACTCTATGATGAATTCATTTTCTCAATGAGTGTTCAAATTAAATTATTTAAAAATATTGGGGTTTTCTCACTTTTCCTATAGGGTTTGGGAAGGGAGAATTCTCAGGTTCCTCTAAGGCCCCAATCTCTCTCATAAAACTAGCTAAAGAGGATCTCAATACGAAGTAGAATTGTTCTTTGTACATGTAGGGTTTTCTATTGGGTTTCACCTTCAAACCAATGACTCTTTTCTTCCAATTCAATTATGTGTACAGGGAGATTCCTTTACTTTTCCTAATTTACTACAATCCACACAAAAGATATGAGTCATGGCATAATTATCTAGGAACTTAAGTCCCCCCTCCCTACCTTACACATTTTAGATGAACACCTTATGATATCCTATTTTAGTTACAGGAATATTGGTGATTTGATCTCCCTTTTTGATAATGATAGAGACTATCATAAACATATATAAATTTGAATAAAATTGCACGACTTTAACATCATTATAAGTAACTTCACTCTCTATTCCGACAAACGAAACTTTTTAAGCTTTACGTATTGGGGTGTTTTTTATCAGCACATGTTAAATCTCTAGATCTCTTCACTCTCTTCTGACGTTCAAAGCCTTACCACTTTAATACACAATATCTGTAATTTAATACACATGTCAACATGTTATGTATTTATGTGTATTAGTTTACATGTAATAGGTGCCTAGTGACTAGGAAAGAAGGGTCTAGGGAGAGAGAAAAAGAGAATGATGAGGGATGTGAATTTGGTGAGTGTTTCATATGTATGTGAGTGACAGTGAGAGAATTGTTAAGAGAAATTATAGGCATTAATGAAGCTATGGAATTCGAGTAAGTGATCAGGGTTTGCAGCATAGGGATGTGTGTCAACTTATAAGATGCTAGCATAGATTTTTTAGTAACAAAATTTAGACATTTAACTTTTCCTGTTTAGATTTGATATTATAAATATTGAATATAATTTATGATGATGGATTGAAGGAATAACAATGCCATTATAAGGATGGAACCCCTTTCTGTCATATGATTGAAGAGATAGGATGAATAACTTTCCACACTTGTTAAAACTCAAGATCAAAATCCACTGTTCATAAATAATTTCTTTGTAAGTTTATTATCAAAATCTCCCTCTTGACTACTAATTTTGTATATCGATATAGTTCATCTTCAAGTAAAATGCCATTGATAATAAATCTTCAAAACATCACTCTAAGATTTTATTGTCAAACCCACATGTGAAAATAAATTATAAAGAATCACCAAATTGGAGATATTACAACCCACTCTCGATATAATTCCCTAATTTGAAAGCTTATAATGTGATAGAATGGATCTTGATTCTCATTTTGTTACTTTGGTATAGATTAAAGAACAATGCGGTAGAGATGATTTCACAAAATATTAAATTACATCGAGACAAAAGAATGACATGCAACAAGTTGTGTCACCAACTATTTTTTTAATAGTAAAACCAATCCTCTGAGATACCACATCCATGAACTTGGGGTTCATTACATAACTATGTATAACATCTTGAACGCTCTTGAGAAGTTCAATAGCCTCTAGTGCTTTGAAAAAAAAAGTGTCAAATCTCAAAGATATAAAAACATGTTGATTGTCGATGCACACTTTCTCATTCTTGGTTACTTCGACTAGGACATCTTTGGGAGCAGATTGTCTTGCAGGTAATGTCCCATCCCTAAGGTCCACAAGTGGATAAACCCATGTGTTACAACCCCAATTTTTGGGTTCTCTTGGTGAGAAATGTAATTTCTCATATTAAAGATATTTGAACAAATAATGATATAATTTGTTTGGAATAAATGGATTTCGTTTACAATAGCCTTGATGATTGTGTTGTGGGCTTTATTGGCTATTGGGCCCAATGACAAGGAAAAGACAAAAGAAACTCCATTATTGAGTAAATAACAAAATAGAGAAGAGAAAAATGTGGAAACCTCTAGAAGGCAAATCCAAAGAGGGATTTCATGCCTCTTGCGTTCCTTGGGTTCCGAGGAGTCCAAAGTTTCATAGAGAGTGCAATAATAAAAGAAAAGATCAATTAAATATTTCTTTATTAAGAAAGAACTTGAAAATAATGATAAAATATTAGAAATAAGTGAAAAGCGGTATAATTGAGTTATCCTTGGTGGAATTTCGTATCTTAAGGATTTCTAATGATAAAAGGAATACCAATGAGGAAAATAAAAGAGAAATAAAGAGAAATCCTCAAAAAGAGATATTTTAACAAGAAATAAACATGATAATGAAAAATAATGCATATAGATGCATCTAGAAGGGTAATAAATATCCTTGAAAAGGAATTTCGAAATCTTTGAATTTTTTGGGGTCCAAGGAGCCCCAATAAAGAGGAAAGAAAGAGAACATACCAAAATTGCAAAATAAAAGGATAATGTGATACATTATTAATGAATTTTGTGATATTGTTAAAAAGAAAGTATTTTCTACTTAAGAAAATATAATTTTGTGCTTATGGATTAAAAGTCAAGCATAAGGGAGAATATTTTTGTATTGATAATCATCCATGGAATGAAGAATATCAAAGGAATATTAAGGAGATAAGAAAGAGAGAGAAGATTGCTTATTCATGTAGGAATATACTTTCCTAGTAGGAAAGAGACTAAGATCTCATGGATACCCGACCTAGGGCTTTGTTTTCCCACCCCTATATAAAGGGGTAGAGCCAAGGGTCGAGTTCATAAGAATTCCACATATCCTTCTCTTCTTTCTCCCTCCTTCTTCTTTCCCCAAACCCTAATCGTGAGGCTAGAGTAACCCTGGAGCGAACGGAAGGCCATGGAGAGGTCTGGAGGGTGGCCTGATGTTCACACCACGTCCGAGGTTGATCGAACATCCTCCCTGGACTCTCGCTTAAGCAGCTACATCGACAGGAGGGTTGCACCATGGATGTAGGTTGCAGATTTGTCCAGCCCGATCCCCTCCGCCTCAGCCACCACTTGGAACCTCCACGGGCACAACAGAGGGCGACGGAGGTAGGGCACAGGTCGCCAGTGCCCCTCGGGCCTTGGGAACGGGAGGAGACACCTCCACAAGCCGCCTCTAGTTGGCTACAGGTTGGATGCAGGTTGGTTATGGCCACCGACCAGCTGGGTTGGTTTCCGGCCATCCTGGCCACGTATCAAGGCACCCTCGCCTACGTGGGGCACGAAAGAGGCAAGGGAGGCACTTGGGTGGCCGTCGAAGGCTGGAAGGAGGGCGACAGGGCTACATCTTGACCTTGCTGTAGCGGAAACTAGGTCACGCGAGGTGGGAGACGACTGAAGGCGACATTTGATGGAAATACCCCTCCGGGCCTTGCTAAACTAGTAACTTACACAAGGGTAAATTGGACAATCCATTATGTTTCCAAAGCCAAGCAACGTTGCATGAGATTGACGATGTGGCGCTCTCTCATTGGCCGAAAGGTATATTTTCTTGCATAAATCATAACTAAAGATTGGTAGCTCCAATGGTAATATGCAAAATATGAAAATTGATCAGGAGAATGCTTAGAACGCAATAAAAATACTTTAGAATCTGATTTTGTTCCTATTTGCAAAAGTATGCTAAATTAATGGAAAGTGCTTTGAAATCATGTTAGGAACCCTAATTAAAGTTAATGGTTAAATTCATGATACTTAATTGATGAAATTAAGTAATAACAACATGTTGAAATGTTAATGATGAACTTGAACCTGATGTAGATGAATTATCACATGGCTTAGGATTTTACACCAATTATGAACGATTAAGCAGCTAGAAACCCTAACTTAGGGTAAAAGAGGAGAAGATCATATTTATTTTGAATAATGTGAAAATATGTTGTTAAATGATGGTTCTAAGCTCTTTCAAGTATAAAATATCCTAACTATGGATGAAAACCCTTAATTTGAAAACTAGGGTTTTAATGTGAAATTAATAACAAATAGAGTTCATATGCGACTTAGACCATAATGAACTATGAATTGATGATAAATGAGCATAATGATCTTGCCATGGATTAAAAGGATAAAAATAGTAGCTTTAATGTAAAAGACGCTTAATGAACTTAATTAATGGTTAATGGTGCCTTTAATCCAAAAATAGGGTTATATGTTGTTATGATAACCTTAATGTTGAAGAATAGATGAGATAATTATGGTTTATGAGTAATGGTATAAAATTAGGATTTTAAATAGTAAAAATGAAGGGAAACCCTAATTGCAATGGAAACCCTAAAAGTGAACTAGAAACCCTAGTAGGCGAGCTAGGTTTAATAGATCTTGATGACCTGAGTAATAAAAGGAAATTGTATGCATGTTTTAGGATCTTATTGAATGCTTGCTTGCCTATTGTTGATTGGATTATTTCTGTCTCACATCATCCTGACAGGTATGTGGTTACACTTTTGAATAATCGCTCTAGTTTTCATGACGATTCCTGAATGTTTTATCGGTTGCTTGGAAATAACAGTTGGATGTCTATTTATTTCATAAAACTATAAAGTGACTATGATTATCACTATAAATGTGCATACATGACTTGCTCAGATCATGGTCCACCTTTGTGGCTTTGCAAAGGCTAAAAGGGGTAACCTAGAGCAAGGTATAGGTTATCGTTTGTTAGAAATTGGGCTACCCACGTGTAGTGCCATGAGAATCTTTAGCATGCTATGAGTTAAGGAGTGGGATACCTACGGGTAGTGCCATGTGACTCAACCCTAGAAACTGGTTCACCTGCTAGGTGGGATCATGAGAGGTTTAATGGGGATCTACCATAAGGAAGGTAGCATCAAGGTCCACTGCAGGGACAGTGCAGAGGCTAGGGTATGTAGGGATTGAGTAGTTATGCGTAAAACGTAAAGTTGTTTGTTTAAATCATAATTGACTGATTACGTTGTTATCATAGTTACATGATTTTTGTTTCCCCCACATACCAGCTTTATGCTGACCGACATTTTGTTTGTCGGCATTTTAGGTACAAGCAAAAAGGACAAAAAGTAAATCGTCATATTGTGAAATACATGAATTAAAATACAAGGAGGATTAGTTAGAGTAGAATTCATATGTGGATAGAAGTTTAGAGATCCAAGTTTTCAAAAGGTATGCAAAGTTTTTATTTTTACCATTTTTCAGTATAGTTGGTAGAATTTAATAATTGATATTGATTATTTATCGAACCTTTGATCTTGTTAATTGGGATAGTCTCTAACCTTCTTGTCTCCCTTAATTGGGGGTTACCGAGAGGCGGGGTCATTACATTTGGTATTAGAGCCTAGGTTCCTCACTTAATCTTTAATATTTATTAAATTTTACAAATTCCATAGAACCGAGGGCGTTATTAGAGGATTGTCTGAAAGACTGAGGTGTCTAGAAAAGGATCACGTCTAGGGGCTGGCAATATTTTCCTTCGTACCGCTAGTCGGAATACAAGGACTCTCAGATTGTGTGACTGCCTGGCCGATGTCTTAGGATATGACTCAAAGTAAGATACCTTTAGGACTCTCTCATCTTGTTCATCCCTTCTCAACTCAAATTCGGATAAGGACCTTAAGGATTAGGGTTTTCTCTCTTCTCCTCACCCTCTTGAGGTATGTGTAAGGTTAATAAGGTCTAAGGAATCCTCCACCAAATTAATGAAAAACATGTAAATAAGATGTCATGGACATAAGCTTAATAGATTAAGCGTAAACTAAAGAATAGATACATGCTTAGGTTGTATTACATGAGTTGTCATTGCCCTCCGGAGAGACCTGAGGCTAGACCTTCTTGTCAGGAGGATACATAAAGAGAGTTAGTCTTGGAGGTAGAGATCTCCATTATAAGTAGAGACCTGACTCATCCTCTGAGGATGATGTTAACCCTAACCATAAGTGGTGGTTAGAGAGAGATGACATGATGAGTTAGATGTCACAATAGACCAGGTGTGTGGGCATGCCTTTGGATGCCATATGAGCCATGAGAGGTTGGACGAGCTAGTACCCTTGGCAACTCAACCCTGTGAAGGGTCGTGCACGTTAGAGTGAAGGATAGCTCATTATTTGATGAGGTTAGAGAAGAACCTATGGAAACCCTATGAGCTTATATGAGCATGGCATAGTAGGCACCCAGAGTACATTAGTAGTGTGAGCAATAGGTTGAAACCTTGGCCAGGAGAGTATGAAGGATAGCTTATGAGAAAAGCATATAGTGCTATGGATAACCTTGATCAAACATAAGCTTCATCAGGTAGGGGTATGCTTGTGAGCTTGATCCTTCAGGAAAAGAGGACCTCCGATAGTAAGGTTGGTTGTAGGGTTGGATCTAGAGAAAGGGAACACGACTCATACAAGAAGGTTGAAAGCCTATACTCCAAGATATGAGGAAAAGTGGGGAGTTGAGGATGATGCGACCTAAGTGGATGATAGTGGTTGCCTCATGTTTGATCCCTGGAGGCTGGTGGTGTCTCGATTGCCTTTAGAGAAACCAAACCCTAGAGAGAGGATGAGGCTTCTGGTACCTATGTGCTTCACCTTCTGAGATAGGAAGGAGAGTTTCTTAGATCT
Source organism: Alisma plantago-aquatica (assembly GCA_963693085.1). Classification (NCBI taxonomy): domain Eukaryota; kingdom Viridiplantae; phylum Streptophyta; class Magnoliopsida; order Alismatales; family Alismataceae; genus Alisma; species Alisma plantago-aquatica. The sequence goes on along the minus strand of OY856410.1, from coordinate 1,327,491,367 downwards.
GGGTTTAGTAACAGGTTGTGAGGCCTTGTACCTTGTTGGTTGTCCTTGAGGAGGACTCAACTCTGAAGTGTTGCTCGAGTAGAAGGATGACAGGAAGTGCATGTCATGCCTTATACATTCTTGATTCGTGGTTAAAAGTTGAACATGTAGTTGGACACCCAAAAGTGAATCAGGGTTCCTAGGCCTAAGAGGGGAAGTGGTGTACCTGATGCTCATGAAGGGATTTGAGCATGGTACTCCTTATGTTCAGAGGAAAAGGAAACCCCCTTAAGTTTAAGGTATGTTTGATGAACCCCTCACAGATAAGTTGATGACATAGGAAGGTATGATCTTGATTCAATGTTGAGGAAAGAGAACAAGTATGACCTAACATGGTTTAGTAGGTGGTCTTCTTGTGCCTTAGTAGCTTGCTAGGGTTAAGCATGCTAGACCTAAGCACATTTGTGACCTTCTTGTCAAGATGGAGTTCCTCCCATCCTTGGAGAGAGACCCTATTGTAGGGTGTATACCATTCTTGGTGGTTTTAAAGTAACCTAAAGAGGTCTCATAGGATCTTAAGAAGCTAAGTGAAAAGTACATGGTATGAGAATGAACCTGTAAACCCATAGATATCCATCGCTAAGTGCATGTGGATGAGTTACCATGGAGGTAACCGGTATGGGACCTGACCAAGGAAGGCAGGTCACCATGACCCCTATGAAAGGATGAAAGTCAACCCATGAATGCATAGAGAGATGATGAAGGCTTGGGAAAGGTTCTAAGTTGGACATGTACTATAATAGAATCTTAAGTCTATCGTAGGGTCAGGTGGGGATGAGACTGATGAAAGTGGGAGTTGCCCAATTCCCTAGTGCACATGACCATAGGGTCGGGAGGTAACAACTATCATTGTCTGAGGGACATGGGTTAGGAGATTGATCACCTTCATGAACTCATGGGAACCAAACGGCAGATGAGTAGGGCACTCTCTGGATGCATAAGGGAAGAGGATGACCCCAAAAGTACTGGCACCCTATAGACCTAGAGGTGATGACCAAAGATTGTGTAGTGACCAGAGTAGGTTTGAGACTAGTTTTCCATGGAAGTAATTTTGATATCATGATGTTTGTGATGTAGAGACATATGTGGCACGTTTCAACTTAGATTTAAAGGTGTATTGGCAAGGTGGGATGTACCATCCCTACTCTTAGAACAGGAAGAACTCTGTATTTGGACTGCATCCAAATGCTTATTTCTTCTTGTTATGGGAGTGAGGGATAGGACAATATGCATGTCCTACACCAAGGATAAAAGGTGATGTGAGTTGGAACGTCGCCATGAGGTATGAGAACAGGGATAATACAAGGTAGTCATCTTATGAGGGTGCTTTTATTATGAGCTATGAGTCATACAAGGTTGAGTTCAAAAACCAAGAGGATGAGCTCAGAGTTCTCTCGATGAAGATAGATTTAGAGCTGAGATGAGATAATAAGTGGAATACATGGAAGTGTATGTCTTCAACATTACCTAATACCTAAGGATGTGAAGTGGTAATGGATGCTCTAGTTGAGATATTGCTGCCTAGTTTGTCTAGAAGAGGTTGTTAGGCTAACCCAAAGTTTGGAAAGGAGATGTGTTTGGCTAACACTCAGATGTAACGAGATATGTTGAAAAGTTAATGGTTGTTTGGTTAACCAGTCTAGTCCTTGATATAACGAAAGGATGGTGATAGAACCTCAGATACACTTCTTTGGATAGGAAGGTAATAAAAATCTTATGAGAGTGGTTTAGGGTTTCTGAGGAATCAATTTTAAGGAATCATGACAATACAGGAGATCATGATTTAAGATTACCATATGCCATGGTACTACCAAGATAAAAGGGGTGGCAGTAGTACTTTGGATGCCTAAGATGAAGTTGCATGTGGTATGTTTCCATGCATGATAGGAGGTGAAGGACGAACACTAGTAACCTAGTGTATGGATATAAGGGATAAAGAGTCCCCGAGAGGGAATGGGAGTTCGTCACTATGGATGATGTGGAAAGTCTCCCATTGACCAAGGAAGGTTATGATGCAATATGGGTTATGCTAGATCACCTTACCTAGATGACATGAGAAGGAAAGAGTTATGTCAAGGGACAGATCTGGTTGAACCACTCATGAGAGAGATGGTTCAACTACACCATGATACGAGTTTAAAAGTTCTTGAATATGACCTAAAGGTTCACTTCCATAAGGTGGAAGTAGGTGCATGAAGAACTCGATGTTAGTATCGCTTATCACCCCTAACTAATGGTTAGTATGATCCAGACTAGAGGGTCTGATGAGAGCATGTGTGCTCATTCAAGGTGACACATGGAGATAGTTCTTGCCTTCTATAAGATGTGATGATAACCACCACAGCCAGTATCGGGTTGTAAAGAAGCTCTATAAGGAGGTTGAGTCGGACACCACTTCATTAAGATGATGTTGGTGAATGGGCCTTGCGAAGGTCAGAAAAGGACCACAATGTGTGCATGTAGAGACGCTTTGATCGTGCAATGGCTAAAAGGAGCCTAGAGATGACATGAGTCGTGTGCTAATGCAAAGTAGACTGACATGCAGTTCACTGTGGGAGAATATGTGACATGAAAATATGACCCCTCTAAGTTACGGCTAAGAGAGATCACTCCCTGATATATGGGTTCGTTTGAGATGGATTGGTGGAGAAGGTTAAGTTTGATCTCACCCCTCAGGATAAAGTAATATGTTATGAGTTCCAGGTGTCCAATTTAGAGCACTATGTGAGGTACCGAGACCATGTGCTGAGCAATGAACCTAGTGAGCCCCAAGGGAGGCTGAAATAGCCCGAGTCATCTATGTAGTTTATAGACGCTAGGATGAAAGAACTCAGAGAAAAGAATATGTGATGATAAAGGTTCTTTAGAAATGCCATGAGTAAAGAAAAGCCACACAGCGGCCAATGATGGACATGGAAAATTCTTATCCTGAATTGTTTATTTTTCTTGATAGAATTTTGAGGACAAAATTCCTATAAGAGGGGAAGGATGTTACAACCCCAATTTTTGGGTTCGCTTGGTGAGAAATGTAATTTCTCATATTAAAGATATTTAAACAAAATATGATATAACTTTTTTGGAATAAATAAATTTTGTTTACAATAGCCTTGATGATTGTGTTGTGGGCTTTATTGGCTATTGGGCCCAATAACAAGGAAAAGACAAAAGAAACTCCATTATTGAGTAAATAAGAAAATAGAGAAGAGAAAAATGTGGAAACCTCTAGAAGGAAAATACAAAGAGGGATTTCATGCCTCTTGGGTTCCTTGGGTTCCGAGGAGTCCAAAGTTGCATATAGAGTGCAATAAGAAAAGAAAAGATCAATTAAATATTTCTTTATTAAGAAAGAAATTGAAAATAATGATAAAATATTGGAAATATGTGAAAAGAGGTATAATTGAGTTATCCTTGGTGGAATTTCGTATCCCAAGGATTTCTAATGATAAAAGGAATACCAATGAGGAATATAAAAGAGAAATAAAGAGAAATCCTCAAAAAGAGATATTTTAATAAGAAATAAACATGATAATGAAAAATAATGCATATAGATGCATCTAGAAGGGTAATAAATATCCTTGAAAAGGAATTTCAAAATCTTTGAATTTCTTGGGGTCCAAGGAGCCCCAATAAAGAGGAAAGAAAGAGAAAATACCAAAATTGCAAAATAAAAGGATAATGTGATACATTATTAATGAATTTTGTGATATTGTTAAAAAGGAAGTATTTTCTACTTTATAAAATATAATTTCGTGCTTATGGATTAAAAGTCAAGCATAAGGGAGAGAATTTTTGTATTTCTAATCATCCAGGGAATAAAGAATGTCAAAGGAATATTAAGGAGATAAGCAAGAGAGAGAATATTGCTTATTCATGAAGTAATATACTTTCCTAGTAGGAAAGAGACTTAGATCTCTTGGATAGCCGGCCTAGGGCTTCATTTTCCCACCCCTATATAAAGGTGTAGAGCCCAAGGTCGAGTTCATAAGGATTCCACATATCTTTCTCTTCTTTCTCCCTCCTTCTTCTTCTTTCCCCAAACCCTAATTGTGAGGGTAGAGTAACCCTGGAGTGAACGGAGGGCCATGGAGAGGTTTGGAGGGTGGCATGATGTTCCGACCACGTCCGAGGTTGATCGAACGTCCTCCCTGGACTCTCACGTATGCAGCTACATCAGCAGGAGGGCTGCACCATGGCTGTAGGTTTCAGACCTATCCAGCATGATCCCTGCCGCCTCAGTCACCACTTAGAACCTCCACGGGCACAACAGAGGTGACGGAGGCAAGGCGCAGGTCGCCAGTGCCCCTCGGGCCTTAGGGACGGGAGGAGACACCTCCACGAGCCACCGCAAGTTGGCTACAGGTTGAATGCAGGTTGGTTATGGCCGCCGACCAGCTGGGTTGGTTTCCAGCCGTCCTGATTGCGTATCAAGGCACCCTCACCTCTATGGGGCACGACAGAGGCAAGGGAGGCACTTGGGTGGCCGTCGACGGCTTGAAGGAGGGCGACAGGGCTGCATCTTGACCTTGCTACAGTGGCAGCTAGGTATCGCGAGGTGGGAGACGACCGAAGGTGACATTTGACAGAAATATCCCTCCAGGCCTTGCAAAACCAGTAACTTACGCAAGGGTAAATTGGACAGTCTGTTATGTTTCCAAAGCGAAGCAACGTTGCATGAGATTGACGATGTGGCGCTCTCTGATTGGATGAAAGGTATATTTTCTTGCATAAATCATAACTAAAGATTGGTAGCTCCGATGGAAATATGCAAAATATGAAAATTTATTAGGAGAACGTGTAGAATTCAATAAAAATACTTTTAGAATCTAATTTTGTTCCTATTTGCGAAAGTATGTTAAATTAATGGAAAGTGCTTTGAAATCATGTTAGGAACCCTAATTGAAGTTAATGGTTAAATTCATGATACTTAATCGATGAAATTAAGTAATAACAACTTGTTGAAATGTTAATGATGATCTTGAACCTAATATAGATGAATTATCACATGGCTTAGGATTTTACTCCAATTATGAACGATTAAGCAGCTAGAAACCCTAACTTAGGGTAAAAGAGAAGAAGATCATATTTATTTTGAATAATGTGAAAATATGTTGTTAAATGATGGTTCTAAGCTCTTTCAAGTATAAAATCTCCTAACTATGGATAAAAACCCTTAATTTGATAACTAGGGTTTTAATGTGAAATTAATGACAAATAGAGTTCATATGTGACTTAGACCATAATGAACTATGAATTGATGATAAATGAGCATAATGATCTTGCCATGGATTAAAAGGATAAAAATAGTAGCTTTAATGTAAAAGAGGCTTAATGAATTTAATTAATGGTTAATGGTGCCTTTAATTTGAAAATAGGGTTATATGTTGTTAAGATAACCTTAATGTTGAAGAATAGATGAGATAATTAGGGTTTATGAGTAATGGTATAAAATTAGGGTTTAAAATAGTAAAAGATGAAGGGAAACCCTAATTGCAATGGAAACCCTAAAAGTGAACTAAAAATCCTAGGAAGCGAGCTAGGTTTAATAGATCTTGATGACCTGAGTAATAAAAGGAAATTGCTTGACTTACCATGGCGGACAAGGGGGCAGTCGACGGCCGACCTCCTCATCCCCTAGCTGAGGTCTGTCTTCCACCTCCAATACCTCCTACACCTCCACCTGCTGTGTCCGCTTGCACCCCGCCTGTGATCCCTCCCACATCCCCGACCCCTTGGACCCAACCTGGTGCTGATGTCACCATCGCCAGGGATTGGGTCAAGGCTGTAGAGAAACCTATGCCCAAGATCAGAGGGGAGATCGCCAAAGACCCTAAAAAATGTTTCCGTAAGGAGGGAGATGCTCGGCCTTGGACGCGCTTCTCAGACCCTTTAATGAATGAGATGGATGACTATCATCGGTGCTCGGCGATCATCCAGATCTTGGGGCAGACGGTGAATGATGTTCATCTGAGAGGTTGGATGATTAGAGCTTGGCAGCCCAAAGGAGAGCTGGAGGTCTTCAACATTCCCCACGGTTTGATCCTTGCCAGATTTGCCAATGAACGGGATCTCCACAACCCTTTGAACGGAGGACCGTGGTTCTTCGACGACTAGTTGGTCTTGGTGCGGCTATGGACTCCTGAAGCAGATGTGAGAAGAGCGGCCTTCAAGACCGCCCCGGTGTGGGCCTCCTTACTGGACGTTGGAAAGCACTAGTCGGTACAACCAATCACCACGATTGCTCATGTCATTGGGGAGCCTCATGCTATTGATTGACGGGATGACGGTTCGGTTCTACGATGTTTGCACTTTTGCGTGGACATTTCGGCGGAGGAGGAACCACCCCCGGTGGTCATGGTTGAACTGCCCAATGGCAACGAATGGGAGATAAATGTCAGATACGAAGCACTGCCTGATCGCTGCAAGACCTACAAGGTCTTTGGGCACTCGGATGGTTACTGCTCGGGTGAGAGAGACCCCATAGTCCATCTGAACCCCCCCCCCATCATTACTAAAGCTGGCCAAAGGCTGGGTAACAGAGCGAGCTCGAGACCCCCGTCCAAACGCCGCTTTGCTGATAGGTACAAAGATAAAGAACCTAGCAACAACAACAGGGGGAAAGAGGTGATCAATCTTGCAAGGGGTGAGAACCCGATACCTGAGAAGACGATACACAACCTTGAAGAAGGCGAGATAGTAGCTATCAGCGACACCCCTGTGGTTGGTGCTAACCAGATCCCGCCTGAAAGAGATGATACATCCAGTGGGAAAATGACCGAGAAAGAGAATGACAATCACTCTACTATGCTAGAGAATCTTGGGAACGAAGAGGTTACTGAAGGCCCCAACAGGAGCAGAAGTCCAAGGCAGACTAGAAGGTCAGCAGTGAAGGAGAAGACAGGGAAGTTGCCTGAATCCTCTACAAGGGGAGGAGGGAAACATAACAAATCTTTATGACTATACTCGCATGGAATGTGCAAGGGGCCTCTCTGCCCAAAACTCATGCGAGACTGAGGAAGATTCTAAGAAGGATTGGAGCAGATATCATCTTCTTCTTTGAAACAAAAATTAGGAGAAACACAACGGATAGAGTGAAGACGATATTTCCTTTGAATTGGGAGTGTATGGATAATCTACATGTTTGCGATGGAGGTAGGATTATCATGGTTTGGGATCCGAACATCTGGCATGTGGACCCTATTGCCATATGTGACCAAATGATGACGGTAAGCTGCTTCAACAATGGTAGTTTCTCGTGTATCATCTCAGGGGTGTATGGAGAAAACTTGGAAAGAGACAGAGACAGACTGTGGCACTCTTTAAATGACACAGCTCAGAAGGACATCCCATGGACGGTCCTAGGAAACTTCAACAACACCAGAAGAAAGGGCGAGAAGGTTGGGGGCCTGGCTGTCCCTGATCGTATTTTGGATAAATTCAAGAATGTTGTTGATGATGCTGGTCTGTTGGAGATGAACAGAATTGGGGAGGTCGTCTCTTGGTATAACAAACAGGGGAGTAAGATCATATCTATCTTGTTAGATAGGGGCTTTGTGAATGAGGCCTGGCTGGACGTTTTTCCTAATCCTGTGATCAAGTTGGGTTCAAATCAGTTTAGCGACCATGCATGGATGGAGGTGGAATTAGTTCACAAGAAAGAATACCCTAAACCGTTCAGGTTCTTAAATTTCTGGTGTGAGTGGTAGGGATTTATAGAACTGGTCATGGAAGATTGGGTGTTCCCTGTTGAAGGGAACCCAATGTATGGAGTGATTAAAAAACTGCAAAGGATGAAAAAGAAAATCAAGAGATGGGCTAAAGAGAAGGTCAATCTGGACAACTTGATCAGTACTGTGACGAGAGATTATGAGAAAGCGTCTATTATAATGAGAAACAACCCGACTGACAAGAACACTATGAAGGAGATGTGCATTAAAGAGAAGAGAGTTAATGAGCTCGAAAGAGCTCAGGAACTCTATTTATGGCAGAGGAGTAGGACGAAGTGGGTGAATGACGGTAATAGAAATACTAGATTGTACCATGCAACCATTAAGAAGAGGGAGATGATGGATACTGTCCATGAGTTCATTGATGAGAATGGACAAAAAAATGTAATGGCAGAGAAGAAGTGGCTACTCGTGTTGTTCAACACTTCAGAAATTTGTATAATCAAACTCAGTTTGAGGCCAGGGACTGGGAGTATAGGCCTAAAAGGATGATTAACTCTACCATGAATGCCCGTTTATGCAGGGATACTACTGAAGAGGAGATATACAAGGCACTGAAGTCCATTCACCACTCCAAAGCCCTTGGTCCCGACGGATTTAATAGCAAGTTCTACCATTATATGTGGGACACGATTAAAGTTGATGTCTGTAAAGTTGTTGACTGGATTATTAAAGGTGGTAGAATGGTTAGAGTGGCTAACCATAGTTTCATTAAGCTGATCCCAAAATCAAGAAACGTTAAATACATCACTGACTACAGACCTATTGCCTGCTGCTCTGTTATATACAAGATTGTCTCGAAGCTCTTGTCTGCTAGATTAAAAGAAGTGCTACCTAGTATTATATCCAAAGAACAGAATGCTTTCATAACTGGGAGGAGGATTGCGGATTGCTCGCTCCTGGCTACTGAATTCCTTAATGACTTCAAAGTAACCAACTCTAATGCTAAAGCTTGTCTTAAAATAGACATCAGTAAAGCATACGATCATGTAAACTGGGGTAATCTGTGCAAGATGATGGTTAGCATGGGTTTCCACCTTAGATGGATTGAGTTGATGAAAGAGTGTGTGGAAACAACCTCCTTTTCCGTGCTTATCAATGGCTCCCCTACGGGCATGTTCACTGCCACTAACGGGCTTAGGTAGGGGGACATGTTGTCTCCCTTGTTGTTTACTATTATCATGGAAGGGCTGACGTATCAGATCCATAAGGCAGAACAACTAAATTTGATCAAACCGTACAAAGTTAAAGGTACCAGAGTCCTGTCCCACCTCATCTTCACGGACGACATTCTTCTTTTCTCTGTGGGTCATGCTAACAGGTTGCGAACTGTGTATAAGGTTCTCTGTCACTTTGGCAAATGCACGGGGTTATACATCAACACTATTAAATCAAGGATCTTTTTATCTCACTCATGTGACAATAGAAGAGGGAGATTGAAGATTGCTGCAGGGATGGATAGGGACAAGCTGCCGACCACCTATCTTGGTGTCCCTATTTGTAGTGGCAGAAGCCATGCTAAAGATTTTGCGTCTTGCAAAGATAAGATTCGGGACAGATTTGAAGCATGGAACAGTCTTAATTTATCTCTTGTTGGAAGACTTGTTCTTATTCGTTCGGTCATACAGAGTACCATACGCTACTGGACCTACATGAGAGATATTCCGAATCAGGTCACTGACTCTCTGAAAGCTTTGACGGCCAATTTTGTGTGGGTGGAGAAAAGCCATGCTATTGGATGGAAGACCATAGCTAAACTATTCAAAGAAGGGGGCTTAAACATAATTGACCCTACTGAGCTGGTCAAGATTACACAAGAAAAAGAATAGACAGATTTTTGTGTGGACCTGAGGGTATCTGGTCTGAATGGATGAGACGAAGATGTGGGGGTCTCTTAATTCTGAACCATAGTGACAAACTGCCTACTATTTGGAGAAGGATGTGTAATGAATTCCAAGATATCCATCAGTTGTATATTGTTGATGGCTCTGGTGGGTGGCGGTGCAATTCAAGCCAGCCACCATGGATCAACAATATGGGTACTGCTGCAATAGATTGGGATGAGATTGCTTGGGGCAAGGGGCATAATCCGGTTTGGAGCACCTTGCTCTATAGAATCAAGAAAAAGAGGATTCCGACCATGGATAGAATGGAGGAATGGGGGTATACGGTTGACCGAAGATGCATTCTTTGTAGGAGAGAGGATGAGTCTATAAACCACCTTTTCTTTGAATGCTCCTACACCAGCCATGTGTGGAGTATTTTCAGCCTTAAGAACTGTTGGGGGGCCCAAGTTCCGAAAGGCTTTGATGATGTTACGAAATGGATTAACAACCAGTTCAGACTCGACAGGAGCAATCTTTGGTTTGTTGGCCTTAGCCTGGATTGCACCTATTTCTACATTTGGAATGAGAGAAATACGAGAATACACAAACATCATGATAGAGATGTTCTTGCTTTGGTTGAGGTGATCAGCCAAAACCTTAGACTGAACTACAGGTTGAGAAGTAGCATATTTTGTAATGTAAATGCTCTCTCAAAAACATGCTAGGGTTTCTTGTAAATAGCTCGGGTGTGTGTTTTAGGGTCTGGGTTTTCAGACGCCTTGTTTTGTTTGTATAGCTTTCTATACCCCCGTTTGGCAATACATTTACCTATTTCCAAAAAAATAAAAGGAAATTGTATGCATGTTTTAGGATCTTATTGAATGCTTGCTTGCCTATTGTTGATTGGATTATTTCTGTCTCACATCAGCCTGACAGGTATGTGGTCACTCTTATGAATAATCGCTCTAGTTTCACGGTGATTCCCGAACGTTTTATCGATTGCTTGGAAATAATTGTTGGATGCCTATTTATTTCGTGCAACTATAAAGTGACTATGATTATAACTATAAATGTGCATACATGTTACAATCCTAATTTTGGGTTCATTGGTGAGAAATGTAATTTCTCATATTAAGAATATTTGAACAAATAATGATATAATAAATGGATTTTGTTTACAATAGCCTTGATGTTTGGGTTGTGGGCTTTATTGTCTATTGGGCCCAAATAACAAGACAATTCAATTAGTGAATGAATAATTGAATTTCTAAGAAAAGAAATATGCGGAAACCTCTAGAAAGAAAATCCAAAGAGGGATTTCATGCCTCTTGGGTTCCTTGGGTTCCAAGGAGTTCAAAGTTGCATAAAGAGTACAATAAGAAAAGATAAGATCAATTAGATATTTATTTATTAAGAAAGAAATTGAGAATAATGATAAAATGTGGAAAACATGTGGAAAAAGGTATAATTGAGTTATCTTGGTGGATTTTCGTATCCAAAGGATTCCTAAGGTTAGAAGGAACTCCAAATTAGGAAATAAAAGAGAGATAATGAGAAAAAAAAATTTGGTGAACATAGCGTGGGTCTCCTTTTCCATTAAAGCAAAAAAGGTGAGTATGTACAATGCTTAGGGACAAGCCCATAAGGGAAAAAAGAGCAAAAAAGGACATCTAAGCTAATTGTACATCAAACAAGAAGCAATTTGGTGTCTATACAAACTTGCTTCCAAATCTCCAAATGATCTCTATTGAAGCCGCAGAAAACTCTTTGGTTCCTTTCCTGCCAAATCTTTTGGAGGACGAAACCAGCTGTATACTTCCTCATATCAGAATACCCCAAAATCTCCTCTAGCCACCAGGGTTTAACCCCATACTCCAATTGAAACTAGTGCCAGATCTTCGCAGAGGAAGAACAATTGAAGAAAATATGTTCACTATCTTCAATTTCAGAGCAACATAGAACACATCTTGAAGCTAAATAGAAACCAATCTTCTTGAGATACTCACAAGTGGGAAGTTTCTTCAAGAAACACTTCCAGAGAAACATAGAACAACTCCTAGGAAACTTTGACTTCCACACCCAATCTGCCCAACTGACATTAGTATTGGCCTTCCTAACTATCTCCCAACCATCTTTCAGCCTGAAAGATTTTTTACCTCTAAACATTATAGCATCCTCCAAACTACTCAGATTATTCATGCTGCCAATAGCAGCAATAATGCTACCAACACCTCTAATATCCGGCAGACTCCAATTAGCATCCAAAACACAATCAGCAATGCAACAGTAGGGGCCTTTGCCCATTCGAAGCACAAGGTGACCATCACAGACATCCAACAAACAATATCTGTTATGCAGCCAAGGATCATGCCAAAACAGGAAGCTTTTACCATTTCCCACCACAAAATCAATATGAGTTTTGAGCAAATTTCTGACAGAGAGCAGTTTCTTCATGATCCAATTGGTCGAGGACTTACACCCAATCGACCAAACAGAAGCTTCTTTAATGTATTTCTCATGCAACCACTTGACCCACAGGGTCTCCTTCCTACTGGCCACATCCCACAGATTTTTAAGAATCCCTGCCTTCGACCAATCACCAACCAACCTCACCCCCAAGCCTCCTTCCTTCCTAGGTTTACAAATCTGTTACCAGGAGATCGTGTGAATGTGCTTTTGATCCTCATATGTCTTTCGATATCCAACACTACTTCCTTGGGAAGAGGAAACGTGGATGACCAGAAGATATGGTAAGTGGAAAGGGTCGAGATGACAAGTTCAACCCTCCCAGCAGCAGACAGGAGCTTACCTTTCCAAGCCTCCAATCTCCTTTTAATCTTCTCAACAATAGGACCACACATAGCTTTGGTAAGATGGCCGGTGAACAAGGGGAGACCCCGGTATCTAACAGGTAGCTGCTGTCTTTCCACCCCAAGCAACTTCTCCAAATCAGCAGTAACATATTCAACACTTTTACTAAGAAAAAGCTGGCTCTTCAGAGTATTAAGCTTCAGACCCGACAGAAGACCAAAGGAGTCCAACACTTTCGCAAGCTCTTTAGCATTATCCTCATCAGCCTTGGTGAATAACAGTAAATCATCTGCGAAGATGATATGAGAAACCCCAAATTTATCAGAGGCTTTGCACGGAGTAATAACTTTTGACTTCACAGCTGCATCCATAAGAGAGGTGAAACCCTGCATTGCAATCACAAAGAGGTATGGAGCTAACGGGTCCCCCTGTCTAACCCCATTAGAAGCATCAAAAGGATTGGATGGATTACCATTGACTAAGATTTGAAAAGATGCCGAATTGAAGCAAGACCAAATCCAGTTAATCCAACAAGTCGGGAACTTCATTTTCTCCATAATGAACATCACATAGTCTCTCCTTATAGAGTCATAAGCCTTTGATAAATCAGCTTTAAGACAGAGTAAGGGAGGCCCATTAGCATTAGGGAAAGAGCTCAGGAGCTCATTTGCCAACAAAATGGCATCAGTTATACCTCTTCCCTTAACAAAGGCCATCTGATTTTTCGAGATGAGCTCAGGGAAGACATCTTTCAGCCTATTCGCCATGATCTTAGTAATTATCTTAAAAATGACATTGCATAGGGATATAGGACGAAAGTCCTTGAGACAAGAAGCACCTTGGACTTTCGGGATCAAATCAATAAAGGATCTATTGCATTCATGCAAGAGCTTGCCAGTATCAAAAAAACTCAGAATAGCTTTGCTCACCTCATCACCAATTATCGACCAACAAGACTTGAAGAAGGCCCCATTAAATCCATCGGTCCCAGGGGCTTTATCACCACTCATATGCTTCACCACAGAATCCACCTCCTCCCTCGTGACCCATGTTCTCAGCAAAATACTTTGATCATCAGAAAGAAACGGAAAATCCCAATTAACATCCCAGTCTACCACAGACTTATCAGCAGCATTAAACAAGTTCTTGTAGAAGCCAACAGCATGTTCAGTAATCCCTTTCTCATCATTAATGATAGAATCACCGTCCTAAAGAAAGAAAATACCATTATGAATTCTTCTAGTTTTGAGAGATGCATAGAAGAATGAGGAGTTTCTATCCCCCTCCTTAAGCCAGATCGATCTTGACTTTTGTCTAAGGAAAACCTCTTCATCCAAGATAGCCTTACTGAGTTTTTTCCTCAACTCCGCCAGGTCGTCATGAAGGGCAGGGACGTCAGGAATAGCCTCGATGGATTTCACCTTGAGAAACACCTCAGCTTCCACCTCCTTCACCTTAGACAAAAAATTACCGACATGATCCTTATTCCATTTCAACAAAGCACCCTTAACAGCATTCAACTTCCGATATACTCTGAACATAGGAGCTCCCACAACATTGGTGTTTCTCCAAGCCTCTTCCACCACCTCATGGAACCCAGGCTGAGCAATCCAGCTGTTAATGAATCTGAAAGGGGTACCCTTTTTGTTTTTAGTTTGAAGATGCAGAGAGAGCGAGCTATGATCACTGATGGAGTTTGAAACCAAATCTCCCCAAATGGCTGGAAATAAGGCAAGGAAACCACTATCACAGAAGATTCTGTCAATTTTTGAGAAGGTGCTTACCCCCTTCTTACTGTGACTGTCCCACGTATAGAAAGGCCCTTTAGTAGAGATTTCAATAAGACCTGTAGCCTCAAGACAAGAATTAAACTCCCTCATACTCCTATTAGAAGGAGGTTGCTTCCCAAGCCTCTCAGAGGGATACCTCACTGCATTAAAGTCACCAAGAACGCACCAAGCAAGCCCCTTTGACCGAGAAAGACTGATCAGGGCCTCCCAGAGCTTCCCTCTGTCACCATCGTCATTGGAACCATACACAACAGATAGATAGAAACTCCTTCTCCCACTCAGAAAATTGACCTGATAGTGAACAATCTGATCGTTATTAAACAACATATTGATATGAATGTCTGGATCATTCCAAAGCACCATGATCCTAGTATAGGTGTAATGATCCTCATTAGATATATACGAGGCACAACTCCAAAGATCTTCCACAATGTCACAGAGATCTTCCTTCTTCATTCTGGTTTCCCACACAATACGAATATCCGACTTTATTCTCCCAAGCTCCCCACGAATGCGAGGTAGTTTATTATGAATACCCCTCACATTCCACGCACTAATTGAGAAAGGTTTATCCATAAGGAATTGAAAGATCCTCCTCATCCGCATTGCCATCTCCAACTTCACTGTCTCCCATATTTGCAAGAAGTGAGAATTTGTTAACACTAGGGGAAAGCACGATGTTCCTAACCACAGAAACTGGTTTTGCTGCCACCCTTGGAGGGGACTTCGACCTTTTCCTTTGTAACTCCCATTCCGGAGATGGAGAAGGAGTTATAATGGTGGCTTGTTCACTCCTTCTTTCCACCACAGGCTGGTCGGCATTGGCAACCCTACTCGCTAGTTTGGGAACAGGGACAATGTCCTCCACTGCATCGCTAAAGACCTCCCCATCCTCTTCAGTAGAAGGGTTACGCATCAGCTTCCTCTTTGGCACCCAAACCTGCTTCAGTAGAGGAGGGACAATCTGGACTTCAGGGGTCTTCCCATTTGCTTCTCGCGTTCGACAGAGCCCATGCTCATGACCATAACTTCCACAATCATTACATACAGTAGGCTTCCATTCATATTCGAATCAAACAACATCCATCTGTCCGTACTCGCACTGCATTTCAAGGAACTCAGGGAAAGAGAACTCTGCATCCACAAGAACCTGCATTCTCGCATACTCCAGCCGAATCATGTCCTCCATTAATTTGTCAGTACGCAGCGGTTTCCCCAGGTAGGAACCAATCTTCTCGAACATTTCTTCATCCCATAGATTGAGAGGTAGGTCATGGATTTTAAGCCATATCGGGATCTCTGACAACTTCACCTTCTCCATTGGCTCCCCTCTCTCCCATTTCTTCAGAATCAGGGGCTTACCGGCAATGAACCAGGGACCTCCGTCAATAGCAGTAGACAGATCCTCCTCGTTTGTGAATAGAAGAACAAAAAACCCCTTCCTCCTCGACTTGATCTCCAGGGAACCCTTCAACTTCCACATCTGAGCAAGGAAACGCACCAAAGAAGCCCAGTGCGGAGTAAGACCCACAATGTACCCCGCAGCAGCCAGCTTCCACTTCTGAACATTCCTATCTGCTATGGACGATGGATATATCAGCTTGCCATTCTCCATTTGGATGTCCACCTTCTTGAACGATCTGGCCCTGGAATCCACCTTCGATGTTACCAGATCCGCCCAGGTTTTAGGCTGAGACGAGACCCCGATGGAGCCAAATCTGATGGTTCCCCATTTCCCCGGATCTTTGATCTTCAACATGTTACTCAGATCAACTACATTACCACCCTGAGCAGCTTCAGGGACTTCAGAGGTAGAGCTAGACGAGGCACCCCCCTCCGCCGCCGGAGTTGCCCCCCCAATCGCTTTCGGAATCGCCCTGTCGCCCTGGCTCAAGTTACTGGCTTTTAGGATAGTAATGAGAAATTATCAAAAAGAGATATTTTAATAAAGAAAAAGTAAGATAATAAGAAAAAGGATGAAAGATAAGGAAAAAGGCTAAGGAACATTCCCAAGATGGGATCCATTAAGGTTCCTTGAGGTCCAAGGAAATCCAAGATAATAATTTAATCGCAAGGGAAAGAGAAATTAGGTGAGAAATATACCTAAATGAGTAATAACTTTCAACTAAAGAGAGGTACCCGATTTCTTTATATAATGAGCCCAAATTTGGCATGATGATAGATTAAGTCATTAATAATATTCCCTTAAAATTTGGACTTAATTGGATAATTAGTTTGCGAGTTATGATTTTTACAAATTTCCATAAAGTGTTGTGATTGTAATAAATGCCACACTTCTCCGATTTAAATGGATATAGCTCTGGATGACGCCAGCCATCAGATCAAGATCTGACGCCGGATGTGCGTCTCCTACCTTGACTTTGTATAGGAAAGGAGCCGCTGGCAGAGGGATTTTCCTCTCCGATTTCCTAGCAATCCAGTTCGCATGAGAACTTGGAAAGGCCCCAATTAAGTTTGGGGTAGGATTCCGAACTCCCCAGACCCTACTTATTCATGCTTCCAATGCGTATAAAAGAAACGCCTATTTTCACCTCAAGGGCAGTTGGTGGTGAGGGCAGGAAGCCCAAGGACTCGACCCTAATCCTATATATACTACCCCTCTCAACTCCTCTCACCTTCTCACACCCAAATGACACCTCCCCTTGTTCCCTCGTCCCCCAGATCAGCAAGATTGAACTTGCTCCGGTGAGCCCTCAGCCGTGGCGCCACCGTGAGGTTGTTTTTGGATCGGGCAAGGAAGAAGGAGCATCTGTCGTTCGATCATGGACTACGATGGGCCATAAGAACTGATCAACGGTATGGCTTCTTCGCGACTTCAAATAAGTCTGTAAGTGGGCGCTGGTGTCAGGAGTCGTGCGATCATGTGCGGTCAAAGAAGACCAGGGATCCAGCGGTTGTCTTTTTTCCAAAAAACTCAGGTAACTTGCCTCTCTGGGTAATATTCAAGAAAAGTATTGAAACTTGTATAAATCGCTAAAAATAGATCATTTTGTCGAAAAATACAAATAAGTAGTGCTTTTTGATCAAAAAATGCAAGGAATGTAATTAAAATATAATTGAAGCCTAATTCTGCTTGCAATTCAAAAAGTGTGAGAAGATGCTATTTTTAATGGTTTAATTAATACAAAACCCAAATCTTTGGTGATTAATGACTCGGGAAAGGTTAAATGGATGTCTAATGTTGATATTTACATGTTGACAATAAAAAGGATGATTTATAACTAATGAGATGATCTTTACGCATAATGGGCTTAATTTAGGATTTCATATACCTGAGTGTGCATTAATGGGCTTAGAAACCCTAATATAGGAGAATATGTCTTTTAATGGTTTTAATGGTACAAATTTAGGGATAAGACAGAGTTATGTTGCTACAAATCCAAATTGAGTATAAAAGATCATTAATGTGGATAATTTGGGAATTAGGGTTTCCTAGTATATAATAGTGGAATTAATGATAAATTAGGGTTTGCTAACCTAAAAGAGGTGAAATACAATAATTAGGGTTCCTTTGGGAATCAAACTATAATTATTTTTTTAGTGGTCAATTCAAAGGAACCTGAACATGATAATTGACCTTAATAATCGTTTCATGACTTAAAATGGTAAAGATGGTAATTTTAGTGTAAAAGAGGCATATTGGACTTAATTGACTTTTAATTGTGCCTATGATGTTGAAATTAGGGTTTGTGGACTAAAAGAGCATTAAAAGTGATAAATGCATAATGAAGTCTAAAACCCTAATAAAACCCTAAAGTTGGCATGAGAAATCATAAGGTTGAATCGAAGTTGATCTTGGGAATGTTTTGAATAAAACAATGACACTTGGATGTTATGCATTATTTTCATGATATTATTGATTGCTTCTTTAATTGTGTTGAATGTTAATGCATGGACATCAAGTTACTCTGGATCAGGTATGTGGTTACGCTTATGAATAATCATTTTAGTTTCACGGCAATTTCCGAATGTTTTTATCGGTTGCTGGAAAATAACTGTTGAATGCCTTTTATTTCATGCAACTATAAAGTGACTATGATTATCACTATGAATACATATATATAACTGGCTAGATCAGGGCCCACCTCTGTGGGTTGTAAAGACTAAAAAGGGGTAACCTAGAGTAAGGTCTAGGTTATCGTGGGTTAGAAATTGGGCTACCAAGTGTAGTGCCATGAGACCCATTAGCATGCCATGAGTTAAGGAGTGGGCTACTTACGAGTAGTGCCATGTGACTCAACCCTAGAAACTGGTTCACCTATAGGTGGGACCATGAGGGGTTTAATGGGGATCTACCTTAAGGAAGGTAGTATCCGGGTCCACTGTAGGGATAGCACAGAGGATAGGATACTCGTGGATCACGGAGTTATATTTAAAACACAATCTTGGTTGTTAAATGATTAATTGAATGATTACATTGTTATCATAGTTGCACAGTTATTGTTTCCCCCACATACCAACTTCGGTTGACCGACGTTTTGTTTGTCGGCGTTTTAGGTACAAAGCCAAAAGGACAAATAGTAAATCATCATATTGAGAAAAACATGAATTGAAATACAAGGAGGATTAGTTAGAATAGTGATTCACATGTGGATATAAGGTTAGAGATCCAAATTTTCAAAAGGTATGAAAAATTTTATTTTCTTACAACTTTTCAGTTTAGTCTGTTAAAATTTAATAATTGTTCTTGGTTAATTGTCAAACCTTTGATCCAGAAGTTATGGGTGCGTCTTCAACCTCTCAGTCTCCCTTAATTGGGGGTTATCAGGAGGTGGGGTCGTAACATTTGGTATCAGAGCGTAGGTTCCTCAGTTAACCATTAATAATTATTAAATTTTACAAACTCCATAGAAACCAAGGGTGTTATTAGAGGATTATCCAAAAGACAGAGGTGTCTAGAAAAGGATCACGACCAGGGGCTGGAAATATTTTCCTCCACACCACTAGTCGGAATACGAGGACTCCTGGATCTGTGTGACTGCCTGGTTAAAGTCTTAGGGTATGAATCGAAATAAGATACCTTTAGGACTTTCTCATCATATTCATCCCTTCTCAACTCAAATTCTGTTAAAGACCTTAAGGATTAGGGTTTTCTCTCTTCTCCTCATCCTCTTGAAGTATGGGTAAGGTTAATAAGGTCTAAGGAATCCTCCATCAAATTAATGAAAAGCATGTAAATAAGATGTCATGGACATAAGCTTAATAGATTAATGTGCAAACTAAATAATAGACACATGCTTAGGTCATATGACGCGAGTTGTCATTGCCCTCAGGAGAGGCCTGAGGCTAGTCTTTCTGGTAAGGAGGATAAGTAAAGAGAGATAGTCTTGGAGGTAGAAATCTCCATTATAAGTAGAGACCTGGCACATCATCTACTGATGATGCTAACCCTAACCCTAAGTGAAGGTTAGAGAGGGATGAAACGATGAGTTAGCTGTCATGGTAGACCAGGTGTTTGGATGGGCATGCCTGGGATGCCATATGAGCCAGGAGAGATGACCTAGTACTGTTGGTGACCCAACCCTGGAAAGGGTCGTGCATGTTAGAGTGAAGGAGAGCCCCTTCATTGACAAGATTAGAGAAGAACCCATGGAAACCCCATGAGCTTATATGAGCATGGTATAGTAGACACCCATAGTACGTCAGTAGTATGGCAATAGGTTGAAACCCTGGCTAGGATAGCTTATGAGATAAGCATAAGAAACTAGGGATAACCTTGAGTAAAGATAAGTTGAATGTAGGCTTCACTCAGTTAGGGGCATGCTTATGAGCTTGATCCTTCATGAAGAAAGGACCTCTTATAAAGAGGTTGGTTGTAGGATTAGCTCTAGAGAGAGAGCAGGACCCCAGACAAGAAGATTGAAAGCCTAAAACCTCGAGATATGAGAACTAATGGGGAGTCGAGGATGATGCGACCTAAGTGGATGATAGCAGTTGCCTCATGCATAATCCCTGGAGGCTGATGATATCTCGGTGGTCTTTAGAGGAACCAAACCCTAGAGAGAGGATAAGTCTACTTATACCTCTGTACCTATGGTATAGATGAGAAGAAGAGTTCCTTAAACCATGTAGAGGTTTAGTAACAGGTAGTAAGGCCTTGAACCTTATTGATTACCTTTGAGGAGGACTCAACTCTGAAGTGTTTCCTGAATAAAAGGATCATGGGAAGCACATGACATACCTTGGACACATTTGGTTAAAGGTAGAGCATGCAATAGTATACCTAAGTGAACCTAGGATTCCTAGGCCTAAGAGGGGAAGTGGTATACCTAATGCTCATGATGAGAATTAAGTTGCTATAGTTTTGAGCATGGTACTCCTCATGTATAGAGGAAAAGGGAAGCCCCTTAAGTTTAAGGCATGTTTGGCAAACCCCTCCCAGCTAAGTTGATGACATGGGAAAGTATGACCTTGATCTAATGTTGAGGAATGAGAACCCGAATCACCTAGCCTGGTTTAGTGGTCTGCTTGTGCCTTAATAGCTTACTAGGGTTAAGCATATGAATGTAAACCCTAGACCTAAGGGCGGTTGTGACCTTGTGGTCAAGAGACAGTTTTCTCCCATCCTGGGAGAGGGACCCTTTTGAAGGGGGGTACACCAGTTTTTGTGTTAACCTAAAGAGGTCTCATAGGATCTTGAGAAGCTAAGTGAAAAGTACATGGTATGAGAATGAACTTGTAGACCCATAGATAACCATCTCTACGTGCATGTGGATGTGTTACCATGGAGGTAACTAGTATGGTGCCTGACCAAGGTAGGCAGGTCACCATGACTCCTATAAAAGGATGAAAGACAACCCTTGAATGAATAAAGAGAGATGATGAAGGCTTGGGTAAGGTTCTAAGTTGGACATGTACTATAATTAAATCCTTAGTCTATCCTAGGGTTAGGTAGGGATAAGACCGATGGAAGTAGGAGTTACCTAATTCCCTAGTTGCACATGACCATAGGGTCAGGAGGTAACAACTATCATTGTCTGAGGGCCATGGGTTAGGAGATTGATCACCTTCATGAACTCATGGGACCCAAAGGGAAGATGAGTAGGGCACTCTCTGGATGCATAAGGGAAGAGGGATGACCCTAAAAGTGTCGGCACCCTATAGACCTAGAGGAGATGACCAAGAATTGTGTGGTGACCCAAGTAGGATCGAGACCGCTTTTCCATGGGAGTAACTTTGATATCGAGATGATTGTGACGAAGTGACATAGGTGGCACGTCTCAACTTGGTTTTAAAGTTGTACTGGCAAGGTGGTATGTACCATCTCTACTCTTGGAACAGGAAGAACTCTATATTTGGACTGCAGCCAAATGCTTATTTCCTCTTGTTATGGGAGTGAGAGATAGGACAACACGCATGTCATACACCAAGGATAAAGATGATGTGAGTTGGAACGTTGCCATGAGGCATGACGAAAGATGTGATAACATACCCTGGAGAAGTGAATGATACATGGATGGTTTACAAATACTAAAGGGAATGAAGGTAGTCACCTTATGAGGATGTTTTTATTATGAGATATGAGTCATACAAGGTTGAGGTCGATCACCCAGAAGATGAGCTCAAAGTGTTCTCAATGAAGATTGACTTAGAGTTCGAGTTTGAGATGATAAGTGAAATACATGGAAGTGTATGTCTTCAATGTTACTTAATACCTAAGGATGTGAAATGGAAATAGATGCTCTGGTTGAGATATATCTGACTAGTTTGGCTAGAAGTTAGAAGAGGTTGTTAGGCTAACCCTAAGTTTGGAAAGGAGATATGTTTGGCTAATATGCAGAGGTAATGTGATCTGTTGAACAAGTTGATGGTTGTTTGGTTAGCCAGCCTAGTCCTTGATGTAATAAAAGGATGGTGGTAGGACCTCAGATACATCTCTTTGGATAGGAAGGTGCTGAAACCCTGATGAGAGTAGTTTAGGGTTTTTGAGGAATCAATCTTGAGGAATCATGACATACAGGAAATCATGATTTAAAGATCACCATACACCATAGTACTACTTAGATAATGAGTAGTAGCAATACTATGGGTGCTGGAGATGAGGTTGCATGTAGTATGTTGCCATCCATGACAGAAGGTGAAGGATGAACATTGGTAACCCACTGCATTGATATAGAGGATAAAGAGTTCCCAAGAGGGAATGGGAGTTCATCACTATGGATGTGGTAATAAGTCTTCCCTAAACCAAGGAAGGTCAATATGCAATATGGGTTATGGTAGATCGCTTTACCTAGTTGACATAAGAAAGAAAGAATTCTATCAAGGGATAGATCTGGTTGAACTACCCATGAGAGAGATGGCTCAACTACACCATGATGCGAGTTCAAAGGTTCTTGAGTTTGACCTAAAGGTTCCCTTCTAAAAGGTGGAGCTAGGTACATGAAGAACTCGATGTTAGTATAGTTTATCACCCCTAACTAATGGTTAGTATGATCCGGACTAAAGGGTCTGATAAGAGCATATGTGCTCGTTCAGGGTGATAGCTAGAGACAGTTCTTGTCCTATGAAAGATGTGAAGATAACCACCATAGCCAGTATCGGGGTTTAAAGAAGCTCTGTAAGAGAGGTTGTGTCGATCACCACTTCAGTAAGGTGATATTGGTGAAAGGACCACGTGATGGTTAGAAAAGGGCCACAGTGTGTGTAGATGAAGTCACTTTGATCGTGCAATGGTTGAGAGGAGCCTAGAGACGACAAGAGTCGTGGGCAGATGCAAAGTAGACTGACATGAAGTTCACTGTGGAAAATATGTGACATGAAAATATGACCCCTCTAAGTTATATCTAAGACAGTTGAGTCCCCGATACATGGGTTCTTTTGACATGGTTTGATGGAGAAGGTTATGTTTGACCTTGCCCCTCAGGATAAAGAAATGTGTGATAAGTTCCAGATGTCCAATTTAGAGCACTATGTGAGGTACCCAGACCATGTGCTGAACAATGAACCTAGTGAGCCCCAAGGGAGGCTAAAATGGCCTGAGTCACCTGTGTAGTTTATAGACGCCAGGATGAAAGAACTCAGAGAAAAGAATATGTGATGATAAAGGTTCTTTGGTAGCGCCATGGGTACGGTAAAGCCACATAGGGGCCAATGATGGACATGGGAAAGTCTTATCCTGAATTGTTGGTTTGCTTGATAGAATTTTGAGGACAAAATTCCTATAAGAGGGGAAGGATGTTACAACCCTAATTTTGGGTTCATTGGTGAGAAATGTAATTTCTCATATTAAGAATATTTGAATAAATAATGATATAATAAATGGATTTTGTTTACAATAGCCTTGATGTTTGGGTTGTGGGCTTTATTGGCTATTGGGCCCAAATAACAAGACAATTCAATTAGTGAATGAATAATTGAATTTCTAAGAAAAGAAATATGTGGAAACCTCTAGAAAAATAATCCAAAGAGGGATTTCGTGCCTCTTGGGTTCCTTGGGCAAGGAGTTCAAAGTTGCATAAAGAGTACAATAAGAAAAGAGAAGATCAATTAGATATTTATTTATTAAGAAAAAATTGAGAATAATGATAAAATGTGGAAAACATGTGGAAAAAGGTATAATTGAGTTATCTTGGTGCATTTTCGTATCCAAAGGATTCCTAAGGTTAGAAGGAACTCCAAATAAGGAAATAAAAGAGAGATAAAGAGAAATTCTCAAAAAGAGATATTTTAATAAAGAAAAAGTAAGATAATAAGAAAAAGGATGAAAGATAAGGAAAAATGCTAAGGAACATTCCCAAGATGGGAATTCGAGCCATTAAGGTTCCTTGAGGTCCAAGGAAATCCAAGATAATAATTTAATCGCAAGGGAAAGAGAAATTAGGTGATAAATATACCTAAATGAGTAATAACTTGCAACTAAAGAGAGGTACCCGATTTCTTTATATAATGAGCCCAAATTTGGTATGATAATAGATTAAGTCATTAATAAGATTCCCTTAAAATTTGGGCTTAATTGGATAAGCGGTTTTCGAGTTATGATTTTTACAAATTTCCATAAAGTGTTGTGATTGTAATAAATGTCACACTTTTCCGATTTAAATGGATATAGCTCTGGACGACGCCAGCCATCAGATCAAGATCTGACGCCGGACGTGCATCTCCTACCTTGAGTCTGTATAGGAAAGGAGCCGTTGGTAGAGGGATTTTCCTCTCTGATTTCCTAGCAATCAAGTTCGCATGAGAACTTGGAAAGGCCCCAGTTAAGTTCGGGGTAGGATTCCGAACTCCCCAGACCCTACTTATTCATGCTTCCAATGCATATAAAAGAAATGCCTATTTTCACCTCAAGGGTAGTTGGCAGTGAGGGCAGGAAGCCCTAGGACTCGACCCTAATCCTATATATACTACCCCTCTCAACTCCTCTCACCTTCTCACACCCAAACAACACCTCCCCTTATTCCCTCGTCCCCCAGATCAGCAAGATTGAACTTGCTCTGGAGAGCCCTCAGCTGTGGTGCCGCCGTGAGGCTGCTACAGGATCGGGCAAGGAAGAAGGAGCATCTGTCGTTCAATCATGGACTACGATGGGCCACAAGAACTGATCAACGATATGGCTTCTTCGCGACTTCAAATAAGTCTGTAAGTGGGCGCTGGTGTCAGGAGCCGTGCGATCATGTGCGGTCAAAGAAGACCAGGGATCCAGAGGTTGTCTTTTTTCCAAAAAAACTCAAGTAACTCGCCTCTCTGGGTAATATTCAAGAAAAGTATTGAAACTTGTATAAATCACTAAAAATAGATCCTTTTGTCGAAAAATACAAATTAGTAGTGCTTTTTTATCAGAAAAATGCAAGGAATGTAATAAAAATATAATTGAAGCCTAATTCTTCTTGCAATTCAAAAAGTGTGAAAATATGCTATTTTTAATGGTTTAATTAATACAAAACGCAAATCTTTGGTGATTAATGACTCAGGAAAGGTTAAATGGATGTTTAATGTTGATATTTACATGTTGACAATAAAAAGGATGATTTAAAACTAAAGAGATGATCTTTACGCATAATGGGCTTAATTTAGGGTTTCATATACCTGAGTGTGCATTAATGGGCTTAGAAACCCTAATATAGGAGAATATGTCTTTTAATGGTTTTAATGGTACAAATTTAGGGATAAGAAAGAGTTATGTTGCTACAAATCCAAATTGAGTATAAAAGATCATTAATGTGGATAATTTGGAAATTTGGGTTTCCTAGTATATAATAGTGGAATTAATGATAAATTAGGGTTTGCTAACCTAAAAGAGGTGAAATACAGTAATTAGGGTTCCTTTGGGAATCAAACTATAATTATTTTTTTTTAGTGGTCAATTCAAAGGAACCTGAACATGATAAATGACCTTAATAATCGTTTCATGACTTAAAATGGTAAAGACGGTAGTTTTAGAGTAAAAGAGGCATATTGGACTTAATTGACTTTAAATTGTGCCTATGATGTTGAAATTAGGGTTTGTGGACTAAAAGAGCATTAAAAGTGATAAATGCATAATGAAGTCTAAAACCCTAATAAAATCCTAAAGTTGGCCTAAGAAATCATAAGGTGGAATCCAAGTTGATCTTGGGAATGTTTTGAATAAAACAATGACACTTGGATGTTATGCATTATTTTTGGGATATTGTTGATTGCTTGTTTAATTGTGTTGATTGTTAATGCATGGACATCAAGTTACTCTGGATCAGGTATGTGGTTTTGCTTATGAATAATCATTTTAGTTTCGCGGCGATTTTCGAATGTTTTTATTGGTTCCTGGAAAATAACTATTGAATGCCTTTTATTTCATGCAACTATAAAGTGAATATGATTATCACTATGAATACATATATATAACTGGCTAGATCAGGGTCCACCTCTGTGGCTTGTAAAGGATAAAAAGGGGTAACCTAGAGTAAGGTCTAGGTTATCGTGGGTTAGAAATTGGGCTACCAAGTGTAGTGCCATGAGACCTATTAGCATGCCATGAATTAAGGAGTGGGCTACTTATGACTAGTGCCATGTGACTTAACCCTAGAAACTGGTTCACCTATAGGTGGGACCATGAGGGGTTTAATGGGGATCTACCTTAAGGAAGGTAGTATCTGGGTCCACTGCAGGGATAGCACAGAGGATAGGATACTCGTGGATCACAGAGTTATATTTAAAACGTAATCTTGGTTGTTAAATGATTAATTAAATGATTGCGTTGTTATCATATTTGCGAATTTATTGTTTCCCCCACATACCAGCTTCGGTTGACTGACATTTTGTTTGTCGGCGTTTTAGGTACAAAGCCAAAAGGACAAATAGTAAATCATCATATTGAGAAAAACATGAATTGAAATACAAGGATGATTAGTTAGAATAGTGATTCACATGTGGATAGAAGGTTAGAGATCTAAATTTTCAAAAGGTATGAAAATGTTTATTTTCTTACAACTTTTCAGTTTAGTCTGTTAAAATTTAATCATTGTTCTTGGTTAATTGCCGAACCTTTGATCCAGAAGTTATGGGTGCGTCTTCGGCCTCTCGGTCTCCCTTAATTGGGGGTTATCGGGAGGTGGGGTCGTAACAATACATGACTGGCTCAGATCCTGGTCCACCTCTATGGCTTTGCAAAGGCTAAAAAAGGGTAACCTAGAGCAAGGTCTAGGTTATCGTGAGTTAGAGATTGGGTTACCCACGTGTAGTGCCATGAGACTCTTTAGCATGCCATGAGCTAAGGAGCGGGCTACCTACAGGTAGTGCCATGTGACTCAACCCTAGAAACGGGTTCACCTGTTAGGTGGGATCATGAGGGGCTTAATGGGGATCTACCATAAGGAATGTAGCATCTAGGTCCATTGTAGGGACAGCGTAGAGGCTAGGGTATGTAGGGATTGAGCAGTTATGCGGAAAACATAAAGTTATTTGTTTAAATCATAATTGACTGATTACATTATTATCATAGTTGCATGATTTTTGTTTCCCCCACATACCAGCTTTATGTTGACCGACGTTTTGTTTGTCGGCGTTTTAGGTAGAAGCCAAAAGGACAAACAGTAAGTCGTCATATTGTGAAATACATGAATTAAAATACAAGGAGGATTAGTTAGAGTAGAATTCATATGTGGATAGAAGTTTAGAGATCCAAGTTTTCAAAAGGTATGCAAAGTTTTTATTTTTTTATCATATTTCAGTATAGTTGGTAGAATTTAATAATTGTTATTGATTATTTATCGAACCTTTGATCTAGTTAATTGGGATAATGACTCGGACCTTCCAGTCTCCCTTAATTGGGGGTTACCGGGAGGCGGGGTCGTTACACCATGTCTCGATATTTTTTTGAATAATACAATATGGATTTGGTTTTAATGTCAAAAAATAATTATAGAAAATCATCCATACCGAGAAGAGAAAAACGGAATTGATGTCACCCAACAATTTAGACAATATCAACCATGTAGAAAACTTAAAATAAACTCGAGTTCTTAATTATTTTTAGCCAATTGTCGATAATCCATCATATCAATACTTCGCAAGAAGAATCTTTGATATTCTTAGACAAGATCTCTAGGGATGGGGGATATGTTCCAAGAGTAATTATCGCCCCCTAGGATTTACAAACTCAGAGAACAAAACATCATTGGGAGAAAATTCATCATATTCCATATTGGTATGGCCCATTGGGTTGCTACATGTGGTGGATGAGTCTTGCTCCTTTTCGGAGTCATCTTGTAGTTGCATTGCTGACTCAAGACTCCACAGCACGCCCCCCATGGTTGGGAGGTTGATCCCACTTTCAGAAGTATATTTGATGGCGGTGTTGATGAACTTGGCAAAGCAGTTAGAAGTGATTTGTTTCTTAAGATTCTGATCCACGATTGTTTCCAGTACGCCATTGTGATAACAGTAACGTGCCGACTCAACTAAACTCGCTCATGAGGCAAATTGACGTCCACTGCAGGACATGTACTGGATGAGTTGCGTTCCTTCTCAGAATCGTCTTGCAGCTCCATTGCAGATTCAAGACACCATAGCACATCTCCCATGGACGGACGGTCAACACCGTTGTCCAAAATGCACTTGTAAGCGGTGTCCATGAACTTGTGGAAGCAGTCTGGTGCAATTTGTTCTTTAAGATTCTGGTCCACCAATGTCTCGAGCAATTCATTGTCATAGCAATAACGGGCCCACTCAGCCAAATTCACTCGCGAACAAATCACCTCATAAAGCACAACCAAAGGAGTAGACATCGGACTTCTGTGAGTTTTTGTCGACGGAAGTAATCAGGATCTAGGTACCCAAAGCATCCTTACACTGCAGTACTTAGGACAATATTTCGTCGATCCATCTCTGGTCCTACCTTGCACAAGCCAAAGTCGGCCACTTTGGCCACCCATGCATCATCTAGCAAGATATTGGTACTCTTCACATCCCGGTGAATGATTGTGTGTCGTACTCCAGTGTGCAGGTAGTGCAAACCTGTTGCCGCGTCGATGCAGATTTGTAGCCGTTGCTGTCACTTTAGTGTGGGTTTCTGAGAGTTGTTACACAGATGCTCCCGTAGGGTGCCGTTGCCCAAGTATTCATAAACTAGGATCATCTCTCGTCGCTCGTCGCAGAAGCCAAACAAAGAGACCAGGTGTCGGTGCCTTAACTTGGATAACATCTCGACCTCGTTCAGAAACTCTTGAATCCCCTGCTGCGATGTCGGGTGAGCACGCTTGATGGCCACTTCAATTCTTTCGATCGTCTGATGTAGCCGTTGACGAATCATATCCTTGTACACCTTGCCGAAACCGCCAACACCAATCATATCCTTGTACACCTTGCAGAACCTTCCATACTATCGACAAGCAGTGTGGCCCAGGCATATACGTCGGCCTGCGCTTCCGCAGTAATGTTGTTAATAAAGATGCTAAAAACCATCTCGTGTTGCTTGTTGTAGCCACTCTCGACTTCGCAGAAGTCTAAGCGCACAAGGTAGTGGAACCCGGGGTCGACGGTGAGAAACCATGTCAAGTTGATCTGCGAATTGACGGCTACGAACGCTGTCATGGATCGCTTGGTTACATACACAGCGTCCGGGGTAATGTATCTTGGAGACTCCTTCTGGTACCGGAGTGTGATATTTGGGTCGATAGTGTGCACCAAGCCGAGGGCGGCTTTAGAGATGTAGGGTTCGTCTGTGCTCCACTGCCGGAAGAATCCGGAGTCTTTGGTACGAATTACAGTCATCCCGCCAACGTTCAAATGGTGCATGGTTTCCATGGCAGTGTTGGGAAAGAGGTTGTAGGTCGCTTCAAGGCCATCGAAGGAGTTCGAGGTGAAAATATCCGGCATGGATATGATTTCGATGCGGTTGACGAAAGCATAAGAATCAGGGTAGCTTGCAGATGGAGTAAAAGTGAGGTTGATCAAACCTTAATTTCACACGTTCAACGAGTACTCCCGGATGATATAGTTGATGTTGAGCGCTTCCACATCCCACGCTGGATTATAGTCATGCAGCAGCTTGTGATCACCGACCTGGTATAAGTAGAGACGTAGGAACTTCCGCTCGAATGCCGTCACTGGGATGGAGTAGGTCGCATGGCCTGTGAAGATGTAGGCCGTCATGAAGGGCACAAGTGGATTCGAGGCCTGTGATGCAGCTGTAGCGACCGATGAATTGCCAGTGCTGTAAACCACGACTTTATAGGATTAAACCTAAGCTACGTATTGCTGAGGAAGGGTCAGTTGCACAGACGAGGAAGTGAGGAAGCTTGCAATGGAGGAAGCGATAATTTTATTTCAGTCTCTCGTTCTCTTTCAATACAGGAAGCAGAGATAATAGTAGATGCTATCTAAGTGGCCACCTCACTGCCACGATCTAACCTTGATCCAACAAATTAGGATCTGACCTGCGACTCAGTCTGTGCCCAACAACTCGTGCTATGCACGTTTCCATCTAGCAACTCAGAGACTCGGACTCTACTTAGACTGCGTTTGTTGTGCCGTCCTAGTGGCGGCAAGGCAACCAAACCTGATCGGTTATTTAACCGGTGTTTGTTATGCGGATTAAAAGGTAAATAAGTTGCCGTAGTGATAAGTTAATTGAAAATCTCCATATAGCGTGCCGCACTAGATCCTTGCGGTAGAAAATAGGTTTATTTACGGTGGGTGTCAATTTTTCACAATTCCCCTCCAACCGACTGCTCAAACATAAAACATTTTTTATGTGTAGGACATAATAGACTTTATCCGAATAAACGCAGCCTATGTGCATGTGTACCAAATGGCGGATATCTTGCCTACAAATTAATTTGCCTTTGCTTCAAACAACGGGCATCTTATACAAGCTTAAGATATCCTTGGTTAACTTACCCGTAGCAGATAAACTTGTCATGGCTGTATGCCAAACACAGCCTTAGACACCTGGCTACTACTAGATTAATGCCAACATATCCCCCCTTAATCTAGGCCTGAGTAGCCAAGGTTACAGACTCTCAGCTTTCTTGCTCATCTCAGTGAATTAAGTTTTCCCGAGTGCTTTTGTAAAGATGCCAGCACGCTGGTTATTAGTGCTGATGTGATCAACAATTATCTGCCTCTCTTCTACTCTTTCACGAATAAAATGGAACTTCGTGTCGATGTGTTTGCTTCTTCCATGAAAAACTGGTTATTTCATCAAAGCTATAGTAGATTTGATGTCCACGAGTAGATGAAATGGTTCCATCTCCTTTCATGTGATCTCGTGTAGCAGGTTCCTTAACCATATGCCTTGACAAGCTGCTGATGTGGCTGCCATGAACTCAGCCTCACATGAGGATAGAGCTACACATCTTTGTTTCTGGGATGCCCAAGAGATCAATTTTTCATTCAGATAGAATGCCATGCCTGACGTGCTCTTTCTTTCATCCACATCACCAGCTAAATCACTGTCCGAATAGTCGATTATCCTGAGGTCATCTCCTCCTATTCTGTAAATTAAACCATGATTCATAGTACCCTTCACATACCTGAGGATGTGTTTGAGAGCTTGATGATGCATAGCTTTAGGCTTTTCCATGTATCGACTCACTAAACCAACCGAAAATGATAGGTCTAGCCGAGTGTGTGTCAGATACCTTCACTAGTACATGAATGGTCTATAGCGTCGGTTTTTTAAAGCCTGCAGCGTCACTTTTTAACCGACGCCTAGGTGGTCGTCGCTATACAATTTTCTCCTTCCTTTCCTACCTGCAACTTGCTCCTTTCCACGCGTAGATGATGAAGCCATTTCGTTGCTTTGAAGTGGAGAAATAGCAAGCAAGACTTGGATGTAGAGAAGCTAAATATTTTCACAAGAATACACTAGAGAGGATCTAGAGAAGTGAGAATGTGAAGGTGTGAAGAAATGGATCGTTTTGGATGCTATTTATAGCAAAACAGAGCCAATTTCGGTCGACAATTTGTCGACCGACGCCAGCAACGGTCGTTTTCTAGACCCTTCTCCCGGTCAGCCAACGGTCGTTTTTATAGCCGTTACGACGGTTGATTTTCTAGCCGTTACGACGGTCTATTTTCTAGCCGTTACGATTTTTTTAAAATATATATTTTAATCAGAATATTGCCTTTTTAATTCAGGGTTGTCCTCAGTCGAACAATTCGTCGACCGATGTTGTTCGGTCGAACAATTCGTCGACCGAGAAAGAGCCAGATTTCCTTCGCATAAGTACCTCTAGGGTCGGTGTTAAGGAAAAAACCGACCCTAGAGGTACTTATTCATGTGTGAAATACTAAACTGGATCCTAAGTTTATCTCGGTCGACAATATTGCCGACAGAATAGACTTCTAAGGTCGTTTATAAAGAAAATACCGACCCTAAAAGTTGCTTATACACTTGAAATCTGACTCCTTATCGGTCGATGAATTTGTCGACCGAGATGATCGGTCGAAGTATTGGTCGACCGAGGAAGGCTCTAAGGTCGGTTATAAGTACAAATCTGATGCTAGAGGTGCTTATACATGCGTGAACTATCTGGATCCAGAATAGATATCGATCGACGAATTTGTCGATCGATGAGGCCTTTAAGGTCGGTTTTAAAGGAAAAACCGACCATAGAGGTGCTGAACCGAGGAGGACTTTAGGGTCAGTTATAAGGAAAAAACCGACCCTACATGTGCTTATATACGTGAAATCTAGCTCTTATTCAGTCGACGAATTCGTCAACCGAGATGATCGGTCGAAGTATTGGTCGACCGAGGAAGGCTCTAAGGTCGGTTATAAGTACAAATCCGATGCTAGAGGTTCTTATACATGCGTGAACTATCTGGATCCAGAATAGATATCGGTCGACGAATTTATCGACCGAGGAGGCCTTTAAGGTCGGTTTTAAATGAAAAACCAACCTTAGAGGTGTTGAACCGAGGAGGACTTTAGGGTCGGTTGTAAGGAAAAAAACCGACCCTAAATGTGCTTGTATACGTGAAATCAAGCTCTTATTCGGTCGACGAATTTGTCGACCGAGGAGCCCTTTAGGGTCAGTTATAAGGTAAAACTGACGCTATAGATCGAGGCGTGAAACCAAAATCAAGCAAACTTTTGCCGCGGGAAACTTGTAATTGACTTTCTAATCCAATTGTCTATAAGGTCGCTTATTTTATAAAAACTGACCCTATAGAGATGCACTACAAGGTCGGTTATTTTAAGAAAAGCGACCCAAGAGGTCTTAAGTGGTGCCCTCGTTTTTTATAGACATATAAGGTCGGTTATTTGGAAAACCGACCCTATAGAGATACACTACAAGGTCGGTTATTTTAAGAAAAGCGACCCAAGAGGTCTTAAGTGGTGCCCGTGTTTTTTATAGACATATAAGGTCGGTTATTTAGAAAACTGACCCTATAGAGTTACACTACAAGGTCGGTTTATTTAAGAAAACCTACCCAAGAGGTCTTAAGTGGTGCCCATATTTTTTTTAGACATATAAGGTCGGTTATTTGGAAAAACTGACCCTACAGGTAGTGACGTTATAACCCATTTATGCACTAGTGCTTAAGCTTCCAATTAAGCTTTTGAATTCAATAGCGTCGACTTCCTCACCATCTGCATCCTTTTTTAATTTCAACTTTGGCTCCATTGGAAATTTGCATGGATTGCATTCAATCATTCCTGCTTGCTCCAGTAGATGAAACCTTTCTTCTGTTCTACTTCAATTCCGAGGTAGTGTGAGAGGAGTCCCATGTCACTCATCTCGAACTCCATCTTCATTTGTTCTTTGAA
This sequence comes from Alisma plantago-aquatica, assembly GCA_963693085.1. Classification (NCBI taxonomy): domain Eukaryota; kingdom Viridiplantae; phylum Streptophyta; class Magnoliopsida; order Alismatales; family Alismataceae; genus Alisma; species Alisma plantago-aquatica. Next base: position 1,327,457,964 of record OY856410.1, on the reverse strand, counting down.
TTGAGTGACTTTGTCTGGGTTTGGTCCAGTGATGATCAGATCATCAACATATACTCCCACGATGAGTATATTTTCTCCAGTTGACCTTGTATACACGGCTTGCTCCTGCTTACATCTCTTAAATTCCAACATCTTCATACTTTTATTTGGCTTGGCGTTCCATGCTCTAGGTGCCTGACGGAGCCCATACAGAGCCTTGTATAGTTTATACACCTTGTGTTCCTCCCCATTTACTGTGAACCCCTCCGGTTGGAAATATAGACCTCTTCTTGGAGTTCTCCATTCAGAAATGTTGTTTTGACATCAAGGTGATGAACGGACCACCTGTAATGAGCTGCAAGTGTTAGAAGTAACCTCACAGTCTCCATTCTTGCCATTGGAGCAAAAACTTCTTCAAAATCTATACCATGTCTCTGGGCATATCATTTTCGCCACAAGCCTTGCCTTGTGTTTGGTGATATTCCCAAATGAGTCTTTCTTCAATTTGTAGACCCATTTCACCCCTATTGCTTTGTGATCGGGTGGTAGTTGAGACAATTCCCAGCTGTTATTCATCTCTATTGCTTCCAATTTTTGTATCATGGCTTCCTGCCATGTTGGGTCCTTCATAGCTTCCAAGTAGCTTGCTGGCTCGTCAGCATCTGTCAGTAGAAGCTCTCCCATCGTCTCTTCAGTGTCATTATAAATATCCTCTATCAAGTGAAACTTTACTGGCATGCTTTCGGTTGATGAGGATTTTGGGTTTTCTAATGAACTAGGGACAAAATGGACTGAGGATGACTCAATAGCCACATCATATGTTGGTTGCGTAGATGCACCATGTGATGATTCTCCTTGCGACTGGGTGGTGTTGTACCATTGGATGAATGTCCTTCATTACAGGTGTATTGATTCCTTCCATCTTTAGTTAATGTAACTTCAAGTTGTGGATGGAATCTGTCATCTTCAGACCACCACCAATGCCTTTTCTCTTCAAATATGATGTCCCTACTAACATTGATCCTTTTCATTCGAGGATCATACAACCTGTAAGCCTTGTTGCCTAGTTCCACTCCAAGATATGCCATGGATGTGCTACGGTCATCCAGTTTCTTTGTGTGTATGCTTGGGACCTTCATGTGTGCTACACACCCGAACACTTTTAGGTGATTCAGTTATGGCTTTCTTCCCGACCATGATTCATATGGTGTGATGCCATTCAATGCCTTTGTTGGCATGCGGTTCAGTAGGTAGATGGTATGCCTCATGGCCTCTCCCCACATGCTTGCAGGAACATGCATTGTCTTCAGTAGACTTCTTGTAGTAGCCATGAGAGTTTGGTTCTTCCTTTCCACCACACCATTCCGTTGAGGTGTGTACGGAGCTGTAAATTGTCTTTGAACACCTTCCTTCTCACAGATAATAGTGACATTTTTGGATAGAAATTCACCACCGCGGTCCGTCCTTAACATCTTCAAAGGTAGTCATGTCTCCCTTTCAACCAACACTTTGAATTTCTAGAAATTCTCTAGTCCTTCATCTTTGTGTTTCATCATATATGCCCACATCATCTTGCTGAAATCATCAACGAGAAGGAAAACATACCTATTTCTAGCTGGAGTAGATGGAGATATAAGTCCACATAATTCGGCATTAGCTAACTCGAGTATTTGACTTGCTCTGAAATTTTCCTCACACGGGAATGGGGATCTCACTTGTTTTACTTCTAGACATGCTTTGCATACCTCGACTGGTTGATTGATCCTTGGTACGTCGAGTACCATCTCCTTCTTCATCATCATCTTCAGAGTTTGAAAGTTTACATGGCCTATCCTAGCATGCCATAACCATGATGGATCATCTAGCTTTTCCATCAGACAAAATGTTCTTCCGACTCTATTTCCACCCTATAGAGTCTATTTGTTGATTGTCTAATCTTTCTAAGGAGATTATCGTCCCTATAGCCATATGAATGCTCCTTGTAGTGTAATCTTATTTCCTTACTCGGTCATCTGACCAAGGTTGATTATGTTGCTATCTAGGCTAGGAATATAATAGACCTCTGATAGAAAACATTTCTCACCGTTCTTGAATAGAAATAGTACAGAACACTTACCTTTGATTTGAACTCTCGAGCCGTCTCCGAACTTCACCTATCCATGGATTGTCTCGTCTAGGTCCTTGAACATGCTCCTTCGTCCGGTCATGTGGTGCTTGTGTCATTGTCAAGGTACCACTGATCTGAGTATATGTGATCATCGGTGTGCCTATATGGCACAATTTTCTCTTCATTTAACAACACCATATTTAGCTCTTGCTTGTTGTGCTTAACAACCAATAAAGCTGGTTCTTCTTCAGCCGCACGGGCTAGATTGACCTCCTCAGATTTCTAGTTTCCTTTGCACTCTGAAGCGTAGTGTCCATAACTATTACAGTGGAAACATCTAACCTTAGTTTTGTCATGATCAGCATCACAATTTACATCTTTTGACGAGAAGGGTTCCTGACACGAATTTACCATGCGTATAACGCAAGTGCATGCGCCAAAGTAATATAGGCCTTTGTGAGGCCCGAGTCAAACTCAGGGAACGGATTTTCGGTAGACTACTACTAACTGTTCGCAATCAGATAGACCGATTAAAATGGTTTGAGAGTTGATTGAAAAAGAAAAGAAAAATAAAAGAAAGCAAAACAATCGATTAAATGGTTGGTTTAATCAATTAAATATGGAATCTTTACGATTGCGTTTTCACCGTAGGTTCTCGTTGTACTAATTCCCACACAATTATCCTAATTCGTCTCCTATTCCGGGTAGTGGCATGTAGTCAGAATTGTTCGATGTCACGATACAATTCGCTACCTAAATCTAGGTCAGTTCCATGGTAGTAGTAACCTATACCCTAAATTAGGTGCATGAAGATCGCACTTTGGGTTTCCACCGTTAACTATACATCGCCTTTTTCAAAGGATTTATTAGTTAATGTGATATCAGTCTCTTTTCAACCGTTAATTCTTCTTTCAAAGTAATTAAAGGTATTAAATTATCATTAGGGTGATCAATCATAATGATATAATGGAGAAAACGAATCATACCACGGATTTTAGAGACAAATTATGATAACTATGTCGAAGTTGTCATACAAAAATTACCCAGGCTACTTCCGGTCCTAAAGATAAAGGGGATTAGCCCCGCATGTTCATCTCCATGAAAGACATGATGAGAGAAAGGGAAAACATATGGAAAACATGAATAGATGTGATGTAAACCCCTGAACGGAGAAGATCTAGGCGTTCCTTGGCACGTGATAAACATTCTACAGCCTTCCGGTAGTGGGAAACGTCTTCTGCGGCTCTCGGAATGATCGGGGCGTAGCTCTGGGCTCTGTTCTTTTCTTTTTCTCATCCTCAAGACTTGTGCAATGGCTCCAGACATAATGATTGCTTAGGGCCGTCGTAATTAGGTATATGCACCACTTTTGGTCACCCCCAGATTACCATCGTAAGATTTGACACGATCTTTAGCGAAACCTGATCTGACGGTGTTGATACCATTGATGTGGGTCGATGGTATCGACCTACATCAGGCACCGGCACTTACACGATTCTTGGGGTTCTCTCTGATGTTGTCTCGATACCATCAACGGTGTGTCGATGGTATCGACACCTTAGGTATTAATTTTCTCTCAGAATCTGACGCTGAAGTTGATTTTTCTGAGGCGAGGTCGATAGTATCGACTTTGGGTCGATAGTATCGACATCTGGTGTTATGACCGCATCTGAGCTTAATTGGTAAACTAGGGTTACCAAGATGATTACATGAGTAATTGGACTGATCACTCTTGAAATCTAATGAATGATGATAATCCAATGAGAATGTTTTAACTATGATAAGAAGTTTAAGTGTTTGTTTGCCTTGAGAATTAGGGTTTGAGAAACATAAACCCTAATCGGCCCAAAATAGGATTTTGATGATACATGAACACAAAATTTGATAAGTATAGTGTCTCAGTAAATGATTTTTAGTATTTTATGTGTAACTCTGATTTATCTCAAATTTGTATATGGTTTGGATATATCAAATAGGAACACTATTGAAAAATATCATAATTTTGGAAGGATGTTCTGACCTGTTGGTCGGCCGAGTTGCAACTCGACTGAATATGCTGCAGACTGCAATATAGTAGTCAACTTTTCGATTTTTATTTATTTATTGGTAAATTGAAATGATCTGAAACTTTTACTGGAGGTTTGAAACTCCATTATGCATAACATATAAAATTTCCAGAATTTTTGGAGCTTCTGTTAGCTATTCAGTAGTCGAATTACAGTAACTTTTGTATAACTGAATATTCAGCCAATATAATAAAAGTTGAGTGTAGGGTCAATATGAAATTGACCCAAGCAGCTCAAATGGTCTATATGATCAACCACACACACAAGTAGCTCTCATTCTTTTTCATTCACTCCAGAGAAACGAAAACCTAGAGAGAGAGGGAGAGTTAGGGTTGGAGAGGAGAAAGAGGTGGAATCGCCGACCTAGGGTTTTGCGGTCCGAAGAATGGTGAAATCAAGTAAGTTTGGTTACTTTGCATAGACTTTACTGGTGAATCTTCTCTCACATGTCAAGATTCCGTCCATGCTCTGATTTGATCCAAAATGGTATCAAAATTCCTCTTTTCTCACTCTTTCTTCATAATCCTTCATTTTCAAGGTTTCCGAGTTGAATGGAAGAAGAATTGGGAAATTTGCTAGGGATTTGATATGAGTTCGAAATTCTCAGGGATGAGCTGCAGTTTTGAGGTGTTTTCACACCTTGGGGTGAGTGGGTACTTCCTTTAAATAGTATAATGTACGAAATTTGATTATAGCATCTAAATCCCTAAATGCTTAGTATGTGATTCTAAACCCTGAAATGTCTGTTTGATTTAAGTTGTTGTAAATTGATATGATATGGATTCCTTCTCTATTTGAATGACTCTTTGATGGTAGATTCACATCAGAAACATATACAACACATCCTAGTAAGAATGCTTTTCAGATATATACCATATGATGTAATTAGGGTTTAACCTAATTGAGATATCACTAGAGTTTCAACCTTATTGAAGAGACATTTAGTCTTGAACTAAGTCTAGATCTTAATGCTCCTAATAAAGCGCATGTCTAACATATTTCAATATACAAGCCCATTTGGATTCACCATTAAGTCTATGACTTTTGATTTCACTAAGTTGAAGCTCAATCGAGCTGTGGCACGGCCGTGGTGGGTGACCACGACCGTGGTGAAGGGTCTGTGCCATGGGCGTGCTAGGTAGCACGGCCGTACTGAATGCTTTTGAAACTCTAATCTCTATACACCACGACCGTGGGGAAGAGCCACAACCGTGGTGAGGTGAATGTGCCACGACCGTGGGGAAGCGCCACAACCGTGGTGAGGTAACTGTGCCACGGCCGTGGGGTGACACCACGACCGTGTTGAAGCAAACCCTAAATGAATACTTAAAGGTCAAAGTTAAATGAAGAGGACTAGTAATCTTATAAGTGGTTAGGATGTACCTCATGGGTTACCTTATTTGAATTTTATTCTTGGTGCATGATAACTCAGTGAATAGCATGGAAACCTAAATTTAGTTCAATTTCCATGGTTTCATACATATTTTGATTGTATATGATTGTTGAAAGCAGTCTTTAATTTGTGAATGTTTATATCGTGTGAAATCCTTATGAGAGCCATGTGATAAGTGAATGAGGCAAATGAAACCCTAAGCGTAGGGTGTTGCCATGTGATAAGTGAATGAGGCAAATGAAACCCCAAGGATAGGGTGTTCAATGAATCAAGTTATGGTGATATGAAAGGTTTCCATATGAGATGTGGTGATGCTTAACTGTTGAATTGTATGTTTCTTGTGCATTTAACTTTACATGCTTGTTCTCTTTGAGTTGGTATATATATACTACAGGGTTTCTTATTTTCACAATACATATCTCGTGAATTGCAGGTGATGAGATATGACATGCCCTAGAAAGGGATGTTACTGAGATCATGCATATATGTATGAAATGTTAGAATGAGAATACTTGTCAGGCAGACATGATATATGTTTGAATACATGAGCTATGATGTTTTATATGATATGATATGGCAGGCCGTGTGAGCCTTGTGAGAAATGTAAAATGAGTTATGATTTCTGTTTTAAATGTATCTATAATGTTAATGTTAGACTTAGGTGCCCTGAACACTGTAGGATCCCCTTTGTGCGGTCTACGATCTTAAGGGGATGAAACGACCTAACTGGAGGACAGTCCAGACGGTCGGCAACCTACTGGAGGACAGTCCAGATGGTTGGAGAGAGAGTGACCTACTGGAGGACAGTCCAGATGGTCGAGTAGTCGTGTGACCTACCTAGAGGACAGTCCAGACGGGCACGACTCGACACTCCGCCTGTGTGCTCAGGTTAGGAGGGGTCCAGTTTACACTATTTTGAGAGTGCAGTGAGGCCCTGTAGTAGACCAGGACGAGCAGTCAGACTTAGCATATCCCGGGGTGTCGCTAAGCCTTGTACGGTGTGGTCGTAGTGCACTGTGAGTCTCATATGCAGAGTACACTGCATAAGATCAGGGCATAAGCAAAAATATGATCATATAGGTTCACAGAGTTCCTTATAAATGAAAGAGTTAAGGAAGACTAGAGCATAGTCTTCTAGTAGTTATTCTTTGGATGCAATATTTACATTCTTTGTTATTTCAATTATATTGTTTTAGAACTGCTCAGTGTAGTATTTATTGTTGTTAAATTTCATATCGTTTACTCAAAGTTATATCTGTAATCACATTAGTGCCTTAGACTATTTCTTTGAAGTACTCATTCACTGAGCGAGTAGGCTCACCCCTCTACTCAAACATTTTAGGGTTAACCGCATGGACTTGAAGATGGTCAGAGCATCAGTGTAGATCTGCCACAAGAGTTAAGTACAAGATTAGTTGAGTCAGTCGGTCCTTGTCACTCTAGGTCCTCAGTAAGAGATAAGAGAGAGGGTTGTAATTACGATGTGTAATATTATTCCTCTTTTGAAATTGTATGCTAATTAGTAGGTCTTATGTGCATAAGGTGTGAGAGACATCATGAATGTTTATACATGTATCTTTACTATTAAAGTCTGATTAGTAAAAGAAATGTTCAGATTCCCTTGTTAAGATGATTTATGTGGTTCAATGCGAAGAAACAAGAGTTTTAACAGAAAAGAAAAAAAAAGTTAAGGGTGTTCTTTGTATTACATATAAATCCTAATTTATGCTCTAATCTCATGATTAGTGGAAATTGTGAGATCGGGGTGTAACATCTGGAAATCTGGCTCGCTGACTCTCTCTCTCGATACCATCGACAGTCCCATCGATGGTATCGACTTCTGGTTGCTCTTCTCCGGCAATGCACTGTGACCAGGTCGATGGTATCGACCATCCATCGATGGTATCTACGTATTCAAATATCTGAATTGCCTGAAATGAAGAGAAGAACACCGATCAAATCCAACAAATATGATCGTTTATACAGAATAAGATGAAACAAGTAAATTTGATGCAAAATAAGATTATAGACTAAAAGTAGTGAATCATGTGATATTAATCACAAATATGACCAAAATACACATAAAACGTATGCAAAATGAATCTATAAAAACTACTCAAAACCCCTACATCAAACTCCCCTAAGCTTGAACATTGCTCGTCCTCGAGCACAAAACTGTAGAATAGAATTGCGAGAGTCAACTAAAGAACATATTAGCATAAAAGACAACTCAATATGACTCCCACCTATCATGCACATGCCGACCCTCACTGACCAAAAAATGATAACTACCCTAGAGGTTACAATGATCGTCCATAAGAAATGTCCACCCCAAGATCATCAAACACTATCAAATAAAGTAGTTGATATAATGAATTCCTCCGGTTCAGACATAGTGCATCTTGTGATCTCCAATCTACGTTGCTCAAGTCTTAACTACCATCTATATAGAAGCAGATCTCCTGGTATACAATAATGAGGAGATAATCATGGGTGGCCTACCATTTTGAGCAAAGGGTGGATGCAATAGGTGGTTTTGGAAGAAAGAGAAGCACCAAATAGTTTTATCATGCAAAATCAACAAAATGACCTAAATGATGCATATGCATATGAAAATGACCAAATGCCTAAATTTTAGGTAAAATGATGCATGCACTATCATTCCGTCTCAAGATGAGGTGGAATGACTACTAAAACTACATTATGTGCTTATTCCTTTTTTCTTTATTTATACATGCAGGGTGAAACAAGTTCTTTTCTCCCTCTCCTTTTTTTTAACATTTATTTTCTTTTTCTCTTTTTTTCCAAGCCCTCATTTTTCAATCGACTAGAAGAACAATCACAAAAAAAAATTTCTCGGGCTTATTTCCACTTAGCTAACATCATTGATGCTGTACAAATTACTTTTCAGAGGGTATAGAACAATTTTCCTGTTTTTCTTATTTTCTAGAAGAAATAAGGTACAAAAAGTCCTATATGCTCTAGAGTATGCAAAATGCAACTATAATGACATGCACTTGAGAATGTGTGAATGCAGAGATGCAAAATTTAGCTACAATGAAATCCTATCTAAATGTCATGCAATCAAGAGATGAAAAACTATAAGTGCTTCTAGTTCTTATGGTGGATATTGAATGAAATGAAATGGATAGATCAAAAGACTAATGCACAAAACCATTGGAATATATTATATTTCCCTCTTTACTGACCTGTGTAACAATAAATCAAAGGGTTTTTATCTCTCACTTTTGATTAAAGTCCCATTACCGTTTGGTCAGTTTAGGCTCAACATCCATGTCTGTCTACATTTCTTGAATCATACAGCTGTACGGTTATGATCTTATGTTTTAAAGTTGACAAACCTAATTATTTTCATAGGTTAAGTGCTCAAGTTCAAACAAATTCAACTTGTAAATTCTTGAAAAATTTTCAATTATGCTCTGATTTCAGATAGTGGCACCCATAACTCCCATTCAACTTAAAAACATCGAGATGACACATTAACATTAGACATCCACGGATATACTAGATAGCATGCGAATCCTAAAAATGAAGAAATTTGTTAAAAAGAAAAGGAAATAAAAGATAGAAACTGTTCCATCTCCCCCCCCCAAGCTTGAATTCGACTATGGCCTCATAGTAAAAAACAATCTCAGCAGGTGGAACCGTGATACCGTTTACTTCTCAGGTGACGGGTATTGTGCGACGGTGGGATCCCAAGATGGATATTTCCCCTAGAAGTTTGGATCATATGGGGGCATCAGTGGTGGTTGTTGGTAGCCCCCGAAGTAACATTGATTCCAGTAATGATCATAAAACGGCTGTTGTTGTTGCTGCTGCTCGATCCTCCCCAACCGGTCGTAGACCTGCTGTTGATTTGTGAACAGCTGATGTTCATTCTCGAAGATGGCTTGTTGATTCACATACAACCGATTTGTGGTATCATGAATATCAGCGAAGGATGCGGTATGTCGTTGCTACGTCTCCTGAATGCCTTACAGCATGGTATACATTCCCTGCATCGAAAATACATCCTCTCCTTCTTAAGAGGGTTGTGGTGGAGGAGGTTGTGAGGATGATGATGCACCCAGGTAGAAGCGTGGCCACTTCCTTGGTGCCACTCATGCACGAAGAGGAATGAGAGGCTCTTCTTACTCCTCGACGTCGCCTGCATCATCGTCTTCATCTGCAGCTTCAACCTCTTCCTCGAAATCGACAATAGGAATGATGGGCCACCGAAAGTGCTGGCCTGCCTGAATGTTGAAGATGGGGTCTGGGAGTGACAAGTCACAGATATTCCTTCCCGATGTGGCAATGAGCATATGCCACACCACCATCGACGATAATAAGGCTGGAGCGGTGTAAGTGCTCCAGATCGACTTTATTTTTGTTGACCAACGGAGTGAGTTGTGACAGATCTAGCCCGAGATAAAGAGCTAGCGGCGTGATAAGCCCCCCAAAGTGGATAGGAGCTCGTCTGCTACTCTTGTGTACATCCAACACACACGTTAAGAAAAATGCACCCCAGTTGAGTTCCTCTTTAGTCACCAGTTTGTAAAGGAAAAATAGATCTGTCTCTTGAGATTTACTCAGCACCAGATCACTGCGAGCAAAGAAAGTGACACATAACATGTGATGCAGAACCCGAACAAATGGTCCGCATTGTGATATCTCATCATCTTTCCCGCTGGAGTGGTCACCAGATCAACAAATATAGCATCGTACTCTGCCCGACTTTCTGGCCTCCTGTACTAGTTAGGAGAATGATACTAGTTGTATATAGAATTGAACTGGTCAAGGGTAATGGTGTAGTTGTTGTTGAAAAGTCAGAAAGAAACTCTCCCTTTGATCCACTCCCGATTAGTGGAGATAAGGTCATTGGCCACGACGCAGATGTCAAGAGATGCCATGAATTCCACCACAAACTCCTTGTAAGTTGGCCATTCACCAAAAAAGTGGTGGCCCTCGCCGTGGTACTGGACTTGGGAAGGAAACCTTTGGGTATGCCTAGCCTGACCCTGAAGGACATAAGCAAGGTTGGCCTCAAACCCGAGGTCACGGATCATAGCTCGATTAACATATCAGGTAGGCTCGATTTTCTCTTCAATAGCTCCTCATAAATCTTCCTCACTTCCGTCGAAGGGTGAACGATCCTCAGACGGGGAATAGAGCTTGGTGGTGATGGAATGAATGTCTCAATCCCCATGGGGGCCGCCCGTGAGGAAGAAGCTCATGTTTTCCTCACCATTGTGAACAGAAAAGGATAACGAAGAAGAGCTCATTGAGGGTCAGAGAAGATGATCCCCGTAGTTGATGAAGAGCTTGGAGAAGATTGCTCGCTTGCTATATGCTCAGTGAAGACCTCTGGTTGCTCACAAATGCTCAAGCGCAAGTAGGAAAGGAGAAGGTCTGAAGGTGTGAAGAGAAAATGAATTCAACCTCTCCTTTTATAGCTAAGATCGCCGCCACTATTGACCCGTCAATACCATCCATGAGGTGTCGATGTTATTGACACCTGTAGCACAATCCGGGTATTTTCCGCTATCGACGGTCGTCGATGGTTGGATGTGGGGCCCCGGATCGATGACGTATCGATACCATCGACGCGGCAACCCATCCCACGGATCGTCTTCGTAATTTAGTGAGCAACATTGATATCTTCTCACAGATTGGTGACATGTCAAGTCGATACTCACGACAAAGTGTCGATGGTATCGACACTTTATGTGTCCTTTATCTTAATGAGGCCCCGACGATGCTTCATTGCTGCTGTTGGGTCGATACCATCGACTGCCCCATCAATGGTATCGATTTTATTGAGACAGATTTCTCTGAAAATCTTTAGGGATCTCGCGAGCATCGACTTCTTGGTCGATACTATCGACCCGACGTTCTCTTTTTTTCCGATGTCGCTGATGGTAAGTCGATACCATCGACGAGGTCGTCGATGGTATCGACTCAGAAAATTTTCTGTAGCCTCTTGCCTGCACCCACGTCGCTACCATTGACACTATGGTCGATGGTATTGACTTTCTATCAGTACTGCACACTGAGCAAACTTATTAGGGTATCATTTTTACACTAAAAATGAAATTAACCAAAACTAACTTGAAAACACGACAGAAAATAAAATAACTAGAAAAATGTGAACTATCGATGCTTGGGCTGCCTCCCAACAAGCGCCCTACTTTAACGTCTTAGGCTAGACAAAATCAACCCTTTCATTCTTCCTTAGGAGCCATGAATTTAACGTTATGAACCTTTCTTGTGAAATCTTCCCCATAGTAGAGTTTCAGTCGTTGACCATTCACCAAGAATGTTTGCTCTTCATCTCTCACCACAATAGCACCATGGGGGCGCAGATCTTCCACCACATACGGTCCACTCCACCGAGATTTCAATTTCCCAGGGTGCAATTTCAATCTCGAGTTGAACAATAATACACTATCTCTCTTTTTGAAAACACACTTTTGAATGTGGCGATCATGGATTTGTTTTGTTCATTCTTTGTAGATCCTTGAGTTTTCATAAGCGTTCATCATTATCTCATCTAAATCATTTAGCTCTAACATTCTCTCCTTCCCTGCACCATCATAACTCATATTAAGTTTCCTTAACGCCATGTGCACCTTGTATTCTAACTCCATCGGCAAATGACAGGACCGCCCGTAAATAAACCTAAAAGGTGTGGTGCCTATACGTGTTTTAAAAGTAGACATGTATTCCCACAGTGCATCCGGTAGCAACGCACTCCAATTCTTCCTTGACGAGGCCACTGTGTGTTCCAAAATCTTCTTAATTTCTCTATTCGACACTTCCAACTGCCCTTGTGTTTGTGGGTGGTACAGGGTACCTACATTGTGCGTAACCCCGTATTTGCTCAATAATACAGCAAACTTCTGATTTATGAAGTGGGTGCCTCCATCACTAATGATCATCTGTGGCACACCAAACCTGTAGAAAATATGATCTTTCACAAACATGCACACTACAATAGCATCATTAGTTTATGTGGATATTGCCTCTACCCACTTCGATACATAATCAACGGCAAGAAAAACATATAAATTGGAATTTGAGGACACAAAGGGTCCCATGAAATCAACAAAATGGGATCATCCCAGAAATAATATCTCAACGAATGGAAAATTTTCTTTTTCTCTTGGTAAGTCCAATCATCTGGGATTTCTTTACATGCAAGATAATTAACAATGTATGAAAAGCACAGATCCTTATATTATAATGAAATGATTTTCTCATCGGGAAATGTCTCGGTAATGGGTATATTGATATCTTTCTCATCTACCCACTCTAACCGAGACAAGTGATCCACAACCACATTCTCAATTCCCGCCTTATCCTTAATTTCAATGTCAAATTTTTGTAAAAGTAAGATCCACCTAATCAACCGAGGCTTGGCATCTTTTTTCTCCATTAAGTACTTTATGGTGGCGTGGTTCATCAATACCACAACTTTTGACCCCACTAAATATTGCCTAAATTTTTCAAATGCAAAAACAAGGCAAGAATCTCTTTTTCAGTGGTGGTATAATTAATTTGTGCATCATTTAAAGTTTTCGATATATAGAAAATCACTTCAGGTTTGTTCTCAACATGCTTCCCAAGAATAGCCCCTACAGCAAAATCTGACGCATCACACATAAGCTCGAAGGGCTTAGTCCAATCCGATGTTTGGACAATCGGTGCAGAAATTAATTTTTCTTTAAGGACATTGAAGGCATGTATGCATTTATCATTAAAATGAAACACGACATCCTTATCAAGTAATTCAGACAATGGTTTAGCAATTTTGGAAAAATCTTTAATAAAACGGCGATAGAAACCCGTGTGACCAAGGAAACTCCTCACTCCCTTCACCGAATTCAGTGGAGGTAATTTGACAATTACCTCGATTTTTACTGGATCTACCTTGAGTCCTTTGCTAGATACCTTGTGTCCAAGCACGATTCCTTCACTAACCATCATATGACACTTTTCCCAATTTAGGACTAGATACGTGTCCTCACATCTTTGTAACACTTTATCCAAGTTGTACAAACACTCCTCAAATGACGCACCGTAGATGGAAAAGTCATCCATAAAGACCTCTAGACAGCGCTCTACCATATCAGAAAATATAGAAAGCATACAATGCTGGAAAGTTGCTGGTGCGTTGCATAGCCCAAATGGCATGCGGTGATATGCGAAAGTCCCATAAGGACAAGTGAAGGTGGACTTCTCTTGATCCTTAGGGTCTATAGAAATATTATTATATCCGGAATAGCCGTCTGAAAAGCAAAAGTGAGTGCGGCCAGCCAGCCACTCCAAAATCTGATCAATAAATGGAAGAGGAAAATGGTCGTTTAAAGTGGAAGAATTGAGGCGACGGTAATCAATGCACACTCGCCACCCGGTTACCAATCGGGTGGTGATAGGGTTCATTCATAAGATTATGGGTTACAGTGATTTCCCCCTTCTTAGGGACTACCTGTGTTGGGCTTACCCACATCGAGTCTGAAATGGCATAGATGATGCCTGCAGAAAGGAGCTTAATCACCTCCTTCTTAACGACCTCCATCATGCTCGGTTTGAGTCAACGTTGTGGCGGAATCACAGACTTAGTTCCTTCCTCGAGCCGAATCTTATGCTGGCAAAGAATAGGGGAAATCCCATTAATATCAGCAACAGACCACTCAAATGCACCATGGTGGTTCTTCAGCACGATAATCAATTGCTTTTCTTCATCGGCACTCAGATATGCCGACATAATCACCGGTAGCTTTTCACCATCAGCTAAGAAGGCATACTTCAAGTGAGAGGGCAGTGGCTTCAGCTCTAATTCCGGTGGACAGATCAATGATGATTAAAGCGGTGGTGGGAGTGGCCCAAGATCCTCATAGTGCTTGGCATAATATCAAGGGAGCACTTGAAGCATCTTGTCACATTCTTGAAACAGCATGCTTCTAATCCAATCATGCATGATGTTGACAAGGCAAGCTTCAAGAGGCAGTTTCAGATATGAATCAAGCATAGAAATTGCTACTGCATCATCATCCATAGATAGAGGAATTTCCTCCTCTTCATCATTCAGATACCCCACAACTTTACAAAGAGAAACAACTTTTATTTATTCCATGATATCCACGGCCAGTGTTCCCTTGTCTACCTTAGTCATCACATGATCCATATCCAGAAATGGCTTCCCTAAATAAAGAGAAATGTTCTGATCAAAGTGATTTACCATACGACATTGCTCCTTTGCCTGTGATTGTTTTGTACTTGGTGGCATGACCATCTCAAATCTGGCATCTGCTATATCCAATGTTAGATGGCCTCTACCCATTTCTAGTATCATATCAGTGGTGGCCTGGAAGGGTCTTCCTAGGAGTAGCTCATTCCCTTGCTCATCTTGCATCTCCATTACTACAGAATCACCTGGAAATACAAATCTATCAACTTTCACCAAGACGTCCTCACAAATCCCATATGGCCTAACCACCGAATTATCCGCGAGTTGAATCGTCATGTTGCTTTGTCTAGATTCTTTAAGTCCCAGCTTCTTAAAAGTAGATATGGGCATCAAGTTTATACTTGCCCCAGAATCGCACAATGCTTCGCCAAATTTCACCTTACCAATGTAACATGAAATATTGAAGCAGCCTGGATCCTGTCATTTTGGTGGCAACGTGCCCAAAATAAAGACGCTAACCTGCTCTTGAAGAACTACCACCTCAATATCAGGAATCTTCCTCTTCTTGGTAATTACATCCTTCAGAAACTTACCATAAGAGGGTATCTGCTCGATAGCTTCTAATAAAGGGATGTTAACCTAAAGTTTCCTAAAACTATCTAGGAACTTTTTGAAGTGAGCATCCACCTTCTTTGCATTTAGACTATTTGGATAAGGGACTGGGATAGTCTATGCCCTCTGATGTGGTGGCACATATGGTGTCCTCTTTTCAGTCTATTCATCTATAATGGGCTCTTCTGCGGCCTTCTCTGCAGCATCATCCACTATCTCTGTGATTGAGTCTTCCTCTGTGGCCTCACAAGAGGCTTCTCGCTTGGGTGTGCTTGGTTCAACAACCTTAGAGTTTAAAGTCTTCTTTCCACTCCTCAATAGAAATGCTTTGGCTTGTTGATTTCCTCCTGGAACATTTGTATTTCCTAGGAAGCCTTGTTGTGTTGGTTTCTTTAAACTTGAAATCTCTGCTACCATATGTGCTAAAGACGTCTCAAGTGTCCTCATTTGAACCCCATGACTTTGCAGAGTCTACCCAAACTGATTCATAAACTCCCCTTGTTGCTTGATTTGTTGACTAAAGGTGCTCATCAGCTCTTGATTCTTCTTTATCACCTGGTCGAGCAAATCATTGCTCTTGTCCTCTACCGTGGGTTGTGGCTTAGCATCCGGATCCTGGAGAAAATTATTTGGATCCTTCCATGAGAATTTTTTGTCTTTCCTCCAAGAGTAATCATTATTCCTATACCCTTGTTGTTGACACATGTATTTAACTTGCACGTCTTCATCCGTTTCCTCATCCTATGCGAGTAGCCTTTTAGCAATCAGGTCCATCTTTTTATTGAGTTCTTTGATGGCTTTGGCATCTCCCACAACCTTAACTTGTTTCGGAGCATTTCTATCACCCATGCCTGCTTTTTAGCCATGTTTTTTAGAATTTCCCAACACCTTGTATCAGTGTTATTCAGGAAGAACCCCGATCCTGCTGAATCTAGATTGCTTCTATCATGCTCAGAAAGAGCAAAGTAGAAAATCTTAACCTGCTTTTCTTTATCCAGCCCATGATGTGGGCATCTCCTCAGCATTATCTGGAATCTCTCCCATGTCTTGGAATATGTTTCACTAGCTTTCTAACTGAAGTTATGGATTTTTCTTATAAGATCATTTGTCTTCTTAGGTGGGAAACATCTCTCAAAGAAAATTTCAACCATGTGGTCCCAAGATTCCACATACTCGTCGTCCAATGTAGCCATTCTCGAGCATTTCCTGCTAGAGAACTGGGAAATATCTTCAAGTAGAGCATCTCCTGTGGAAACCGAACTATCTTAACCATATCACAGCTATCCACGAACTGGCTTATATGGGTCACCGGATCCTCATTTTTGAGCCCGTGAAATGCATTAGACTTGACCAAATTGATTAGGCTTGGGTCTATTTTGTAGTTAGGAATGTTGATGTCCTGCTTCTTAATTGGCCCCTTAGATGCAGAAGAGGAAGACGCTTTGATTTTCTCCCAAATTGTTTATTCCTCAACCATTGCTTCGGGTTTAGAATCTGAATTCTCATTCTCTAGTTGATTTTGGGTGTTGTTCTCCTCGTAATCTGACCCCAAAAATGGGACCTCCGGCGATGACTGTGTGTAGTCTGTGCTACGCGTACTCACCATGCACTAGTACCTGCACAGTAATAAATTTAATTAGGTACAATGCTAGACGATTACGGATTATAAAAGATCGACGATTCATTTCTAAAATTAAAAATTAAAAAAAAATGTGGCCTAGGGTGGCCGCTTGCAGCCCTCGTAGTGCCGAAAATTGCCGTTCCCCGACAACGGCGCCAAAAAATTGACACGACTTTATCGTGCATATAACGCAAGTGCACGCGCCAAAGTAATATAGGCTTTTTTGAGACCCGAGTCGAACTCAGGGAACGGATTTTCAGTAGACTACTACTAACTGTTCGCAATCAGCTAGACCAATTAAAATGGTTTGAGAGTTGATTGAAAAAGAAATGAGAAATAAAAGAAAGAAAAACAATCGATTAAATGGTTGGTTTAATCAATTAAAGATGGAATCTTTAGGATTGTGATTTCACCACAGGTTCTCGTTGTACTAATTCCTACACAATTACCCTAATTAGTCTCCTATTTCGAGTAGTGGCCTGTAGTCAAAATTGTTCGCTGTCGTGATACAATTCATTACCTAAATCTAGGTCAGTTCCATGGTAGTAGTAACCTATACCCTAAATTAGGTGCATGAAGATCACACTCTGAGTTTCCACACCATTAATTGTACATCATCTTGTTCAAAAGATTCATTAGTTAATGTAATATCCGTCTCTTTTCAACCGTTAATTCTTCTTTCAAAGTAATTAAAGGTATTAAATTATCATTAAGGTGATCAATCATAATGATATAATGGAGAAAATGAAATCATACCACAAATTTTAGAGACAAATTATGATAACTATGTCAAAGCTGTCATACAACGATTACCAGGGCTACTCCCAGTCCTAAAGATAAAGGGGATTAGCCCCGTATGTTCATCTCAATGAAAGACACGATGAGAGAAAGGGAAAACATATAGAAAATGTGAATAGATGTGATGTAAACCTCTGAACGTAGAAGATCTGGGCATTCCTTGGTGCGGGATGAACGTTCTACAACCTTCCGACGGTGGAAAACATCTTGTGCAGCTCTCGGAACGATCAGGGTGTGGCTCTGGGCTTTGTTCTTCTCTTTTTCTCCTCCTCGAGACTTGTGCAATGGCTCTGGGTGTAATGATTGCTTAGGGCCGCCGTAATTAGGTATATGCACCACTTTTGGTCGCCCCCAGATCACCATCGTACGATTAGACATGATCTTTATCGAAACCTGATCTGACAGTGTCGACACCATCAATGTGGGTCGATAGTATCGACCTGCATCAGGCACTGGCGCTTGCGCGATTCTTGGGGTTCTCTATGATGTTGCCTCGATACCATCGACACCTTAGGCGTCGCTTTTCTCTGGAATCCGACACTGAAGCTGATTTTTCTGAGGCGAGGTCGATAATATCAACTTTGGTTCGATAGTATCGACATCTGGAAATCTGGCTCACTGACTCTCTCTCGATACCATCGACAGTCCCATCGATGGTATCGACTTCTGATTGCTCTTCTCCGGCAATGCAATGTGAACAGGTCGATGGTATCGACCATCCATCGATGGTATCGATCATTATCGACGTATTCAGATATCTGAATTGCCTGAAATGAAGAGAAGAACACCAATCAAATCTAACAAATATGATCTTTTATACAGAATAAGATGAAACAAGGTAAATTTGATGCAAAATGAGATTATAGACTAAAAGTAGTGAATCATGCGATAGTAATCACAAATATGATCAAAATACACATAAAACGTATGCAAAACCAGTCTATAAAAATGACTCAAAACCCCTACATCAGTTCCCCTCATTCCGACCTCCTCTAACACGTCCTCGCCCGCGTCCGCGCCCTTGTGGACCTCCTCGCCCACGCCCGCGGGAGTTGTTGTGTGAGATGTCTTCTCCTGGAGCCGATCTCGCTTCTGAACGAGCATCCTTCTTCATTAGGAGTCTGTGCCTTGCGTCGTAATCTCGGTATCGTTCCTCGTGAGCTTTCAACGCTCCAATAACTTCATCGATCTGCATGGTCCTTAGATCTCCGAATTGCTCCATGGTTGCAGATATATGTTGAATTTTTGGGGTACACTCGTGAGCATCTTCTTTACGACGTGAGATTCATTCATGATTTCACCAAGTGATCGGATTTGATTTACCAATCCACTCAGCTTACCAGTGAATTCATCTACATGCTGAGTGTCACTCATGTGCAGGTTCTCAAACTCCCACCGCAATGCTTAAAGCTTCACCTCCTTCACCCTTGCTACTCCGACATGCATCGTTGGAGTATCAGTGGACTCTCCTCCTTTGGAGCCACAGGATGAAGACCCGTACTTAGGCATCCTGATGCTCTGATACCACGTATAGGATTAAACCTAAACTACGTATTGCTGAGGAAGAGTCAGTTGCACAGACGAGGAAGTGAGGAAGCTTTCAATGGAGGAAGCGATAATTTTATTTCAGTCTCTCGTTCTCTTTAAATACAGGAAGCAGAGATAATAGCCTATCTAAGTGGCCACCTCACTGCCACGATCTAACCTTGATCCAACAAATTAGGATCTGACCTGCTACTCAGTCTGTGCCTAACAACTCGCACAGATCTGTTACCTACTCGTGCTTTGCACGTTTCCATCTAGCAACTCGAGACTCGGACTCTACGAAGACACCTGGCTACTACTAGATTAATGCTAACAGACTTTGGGGGAGGCCATATCGCCATCGCCATGCCACTCACGTCCTTCGTTGTCTATGTCCCTTCCAAAGGAGCCACATTTGATCAGCAGAATTGGCTGGAAGGTCGAGTTCTGTGCCAATGTCATCCATGGCAAACATAATAATAAAAAGCAGATATCCCAGAGCGAAAAGGCCCTTATCAAAGGCATCACTAGTAGGACGGATTTAGTTGCTGCAAAGGAGCAAACCCACTGGAATTTCTCGGCTTCGTGAAGCTTTTGGAAATGGGGATTCCCAATCAGGTCGTGTACGGCGAGAGCAAAGCTGTTGTTGGAAAGGAGAAAGCTTTGCTTGAAAGGTTTAAGAAAAGCTTATTTAGAACTTGAACGATGTGGGACGACATAGACGCCGCTGTGCTAACGCCCTGTTGAAGAATGTGTTCAGACAGGAGTCCTTTTTTTCCCCAAACAACGAATGACTTTGGCCTATTATGCGACTTTTAAACCTGCCCAAAGTTTCAGAATTCTTAAAAAACATGATGCTTGGCCCAATCATCAAACTTGATGGGTCATATGTCTGTTTTTTATATATACCCGGGTTAATTAAATTTCAGTCATTTCTTTATCGTTTTGTTATATATATTTATGAGTTTTTCTTCTAAATACCTCCTTAGGTTTGCTGAATTTCCAGATTAGCGACTGACTTGCGCATAATTCCACCCAACCCACCTTCCGTTACTTCTTCTGGCTTATTTTCGTATTTCCCTTTTCTGTAGGCAAGTTCCGATAGAGTCGCCTAATGTAATAACTGATATTGTATATTTTTAGCAGTTCACGTCTACTTACCAATATATCTTAAGAATTATACTAGAATGATAGTAACCACATATTATTTAAACATTTTGTAAGTAGTATGTATGTGGTATTACGAAAACAATATGATATTATTTAAATGCTCAGGTTGTAGAATACCCATTTCAAAATCCGTTTATAGTATTACAACACAGTATATCACCGTGTCAGGTTCTGTGCCTACATGTTCAACTCGAATGATACTTGGAATATCGTTGTGGAAAGTTTGACTCAAGCTAACCGACACAACCACATATTAACCAAGAACTATAAAAAAATATTAGAAATATTAGAAAAAAATAAATTGGGAAACGTGGCAAAACTGAAACCCAATTTGAACTAATACGTAATGGACACAACCTGACCGAACCCATCCCGAGTGAACTATATTGACCCAACTCAACCCGAATTAGAGGAATAGCCATAGATACCTTACAACTATATTGACCCAACCTATCCCGAGTGAACTATATTGACCCAACTATATTGGCACAACTCTGTTGCAGGGTCGGCGAATTAGAGGAATAGCCATAGATACCATACAATTAGTTCGTGTTTGGTTCGAGACTAGCTAATTTAGCTAAGTTCTGGTAAAAGTTTTTCACAACTCATTTTCGGGTCAGATTCATGTAACCCTATTTCGGCATGATTGGTGTATGTCGTGTTCAGTAAAACTAGACTCATTGACCCCTAGTTATAGTTTTATCACCTATTTTTCGAATGCGTAACCTGCTACCGAATTCAAATGTTATAATATTTAATACTTCATATAGCCACTAAAAATATTCAAGAAACGTGTAAACTATGTATATCCTACTATACTTGTTAGGAAGTTTTGATAAGACTGTGTGAGAACAAGAAAAACTATACCTTACCAAGTACTACATTCAACAACCCCAACAAAATAAGCGTACACATAAGAGGAAGTACCACTAAAATATTCAACTCTTTACAAATAGATGTACAAAGACAAAAATCTTCCCAAGTATTATTGGTTTCTATTTTATTATTAAGAGTTGTAGTAAGATTGTTGATACCTTATCTAGATGGAAAGCTAAACATTAGCTGCAGCCTGATAGGTGGATTCAATATCTTGAGTTAATCTCCAACATCGTTCGTGATTAATCATATTTGCTCCAAATTAGTTGTTGTCCTTTACTTTTTCCTAGTTCAGGCGTCGAGGACGAATAAGATATACTCTTATGTGTTAAAAAAATGCAAAAGAAGGTGAATGGAAGTAATAGAAAGGAGGCTGGTTGGAATTATGCATGCATGTGGGGATAATATGGTAATTTAAGAGATCCCAAAGGAGATTTTGATAAAAACTCTATATTCTTCGTGTTAGGTTAAAAGGAGTCCATATGAGTAATAAAAAGTACAGACTACATAGACCGAACCGGAGTTGCATTTTTTCTTTAAAATAATAAACGTTAATCTGAATCTATTGTTCATAATATGTAATCCATAAATAAACTTAAGTTGTATCATTTTCTATACTTCTTCGTGTTTCATTCAAAGTATTAATGTGTAACAAATTGTTTTTATATTTGTTGTTATATAATAACCATTATTTGTATATAATTTTCTTTGGCTTTTGAATGAGGTTTAAACAATAATAACTCAATTTATATAATGATTTGTACCTTATGTGGAGCCCAAATCATTCGAACACCTCAACTCAAGGTTTTGTTTCTGACATGAAATTGAATGCACGATTGAATCATGTAACAAAATTGAACGTGAAGCTTTATATTGCTAAATGAAGATAAGAAAATAATAACTTAAATGATATTTTAATTTACACCATCAATGAAACCCAATAAATATGAACTTCTCAATTTGTGATTTGAATTTCCACATTAACTGTGATATTGAGAATCGGCTTGTATAATAGAACTAGAACTCCAACTCAATTGTTTCTAGGTTGAGTTGTGCAATGTCAATGGATTTGGTGAATCGATTGCATTTCTAATATCCACACATGTCTGTGTGTTTTGTTTTACTCTTCTCATGTTTTACAACATTCCTCATCGACTTTTAACCATGAACATTCCAAATAGCTATTATTTACTGAATATATGCT
This sequence comes from Alisma plantago-aquatica, assembly GCA_963693085.1. Classification (NCBI taxonomy): domain Eukaryota; kingdom Viridiplantae; phylum Streptophyta; class Magnoliopsida; order Alismatales; family Alismataceae; genus Alisma; species Alisma plantago-aquatica. The sequence continues at coordinate 1,327,435,424 of OY856410.1, read as the reverse complement.
CACTCATTAGTAGTATAGTTGTGTGCATCTTCAACACAAAGAAGAGAACATAGGAACTAAGTTGACTTAAAATTTAGAGGTGATCAAATCCTACATGAAGCATTCTATTTGAAATGTTCTTAACCCAAATTTTCTATTAAAGAGTGGCACGTGGTCAAGATTGGGTCTAAATCATGCTCAAAGTTATACAAATAGTTAAGAGATATAAATGTTGGATAGAAATATATTAGGTTCAACTTGGAGTTTCAGGTTTAGAATGTGTGCCTGTTTGGATTTAGATCTCGTAGTTTTGGAATGGGTTTGACCAGCTAAATTTAAGTTTGTATAACATGATCAAACTATGGTGAAAATAAGTGTATACATTTATTTATTAATGGTTGAAACCTATTTTAAATATATATAGAACTTTGCCAAAATAATATGTATAAACATGAGTAGAATATTAATGTACTCATAGAATTTTTATATTCATTTATATTGATCGAAAAAAGTATATAATATGGCATAGTTTTAAACTTAGTGAGTGGTTAGACATCAATAGTCTAGTTTCAAATAGGGGTTCAGTATTTTGTAAAAAGTTTGGCCCATGATTGTCTAAGTTGGACAGTTTTGGAAAACCCTAGATGTCTATCTAACATGAACACACCCAAAACTATTTGTATTTCTCTATTCTTTTACAATAAGAGAAGTATGACAAATGATGTAAAAAAATTGATATAAAGAAGCTAAGAGAAAATAGTGCCAGAGGATACATATAGAAAATGGAAAAAGTATCATAATCTCAAATATGATAGTAGAGAAAAATTGGACTCATGTGGATGAGTTGTAGAACTTAGGAAGTTATAAATTTTTTGGAATGGACATTTGTTTAAAAAATAAATCTTCAAAATCCCCTCTCATGAATTTGTATAAGTCATTTTATATATTATACACAACACTCTACAATTTTTTCTCCTTTCCACTATAAAACCGAAAGAGAACGTGAGAATTTTTTCCCTCATCTACTAATGGTCTAATATATGCTAGTTAGGGAAAGATCATTGATTCACGAACCCCAAGATTCTTGTATGCATATATGTTGAATTCCTCTAAGCTAGTGAAGATTTGTCTCAACGCCTTCTCCCTCACTCACCGTTCAAGGTTCTCTATTTGGATGAGGAAGACTTTTTTCTCTAAACTCCTCTCTTAATTCTTTCAATTCTTCTTTCCTTCATTCTTGTTTGTAGATAAGTGGGTTTCCCATATTGTATGTTCTCTTGAGTCTTGGTTAAGGAGGTGTTGCAGGGTATCCTAGATAGAGGAGTCTCAAATATGTGGCTATTGTGTGCTTCTTCCCTATGTGTCCTTCGTTCCTTCATTGCATGCTTCCCCGACTAGTTTGATTGTGGTGGCTACACTGACTCCTCCATTCCCTTATATGTTTATTTAACTCCTTGTTGAGGCTTCTGTGAAACTTGTGCAGAAAGAGTGGATCTAAATCTGATCTTATTTTTGTCGTTGCTTATATTAAAAAAAACCTCCCCATTAGTTGTGATCAATAATTGTTTCAAGGATTGGTCAGTTATTCCCGCCACATGTCAACACTATTAGTGTTATGAGCAAATTTCCCTTTTGAGCTACCCATTTTGGTACTCTAATCCAAGTCTTTTTAGTCCTTGCATGGGTATATATATATATATATATACATACATACATATATACATGTGTATATATACATACATATATACATGTGTGTGTGTGTGTCTATATATATATATATATATATATATATATATATATATATATATATATATATATATATATATATATATATATATATACATACAAACATACATATATACATGTGTATATACACATACATACATACATATATATGTATATTATATATATATATATATGTATATATATACATATATAAATACACACACACACACACACACACACACACATATATATATATATATATATATATATATATATATATATATATAAGAGAGATAGAGCTTAGGAAGTGTGTATCGGCCGGTACATGTAAGTTACGTGTACCAACCAAATAAATGACATATTTTGAGAATTTTAATAAAATACAACCATATGGATTGATTCACAATTATATATATTACATGTTTTTAAAAAATCATACCAGTATCTCATACAGATCACGAGATATAGCAATATATCATCCAACGGTTTCTACAATTTCTGCAACTTACTGTTGATTAGATAACACACAAATTCTTTCATTGGATGATCTATGAATATCAGATGTTGGAGATTTTTGATACACATATTATCTAAGTGGTATACACCACATCCATAAGATTGGATAGTGAAATTTAATTTTACAATCATCATAAATGAAGGTAGGTACATACAAGCTACATGTACTCAGGTACACAATTCTTTTAGCCATATATATATATATATATATATATATATATATGTATATATATACATATATATACATATATACATATATACATATACACACACACATATATATGTGTGTGTGTATTTATATATGTATGCAAAACTCTCGACCGGTGAAGATAAAATGGAATGGGGGTGTAACGGGTTACACATAGATCTTCCTTCTCTATGGTAGTATAAGAATTATTATCTTCCGGCTAAAGCTTATTTCTTACGCTATGGGAATTAGAATCCAAGACTCATATCAAGAACTGAGATAGAATCTGGAATGGATTTGGGAAATAGAGACGATGCTCTTTATTGAACTAGCATCCTAACATTTACATACCCATATGAGGCTCTCTCCGACTTCCGTCGATGCCTCTTATAACATGTAGAGGGTTTATAGAGGCCCTCCTCCCTTCGGCATTCTTAAGATGCCTTACTAGATATTTTATTCTTTACATTACCACTGGACACTTGTTCCATCGTGGTGCATTTGCTTTTCTCCTGTCATTTCTTTCAGACACTTGTTCCGTTATGAGTCTTTGCTTTGTAGAAGCTTCTTGTTGTCATATTACTTATTTGTCAAGGACGCTTATTGCCTTCTTACGTCATGGCTGACGTTTTGCTTTTAGCAACTGTTGTTGCTTTGACTGTCCTTTTCCATCTTATCTTGGCATGATGGGCACATCCGTCCTTCGTGTTTTCTAAACTGGCAAAACACTTGTTGGCATCTGTAACTTGATATTATTTGTCAGATTTCTATCTTTTTTAGAAACCTTTCCAGATTGATTTTTGTTGATATACTAGTTCTTTTTTTGGTAGAAAGAATAATTATATTATCTAAAGCTTTATGTAGCCAGCTTCGGTTCTCATTGATTAACTTTTCTATTACTTGGCAGAGAACTTTTAGTCCCAAAGCACTTCTGATCTCAAAAATTTGTCGACTTTATTTCTTTCAAATTCTTTTCGAAAACTTGCTTCTATTTCCTTGACGTATTCTGGAGAGGATACTCCAATTTGAATGCAATGGACTGGATTGAATCTCTTTAATTTTTCCCAGTCTTCTGATGCCGAAAAAATCTTGATATAGATTTCACTAATAGGTTTTACTAGTGGGCTATTGTTTCTGAATTCTTTGACTGCTTTAATAAATTTCTTGGGGCAGCCCCTGGATTTCTCCAAGATCAGTGCTTAAATATATTAGATTTGTTGCTCCAATTTTGAAACAGTCTTTAATAATTCTTGAATCAGCTCCTTTGTCAAAATTAATTATGGGATAAATTCTCGTGTGATCTGGAACACAAGTCTCTATTATTTTAAGATTGTAAACAATCTCTAATAGAGATATGTATTCATTTTCACATTTTGTTAAGAAATCTGTGAGGTTCAATTGTAGGTCATAATCCTACTCAATATGAGATATCATGAATTTAAATATTCTTTCGGGAATTAATTTTGATATCATCTGTTGTATTGCGGGGTTCTTTCTCCAAAGAGATTGTATTCTCCGATATTAGGCGGGAGCTATTTTCTGAGGAAATTGCAGTTTGCAAACTACTTCTTGCCATTTGGATGTCATCTTTCTCTGAAGAGATTATTTATTTGTGTTATAATTCTTCCTTTTATTGGTTGTTGTTGTTTTTTTTTAATTATAATCACTATGTTTGTTGCGGAAAATAAATTTTTCTCTTTTATAAGCTTTTTGAATCCTTTTTACTGTAATCCAATGATCACAGGGTGTTAATAATTGAATATAATGTTGGTGTTGTATATATAATTTAAATTTTTGTGTAAAGTTATTTCCTAATAGCTTATCTTGTTACGCATATCCAGGGGTATAAAATGGGGGACATGTAACTATATAATTTCTTAATATGATCTTAGGTTTTCTCACTACATGAGTTAATTCATGACTTTTTCCAATAAAATCTTTTCCATATAATGTAGGTAGTGTTGTAATAATCAACTGGGGTTTCTAGAGTAATATTTTTGGGTCTTCTATCTGATGCCCAGTTTATCCCTTCATATCTATTTTTGTCGGTAGGTTTTCTTCTAAAGCTAGGATCTGACCAATATCTAGCTCCTAATTGTTCTGGTGTTTCATTTCTACTGCCTTGTCCACTAGGGACAGTTGTAGGCATCGCTACTTGACTTCCTGAGGTTTCTGCTTCTATCGATTTTAGATTTATTGTTCTCACTTTTTCCGTTAATCTAACTATTTCTTAACTTAGACTATCTAACTCTTCTGCATCAGTTTCTATATATTTATTTTCTAGTTGTTCGATTTTGAAATCATATGTTTCTTCTATCTGAAGAGGGCATAAACTTATTTCGTTTCCACTGGTTTGAATTAGATTTATTCTTGATATACATTCGTTATTTTGTTTTTCATATAGGTATTTCATTGTTTTCTGTAATTCTATGATCATTTTTTGAATCTTTTGAAAGTTCTTAGAATTACTTTTGTGAACTTGTACTTCCAACTTTCTATACATATTATTCAATATTTACCTCAAACTCTAAATCTAAGGCTTCATATATATTGTTGTCTTCATTTTCAGCTCTATTTAGATTTTTACTAGGCTCTGATACCACTTTGCGTTGGCAAAAAAATTTGATTCTGTTATCATGCTTCAAAAACATACTCGAACTGCCCTTATGGTGTTGTATGCTTTTTCGGCTTTATCATTCTGTCTATGATTATTACAAGATTCTTAGTATCTTCGTTTTTAGTTCAACTTTTAGTCAGATAAAAGTTCTTCGCATAATCAAATTCATCGCATAAGAAACTAGCTTATAGCAGAAAGATAATAATACTGTGAGTACCATAAAGGGCAAGATAGTCTGTATACCTGTGTTGCCCACCTCACTTCCTTCTATCTTCAATGTCAGTCGATCTTCTCTTAACAATTTCTAAGATAAGTACTCCTTAGACCTGGACGTTCCGAATCTCAAACTCCTTATCATCCTATAGCCTTCATGTCCCTATGTCCTTATGCACTCCTTTGCTTAATCAGACTTTTTGAACAATGGCCTCTGGGATAGAATAAGAGAGAGATGACTCTCGAATGGTGAAGATAAAATGGAATGGGGGTGTAACGGGTTACACGCAGATCTTCCTTCTCTATGGTAGTACAAGAATTATTATCTTCCGACTAAAGCTTGTTTCTTGCGCTATGGGAATTAGAATGCAAGACTCATATCAAGAACTGAGATAGAATCTGGAATGGATTTGGGAAATAGAGATGATACTCTTTATTGAACTAGCATCCTAACATTTACATACCCATATGAGGCTCTCTCCGACTTCCGTTGATGCCTCTTACAACATGTAGAGGGTTTATATAGGCCCTCCTCCCTTCGGCATTCTTAATATGCCTTACAAGATATTTTATTCTTTACATTACCATCGAAAACTTGTTCCATTGTAGTGCATTTGCTTTTCTCCTTTCATTTCTTCCGGACACTTGTTCCGTTACGAGTCTTTGCTTTGTAGAAGCTTCTTGTTGTCATATTGCTTATTTGTCAAGGATGCTTATTGCCTTCTTACGTCATGGCTGGCATTTTGCTTTTAGCAATTGCTGCTGCTTTGATTGTCCTTTTCCATCTTATCTTGGCATGATGGGCATATCCGTCCTTCATGTTTTCTGAGCTGGAAAAACACTTGTTGGCATCTGTAGCTTGATTTTATTTGTTTGGTTTCTATGTTTTTGAGAAACCTTTCCAGATTGATTTTTGTTGATATATTAGTTTTTCTTGTGGTAGAAAGAATAATTATATTGTCTGAAGCTTTATGTAGCCTGCTTCGGTTCTCATTGATTATTTTTTCTATTACTTGGCAGAGAACTTTTAGTCCCAAAGCTCTTCTAATCTCAACAAATTCTTTGTCAACTTTATTTCTTTCAAATTGTTTTTAGAAACTTGCTTCTATTTACTAGACGTATTCTGGAGAGGATACTCCAATTTGAATGCAATGGACTGGATTGAATCTCTTTAATTTTTCCCAGTCTTCCGATGCTGAAAAAATCTTGATATAGATTTTACTAGTAGATTTTACTAGTGGGCTATTGCTTCTGAATTCTTTGACTGCTTTAATAATTTCTTGGGGCAGCCCCTAGATTTCTCCAAGATCAGTGCTTAAATATATTGGATTTGCTGCTCCAATTCTGAAACAGTCTTTAATAACTCTTGGATCAACTCCTTTGTCAAAATTAATTCTGGGATAAATTCTCGTGTGATATGGAACACAAGTCTCTATTGTTTTAAGATTGTAAACAATCTGTAATAGAGATTTGTATTCATTTTCACATTTTGTTAAGAAATCTGTGAGGTTCAATTGCAGGTCATAATCCTGCTCAATCTGAGATACCCTGAATTTAAATATTCTTTCGGGCATAAATTTTATATTATCCACTGTATTGTGGGGTTCTTTCTCCGAAAAGATTGTATTCTCCGTTGTTAGGCGGGAGCTATTTTCTGAGGAAATTGCAGTTTGAAAACTGCTTCTTGCTGTTTGGCTATCATCTTTCTCCGAAGAGATAATATTTTCAGCTATAAAGTTGGTCTTAGCAGTTTTAAAACTACTTTCTCTTGTCGTTAGGCCTGTACTTTCAGTAGTTTTTTGGCTACTGATTGAATCAAAAATTTGGAGGGACATGTCGATAGGTCTTTTACCTGTCGCTTTATCTGTTCTTGTTGTTTGTTATCATTTCTTCTGTATTTCTTTTCTAAAGCAGTTCAGATCTGCAATAATTTCTATAATATCTTGTTTACTTTCTTCAATATTGTCAATAATTTTGTCTTGTTTTTTAATCATTTCGATTAATTCTACGTAATTGTCTTGTAACAGATTACAATTACATTGTAGTCGGGTCTCTAATTCTGTAAGTTTCTTTTTAACTTGCTCCATTATATTCTCTGGACAAGAAATCTGCAAGAGAGTTAGTCTCGCCTTTAATAACTTCTATATCAAAGATATACTCTGCAAAAAATGTTTGCCATCTACTTAATCTCTTATATTCTGGTGTAGATGGTAAATTATTTTTAATGAAAACTTTTACCTGGGTATTGTCTACCCGTGCTAGGAACTTTTTAGGTAACAAGCAATAAGAAAAAAATTTAATTCCCTTTTTAGTGCTAGTAATTCTTTTTTATTTTAGTGATACCTTTTTTCTATATCAGTAAACGTTCCAGAGGTATATCTGCATATTTTTTCTCTTTGTTCATCTTTTTTCTTTAAGACTGCTCCCCAAAATTCTTCACAGGCGTCTGTTTCTATTATTAAGTCATTTCCTTCTAAAGGGAGGTCTAGTCTTGGTAGACTTTTACATTTTTCTTTTATAAATCTAACATGATTTATAAGTTCTTCTGTCATACAGAAGATATCATTTTTCTTTAATAGTTTTTGTAGGGGATTTCCTAATTTTGCCAGATTTTCGGTAAATTGTTCTGCATAATTTAGGCATCTTAAAAATCTTTGGAGTTGTTTTTTGTCTTCTATTTTGTCTAGGAATATAACTATTTTTTCTACTATATGTTCTTGCAATTCTATTCCGTTTGAGTCTAATTTTAATCCTAAAAATTCTATTTTAGTTTTACATATTTCTATTGTCCTTTTAGATAATACTATTCCTACTTTTTGGCAGAGAAGGGAAAATATTTGCAGATGTTTGTAATGTTCTTCTTCATTTTTACTTGCTATAAGGATATCATCTACATATACTAGACAAAAGGAATTATAGGGTTCAAATACCTTATCCATTCTTCTTTGGTATATTTACGGGGTATTTTTTAATTTGAAGGGCATTACTCTCCATTCGTAATGTCCTTGTGGAGTACTAAATGTGGTCAATGGTATGCTTTTTTCCTCTAGTCTTATCTGATAAAATCCTGATTTACAGTCAAATTTTGAATAAATGTTTTTCCCCTAGTCATGTTTATTAGAGTTTCTTTGTGTGGAAGAAAATATCCATCGAACTTTGTATATTGATTCAATTGCTTATAGTTAACCACCATTCTTACTTTTCCTCTTTTAATTTCTGAATGGTTTCTAACCATAAATGCTGGGCTAGAATGATGACTTTTTGATTTTTTTTATTAATTGTGACATTTCTAATTCTTGTAATTGAGCTCTAAATTCTTCAATGTCAATAGGATTATATCACATGGGTTTTACTCTAATTATTTTAGTGTTGTCTATTAATTCTATTATAGCCCATTCTTGACTAATATTCTAAAGGGCTAATGGGGCATCATTGTAATTCTTTTCAAATAATGCTTCCACGTCTTGTATATTTATTTGTGCTATAATTCTTCCTTTTATTGGTTGTTGTTGTTTTTTATTATAATCACCACGTTTGCTGTGGAAAATAAATTTGTCTCTTTTATAAGCTTTTTGAATCCTTTTTACTGTAATCCAATGATCACAGGGTGTTAATAATTGAATATAATATTAGTGTTGTATATATAATTTAAATTTTTATGTAAAGTTATTTCCTAATAGTATGTCTTATTGTGCATATTCAGGGGTATAACATGGTGGACATGTAACTATATAATTTCTGAATATGATCTTAGGTTTTCTCACTCCATGAGTTAATGCATGTCTTTTTCCTATAAAATCTTTTCCATATAATGTAGGTAGTGTTGTAATATATTTTTCAAGAAAGCATTGTCTTCGGGCAATCCAAGTCCCTGCACCTCTATCTAGGAATGCATGGAAATATTCTATTTTATATTCTTCATATACAATTCCTGCTACAATATAGACACTATATATGCTAGTCATCTTCTTTTTTCCAAACATACTCTTGATTATTATGTGTAAAATATAGTCCTTCACTTTGCAATGAGAATGGTTCCATTTGTTGTAGTGCACGCATTCCTAGTATAATTTCTATGTCATCGTTGTGACTATCTGATTGTACATAAAGTATTATGTTAATTTTTTTATTTTGTATTACAATTGGAACAATGGCTTGGTGTGTAATTTCATATTCTTGTCCATCAAAATTTGTATATGCATAGGGTGATCCTATAGGTATCTTTTCTATATAGGGTATCATTCCTTGTTGGATAAAGGAAGCTCATGTCCATGAATCTATTAATATTGTAGTCATATTCCATTCTTGACCACTAAAATATTTTCCATATAGCTTATAATTTCTAGCATTTCTATTATCTTCTTGAATTCTTAAACTTGTTGTTCTTTGTAGATTTCATAATATCAGTCTTAGCCTACCATTGTATCTATCTGTACTTGCTCTAGCTTCTTCTATTCTATCTCCATTAGTTAATTGTAGCTGATTTCCTTCATAACGTAATTTCCTTGGAATTTTATTATCTGTCACCAAAGGTTTTTCGGAGACATCTATATTTATTTTTTCTGATATCTCTATCTCTGAAATTATGTCTAGATTTGTAATTTTTCCTATATCTTGAAATACATTAGGAAGTATTATAATTTCTTTATCTTCAAATTTTTCAGAGTGATGTGTGTTGCTAAGAGCATAACTTATTATGTAAATTATCAAATAGGGAATGGATCCTTTTTTCATGAACTCTTATCTTTGAAAATCTTGTATCAATCTTAAAGTCCTATTTATATTATTATCTTTAATGTTTACACTTGTCTTTGGATAAATATTAAAGATTAATTTTTGATGACTGAGATTTCCTTGTAATACTCCTAATGTAGCATCTCTTCTGTCATTAATCCTATTATCCATTAGTACAATATTTATGGGGGAATCTATTCCTTCCCGAAACATTGCTTTTATCATCATTTGTATAGCTCTTATATGAATCCATTCAATTTTAGATCTATCTTTTATTTTATCCATTTTTCTCATTAAATCTTCTTTTCGAAGTAAAGGTATATTTATTCTATTTCTAGTGTATTCTATTTGCATAGGCATTTCTCTATTAGTAATTCCATAATAGAAAATATGCTTTCTTTGAGTAATTTTTTTAAAGAGAGATGTTCTAAATCTATCAGAATTTTCTAATTTTAATTCGGTGTTTCTTATTCGATTGAATAATTTTCTATCTATCAATACTTCTTGCAAGAAATTTCCTGCTTCTTCTTGGTATTCTTCTATTATTTCTTCTTCAGTCTGATTATGTGTCTGTGAAATAAAAGATTGATCCATCTGATTGTTCGTCGTTTGTTAATTGAACAAATTCTTGAATGTTTTTCACTTCGGAAAGTTCTTCTATAATTTCTTCAAATTGTTTTTGGTTAATTTTCTTAGATCCTCTTTTTGGGCATTTATTTGCATAGTGTCCTATTTCTCGGCATATAAAGCATTTGTACTCTTTTGGATTATTTTTATTATAATTTTTCTTTCTTTTGTAATATTTTTGTTTTGGTATTGGTTTTAATCCAAACCTTTTTCTCTTTTTAAACTTATATTTATTCCTTCTATTATACCTTATTGGCTCGCATCCTATAGTTATTGGATGGGTCAATTGTACACAACAAAGTCCCTATTTTACATTTTATTTGTTTTTCTACTTAGCGTAGCTTCAGCACACCATTCTTCTAATTTTATTTTTATAAATTCTATTCGTCCTCCTAATGTATCTGCTCTTTGTCCAATATATTGAGGATATAATTGCATTGCTTTAAATCCCCAAGGGTCGGATAATTTCGTATAAAATAAATTTAGTAGACTTTTATTGGTAACATTTTCTTTGTCTGTTGTATCATATATTTTATAGAAGTATTCCTGAAATTTGCACATATAGTCATTTGTTCGGCACATGTCGCAAAATTTTAGATTATACAGTAAAAAGGTAAATCTCTATTTTTCTTTTTCTATGTCTCTGTTTACATTCCATGTTTCTCCTAAAAATCTCTTCTTAATTCGTTCTCATAATTATTTACTACTTGAGCTAGAGTGGCTACTGTTCCTTTTACTACTTCTTTATCATTGTCAATTAATCCTTTCCACCAATTTGCTACTATTCCTTAGAAAGTTAAATGACAAAAACTAGTTGTTGTATCAATATCATAACTTTGCGATGTTATTGATAAATATGTGGCTTTCTCCCATCTTGTTATAGCTTCGTCAATATTTCTGACACAATTTAGATTTAAATAAATTCCATTTGCAATAATGTATTCTTGATTCATATAATCAACTGGGGTTTCAAGAGTAATATTTCTTGGTCTTCTATCTGATGCCCAGTTTATCCCTTCATATATATTTCTGTCGGTAGGTTTTCTTCTAAAGCTAGGATCTGAGCAATATCTAGCTCCTAATTATTCTGATGTTTCATTTCTACTATCTTGCCTACTAGGGACAGTTGTAGGCATCACTGCTTGACTTTCTGAGGTTTCTGCTTCTATCGGTTTCAGATTTATTGTTCTCACTTTTTCTGTTAATCTAACAATTTCTTGACTTAGACTATCTAACTCTTCTGCATTAGTTTCAAAATATTTATTTTCTAGTGGTTTGATTTTGGAATTATCTGTTTCTTCTATCTGAAGACGACATAAACTTATTTCGTTTCCACTGGTTTGAAATAGATTTATCCTTGATATACATTTGCTATTTTGTTTTTCATATAGGTATTCCATTGTTTTCTGTAATTCTTCGACCATTTCTTGAATCTATTGAAAGTTCTCAGAATTATTTTCGTGAACTTGTACTTCCAGCTTTCTATACATATTATTCAATATTTACCTCAAGCTCTAAATCTAAGGCTTCATATATATTGTTGTCTTCATTTTCAGTTCTATTTGCATTGTTACCAGGCTCTGATATTATATATGTATGTATGTATATGTATGTATGTATGTATGTATGTATGTATATATATATATGTATGTATGTATGTATGAATGTATATATATATATATATATATGTATGTATGTATGTATATATATATATATATATATATATATATATATATATGTATGTATATATATATGTATGTATATGTATATATATCTGTATATATATATGTATGTATATATATGCATATACATATGTATGTATGTATATATATACATATGTATGTATATATATATATATACATATGGCTAAATATTTGTTTCCTGTGCGGGTAACTTAATTTCGCTACCAAAATTTGTTGCGTTGTCTGCCTCTTTCCCTGTGCGTGACCAAAGACCGAAGCTTCTGCAAATCTCCATTGTTCAGAGATTCTCCTTTGATCTCCTTTGCCACTGGAAAGCATCTTGCGCAGAGTATTGGGGTTTCGATTCGCTGCTCTGGCTTCTCCCTCTCCTCCGCCCCTCTTCGATCCAGGAACTCCAATTGACGACGCGGCTATTGCTTCCTAAGCTACATTGACAGTGACAAGGTCTCCTTCCGTATCGATCAAGTGCTCCAAGTGTGTTTGCAACTTGCCCATCCTTCCCCTAGAGAAGTGCCCCGATCTGAAAGCAGCGCCCAACCTATAAGGATAGTGACATTGTTCATTAATCCCTGAACCGCAAGAAGGGTTTTTCAGTTCTCAGTTTTCCTAGAGGAGGACGATGAAGGTGTTTTTGAACTCATATGAACCCTATTTGGCGGTCGTCCGAGTATCAGGTGAACATATTGATAATCATCATTTGAAATCGTTGCTATTCAAGTGTGTCTGTCCAACTTCGAAATCTGTTCTATTCAAATGTGTTTGTCCGACTTGGTAATTTGTTCTATTCTGATTTGTAATTTGGAATACTAATCTATCTATAGTGATTGAATTGAAGATGAGAACACAAAACAATGTGCATTCACTGTCGATCTCAGATGCCTTCCTATATATGTTGGGATGAAGAATAGCTTGACTAGTTCTTGTTTTTTTCTCGAGGATGTGGGTCAAAAGAAATCAAAGTGTTCCTGATGAAATATTTTCTATTCGGCACACTCTATGGAACCTGATAATATTCCCTATGGTTTTTGCCTTTTTTGTGCTTAATGGGTCTGTAGCCTGGTTGCTTCTTTTGTTTTGCTGCTGGTGCTTTCTTGAGAGGTCTGAAGTTTCCAGCTACTGGTTGTGTTGTTTGATTCTGTGGTTTCATGTTGAGTTCGTTTCTGCTTGGTTTTCTTGGTGGAAGTTGTTCGGGAAAAAGTTTTGTTGGGTCTAGATGCTTATCTCTCTGATCCTTCAGTTGGTCATCCTTTTTCTATTTTGGATATGCTTTTCTCATTGGCAGATGATGGGATCTAGAATGCTAGTTTTGAATCCGGACTGTTTTCCAGCTGCTAGCAGTACTCTATGCTTTTGGTGTGCAAATATGGGCAGTAGAGTTTGCAGTTATTCTACTGCTATGACGATACACTTCTGTATATATCTGTTTTTCTTTGTACATCCCTCTCTTTTTCTTCCCTTTTCTGGTTCTTTCCTTGATAGAATCAGTGCATTGTATATATATTTTCTTCTAATGCATCAATTGGAGCGTGATTCACAAAAAAAAAACAATGTGCATTCAACTCTCTTGAAATCTGATTTGTAATGTGTATACTGATTTTGCAATTCAAGTGTGTATTCATCTCACTGGAAATCTGATTTGTAATGTGTATACTGATTTTCCAAGAGAATACTTATTTGTAATGTGTATACTGATTTTCTAAGAGAATATTGATTTGTAACAAATGTGTATTCATCTCTCTGGAAATCTGATTTGTAATGTGTATATTGATTTTCCAAGAGAATATTGATTTGTAATGTGTATACCGATTTTTCTATTCAAGTGTGTCTTTCCATCTTTGAAATCCATTTTATTCTGATTTGTACTTTGGAATACGAATCTATCTATACTGATTGAATTATAGTAAAAAATACAAAAGAATGTGTATTCATCTCACTGACTTTTGTATTCACAATGTGTTTTCATCTCTCTGACATATGTATTCACAATGTGTATACATTTCTCTGACTTTTGTGTTTGAAATAAACCCAATTTTGTGTTTGCATTTTTTGTTTTCGAAGGAGTTACTCGTTTGTTATGATGGGTTACTCTTCTTCCTGACAGAGTTACTCTATGTTGTTTTAGGGTTACTCCTCTGTCCTGCTGAGTTACTCCGATGTATTTGAACAAATATGAACCTTATTTGGCGGTCATCCGATTATCAGGTGAACATATCTATATTCATCAGTTTCAAATCCTTGCTCTTTTTTATGCTGTTGTGAAGCTCACTTGGAAATTTACATATAACCTTATTTGTCCAAGTTGCCTTTCTATATTTTCTTCTTTAATTCAAGTGTTTATGTCCAACTTGGAAATCTGTTTTTTCTGATTTGTAATTTGGAATACAGATCTTCTTGCAGTTACTCGTTTGTTATGTTGGGTTACTTTTCGGCCTGATAGAGTTACTCTCTGCTGTTTCAAGGTTACTCCTCTATCCTGTTGAGTTACTCCCAGATGCAGTAATGGATCCCAGCCTTGATACAGATGCTGCTAATTCAAATGTCAACCATGATAATGATAATGCTAATTCTTATCCTTCTGTTGGTGCTTCCACTCTGCCCCCTGTTGTAGTTCCTAAAATGGGTCTCCACTTTGGAAGTTTAGATGAAGCTATCTCCTTCTATTCTAGATACACTGGCATGATTGGTTTTAATATTAGGAAAGACTACAATAGGTATGAATGGGGAACTAAGATTCTTGTTGCCAAAGATCTGGTTTGCGACAAGCATGGTACAATGGGCCGTTCTAAGAGGTCAAGAGGGCTTCTAAGCCATGTTTGTGATAAAGTGGGTAAGTTGTAGGAAAATCTATCTAAGAAGCACAAGCGATCTATGAAGAGGTGAGGTTGTGGAGCCATGATCTGATTCACACTAGACAAGTCCTCATCCATGTGGGTTGTGACTGCCTTTGTTGAGGAACACAACCACGATCTTGTTGATGATGCACATCTCTGTTACCTGAAGTGTAACTCATCTCTTAATGAAACTCAAAAAGATATCCTTTCTTACATGATCCAAGCTAACATACATGTATCGAGACAAATTGCATTGATGGCATCCGAGTCCGGCGGTTATGAAAATCAGACATTTACCAGCAGACAAGCTCATGGACACATCAGTAGCAAGAGGAAAGAGTCGGCCAAGTACGACGTCAACATGGTCTTGGATTGGTTTGCCAAGTTTAAGGTACTCGATTAGAAATTCTTCTATACATACCAAAATGATCCTGATTGTTGCTTGACTCATCTGTTTTGGGCTCATCCTATTTCTGTTGAAGATTGTGGGTTGTTTGGCGATGCGATTGTTTTTGAAACCACCTACCGCACCAACAAGTATTCGATAGTTTTTGGAATGTTTGGTGATGTTGATCACCATCAAAAGACAGTCTCGTTTGCTTCAACTCTTATGTTTGACGAGAAGTACGAGTCATTTGTCTAAGTTTTCAAGCAGTATCTACTTTATTTTGGCAAAGAGTGAATGTCCATCATAACCGATCAAGACCTATCTATGAATGCTGCTATCCTTACTATTTTTCCAAATTGCAAGCATCGATTCTGCAACTGGCACATCCTACAAAAGTTTCCCTCTAAGCTTGTTGGTCTTTCTAACAAGGACCAGATCATAAGCTCCTTGAATGATTGTGTGGAATGTGGATATGGTCAGTATATTTGAAGAGAGGTGTGATTCTATTATTGAGGAGTATATTCTGTCTTCCATTACTTGGCTGTCTGACATGTATGCGATGCGTTCGGAGTGGGTTTCATGCTATATGTAGTCTTCCTTCTTTGTGGGCATGAGGACAACGGAGAGGAGCGAGAGCTTGAATGCATTAATTAGAAGCCATGTGAATAGTAGGAAGACTCTCTTTGAACTTGTATGTTCATTGGGGATTGTGTACTCTCATGTATGGGAGATTGAAAATTTCAAAGACTTTGAAGACGAGTATAGTAATCTCCCTTTGTCATCATTGTTGCCTCTGGAGGAGCAGATGAGAGGTATATACACCAAGTCAATCTTTAAGATCTTTCAGAGTGAGGTTCATCAAAGCATGATCTACAATGTAAAGGAAGCTTCAGAAGAAGGTGTGTTTGAAGTGTATCGCGTCGGTGGCCTTAGATCTACCCGCATCTTGAAGAAAAAGTCGTCGAGTGAGATTGTTTCTTGCAACTGTTGCATGTTGGAATTCAAAGGTATCTCTTGCAGGCACATCCTGTCTTATTTGAAGAGTCGTGACTTTTGCACTCTTCCCGAGCCATACATACTTAAGAGGTGGACCAAAGGGTATAGAGAACATCCTTTGATTTTTGGCAAAGTGTCAATTAGTCATCCATCCACTGAGAGGAATCTTAAGCTTGTTTCTTCCTGCAATTCGATTGTGAGCATAACATGTAGGAACAATGTTGTAGATCTTTGCCATGAAAAACTACTAGCCTTGCGAAAGGAGCTGTTAGAATTGGATCTCGTTGATACTGGTGCAGATGCAGGTGCTGGTGTAACTGCTTCAAATACAACTTCTTCTTCTGCTGTCAAGGTTCATATCCCCAATGTTTGCAAAACTAAGGGGAGACCCAAATCCACAGATGCGAGGTTTAAATCTGGAGTTGAGATTGCCCAGTCTAAAAGAGAGAGGCAGTGCAAGAATTGCTTAGAGTTTGGTGTTAACAATGACAGTAGGAACTGTCCTAAGAAGTAGTCCATTCTTGAGTGATGCTCTTTCTGGACTATCTGTTGCTGTTGTTTACTGCTGAATGACTATATCTGGTGCTGCTTGTGTTGTTTGTTTGTGCTTGATGTTTATATGTGTTATCTTATCCTGCTGCTGATCAATTTTGTTCTTCTCTTCCAGCTCCTGGTGCTGCTCGCTAAGCTTTATTTTTTGCTGCTGTTGTTGATTGTGGGGAGCATCCTGGTGCTGCTTATTGTGGTTTTGTTTGTTTTTCTATCATGCGATTGGGAACTGTTGTTGTTACCGGAATTCATGGATATGTGCTACTGCTAATGCTCTTGTGATGTGTTGTTGCTGCTACTGCTGTTGATGGTTATGTGCTACTGCTACTTCTAGTGTGATGAGATGCTGCTGCTATTGCTGTTAAGATCGTTCTTGTTTTGCTGATTGGGAGTTGCTGCTACTATTTCTACTGCTTGTGTTCTGGTGCAGTTGCTACTGCTTTTGATGTATATCTGACTCTATCTTTTTTAGTGGAGTTTGTAGTTGATTAGTGCGTCAGTGAGGTAGTTCAAATCTGTAATGGGTTATTCTTTCTGTGTAGTTTTATGAAAGTGATTTTGTAACCTTCTATGTACTTCACTTGTGTTTGTAATCTATCTTTGTGTTACCTTGTACTCCAGCAGCTGTATGTATACTCTGAATATGTTACAAAGAATATGTTCTGATCAGTTGTTATTCTTTTTGAAGAATATGTGTTTGTCTTTGTGTGCAATGGATACTCTTAATGTTTTCACATTTACTCTTACAAAGTATAAGAGTAACTAAGTTTGAATCATAGTGTTTCTTTTCTAGGCTATCACAGTTACTCTTATTGCTGTTAGAGTTACTCGTAGTGCTCGTTCAATTACTCGTAGGGTTGTCACAGTTACTCGTAGTGCTTTTTCAATTACTCGTATTGTTTTCACAGTTACTCTAACTTCTATTTGAGTTACTCATAGTGCTCATTCCGTTACTCGCATTTTTGTCATAGTTACTCGTAGTGTTTCACAGTTACTAGCAGGCTTTTTTCAGTTACTCGCAGGCTTTTTTAGTTACTTGCAGGGTTTTTTCAGTTACTCGCATGGTTTTTTCAGTTACTCACAGTGTTTGTTCAGTTACTCGTAGGGTTGTGACAGTTACTCACAGTGTTTGTTCAGTTACTCACAGGTTTGTGACAGTTACTCACAATGTTTATTCAGTTACTCAACCATTACTTGCAGTGTTCAGTTACTCGTAGGCTTGTTTCATTTACACGCAGGCTTTTTTCAGTTACTCGCATTGTTTGTTTAGTTACTCACAGGGTTGTACAGTTACTCGCAGTGTTTTTTCAGTTACTCTAACTGCTATTACAGTTACTCGTAGGGTTTTTTCAGTTTCTCGTATTATTGTCACAGTTGCTCGCAATATTGCCACAGTTACTCACAATGTTTTTTCAATTACTCGTAGTCCTTTTTCAGTTACTCGCAGTGTTTTTTCAGTTACTCCAGGGTTGTGACAGTTACTCACATGGTATTTTCAGTTACTCAACCATTACTCTCAGTTACTCAAGCATTACTCTCAGTTACTCAAGCATTAATTTCAGTTTCTCAAGCATTACTTTTTAGTTACTCAAGCATTCTGTTACTTTCAGTTTAGTTACTCGCATGGTTGTATCAGTTACTCGTAGTGGTTTTAGAGTTACTCTTACAGCATTCAAAGCATAAAGGTATTTAAAGCATTCAAGAACATAAGCATTCAAACCATAAATGTATTTGAAGCATTTAAGATCAGTTGTACATTCAGTCTTTTTGCAGCACACTAATAAATAATCCATTTTAATCAGTTGTACCTTCAGCAAAAATATAAGGGCAAAATCAATATTGTTCAAGATGAGTTGTACATCAAGATCAGTTGTACATTCATACTTTTCACAGTTGTACATTCAAGACCGGCTGTACATTCAGTCTTTTCACAAAGTTTATACATCAGAATAATAGAAGGCTATTGTTCAGGCTTTTCACAGTGGTTATACATCCGAATTACAGAAGCCTATTCTACATTCAGCCAAAATACAATGACAAAATCAATATTGTTCCAGATGAGTTGTACATCAAGATCAGCTGTAAATTCAGGCTTTTCACAGTTGCACATTTAAGAGCAGCTATACATTCAGGCTTTCACAGAGCTTATACAACAGAATAACATAAGGCTATTGTTCTTATTTTACAATCAAATCAGTAATCCAGTTTTTCAGCTGGATTTTAGCCATTTATCAAGGCTTGTAACTATTTCTTCCTCTGGGATCTGTTCTTCATGCATTTTTGATGTTGTTTCTTCATTCTTATTTGTTTCTTGTTGTTTCTCAGCTTCATCTTCTCATCCCTTGTTCTCATCAGTTTTACCTTCTTTGATGTCTTCTCTTTCATCTTTTTCATCCTCTTTTAGAGGCTGCATCTGCCCCCTTGTCGTCATTCGTTGAAAAACATCAGCCCTTATTGCTGATATGTATTTGAAGGTGAAGTCCATAGTTTTTCCATTGACTAGGCAGTCTAGGTACTTCATGATGAAGATCCCATAGTCAAGTGAGTTTTCTTCCTACTGTGGGCAGATCGGGTACTCCCGTTCCCACTACGACAACTGTCTCCCCTTCTCCGGTGCACCCCTAAAGAATTCATACACTATACCCACCTGCATTAAAAATACAAAATTTTTATTCATCATCAATTAAAGAACATTAATCCTTTCAATCCACTACTAATAGAGTTAATTTTTATAGATCACTTACCCATCTATTGAATTCTTTTCTTGAGTTGCTACTCCAACTCATTGAATTATAAGACCGGTGTGCTCCATCCTTGAAACTTGCTTCATAGAAGTGTCAGTGGTTGTCGCTGTTTAGTATTATGAACACCGAGTCCATTGCGTCCCAATCTTTCATTGGAAAGTTGAATTGTGGAGATAGCATGTCAATCTTCTCCATGGTGATGTTCTCAACATCAAATGATAGCTTTTTCTGCAAATGTAGAGTTTAAAATTCACATCTATAAGTTTCAGTTTTTGTTTCTATATTGTAATTTCATGTAAATTTGTATACAAAGTTTATTTGTCTTACCGGAGCATAAGTGCTCATACAGTGCCACGTCAACCCCTTCTTCCTCCGCTTTCTTGTGCTCTCCTTGAGCATCTGTACAAAGAAATAGAGAACCTGAAAAAAACCAAAAGCTTTCTTAGTTTAGCAATCCAAATTATCTATTTCAAAGAGTTACACTATGTACTTGTTTCTTACAGGTGATTGTGTCATTTGATCCTTTTACAGGAGGGCGGTGAGGTCCTTCCCCATGCACTAAGTGTCTTCACTAAATTTCCATTCTCATTTTGACCTGCCAATTATTTTTATAGATGTTATACATACGAGTTGGATATTGAAACAGTGATATATTATCATTTTACACTTGACAATAACTAATTCTCTTACATTTCTTCTATGTTGTCCATGAAGTGATGGACAATTTATTTGGTTTCTTTTGATTTGAAATGTACAAAATCTATGAAATTTGACATCTTGTGCTGTCAACAACAATAGAGCAATCCATGTTAGAATCTTCATTTTGCACAAGTTACTTAAGCATTACTATCAGTTACTCAATCATTACTCTCAGTTACTCAAGCATTACTTTCAGCTACTCAAGCATTACATTCAGTTACTCAATCATTAGGTTCAGTAATCAAGCCTTACTTGCAGTTACTCAAGCATTAGGTTCAGTTACTCAAGCTTTAGGTTCAGTTACTCAAGCATTACTTGCAGTTATGATATACTTGAAAGTAGATGAAACTTACCTTTTCCTCCCTTCTTTTCTTCACATTTTCCTCTATGCTTCCTATCTTTAGTTCTTCCATCTTCTTCTTCTTCTTCAATCTTTTTCTGGGCTCCTTCTGCCCTTCTTCTTCTACTACTATCTTCTCCTGTTGTTCGCTTCCTTCTTCTTATTTCTTTTGTTCTGCATCTTCTACAGGCTTTGGTTGTTCAAAACTATCATCTTTTATTTCTTTCTTCTCCTCTTCATCAGCATTTTTCCTATCCTCACTTTGATCTTCTGATTCCACATATTTTCTTCTGAGGGTCAGCCTTCTTCGCTTCGTTGGTGGGTCGACATCCTTTGTCGGTGTGTCTTTCGGTTCATCTACATTCACTGAGGCAAAACCCTCTGCAAATTCTTTGAATCCACTTTCAGGTGATTGTGATTTGTCACCCTCATCTTCCCACTTTCTTTTTAGATTTTTATTTTCTTCTTCTAACTTGGCTATTCTTTCTTCTAGCCTTTTATTCTCCATCTGCAGCTCAGTGAATTTATCAACACTTATTCTTGTGCAGATCTCCTTATGCATTTTGAGCTCCTCCAACATTTGGATTCTTGTCTCTAGGGTGGAGGTATCAAGAGTGTCTCCCTCTTCGATGATTGGCTTTGTTGGTGCCTTATTGGTTGTTGGCTTACATTTTGTTGGCATGTCCTTCGATGATTTTGCAGCCTACCAATCATCTCCCTGGTCTACCACTATCCTTTGATAAACCTGTCCAACATATAAACAAAAATAATGTGTCACAAAATGAAACATGTATGATTATGTTGTATATTAGATTTTGTAACAAAGATTAGATAATATTACATCCTTAGGGTCCACTGCCCCTAATTCCATCAATTTCTCGACCGGCGCAACCCACTTCTTTATCCTTGGCTTGGAGTCAAGGGATGTTGGCTTTGCCATCTTTGTCATCTCATATTCCCAAACCTGCATGTAACATATAGAAAATATAATGCATATGTAACTGCCCCACCATAGTCAATTGTATCAATGTAGATGAATATGATTTTCTTCACTTACGCATAGGCACATGACACAGCCTGTTGTGTACAGGGTGTTCTTAGCCCCTTTCTCTCATTTCCATCTTAGCTGGACATTCTCCTTCAGCATCTTCATATTCTTGAAGATACTCCCATGCACCAGATTTGCCCAATTCATCTGCCCAGTGGCAGTGACATCATATAGGTAGTGGATAATGTAGATTGGTGTGCAATAGCTGGTGTCTGGGATTAGGAATGTTGCCAACAGGTGCAACATCCACGTGCGACACATATTTTTATTGTCCGCTTGATTGTTGGCCTTGGCATATTCTTACCAAATTTTGTTTTAAGTTGTCCTTATGCAGGACATCCTTTTCTCTCAACCTCTTTGAGGTCTCACCTTCATTTCTATTTTTACAAGTCGCCTTGGAAAACTCTTTCCATATCGACTTTACTATGTCAGAATCTTTCCTTTGTTTTATTTCTATACCTTTGTTGGGGATACCTAGAACTATCCCCACATCATCTACTGTCATCCTTCTCTCCTCCCCATTGGCCAGCAGAAATATGTCTTCATCGACATATCTATCTATTAAATCTTCTAACAAGCCTATGTCAACAGCAAGATTTGGCATCTTTACGAGGTTTGCAAAGGCTGTTGAGCTCAACATCATAAGGTGTTCTTTTGTATACACCATGCTCTTAATGGTGTTGATGTAGCTCTTTAAGGAGCACCTATGGTACAATCTATTTACTCCCACTGCAAACATATCAAAATTTATTGTTAGATCTCATTGTTTATTTTGTAAAAGCAATTTAATAAACTGCAAGTAACTGAAAATTAAAACAATTTCAATTCCATAAAATCTTACCTTTCTCTTCAGTTGCTTTTCCTTTTCCCTTTTGTGTTCTCTTATTTCTTTCCGCTTTTTCCCCCTCATTTGTAGCCTTTTCTTTTCCTTTTTTGTTTCCTTCTTCTTCTTTCCTCTTCTTCTATATCACCATCAGCCTTCCCTTTCTCTTCAGTTGCTTGTTCCTTCCCTTTCCCCTTGGTTTTCATTTTTCTTCTTTTTACATCACCTTCTTCTTCGCTAGCCTTTTCTATCTCTTTATCTTTCTGATTTGCATTTGTACTCTCCTCATCCCCTTTGCTTTCTTCTCCTGCATATGAATAGAGTTACTCCAAGAATGTAGTATTTAGCTTAACAATATTGTTTTCTAGTTTAATTGATATGTATAATGTGTGAGACACTATTTGTTACTCAAGCATTACTTTCAGAAATTAATACTCAAACATTACTTTCGATTACTCAAGCATTCTGTAATAGTTACTCAAGAATTAATTTTAGTTACTCAAGTATTATGTAATAACTACTCAAACTTTATTTTCAGTTACTCAAGCATTAATTTTGGTTACTCAAGCATTCTGTAATAGTTATTCAGGCATAAATTTCAGTGACTCAAACATTACTTTCAGTTACTCAGGCATTCTGTAATAGTTACTCAAGCATTAATTTCATTTAATCAAGCATTAATTTCAGTTACTCAAGCATTACTCTCAGTTACTCAAGCATTATTCTCAATTACTTGAGCATTACTCTTCCTATTATAACAGTTACTCGAGCTATCTCATAGTTACTTAGATATGTTGGTGTAGTTACTCTAGCTACATCGTCTAGTTTTAATGTAGTAACTATTATACATTGACACATCAGTAGTAGCCTACATTGCAGGAGGGGCAGGACGTAGAGAAGGTCAAAGACACAACGGTAGTAGCCTGCATGCAAACACAAATTACCTTATAATTCTTCTTTTCTCGCTTTGTTGTGCGCAACTTCTTTATTTTCAGTAGCTTTGTTGCCTCCACGACCAGTAGTAGCAACCTTACTGCGCTTTGCACTTTTTGATGGAGGTTTGATATATATATATATATATATATATATATATAGGCTATTTATACACTGCCCGTGCGGGTAGACTGACCCGGTCCCTTTTAATCAGAGTGCCTGTTCTCACTTTATTCCCATACCCGACGGCAGACTTGTGGTATCATCCCGATCGAAGAGAAGACACGGCAACAGGCGGGTAACTTCCCCTTGTGTTGGCAACCTAGGCTAGATTGACGAAGTAGCTTGCAGCCTTATAGTAGTTATCGGAGACTGCCAAAACCTTCAGAGGGTTTCGAGCGACTTTTCAGTCCTTTAATCGCATCGAGAAAATGGTTTCCCCTTTGCTGGCCATGTCATCTGGGCGTTTGGTAGGAAGTTTGATGGGCATGTCCGTGCATCTGATGAGAGGGTTATACCTCAATATTGTGCCATGGCAAGCTTAGGGGAGCTCGTTGAAAAACCTACTCAAGGTGGCACCCTATTTCTGGCGCAAGAGCAGTGCCCCGTATAGATAGGGATCACAACTGTTCTTAGTTTTATCACTTTATTAACCCACGACGAATTGATTAGAAGCATCCATGTTCAATCTTAATATCATGCAACTGCCGTCATTATCATGGAGTCATCCTCTGCCTTACTTGGACTCACCTACCTATCTGAGTACAAGCAGAAGACATTGGGATGGAAGAGACGGATGCAGATAGGCTGTCAATTTTGGAGCTGCATTGTATACAAGGGTTGAGGAGTAAGAGACGACAACAAAGGTGAAAGCTGAAAGCCAGGAAGAAGAGTCAGATCCGGAAACATCTGATGGAGCATGCTTGAGTTGGGTGTTAGAGGAAGTGTTTCTTTTATTGTGGAAGATACGAGCCATCATGAGAGAATCTATGAAGTGATCAGTGGGATGAAGCTAGATTGCGTGATTGATTTCTCAATCAATTCATTGGCATGAGAGAATGTTCATTAAGTGAGTTTTCTATCCAAAAAGATGCACAAGATATTATATTTTTCACTGAATGCAGAAGTTGCTTCTTTAGATATTGATTTTATAACCCAATTATTTAACATATATATTATATGATTCCTTCCCCTCGTTCTTAAGCCTATTTAAGAACACCATTGTTCCTTTCCGTTTCAGTGCATAAATAATGCCGAGTAGGTGTTCGATAATGTGCTAAACAAAGTGGCTAAAACATCGTGAAGTTACTATTTTTATTTTATGTGGCAGGTCATGATTTTCATTTCTAGTTACAATTGACAAATGGTACGATTTCTATAACCTCAACGTTGTGATGTTGTTTGTAGGGACAAACATGAAGTATCCTTAAACCTGATGCTAGTGAACACCTTGGGGCTGCGTTTGGCATCTGTAGTGGAGTGGATTTGGGATCCTTTGGCGCTTGGCAAAAACCGGTATAGATACAAGACTATGGCCCCATTGAGCTTTGAGATTATCCCAATAGTACTTACACCAGAGTTGGGGTTTGGATCCAGATTCAGTTTGGTCTGTGGCAAAGGTGTGGGATCAGAATGGAAAGGATGATAGAACAGTGGGCGTTGAGGGCATGGCCAAGGAATTAAGAGACTGTTTTATAGAACACTCTACAAAGAAAGATGCTATATTGTAACGAGCCAGCAAAAATTGTAATAAGAAGGAATAAAGAACAATCAAGGTGGACATTTTGTGAGAGAATGAACCCCAGTACTGAATACATTGTAATAAAAGAAAATTTATGTAATTAGAACAGAAAATTTGTAATGAAAAAGAGAAAATTGTAACCAAATATTATGTTTTGTAATACAAAGACATTCTACTCTATTAGAGAATGAATCGCAGTACTAAATACATTGTAATAAAAAGAAAATTTATGTAATTAGAAGAGAAGAATGTCACATGTGCAATGGATACTCTTAGTGTCGTAACATTTACTCTTACAAAGTATAAGAGTAACTGAGTTTCAATCATAGTGTTTCTTTTCTAGGCTATCACAGTTACTCTTATTGTTGTTAGAGTTACTCGTGGTGCTCGTTCAGTTACTCGCAGGATTGTCACAGTTACTCGTTGTGCTTTTTCAGTTACTCATATTATTTTTACATACTCTAACTGCTATTTGAGTTACTCGTAGTGCTCGTTCATTTACTCGCATTGTTGTCATAGGTTTCACAGTTACTCGCATGCTTTTTTCAGTTACTCGCAGGGTTTCTTCAGTTACTCACAGGCTTGTTTCAGTTACTCAGAGGCTTTTTTCAGTTACTCGCAGTGTTTGTTCAGTTACTCGCAGGGTTGTGACAGTTACTCGCAGTGTTTTTTCTGTTACTCGTAGTGTTTTCGCAGTTACTCAAACTGCTATTACAGTTACTCGTAGGGTTTTTTTAGTTACTCGCATTATTGTCACAGTTACTCGTAGTATTGTCACAGTTACTCGTAGTGTTTTTTCAGTTACTCGTAGTCCTTTTTCAGTTACTCACAATGTTTTTTCAGTTACTCCAGGGTTGTGACAGTTACTCGCATGATTTTTTTAGTTACTCAAGCATTACTCTCAGTTACTCAAGCATTACTCTCAGTTACTCAAGAATTAATTTCAGTTACTCAAGCATTATTTTTCAGTTACTCAAGCATTCTGTTACTTTCAATTCAGTTACTCACATGGTTGTATCAGTTACTCGTAGTGGTTTCAGAGTTACTCTTACAACATTCAAAGCATAACTGAAAAAACAATGCGAGTAACTGAAGCATTAGTTTCAGTTACTCAACCATTACTCTCGGTTACTCAAGCATTACTCTCAGTTACTCAAGCATTACTTTTCAGTTACTCAAGCAATCTCATACTTTCAGTTCAGTTACTTGCATGGTTGTATCAGTTACTCATAGTGATTTCAGAGTTACTCTTACAACATTCAAAGCATAAATGTATTTAAAGCATTCAAGAACATAAGCATTCAAACCATAAATGTATTCGAAGCATTCAAGATCAGATGTACATTCAGTCTTTTTGCAGCACACTAATAAATAATCCATTTTAATCAGCTGTACATTCAGCCAAAATATAAGGGCAAAATCAATATTGTTCAAGATGAGTTGTACATCAAGATCAGTTGTACATTCAAATGATAGCATGTAAGAGTCGAGTCCCTATTGTTGTCTTACCATAATGTTGCTTCTTCCGTATTTTGTCCATCACTTGAAGATTCAACTCAAATTGTCCATTGTGTAACCCTCGAAAAAAAGTAGGGTACCTATAGAGGTATCACTATATTTATTTAACTTTTTTTGAAAGGTCGAACTTGTATGTACGCGGACAACCACCAATTTGATTACCCACACATCTGAAATCATTTTCATTAGTAATGATTTTTGTGCATGCGCCTTCATTTTTGTCTTACAATTTTCTTACATTGAGACAGTAAGCTGGTGCTCATCCTCACCCTTTGTTTGGATGAAGGCTGTTGAGGAGAAATGGATGGTGATTCCCGAGAACCCATGTAGGAATAGAAGCGTACACGCCCTTAAGGAAATAGCTGCAGACGACAATAGGGACTCGATTCTGTGTTAACTACTGCGAGAAGAGGGTGGTGAAGATGTCTCAATGCTTAAGAACAACCCATGTTAGTGTAGGCTGCAAACCATCTGAACATATAAAATAACTTTTTTTATTTGGCATTGAGGAATATGGCAACAAGTGAATATAGAAACATATAAAAATATTCACCTTAGTATACATCGTCAAATTATTGTGCATATGGTCTCATTTTGTCAAACAGATTACATGCATTCTCATTGAATAAAAAAGACATAGTTTCCTCATGGTGAACCTATGCAATTAGTAAGGAAAAAGAGAATACAACGTCCCATTGAACCAGCTTCTTCTCAGCACAGCCAGCGCTGCCGCTGACGAAGACGAAGAGCTGCGGCAGTTGTAAGTGGAACTAGAATTCAAGCAAGTGTTTGACGATGATGATGATGACGAAAGGGACGGCGCAGGTGTGGCCACAGCAAGGTCTCGGAAGGTCTCAGCCACGAGACCTTTGAAAATCAGGCGCTCGATGTCCAGCACTGCGCCAGACATCTCCACGGACCGGTTCGCCCTCCCACCGGCCTCTCTGGAATCCATAGCCATATCCTTCTCCAACACGCCGCAGACTGCCTCGAAGAAATCCTTTGCCGCCACAGCATCGCCGCACTCCTGGATCTGCTTCATCTCCTCCCAGACCTCCCTTCCAGTAGACGACGACAAGGACGCGGCGATCGGGGACGACCGTTGTGACGCCGTGAACGACTCCCACGACGAGAGGTGCCTCTTCTTGTCGACAATCTGGACCACGGTATCGAACACGAGCCTGCGGTGGATGCTGCTGGCGCTCTTGTCCCACTCGGCTCCGTCGTGGTCCTGCAACTGTCGCCTCTTCTCCAAGGTGTACTAGACGTCGTCGTCGGGCGTGCCGCTGGGTCCCGCAGGGGAGCAGAGCACCTCGACGACATACAGGAAGTCGCCATCGCCAGCTTCGCGGTTGTCCTCCGGTCACAGCTCAATCGGAATCCAACATTGTCGCAGCTCAATCGGAGCATGGCGAGGTACTCCTTCATCTACTTCCTCCGATTGCGCTCCACGGTAATGTGTGTCATCCTCTGGTTCTCCACCTCCTCCTCGTTCTTGCAAGCCCGAGCACGGCGCCTCTTTCTTCTTGCTACTGCAACGGGCGCTACCGACACCGTCATTTCCCCTCCAAAGCCACCTTCGCCGTCCGCGTCAGCCTCCAGGGACGCCATCGGGGCAGTCGGTGATGGGTGCATTTCCAACATTTGTCGGGGTCGTCCGCGTCAACCTCTTTCTTCTACCAGTAGGCGCCGATTGAAGTTGGGGTGCCGCGGAGGAGAGGGATAATTGGAAGGCAGAGTGCTGAGTCGAAATTCTAATTCATTGCGGAAACCAGTGATATGACAGAGCATTTAGCTGGATGCGGGATAAGTAAGTTAATATTTACAATCGATGCCACCGCTTTTGTATTGAGGGGTAGCCAAACATTGTTACCCGCCGGGTGTATATATATATATATATATATATATATATATATATATATATATATGGATGGTATTTGTTGCCCGCGCGGGTACTTGCAGATGCTACCCGTTAGGAGAAGTACGGTGGCATTATTTGTAATTACTTATGTTTGTTTGCGGATTGTGTCAACCCGCTGCCGCTTTCTCCCCCGGCAGCACAGTAGGGCCGGCCGTAGTTGCCGTTGGAGCCAGAATCTGTGTTGTCGCTGGGATATCAGTCCTGGTCGACGACGTCCTGTCGAACAACCTCTCGATTTCGTCAACCGAGACGGTGAGGAGGTCCCATAGGATGAGCCTCCTCCTACAGGCTGGCTGCGTGGATGTGGATGGGCGGGGCTTCTTCGGCGCCGGCAGACAGTCGTCAGAGGCATCCGAGGCAGGGATCCGTTGCGCGTCGCCCGTCGGGGTAGTGAATATGCCACCTGATGCCCAGGGGCGATAATCCACAGCCATCTCTGCAGCGGGTGCGGGTCGTTGAAATGTCGGGATAGTTGAAACGTCGTCCGCAAATGGGAGGAGGTGGATCTGGAGCTGACAGATCGGGGACCTGGAGTAGATCGGTGCCGACGCTGGTGGAGGCCTGAGGATGGACATCGCGCATATCGGTGTTTGTGTGT
Organism: Alisma plantago-aquatica; assembly: GCA_963693085.1. NCBI lineage: Eukaryota > Viridiplantae > Streptophyta > Magnoliopsida > Alismatales > Alismataceae > Alisma > Alisma plantago-aquatica. Next base: position 1,327,405,994 of record OY856410.1, on the reverse strand, counting down.
TTGAGAGGACTACAGAGAGGGAGTGAGGGTGATGCAGTTTTGACGGTCGGGTGTTCTGGATCAGTGGCGTCGAAGCCTGAAGGAGGAGTTGTTGAAGGGAGATGAAGAATCAGGTGGTAGAGGCGCCGCTAGGACAAAGCCCAGTAGGCGTGGAATCCAGCGACGAGCTCTCTCTCACTGGCGTCCCCATAGAACTGGACCTTCTTGTCCTTGTTTTGAGGAACAGGTAACAGACAACAAGGACTGCGGCTAATCACTGCCGTGTTCCAGACAAAGAATCGGGTGGCAGAGGCACCGCTCGGACAAAGCCCAATGCAATGGCTTAACTGAGAGACATGGGCGGCTGAGGACGATGATTACTCGTGTCGTCTTCTTTTGACGAAGGGGAGGGATGATCGGTGGTTGCCACTGACTGACTGCATCCCAGGTGAACAATCAGAATGAACGCGAGAAAAGAGCAGGTCTCAGCGTCATTTGCAGCTGAAAAAATTTAAAAATATCCAGATTGTGTCCCCACATAGACTTCCTGGGACGTATATCTTCTAAAACATCACCCTTGTATCTCCTTTATGTAAGTTTTTCTAGAATAGCTTTGAATGTTTATGGGGATGAAGGAAGATACTCTATCAGTATGATTTGTTATGATTCCCATGAGTTGTTTGATTAAATTCTTACAAGACGGACAAATAAAAAAAACAACAGATGCGTTTTGCTGATTACAGTGATTATGATTGTTTTATGACGGTAATCTTATCAAATGGGATGACCTCGTTAGTCCAAAACTGTATTCTATCAAGCGGTCAGTGTCTCTGTAAATCTCTACTGGTGACACATTCAGACAGTAGGATGCTAAAGCAACATGAGGATATCAAATTGAGTAAGTTTTAGAAGGAGGTGTTCATGATGATGTAGACGTGCTCCTCCGCTAATATCTAGCAAAATCTGCTTCTTCTTACAACAAGTTTAAAATTATAGCCATCTGTCCAACCTTCACAATAATAATTCATACTCACGTTGTGTATCAATTGTCATTGTCCAAGGATCAAACTGACCTGAATTGAAGGTGCAGAATGAATTAACCATCTGTAAGTAACACCAAGGCACAAAAAGTAATTATATGCTATAAAAAGTAACCATCCGACACTAAAAGTAATACTATGACTTAAAAAGTAACTATATGGTACAACAAGTAACTATATGACACTAAAAGTAACTATATGACACAAAAAGTAATTGTCTGACACCGAAAGTAATACTAGGGTACAAAAAGTAACTATATGTACAAAAAGTAACTATATAGTAAGCAAAGTAACTATCTAACATTAAAAGCAAGAGCATGACAAAAAGTAACCATCGACACTGAAAGTAACATCATGGCATAAAAAGTAACTATATAGTAAGAAAAGTAATTATCACACACTAAAAAATACAAAGATATAAAAAGTAACTATCTAACGCTAAAAGTCACATCAAGACACGAAAAATAACTATCTGGTAAGAAAAGTAACTATCTGCTACCAAAAGTAACACAAAAATACAAAAAGAAAAAAAAAACAAAAAGTAGCACCGATGATTTGATGTAATATCATATCTTAAGGAAACTGAGATATATTAAGGGCACCGATGATTTGATGTAATATCATATCTAGAAAGTAATTATGTGGTATAAAAAGTAAGTATTTGATATGGAAAGTAACTATGTTGTACAGAAAATAACAATTTGGTATATAAGTAATTATTTGATGATATCAAAAGTAATTGTATGGTATGAAAGTACCTATTCAACACCGGAAATAATACAAGGACACAAAAAGTAACTATATTGTATAAAAGGTAACTACCCGACATTGAAAGTAACATCAAGACACAAAAAGTAACTATATGATACAAAAAGCAACTATCTGACACTAAAAGTAGCATCATGACAAAAAATAACTATGTGATACCGAAAGTAATAGTAGGACACAAAAAGTAACTATATGACATGAAAAGTAAATACATGATACAAAAAGCAGCTACCTGACATTGAAAGTAACTTCAGGACACAAAAAGTAACTATACTGTAAAAAAAAAAGTAACTATTCGACACTAAAAGTAACATCGAGAAATAAAAAGTAACCATCTGACACAGAAAGTAACACCAGGACCCAAAAAGTAACTATATGGTAGACGATGATATGGGGCCCAACTATGGTATTACATATTTTAATTTCTTTAATTTTGAGTTATAGGACAACAATATAGATTATGATGATGGATTGCGATCATAAGACCTCTAGCCAGTTCTGTAACAGAAGTATAGCAATCTGCAAGAAATCAATAGCACTCCGCATGCAATCAATATCGCAGCGGAAAATATTAAACCATAGAGCATAGAACAGAGTACAAAAGCTCTAGGCAAAAGGGTCGTCCTTCGACAAAAACACTTAACATTTTAGGCATTCAGAGAACCGATACCATCTTCCAAAACTCTCTTTCTATTATTATATTATAAGATGGGAAAATGGCAAGGGAAAATTCACGATTAGCAGATGAGCACTCGAATCAAGATTGCAAAATACTCGACGGAATGAGTGGAGTACTTTCATCTTCCTGTTTATCTTGATGTTAGAAAACTTCGGATCCACACCCAACGCATGCATGATGCATCTACAACTATTTTTCTTTGCGAGAGAGAATGTTGGTCTGCTTGAGTAATTTAGGAAGCCAGAGGGTGACGAGTTTATAGCAGACTGTCATTCATCAAGTTTGTAGTTGCAGTACCCATCGCAGACTAGTCCAATGAGACCCGCTGCAAGTGATTGCAATCGCCGTTTGGTTACTGCATTTATGGTTGTTCCTGTCTTGGGCGTTGGACAAGTCAAAAGAAGGTCTCGGTTTTACTGCCAGCTGCAGTCAACAACAAGCTGCAAGAGACGCTCTCAGAGAGCCAATTGTAAAAAAGATTACAGGCCTAAGCTGCAGCTACTCCAGGCCGTCGGAAACGGACTAATGAATCCCCAGATTCCTTAAAAGTTCAAGCAGCATAACGTTTTGTTTCACGGATGAAAACAATTGATAAAATGGAAAGATAGAAATTGGGGAGGACTAATAGCTGAGGAGGCAGCTCGATCGCAGGCAGGAATGGGTGGACTCATAGCCGCCGCATCAGAAAAATAAGTGTATGCTCCAGGCTAATAACTCAATTGGCTATTTACAATCTATGCCACCGCCACTTTGAATATAGGACTACGGAGCTTATTACGTGTGTGCCACCGTGTTTTCCAGCAGCCGGGTAGCATTGTTAAAGTACCCGCGCGGGCATTGAATAATCAGCCATATATATATATATATATATATATATATATATATATATATATATATATATATATATATATATATATATATATACTATTATAAAAAGAGCGAGTTTGATGCTGCACTCTCCTTCATTCACTCTCTTCTCTCTTTTTTTCCAAGAATTTTGCTCCTACAAATATTTATTCTCACACTCTCCTATTAACTTTTATTATCTTTAATTCTGTATTCCACTCTCCATCCCACGGAAATGGTTCCTTGATTCTCTCATTTCAAACAAGCAACAGAAATATCTTTTACCGTAGAGACTTTTTCACGGACGAGTCTTCTCTCCGCACATTTTCAACAAATTTTATATGTCACGTGCAATGTGCACGTGTGCGTTCACTAGTATATATATATAAAGGAGCATGCTTGGTCTACGGTATTAATGAATAGTCAATGCTTGGCTCTATTTAAAGGAGTGCGTGCTAAATAAGCCAGTCGTTGACATTGTTATAAAAAGATTAGGTGCGCTGAGAGAGACCTCATCTCTGACTTATGATCCACTAAATTAGCAAAAATACTAAGTGGATAGGACTGGTGGAGATTTCGCCAAGCGGCAGATATATGGAAGTTGGTGAGCTAACGAGCGTAATACGTGGGTAGCATGCGTTATTCATGATGAGAATGGGTTATTCATGGTGAGAAAATTTTCTGCTCAATAAATTAATTTATTTGAGATGAACAACAAGGTCGAAATAGAGGCCTTGGGAACTGCGATACTAAGGAGCGTGAATACAAGGCTATTAAGAAAGTCCATGTTTTAGTATGCTCCATATAATGGAGCCTAATTCACTAATTACAAATCCCCCCAAAGCAGACAAGTTATTAAGAATTACTATTCTGTATTCGCAATGAGAAATGGGGGAATTAAGCTTGAATGGAAAGGGCAATTATTTATCGCCCGAGAAAGAGTATTGAAGTCTACCATTTACGTGTTGGTTAGTGGGGTGAAGACAAAGTATTGATAGTCTTGAGTCCTACTAAGACACAAAATCCTAAGATCTCTACATGTAATTACGTTCGCCAACTCAAACTATAAAAGTGGATAACAAGATTGAGGTAGCTCTTACACCTGGACACACTTTACTATGAGGAGCTGTTACACACTTTACAATCTATTGAAACCATCATAAAAGAGGATTTCATAATTTTCTTGCCAATAAATTTGACATGTTGTTGAGGTCTAAATTTATCTACTTGATTTGACTTGCAGACTATGGTTTCATAAAATTGATAAAAAAAATTACATATAAGGGTCACCAAATGTTGTGAAACGGGATTTATGTTTGAAAGACGTACTTATGAAATTTCATAGATGTTACGTGCTCTCTATAACTACTCGTCGTCATTCAAAACAAAAATATTATCTTATAAAAAACACGAAAAACTAAAAGTATAACGTACATTATTTTTTTTTTGAAGAAAAAAGTATAACGTACATTATGAAGTCACGAATGAAATTTTATGGATATTCCAATGAGTTAAAATAGTTTCAGGTTTTTGAGAATATGATTGCAATTCGAGCAGTTCCTTGAAATTAATATATAAAATAAGAAATTGTTTGGTATCCATGTATACTATATAGAAATTTAAAATCTTAAACATTCATGGTACAATCTCCACTAAAATCTTCATATGCACATTTGGAATAATTGATACAGTAGCGGTTTTCACCTAAAATTAAATAAATTGAGGAAACTTATTATAAGTGTTGTATGGTACATATCTATTAAACAATATGGACTTATAGTATACAAATTATGTACTACTAGTATGTAAATACCTAAATCAAAATTTTAGTAACTATAATAAATCACATATTCATATATCATTGATCTCCAGTCAGAAACTACCGAAACCTATATTATTACTAAATTGTATCTGAAACGCATTGAATAAAGAAGAATGGGCAAGTACTCAAGTGTAATCACATTTATAAATGTGAATGGATTGGAACTTAAAATATAAGTATGTTTCAATATTTTTGTTGCAAGGAGTATGCCCCTTTATATAGAGGGGAGAGGATCCTCTTCACAGTAATGAATACAATGAATGTGTGAAAGAATATGACAGTCAACAATATAAATATAGTCAATGGTCAACAATAGACATATGGTCAATGTTAACATTAATTGACAATCAATCCATAGACTAATGATAGTCAGTTAATATTAATACCCCCTATAACTCAAGGTGGATCGAAGATGCAGAATTTATCACTCAACTTGTTACGATTTGACACAATATGTATTTTTGTGAAGAGGTCTACAATTTGATCTGTAGCGTTTATGAAGGGGAGCGTGATGATGCGAGCTAAATATCTTTCTCTCATGAAGTAAAAATCTATCTCTATGTGCTTGGTTCTGTCATGAAAATTTGGATCACTAGCAATTTGTATGGCGCTCTAGTTCTCACTGGACATAGGTGTAGCATCAAAATGATAACTCTCATATCATTTAGAAACCAAGGGATGTGCACTATTTCTTGAGTGGTGTCACACTTTGCTCTATAATTTGTCTCAATTGAAGAAAGAGATACAATGCCTTATTTCTTGCTCCTCCATGACACTAAGGAATCACCAATAAGAAGAAAAAAACTAGTGGTGGAGTGTCTCATGGTTGGGCATCTAACCCAGTTAGCATCAGTGTATGCACGTAGGATAAGGTTGCAAGACGAGCTCATGAGTAGATACCATGTGACTATTTCTCATATGTAGCATATGATATGGAGTACAACACCATAGTGAACACTTCAAGGAGAAGATAGGAATTATGATACAATGCTAACAACATGTTGAATATCTGGCCTAGTGCAAGTAACGTAGTTCTTCTACTAGATGACGACACCTTGTGTGATCAGGTAATGTATCACCATCAGTTTGGCATAATTTTAGATGAAGGTCAAGAGGTGTGTATGCATCTCCTAAGTCAGATATTTTGACATGCTCAATGATATTTGTTGCATACTTTTGTTGAGAGACTAGAATCCTTTCTTCCCATTAGCAATCTCCAAGCCTAGAAAGTAGTAAGTTGTCCAAGATACTTCATCTAAAGTTGTCTAGCAAGATAATATTGTAATTCATTTATTCCTACTACATTATATCTTGTGAGATCATGTAATCCACATACAGGAGAATAATGACTCATCCCTGAGGTGTGTTGCGTACAATCATTAAATAATCATATGAGCTTTGAGTGTAATTTGCACATGTGATGGCATGTCTGAAGCATTCAAACTAGGGCATGGATTCCTATTCGAGTCAATAAATGGCTTGACATAGAAGACAAACATGAGATTCAAGTACTATTAGTACTGGTAGCGGATCCATGTATATGGTCTCTACGAGTTCTCCATGTAGAAATCCATTTTGCACATCCATCTGGTACAAAGTCCAATTACGGGCTAGTACAACCATAAGAAGACTTATGACAGTGGTCATGTGAGAAATTGGAGAAAATGTTTCTTCATAGTCTATGCCATGATCCTGAGTGAAGCCTCTAGCAACTAGGCATGCTTTGTATCTATCAATCATGCCATCATCCGTGTACTTGATTTTCTAAACGCACTTGTAATTGACAGGTGAAGTTCCTATGAGTAAAGGAACAAGATCCAAAATGTGGGTGCGTTTAAAGGCCTGAAGCTCTTCTTGCATACCCTTCTTCCAATGTATCGAACTAGAATTTTCCTTATATGAAGGTGAAATAGGATTTATATGAAGAGCATTTAAGAAACATCCATATTCTAAAGAGTAACATGTGACTGTTGAATGAGCATAGCACAAATTTGGCTGGCGTCTGCGTGAGATCTTCTTGGACCCCCGTTACTATTATTAGAAGAATTGTTTTTGCATCATTGGGATCATAATATTGTGTCATATTATCGAATGATGTATAAGGGTGAACATGGGCAGCCTCAATGCCTATTCGTGGTTATGTTATTGGAGGCTCAACATCCTCAATCCCAGTAAAAGGTCCAGGTAGCCTCAATCTCAATGGGAATCTCAATATGAGTAGCTTCAATCTAGGAGTTTGTGGTGTAACTTGTTGTGGTAGTATATTCCTCATGGAGAATGGTGATGAATTCATGAAGAAAGGAGTGATATGTGTTGGTGGAAGTATAATAAGGTGGATCCTCAAGGATTGTAAGATGCCTTTCTATGCGTAGACGATGGGAAATAGGGTCAAAAAATGATACTCTTTGTGTTCATCACTGTATCCTAGAAGGTCACAATTTGCAGATCATGCCTCAAGTTTGTTTAGCTCATGTTGGGGAAGAAGGACAAAGAAAGTACAACCATTAACACATAGGAGGGTGAAGGATGGTTGTTGATTGTAGATTTTTTCATGCGGGCACACCTCCCCTAGGATTTGAGTGGGCATGACATTAATGAGATAAGTGGATGTGTGGACAGATTCATCCCAGAATCATTGTGGAATGCCAAAGCTACTAAGCAAAGTATGAGTGGTTTCGAGAATGTGTTTGTTCTTCCTCTCTATAATACCATTTTGTTCATGGGTGTAAGGAAAACATTGTTGAAAAGTGGTTCCTTGGGAATTGAGGATCTCTCACATGGTTTTAGATGTGTACTCCTTTGCACAATTGGCATGGAGCACATGAATGACTTTATTGTGTTGGGTTTTGATTCTATTGGTAAAAGATTGGTATATGTGTGGAATTCCAGACTTGTTGAGCATGAGATAAATACATGTATATCTTGTGATGAGAAAAGATTTGTATATGTTTAGAATTATAGACATGTTGAGAATGAGATAAATCCATGTATATCGTGTGAAATCATCAATAAAATTTGCATGATATTGGAATTATTTCCAGAGCTGATGGGTGCAGGCCCCCAAAAATTAGAATGAACAAGAAAAAAAAGACAATTACTTTCATAGGTTGAGTTTGAAAAAAGGAGAGTTGTAGATAAGACTCTTGTAGTTGAGTGGAACTACATAGTAAACCAAGAATACCAGATTTAACAAGACTACTAAGATGACTTGGAGATATATGTCCTAATTTATAATTTGCCATAAATTTGGTGAGAGAATTACTCTAGTGAAGGCAATGTGGGTGGTGTTTGGGATGTGAAGACTAGACACATGAATATAGATTACCAACTCTAGTTGCAGTCCCAATCTCCTGGCCTGAATGTGGGTCCATCACAAAAGACAAAGCTATATAAAAGTTCATTGGTAAGCCATAATCACAAATTTTTGAAAAATATACGACATTCATATGCAAATCAGGAACATGCAAAATTTTGGGCAAATTAAGATTTCCATTAATTGAGGATTGAGGCATGATACTCTGAGAAATGTCAATAAGAGAGCCATCTATTATTTTTGTTGGTGGTTATTGAAGAGAATAGAAATTCCTTAAAATAGAATAATTTGGATTCATATGACATGTGGCACCTAAATCTGTGATCCAGGTCTTAGAATTTATACCCATAATCAAGGAAGATGAAGAAGAAGCCACACCTCTAGTCATTGAAGATGTGGATGTGCCATCACTACACATCTTCATGATTTGGTGAGGGCTGCAATCTCTTTGGGAGAGAGAGTTTTTTTTACAATGTCACTTACTACGACGATAGTGTTTATTGTAGTCGGGGTAGCAGCACACTTGGTTCTTTCCTTATTTTCCTTATAGAGATTTAGGTTAAGCTTGAAACATCGTATGACCAAATGACCCCTTTGTTTGACAATGCATACACATTTGATGATCACAACATTTTGACCTTGCTGTAGCAGTGGATGCAAAAGCCATGTTAGTGGCAGACGTGATAGGAGGCAGATTGTGCATTAGTGTTGTAGTGTTCATGAGTTGGAGATTAGTTTCAAATGCCATGAGTTCAGGGATTGTGGATTCTATATAAGGTATCTTCGACCGTTGTATGATATCAGTCACACACAACTGAAATTTGGATGAAGCGTTATAAAAAATTGATTCATCTAAAACTCATTTTTGTGTGGTATGAGTTTCATGCTTTATAATGTTGCCATGATGCCAAAGGCTACGCATGTGGTTATAGAATTCAGAGATGGAAATGTCACCTTCTATTTCTCGTGTTGCCTCTATTGCAAGTTGAAATTTGTGAGTGTCTTTTGATTGAGTGAATTGGCTCTCAAGACTGACCGACATGGAAGTAGCGATGGTATGTTCTTCAATAATTCCGTCTCAAATATTTAGGTGAATATAGTTGATGAGGTCAGAGATAATTTGTTTGTCAAAAATCTACCACATTATAAATTCCAAAATGATGAGAGAACCCTCTTTTTAATTTGATGAAAATATGATGATAAGGATTTTTGGAAGTAACCAGGTGAGAGAGAACATGGTTCCCGAGGAGGTCACTCCAAACAATTTCCCACCATGGTTGCTGATTTTTGGCAGTGTGTAAAAGAATTCCCAATGCATTATGCAGGAAGAAGTTATTACTGGTGTTGTTAGAATCCATTGTGAAACAATTAAAGTAAAATGAGTGGAGACAAAGTTTTGATGTGGAATGGAGGGATAAACCAAATACTAACCTTACTTTGGTACCATATGAATGGATTGAAACTTAAATACAAGTATGTTTTAATATCTTTGTTACAAGGAGTATGCACCTTTATATATAGAGGAGGAGATCCTCTTTAAAATAAAAAATATAAAGAATGTGTGAAAGAAACTAACGATTGACAGGAAATAGGGGGACAACATAGATAGCAGAAACAAAAATTTTATTGCCATATTTCCCATAAACCAACGGATCGCATCAACAACTATATAATATAAATGATGGTTTTGAGTATAAACCTAGTCCTCGAGCAAGTCCAACGGCATAGTCTTCGTCATTGTAGATGCACAACTGTCTTCTAGTTGCACTATGAATCATCTGTGGCTTCTCCACGGTAGCAGACTTGAAACTTGTCAATAAAGATGATCAAAATACTTTCACTATGTTAGTAATCATACTTTTATCTATTTTGAAACAACAAGTACACATAGGGAGGACATTGACCTTGTCTCTATTCTACTACATGCATAAGAAAAAGATAAATGTATGCAATGACTCCATGATAACAACTTCATATCATATCAAAAATTAGATGATCAAAATAGCATATAACATTGAATAGTCTCCAAACTGAATTTTCATAGCATGTAGTTGAATCTTCAACTATGGGATTGATCTAGTAGATGAACTTGAGAACTTATGTAAGGATAGTATAGATTCTTGCTCTTGTATTGTGTCTAAGTCACCAAAAAACTTTGTAGAAGATACAGACTTTGCACATTAGTCTCCTTGAAGTTTTCATGTGCATTCAGTCATCATAATCAAGTCATTCAATCATCATATTGGAGTCAATAAGATAGAGAAATAAGGGAACATGTGAATGCTATATCATGGCATCAGGACACGTGGCTTGTGAAACATACCAAAATCTAAAATCTTATCATATTCCATGTTTACAAGATTAGTAATCTTTGTTATTTAGATTTGACCAAACATGGATAAAGTTAAACTTCAATGAATATTGTTAATGTATGTCACATACTAGGTGGTATAAGTTTCTAAAATAAACATCCCATATTAACATAATAAGTGCTAACATGTAAGTAAATTCATTAAATATGTCACACATATTTTTTTTCTAACTCGTATGTACATAATGAGTAAAACATATGTAATATGAGGTATAGTACACTTTTGAATAACAATTGGTGTTTCCATGTCAATAAATATGAATAATGTGCCATTATCTAAATAAATATTGAATTAATGAACTTGATATGATAAACTGGCAAAATGTGGAAATTTTTCCATAATCGTACAAGAAAACATTTTTTTAACATTGTGAAGATAATGGAACTTTAAATATTAAATAATAATAGTAATGATGTAATGTTATAATAATATAATGGTGATGAGTCCAAAACTCTAATTGTATTAGAACTCACAAAAGAGAACTCAAAAATTCAATTTTAATGATAAATACACATGTTACGTGGGCGTTATTATTTTGGGGGCAAGATTTCATGTTATTTGAATAATAATAACTATCCTAATTTTATTTCGACAAGAAAATATAAGATAAAGTCAAATATATGAAGTTAATTATTAAATATCTATCAAAAGTGAAAAAAAACTCTGAATTCAAATTCTACATACTAAACTTGGTATATGTGTTAATTTTCACTCGAATATTTCCCTGTTACTCACGTTTCTCATAGTTAGTGACTTAGTCATTTGAGCCACAGTTGATCAGCACAGCGTTGATGGGTTGGAAGGTCAAATCCTAAACGGACTTCGTGCAGGTAAACAGTACCAAGAAGAAGAAATAGAAGCTCAAGAACAAAGGAGGCATCTCATAAATCTATGTTGATTATCAATACGGTGGATTTCTCAATTTGAGCTGGAATTGCGCAAACCATGCTAAGTTTCCACAAATTAACAATCAGAAAGGGAGCAGTTTCGAGAACCAAGTTAGGAATTTAGAAAAAAAATTACCTACATGATCTTAGAAATCGGCGAGGGGTTTACTCAGGCAATGAGTGGATCCAGTTTCCCTTCGAATTGATCAGCATGAACAACTGCTTAAGCCAAGAAAAGGTATGAACTATTACAAAATTAAAGGCCAACAATCAAATAACTTGGCCGTCCATTGGGAAAGAAGACTGTGGACCATCAGCACCTGGATTCACATATTAAACTCGGTCATCGGTATAAGCATGCTTTGAACATTTCTTACTGCCTAATCCGGAAGTCTGTCATTTTCTGCACAATCATGAAGAGTGTTGAATGTCCCAATTTGCTTATTATTCTATATACATGAGCAATGGAGCTATGACTTTGCAATAGTTAATGGATGCATGATTGGTCACGCCTGTTGTTGACCGAGTCTCAAATGGATTGAGTGAATCCATCATGATTTAAAATTCAAGTCACTAATAACACGCCTCACGTAGACATTGTAGAAAAATTCCACAAAGAAATGGTCTTTTATAGAGAAAAAAATATATAGTCAAAATCACATTTTCTGTAGCTAAAAGCTTAGGTTATATTTATCAGCTAATGTATGTACATATAATTGCCTAGTATACTTTTTTTATATGTGTAGTAAAATAATCATATAGATAGAAATACATATATAGTCCTAAATATAGCTTAAAATGTCTTTATATGTATAAATGTAGTTGTAAATGTCGCTAATATTTCTACTATTGCGTATGTAGCTATTAATGTGTAGGAGAACATGATATTTACTACACATATATACACAATTCATGTGTATTTATTAATATATATATATATATATATATATATATATATATATATATATAATTGATGTGTATGAAAAAAACCATGTACTACACATACATATTATGTAGAAATATGTCTACAATGAGTAACTTATGAATACCAAATTCTATTTCAAAAAAATATGATCTAGTTCAAGTTGTACTTATACAAAGTTAGTAATCATACTTTTATCTATTTTGAAACAACGAGTACATATACGGAGGACATTGACCTTGTCCCTATTCAATGACATGCATAAGAAAAAGATAAATGGATACAATAACTCCATGATAATAAGTTTACATCACATCAAAAATTAGCTGATCAAAATAACATATAACATTGAACACTCTCCAAAATGATTTTTTTAGCATGTAGTTGAATCTTCAACTATGGGCTTCATCTAGTAGACGAACTTGAGAACTTATGTAAAGATAGTATAGATTCATGTTCTTGTATTGTGTCTTAGTCACCAAAAAACTTTGTAGAAGATATAGACTCTACACATTAGTCTCCTTACCTAAACTTTTGATGTACATTCATTCATCATAATCGAGTCATTCAATCATCATATTGGAGTCAATAAGACAGAACAATAAGGGAACATGTGAATTCTATATCATGGGCATCAGAACATGTGGCTTGTGTAACATACCAAAATCTAAAATCTTATCATATTTTATGATTACGAGGGTAGCAAGCTTCGATACTTAGATTTGATAAAACAAGTAAAAAATTAAGCTTCAACGAATATTTTTAGTGTATATAACATATTAAGTGGCATAAATTTCTACAATTAACATCCCATATTAACATAATAAGAGCTAACATGTAAGTAAATTCATGAAATGTGTCACATATACTTCTTTTGCTAAATAATAATGGATAGAACTTATTTAACAAGAGGTATAATACTATTTGAAATGACAATTGGTGTTTTCATGCCAATAAATATGAATAATGTGCCATTATCTAACTAAATATTGAGTTTACATACTTGCTATGATAAATTGGCAAAATATGGAAATTTTTGTATAATAGTACAAGGAAACATTTTTTATAACAATGTGCAGATAATGGAACTCTAAATATTCAATAATAATGGTAATGATGTAATTTTATAATAATATAATGGTGATGAGTCCAAAATTCTAATTGTATTAGAAGTCGTATAACATAACCCCTTAACTCAAAGTTAATGGAAAATGTACACGTTCCTTGGGCCCAATTAACTTGGGTAAAAGATTTCAAATTATTTGAACAATAAAAATAATACTTATTTTATTTAAAAATTAAAATATAAGATAAAGTGAAACATATGAAGTTAATTGTTAAATGTCTTCCAAAAATGGAAACAAAACTCAAATTCAGATACTAGATAGTAAACTTGGTCTATCTGTAAATTTTCACATTAATTGAAGAATCTTATCTATCTTGGTTTTATTTACAAGAAAGAATATAACTTAAGATTAAAAATATAAATAAAACAATAAAAAATCTAAAAACTGAAAATTGTAGCTAGAATGTACATGTCTTAATTAGCCGAAGTGTAAAATTTCATATTATTTGGACAATGTTTACTTTCCCAAAATTGAGTAGGTAAGAGAAGGACATAATAAATTAATATCACTTTATTTAGTTTCCTATTTGGATAATATTTCCAGATTATTCATGTCATGCACCATATTTTTCTGAGTTACCTAGGTACCACTATCACTCATAATGTCCTACCCTACCGATTACGTGCCTCTCTTGGACCGTCCGATCTGGATTGGGCATATCAAGCATCACACACACATCAATTCCTACCTCAACTAGGAGAACGATGTGTGTTGACAGTGGCGTTGAGCTTGTTGTCTACAAATCCAACGATTTCTCACTACTTGGTCCACCAATCTTCTAGATTTTTCTTCATTTAGATTCATGAGCAAAATCCTCATCCAATGAGCCTTGCTTTTAGCCCTAATTTCCTTTTTCTACGATTCACCAAATCTTTCTCTCCAAGATTCTCGAATCCCTATCCCCAGAAGCCCTAAGGGCTGAGCCCAACTATAAATAATCCTACCCCAATCATGGATTGTTTCCTCATGCAAAACTATTTTCTCATTTATCGTCCAATGGTGTGATGAGATCGATGACCTGTTCTTAACACCTACTAGTCACGATCCCTCTTCTCCTCATCCTAGTTCAATTGATACTGTGGTAAGTCTTGTCGACCTATGTTAATTATTTTCTAACGATTAAAACCCAGTTGTGTTTCCCCGGTACAATTTCCTTGATTTTCAGCCATGGACCAGCCAATTTAATTGCATTCATGACTCGAGCCGGGGAAGGGAATAGTTCCCCTATGTGATTTCCCCTCTCTACCCTCGCCCTTCTTTTCATTTTCATTTTTCTTGCAAGGATATTTTCATATTTCATGGGTCATTTTAATCTTAGTTGGGATTGTTTCGCATACATTATAAACATTTACACCTTGTCACACTCTCATTTTTTGGATTATGATATGAGGTAATATCATCTTTTTATTTATTTATTTTTCAATAAATTGAGTAAATAATTCTAACTTCAATCATTCATAACAATATATAAGTTAAAATATTTCACAAAAGCACTCGTTGGAAATAGGAAATTATCCTATACTCCAATAAATATATTCCAGAAACCTAATCTAGATATAATCTAAGAATTATAATATGAATACTAATAATTTTTATATAAAAAATCAGTGTTAGGTGATTAATAACCCTGACTTGGATCTATGGTTTGAACTTTGACAGTAGACAAACATGTTTGAGGTATGTTGCATCCCTAACTTCTATACATAGTAGGAGAGGCGTTATGACCACTGTAGTTGGAAGGGTAAAACTAGAGCTATAGGAACTTATGCTCATGTGCTACCACAGGATGGAGTATGTCACAAGGACTGTAAAGATGCAGGCCATCATGAAAGGCATGGGCGGATGTTTGAGGGAAGGTGGCCAAGTAGTTGTAGCCAATGAGGAATTGGTTGTACTAGTAAGCACAATCATGGTGGAAGATAGGTCGCCCAACCACACACATTTTCTTGGTCAGTCCTCCTCCCTCTACAACCACAGTCGATAAGAAGAACATCAACAGCTTGGAAAGTTGAGTTCTAAGCATACGTCATGCATGAGAGAATAAAAACATGAAGAAGCAGAAATCCAAGAGCGAAAACATCCTTTTAGAAGACATCTTTGTGTAATAGAAATGAAGGGCCATCAGATTACTATGGCTACAAAAAAAGCAAGTCAACTTGAACTTTTTTCCTTTTATTATTAAAAATCATATTATCTATAGAAATCCACAAACCCAGGAAAAAAATTTGGGAAAATTTTACTCACTCGCTTGAGGAAAACTAAAAAAGTGAAATCAACTGATGGGATCAAGCTATCAGGCGGTGTGGCGTCCTAGATAAGTTCCTGATGGAGAAATAAAAGGTAAATTAATCGGGTTTGAGACATTTGCTTTGAACAAATTTGTGAAATAGAAAAACAAGAAGAACACTTGTTTTCCCTCTACTGATGACTTATTCCAGACCTGAATGGAAGAAGATGACAAGAGCATGTATTTATCAAATTTTCACCACTATCCTTGCTGCTAAGACTTTTCTTATTCGAATCCTTATTTACATACTAACGGTGAATGGTTGGTTCACGGGCATATTCAAATAAAAAGGATACAAGTCATCTTGCCTCTATTTCTAGGAGGGGAAGTTGATTCGTCCAATCGTTATAGTTATAAATTGGGTATTTTCATCGATGTGTGATTCACTAAACTAGTTGTACTCCATTCGTACACTATTGGGAAATTGATCCAGCTCCAGACGTCAGGGACTTCTATTCGTCAGTATCAAAGTTTTTTTTTTGAGGTTAGGTCGTGGTTTGAGATGCTTTAGTTTTTAAGTTTTACTTTTCAATTGCACTCACCAATGTCAAAATTCACCATACAATAAATATTATATAAGAAATCTCATGCCCTTCATGATGACCCATACAGAGCCAATAAAGGAATTATCTGCCATTCAAATTTGTTCATAAAAATCCCAATCTGGGATTTAGGATGTTCTTTAGCTCATAAAGGAATTATCCTCCATTCAACTTTGTTCATAAAAATTCCAGTGTGGGATTTAGGATGTTCTTTGTATCCTTATTATGGATTTTTGAACTAAAATCCCTATAGTCCTGAACTATATAACTAATAACAATATTCACAACCATGGTGGGAAGTTAATATGTTCTATCCATCTATGTGGCATTCAAATTTGTAGCTATAATCAACATCTTCATTCAATCTTCATAGTTTCTTTGTGATCCAAGTTTCAATTTCTTATGATTTTGTATTGATCGACAATCTTATTACATTAACTTTCTAATTAGTTAGATTGATCAATTTTCAATGGTTTCTCAAATACGTTGTTTGGACCTTGCTGTCTCAAAAGTGTCCTCTTTAATCACTATAGTACACACACCTCATTCATATTTTTAAGGGTCCATTTTTAGTAAATATACGGCAATGATTTTTTGAGACACCATCGAAACAACAACTCTGAGACATCAAATTTTGAGGCAAAAGCTTCATGCTCGATAACCTAATCAATGAGGGGGACATGGTGGTGTCGAGTAGCTAGTTTTTTATCATGGTATAGAACCTTTTATTGCTTTTAGCCACACTAGGGCAGATAAGGGTGACATTTGTAGGATCTTTTGACTATTTAAATATGTTTTTTTATTATTTTCTTATCTTAAACATGTATTGTTTGTATCGAGAGGCATGCTATGATGATATTATTGCAATGTATTTCTTCTATCACTTTGGCTAGATTGATCCATTCACATCAATCTTCAACTTGAGATTTTCCCCTTCTGTTTGTTTAGGGATCAGTAATATGATATATTCTATGGATGAGTATCAAAAATATTTATGTCGGATAATTTGATCAATAAGGGGTACATGGTGTTGTGTAGCTTTTAATGACATAGAGTTATTTCTCCTATTTTTAGCTATAAGTGGGTCTGAGTTAGGAGATACCAAATGACATAGAGTTATTTCTCCTATTTTTAGCTACAAGTGGGTCTGAGTTAGTAGATACCAAAACCACATTGAACATCTTTATTGACAAGGTTGGCATTTGTAGGACCTTTTTTTTGAAATAGGTAAATTATTGCCAAAAGAGTTAAGTATAGTTCATCTATACTATTCAAGATCAGGCACATGAAACAAGACCTAAACATAAAACACACAACTAGGTCTAGTTACAAAAACCCTACCAGGTCCTAGTATTAGTATGTAGATTACAAAAAAAATATTCTTGGCTTTAACAAACCCACAATGATTTCTAGATATAGAGTCCACTTAGGTTAGTTTGTTCTTCACCATTTTTTTGTAAACCATGGTATTTCTCTCTTGCCATATGGATTAACAAGTACTTGTGAGGCATAGGCTAGAGAACATAGATATGGTTATATCATGTTTGTAGTTAGAATGTAGCCACTCAAGGACGTCTTTTAGATTGGTTAGAACCAAAGATCCCCAACTATTCCACATACATATTATAGTCCACACCCTACTCGTGTATCTGTGGTTTAGAAAGATATGATCCATAGACTCGTCTCTTTCCTTACATAGCAAGCAAATTGGATCCACGCCAAGACCCACCTATTCAATCTGTCATTAATGGGAAATCTACCAAAACAACCTTGTAGAGGATAGTGCTCCACTTAGGGCAGTGTTGTTTGTTTCAGACTACATTCATCCATTCTAGACCAAGGTTTGTATTAGTGTTGATCAATGGTGCTTGACCAATCAATGGTGCTTGACCAAAGCGAGACCAGAGACCATTGAAATCAACACTATACATATGTTTAGATAGAAGGAAACATCTTGCACATTTTTCTCCAAACTCTAGAGGGTATACTATGTTCATTGGGAATCTAAACATCCCCATACATTTCTCTCATCCACTTCACCCAGATGCCCCCCGCTTGGCACAAAAAATGATCAATCTTTTTGACAGTGTTGATTTTAAGGATCTCCTACGGGTCAATGGTCTATGTACCACCTTATTTGTATTATTGTGTGATGATATCCTAGGAAAAAGCATGAGTCTTGCCTCCCCACATGCGTCTATCCATGAGGTATATGAGGATGTTGATAGTTGGGTTAGGGAAATCATACATGTAAGTCCAATACCTTACAATGCTCTGGAGAACAACTCTAACTAGCACCAATCTCCCAACCATGGAGATTCTAAGTAAAGACCTATCTTCAACATTATCTTTGAACTTGTCTTTGCATACACTAAAATCTTTAGAAAACTTTGTACTTCTAGCTATTGGTATACCCATATATATAGTGGATAGCTATCCCCTGGACACAGCAACAACAATCTTCATCCTTGCTCTCCTCGGATCGTAAGACTTACAGAAGAGTAGGACATCATCGGTGAATATAAGGTGGGTTTTCCCCTTGATTCATTTGACATTGAACGATTTTATGAGGCCTTTCCAACATATTTGATCATGGATCTATGTCCCTCCATGACAATGATAAACCAAAGGTGGGGAGAGGGTCTCCTTGCCTCAACCCATTAGAAGCTTTGAACAACCCAATCAGTGTCCCATTGATTAGGATAGAGAAGGAACTGGTCTCCATGCATTGTGCCATTAAGTT
Source organism: Alisma plantago-aquatica (assembly GCA_963693085.1). Classification (NCBI taxonomy): domain Eukaryota; kingdom Viridiplantae; phylum Streptophyta; class Magnoliopsida; order Alismatales; family Alismataceae; genus Alisma; species Alisma plantago-aquatica. Next base: position 1,327,386,667 of record OY856410.1, on the reverse strand, counting down.
GATCCACTGCCTCCAGAAACAAAATGATGCCATCATGTTCCACATGCACTCCCATTGCACACGTTCATATGCTTTATTGATATCTTTTCATGCAATCTTTAGTGATAGCTTTTTTGACTTTGAAATGGTTCAGGAATTCAGCGATGAGCAAGGAATTGTCAGCAATTTTCCTCCAATGAATGAAGGTGTTCTATTCTTCAGAGATGATCATGGTTGGGTGATGTAGAGAATATTATTCTCGTTACATGCTATTTTATCCCGTATTTCATGCATATTTTCTAATTTTGACATTATTTGTGTATGGTTTGCCATTACTGACTTGTGACATATGCTTGGGTCAAATATTGCCTATTTCCAATTTTTCATATTGATTTATAAGATTTATTATAAATATGGGACTTATGTTTGTCTTTGGTAAATTTTAGATAATTTGACAAGTTCGAGATCAGCTTTATGCTACTGAAAGCTTTGTCGGCGGTACCAATAGGGAGAAAAGAACAAGAACGAATCAAACATGCTCAATGAAACTGACAAAAGAATCAGTACAACTGACTTGATCAACAATAACTTATCTGAAGCTATTCAGTGTCATCGACTTCCAGTGGGTGGTACCGACTTGTATACTAAAAATATGTCAGGAGATTTCAGGGAGAAAATTAGTGCTATTGATGCCTAAGTCGATAGTACCGACACTCACATGGAGCCCAAACCCAAAAGAGGATTTGGCGCCGACAAAATTCTGTCAGTGGTACCGACTTGTCACGATCAAACAAGATTAAAGATTGTGATTAATCTAACGACCATGACTTAACAACATCCTAACTCAATCTTATGATTAGGGAGTATTTCTTCCAAACCTAAGAATCATTATGGAGTTCATTGGATGATAAGGGAGGGCTTTGAAAAGAGAAAGGAGAAGTGAAAGCCATGTTTCTAATGTTTCGAGCACTTCTAGTGGATAGATTTGCAGCCGGAAGACAACAAATTGTCACTCTCGTCACAAGGAGACATTTGGATCATCTTCTCTAGAGGTTTCCATTAAATGTTTACTATTTTCCTCACTTTCTCCTTATTCATCTATGTGTATGGCAACCAAAATTATGCACAACTAATTCCCGAATTCCTTAGGACCCAAGAGTAGACTGTGTAGGATTTTAGGTGAGGGAGAAGGCAGAAAAAACAAAAGTTTTCTCTCACCACAAAATCATAACCACGAATCGCAGCAATGACTATGAAATATGAATGATGGTTTTGGTTAGGTGTACCTAGTCCTGAGACTTGCTCAGTGACAATACCTCATAGCTAGTGTAGTCTTCAACCACCTAGTCTTTGAAGGCATCTGTGCAACTCCTGGTCCTGACCTGGACTATGGTTGACAATCATCCTCCTCAGCGGAAGAAACCTCCCGCCTCTATAGATAGTCCACACGGACCACTGGAAACTCTAATCATCCTATCCCACAGGACACTAGAAGGATTTGTTCCCTTCAGTTGGCGTACTAGTCAATGACACACTCTCCCACAATCAGTTGTTTTTCTACAGTTGTCTTTCCCTCAATGTTCCTCCCTATATGGGTAGAACTTGCTTGGGCTCTCTCGGTTACCACAACCAGAGAGGACAACATTTTTGTAGAGCAACTGATGTTTTGAGTTGTGCTGTCTGAGAAGCCCCCAGTACCCCTCTATATATAGGAGGGGTCAGGGTCAGGGTTCTCAGCCCCGGGCAATGCGGGACTAAAGTGGGAGTAGAAGGGTCCGAAATTTCCATGAACTAGTTTTACTGCGATAGCTGAACCGGTCATTTCACAAACGAACCGGTCAGTTGGGAGTGTGAGCTGGTCAGTTCACTTAGTGATCTGGTCGGTTCGCTTCCCAGACTTGCCTCTAATTGACTTTCCTTGTTCGTTTCTAATTAATTTAAAGATTAATTCTTATCCCAATCAAATTGAACAAGTGAAACGGAAATCTTTTTCTCACAAATCGTGACAACCCAACCTTGCTCGTTTGGTCCAGTCAAACCAATCAGTTCACCAAGTGAACCAGTTATCTCACTGACCATGAGTCGATCGGTTCACCTAGTGAACCAGTCAGTTGGTGGTCCAGATTGTGCAGAACACAGTCAATGCAATTCTCAATCAATTCGACACTCAAATCAGTTAGTTCAACACTTGAACTTGATGATTCTGAGTCAAGTCAATTGATTGAATGTTTGATTGAGTACCTAAACACCTTTAGTAATCAATCCAAACATCATTCTCAGATCAAACTCCTCTTCCAGGTAAATCCTTTGTGTGTGACCCTATAGGTCCCATTTCACGTTGGCAGTGAATGTCCATAACTAGCTTACGACATCACAAGCAAAGAGCGGTGCCTAGTCGCACATCAGTTCTACCCAAGTGAAAAGAAAAGTTGGAGAGCAACTTTCAATCCTGCAGTCTATGATTGGTGTTCCAGTGAATGTATAATACCTTTGTCTCTGATATCCTAAATGAACTCAAGGCATGGACCTATCATCCTTTCAACATTCATTCATGTTCCTTGATCGAAAGCAGACTGTCTAAGATATGTGTGCCATCAATATCACATATTGACTCACATGTACATGCACATGCCTTAGGAGGGACAAATCCCATATCTAACACTCACAGTCAAAACCCCATGTGTCAAAGTCACCCAATCATCACCTTTATAACAATCTGTATTTTAGGACCGCGTTTGATGATGTCAATATGTACCCAACAACATGTGATGATTTCGAAGTGTACCCAACAACATGTCAAAGTGTACCCAATGACATTTTTGTCTATCAACCTTCCACAATGACATCTGACTAGAGACAAAACAAGAATGTAAAAACTCTTAGCATCCATATGATCTCATTCTTCAGGTCCTCAACCTAAAGACATACATCATTGAATACTGTCATTCTTTAGACATTCATTCTGTTCTATCATTATCTCATAACTAATTGAACTAGAATAAATTGGAAGCTTGCCTTTGATATTGTGACAATGTGAGTTTTTCCCTCTTTTCTATTAATTAATTTATCTTTCACCTTTATAATGATCATTCATAATCTCTTTTGACTCCTTGATCAATATAGATACCCAAAATCAAATTCTTTTGTATTCTATGAATTTCATGCACTTGTGGGCACCTTAATTAACTTAATACATCTCTTTGATCAAATGCTTGATTTTGACTAGTTAACCATATCTTTTGGTTTCCAAACTTGTGCAAAATGTTTTACACTTCATGTTTAAGATATGGTTAAAATTTTATATCATTTGGACCTTCCTATGATTTTATACGATTTTTCTAAGGTTTTAGCCTTTTCCTAGCTTTCTTTGCCTTTTTCCACCTTTTTTTTCCTTTTTCTTGTTGGGCCCGGCCCATCTGTTGCTAGGGGTGCCACTGTGGAAGGCGGATTGACCCAGCAGCCTTGGATCTTAATCCAATGGTGCTGGGATCATCCCCTACCTTGCGCCTGGTTTGGCAAGGTCCACGGTGGACAAGCCACCATGGCCCCAACCCCGATCGATCTTTTCGCACCTGTTGCGCCCGATAACTCGACCAAACGAGTCTGCACCTCCTTCTAGAAGCTTCCGCATGGCTTAGTAGGGTGGAATCGCTGCTTAGGGGTCAAGCAAGCAAGCCAACCCATGGGGTGCGCCGCCCCCTCTAGCAACCCTAACCCTAGCCCCCAAACATCTATATAAACCCCCCTTTGAGGTCGGCCCACCACCACAAAGACGAGCGACACTCTATCTCCTCGCACTGAACCCTCCCTCGCTTGCTCCCTTCTTCTCTGGCCACCGCACCTCCGCGGAGCACCCCTGCTCGTGGGCGGGTTCTTGTGTTGGGGCGAGCAGCAACTGCCCTTGGATTTGGGTCCACGCTGATCTAACCAAGGATCAACGGTCATCAGATCGCGCGCAAGTCCTCTCTTGCTCCTTTTCCGTGGGCATGTGCCTAGAAGCACGGCTCCTCCATGCCGTCGATCCTCTTTGTGAGACACGGTGGACCGATGATCAACGGCCCCCTAATTTTGGTAATTCTGCACATCTACACTAAATTCCAGAAAATAGCCTAAATCTTGCAAAAACGATATCTTGAGATCCCTAGCTCCAAATATATCGAAATTATAGCCCATTTTGATCAAAAAAATCCAACATACCTGTTAAAAATACTTGTGAAGCTTAATTGTCTATATTTATCACTGATATACCATGATCTTGTTCCTTTGCCTATTTAATTATCTTATATGATGATTAATCTTGCAGAAACTCTTATTCTTGTTTCTAATGATCATACTGAGACACCAAATCATTTTTGACAAAATAAGGGTTAGATATAATCCTCTTAACTCTTTACCCTAAAAAATATGAATCATATACTTTGAAATAAGGTTTATTCTTAATATAATGATGCTCTACCTTAATCTAGAAAGCCCTCTTAATCATAGGACTCCCTAATCTAATTTTGAGTCCAATTGTGCTATCTCATATTGGAAATGATATAGAGATTTGAATAATGATATTAATAATTAGGGTTGACATGTATTCCTAAATATACCTAGGAAGGTCATCCATTCATGAAAAATGTTTGATACTTGAATATTTGTTGTACTTTTGGGGAATATTGTTGATGACTTAAACCTAAGGTAGAAATAGGAAAATGTAACCCTAATCTCGAATAACAAAGCATGATCTTTTTAAACTATGATCTTGACCCTTGATCCAATATTTTGATCTAGGATCTGACTCAAAGGGTTGATCTACTCTCTCTTGGGATCTATACTCCAAATACTCTTTTAGAAAGGGACGCTATTATACTACTCCTCCTTGGTTGTATGATGATACTTTTAGGTATCTCTTAAAATATGCTTGGCTAGTTATTTGGATGAAATATTGTTCCCTATGAATAGTCTTTCATTTTTCTTCTATATTATATTTTGAGAAACATGAAACCCTAAATAACTAGTCCCATTATGACTGCCCGTATATTGATATTGATAATGATGTTGGAAAAGTTGATAATGTTGATATTGGATATAAGCAGAACTCCCTTTTTCAAAGGCAGGATTTTGCACTTGGATCTCCTATCTCACATGATGAGAAGGAGCTTGGTGACCTCCCCATCGCGTTGGGGTAGTAGAGTCACCCAAACTAATATAAGCATGCTTCTTAAATAATACCATAATGGGAAATTCGTAATAAAATTTGTGTTGAATAACATTTTGAGTTTTTGGAAAATCATTCGATAATGTTTTGAAACATAAGTCCTGCCAAGCATACTAGTTTTTCTTATAAACTACTTTATTTGTTTTTATATAGCATACCGTGCAATTGCATTGACATTGTGTCTTGATTTTCTCGATTTTAGGTAATGCAAGGAACTAGATTCATCTACTCAAATTATCTACTGCAATAAAGACTGCTACATCTTATGGACTCTACATGGGAGCTAATTGTAAAAGGGATGTAGTTGTAGGCTAGTTCTTTTCTTTTTCTCTTTCCTGTTGCCTACGGGCCTTATGTACTAAACATTTTTTGGTTCATTTTAATAAAGAAGGATGTTATTTCATTTTTGCATATTATCTTTGTGTGATTTTTGGGCCACTAAGGGACGGGCGCTGTCATCCCTCTAACACTGCCCTTTTGGACAGTGGGATTGGGATTACGGTAAGACCGGATCTGTGACAGTTGGTATCAGAGCCATAACACACTTCGTATGCATTAGTGAAATGATGTTCTTAATCGCTGAACCAAGGAAGCCCTAAAATTCACTATGGTGAAAACTGAGGTGTCTAGAAAGAGCACAAAGGGGGTTCTGGCATAATTCCTCCTATCCGTCTTGACGGTGGTTGAGGTTCCTCCTACTCCACCTGGCCTTAGTTGATCCAGAAATGGATGGAAGGACTTCCTATAACCCTAGAGAGTCTTCTAGCATCTTATCTCTTCTTTAAGGATTACCCAAGCCACCTATTCGAAGGAAGTAGGATGACTCATCATCTTCTCATTCTCCTTAAGGTGTCATGACTTGATCTATATACTCTCTCTATTTTGGGTAAATTAAGGACGGGAATAACTAAAATCCGAAAATAAATTGAGAAAACCTGTTGCAATATTTCAATGATCTATCATATTCTTGCTTTGAAGGTTATAAATAAGAAAACTTATATTAGTTGAACTCTTGCAGATGGCCCCAAAAACCAGGAACAACAGGGATGGTGAAGGGACCTCTGGTACTAAAGACAAGGGGAAGAAGCCCCGCATGGATGATGATGAAGATGTCAGTTCTGCCAATAAGACCAACAATATGGGGGAATGGGAACTAAAACAAAAGGCCATTATGGATGCCCTCCATGACCTAGATGTCCGTACTGCATCCCTTGTACCAACCCATAACCCAAAACCCATCACTATCCAGGATTTTCTGAAACTCAGCCCTGAAACCTTCTATGGGGAAGACAAAGATGATGTCCTAGACAAGGATGATGCTTGGTTAGTGTCTATGGAAAACACTTTTAGGGTTTTGAGGTGCCCTGAACAAGACAAGGTTGGTTTTGCCACCTACCAGTTGAAGGGAGCGGCCAAATTGTGGTGGGAGAATTATATCCGGTCACAACCGGTCATCCCTGTCAACTGGGAAGCCTTCAAACCCATTTTCACCAACCGTTTCCAACCCACATCTGAGAGAAAGGAGAAACAAAAACAATTCCTCACCCTTACCCAAGGAACTAACACTGTGGATGAATACAACCGACAGTTCCGCCTGCTAGAGAGGCATGTCACCAACCTCACCGAAGAATAAAAACTTGACCGCTACATTGATGGGCTTTTCCTTACCGTAAAAGATTTTGTATCCTCATCCAAACCCACTAATTTTCAAGATGCCTATGATCATTCCTTGTCCATGGAGAGAACCCTGGGGATGGGACACGGGAAACCTTTACCTACCCTTGCCTATCTAGACCTGACTAAAGTTGTACCTGCAAAACCTGAACAGAAAGGAAAACCCCATATTGGTGGCAATAAGAACAGGAACTGACAGAAGAACCAGAGGAATCCTCCTGCCCATGGCCAGAACCAGAATTACAACCATGGTCCTGCACAAAACCAGAATCATGGCCAAAACAAGGGTCCAGGCCGGAACGCCAATATTCCTCGTTGTCGAAACTGTGGTAACTTCCATCCTGGCCAGTGCAAGTATCTGTCCCCAGTCTGCCATTACTACAAACAGGAGGGTCACTTCAGAGATAGCGGCCCCCACCCTCCTCCAGCATCGTGTCTTTGCTATGAATGCTGATGAGGCGAAGGCCAATGAAAACAAACTCATGGAAGGTACCTTTTAAATTCAAGATTATTTCCAGAACTTTATATCATGATTATCTTGTACATAGTCCTTACACAAAATACATGTATACGTAGGTATGATGCAAATCTCCGACCATTTTGTTGTTACTCTTTGTGATTCTGGGTCAACAAACACTTTCATGTCTAAGAATCTTTCCCTTATGTTAAATCTTGAAACAAAGGACTTAGGGTACTTACTTGATGTAACTACCCCAAGTGGGAAGATGAAAGTCTCCTACTATATTGTCGAGAAAGTCCCTCTATCTTATGTTGGACGTAGTTTTGAGTCAGATTTCATAATCTTAGACATGGAAGACTTTGACCTTATTTTAGGGATGGATTGGCTCCATAAAAATCATGCTCTAATCGACTGTCGTGCCAAGAAAGTCATTATTTCCAAACCCAACCTCCCTATTCTTGTAATTCCTGGAAGGAAAGATCGAAATCAAAACATTGTCATTTCTATGATTAAAGCCCAAAACTTGATAGCTAAAGGGTGCAAAGCCTACCTAGCAACTATAACCATAGTCAATCCTGATACGAGTGCCCTAGAAAACATTGATATAGTGCGAGAGTACCCAAGTGTCTTTCCTGAGGAGCTCCCTGGGATACCACCAGAGCGTGATGTCGAGTTTTCTATTGATTTAGCACCTAGTACCGCACCTATTTCTCGGGCACCCTATCGGATGGCTCCTGCTGAATTGACTGAGCTGAAAAAGAAGCTGCAGGAATTGCTTGACAAGGGTTTCATCCGCCCTAGTACCTCTCCTTGGGGAGCCCCCGTTTTATTTGTCAAGAAAAAGGATGGTTCCCTTCGCATGTGTATTGACTATCGTATGATCAATCAGGCTACTGTGAAAAACAAGTATCCGCTGCCCAGAATTGATGACCTTTTCGATCAACTCTGTTCTTCCCATGTCTTTTCAAAAATTGATCTTCGTTCTGGTTACCACCAACTCAAAGTTAAGGATGAAGACATCCCTAAAACAGCCTTTCGAACCCGATACGGGCATTATGAATTCCTTGTCATGCCTTTTGGGTTGACTAATGCCCCTGGTGTGTTTATGAACTTGATGAATAGTGTCTTCCAACCTTTCCTCGATGAGTTTGTAGTGGTCTTCATTGATGACATATTGATATATTCGATTGATACCGAATCACACCGCACTCACCTTCGCAAAGTTCTTGACATCCTCCAATCTCAGAAATTCTATGCAAACCTGTCAAAATGTGAATTTTGGATTTCTGAAGTCATGTTCTTGGGCCACATAATTTCTGGTGGGAAAAATTTTGTTGACCCCGCCAAAGTCTCGTCTGTTCTTGAGTGGCAAGCCCCAAAGAATGTTTTGGAGAATCACAGTTTTGTGGGTCTTGCTGGCTATTATCGACATTTTATCCAGAACTTCAGCAGGACTACCTTGCCTCTCACTAAGCTCACCAGGAAAGGAGAATAGTTTATCTGGTCAAAGGAGTGTGAGTCTAGTTTTCAAGAGCTAAAGACAAAGCTGACAACTGCACCTGTCTTGACTCTTCCCTCGGGAAATGATGGGTTCGTCATCTTCACTGACGCATCAAGGTTCGATCTGGGTTGTGTTATCATGCAAGAGAGAAACGTAGTTGCTTATGCCTCTCAACAATTGAAGCCAAATGAGGTCAACTACCCAACCCATGACCTCGAGCTTGCCGCCATCATATATGCTTTGAAAATATGGCGAAACTACTTGTATGGTGCCACCCTTGACATCCTCACCGACCACAAGAGTCTGAAATACATCTTGACACAGAAGGATCTCAATCTTAGACAGAGGCGTTGGCTCGAGTACCTTAAAGACTATAACTTCACCATTTCCTACCACCCCGGTAAGACAAATGTGGTGGCCGATGCACTCAGCAGGAAGCAGGCTAAATGTGTTGTTGTCTTGACTACGGAATGGAAGAACATGGAAGTCATGTCACTTTGGGCCCCAAGGCGTATGTACAACGTTCTTATATTGGCCAGTGTCCATGTTAAACTGGGCCTCCTCTACGAAATCCTGTCAGCTCAAAAGAATAGCAAGAGCCTTGATGAAATGACTAAGCTATTAGAGAAGCCCCAAACTCATCTGACCGTCGGTATGGATGGTGGAATCCGATACAAACAGCGCAAATGGGTCCCAGAAGATTCAGTCATGATAGAAATGGTGTTACGAGAAGCTCACGGGTCAAAATATACTGTGCATCCTGGATCGACAAAAATTTACAAGGATCTGCAAAGGCACCTCTGGTGGATGAATATGAAGACCGACATTGCTACTTTCATCCCCAAGTGTCTGACTTTCCAGCAGATCAAGGTTGAAAACCAACATCCAGGAGGTCTTCTACAACCCCTACCTATCCCTGAGTGGAAATGGGAAAACATCACCATGGATTTCATGGTGGGACTACCCAGGACCAGGAAAGGGAGTGACGCCATTTGGGTTGTAGTTGATCGTCTGACTAAATCGGCCCATTTTATTCCAATCAAGACAACAACCAAGGTTCCTGAGTTAGCAGAACTTTATGTTCGGGAGATAGTCAGGCTGCATGGAATTCTTGTGTCTATAGTATCTGATCGTGATGCAAAGTTCACTTGTCACTTGTGGCGACAAGTATAGGAAGAATTGGGAACTCAACTGAATTTCAGCACTGCTTATCACCCCCAAACTGACGGACAATCTGAGAGGACAATCTAGGTTCTAGAAGACTTGTTGAGATCATGCGTCCTCGATTGGGGTGATTCTTGGGACCACTACCTTCCTCTCGTTGAGTTTGCCTACAACAATAGCTACCAATCCAATATAGGCATGCCTCCCTATGAAGCTCTGTATGGAAGACCGTGTAGATCTCCACTTTACTGGGATGAACTAGGTGAAAGACGAATTTTGAAGTCTGAGGAACTACAACTCTATTATGATAATGTCAACCTAATCAAGCAAAGGTTAAAAAGGGCACAAGATCATCAGAAGTCTTATGCTGATGCACACAGGACTGACACTCAGTTCTTAGTAGGTGATCATGTTTTCCTGAAGATTCAACCAATTCGAGCCATTGCAAAGAACAAAGGAAAACTCAGTACTAGATATGTGGGTCCTTTTGAAATTCTAGATCGTATTGGGGAATGTACTTACAGGTTGTCTCTACCTCCACAATATAGCATGATGCACAACGCCTTTCATGTGTCAAACCTAAAGCAGTATGTCAAAGACCCTAGCCATGACCTCAATCATGGACCAATTGAATTAAAGGACACCTTTGTGTACCAAGAAACTCTAGTCAAGATACTTGATACTCGCACTAAGGAACTAAGAAATAAGAAAATCTATATGGTTAAGGTGTTGTGGAAGCACCATGGGAGTGATGATGCTACTTGGTAGTTGAAGTCAGACATGGAGGAACATTTTCCTGACCTCTACAAGGAAGTTTGAATTTTGGGGACAAAATTCCTTATAAGGAGGGGAGCATGTGACAATGTGAGTTTTTCCCTCTTTTCTATTAATTAATTTATCTTTCACCTTTATAATGATCATTCATAATCTCTTTTGACTCCTTGATCAATATAGATACCCAAAATCAAATTCTTTTGTATTCTATGAATTTCATGCACTTGTGGGCACCTTAATTAACTTAATACACCTCATTGATCAAATGCTTGAGTTTGACTAGTTAGCCTTATCTTTTGGTTTCCAAACTTATACACATTATTATACACTTCATGTTGAAGATATGGTCCCAATTTGAGATCATTTGGACCTTCCTATGATTTTATATTATTTTTCTAAGGTTTTAGCCTTTTCCTAGTTTCTTTGCCTTTTCCACCTTTTTTTCTCTCTTTTTCTTGTTGGGCCCGGCCCATCAGTTGCTTGGGGTGCCGCTGGGCAAGGCGGATTGACCCATCAGCCTTGGATCTTAATCCAACGGTGCTGGGGTCATACCCTACCTTACGCCTGGTTTGGCAAGGTCCACGGTGGACAAGCCACCATGGCCCCGACCCCGATCGATCTTTTTGCACCTGTTGTGCCCGATAACTCGACCAAACGAGCCTGCACCTCCTTCTAGAAGCTTCCGCATGGCTTAGTAGGGTGGAATCGCTGCTTAGGGGTCAAGCAAGCAAGCCAACCCATGGGGTGCACCGCGCCCTCTAGCAACCCTAACCCTAGCCCCCAAACATCTATATAAACCCCCCTTTGAGGTCGGCCCCCCACCACGAACACGAGCGACACTCTATCTCCTCACACCAAACCGTCCATCTCCCGCTCCCTTCTTCTTCAGCCACCGCACCGCCATGGAGCACCCCTGCTCGCGGGCGGGTTCTTGTGTTGGGGCGAGCAGCAGCTGCCCTTGGATTTGGGTCCACACTAATCTAACCAAGGATCAACGGTCATCAGATCGCACGCAAGTCCTCTCTTGCTCCTTTTCCGCGGGCACGTGCCTGGAAGCACGACTCCTCCCTGTCGCCGATCCTCTTCGCGAGACACGGTGGACCGACGATCAACGGCCCCCTAATTTTGGTAATTATGCCCCTCTGCACTAAATTCCAGAAAATAGCCTAAATCTTGCAAAAGCGATATCTTGAGATCCCTAGCTCGAAATATATGAAAATTATAGTCCATTTTGATCAGAAAAATCCAACTGACCTACTAAAAATACTTGTGAAGCTTAATTATCGATATTTATCCCTGATATGCCATGATCTTGTTCCTTTGCCTATTTAATTATTTTATATGATGATTAGTCTTGGAGAAACTCTTATTCCTGTTTCTAATGATCATTCAGAGACACCAAATCATTTTTGACAAAATAAGGGTCAGATATAATCCTCTTAACTCTTTACCCTAAAAAATATGAATCATGTACTTTGAAATAAGGTTTATTCTTAATATAATGATGCTCTACCTTAATCTAGAAAGCCCTCTTAATCATATGACTCCCTAATCTAATTTTGAGTGCAACTGTGCTATCTCATATTGGAAATGATCTAGAGATTTGAATAATGATACTGATAATTAGGGTTGTCATGTATTCCTAAATATACCTAGGAAGGTCATCCATTCATGAAACATGTTTGATACTTGAATATTTGTTGGACTTTTGGGGAATATTGTTGATGCCTTAAACCTAAGGTAGAAATAGGAAAATGTAACCCTAATCTCGAAAGACAAAGCATGATCTTTTTAAACTATGATATTGACCCTTGATCCAATATTTTGATCTAGGATTTGACTCAAAGGGTTGATCTACTCTCTCTTGGTATCTATACTCCAAATACTCTTTTACAAAGGGATGCTATTATACTACTCCTCCTTGGTTGTATGATGATACTTTCAGGCATCTCTTGAAATATGCTTGGCTAGTTATTTGGATGAAATATTGTTCCCTATGAATAGTCTTCCATTTTTCTTCTATATTATATTTTGAGAAACATGACACCCTAAATCACTAGACCCATTATGACTGCCCGTATATTGATGTTGATAATGATGTTGGAAAAGTTGATAATGTTGATATTGGATATAAGCAGAACTCCCTTTTTGGAAGGCGGGATTTTGCACTTGGATCTCCTATCTCACATGATGAGAAGGAGCTTGGTGACCTCCCCATCGCGTTGTGGTAGTAGAGTCACCCAAACTAATATAAGCATGCTTCTTGAATTACAGCATAATGGGAAATTCGTAATAAAATTTGTGTTGAATAACATTTTGGGTTTTTGGAAAATCGTTCGATAATGTTTTGAAACATAAGTCCTTCCAAGCATACTAGTTTTTCTTATAAACTGCTTTATTTGTTTTTATATAGCGTACCGTGCAATTGCATTGACATTGTGTCTTGATTTTCTCGATTTTAGGTAATGCAAGGAACTAGATTCATCTACTCAAATTATCTACTGCAATAAAGACTACTACATCTTATAGACTCTACATGGGAGCTAATTGTAAATAGAATGTAGTTGTAGGATAGTTCTTATCTTTTTCTCTTTCCTGTTGTCGATGGGCCTTATGTACTAAACATTTTTTGGTTCATTTTAATAAAGAAGGATGTTATTTCATTTTTACATATTATCTGTGTGTGATTTTTGGGCCACTCAGGGATGGGCGTTCTCATCCCTCTAACACTGCCCTTTTGGACAGTGGGATTGGGATTAGGGTAAGAACGGATCCGTGATAGATATTTATCAAATCAATCATAATGTATCTCAATCCAAACCATCATATGATTGGCTCTCAGAGCATACATACCAATAGTCTCCCACTTGCACTACGAGCCAATCACATTTGAATCATATTCTTAGTGATCTCGAAACATGTCCCACATGTTTTTGCTACTCCAGTGCTAACACAGTGACTTAGCAACACTTTGCTTTAGTCGGTATATTACATGTTTCACATCTCTTGTTTTATGACATATCGTATGAGATGGAGTTGTCGTAATATGTGATCTTCTATTCCTTGCCTAACACTTAGCTCCATTGTTTGACTCAGTATTACTACTTATAATCAATAGTTGGAATATTTATAAGTTCATCTCTATGAAATTCTTGATCCATATAGTATCCTCTGTTGTTCATAACACAAGGATACTCGACATTCCCTTTTAGAATTAACAACTTTTATATCAGAATGTTTCCATTTATCAACTCATATTCACATTTTTATTTTATATTTTGTGATCATTTTGAAAGCTTGCATTAGTGTAACTCTTTACACCCAACTCTTCCTTATATTACCATAGAACTAGTACTTCATAAGTACCAAACAAGTTCTTCATGGTATTCTAGTGACCCTCACAGAAAGTAGATAGATATCCACTCATCACATGAGTTAACAGGATGAGCATATCATATTGTCATGTCCAATACACCCAAGATGATGACTGCATGTCTTCTTATTATGTCTAATACATACAAGATAATGGGATGATTACATACATGATAGATCCATATATATCAATGTGTTCCTATTCTTCATAAGAATTTGGGACACTTGGCATCTGAGATACTAACTCCGTGTAACATGGACAAGTTTTCTCCCATTGAATCTGTACATACAGAACCCTTCAGTATAGATTTCCAATGTATGCTCTCTCTTTACCAAGTCAAGAAGTTTTCGAGAACTATCTCTATAGATCTCTATTCCTATCACATAGGACATTTATCTGTATTCCCTTAAAGAACGTATTCCCACACCAGTTTCCATTTTAGAACATTTCATTCCTCCTCATCATGTGGAATGTGAATATACTCCCACTAAATCTTTATAATCATAGATCTCTTCTTTATTTTGATATATTAGTCAAACCTTTTAACTATATAAAGAAAGTAAAGATTTCCAATTCTAAGTTGCTTATATTTAATCAATCATATTGATTAATCCCTTGTAACTTATAGACTACATTTGCATTATTGGATTCATAAAACCCTTCAGGTTGTGTCACGTACACAACCTTATCTTATTCCTGCCTGGAATGTAGTTTTTTGTTGGTATATATGCCCAAAGAGCCATCCCAAGTGATTGTATGGAGTCGAATATTAATTAATCAATTAATGTGATTATTTGGTTAATTAATGAATTTTAGAATATTTTAATTAATCTATGAGCATTTTAATAAACGTAGTGTTTCTGTTTACCGATGGGTTTAGGAAACCCTACTTCCCTTCGTCTACTATTTAAAAGAGCTCGACGGCTGATATCTATATAAGATATTGAGAGAATCTTTTCAGTTTACGCTCATGTACGTAAACCCTAGCCGTCACCGTCCTCAGGAGAGAAAGGAGAGCACCGCGATGCTAGCATGCCGCTGCACAGAGACGACTCTTCCCGCCGGCTTAGGAAGCACGACGTGGAGTTTCAGTCCATCTGTGTGGATGAAGTAGAGACGCAGACACTAAGATGCCTGTGTTCAGAGGACATCTATGACCATCCATATGTGCTACGAGAGGCGTACATCACCGCACGAAAGGAGCACTATCAGATCTTCCTACGACATACTTAACGAATGGGATACAAGTTCCGTCCGTGTAGGCCAGCATCGTTGCACACCATCGTGCAGCGGGATATCACTGGACTTGCTCTGTGATAAGATATATCCCGCAAACACTCTTTCTAAATATGTTGTTGTCGACGATATCCTATTTTGGGTTGCGTGGAATTCTTGTTGCTTCCGTCGCGCATGTTTTCTCCATAAAACCCAACAATGGGATCCCTGTACTGGGGCGCTGCCCCTGTGTACCCCGCATAGTCTGTATGGGAGTCAAAAATTTACTTAATGTGGAATGTCCCACATTAAAAGTACTGCAATTTTAATATGTATATATATATATGAATATATACCTAAGGTAACATACACATCGCCATTAAAAATTTATTTTATGTGGTGAATGCATGCACGGTTATGGCCTAGTATCCCATTTTGTGAATGTTGTGAATGAATGTGGATGTCAATCTTGTGCATATGTTTGTTTGTGAATGCTATGGATGTATAATGGTTGCATATGGATCCTTTGTATAAAGTATTCAGCTTCCATGTTGAGCCTCATCTCTTATTTTAAAGTGTAATTAATTCTTTCCCTTTATATTTGTACCCATATGATGTAATAGAGATAGGATTAGTTTTAGTCTTTGTAAACTTAATGTAAGGAGGCCACTTGAAGATCCAACTCCAAGGAGAATCCATGGAGAAGAACCATAAAGATCTAATTCCAAGAAGCAACCTGAAGATCCAACTCCAAGGAGTCCATGAAGAAGCTACAAGAAGATCCAATTTCAAGAAGCAACTTGAAGTTCCAACCTCACAAAGCATCTATGAAGTTGTTCATTGCAATGTTGATCCTTATAGGCTTATAGGTTTATTCACAGGTGTTGCATGAGATGCATAAGACCATAGGTGGACCGTAATCCTTTTTTTCTCCAAAGGATTATAATTGTATGGCCATAACTGATGTATTTGTGTCCGTGATTGCATGTCTATTGTTTGTGGTCGAATATAGTAGTATATGATACGTACTATAAGTATCTGGTGTTTGGATATGTATATGTATTAATAAAACCCCTTAATTAATAATATTAAGTTTTAGTTGCCTTCCATAAAGCAACATAAAAAAAAGCTTGATTGACTGTGTGGGAACACCTCCGCACAGTACACTGTCTATCTCATAGAAGTGTGATGGTTGGTGTGTGGGTCTGCCTCCACAGGGTGCACACTCATCGTGTTGACTTATGGGTTGGACTTAACTGGGGAACCTTGATAGGATCAAGTACCTAGAGGCACACTGATGCATCATGGCAAGCAGTTGTGCATGATCATCTACCCAAGAGTTGCATATGATGCAATTGGCAAAAGTTGCCTACCTTAGTATTTGGTCTTTGACGCCAGTGTAGGCTGGGAATTGATCTAATTATTTTGGATCTTGACTCACTAGAAGATTGTACATTACAATCTTCTGAGTTGATAGTGAGGGCTATCAATTTGAATAAAATAGTGGGAGCATAATTAATTAAAGTCCTAATTAATCTTGTTTATCAAATCTTTACAAGTCAAAATGTTTTGGACTAAATGTAATTTTTTTTTGTAGCTATCAAATGGCAAACAACACTCACACTTTCTCATTGCGATCAGTCCTTGAGAAGGACAAACTTACCAAAACTAACTTTCAAAACTGGTTTAGGACACTGAGAATTGTTCTCACACATGAGCGTAAGCTCTATGTCCTTGAAACACCAGATTCAGCGGAACCCGCCGCAAATGCGCCCAAGGCTGAAAAGGATGCTTACAAGAAGAACCTTGATGATGTCGTGGATGTCAAGTGCCTGATGTTGTGCTCAATGAACTATGACTTGCAAGAGAAACATGAGAATATGAATGTCATGGACATGGTAACACATCTCAAGAACATGTATCAACATCAAGCAAGACATAAGAGATATGATTCTCCAAAGCTTTGTTCCGGAGCATGATGAAAGAGAGAGACTCAGTTGGCACCCATATACTCACTTTGATTGGGTACATGGAAAGCCTATCCTAGCTGGTATTTCCCCTAGGTCAAGAGTTGGCCACTGATGTGATTCTACAATCGTTTCTTGAATTATATAGTCATTTTGTCATGAACTACAACATGAACAATCTTGACAAGCCATTGTCAGAATTGTTGGGCATGTTGAGGATAGCTGAAGCACAGATGAAGAAAGACAAGCCAAAGTCTATGATGATGATCAGCAAGACAAAGGGAGAGTCAAAAGGCAAAGGCAAGGCTAAGAAAGGTTCTAAAGCCATACAGAAGCTAAAGTCATCTATGCTCAAAGATAATGGTGGGATCTCCAAAGAAGGAAGTTGTCACCATTGTCACTGGGTTGGACATTAGAAAAGAAACTATCCTCTCTACCTGGAGGACTGAGGAAGAAGAACCAGGGGATAGAGATCTCTACTTTGGTATATACATTATTGAGATAAACTTAAATACTTCTTCATCATGTGTATTGGATACTGGATGTGGATCTCACATATGTTCTAATATGCAGGATCTGATAAGAAGTAATCCTTTATGAAAGGGCCAAGTCGAGTTGCAGGTCGCTAATGGAGCAAGAGTTGTTTCCACTGCATTTGGAGTTATTAGTTTATCTTTACCTATGGGCCTTATAATAGAATTAGAGAATTGCTATTATGTACCTGCCATTAATAGAAATATTATTTTTGTATCTTGTATGGAAAAGAGTGGATTTGAATTTCACATTAAGAATGGAATTATATCTATTTCTAAAGATGAGATCTTTTATGGCAATGCCCCTATGTCTTATGGTATCTACTGGTTATAACTTGAGACTAGAATATACAACGTAAATACTAAAAGGTTAAAACTTGACAACACAAACAAAACATACTTATGGCATTGTCGTCTTGGGCACATAAACGAGAAGTGCATATCTAGACTCCATAAGGATGGTCATCTAGACTCTTTTGATTTTGAATCATTAGAGACATGTGAGGCATGTTTATTAGGGAAGATGACCAAGACTCATTTCACTAGACACAGTGAGAGAGATACTGATCTGCTAGGGCTCATACATACTGATGTATGTGGACCTTTTAGATCAAATGCTAGAGGAGGCTATCAATACTTCATTACCTTCACTGATGACCTCAGTAGGTATGGCTATGTATATCTTATGAAACACAAGTCAGAAACTCTTGAAATGTTCAAGACTTTCATGAATGAAGTAGAGAAGCAACTTGGTAAGAGTATTAAAGAACTCCGTTCAAATAAAGGTGGTGAATACTTAAGCCAAGAGTTTGAGGAGCTTGTGAGAAACTGTGGTATCGTATCACAATGGACTCCAACTAGTACACCACAACATAATGGTGTGTCAGAAAGAAGGAATCATACATTATTAGACATGGTACGATCAATGATGAGTTCAACCGAACTTCCTATACCATTCTGGGGATATTCTCTTGAAACTACATCATTTACACTTAACCGTGTACCTTCTAAATCGGTTCAAAAGACACCATATGAGATATGGAATGGGAATCGTCCCAATTTGTTTATGTTAAAGATTTGGGGATGTGAGGCTTATGTTAGGAAACAATTTCCTGAAAAGCTTGAACCCAAATCGAAAATATTCTATTTTGTTGCATGCCCTAAGGAAACTCGGGGATACTACTACACACCAACTGACAACAAAGTGTTTTTTGCTAGGACTATTGTAACTCTTGAAAAGAAATTTATTTACAAAGCAATTAGTGGGAGGAATGTAGAGCTCGAAGAAGTTTGAGACCAACAAGAAAGCAGAGAACCTGAGGAGGTACATAAGGAACATGAAGACTCACAAATTGTTGTGGAATTTCAAGTTCCAAATGTAACACAGGAACCTCGTAGGTCTAGTAGGACATGACTTGAGCCTGAGAGATTTGGATTTCTCATGACTCAAGACAGTGACGAATTGGGCATAGTGGATGAGCCAACTTCCTATATAGAACCTACTAAGGGACCAGAATCTAAGAAATGGCTCGAAGACATGAGATCTGAGATGGAATCCATGTACACCAACAAGGTATGGACCTTAGTGGATCCACCCGAAGGGGTAAAACCCATAGGGTGCAAGTGGGTCTTCAAGAAGAAGATCGACATGGATGGAAATGTTCAAACCTATAAGGTAGATTGGTTGCAAAAGGATTCCATCAAATTCAAGGTGTTGATTATGATGAGACCTATTCCGTCAAATTCAAGGTGTTGATTATGATGAGACCTTCTCACCCGTTACCATGGTTAAATCCATTAGGATCATGCTTGCCATTTCATCTTATCATGACTATGAGATTTGGCGGATGGATGTTAAAATAACATTCCTTAATGGGAATTTTCTGGAGGATGTGTACATGACACAACCTGAGGGTTTTATCGATCCAAAGGAAGCCAATAAAGTCTGTAAGCTACAAAGGTCGCTATATGGATTGAAGTAAGCATCTCAGAGCTAGAATCTATGTTTTGATGAAGTAGTCAAAAAGTTTGGCTTTAGTCAAAATGAATATGAACCTTGTGTTTACAAAAGGGTTAGTGGGAGCACAATTGTATTTCTCATATTGTATGTGGATGACATACTTTTGATGGGAAATGACATCCCTACTCTTCAGACAGTAAAAGGTTGGCTAGGGAAGACCTTCTCTATGAAGGATTTAGGCAAAGCATCCTATATACTAGGGATCAAGATCTATAGAGATAGATCTAAGCCAGAGCACATACATTGACAAGGTGCTAAAGAGGTTTAGCATGGAGGGTTCTAAGAGAGGTAACTTGCTCATGTCCCATGGGGTTACGATCTATAAAGCCCAATGTCCTTGTTCATGTTATGAACAGGCACACATGAGTAAGATTCCATATGCATAAGCAATTGGATCTATCATGTATGCGATGTTATGTACTCGTCCTGATGTGTCGTATGCTTTGAGCATGACGAGCCAGTATCAGTCAGATCCAGGTGAATGTCATTGGATAGCCATAAAGAACATCCTAAAGTACTTGAGAAGGACTAAGGATCAATTCTTGGTATACGGTGGTGAGGAAGAGCACGTGGTAAAGGGTTACACTGATGCTAGCTTCCAAACTGACAAAGATGACTACAGATCACAATATGGATTTGTGTTTTACCTAAACAACGGGACTGTGAGCTGGAAGAGTTCCAAGAAAGAGACATTTGTGGATTCTACAACAATGGCCAAATATATTGCTGCATCTAATGCTGTAAAGGAAGTTGTGTGGATCAAGAAGTTCATTTCAGAACTTGGAGTGGTTCCAAGTGCTGGTGATGTAATTGAGTTATTTTGTGACAACAACAGAGCAATTGCACAGGATAAAGAACCAAGATCACACCAACGTTCCAAACATATTATATGGCAGTTGCATCTCATATACGAGAGATCATACAATAAGGAGATGTGAAGATTTGCAGAGTACCTACAGAAAGTAATGTGGCTGACCCGCTCACAAAAGCACTTTCACAGCAGAAAAATGACGGACATGTTCGATCACTTGGATTGAGATTCATGAGTGATTGGGTATAAGTGCAAGTGGGAATCTGTTGGTATGTATGCCCATAGAGACTATCATTTGATGATTGTAATGGGATACTATGTAAACGATTTGTAATACTACATTGATCATTACAATAAAGGGAAGTTTCCAATCTATATGTTTGTGTTTTATATTGTGAGATGACCATAAAACTTATAGATGTCTATAGAATAATATACTCAATGACATATGTCTTCAGGTTGATGACCTGAACAGTGAGATCATATGTATGCTAATAGTATGTATTCTTATTTTGTCCATAATCGGTTGTTATTGTGGAAATATCCATAGACATCAATAACACATAAGATTAGAATGTATGTTGGTTAATGGAAGAATCTCATTATCCATGATATAAAGATATCAAATCAAATACATAGATACTTGTTAGATAATAGTGTATCGGATAGACCCACCTTGAGAAGGACACATGGATATCATGATTGGTAGTTAGAGTCACATCTCATAATGATGGTGGTGATTGTGGTTCTTAGACCTAAAGTCACTACACTTATCACATGTCGTTCGGTGTACTTTGGCATCATCCACCGTGGTACTGAATAAGGATTGCCATAAAGATGGTTCTTGGGTGCACTGTGACACATGGGGATGACTGTGAGTGATGTACATGGAATTTGTCCTTCCTACTGGAGTTTGCTATTCCGACCACTTGATAAGCGAGACTAAGAAATGCATGGCCATGCTGATGTGAGTCAATATGTGATATTGAGCTTACATATATCTTAGAAAGTCTACTCTAGTTCAAGAAACATGGATTGAACGTCGAAGAGGATAACAATTCCATGACTCGAGTTCAATCTAGATATCAGCGACAAAGGAACTATACAATCACTGTATCACTAGTCATGAATGACAGGTTAAGTTGTTCTCCAACTTCTCCAATTACTTGGGTGGGAATGAAGTCTTGCTAGATACCAATCATTGCTTGTGAAATCATAATATGATTATGGATATCACTACCAAAGTAATTTGGAGTCTACCGAGTCACACACATATGATGTGTTGGAATAGGAGTATAATTGTGGATTTGATTGGAATTTCTCTAAATCGCATTGATTACTAAAATGTTTATGTAGTAGATTAGAATAATATTAGAGTGACTGGCTCTAAGTGCAAGTGGGAGTTTGTTGATATATATGCCCAGAGAACCATCCCAAGTAATTGCATGGAGTCAGATATTCATTAATCATTAATGCAATTATTTGATTAATTAATAAATTCCAGAATATTTTAATTAATCCACAAGCATTTTAATTAACACAGTGTTTATGTTTACCGAAGGGTTTAGGAAACCCTACCTCCCTTCATCTCCTATTTAAAGGATCTTGATGGCCGATATCTATATAAGATATTGAGAGAGGCTTTTCAGTTTACACTCGTGTATGTAAATCCTAGCCGTCATCGTCCTCAAGAGAGAAAGGAGAGCACCGCGATACTAGCACGCCACCGCATAGAGATGACTCCTTCCCGCCAGCTTAGGAAGCGCGACGTGGAGTTCCAGTCAATCCGCGTGGACAAAGTAGAGACGCAGACGCTGAGACACCTACGTTTAGAGGATATCTACGACCATCGATACGTGCTACAAGCAGCGTACATCACCGCACGAAAGGAGCCCACCGGATCTTCCTGTGACACACTTAACGAATGGGAGAGAAGTTTCGTCCGTGTAGGTCAGCATCTTTTCACTCCATTGTGTAGTGGGACATCGTTGGACTTGCTCCACGATAATGTATATCCCACAAACACTCTTTATGAATATGTTGTTGTCGACGAGATCCTATTTTAGGTTGCGTGGAATTTTTATTTCTTTCTCCACGCATGTTTTCTCCATAAAACCCAACAGTTTTAATATCCATATGCCAAACTTCATTGTCTTTCAAGTTCCAACATCAAGCATGATCCTTTCTCTAAATGTCATCCATGTCAGTCTTAACACATAAGACCCAATTGCACTTATGGGTTTTATCCCAACTAGTGCTACCACAAAGGTCATACCTTATGGTTCATATGGAAGTCATTTTGGATCTTATGGCCCTTAAACCATAACTCAAAATCTAGTCTCTCAACATCATCTAGCTTATTGGCTCATCACATGACCAATTCATCACCTAGATATATGAGGTGTATTAGTTACATAAGGAATTTGAGACCCACAAAACTTGTGATTCTTAATCTCCTTTATTTAGTGTAAAGCATGTTCTTTAGAAGAATTCTAGAAGGTTAGTTATTTGATGATCATGCTCTAACTCTTTAGAGTATGATTCCTTCTTTGATTTAGAAATCACTATGCCTTAATCATGAGTTCTCTATTATACAATATCATAATTAATCACAAGGTCCTCAAATATTTGGTTTAAGTATCCCATTCATTGATCACATCAAGCAGTTAATAATTACCAAGTTTGTACTTCATTTATGATATTCTTGAACACTTCAAGATATTCATATTGGTATTTCAATAAACAACATCTAAAGAATTAGCATTTATTCCAATAGGTATGTGTATACATCAATATGTAATATACCTAATAGAATAGTCATTCTCCCACTACATCTAGTGAAAATTGACTTGTCATCATGCCCAAGATATTCATATCTCTTAATGGTTCATTAACCAAAAGAGTCTA
The DNA here is from genome assembly GCA_963693085.1 of Alisma plantago-aquatica. Lineage (NCBI taxonomy): Eukaryota > Viridiplantae > Streptophyta > Magnoliopsida > Alismatales > Alismataceae > Alisma > Alisma plantago-aquatica. Next base: position 1,327,363,086 of record OY856410.1, on the reverse strand, counting down.
GCTTTATTCATCATCATGGAATCTAGAAATGAATTTCTCATGATAATGCTAATTAATTGTTTGAGTCATCAATAACTTTTAGGTATCATTTTATCTTATGCATACCAAGTACCACAAGATAAATAAGGCATTGCCACAAAGATCATATCTTTGAAATTGAAACATCATCTTTATTGATAGACATCCTTGTCATTACAAGATGCAGAAATAAAGTGTTTCTATTTATTGACAAAATGAAATAGCAATTCATAACTCTATTACATGACCTTTGGGCTGAAATAAACTGAAATGTACTCCTATCTATGGCAGCAACACTTGCTCCAATGATGAGTGATCCTTCTTGGTCCTTTCACAAAGCCCATCACTTCTTTTCAGATCCTGCATATCATATATGTCATATCTATGTCTTGGTATCATATACCTCAGATTAAAGAAGTGTTTCACGTTTATTTCATGATACTTGAGGTGGAGACTTCCATCCCCTTCTTCTTCTTTTGTTCATCTAGATAGAGAGGGAAATTTCTCCTCCAATGTCCTGGCTCTTGATAATGGTGACATTTGCCTCCCTTGTTCACCCCTCCTTTGGCCTTGAGAGCTGAAGATGACTTGGGCTGCTGACTAGCATCAAAACCCTTCTTTGCTTTTCCCTTGCCCTTGCCATTGGACTTACCCTTCTTTCTACTGACCAACATCACATGTTTGAGTTTCTCTTTCTTCATTTGTTCCTCGTCTATCCTCAACATGCCCAAAAACTCAATCAACGGCTTGTCAAAGTTGTTCATGTTGTAGTTCATCACAATCTGACTGTAAGATTCTGGCAACGATTGTAGTATCACATCAGTAGCCAACTCTTTGCTCAGAGGGAATCCCAGTCTTGTTAGGTTCTCCACATACCCAATCATCTTGAGTGTGTGCGGACCAACTGGATCTCCTTCTGTCATGGTGCACTTGAATAGTGCCCTAGAGACATCATATCTCTCTTGTCATGCTTGATCTTTATACATTTTCTTGAGATGCTAAACCATCTCAATGGCGTCCATGTTATCATGTTGTCTCTGCAACTCATAGTTCATTGAGAACAACATCAAGCCCTTCACATCAATGGAATCTTCAATATTCTTCTTGTACGCATCCCTTTCTGCCTTTTGTGTGGTGGGAGCGGGTTCCTCTGGCACTGGTGTATCTAGGACATAGAGCTTTCACTCTTGAGTGAGAATAATTCTCAATGTCCTAAACCAATCGTGGAAATTAGTCCCATTCAACCCTTCCTTCTCAAGGACCGATAGCAATGAAAAAGTGATTATTGTTGACATCCATTTGTTCTACAAAAAGGAAATATGCAATTTTAGTCCAAAACACTTTTTGACTTAATTTGATTGATTTCAAAATTTTGATGATATAATGAAGCCTTTAATTAATTATCGCTTCCACTATTTTATTCAAATTGGTAGCCCTCACCATCAATTCGGAAGATTACATCGTACAACCTTCTAGTGAGCCAAGATCCAAAACAATTGAATTATGACCCAGCCAACACCAGCATCCATAATCAATTTCTAAGGTAGGTAACACTTACCAATTGCATCATATACAACTCTTGGACAGATGACATCAATAACTCTTTGCCAAGAACATCTCCATACCTATAGGTGCTTAATCCCATTAAGATCACTTAGTTAAGCCCGACCCAAAAGCCAACATGATAGAAGTGCACCCCGCTTGGCAGGCCCACACAACTACCATCACATTTCCACGAGATAGACAACACACCACCCTTGGGATACCTACGCTTGTCGATCAAGCTTTTCATGTGTGCCACTTATGAAAAGCATATAAAACTTAACATTATATTGAGGGCTTTTAATATTCTTATAAATGCATATATGTATCCAATCACCACATATATAGTATGTAACATACACATGCTCCCACAATTAAAACATGCAATAACGATAAAATGATGATTATGGCCATCCTATTGTAATTCCTTGAGCCACAAGGAATTATAGTCATCTAGTTCTACATCACATGTAACCTATTGTTGATGAAGATCTTGTGCTTTAGGACATTCCGAGTTTGATCAGCTCGTCACACGATTGATCATCTCACCTCCTGGATGGTCAGTTGGTTGTCTCCAACCGATCGTCTGGCTCCTCCAGACGGTCGGTTCGTCAGGCCGTCTACTCCTCGTCAGGCCTCCAGCTGCACCATCAGTCAGTCGTCTCGGCCCACCAACTGACCGATTGGCACCTCCAGCCGATCGTCTTGCACCTCCAGTCGCTCATCTGGGCTCCTCCCAGTCTTCTACGTAACTGGAAATAAACTATCCTACTTTTACATAAACTTTGGGAAACCCCGAGTTACATTCTGGGGGAGCAAAGGTAGAAGAGAATCTCGAGTTATATCAAGTTACATCAGGAAAAGAAGAAGAAGGCTCGGTGCAAAAACCAAGATGCAAACAACCACAACCAACCAAGCACATATAGGCCATAACCACGCTACACATCCACCATCAAAACCATTTTGAGCGTCGTGTATCATTTGCAAATATATACCATATCATATATGTATATATTTAGTTTGGGATCATGGGGTATTAATAAGATATTCACATTTAGCCAATTAAATATTTGCATCATATACAATAAATAAAAGATGGTAAAACAAAAAATTGATCATATCGATTATCCTAAAACACAGTACGTTGATGTGGCTCTGATAACACTATCGGGTTTTAGATGAGGGAGAAGATAGTGGAAACAAAAAATTTCTCTCACCACAAAACCATAACCACCGATCGCATCAATGACTATGAAATAGGAATGATGGTTTTAGCAAGGTGTACCTGTTCATAAGGCTTGCTCAGTGACAATACCTCACAGCTAGTGAGGTCTTTGATAATGTCTGTGCAGCTCCTGGTCCTGACCCAGACTACGGTTGACAGTCATCTTCCTGAGCGGTAGAAACCTCCCACCTCTATAGATAGTCCACACAGACCACCGGGAACTCTAGTCGTCATATCCCATAGGACACTAGAAGGAGTCATCCCCTTATATCAGCATACTAGTCACCGACACACTCTCTCACAATCAGTTGCTTTTCTACAGTTGTCTTTCCCTCGTTGTTCCTCCCTGGACGGATAGAACTTGCTTGGGCTCTCTCGGTTACCACAACTAGAGAGGACAAAAACTACAATTGATGTTTTGAGTTGTGTTGTCTGAGAAGCCCCCGATAGCCCTCTATATATAGAAGGGGTTAGGGTCAGTGGGAGTAGAAGGGTCTCGAATTTCCATGAACTGATTGCGCTATGACAGCCGAACTGGTCGTTTGACAAACAAACTGATCGGTTGGGAGTGTGAGCTGGTCAGTTCACTTAGTGAACCGTCGGTTCACTTCCCGAACTTGCCTCCAATTGACTTTCCTTATTCATTTCTAATTAATGCAAAGATTAATTCTTCTCGCAATTGAATTGAACAAGTGAAATAGAAAACTTTTTCTCACAAATCATGACAACCCAACCTTGCTCGTTTGGTCCAGTCAAACCGATCGGTTCACCAAGTGAACCGGTTGTCTCACTGACCATGAGATGATCGGTTCACCCAGTAAACCGGTCGGTTGGTGGTCCAGATTGTGTAGAACATAGTCAATGTAGTTCTCAATTCGACACTCAAATCAGTTAGTTCAACACTTGAACTTGATGATTCTGAGTCAATCAATTTATTGAATGTTTGATTCAGTACCTAAAAACCTTTAGTAATCAATCCAAACATCATTCATGGATAAACTCCTCTTCTAGGTAAATCCTTTGTGTGTGACCCTATAGGTCCCATTTCACATTGGCAGTGAATGTCCATAACTATCTTATGACATCACAAGCAAAGAGCTGTGCCTAGTCGCACATCAGTGCTACCCAAGTGAAGGAAAGTTGGAGAACAACTTTCAATCCTACAATCTTTGATTGGTGTTCCAATGAATGTATAATTCCTTTGTCTCTGATATCCTGAATGAACTCAAGGCATGGAGCTGTCATCCTTTCAATGTTCATTCATGTTCCTTGATCCAAAGCAGATTGTCTGAGATATGTGTGCCATAAATATCACATATTGACTCACACGTGCATGTGCATGCCTTTCTCAGTCTTGCTTATCAAGTGGCCATGGACATCAAACTCCCTTAGGAGGGACAAATCCCATATCTATCAGTCACAGTCAAAACCCCATGGGTCAAAGTCACTCAATCATCACCTTTATAACAATCCATATTTCAGGACCGCGTTTGGTGATGTCAAAGTGCACCCAATGACATGTGATGAGTGATGTGATTTTAAGTCTAAGAATCACAATCACTACATCATGTGAGAGCTGAGTGTGACTACCATGTCATGGTTGCATGTGTCACTCTCACGGTGGGTCTATCTGATACACTATTCTCAAACATGTATCTATGTGCTTGGTTTGGTACCACATATCATGACATATAGACTCTGTCATCAACCAACAGACACTCTAGTCTTTTTGTGTCATTGTTGTCTACCAACCTTCCACATTGACATTCGACTAGGGATAAAACAAGAATGTACAAACTCTTAGCATCTGTATTATCTCATTCTTCAAGTCCTCAACCTGAAGACATACATCATTGAGTACTATCATTCTCTAGACATGCATTATATTCTATCATTATCACATAACTGATTGAACCAGAATAAATTAGAAGCTTGCCTTTGATATTTATCAATTCAATCATAATGTATCCCAATCCAAATCATTATATGATTGTCTCTCAGGGCATACATACCAACAGACTGGTTATGGGTTGTACTTGACATTATGAGTTAATATATATGTTTTTCCTAATTTTGGAACATACTCTATGATTTCTTAATGAATTATCTATGCTTGATCGCCATAGTTGATTTTGTAGACCTTCAATTGCTTTGAGAAAGGGATTAAGTGATGGATAAATCATAGATTTATATAGATTAGACCGTGCCTTGAGAGAGGGATTATTACTATAAAAGGTATAGCCTATAGGATTTGTTAAAGCACCTAGCTAATAATTAAATCTTTAAGAGAGTGGGGTTTGTATTAGATTGCATAGTGGATTACACTACGAGAGTAGGTAATTGTTTCTACATGTCCCTTGGTCCAAGGTTACGAGAACTAAATTTTGATAAGTACTATTAATTGCATTATAAACCATGGTGAAACTATATTCCTAGGGAATGCATTCCATTTATGATCAAAACCTCAGTTATTTAGTTTTAATTCTTGCAATTAATAAATTTCACTCGATTATCTTTTTTAATAGGTCTAGTTGATCAAGACATTGTTAGTAGTAGTATTTGGATTCACATTTCCCCAAGTTCGATATCCAGGCCTTCTGTAGCCTATATTATTGTGATATGTACACTTGCATTTAATACATGTAATAAACATTCATCAAGTTTTTGGCGTCATTGCCGACGACATGGTAATCCAGCACTACGAGTGTTGTGACTGTCCACTCTATGCCATAATTTTTTTATTTTTCTCTTGTCATTATTATTAAGATGTAAATTATTTTTTCATTTAATCAATTGTATCTAGTTCTCAAATTCATCAATTATTTGTAGGAGCTAATACATGGGTCACACAAGGACCACTTATTACAGAGAGTCAACCCTGCCTTGCTTTAGCAAAGAGGAACTCCATCACAAAGCACATGAGTATAGTGATTATGAGGTAGGACTTCCCTAAACCCCACCAATAGAAGCAATACAACTAGAAGCTACAATTTTGGGTGATGGTAATGTAGTAGTTGAGGAGAAAATAGTTGGGATTGATAAAATGTGGGATTGACAAAAAGTCAAGAAGTAAATGTGGTAAGTTATAAAATTGATCCCGGACTGGTGGCATTAATAAAATCTCGATCATTTCATGACCAAAATATGGAAGATCTGATAGTGCACATCAATAACTTTGTGGAAAGTAGTTACATGTTGAAGATTGACTGGGTCCTGAAGATAGTGAAATATCTAAAATTATTCTCTTACTCATTGTAAGATAAAGTTAAAGTGTGGTTTCTAAGTCTTCCTCTAGAATCTATAGAAACCTGGGACCAATTGATCGATATTTTCTTTGAACGCTATTTTCCATCCCAAAAGACAAGTGAGCTAGTTGGGGGAAGATCTATAACTTCAAACAACATATAGAAGAGTCACATTTCAAGGTGTGGGAGAGATTCCAAAACATGTTAATGAAGTCCCTTCATTATGTGATTGACCTTTATGGCCAACTAGGAAAGCCTTTTCTAGATATGTCTCATGGCATGATGCAGGTGTAGAATAGAATTTGTCAATGGATATAATTGAACATACTATAAGGAGGCTTCGTTGATAAATGTATTGAAATACTGAGGAGGCGACATCCTTCACTCTTTCCCAAGAATATCCACAACTACCACTAGAGCCTTGGATCACGAATGTGGTGTATGATTACACTTTTTTTCATTCTTTGGAGGAGTATGTTATGTTTTTGAACACATTATCATGTTTCTACACCAGGTACTATGAAGATTTTGGGCCACCTCTGTCACTATTAATCCCATCATTGTGATGTCCCCCAAAGCTTGAGCTGAAGTCGCTTCCACCGCATTTGAAGGACATTTTCTTGGCAGCACATGTGAGCCTTCCCATCATCATTTTAGCTTCATTGAGAGTGCATGAGGAGGAGCAACTGGTTGTGGTGCTGAAGAACCACCGAGCAGCATTTGGGTGGTCTATTGTAGAAATCAAGGGGATATCCCCTAGTTTCTGCCAGAAGAATATCATAATTGAAGAAGGAGCTAAAATTGATAGTTCTACCTCAACGACGTCTCAACCAAATCATGATTAAGGTTGTGAAGAAGCAGGTAGTAAAGCTTCTATCAGCAAGTATAATTTATGCAATATCTTATTCTAATTGGTTTAGTCAAACCTAGGTTGTTCTTAAGAAATGGGGAATAGCGGTCATAAAAAATCTAGTGAGTGAGTTGATCTCTACTATATTGGTGACCTGGTGGTGTTTATGTATTGATTATCACCGATTGAACGCCACCACCCTTAAAGACCATTTTCCACTTCCTTTATTTATCAAATACTAGAGCGGCTCACTGATTGTTATCATTTTTATTTTCTATACAAGTATTTCGGGTATGAGCAGATTTCTATTGAGCCACAAGACCAAGAGAAGTGTACCTTCACTTTTCCTTATGGCACGTTCATATATTGTTGGATGACCTTTGGCCTTTGTAATGGACCAACTAGTTTTTACAGATGTATGCTTTGTATTTTCTCAGACATGGTAGATCATTGTTTAGAGGTTTTTATGGACGATTTTTTGGTGTATGGATAGTCATTTGAAGATTGTCTTGACAACCTTGACAAACTTTTACAAAGGTATGAGGACACTCACCTAGTGTTGAATTGGGAGGAATGCCACATGATGGTAAGTGAAGGGATAGTTTTAGGAAACAAGGTGTCCAATAGAGGAATGGAAGTTGATTCGGTAAAAATTGAAGTGATCTAAGCTCCCTCCTCCATCGTCGGTGAAAGGTGTTAGGATTTTTCTAGGACGCATTGGCTTTATCGACATTTTATAAACGATTTTTTGAAGATTATAAGTCCATTTTTTGAGTTGTTATAAGAAATATGTTGAGTTTAGTTACAATGAGTGATGTTTGAAGGCTTTTGAGGTGTTGAATGAGAAACTAGTCTCTGCACATGTGGTACATGCTCCATATTGGAGCCAACCTTTTGAGCTCATGTGTGAGGCATCAGACTGTGTAGTAGGGGCAGTTCTAGGATGACACAAGAAAAAAAACCCATTGTTAGTTATTATGCATCAAAATCCCTTAATGACGCCCAACTCAAATACACTATACCGAAAAAGATCTTTTGGCCGAGGTGTTTGCTTTTCAAAACTTTCACCAATATTGGATTGGGGAAAGGGTTATAGTGTGGACTGACCATGTAGGGATAAAATATCTTTTGCATAAGATAGATGCCAAACCTAGATTGATAAGATGCATTTTTCTACTATAGGAATTATATATATAAATCAAGGATAAGGAAAGTATAAAAAATGTTATAGCCAATCATTTGTCTAGGTCGGAAAGAGTAGATGAGAAAGACTTAGAAATTCCCATTGTTGAGGAGTTCCCTGATAAGCAGTTGTTCGCAATGAAATATAAAGACCCATAATTTATAAATATTGTGAAATACTTGGCATGTTGCAAGTTTTCAAAAGATTGAGAAAAAGAAAATTTTCCACTATTTGAGATTCTATGTGTGGGATGACCCAATATTGCTCAAACAATTAGGGATGGGATCTTAAGGAAGTGTGTGCTTGATTGTGTGTTTGAGAGCATATTGGCTCATTATCACTCTATACCCTCTGGGGGACATCATGCTATCACCAGGACATCGAACAAAGTGTTAGAAAGTGGTTTCTTTGTCATTTGGACATGCCTATAATTTTGTGTTTAATTGTGATGCATGTCAGTGAGCAGGAAATATATCTAGGAGACACAAAATTCTCCTAAACATTTTTCAGGAGGTTGAGGTTTTTGATTTATGGGGAATACATTTTATGAGACCTTTCATGTCATCTAATTCCAATTTATATATTTTACTTGTAGTTGACTACGTGTGTAAGTTGTTGGAAGCAATTCCAACCAGCACCAACGATGCACATGTTGTTTGCAAATTTGTAAAGGACTATATTTTTCATAGGTTTGAAGTGCCATGAGTGATGATAAGTGATGGGGGATATCACTTCACTAATAAGAAGTTCAAATCTTTATTGATTACTTATGGAGTGAGGCATAGAGTAGGAACCCCGTACCATCCCCAGACTCAAGGTCAAGTTCAGGTCTCTAATAAAGATATTAAGAAGATTTTAGGAAAAAACAGTTTCAACCAATTGGACCAATTGGATCATGCAATTAAATAACGTTGTTTGGGCATAAAGGACAACCTATAAAACACCCATTGGGACAACTCCATTTAGACTGGTTTCTGAGAGAGCACGTGATTTACCTTTAGAGTTGGACAACAAAGCCAAGTGAGCTTTAATAAAGTTGAACTGTATTGTTGATGTTGCAGGAAAGAAATGCATGTTGGAGCTCAATGAATTTGATGAGATTAAGTTAGATGTCTATGAAAGCTCGAGGATATATAAGGACAGAAGCAAGAAAGTCCATGACCGACATATATTTCATAATGTTTACTCTAGGACAAAAAGTTCTTCCATTCAAATTTTAGGATGAACAACGTCTGGGAAAATTAAGATTTAGATGGAGTGGTCTATTTGAGTTGGTTAAGGAATTCCTTCATGGAGAAGTGGATATTAGTGATGGATTTGATCCATTTCTTTTAAATGGTTAGAAATTGAAACACTACTATGGGGGAGACTTGAGACATGAGGGGAATGAGTTGAAGCTCCTTGAGCTTCAATGACATTTTGCATGATCTTATCGTCAACCATATGATGTAAAACAAGGGTGCTTATATGGAGGCAACCCAATTTTATTTTATCATGCTTTAGATTTTGTTTTTCACATTTTTCAAGAGTTTTCATGATTATAATTTGCACTCTAACTATTCAATAGTTTTTCATGTAAAAAAGGTTCCTTGATTCTTTTTGTTTGGTGTGCAGACGATAGAAAATCGGTACTATTGACAACCTTTCGGTGGCATCTAGATTGAAGCAAAAATCAACAGGGAAATTTAAAGGGCAAGTCTGTACCACTGATAACACTTTTAGTGGAATCGAGATTTCATTTAAAATCAACAGTAAAGGTTGAAGAGCCACTTGGTACCACCAACAACCAAGTCAATGGAACTGATTCCTGGTAGAGCCAGACCCAGATATCCGGTGTAGGCTCTGTACTAACAACACCACATTGGTAGCACCGACACCTGACGATGCTCCAGGTTCGAGATATGGAGGCGTCACTTGAGAGTACCAAAAATAATAATAACTGAGTACCACCGACCCATAAAGTCAGTGCAAGCAACATTTTCAACCAAGATGGTTAAAATGTAGCTTGGTACCATCGACACAACAGTTGGCGGTACTTATATTTGAAAACATAGAATTTGTGGATGTGTGATCTGACAGACAAGATCTTCTCCATCTAATTGTCAGTGGTAATGATCCAGTGAGGCATTCAATAAGTTAGTACCACCAAGAAGACATCAATACTATCTGTTGGTATGTATGCCCTGAGAGCCAATCATAGGATGATTGGTGGGATACACTAAGATTGATTTGATAAACATCAAAGGCAAGCTTCCAATTCTTTCTGGTTCAGTCATATGAGATAGTGATAGAACAGATTGAATGTCTAGAGAATGACAGTACTCAATGACGTATGCCTTCAGGTTCAGGACCTGAACGATGAGATCATACAGATGCTAAGAGTTTGTACATTCTTGTTATGTCCCTAGTCGGATGTCATTGTGTAAGGTAGATAGATAGAAATGATACACAAGACTAGATTGTGGTGTTGGTTGATGACAGAATCTCATTAGTCATGATATAGAGATATCAAACCAAACACATAGGTACTTGTTAGAGAACAAGTGTACCGGACAGACCCACCGTGAGTTTGACACATGGAACCATGACATGGTAGTCACAGTCAGTACTCACAGTGATGGTGGTGAGTGTGATTCTTTGACCTGAAATCACTACACTCAACACATGTCATTGGGCACACTTTGACATCATCAAACGCAGTCCTAAAACATGGGTTGGTTATAAAGGTGATGATTGGGTGGCTTTGACACATGGGGGTTTTGAGGGGTGAGTGATAGATATGGGATTTGTCCCTCTTGAGGGAGTTTGATGTCCATGGCCACTTGATGAGTAGGATTGAGAAAGGCGTGCACACATGTGTGAATCAGTATGTGATATTGATGTCATACATATCTCTTCTAGTCTACTCTGAGATCAAGAAAGTGAATGAACGTTGACATGATGACTATTCCATGCCTCGAGTTCATTCGAGATATCAGTGACAAAGGAATTATACATTCACTGTAACACCATTCACGGATTGTAGGATTGAAAGTTGTTCTCCAACTTTCTATTTCACTTGGGTAGCAATGATGTGTGACTAGGCACCGCTCTTTGCTTGTGAAGTCATAAGTGTTATGGACTTTCACTGCCAACGTGAAATGGACCTGCAAGGTCACACACATAGGATTTAACCTAGAAAAGGAGTTTTGTCCACAAACAATGTTTAGATTGATTGCTAAAGGAGTTTAGTAGTTCAATTAAACACTCAATTAATTGATAGCTCAATATCTTAATGTTCAAGGTGTTGGACATATTGATTGGAGTATCGAATTGATTGAAATCGTAATTGACTGATTCTGCACAATCTGTACTCCAAACCGTTTGACTCATGTGATGAACCGATCGCCTGAGCTGGGTGAACCGATCGGCTCAAGTGTTGAGTCGATTGGCTCATGCACAGGGTGAAACGATTGCTTCAAGTGTTGAAACAATCGATTCAACTGGTGCAACCGAGCAAGTTGGGAAAGTAGGATTGGTGAGAATTTTCCTTGCATTTCACTTGCCCAATTTGATTGGAACAAGGATTGGTATTCGATACCAATTAGAAACAAAAGAAGGAAAGTCGATCGGGAACTGTCCAGGACCACGAAACGACCGGTTCAAGAGTGAACCGATCGGCTCATGGGTCCCAACCGACCGGTTGAGATGTCAACTGACCAGTTCAGGTCCCCAACCGACCGTTTCAATTTTGAAATGATCGGTTCAAGTTGCGAGTTAGTTGCTTTTGTGGAAAATCTCAAACCCTTCTACTCCTGCTTTTAGTCGCGCATTGCCCGGGGTGGAGAACCCTGTCCCATGACCCTCCTATATATATAGGGGTATTGGGGGCTTCTCAAAGTACAACTCAGTGCAACCAGTTGCTCTGCAAAGTTTTAGTTCTCTGGTTTTCGTAACCGAGAGAGCCCGAGCAAGTGCTACCCGAAAAGGGAGGCACAGCAAGGGAAAGACAACTGCAGTTGCAACTGGCAGTAGGAGAGTGTGTTGGCAACTAGTCCGTCAACAGAAGGGTGTGACTCCTTCCAATTCCTTGTGAGACAAGGAGATTGGAGTTTCAGGCAGTCTGTGTGGACGAATGTAGAGGCGGGAGACCGCATGAAGGTCGACTGATAACCTCTCACTTTGTGATGTTATTTTATTAGTTTTCCCTTATTTTCCATACTCTTTCTTAGATAAATTAGATAGAATCATTAACTTTTTACTTTATTGCTGATATACCAATAAACTAACTTCTCTTCCTTATCATTACAGGAAAACACAAAAAAATTACAAAGACTCCATACGGTCCCAAGACCGCATGAAGGTCATACGGTCCCAAGACCGCATGAAGGTCATACGGTCCCAAGACCGCATGCAGGTCATACGGTCCCAAGACCGCATGGAGATCATACGGTCCCAAGACCGCATGAAGGCCATACGGTCCCCAGACCGCATGAAGGTCATACGGTCCCGAGACCGCATGAAGACCATACGGTCCCGAGACCGCATGAAGGCCATACGGTCCCCAGACCGCATGAAGGTCATACGGTCCCGAGACCGCATGAAGACCATACGGTCCCAAGACCGCATGAAGACCATACGGTCCCAAGACCGCATGAAGGTCATACGGTCCCAAGACCGCATGAAGACCATACGGTCCCAAGACCGCATGAAGACCATACGGTCCCAAGACCGCATAAGACTAAACGATCTCAGATACCGCATAAAGGAAAACGGTTTGAGAACCCCAAACGGTCTCAAGACCGTTTGGGCTCAACTTAAGCCTATAAATAAGACCCCAAGGGTCACCTCAAGGGACAGATCTCTCAGACTCCCAAAGGCTGCCTCTCCAGTTCCAGAGCATTTCCATCCTTCATCCTTAGCCCCAAGGCTGCCGGTCTGAGATCTACATTCAATCATCAAGCTACCTTCTCTCTCTCAACATCAAAGAAGGTGGGAAGAGAAGATCCATCATCAAAGCAGCCACGAAGTGTGAAGATCTTTGCTCTCTCCACCAAGGGTTCAACCTTCCCTCCTCCGTGGAGATGACGTTCTTTCTCTCTCTTCTTGCCTCCTTCTTTGCCCTTGATATGAGCGAGTAGTCTCTTTCACTAGGGTGCGGGGAGTAGCCCCGCTACCCATGTTTTCATTCCATGCATTGTAATTCAACTATTTGTAATAGAGATACTCCCCTTTTTGGCTCAACATCAATCGTTTAATGAATGCTTGTTGCTTGATCATCAACTTGTGTTACTTATTGTCTTTTGGTATGAATTGTCTACGTTTGTGCCCTTAGATCTGAATATCGATTGAATGTTGGTTCTAGATGTATGTAGTCACCATATGCCTGTTTCGATATCTAGGAGTGCTTTCATGAGTGGAGTAAACTCACTCCCATCGTTGCACTTTCATACTATGAAATGGAATCAGTTGACGTATGAAAGTGCAACCTTGGTAAGGTCGAGGAACACACTTAATGAAGGAGTAATGCAAAGCAAGTGACCATTCGTTAGGGGATAGCTGACATTGCAATACTCCACACTCCTCGTAGTTAGTTATCCGAAAGGAAACTAAGTCTACAAAGATACTAGCTGATTAAATTCTCTTTGCAGGTCGTTTTATTATGTTGCATGTTTATGATCCATGTGTAGTGGTGTGAAACCCGGCAACATCCTAGTGGTTTTTAATCAATGTCTACAACCTTAGTTTCTACTTTCTTGCTTTTACTTTCCTCGCATCTAGTTTGAACAACCAAATCAAGCTTTCGATCTAAATATCAATCGTTAAGTAGTTAAGCACGACTAAGACGTTTTCCATCTTGTTTAACTCTAAACAAGACCGTTGTCCCGTGGATTCGACCCTTAAACTATATTACGATAAGACTTCCTTGTGTCTTAGCACAAGAAGGTGGAGATCTTACCATAATACAAGCAAGGCTAAACTTAGAGATTAACCATCTCTAGGATTTTTAGTGGCGTTGCAAAACTCCATCATCGACCTCGTCTCCTTCTTCTTGCAGCACATACTTGTGGTCAATTGACAGGTGGAGAGGAAGCTCCCAATCCACTTTGGAGGGATCATTACACCATTGACAATGCACCTCAACCTCGACCTCTCCACCTCCAACCCTTTCAGGACCACCTCCAAGTTGGACTTCAAACACTTCAAGTGGTCCCTTCTTGTCATCAAATGTGAAGGCAAGGTGTTTGCATGTTGCACTATGGATGATCAACTGTGAGAAAGGGCTCTTCTCGACCCCATATTCCGTCTATGACAGGTGTACCACTTGAGGTGGCCAACAGAAGATGTAGTAGTAGTACCCGAGGGGATATACGTTCTCGAGCCAGAGCAAGGTGGAGACGTCTAAGAGGAAGAGGAACCATGCCATTCACACAATGCACATTGATTTACTGGTCTTCACGAAGACAAGGAGCATCAAGTTATGTCACTCCACCACCTACTCAGCAAGATGATCCTTATTTACGACAGATATGTATGGGATAATGCAATCAATGCAACATGGGAAGAAATAGTAATAAAAAACATTGGCAAACTACCACTACATTTAGGGGCGGCTTCATTAGAGCCAGTAGGACATTTTTGCAATGAGTGCCTTCTCCAGGCCAACCAGGAGAACATGCACACTCACCTACAACCTATTGAGTACTACTAACAGTTGTACTATGATCCTGACTAGATCCAGGTGCAGTTTGCCAACTACCTGCAACCTCCATAGATGCCACAACAACTATCTAACTTCAGTGGCACTTTCTATCTACCAGATCCAAACATGTCACAACCACCATTCTGATTCTGTACCACGGTTCCACCACTTTGATTAGATTTTGACTATGAGGACACATGTAAGTTCAAGCTTAGGGGGTACTGGAACAACTATATGTTTATTTTTCTTTTTAATTTTATCTTTTTGAGTTTGTAGGATCAACAAGTATCAACTATAACTGTGGAGCATTATTTCATGATTCTACATTCATGATAGAGTGTGTTCTTGTTTTCTTGTCTAAGAAATCTGCAATTTAAAATTTATTTGAGAAAACTTTTCATATCTTTGAAAGCTTAGTTGCAAATTCTAAAGGCATCATCACCTAGAGGAAGTGTATGGATTAGTCAACTTGAGGACATTTGATGTGAATGAAAGTATTATCCATGAATTGAGCATGATTATGGGGTTTGAGCCCAAACCAAACAAATAATTCACAATACCTTAAATGTGACTTTTTAGAAAGGTTACCATATACATAGGTTGATAGTAGAGGGACATATCATTGTTTCAAAATGCATTTTCTCTTAATCTTTTGATTCCATCCTCTTTTCATACATTTGATCTACCACCTCAAGATGATCATGTAACCTGAGTTGTTTTCTCTTAATTGAATCTCCTGGTACAAAAGGTAACATGATGGTGATATTCTTATTGCTGAATTGAAAAAAAACAATTTACATATTAATTACTTGCATAACAAATTCATGTAGATTCCATATCTTTTGCATTATTCATTCTCTCATCATGCACTCATGTTGTCTTCCTCTGAAAGTAAAGTTCAAGGATACACATCCACACTCATAAAATGAAAAAAGGGAATTTTTGAGTTGTTATGGTGAATCTCAAGCATACTCTACAACCAAGCTAAAATAGTAGTGCAAAGAAAAAAAGTATGAAATAAAGAGGGAGAAAAAGATGTCTGGAGATCAATCTCAAGAATAGATGAAAATAGAAACGTGGTGTATTATTTTTTCTACTCTCATCAATCTGTTGAGACTTTTAGTGCATGCATCATTACACTCAAAATAGTAGGCATTAGGATTCATACATTTCTTATTTCTTCCTTCATATAGGCTCATCATGTTTTATTTATGCATAAATGATTTGAAAGTTACTTGTGATTCTTCATAGGCCACCTACTTCATTCTACCCATTTCACTTATTGGTAGGCCATAAATATGATTGATCTCCTCATTTACTCTTATAAGGAGAACTTCTTCCAATTAGTTCAGTAGTTAGGAAAAGAGCAATGTAGATAGGAAATCACATGATGCACCAAGCATATGCCTGATTGACTAAGATATTAACAGGTCTATTGATACTGTTTCACTAATCTAGGAGTGGAAATCTTTAATGAACACTTTTGGTCACTCAAGAATAGTTATTGGTTCATTAGTTGGTAAGTGCCGATTTTGGACTTCCAGGTGGGGATAGTTGAGAAATGAAGTTCATATTATTTGTCTTTTTTACTGACTTGTCTCAAATAGGTTTGAGGGGAGTGTTGCTCGAGGGAGACAAGCATTTAAGCTTAGGGGATTTTGATGCACTAATAACACCTAAATTTAGGCATTTATGGTAGGTATTTATTTAAGGTTTTGTGCCATTATAGACTTAATTTATATCATTTTAAAGTTAGAGTTGCTCTATAGCTAATTTTGGGACTTGTGGGCACGAAAGTCAAGAAAATATCAATTCTCCAGATTCTGCCCCACAAACATAGCATTATGTGCACCATCTTAGGAGATGGTTGTCCTGCATCAATCATAAAGTTCATCGGCATGGGCCCATCGACCACCAGTAATACCCCCCCAGAGTGGGTTTGTCCCGAAGGAGTAAGGTCGCGACTGCTACCAGGGTCGCGACTGCTTCAAAGGGTTTTGGCTGATATAAGGGTCGTGACCATTACAAAGGGTTTCGGTCGCTACAAGGGTCGCAACTGCTACTACCGTATCGGTCGTTGCAACCATTTTGACAACTACAAGGGTCGTGACCTCTACCACCGTCTCGTCTGCTATAGCTGTAGTGACCACCATTCTTATAAATACCCACCCTTTGCAACATTGGAAGGGGTTATGTTGTTCCGATCTATGTTCTGCAACTCAGACTTTTTGGGGGTTCCCTCCGGTGACCAGCGGTTCCCAAAGCTCCGTGGGAGGGCTCCAAGGTCTGAGAGGACCGAAGAACGTATCCTACATCCATCCCTACAACTTGCCTCCATCCATCTCCACTTTCCATCATATTCCATCTATTTCCAGATATTTCCATCCACCTTCTGTCTCCATACATCTAGCAAGGATGATGCTCGAGGAAGAATCAAGGAGAAATCATGCTTAGGAGTCCAGAAGATCAAGGAGGATGATCCAATGATGAGATCCAGCCCTTTCGAAGGCTAAGGAGCGAGAACCACCTCTCCTCTACACGATATATCTCTTCCTCTCCCCCTTTCTTTTATTTTTCTCCTTTTTTCTATACGAATGATGTTCTTCCATCTTTGTTTAGTGTCGACTATACTTGTCCATGGCTAGTTGAGCTCCTTCTTAGCTATGTAGGCTATTTTGGGCATGTTTATGTACTTTTACTTTAAATAAGTAGTTTTGTTTCAGATCTAGTATGCTATATGTTCTATCTTATCTTTTCAATTATGATTGTTGGTTTGGTTGGTCTCTTTCTTGTTTGAACTTCTATTTATACATAGATCAAGAGATTAGTTGTAGAAATGAATAAGATAATGTAGTTTGGGTTGAATTTGAAAGGAGGTGGTCCAAGGGAATATAGTTCCTAACATCTTTGAATATTCCATACCTGAGAGGGTATATGAGATATCCAGAGGTGTTGATTCGTCATCCTCGAGAGAGGTTTTGGATCGTTGATGGAGTTTTAGTCACATTGTGCTAGAGCGAGTGGGATAACCCCCACATGAGCATCTATCACTGTACATGCTATCCCACTCGCTCTACCATCTATCCCTGTGGGGGTTTCTTGAAAAACCTATATGTTAAAATAAATTATGAAGAATAGTCAAATTAGAGGATACTACAATTGACTCTCGGTATTTCTTTGAATAATATAAGCTAGACGCGGCTATTTGTCAACCAATAATTTTCAACAAACAATCCACAAGAACAAATAAAATAAAATTGACATGTCAATCAATAATTTAGAAAATATCAAGCATGTAGAAAATATAAAATTAAAGCTGAGTTTGTAGTTATTCCTAGCCAGTAGTCTATAATCCATCACATCAATCCTTAGCAAGAAGCATACTATGATATTCTTAGACAAGATCTTCAAGGATGGGGCATATGTGTCAAGAGTGATTACCGACCTCTAGGATCTACGATCTCAGAGAACAAAACATCACTGGAAGTGAAATCATCATATCCCATACTGGTATGGCCCATTAGGTTGCTACATGTGGTGAATGAGTCTTGCTTCTTTTCGGAGTCATCTTGCGGTTGCATTGCTGACTCAAGGCTCCACAGCACGTCCCCCATGGTTGGACGGTTGATCCCACTTTCAGAAGTGCATTTGATGGCGGTGTCGATGAACTTGGCAAAGCAGTCAGAAGTGATTTGTTTCTTAAGATTCTGATCTACGATTGTTTCCAGTAAGCCATTGTCATAACAGTAACGTGCCCACTCAACTAAACTCACTTGCTCATGAGGCAGATTGACATCCACTGCAGGACGTGAGCAAATCACCTCGAAAAGAACGACCCCAAAGGAGTACACATCAGACTTGTCTGTAAGCTTCTGTCGACGGAAGTAATCAGGGTCTAGGTACCCAAAGCTTCCCTTCACTGCAGTGCTTAGGACGATATTCCGTCGATCCATCTCCGGTCCTACCTTGCAAAGACCGAAATCAGCCACTTTGGCCACCCATGCATCATCTAGCAAGATATTGGTACTCTTCACATCTCTGTGAATGATGGTGTGTTGTATACCAGTGTGTAGGTAGTGCAATCCCCTTGCCGCGTCTATGCAGATCTGTAGCCGTTGTTGCCAATTGAGTGTAGGTTTCATAGAGCTATCATACAGGTGTTCACGTAGGGTGCCGTTGGCCAAGTATTCATAAACTAGAATCATCTCTCCCCTGTCGTCACAGAAGCCAAACAATGAGACGAGATGTCGGTGCCGCAACTTGGACAACATCTCCACCTCGTTCATAAACTCTTGAATTCCCTGTTGCGATGTAGGGTGAGCACGCTTGATGGCAACTTCAATTTTTTCCTTTGATGTAGGCATGGACTTACTAGGACGGATCAAACCCTTGTACACTTTGCCGAAACCTCCAACGCCAATGACTAGCCTCTCGGAAAAGCCCTGCGTTGCATCCTGAATTTCAGTAAAGGTGAAGCGGTCGCAAACATTGGATGACAGAGTACTTCCCATCTGATTCTTAACAGGCCCCCACATTGTGCTAGAGCGAGTGGGATAACCCCCACAGGAGCATCTATCACTGTACATGCTATCCCACTCGCTCTACCATCTATCCCTGTGGGGGTTTCTTGAAAAACCTATATGTTAAAATAAATTATGAAGAATAGTCAAATTAGAGGATACTACAATTGACTCTCGGTATTTCTTTGAATAATATAAGCTAGACGCGGCTATTTGTCAACCAATAATTTTCAACAAACAATCCACAAGAACAAATAAAATAAAATTGACATGTCAATCAATAATTTAGAAAATATCAAGCATGTAGAAAATATAAAATTAAAGCTGAGTTTGTAGTTATTCCTAGCCAGTAGTCTATAATCCATCACATCAATCCTTAGCAAGAAGCATACTATGATATTCTTAGACAAGATCTTCAAGGATGGGGCATATGTGTCAAGAGTGATTACCGACCTCTAGGATCTACGATCTCAGAGAACAAAACATCACTGGAAGTGAAATCATCATATCCCATACTGGTATGGCCCATTAGGTTGCTACATGTGGTGGATGAGTCTTGCTTCTTTTCGGAGTCATCTTGCGGTTGCATTGCTGACTCAAGGCTCCACAGCACGTCCCCCATGGTTGGACGGTTGATCCCACTTTCAGAAGTGCATTTGATGGCGGTGTCGATGAACTTGGCAAAGCAGTCAGAAGTGATTTGTTTCTTAAGATTCTGATCTACGATTGTTTCCAGTAAGCCATTGTCATAACAGTAACGTGCCCACTCAACTAAACTCACTTGCTCATGAGGCAGATTGACATCCACTGCAGGACGTGAGCAAATCACCTCGAAAAGCACGACCCCAAAGGAGTACACATCAGACTTGTCTGTAAGCTTCTGTCGGCGGAAGTAATCAGGGTCTAGGTACCCAAAGCTTCCCTTCACTGCAGTGCTTAGGACGATATTCCGTCGATCCATCTCCGGTCCTACCTTGCAAAGACCGAAATCAGCCACTTTGGCCACCCATGCATCATCTAGCAAGATATTGGTACTCTTCACATCTCTGTGAATGATGGTGTGTTGTATACCAGTGTGTAGGTAGTGCAATCCCCTTGCCGCGTCTATGCAGATCTGTAGCCGTTGTTGCCAATTGAGTGTAGGTTTCATAGAGCTATCATACAGGTGTTCACGTAGGGTGCCGTTGGCCAAGTATTCATAAACTAGAATCATCTCTCCCCTGTCGTCACAGAAGCCAAACAATGAGACGAGATGTCGGTGCCGCAACTTGGACAACATCTCCACCTCGTTCATAAACTCTTGAATTCCCTGTTGCGATGTAGGGTGAGCACGCTTGATGGCAACTTCAATTTTTTCCTTTGATGTAGGCATGGACTTACTAGGACGGATCAAACCCTTGTACACTTTGCCGAAACCTCCAACGCCAATGACTAGCCTCTCGGAAAAGCCCTGCGTTGCATCCTGAATTTCAGTAAAGGTGAAGCGGTCGCAAACATTGGATGACAGAGTACTTCGCATCTGATTCTTAACAGGCCCCCACATTGTGCTAGAGCGAGTGGGATAACCCCCACAGGAGCATCTATCACTGTACATGCTATCCCACTCGCTCTACCATCTATCCCTGTGGGGGTTTCTTGAAAAACCTATATGTTAAAATAAATTATGAAGAATAGTCAAATTAGAGGATACTACAATTGACTCTCGGTATTTCTTTGAATAATATAAGCTAGACGCGGCTATTTGTCAACCAATAATTTTCAACAAACAATCCACAAAGAACAAATAAAATAAAATTGACATGTCAATCAATAATTTAGAAAATATCAAGCATGTAGAAAATATAAAATTAAAGCTGAGTTTGTAGTTATTCCTAGCCAGTAGTCTATAATCCATCACATCAATCCTTAGCAAGAAGCATACTATGATATTCTTAGACAAGATCTTCAAGGATGGGGCATATGTGTCAAGAGTGATTACCGACCTCTAGGATCTACGATCTCAGAGAACAAAACATCACTGGAAGTGAAATCATCATATCCCATACTGGTATGGCCCATTAGGTTGCTACATGTGGTGGATGAGTCTTGCTTCTTTTCGGAGTCATCTTGCGGTTGCATTGCTGACTCAAGACTCCACAGCACGTCCCCCATGGTTGGACGGTTGATCCCACTTTCAGAAGTGCATTTGATGGCGGTGTCGATGAACTTGGCAAAGCAGTCAGAAGTGATTTGTTTCTTAAGATTCTGATCTACGATTGTTTCCAGTAAGCCATTGTCATAACAGTAACGTGCCCACTCAACTAAACTCACTTGCTCATGAGGCAGATTGACATCCACTGCAGGACGTGAGCAAATCACCTCGAAAAGCACGACCCCAAAGGAGTACACATCAGACTTGTCTGTAAGCTTCTGTCGGCGGAAGTAATCAGGGTCTAGGTACCCAAAGCTTCCCTTCACTGCAGTGCTTAAGACGATATTCCGTCGATCCATCTCCGGTCCTACCTTGCAAAGACCGAAATCAGCCACTTTGGCCACCCATGCATCATCTAGCAAGATATTGGTACTCTTCACATCTCTGTGAATGATGGTGTGTTGTATACCAGTGTGTAGGTAGTGCAATCCCCTTGCCGCGTCTATGCAGATCTGTAGCCGTTGTTGCCAACTGAGTGTAGGTTTCATAGAGCTATCATTAAGGTGCTCACGTAGGGTGCCGTTGGCCAAGTATTCATAAACTAGAATCATCTCTCCCCTGTCGTCACAGAAGCCAAACAATGCGACGAGATGTCGGTGCCGCAACTTGGACAACATCTCCACCTCGTTCATAAACTCCTGAATTCCCTGTTGCGATGTAGGGTGAGCACGCTTGATCGCAACTTCAATTTTTTCCTTTGATGTAGGCATGGACTTACTAGGACGGATCAAACCCTTGTACACTTTGCCGAAACCACCAACACCAATGACTAGCGTCTCAGAAAAGCCCTGCGTTGCATCTTGAATTTGAGTGAAGGTGAAGCGGTGGCAAGCATTGGATGACAGAGTACTTCCCATCTGATTGTTAGCGGGTCCTTGCTGAGTGTTTGCCTTCATGATACGCTGTCTCTTCTTTCTACGAAGCACCAAGAACAGAATGGTGAGACCAGCTACTAATACGATTCCACCCACGACTCCGGCGATGACAGCAGAGACACTAATGTGGTGGTTGGCCAGTGTATCTCCGGCGATGGCAGGACCGGGACTCGCTAGATTGTTCTCATTGTTGAGTTTGAACACTTCTATCCCGTTCAGCCGTACGTCGGGGAACTCGGGCTTGGTATCAGCGTTGGGGTGAAGGCTGAGCCAAAGATCCACTTTCCCGGGGCCGGAGGGTAAGTACGTGGCGTAGTCTTTGTAGAAAGGCACGCCAAGAGCAGAACCTTGTTGCACATTCCCGACAAGTATTGTGGCCCAAGAATATACGTCGGCCTGCTCTTCGGCAGTCTCGTTGTTTATAAAGATGCTGAAAACTATCTGGTTGGGCTTATTGTAGAGACCCTGCACGTCGCAGAAGTGTAGCCGTACCAGGTAGTAAAACCCCGGGTCGACGGTGAATGACCATGTCAGATTGATTTGAGCATTGATGCTTGCAGTTCCTGTCATGGTTCGCACGGTTTCGTACACTTCCTGGGGGGCTATGTATCTAGGGGTCGCATAGGGGTACTTGAGTGTGATGTCTGGATCAATTCTGTGGGTCAAACCGTGGCGGGGTCCAGGGACGATATAGGGTTCGTCATTGCTCCACTGCCGGTAGAGTCCCGAGTCTGCGTTACGAGTTACAGACATCCCGCCGACGTTCAAACGGTGCATGGTTTCTAGGTCGGTGGTGGGAGTGATGTTGAAATAGGTGTCTGAGGAACCAACAACATATAGGTGACCCATGGAGGTGAAAATATCCGGCATGGATACAATTTCGATGCCGTTGACAAAAGCGTAGGAACTGGGGTAACTTGAGGATGGGGTAAACGTGAGGTTGACGAAACCCGAATCTGACACATTCAGCGAGTACTCCCGCATGATGACCATGAGCGATGTGTAGCCATGTGCGATGGAGGGCTTGTTCTTGAGCGCCTCCACTTCGCTCTCTGGATTGAAATCCCACACAAGCTTGTGGTCACCGATCTGAACATGAAACACGGCAGCAGAAGCATTGCGGCCACCATATACTGAAGGGTAGAAGTATAGACGCACGAACTTTCTCTCCCGCGCCGTCACATTGATGGAGTACGTCACAAGACCTGTGAAGATGCGGGCAGTCGTGAAGGGCACCTCCGGCATGCGAGTTGTGGCTGCCGAAGAATTGGCAGAGCTTGATACGAAGGCAGCATCGCCCTGCCACGGACGTCCGTCGGAGTCACTGGCGTTACCATCGGAGCCACAGTTGATCAGCAGAACGTCAGTGGGTTTGAAAGTCGAATCCTGATGAGCGGACTTCGTGCATGGGAAAATTAAGAACAAGAAGAAGCAGCAATCCAAGAGCAAAACATGCATCTCAACAAATTTTGCGAATAGCCAATACGATGGATTTCTTAATTTAAGCTGGAATGGTGCAAACACAAGCTAAAAATTAACAACTCAATCATCAAAAAGGAGCAGTGACAAGTAGTAGTTCGAGATTTAGAAAAAGATTACCGAAACACTTCAGAGATCCGCGAGGGGACGACTCACACAGATGGAAGGGGTATGCATCCCTTGCAATCGATCGACCAGCATGCTCAAGCCAATAATGTGACAAGACTTGTTTGAAGACTGAAGACCAATAATGAAATGATTTGGTCCCTCGCAGAAAAGAGGACGGTTTAACGATCAGAACATGAAGCTCGGTCACCCGTAAACGTGCTCTGAACGTTGCTCACTTCATGATTGGGAAATCATCATAAACTACACAACCACGAATCGTAGAATGTTCCTGTTGGCTTCTTATCATTCTATATGCACAGGAAATGTAGCCAACGACTTTCCAATGTCAATGATTAATAAATGCACGATCCACGCCACCTTGCTACTTATTCATCATAATTACATTATTATATGGATATCGGCTGCATTCTCCTACCAAATGACTTTCGACATCTAAGTTTATCTGTCATTGTCATGTCATTTTTTACTCGGTATATTTTCTGCATTTTTCTTGTCTTCGTTCATATTCTAAAATCAGTGAGTTTTGTTGTGTCATATCGGTTGTACTATTCATAATTGACATGAATAAACCATTGCACTCACTAGAAGTTCTACACTCGTTGAGAAAACATGTCACTAGTGGGCTCAACTTTGCATTTTTAAATATGGACCACTGGAAGATCTTAGCCATGTTTAGGTGAGTTTCAAAAGTTAAAAATAAAAAGAGATTCAAAGGGTCATAATGTTTTTTTTTCATGATGGCTTATATGATTGGATACTAATATAAAACTTCTTTGTCAGTCTTAATAATGAATTTAAACATATTCTTAATGCAGCAATAGGGGTCTTATTCGTGAAGTGTTGTGTAAACAAATATGACCAGATTATGATAGGGCTTGGAGAATCCATGTCAAAAAAAATTGGATGTACTGTCAAGGTTGTAGGTATATTGGTCGAAAACATTTTAGGAAGATGCATCCAAGTAGCAAGGGGTGCCAAGTCAGGTTTTGCGTATAATTCTAGGGCCTTACAGAGTTCCAATGAAATAGTGGATCAGAACTTTGTCATCATCTTTTAACTCCACAATATATGGTCAAAGGATCTCATGAGCAAGATGAACGCCTTTTCCTACATGTTTGTGGAACTTTGACATTTTGAAGTTCTTTGACAACTTTGCATCAAGAAAGTGGCACAGTTCACCAAAGGTCTTGGCCAAATCATTCATCCCCTCCAACTATTTGAGTTTGTGGAGAACCTCCAATATGATAGTCTCACTTACAAAAGTGTCTTCAATATGCTTCTTTCTGCCTCCTATGTTCACCGGCATAACTAGTCGATAGATTGTCGTTAGTTGCACCATATATATGGATGGGGAAAAGGTCCTCCCATGTATGGATGGTAAAATGGTACATGTGGCCAATAGAAATTTGAATGTGGGTGTTTACCCTCCTCACATTACCATGATAGACATGGGTAACCATTTTACTTCCATAAAAATATCTTTTGATAAGTTTTAACAAGTATTAATGATATTTGTGGAATTTAGTTTACCCCTTAGAAAAAATTTTGTTTGAGTGGTCCTACAAAGTTATTTTTATACACTGCAAAATGAATTGTCTTTAACTACAAAAAATATAGCTAAAACCTCATATTTTGCAGTTAAAGAGTTTAGCTACATTTTTATTTACATATAACATTTGTAGTATATGCTCATGTACGTAATTCCATTAGCTACATTTTTTTTCTTCAAATCATTAGTTATATAAATCATTCTCTACAAAAACATATGTAGTTGGGATTGTGACTAGATATTGTCTTTATATATTAAAATTTAGGTGTAATTGTAGTGAAATGTATAACTACAATTGCAAATGTAGACAATATTTAGCAAAAAGGTGAATTTACTACATTTATTTGTAATTAGTGTAGGGGAAAACCAACATTCAATATATATATATATATGTCATTCACTATATATATATATATATATATATATATATATATATATATATATATATATATATATGGGATTATATTGGTTGCCCGCGCGGGTACCAAACTATACTACCCGTACCTACCCAGCGTAGCGTGGTGACACTTCTCGTAAATATTCAGCCGGTTCTCCACGTTCGGCGTGTCCGTCATCACACAGGCATTCATCCGACACATCGGCCCTACGGAACTCGCCGCGTACGCGCTCGTCTTCATCGTGCTCACACGCTTCGCCAACGGCATACTGGTAAGAACACTCATCAAGGGCCGGCTCTACTCGACCCGTTGGCTGCTACACTTGTATGTTTCTACAAGTCTCTGTTTGTGTCTCTGCCACCCGACCTGTTGGCCGCATCGACTGGTACCCTTTTGGTGTCAGTTTCTATTCTGTTACTTTCACGCCGCCGTGGATCTGTCGGGACCGTCGCTCGACTCGCCCGAGATACTAGGTGCCATCTCTGGTTCTCATAGAGGGGTGCCGGGTAGCACCAAGGGCCGTACGCCTACAGGTTTTCGTTCTCAAGTCTTCCTTTGTCGTGGTATGTTCCGAAGCTTCTGGCCTTTGCACGAAATGTGTGGATAGCGGTAGTGAATCTATCCAGCCAAGGGTATAAACCGACCAGCAACGAAATGAACACTAAAACCGTTGGCAACGAAATGACACATTCAGCGAGTACTCTCGGATGACATACTTGATATTTGGCGCCTACACATCCTGCTCTGGATTGAAATCCCACGGAAGGTTGTGGTCACCGATCTGAACATGAAACACTGCAGCAGAAGCATTGCGGCCACCATAGACGGAAGGGTAGAAGTATAAACGCACGAACTTTCTCTCCCGCGTCGTCACAGGGATGGAGTAGGTCACAAGACCTGTGAAGATGCGAGCTGTCATGAAGGGTACCTCCAGCGTGGAAGTTGTGGCAACCGAAGAACTGGCAGAGCTTGATACGAAGGCAACATCGCCCTGCCACTGACGTCCGTCGTAGTCAGTGGCGTTACCATTGGAGCCACAGTTGATCAGCAGAACGTCGGTGGGTTGGAACCTTGAGACTTCAGCTGATTCCAAGCAGGGGAAAAGTACTAACAAGAAGCAGCAATCCCAGAGGAAAAGGGCCCTTCTGGGAGCCGTCAATTTCATCTTGTGGATCAGCAGCGAGGTTGATTTCTATCTCATGCTGCAACGGCGCCAGAACAAATTGAAGTCAATTTAACTCAATCGTAAACAACTCCAAAGCATTTAGAAAAGATAAATTTCACTTCCCAGCTTCGTTAACTGTGTGACAAGAAAGTATGGAATTAAATTACCTACCACGAATCAGGAAATTATGATGGCTGTTGGACAAGAAGATAACCTGAAGATGATATCAAGAGATATGATCAGCACATATTAATTCACAGGCTGCAGTTGATGCCCAGCAGCTGGAAAGAGAATCCAACAAAGAATGTATCTGTCCGTGCCGAAATAAGAGCTGAACACTGCCTGGAATCGAAATGGTTGTTATTGAGAAAGGTGATACTTGATATGGGAAACCTTTCGCATCAATATTCTGTAATCATGGATGCGGGAACAGAAAAAATCATGACGAAGTTGAACGAAGAAACAAAATCTACCGAAATCCTTCTCAGCGTTTGGGTCGCTCGTCAACGGTCATCAAATTTCATCATTGGTGGCTACTAACAACTCGGCCAAGATAGCATAGTACTGAAGAGATATTCTGGAACGCATTTCTAGACTAGATAAGTTTGACTGGTTTGTGGCAGGAGGTGAGCCTAATAATGGCATCTAGTTGACACCACAATAAAGACAATTCCACTGAAGACTATTCAAATGCATAGGAATATTCTGCAACATAGCGTACTCAAAGGGCAAAGGTAAGTTACACATTATAAAGGTTTACTTATTTAAATCATCAAAATATTTTCCAGTTTATGCTTCACCTCCATAAGATTCAGAATTGTCTATTGTTACATATAAAATGGGGGAAACACCAACATAAAACCATCTTTTGCCGTTGATATTTGATAAGGTGTTAGAGGCGCAAAATGACCTAACTGCCGTTGACCCATTTGCTATTCTTGCAGAGGCTTTGGGCACTACAACAGAACCACCATTTTATTGTAGTTGTCTCACTTGTACCAAAGCGATGTGTCAGAGTCATAACCTACACAACGGTCTTACTCAAAATGAAAATGTTTCGGTTAGTGGTTTTGTTGTAGGGGAGTGTGATGTGACGGACTTTAAATGGATGGGTTGGTAGAGGTTGTGTAATGAAAATAAATAAATTTATTTTGCTTATAATTTTTGAAACATGATGATTTTTTGACGAAATAAAAATTATTAGATTCGTTATAAAAAGTACATTTCAGCAAGACTAATGTTGATATATTTTTGACAAAAAAATAAAAAATGATATGAATAGGTGATGTGATGAGAGAGAAAATTATTTTGTTTATAATTTTAAAACCGTAATGAATTTTTGAATGAAATAAAAACTATTAAATTTGTGATAAAAATATATTCAAACAAGACTAATGTTGATATTTTTTTTTGAAAGGGGGAAGGGGAACCCTATAGTGGGCTCCCCGAAAAAACTACTATTAGCCAATTAAATCAAGGTTCACAAGAGATAACAAGTTTGAAGGGAAAGAATGCGAAAAAGAAAAACTAGCTACTTGACCTCTACGTGCTAGATTGGCTACCTCGTGAGCAACCCTATTGCACCTACGATTGACAAAAAGTAAACTACAAGCGGTAAACTGGTGTTACAGAGCTTTGAAATCTTCAACAATCGCTCCTAGGTAGTCCCGTTGTGGCTTCTTGCTAGTGCATGCATGGACTGCCTCCAGAGAATCCGTTTCCACTTCGATTCTGTCATATCCCGCTTTCTTTGCCAATAGCAGTGCTGCTCTCGCTGCTAGCATTTCTGTGATGGCAACGCCCGTCTCTGATTTGATTTTCTCCCCCGCTATGCCCACCAGACGCCCTGTTTCATCCCTTGCTACCAGTCCAGTTCCTGCCCCTTCATCCTCACCGACCGGGCCGTCCACATTGATTTTGATTTTGCCCTGTGGTGGCTTCCTCCACATGCAGCGTCCCTCATGTAACGCTCTGTTGTTCTCCCCGTCTTCTCCCTGATGAGCACTTGCGTCCCCGCTTCCCACCTGTTGGGCATCGGTGTCCCTTTCTCCACTCCCTCCAACCCTGTCCTCCGTATACAACGTATGTTGGTCGTCGTCTAACCTCACATCCCTCGGGTGTGCAGCATCTTCTCCACTTCGTTGCTCCTACATGTTACTTCTTCTACCTGTCCCTCCCCCCGTCCGAGCGTGACACTGCCCCCCTTGACGCACCGTCGTCAACGCGCATCGCAGCAGGTAGCCTCTACGTACGTCGTTGCTTTGGAAGGTCCGTATGTACCTTGCTTTCCACACCGTCCACATGCCCGCCACTAGTTGTATAGTCTCGTGCATTGGCCTCCCCTCTAACACAACTTTCAAAGACGAGATGATATCCTCATCTCTAACATCATCCACCCATGTTTGCATTCCTCTCAGTGTCTGCTCCCACACTTCCACCGCATTGGGACAACGGAAGAACATGTGTGAAATTGTTTTCTTCTCAGACCCACACTACATACATGTGCCCTCCTCCACACAGTGCCTGTCAAAAAGACGCCCCCTCGTCTCTAGGCTGCCCGTGCTTGCCCTCCACAGAAAGTGGGCTGTCTTGGGACTCCAACCAGCATACCTTATATGTTTCCATAGCGAATCCCCACGTTTCCTCCTTCCCCAGTAGCCCCAACCAGTAAGCGGATCGAACTGTGAACTCCCCATCCCTTGAAGGCCACCACATCAATGTATCATCTTAATTACTCATGCTGCGATGTAAAGCACATATTCTAGCATAGCTTTCTGGAAAACACTCGATGATTCTGCCTATGTCCCATTGAGCACCATCCTCTGTCATGAGCTCCCGTACTGTGTTAAAAACTGGCCCATTCTCCCTTTTAAAACATGCTAGCGTTTCCTCCTCTTTAGGCAGCCAACTGTCTTCCCAAATATTCACCTTAAAGCCATCGCCCACTCTCCATTGTATTCCTTCTTTTAAAAGTGCTTTTGCTCCCCACATGCTCCTCCAAGAGTAACTAGGATTATGTCCCCGTCTAGCTTCCCATATGGTCGTCCTTGGGAAATACCTAGCTTTGAGAACTCTAGTCACTAGGGATTCTGGGTTGTTTGCTAACTGCCACAGCTGCCTTGCTAGGAGGGCTTGGTTAAAGGTGTGGAAGTCCCTAAAACCAAGACCCCCCTGTCACTTTGGTCTGCACATATTATCCCAACTCATCCATGATATTTTCCTCTCTTTGTCTTTAGCTCCCCACCAGAATCTAGTAACCATCCTCTATATCTCAGTTATGGTACCCGTCGTCAGCTAGAAAATGCTCATGATAAATGTGGGAATGGCTTGAGAAACCGCTTTGCGGAGTACTTCCTTCCTTGCTTTGAACAACAACTTCTCCGACCACCCTTGGAGCTTCCTCAGATCCTTTCTTTAATGTAGCTGAACACCTGCTTCTTTGACCTTCCCATGGCTGTCGGGAGGCCCAAATAGCGGGCGTGTTTGTCCACTACTCTCTTTTCTAGGAGCTGCCTCAACTCCTCCTATTTATCCGCCTTTATCCCTTTGCTGAAAACAACCTCCGTCTTTGAGAAGTTTATCTTTTGACCCGATGCCTGCTCATATAGGCTGACAATCTCAGCTATCTTCAGACATTCAACGGTAGTTGCTCTAGCAAAGAGTATACTATCATCTGCGAAAAAAAGTTGTGAGATACAGGGTGCCCCCTACTTGGGTTAATGCCATGCAGGAGGTTTTCACGAGTAGCAGTAGAAATCAAACTTGAGAAAGCTTCCACACACATAATGAAAAGATAGGGGGAGAGAGGGTCACCCTGGAAAAGTCCACGTGCAGGCGTTGTGCTTTGGGTTTTGTCTCCATTGAAGGTGAAAGCGTTCTTGACGGACGTATGCATTCTTGGACCTTGTTCCTCCACTTCAGCCCAAACCCCAACTTCTCCATAGTGACATCTAGAAAACTCCACTCCACTCTATCGTACGCATTTGACATGTCCAATTTCAACGTGAGGTTGCCTTTCTTCCTTCCCTTATCTCTCTTCATAGAATGAAACACTTCATAAGCAATGAGAGCGTTGTCGGTAATCATTCTTCCTTGCATGAAAGCACTTTGGTTCTCCGATACAATGTTATTCATAAGAGGCTTCAACCTATTCGTCATTACTTTGGAAGCTATCTTGTACACCACATTACAAAGACTAATAGGTCTGAATTCTCCTATTGTCTTCGGTGTCGATCTTCGGAATAAGCACAACAAGAGTATCATTTACCTCCCCTATATTTCTTTCCCCTTTCCACCACCCTTTGATGTAGCTCGCCACATCCTTCCCAAAAATTCCCCAATAGTTTTGGTACAACATTGCCTTCATACCTCCGGGCCGAGGGCCTTATTGGATGCATCTGTTTTAGAGTTGTCCATATCTCCTCATCCACTATATCCCTCTCATGATCCTCCTTTTGGGTTGTCGATATCATCTCCCGCAGCCCCTTTGTAGCCTCCTCATAACCCATAGGATTGCTAGTCTGAAAAAGCTGTGAAAAATGATTCATAATGATTGCTTTGATGTCCTTCTCTTGTGACTTCATGACCCCTTGCTCATCCTCTAAGCATTCAATTCTATTTCTCCTCCTCCTATTTGAAGCTTTTTGATGGAAGTATGCAGTGTTGTGGTCTCCCTCTTTCAGTTCTTTTACACGTGCCCGGGCAGCCCAGCATTCCTCATTCTTCTGTAGCCAATATTGGAGTTCTTTTGATTTTTCCTCCGTCCTGTCAAGGTTTGTTTGGTCCGGGGGAAGGGCTTGCATCCCCTTAAGCTCGTTCTCCATCTCCTTTACCTTCCTTCTTCTTTCTCCAAACTTTTCGGATGCCCATGCTTTTAGGCTCACCTTGCATTTCATCAACTTTTTTGTCAACTCGCTCCCCTCAGTAGCTTCCCAAGCCTCCTTAATAATAGTGGTGCAACTTTCCTCCCCCACCCACATTGGTTCAAACATGAAGTGTCCTCTTCTCTTCTTATTGTCCCTTCTGTCCGCCTTTAGAACAATAGGAGCATTGTCCGACTCGTATATGGGAAGATGGAATACTTTGCAGTATGTGAAGATGTTCCTCCATTCATGCTCGGGAAGGAATATGTCAAGTCTCTCCTGAACAAGTGTTCTTTCAGTAAGGCCCCTTTTCCATGTGAAGACATTCTCCTCGAAACCAACATCTATCAGCTCACAGTCATCTATAACATCTTGAAAATTCTGCATGAATTTTTCCTCTTTGGGTGGACCCCCTTTCTTCTCATTATTTGACACTATCTCATTGAAATCCCCGAAGAAAATAATTGGGACCTCTGCCTCTTCCTTTATCTTCCTAATATGCTCCCAAGTCTTACACTTATTTTCCTGTTGTGCCCATCCATAAATACCCACCGCTCTCCACATTACGCCATTGATGTTATCCTTGACCACAACTGTCACATGCCTTTGAGAATAGTTGATCACCTCCACTTCAACATCCTTCCACCAGAAGCCCAAACCACATGTTCGCCCCTCACTCGAAATGCACAAGCCATCAGTAAAACCACAACTCCTCTTTACATCTTCCAGTTTCCTGTCAACGATCATAGTTTCCATAACAAAAACTATGTTTGGACGTTCTCTCCAAACCCAAGCTCGGAGAGCCTTGCACGTGTCAGGGTCGCCCAACCCCTGACAGTTCCAGCTGAAGATTTTCATTGTCCTTCATGGAATTGGGCTCCTCCAATCTCCGCTACTTGAGTCTTGATGACCCCAAATCTATCTAGTGCTCCTTTATTGAACATCATGTATCTTTTTCCTCCTGAATCATTCATAGGTAGCTCATCAAGGTCCATGTCACACACCTCTCCATTCGTCCCCCTCTTTCCTGTTGCTTGTTCCCACACCACCTCCTCTTCTGGAATTCCCAGTTTCACCCCCCTACTCATCTTATAGACCCATGGTTGATGTCTTTTTTTCCCCTTGGCCGGTTTGTTCCCCTGTTTCATTCTCACGTCTGCTTCTTTTCTCCTTTGTGCCCTTGTTATAACTCGTTTTGAAACATTGTTCTTGGCTACGTTGCAATCGTCGCTGTGCTTTGGTCCATGCCCGTGCAATTTCTCATGTTCCTTTGATTCCTCCCCATACCTGATTTGGCCTGCTTCCCCCTCAGTTAGACCGATCTCTGCCTTCTTCCTTTCCCTCTGTTGGCGTTCTTGTGCACGGGAAGACTCTCCCTCCAAACTGGCCTGCTGCTTGCTGAGTATCACTGGTTCATCGTATCCTGGCACTGCATCATCTGTTCCCAAAGGCTCTGTCTACGGTGCAATCTCATCACTACGTACACATCCTTTCAGCCCCAAGAGGTCGTATTTTGTATAACGCACCATCGGCTCCTCCCGTGTTATGCCCCTCGTTGTGTCGCTATCCGCCTGCCATTGAGACTCACTTGCTTCCTCTACCGTAATATCAGCTGTGTCCTTCCCCTCTTCTGTATCGAAAGCCATTGTCTTTCCCCTCACTGTCGGCGTCGTGCTCTTCGTCCCACTGTCCAATTGATCCTCCCTCCGTCCGCCTAACGCCTCGTCCGTTGTTACCCCCCGCCTCCCGACGACGCCCCGTCGCACCTGACGGCGCCTCAGACCTCCAACGTTCCATGCCTCGCCTTGCATCTCCAACCCGTCCTCCCATCCCTGCCACTCTCTCTGTCTGACGCCCTCCTCCTGCTGGTCTCCCTCACCCCTCGTCTCCCCCTACTTCCTTCTACGTCACCCACCGTTTGGCTCACCTGTCTGCCGGAAGAGTCCTGAGTCTGTGTTACGAGTTACTGCCATTCCGCCGACGTTCAAATGGTACATGGTTTCTAGGTCGGTGGTGGAATTGATCAGGTCAAATGGGACTATCATGCCATCAAGAAAAAGGGATTCCTTGGAGGAGAAAATATCCGACATGGATACGATTTCGATGTCGTTGACGAAAGCATATGAACCGGGGTAACTTGAGGATGGAGTAAATGTGAGATTGACGAAACCCGAATATGACACATTCAGCGAGTACTCTCGGATGACATACTTGATATTTGGCGCCTGCACACAGAAGCTTGTGGTCACCGATCTGAACATGAAACACTGCAGCAGAAGCATTGCGGCCACCATAGACGGAAGGGTAGAAGTATAAACGCACGAACTTTCTCTCCCACGCCGTCACAGGGATGGAGTAGGTCACAAGACCTGTGAAGATACGAGTTGTCATGAAGGGTACCTCCAGCGTGGAAGTTGTGGCAACCGAAGAACTGGCAGAGCTTGATACGAAGGCAACATCGCCCTGCCAATGACGTCCGTCGTAGTCAGTGGGCCTTATCATTGGAGCCACAGTTGATCAGCAGAACGTCGGTGGGTTGGAACCTTGACATGTCAGCTGATTCCAAGCAGGGGAAAAGTACTAACAAGAAGAAGCAGCAATCCCAGAGGAAAAGGGCCCTTCTGGGAGCCGTCAATTTCATCTTGTGGATCAGCAGCGAGGTTGATTTCTATCTCATGCTGCAACGGCGCCAGAACAAAATTAAGTCAATTTAACAACTCAATCGTAAACAACTCCAAAGCATTCAGAAAAGATAAATTTAAGCTGGAATGGTGCAAACACAAGCTAAAAATTAACAACTCAATCATCAAAAGGGAGCAGTGTCAAGTAGTTCGAGATTTAGAAAAAGATTATCAAAAGGCTTCAGAGATCCGCGAGGGGACGACTCACACAGATGGAAGGGCCATGCATCCCTTGCAATCGATCGACCAGTTGTTAGAGACAAAGTCATTCTTGTGTAGCAAGTTTGAGATGAAGGATATGGGTGTCGCTGATGTGATTTTAGGGCTTAAAATCATAAGGTCTACTGATGGTATAACTCTCTCTCAGTCTCACTATGTTGAGAAGATACTGGAGAGGTTTGAGTACACATCACGTAAACATGTTAAGACTCCATATGATTCATCTAAACCCTTGTTCAAGAATGAGACTGGGGTTCCAGTGTCTCAATTACGATACTCTCAGATTATCGGAAGTTTGATGTATCTTATGAACTGTACACATCCAGACATTGTGTTTGCCGTGAACAAGTTAAGTAGATACACCAGTTGTCCCGACAAGACCCATTGGGAAGCTCTTGACAGAGTTCTGAGGTATATCAAGGGAACACGTTCCCTTGGGCTGCATTATGGTAAACATCCTTCCGTAGTCGAAGGATATAGTGATGCAAGTTGGATTGCCGTGAATTCTGGGAGTAATGGTGTCTCAGGATATGTATTCCTGTTGGGAGGAGGAGCTGTTTCCTGGAGGTCTAAGAAACAGACCATATTGTCTCGGTCCACTTTTGAGGCAGAGTTGTGTGCTTTAGATGAAACTGGATTGGAAGCTGAATGGCTACATGGACTTATGTCTAGTTTACCTATGGTAATGAAGCCGCTTCCTGCAATTTCAGTTCACTGTGACAGCACTACAACTATTGCTAAGATAAAGAGTTCCAAGTACAATCAAAAACAGCGTAGAGACATCCAAGTCAGATTGAAATCTGTAAGGGAGTTAGTGTCTAATGGGGTCGTGGTTGTGGACTACGTCGGTACCAAAGATAATACAACTGATCCTTTCACTAAAGGTCTTACCTTGGCTTTAGTGGAAAAATCCAGGTTGGGAATGGGACTGAAACCCCTATAGATTTGCAGGCAGTAGCAACCCAACCCAAAAGAGTAGAGATCCCACAAATTGGGTTCAATGTGGTAATAACAAGCTGTCGGGTAAATCAGATGACACTATGTATTCTTGTTTGATGCTTCTTGCATCTGTGTGTCTATTCCCTGGGAAACCTGTTAGTGTCATGACTGCAAGTTAGTAAGAGATTAGTCTCTTAATGGTGTCAAGTCTTAGGACAGGATGTTAGCAGTACATCCTTGGAGACTCCAGCTAAGTGATTGATGTTGTGTAGGCCGCAACAGGAGAATTGGGTTGTTCTCTGTTATCAATCATGATTTATATTTTGTATGCATGGCCTTAATGCATTGTTTTTCTTTACTACCATGTCTTTATTGTGTTGTTACCAACCTATACTCTTGTACCCAAGGTTCAGGTTCAAGACTTTTGTTCACCTAGTTCCTACAGGGGTCACAGTTGGATAACTCAGGTAGATTCAAACCGTAAGGTATCTGCTGAAAGCACAGTATGGAGGACTGAATGGTAGAGCACACTACACATTGGACTTTGTGGGGGATTGTTAGATAACTGATTATCGTTAGCTGTTAGTTACGTAACTGCTGTAGCTATTAGCTAGTTACTGTAGCAGCTCATTTATGTAGCTTGGCTATTGTGGTAATCACTTATTTAGCATGGGTTAAGCCCAATGTAGTGCAGCAAGTACATGTGAGAATGTAGTGTTGTTTCTAGTGCAAATAGCAAAGAAGTTTTATCCCATATTGCTCACACCTAGAACTTTTGTGGTCCTCATATGTAGGATCACATGGGGCACTAGTGTCCAAAGGAGTCCTAGGAAGGAGGTATGCTCACCTCCTTGGTGGGTGGGGTTACCACATCACAACGCACGCACGCGCGCGCGCGCCACGCCACGCCTCGCCGGGCTCGGGCTCGGGCTCGGGCTTGTGGCTTGTGGATTGTGGATTGTGGAGAATGTCTTCCGTCTTCTTTTTGCACTAGGATACAACAACGTAATTAATTACTCGTGTAATTAATTGTTGCTTTCTTATTCGGATTTCTTAAATCCTAATTAGAAAGTATTTCTCTTTTACGGATTATTCCCGTATTGTGTACGAGAGCAACCGAGTGTTGCGTCTAACTGGGAATAGGATTAGGGCGTACGTGACTATTTATATGACTCCGGTCATTAGGGTTAAACACACCGAAAACAGTTTTCCTGCCGCCGTGTGTTTTGCGAACCCTAATCCCGAGTGCGACAGTCGTCGTCCCCGGAGTTGCTTTGCGGAGTTGTCCTCCCGTGTGAAGCGAGACTCGTCCTTCCCTTCAGACGCAGCTGTCAGGCGGTGGTACCTGCGGTGGCTGTGCTGCACTGGTAGCAGTGCGAAGTGCGCGAGCAAGACGTGCAACTTCCAGGTTCGTGCCGGATCGAGACTGGGAGAACGGTGCCTATCCGCGAGGATTGCCCGGCACTTGTTTCTTTAAGTAACACGTTCGTTTCTCAACGAACGATCTGGTTTGTGAATCTAACCCTTAATTTTGTTCCCCTGCATTGCTTGTTCTTCGAATCTTATCTTGGGTCTGCCTGCACTGTTAATTAAATTGCACCTGACGCTGTTGCATGAACGACAACAACCAATTTTTAAAACAACACCATCATGATCAAGCCAATAATGAGACAAGACTTGTTTGAAGACTGAAGACCAATAATGAAATGATTTGGTCCCCCGCAGAAAAGAGGACGGTTTAACGATCAGAACATGAAGCTCGGTCACCCGTAAACGTGCTCTGAACGTTGCTGTTGGCTTCTTATCATTCTATATGCACAGGAAATGGAGCCAACGACTTTCCAATGTCAATGATTAATAAATGCACGGTCCACGCCACCTTGCTACTCATTCATCATAATTACATTATTATATGGATATCGGCTGCATTCTCCTACCAAATGACTTTCGACATCTAAGTTTATCTGTCATTGTCATGTCATTTTTTACTCGGTATACTTTCTGCATTTTTCTTGTCTTCGTTCATATTCTAAAATCAGTGAGTTTTGTTGTGTCATATCCGTTGTACTATTCATAATTGACATGAATAAACCATTGCACTCACTAGAAGTTCTACACTCGTTGAGAAAACATGTCACTAGTGGGCTCAACTTTGCATTTTCAAATATGGACCACTGGAAAATCTTAGCCATGTTTAGGAGAGTTTCAAAAGTTAAAAATAAAAAGAGATTCAAAGGGTCATAATGTTTTTTTTCATGATGGCTTATATGATTGGATACTAATATAAAACTTCTTTGTCTGTCTTAATAATGAATTTAAACATATTCTTAATGCAGCAATAGGGGTCTTATTCGTGAAGTGTTGTGTAAACAAATATGACCAGATTATGATAGGGCTTGGAGAATCTATGTCAAAAAAAAATTGGATGTACTGTCAAGGTTGTAGGTATATTGGTCGAAAACATTTTAGGAAGATGCATCCAAGTAGCAAGGGGTGCCAAGTCAGGTTTCGCGTATAATTCTAGGGCCTTACAGAGTTCCAATGAAATAGTGGATCAGAACTTTGTCATCATCTTTTAACTCCACAATATATGGTCAAAGGATCTCATGAGCAAGATGAACGCCTTTTCCTACATGTTTGTGGAACTTTGACATTTTGAAGTTCTTTGACAACTTTGCATCAAGAAAGTGGCACAGTTCACCAAAGGTCTTGGCCAAATCATTCATCCCCTCCAACTATTTGAGTTTGTGAGAACCTCCAATATGATAGTCTCACTTACAAAAGTGTCTTCAATATGCTTCTTTCTGCCTCCTATGGTCACCGGCATAACTAGTCGATAGATTGTCGTTAGTTGCACCATATATATGGATGGGGAAAAGGTCCTCCCATGTATGGATGGTAAAATGGTACATGTGGCCAATAGAAATTTGAATGTGGGTGTTTACCCTCCTCACATTACCATGATAGACATGGGTAACCATTTTACTTCCATAAAAATATCTTTTGATAAGTTTTAACAAGTATTAATGATATTTGTGGAATTTAGTTTACCCCTTAGAAAAAAAATTGTTTGAGTGGTCCTACAAAGTTATTTTTATACACTGCAAAATAAATTGTCTTTAACTGCAAAAAATATAGCTAAAACCTCATATTTTGCAGTTAAAGAGTTTAGCTACATTTTTATTTACATATAACATTTGTAGTATATGCTCATGTACGTAATTCCATTAGCTACATTTTTTTCTTCAAATCATTAGTTATATAAATCATTCTCTACAAAAACATATGTAGTTGGGATTGTGACTAGATATTGTCTTTATATATTAAAATTTAGGTGTAATTGTAGTGAAATGTATAACTAGAATTGCAAATGTAGTCAATATTTAGCAAAAAGGTGAATTTACTACATTTATTTGTAGTTAGTGTAGGGAAAACCAACATTCACTATATATATATATATATATATACATATATGTCATTCACTATATATATATATGGGATTATATTGGTTGCCCGCGCGGGTACCAAACTATACTACCCGTACCTACCCAACGTAGCGCGGTGGCACTTCTCGTAAATATTCAGCCGGTTCTCCACGTTCGGCGTGTCCGTCATGACACAGGCATTCATCCGACACATCGGCCCTACGGAACTCACCGCGTACGCGCTCGTCTTCATTGTGCTCACACGCTTCGCCAACGGCATACTGGTAAGAACACGCATCAAGGGCCGGCTCTACCCGACCCGTTGGTTGCTACACTTGTATGTTTCTACAAGTCTCTGTTTGTGTCTCTGCCACCCGACCTGTTGGCCGCATCGACTGGTTCCCTTTTGGTGTCAGTTTCTATTCTGTTACTTTCACGCCGCCGTGGATCTGTCGGGACCGTCGCTCGACTCGCCCGAGATACTACGTGCCATCTCTGGTTCTCAGAGAGGGGTGTCGGGTAGCACCAAGGGTCGTACGCCTACAGGTTTTCGTTCTCAAGTCTTCATTTGTCATGGTATGTTCCGAAGCTTCTGGCCTTTGCACGAAATGTGTGGATAGCGGTAGTGAATCTATCCAGCCAAGGGTATAAACCGACCAGCAATAAAATGAACACTAAAACCGTTAGTTACTACACTTTTAGTTCCAGAGGTATCTGTTTGTGTCTCTCCTGACTAATACGCCCTGCCGCATCCATCGATTCTTCGGTTTATGTTTTGTGGCTTCCCGCCGCCATGGATCTGTTGCCCGAGCCACCGCCGCCAGCATGGATCCATTTCCTGAGCCACCGCCGCGATGCCGACGCGGTCATCAGCTTCATGCAGTTCAATACGTTGGCGATGGATCCGCCATCATGACGTCAGCTTCCGTCGGCAGGTCCGAGGTCCTTGACGTTGATGGAGCGTGCAAGGGACTGCGTCAGTTCTGATGTCCTAGCCTTGCAAAGCTGGTCGGCCCCGAGGACTTGTAAACGCTGTTAAAAGATCGGAACCCACGGAGACAGGAAACACATAATCGGGTTTACTTAGAAGATCCGCGACGGGACTCAGTGTCCGAACGGGTAACAAACCTAATCTACCTGCGCGGGCAGCCAATAAATATCCTATATATATATATATATATATATATATATATATATATATATATATATGTTTGTACTTAGATTATGCATCAGGGTGTATATGTAATTGTATTTACTACACATATGTAGTATATTGTTCATATATAGAGTTATTTGTCAATAAATAGGAGCATTTTTATAGCAAATTGATAAAAATTAGATCAAGTGATTCTTATAATGCCAACAATCTTAATTCTATTTATACTGAAACATGAATGTACATGGGCATGATGTATACCTTGCCCCTATGATATAATATATACATGGAAAACGTTATACTTATATCTAAGATTCGGTGAGGTCTACGCACATCTTGGAAAAAGAGTATGCCTCTTCCTTGACTAGTTTTTCATCAGCTCTATGAATTGGCAATAACCTAAGGTTCTTGTTGTTGTTGGATCATCATGGATACGAGCATGTGTTGGATGTGACATTACAAACAAGACAATCTTGACGTTATAGTGCAACAATCTTCATTGCATTGGACTTAACATGGGTCTCATCTTCTAAAGCACATCTTGATGCTCATACTGGTATGTTGATTTTTAAGCATTTGGTTCCATAACCTAGTGAGATGTGTAAGCAAATTAGCAAGTGGGGTTGTTACTAGTTATCGGTCACTATAGTAGAACTTGAAAAAATGAATGAATATTATTAGTTAGTTCCATGTACTAATTACCATTCCTAAAGATGGAAATTAGAATAAGGGATGTTGATGGGAAAGTAGTCGAACTACTGGATTTGTATAGGAAAACATGTTTGATAATTATTGGCATGGGATGACTATATTGGTGCCATTTGAGAAGAGTGGAGGAAAAATTCGAAGCCAAACTATAAACAAACTTACATTGTGCATCCAAGAGTATTTTTACGGTATCAGATAGGGCACTATATCTAATAATCTATCACGTTTTCCTTTGTTCATGGTCTTTAACAATAAGATTGTCTTGGTTTTGTGGATTGACAATGTTAATTTTTAACATAAATTAATCGAAACATTAATTGTTAGAGCTTGGGACATGTGTTTCATGCATTGCAAAAGCTTGATGTGGGGAGCAAAAACTATTTGAATAACATGTTGCTTGAAGAATCTACATGAAGATTAGGATCTCCGGATTTGTAGTTCAACCTGTTGTTTGGTCCCAAATGCCGACACAAGTCACCAGGGTGAGAAACTATATGGTGGACTTGGAAGATGAGGATAATTTTTTTGAAGAGCCTATCAGAACCTTTAGTAGCAAGCAATCAAGAAAGTGGCTTCCAAATAATGGATGAGCTTAAATAATTAATACCTATATGTATATGTAATTTACTAAAGAATGGAAAAATATAAACAACTCATGTGTTGAACACATTGAGTTCAACTATTGAAGTACAAAGTGAAATATGAGGTTTAATAAATCATAACAACCCAAACAACTTGACTCTAGAATCAAGATTAGCATTGTCAACAAGAGCATTATAATTCTAAACACCTAGGTAGGATAAACCAGCATCTCTTGATAGAAAAACACCCGAGTTGTGACATAGATCAGGCAATAGTTGTTGGGAACAGATTGAAAGCAATACCTCATGCAACCCACTACTTTCTCTTACCACATGGTATAATGCATAAATGCACTTTGTTCCACCATTATCTAGAGAGCTCACATATTACCAATTTGTCCATGCGTTGTGACCTTTGTAATACCAAGTGGAAGTCCCAGTTGCCCAAGAAAGTCTTTCTTTTTGTAGAAATTAAGGCACCAGACATTTGGCATTTTTTCAACCTCCTTCCATAGAGCATACAACTTCTACAACTCCAAAATGAGCAGGAATTACTTGAAGAACTTGCAGCAGCAAGCAGTAAAGTGATTTTCCAAACAATTCCTAAAGTTAATTAACGAATACTTATCTATGTAATGTATTAAGGGATGGACACAGATACAAAGACATTGTTTTAACACATTCAGTTCACCTATTGAGATCTAGAGTGAGCCTGATGGTATAATAAGTCACTACCAACAAAATGACCAACTCCATAATTGAAAGCAGCACCATCAACAAGAACATCGGGAGCATAAACATTTAGGCAAAATAAAATGGTAGATCTCAATTATTATTGCATTGGCAGGCAGAAGATTACAAAGAATGTTATATTATAGCATAAAACTTTACCTTCTCTGATAAATCTGACATCGGTAACTGCTACTTCATACAAACTAAGGTTGAAAATAGAAGTTTACAAAGAATGTTCTAATATACCATAAGAAATGTATATCATCATTCTGTGATTCATTAGTAGTATTACTAAACCTAAAGAGACAAATTCTATGAATTTTGTGTTTTAAAGCTCATATATTACATCAAACAAGAGACAAAACAAAAAAAATGTCAAGCTTCTGAGATGATTTGGTTTTGGTGGGTATCCAAAAAATAACAGTCTAACTAGTACAAGAAGTGTACTACCCCTCAAGACTTGGAGTGGCTAGCCTTGGACATTTTCGACACATATGGTACTTTTGTATCCATATTCAGAAATAGAGGAGGTGAAATGTACAAGAACCAAGCAGAAAATCCTCCAGACCTAGAGTAGTTAGTCGTGGATATTTGCATTTGCTTTATGGAAAGTATGGAACTCATATATGAACTTACCTATAAGAGAAAAGACAACCCTGAACTAGAGAGTGGCTACAATTGGGATTTTCAACTATGCAACGACTTTGAGCCATTGAAGAAATTTTTTTGGGTTGTCTTTCAGGTTAGTTTCTCTAGGCTTGTGGCTTAACAGACTCTCTAGAACAAGAATTATATATTTGTAAGGAGCAGTTGATCATCATTCAACAACCTAGACTAAGATCCCACAAGAAATGAGAATCATCCTAAAACAACTTCATAAGAAAGGATTTATAGATGAACAACACACATATTCAACCAAAAAGCCTTCAAATCTCCACAAGGCGGTAAGGTACAACAACAAACCAATATGATTAGCTATTGAATCAAAAATACACCAAGCTCATCAAATCACATCATAGACATAACTTCAAAGAATGATCCAAACTAGCACTCATCAACCTAGACCCTTTTAAGCTTACTAAACTTGTTGAACCTACAACAATACCATAGTCCCAAGAAGACTAGAGCTTCTTGGCAATGGTTCCTAAAGAAGACAACTAGGAAAGTACATGTCCTCTTTTGACATCTCCACATTTTCAGCCACACAAAATAGGATATTAGTTGATGATGGTGCTATTCATCTAACTCTGAAAGAATTCTTAGATGATTGGTAAAAATATTAAAAAAGAAGAAATCCTACCTAATATGGACTCATGCTACTGTATTTTATGTGCAATGTCCATACATGTAATGAACCAAAATTTAGAATCTTACCCTATTCCATAATTAGAAAGATTGTAAAATCGATTTCTTAGATTTGACAAAATAAGGATAAAATTAATCATCCTCACACATTTACATTATGTTACAAGTGTTTCCTTTGACAACTAATACACATATAATGTCTATATAAAAATGTATATTACACTTTGGAGTAATAATTGGCATTTCCATATCTAAAATATAAAAAATATTCTATTATTTAAACAAATATGAAATTAATGGATTAAATGTGGAAACTGTGGAATTTGGTTATTAATAATAATACATAACTTGTTGGTGACATTGTGAAACTAAAGGGACACTAACTTTAGATCTGCCAAAAAAATATGTAGATAATTTGTCTAAACCAAAAATGGTGATATAACTCACAAAAGTAGATCTCAAAAGTGAAATATACTTACCCTTACCCTACTCTATGAGGTATTGGTGGTGGGTAAATGAATAATACCCTACCAATGTACAACCCTACATCACATTTCTTTTTCACGTCGATCTGTGAAGAATTTTATTTTTGTCTAGAAAAAGGGACTAATTACCCTCTCTCATTTGAATAAGTGATCCCTATATATGAATGTATTTATCTCTCATTCAATTAAAACTCCCAATATACTCTCTCTTTGCCCCCTAGTCTTCTTGTCATTCACTTTTTGGACACGATCATTGCTCATTTCAAGAGTTCACACATCTTTTGATTTCCCTCTTAATGATTCCTCAACATTCTTAGATCAATACGTAGTCACTATATATATATAGTCATGCATGCTTAAAAATAAAAAAATACTTTTTGTAGTAATTAAGGTCAATCCATTAGTAAGATATGTCAATATGGTGACACTCGAGTTGTAAAATTGATGTTGTATGATCACAAGTTCAAAACCCCTTGGCAACAAGATGAATAAATTGTCAA
This sequence comes from Alisma plantago-aquatica, assembly GCA_963693085.1. NCBI lineage: Eukaryota > Viridiplantae > Streptophyta > Magnoliopsida > Alismatales > Alismataceae > Alisma > Alisma plantago-aquatica. Next base: position 1,327,318,442 of record OY856410.1, on the reverse strand, counting down.
TATATTAAAATTTTGGTAAGACATGGCCTATCATCCCACATCCCAATGGCACTACGAAAGGGAACATGTGCCCCCCTTAAATTTAGTATTTTTTGAGCATATACATGTTGTGTATATTCATCCAGAGTAGCCTGGCTGGTTACGGCTCGGTAAGTTCGGGTGAAGGGTCCGGGTTCGAATCACGCCAAAGTAGCTCTGCGAAAAGTAACACGAATTTGATTGGGAGAGGGAGGGGGTGACCGGACCACACCCTCTCATGCCCCGAGAGTTTACACTGTCTGGGGGGGTCACGAATGTGGCGCTTCTACGGGGGCGGTTCTCTCGTAAATAAAAAAAATGTTATCAAAGTAATATTTATTTTATGTTTTATCTACTTCAGACACTCATTAACATGTTTTTAAAGTATGTAGAATTTCTTTCACAAATAATCTCATTACCCATACAATTTTAAGTAAAAAGTCACAAATAAAAACACATTAAAGTAGGGTAATTTTTTATTTTTATTATTATATCTCAATGTTTCATAATTAAAAAAGTTACTTTTTTAATCAAACATATTAATAGTTGTAGAAAAAACACATACCTTCTTGTCAAATTGCGAGCTATTACTTTACACCAATTTTTTAAATGATAAAACAATTAGCTTATATGTATAATTAATAATATACTTAATGAAATGACAAATATTTTTACACAATGTTAAATAATAAAATTTATAACAAATATAGCAAGTAAATATTTGTATTGGTAGTGATAATAAGAAACTTATATCTATAGTTTATTGTATACTTTATGAGATATCAAATAATTTATATAATATACACATAAGTAAGTGTACAACAAATATAACAAGTATATAGTTCTATGGGTAATAAGGAAACAAAAACTGATGTCTATAATCAATGATATACTCTATGAGATATCAAATATTGGTATATTATGTATCAATAATTAAAAGCAAGTAGATAACTATATGGGTGTATATTTTACTTTTGCAAATCATGTATGCTTAATATTATTCTGTTATTGATGTAATGCATATGGGAAAGGTAAAATTTAACTAAAATATGATATTTTTTCACAGTACACAGTGTCATGATAAATTTGTTAATAATATATCTAAAATATAAGTAATTTTTTGAATTTTGGTATATCAATAAATATTTGTTAAAACAATGAAATATCATGTATCGTTATGAAGTTCATCCTTAAAATTATATTTCTCTTCGCAAGTTATGCAAATATTATTACTCTAAATTATAAATATATTTCATCTTAATGTCAAAGATAATAGATTATGATATTTTTTTAGTTACCAATACAACATAGAAATAATTATCTATATATTTTAGCGAATAAGAAATTATTGCAATATTTATTAGTTTATTAGATAAAATTAATAAATAAGTTTAACACCATTATAAATATATTTATTTAACTTTAAATTGTTGTATAATTGTTTTCTTGATTTATATATAATAATAGTAGTTATGACGTGGTACTACTTGTATATCCAATGCTTTATGTTACTTTTTAATTACATGACTTGTCAAACTCGTCAAGTAAGAAATATCGTGTGTGATCTTGAAAAATAAATCATAATTTACACAATCAATATTGAACATAAAATTTATATGATTTTTTAAGAATCACCTATATATTTGGGGAATTGGTTTAACAGGATAGTTGGTCTTATATAAAAAGTTCATTCTTTTCAATGTCAGTGGTCGCCATTTCAAACTATTCTTAAATGTAACAAAAATCTTAAATATGTAAAATGTTATAAGATATATAATCTTAGATAGTTATACATATACATAAAAAATTGTTATTATCATATTTAAAATTAATAACTCCACAAAGTGGTAAGTTATGTCCTCAATTTTATTTATATTTGTGTAAGATTCATTTATTTTCCTCTCTAAATTCAAGTAAATAGGTAATAAGATGTTTTTTAAACATATCGGCATTCCATCTGTCTTATTCCATCTGTCTTATGAGGACAATCGAAATCATATTTACTTCTCATGTAAAATAAAAATAATATCAATATCACATAAATATTTAACATTATTTTGATATGTGTCTCTCCTTTCATCAGGTGGCAAGCTCCACCGCTGCCACTTTGCAAGAGCTCCCAGACTACGAGGCCAACCGTCGTGAGGGGCTGTGGGGAGGTGATCTTATCCGGCATGTATATGATTTCAATGTCATTTACAAAGCCGCAGAAAGTGTGATTGCCTTTGGTTGGAGTGAAGGTGAGGGTGACGAAGCCTGACTGTGAAATTCACCAGAGTGCTTCCACATGATTTACTTGCCGATGACTGTATCTCACCCTTGGTGATTCGGCCAGCATGGGCAGCCGGCCCAGGGAACATCCCTCCCAGCCAGCTCGACACAATTAGCCCGCAAGACGGTCTTCTTTCTGCGGAAGGCCCAGCTATGCAAGTCAGCTCGTGGGTTATAGCCCAGCTTGCTACTCAGCTCTTCAGCTTAACGCCACTCTTGTTCTGGACAGACCGGGCTCACCCCGTGCTGAGTCTGCAGACCCGATCGTTGCCAGCCTGTGCATGTTTACGCTGGTTTGCAATTGTAACTCTCTGGATTTACAATTCGCAGAAGAGTAACCACAAAATTTATGCTGGTTTGCATTTGTAGCTCTCTGGATTTACTATTCACAGAAGAGTAACCACAGAAAGTTAATCCTAATTCAAACATTAATCGTGTTCGGAGCTAAATTTATGCTGCTCCAGTTGCACTACGATGAACGACAATGCAATCCAATGAACGATACCCTGCATTCGGGTTTGTCCAGTTTCAGTCTGAATTGCGGAAAATGAGAAATTGATCGTCACCACATATATGTGAAAAAGAACATAACAAAATCGGTTTGCAACTGCGTTGAAAAGTTAAGAACTCAGTCTAAGTTATTAAATTTGTGTGCAATGTTGCCGAGTGGGATTTAATCTTAATATTGAGTGGAAAACGTCACTGTAAGTTGTCTTAATTTTTCATCAAAAAAATATATCGTCATTGTCACTGGGAAGAGAACAGGTTTGTCTAGATTGAAAGATTTAATCATGCTCAAAACCGGGTTGAGTTGTTCCAAATCTGGGAATTCGATTGAGACTAGGGGGGCCTTGAAATTTCAATTCCGATCCCTCCGCAACATCACAGGGTTGTTTCGGAAGGATCTTCCCTCAATTCTTTTCTGGTACTCCTTCAATTCATGCCTTCATGACGTTGCTCCTCCAATTCATGCCTTCATGTTTACCTCTCCCCTGCTGATCACGTTTCTGTAGGCAGGCTGCCGAGGAAACATCCTTCTACTGAGTCAACGCAATTAACCCACTGCAGTTGTGTGCTGCGATGCAACCGAGCCAGAACTAAGCCAGTGAGCTCGTGTATTATGGCCAACGCCGTTCGTGTTGTGGACACAGCTCTCCGCTTAGGAGTTAGGAACAGTCCGGGCTGCCCAGCCCAACGCCGTTAGTGTTGTGGACAGACCAGGATCATCCTAAGAATATCAACAAAAACGTAAAGAGTACAGACCAGGTACAGACGAGGCTCAGCCCTGTCAAATTGGGCCCGCTACTCAAGATGTATTGCGACGAATCATTCATTAGCGTCTGACTCTAGTATGTAAACCAAACGATAGGGGATGAAACGTTCTGCATTATGTTTGATCTAAATTTGTCTGCATCCCTTAACAAAGCGTGGAAGCAAAGCGCTTCAAACCAAACAAGTCACTACTGTCAGCTGCATGTCTGCAGAGTTTAGTCTAGTTTACACCAGCAGATCCATTGTTCACTTCGACCATGATAATTTCAGGATACATGGACTTCGGACTAGTTGGTAGATATTGACCCCCAGTCTCGTTAAACAAATGTTACCCTTATTGTATGTCATATTTGTTAAATATTTTGGGTTATTGCTGAGCTAATCCTAGGATCCAGTCTCGTTAACCGGTGTGTGGTTGATTAATGGGTTTGGTTCTCAATAGTTACACTCATGCAAGCCTTCAAACCAGCAAGGATGATAACCTATCGCAATCACGATTTGTGTTTTACCTCAACTGCAAAGTTGTAAGCTGAAAAATTCAAACAAGAAATAGTGGTTGATTCTACAATTAAGATTTAGTATATTGTTGCATGTAATGTAACAAAGGAAACAATATGGATCAAGAAGTTCATTAGTGAAGACTCCTTGTTGGAGACTCATTCTCACAATTAGGGCGTGAAAACCTCTGTGTGTGACCGCCGGCTCGAGAGAGGGGTTTTTACTGCAGGTGAATGTTGACCTGCTCCCCTGGCCACTTCTTGCCTAAGTGCATTCGTTCTGCTCTGCTGATGAGAAGCATTATATTCCTCTTATCTACTTTCAACTACGCGGTGCCTACTTGTGGACTGGGATTCGGGTCTCATTGTAGCTTTCCTGTTTCGAAGAAGGTGAAGGAATCTACGACCCTTGTGGTGTCTTATGTGAATCCAACATTTTTTCACCCTTTCCATGCAAATCTGTACGGCTCAGACTTCCTTTCTTCTTCTACTTATCCTTGTTGCTTAAGTATTTAAGTTTATGCTCTCATTGACTAGTTTAATTTTAGTTTGTGTCCATCAATAGCAGTATTTTGCCTTGTTAGTCATCGTGTATCAGACTTGTAGTGTGTTGACCTCTCCATTGAGAGCTTAGGGTTCACTAGCTATTTCTAGGTCTTATTTTTGCTAGAGGTTGTTCTTTATTCGGGTTTATGGTGTCGTTTGAAGAGGATTTTTCTTGTCGATATAGTGATCTAGTTCAGGATGGCTAGCATAGCTTCATGCTCAAGTTGAAGGCATCATTCATTAGAAGTTGTTTCTGTCAGTACTACAGAGAGGGATCTATGCGGAAGCTTTTTATTCTTGTTCCAATATGAGTTATCATCGTTTCTTGTTCTTGTTTTGTAACACCCTAAAATTTTAAACTTTACAAAATGACCCCAATTGGAAACCCTAATTTGTGTTGCTTTAAAATTTATGATTAAAATATATAAGAATGTGATGATGGTTCCCAAATATGTTACATAAAGTAAATTGAATAACTTTTGCACTAAATTGAAGTTCAATATCATCAATTTAGCACTAACTATTAAATAAATGACATTTAGGGTTTAATATGAAATTTACCCAATTAACATTCTTTTTATGGCCTCATAATTTTACCATAAGTTGGTTTTGATAATTTAATGATTTACCCAAAATTTTATCCTCAAATTCATTTTAAGTAATCTTATATGATTAATTAAACATTTATGCTAAAAAGAAAAATATAATAAGCTAGGTTGGCCAAATCATGTAACTAATCATATTTTTGGATTTCATGTGCTAAAATAAGGTTGCATACAAATTTTCATTGGATTTGACTTTCCTAGCTACTCTAATTTGAACTAGAAAATAATATACCCAATTTAATATATATAACCCTAATATAACTTATACTATTTGATCTGGACTTTGGTCCAACACCTAAATGAATGTCACGCGGCCCTGAGTCTGGGTCGGACTCGGGCCCAAAGTGAACCGAGATATGAGGGATTGTCTCCCTCGCCTACGAGACTCTCTTTCCCTCGAACAGGAACCATGATGTTCTCTCCCTCTACCCTCTCTCTCTTCAAGGTCATGTGAATCTAGGACTCTCTTCACAATCTTCGAAGCTTCCCAAACTGGGAGATCCCAAACAAGATGGGATTTTGTGACCTAGGGCTCCTGGTCGACAAGGACCCCTTTTCTCTCCCATGTTTCCTGCTTTAGTGGGATTGTCAGGCTCTCTTGGCCATCACCTATATAAGGTACCTTAGGAAAATCATGAGCGGCATCCATAAAGTGGAATCCATTGTCATTTTGCTCTCAATATCACTTGCACTTTGCATCCAATCTCCATCTACCTGTTCTACTGTCCTTGTTCTCATCCTAGTGTCTCAGTCACACACGAGCCCAGAGAACTGTCAAGGATCTTCCGTTTAGTCGTCGTAAATCTTGTTGTGGCTTCAATTCGTTCTAAATTAAGGTAAATCTTTAATTTTAGTTTTCCCCCTTTTCTTTGACTGTTCTTCATTAGGATTTTAGTTCCCACTATTTCTAGTGTCGTCTGTGGGTGTTTTATCCTCCTTCATCTTCACCAGGGTGCCCCAAGTCTCCATAGGCGATTAGATTCTCTCACAAGTAGGTGATTTCTAACTTCATGCTTCTTGCCGGCACTGGTTACCATGGCACGGAAACAACTTCTGTCTCCTGTTACCCAGCCATCTTTTGGCCCCAGAATAGCTCTCTAGCTTTGATTTGGGGCAACGATCCAAGTTTGGACCAATGTTCTGGTTTTGGTCGAGTGCTGAGGGAGTTTGGGGTTGAGATTTTTCCCCCAGATCTTCATTTTGTGAGTTCTTCCTCACCATCAGTTTTGGGCATTTATTTGATGAATTAGATCACTGGTTTGATGAATTTGCCCATGTTCAATACTTCTTGCTTGTCACACTGCCATGGGCATATCGGGGTTTCCATGCACCCCTTCCTCATTGATGTGCACACGTACTTGGCCCGTCTTCGTGGAAGGCAGACGATATCCTATTCAGCCACCTAATTTTCAGCCCAGCCAGTAGAAAAATTGGTTGTCATTTTCAGCTTGGGTTTATCTTGATTTCTGATTGGTCGAATCAAAGAAAATGTATATCTTTTGTTGGTACGACCTATGGGGTCAACTTATATATGGATTTTGCTCAATTTTTTGAGATCTAGATGATGGAATTATTTTCAAACCCAGATTCAACTCCATTTTCCCTTAATCATTAATGAATTCCAAAACCCTAAAAATTAGGTTGAATATTAATTATTAATGAATAATAATTTTTATAACAGGGACATTAGGGTTTGTTAACCCCAGGATCATGATTAGGGTTTCTTAAACCTAAGGAAGCAACTAGGATCTCTTATAAGAGAGAGGTAAGTGGTCCATGCAGTTTGAACATAATTATTGGATGATTTTAATTATATGTGTACAATGAATGTTATAATTTTTTTTTCAAATGTTAAAACTCAATGATTGTATAAGAAACTGAAAGTCATGCTTTGTTGTCAATATTTATTGTACCATCTTTCATTAACATTAAGAGTAATGTCAAGAATAATGTTTAAGAGAAATCTAAGAGTTTTGAGAGAAAGGTAATGATTAAAAGATAACTTATATAAGGTCCTCACTAAGAGGCTCCACGGAGCAACACTAAGAGGCACTCCTATGCAACCCAAGAGGCACTTCAGTGCATAAGAGAAGAGGCACTTTAGTGCAAAACCTGAGGATCCTTATATAGATTAAAATAAAAGACATAATCTAAAAGCAATTGTGTTCTTTTTTAATGTTTAATGTTTAAAGTTTATTTTCAGCTTACATGTTTTCTTTAAAGATATAATATGTTCAATTCCACTTCTCAATTTGTTTGATGCATGGTTGGGGGCGTAATGCCCGCAAGAAAGGAGCAAAGTCAAGGATAAATCCATCTAAGGACTAGTTGAAGAAGGAGCTCAAGGACATCTAAGACCTTACCTCATGGGGTGCCAACTATCCATAGAGTAGTTTTCCGTTATGTTTGTGAAACATGTGTTTTAGTTTTAGTGTGAGTTTTATGAGAAAGTGTAGGATGTTTAAGGGTAAACATGTTTAGTTTTGTTCATGTTTGAGTTATGTTGAAGACATGAGCATGAGAACTGTTATTTCATCCTTTGTTGGTTTATATATGAACTTTATTTTTATGCAATGATAATCATTTTGTGACATCCCAATGAGATCTATTCTTCCTCTTAGTGATGTGCATGTTTTTAGAAATTGGGGTGTTACAATATAGTATCAGAGCTAAAAATATAGTTGGCCACCAGGCTTTTCTCAAAATCTCATATAGTTATGTTCCCTTTTGTAGATGGCTCCCAAAAGGAAATCTGATAAGGGCAAGGAGCACGTAGATGGAGAGGGAATCTCTTCCAATGGGGAAGTGATCATAGTTCTTCTGGAGGGCTTAACCCTAATGGTAACCCTAATGCACCTCTAGAAGTGCTCATCAAGGCTCTCATTGATGCTATCACTGGTCAACAAGGAATACCACATCAACTGAGGAACTAGGGGTTGACCTTAGTTGACTTCTTGAAGATCAACCCCGATTCTTTTGCTGGAGAGGAAGAGTTGGATGTGGTGGGCAAAGTCGAAAGCTAGTTGTAGAACATGGAGCATTGTTTCCATGGTCTAGATTGCCCTAACCCATATAGGGTTTGTTTTGGGACTCATACGCTCAAAGGTGTTGCTAGGACTTGGTTGGAGAACCTGCTAGGATCTCATGAAGCTAATCCTCCTCCACTCACATGGGAGGAATTCACAGAAGCCTTTAAATACCATTACATATCTCAGGGTATGGTTGAGAAGAAACAAGAGGAGTTTCGCAACCTTCTTCAATGTGGTGATATGGCAGTCACCCAATATGCCATTAAGTTTAGAATCTTGTAGAAGTATGGATATGATTATGATGAACAACACAAGGTGAAGAAGTTCATTAGAGGTCTCAAGGAAGATCTTAGTTTTACTTTGTCTAGCCGAGGACACCGCACCGTGCAAGGTGCCTTAGATGCTGCCCTTGAACTAGAAGACCATCCAAGAAGAGCATGGAAAAAGGACAACGACTCCCACAACAACTGCCTTAATGATAAGAAGAGGAAGGCTCCATCTGAGGTTGTTGCAAATCAACTTGTGAAGACTCAATGTGCCAAGTACTCCAAGTATCATCTGGGAGAATGCAGGTTTGGAATCGGAGTGTGTTATGCTTGTGGTGAAACAGGCCACATTAGACCCAACTACCCTATGTTTAAAAAAAAAAATAGCCCAAAGTCAATGAAGCACCTAGAGAGAAGTGACATGATAGAATCTTCACCATGATTGATGACAATGAGGATGATAAGAATGAACAAGGTATGTTTTAAGTTATTAAATCTCTTTCGGTTATAGTTGTAGTTAGTCTCATATCATGTATGAACATGTGCAGAATTATAAGTAAAATCTTTCATGTTAAGTACAAGGAAAATCCTAAGGAGGGTTTTACCCTAAAATTTTTGAGGACAAAATTTGTATAAGGTGGGAAGAAATGTAACGCCCTAAAATTTAAACTTTATAAAATGACCCCAATTTGAAACTCTAATTTGTGTTGCTTTGAAATTTATGATTAAAACATATAATAATGTGATGATGGTGCCCAAATATGTTACATAAAGTAAATTGAGTAACTTTTGCACTAAATTTAAGTTCAATGTCATCAATTTAGCCCTAACTATTAAATAAGTGGCATTTAGGGTTTAATATGAAATTTACCCAATCAACGTTATTTTTATGGTCTCATAAATTTACCATAAGTTGGTTTTGATAATTTAATGATTTACCCAAAATTTCATCCTCAAATTCATTTTAAGTAATCTTATATGAATAATTAAGCATTAATGTAAAAAGAGAAATATAATAAGCTAGGTTGGCCAAATCAGGAAACTAATCATATTTTTGGATTTCATGAGCTAAAATTAGGTTGCATGCAAATTTTCATTGGATTTGGACTTTCCTAGATACTCTAATTTGAACTAGAAAATAATTAACCCAATTTAATATATATAACCCTAATATATCTAATCCCATTTGATCTGAACTTTGGTCCAGTGCCTAAACGAATGTCACGTGGCCCTGAGACTGGATCAGACTTGGACCCAGAGTGAATTGAGATATGAGTGATCGTCTCCCTCACCAGTAGGACTCTCTTTCCCCCGAAAAGGAATTGTGTTGTTCTCGCCCTCTGCTCCCTCTCTCTCTCTCTCTTCAATGTCACGTGAATCTAGGACACTCTTCATAATCTTCAAAGCTTCCTGAACCGGGAGATCAAGATAGAATTTTGTGATCTAGGGCTCTCAGTCGACAAGGACCCCTTTTCTCTCCCTTGTTTCCTACTCTGGCGGGATTTCTAGGCTCTCTTGGCCATCACCTATATAAGGGACCTTAGGAAAATCATGGGCAGGCATCCATAAAGTGGAATCCATCATCATTTTGCTCTTGATATCACTTGCACTTTGCATCCAATCTCCATCTATTTGCCATCCTCGTGCTCGTCCTGGTGTCTCAGTCGCTCACGAGCCCAGAGAACTGTCAAGGATCTTCCATTTAGTCATCGTAAAGCTTGTGGTGGCTTCAATTTGTTCTAAATTAAGTAAAATATTTAATTTTAGTTTTCCCCCTTTTCTTCAACTATTCTTCATTGGGATTTTAGTTCCCGCTATTTCTAGTGTCTTCTACGGGTGTTTTAGCCTCCTTCACCTTTGCCAGAGTGCCCCGACTCTACACAGGCAATTAGATTCTCTCACAAGTGGATGATTTTTAGCTTCCTGCTTCTTGCTGGCACTGGTTTCCACGACATGGAAACAACTTCCATCTCTATTACCCAGCCATCTTTTGGCTGTAGAATAGCTCTCTGGCTTCGATTTGGAGCAACGATCCTAGTTTGGACCAATGAGCCTGGTTTTGGTTGAGTGCTGAGGGAGTTTGGGGTTGAGATTTTATCCCCAGTTCTTGGTTTTGGGTGTTCTTCCTCACCATTGATTTCGGGTGTTTATCTGATGAATCGAATCATTGGTTTGACGAATTTGTTCATGTTCAATACTTCTTGCTTGTCACGGTGCCATGGGCATATTGGGGTTTCAATGCACCCTTCCTCACTGATGTGCGCGCTGACTTGGCCCGTCTTCATGGATGGAAGATGATATCCTATTCGGCCACCTAATTTTTAGCCCAGCCAGTAGAAAAATTGGTTGTCATTTTCTTCTTGGGTTTATCTTGATTTCTGATTGGTCGAATCATAGAAAAATTATATCTTTTTATTGGTACTACCTATGGGGTCAAGTTATATATGGATTTTTCTTAGTTTTTCGATATCTAGACGATGGACTTATTTTCAAACCTTGATTCAACTCCTTTTTTCCCTTAATGATTAATGAACTCCAAAACCTTAGAAATTAGGTCGAATATTAATTATTAATGATTAATAATTGTTATAATAGGGAAATTAGGGTTTCTTAACCCCATGATCATGATTATGGTTTCCTAAACCTAAGGAAGCAACTACGATCTCTTCTAAGAGAGAGGTATGTGGTCCATGAACTTTGAACATAATTATTGGATGATTTTAATTATATGTGTATAATGAATGTTATGAATGTATGATTTATTGTTTCGATTATTAAAATTCAATGATTGTATAAGAAACTAAAAGTCATGCTTTGTTGTCAATATTTATTATACCATATCTCATGAACATTAAGAGTAATGTCAAGAATAACATTTAAGAGAAATTTAAGAGTTTTAAGAGAAAGATAATGATTAAAAGATAACTTATATAAGGTCCTCACTAATAGGCTCCTCAGAGCAACACTAAGAGGCACTTCGGTGCATAAGAGAAGAGGCACTCTGGTGCAACCCAACAGGCAATTCAGTGCATAAGAGAAGAGGCACTTCGGTGCAAAACCTGAGGATCCTTATATAGGTCAAGATAAAAGACATAATCTAAAAGCAATTGTGTTCCTTTTTCAATATTTAATGTTTAAAGTTTATTTTCAGCTTACATGTTTTCTTTGAAGATATAATAAGTTCAATTCCACTTACCAATTTGTTTGATGCGTGGTTGTGGGTGCGATGCCCGAAGGCAATGAACAAAATCAAGGATAAAGTGTTCTAAGGACCAGTAGAAGAAGAAGCTCAAGGACATCTGAGACCTTACCTCATGGGGTGCCAACTATCCATAGAGTAGTTTTCCTTTATGTTTATAAAACATGTCTTTTAGCTTTAGTATGAGTTTTATGAGAAAGTGTAGGATGTTTAAGGGTAAACATGTTTAGTTTTGTTCATGTATGAGTTATGTTGAATACGTGACCATGAGAACTGTTATTTCATCCTGTGTTGGTTTATATATGAACTTTATTTTTATGCAATGATAATCATTTTGTGACATCGCAATGAGATCTATTCTTCCGCTTAGTTATGTGCATGTTTTTAGAAATTGGGGTGTTACAATATGGTATTAAAGATATAAATATAGTTGGCTACCAGTCTTTTCTCAAAATCTCATATACTTATGTTCCCTTTTGTAGATGGATCCCAAGAGGAAATCTGATAAGGGCAAGGAGCACGTAGATGGAGAGGGAAGCTCTTCCAATGGGGGAAGTGATCATAGTGCTACTGGAGGGGTTAACCCTAATGCACCTCTAGAAGTGCTCATCAAGGCTATCACTAGTGCTATCATTGGTCAACAAGGAAGACCACCTCAACTGAGGAACCAGGGGTTGACCTTAGTTGACTACTTGAAGATCAAGCTTGATTCTTTTGTTGGAGAGGAAGAGTTGGATGTGGTGGGCAAAGCCAAAAGATAGTTGCAGAACATGGAGCATTTTTTCTATGACCTAGATTGCCCTAACCCATCCAAGGTTTGTTTTGGGACTCATATGCTCAAAGGTGTTGCTAAGACTTAGTGGGAGAATCTGCTAGGATCTCATGAAGTTGATGCTCCTCCGCTAACATGGGAGGAATTCATATAAGCCTTTAAATACCATTACATATCTCAGGCTATGGTTGAGAAGAAAGAAGAGGAGTTTCACAACCTTTGTCAACGTGGTGATATGATAGTCCCCCAATATGCCATAAAGTTCAGAATCTTGCAGAAGCAAGGATATGATTATGATTAACAATGCAAGGTGAAGAAGTTCTTTAGAGGTCTCAAGGAAGATCTTAATTTTGCTTTGTCTGGATGAGGACACCACACCGTGCAAGGTGCCTTAGATGCCACCCTTGAACTAGAAGACCATCCAAGAAGAGCATGGAAAAAGGACAACCACTCCCACAACAACAACCCTCATAATGACAAGAAGAGGAAGGCTCCATCTGAGGTTGTTGCAAATCAACCTGCAAAGAATCAATGTTCCAAGTGCTCCGAGTATCATCTGGGAAAATGAAGGTTTGGAATCAGAGTGTGTTATGCATGTGGTGAAACATGCCACATTAGACCCAACTGCCTTAAGTTTCACAAGAAAGAGCCCAAATTCAATAAAGCACCTATAGAGAAGTGACATGCTAGATCTTCACCATGATTGATGACAATGAGGATGATAAGAATGAACAAGGTATGGTTTAAGTTCTTAAATCTCTTTGAGGTTATTGTTGTAGCTAGTCTCATCTCATGTATGAAGATGTGTATAATTATAAGTAAAATCTTTCATGTTAAGGACAAGGAAAATCCGAAGGTGGGTTTTACCCTAAAAATTTGGAGGACGAAATTTTATAAGGTGGGAAGAAATGTAACACCCTAAAATTTTAAACTTAATAAAATGACCCCAATTGGAAACCCTAATTTGTGTTTCTTCAAAATTTATGATTAAAACATATAATAATGTGTGATGGTTCACAAATATGATACATAAAGTAAATTGAATATTTTTTTCAATAAATTGAAGTTCAATATCATCAATTTAGCCCTAACTATTAAATAAGTGACATTTAGGGTTTAATATGAAATTTAACTAATCAACGTTCTTTTTATGGCCTCATAATTTTACCATAAGTTGGTTTTGATAATTTAATGATTTACCCAAAATTTTATCCTCAAATTCATTTTAAGCAATCTTATATGATTAATTAAACATTCATGCAAAAAAGAGAAATATAACAAGCTAGGTTGGCCAAATCAAGAAATAATTATATTTTTGGATTTCATGAGCTAAAATTTGGTTGCATGCAAATTTGCATTGGATTTGGACTTTCCTAGCTACTCTAATTTGAACTAGAAAATAATTCACCCAATTTAATATATTTTAGCCTAATATATCTAATCCTATTTGATCTAAACTTTGGTCCAACGCTTAAATGAAAGTCATGCGGCCCTCAGACCGGGTCGGCCTCAGACCCAGAGTGAACCAAGACGTGAGAAATTGTCTCCCTCACCAGCAGCACTCTCTTTCCCCTGAACAAGAACCATGTTGTTCTCACCCTCCGCCATCTCTCTCTCTTTAATGTCGCGTGAATCCATGACTCTCTTCAAAATTTTCAAAGCTTCCTAAACTGGGAGATCCCAAACAAGATGGGATTTCATGACCTATGGCTCTCGGTCGACAAGGACCCATTTTCTCTCCCCTATTTTCTTGCTCTGGAGGGATTTCTAGTCTCTCTTGGCCATCGCCTATATAAGGGACCTTAGGAAAATCATGAGCAGGCATCCATAAAGTGGAATCCATCATCATTTTTCTCTCAGTATCACTCACACTTTGCATCCAATATCCATCTACCTGTTCCGCCATCCTTGTGCTCGGCCTGGTGTCTCAGTCGCACATGAACCTTGAGAACTATTAAGGATATTCTGTTTAGTCGTCGTAACGCTTGTGGTGGCTTCTATTTGTTCTAAATTAAGGTAAAGCTTTAATTTTAGATTTCCCCCTTTTCTTTGAATGTTCTACATCGCGATTTTAGTTCTCGTTGTTTCTAGTGTAGTCTACGGGTGTTTTATCCTCCTTCACCTTCGCCAGGGTTCCTTGAGTCTTCACAGGTGATTAGATTATCTCACAAGTGGGTGATTTTTAGCTTTCTGCTTCTTTTTGGCACTGGTTGCCATGGCACGAAAACAAATTTCGTCTCCTATTATCGGGCCATCTTTTGGCCCCAGAATAGCTCTCTGCTTTGATTTGGAGCAATGATCCCAGTTTGGACCAATGATTCTGGTTTTGGTCAAGTGTTGAGGGAGTTTGGGGTTGAGATTTATCCCCTAGTTCTTCATTTTGTGAGTTCTTCCTCACCATCGATTTCAGGCATTTATCTAATGAATTGGATCACTGGTTTTGATGAATTTTCCCATGTTCAATACTTCTTGCTTTTCACGCTGCCATGGCCATATCAGGGTTTCAATGCACCCTTCCTTACTAATGTGCATGCTGACTTGGCCCGTATTCGTGGAAGGCAGACGATATCCTATTCAACCACCTAATTTTCATCCCAACCAGTAGAAAAATTGGCTGCATTTTCAGCTTGGGTTTATCTTGATTTTTGATTGGTCGAATTGTAGAAAATTTATATCTTTTTATTGGTATGACCTATGGGGTCAAGTTATATATGGATTTTTCTCAGTTTTTTGAGATCTAGATGATGGATTTATTTTCAAATCCTGATTCAACTGCATTTTTCCCTTAATCATTAATGAACTCCAAAACCCTAGAAATTAGGTCAAATATTAATTATTAATGAATAATAATTGTTATAATAGGGAAATTAGGGTTTCTTAACCCCAGGATCGTGATTAGGGTTTCCTAAACCTAAGGAAGCAAGTAGGAAATCTTCTAAGAGAGAGGTAATTGGTTCGTGCACTTTGATCATAATTATTGGATGATTTTAATTATATGTGTAGAATGAATGTTATGAATGTATTATTCATTGTTTCAATTGTTAAAATTCAATGATTGTATAACAAATAGAAAGACATGATTGGTTGTCAATAATTATTGTACCATCTTTCATGAACATCAAGAGTAATGTCAAGAATAATGTTTAAGAGAAATTTAAGAGTTTCAAGAGAAAGATAATGGTTAAAAGATAACTTATATAAGGTCCTCACTAAGAGGTTCCTTGGAGCAACACAAAGAGGCACTTCGATGCATAAGAGAAGAGGCACTCTTGTGCAACCCAAGAGGCACTTCGGTGCAAATCCTGAGGATCCTTATATAGGTCAAGATAAAAGACATAATCTAAAAGCAATTGTGTTTTTTTTCAATGTTTAATGTTTAAAGTATATTTTCAGCTTACATATTTTCTTTAAAGATATAATATGTTCAATTCCACTTATCAATTTGTTTGATGCATGGTTGGGGCCGTGATTCCCGCAGGAAAGGAGCAAAGTCAAGGATAAAGCCATCTAAGGACCAGTTGAAGAAGGAGCTCAAGGACATCTGAGACCTTACCTGGTGGGGTGCCAACTATCCATAGAGTAGTTTTCCTTTATGTTTATGAAACATGTGTCTTAGTTTTACTGTGAGTTTTATGAGAATGTGTAGGATGTTTAAGGGTAAACATGTTTAGTTTTGTGCATGTATGAGTTATGTTGAAGATATGAGCATGAGAACTATTATTTCATCCTGTATTGATTTATATATCAACTTTATTTTTATGCAATGATAATCATTTTGTGACATCCCAATGAGATCTATTCTTCTACTTAGTGTTGTGCATGTTTTTAAAATTGGGGTGTTACAATATGGTATCAAAGCTAAAAATATAGTTGGCCACTAGGCTTTTCTCAAAATCTCATATAGTTATGTTCCTTTTTGTAGATGGCTCCCAAGAGGAAATCTAATAAGGGTAAGAAGCACGTAGATGGAGAGGGAAACTCTTCCAATGGGGGAAGTGATCATAGTGCTTCTGGAGGGGTTAAACCGAATGGTAACCCTAATGAGCCTCTAGAAGTGCTCATCAAGGCTCTCACTGATGCTATCACTGGTCAACAAGGAAAACCACATCAACTGAGGAACAAGGGGTTGACCTTAGTTGACTTCTTGAAGATCAAGCCTAAATCTTTTGCTCGAGAGGAAGAGTTGGATGTGGTGGGAAAAGAAAAAAGATGGTTGTAGAACATGGATCATTGTTTCTATGACCTAGATTGCCCTAACCCATCCAGGATTTGTTTTGGGACTCATATGCTCAAAGGTGCTGCTAGGACTTAGTGGAAGAACCTGCTAGGATCTCATGAAGCTAATGCTCCTCCACTCACATGGGAGGAATTCATAGAATCCTTTAAATACCATTACATATCTCAGGCTATGGTTGATAAGAAACAAGAGGAGTTTTGCAACCTTCGTCAATGTGGTGATATGACAGTCACCCAATATGCCATTAAGTTTAGAATCTTGTAGAAGTATGGATATGATTATGATGAACAACACAAGGTGAAGAAGTTCATTATAGGTCTCAAGGAAGATCTTAGTTTTGCTTTGTCTAGCCGAGGACACCGCACCGTGCAAGGTGCCTTAGATGTTTCCCTTAAACTAGAAGACCATCCAAGAAGAGATGGAAAAAGGACAACGACTCCCACAACAACAACCGCCTTAATGATAAGAAGAGGAAGGCTCCATCTGAGGTTGTTGCAAATCAACTTGTGAAGACTCAATGTGCCAAGTACTCCAAGTATCATCTGGGAGAATGCAGGTTTGGAATCGGAGTGTGTTATGCTTGTGGTGAAACAGGCCACATTAGACCCAACTGCCCTATGTTTTAAAAAAAATAGCCCAAAGTCAATGAAGCACCTAGAGAGAAGTGACATGATAGAATCTTCACCATGATTGATGACAATGAGGATGATAAGAATGAACAAGGTATGTTTTAAGTTATTAAATCTCTTTGTGGTTATAGTTGTAGTTAGTCTCATATCATGTATGAACATGTGTAGAATTATAAGTAAAATCTTTCATGTTAAGGAGAAGGAAAATCTTAAGGTGGGTTTTACCCAGAAAATTTTGAGGATGAAATTTTATAAGGTGTGAAGAAATGTAACACCCTACAATTTTGAACTTTATAAAATGACCCCAATTTGAAACCCTAATTTTTGTTGTTTCAAAATTTATGATTAAAACATATAATAATGTGATGATGGTTCCCAAATATGTTACATAAAGTAAATTGAATAACTTTTGCACTAAATTGAAGTTCAATATCATCAATTTAGGCCTAACTATTAAATAAGTGCCATTTAGGGTTTAATATGAAATTTACCCCAATCAACGTTCTTTTTATGGCCTCATAATTTTACCATAAGTTGGTTTTGATAATTTAAGATTTACCCAAAATATTATCCTCAAATTCATTTTAAGTAATCTTATATTATTAATTAAACATTTATGCTAAAATGATAAATATAATAAACTAGGTTGGCCAAATCAGGAAACTAATCATATTTTTGGATTTCAGGAGCTAAAATTAGGTTGCATGCAAATTTTCATTAGATTTGGACTTTCCTAGCAACTGTAATTTGAACTAGAAAATAATTAGCACAATTTAATATATAACCCTAAGATATCTAATCCTATTTTATCTGAACTTTGGTCCAATGCCTAAATGAATGTCATGCGGCCCAGAGATTGGGTTAGACTCAGACTCGGAGTGAACTGAGATGTGATGGATCGTCTCCCTCGCCCTTGGGACTCCCTTTTTCCCGAACAGGAACTATTTTTTTCTCACCCTTTGTCCTCTCTCTCTTCAATGTCGCGTGAATCCAGGACTCTCTTCACAATCTTCAAAACTTCCCGAACTGAGAGATCACAAACAAGATGGGATTTCATGACCTAGGGATCTCGATCTACAAGGACCCCATTTCTCTCCCATGTTTCCTACTCTGGAAGTATGGATAGGCTCTCTTAGCTATCACTTATATAAGGGACCTTAGGAAAATCATGAGTGGGCATCCATAAAGTGGAATCCATCATCATTTTTCTCTCGATATAACTCGCACTTTGCATCCAATCTCCATCTACCTATTCCGTCGTCCTCATGCTTGTCCTGGTGTCTTAGTCGCACACGAGCCCAGAGAACTGTCAAGGATCTTCCATTTAGTCATCGTAAAGCTTGTGGTGGTTTTCCCCCTTTTCTTAAACAGTTCTTCATTGCAATTTTAGTTCCTACTATTTCAAGTGTCATTTGTGGGTGTTTTATCCTCCTTCACCTTCACCAGGGTGCCCGGAGTCTGCACAAGCAAATAGATTCTCTCACAAGTGGGTGATTTCTGGCTTCCTACTTCTTTCTGGCACTATTTTCCATGGCACGGAAACAAATTTTGTCTCCTATTACCCGGCCATCTTTTGGCCACAGAATAGCTCTTTGGCTTTGATTTGGAGCAACGATCCCAGTTTGGACCAATGATTCCGGTTTTGATCAAGTGTTGAGGGATTTTGGGGTTGAGATTTATCCCCCAGTTCTTTGTTTTGTGAGTTCTTCCTCACCATCGATTTCAGGCATTTATCTAATGAATTTGATCATTGGTTTGATGAATTTTCCCATGTTCAATACTTCTTGCTTGTCACGCTGCCATGGGCATATCAGGGTTTCAATGCACCCTTCCTCACTGATGTGCATGCTGACTTGGCCTATCTTCTTGGAAGGCAGACGATATCCTATTCAACCACCTAATTTTCATCCCAACTAGTAGAAAAATTGGCTGTCATTTTCAACTTTGGGTTTATCTTTATTTTTGATTGGTCAAATCGTACAAAATTTATATCTTTTTATTGGTAAGACCTATGGGGTCAAGTTATATATGGATTTTTCTCATTTTTTATATCTAAACGATGGACTTATTTTCAAACCCTGATTCAACTAAGTTTTTCCCTTAATCATTAATGATCTCCAAAACCCTAGAAATTAGGTCGAATATTAATTATTAATGAATAATAATTGTTATAACATGGAAATTAGGGTTTCTTAACCCCAGGATCGTGATTAGGGTTTTGTAAACCTAAGGAAGAAATTAGGATCTCTTCTAAGACAGAGGTAAGTGGTCCATGCAATTTGAACATAAATATTGGATGAGTTTAATTATATGTGTACAATGAATGTTATGAACGTATTATTTATTGTTTCAATTGTTAAAATTCAATGATTGTATAAGAAACTGAAAGTCATGCTTTTTTGTCAGTATTTATTGTACCATCTTTCATGAACATTAAGAGTAATGTCAAGAATAATGTTTAAGATAAATTTAATATTTTTAATAGAAAGATAATGATTATAAGATAACTTTTATAAGGTCCTCACTAAGAGGCTCCTCGAAGCAACACTAAGAGGCACTTCAGTGCATAAGAGAAGAGGCACTCTGGTGCAACCCAAGAGGCATTTTGGTGCATAAGAGAAGAGGCACTTCAGTGCAAAACCTGAGGATCCTTATACAGGTCAAGATAAAAGGCATAATCTAAAAGCAATTGTGTTTCATTTTCAATGTTTAACGTTTAAAGTTTATTTTCAGATTACATGTTTTCTTTAAACATATAATATGTTCAATTCCACTTACCAATTTGTTTGATGCATGGTTGGGGCCACGATGCTCCCAGGAAAGGAGCAAAGTCAAGGATAAAGCCATCTAAGGACCAGTTGAAGAAGGAGCTCAAGGACATCTGAGACCTTACCTGGTGGGGTGCCAACTATCCATAGAGTAGTTTTCCTTTATGTTTATGAAACATGTGTTTTAGTTTACTGTGAGTTTTATGAGAAAGTGTAGGATGTTTAAGGGTAAACATGTTTAGTTTTGTTCATGTATGAGTTATGTTGAAGATATGAGCATGAGAACTGTCATTTCATCCTGTGTTGATTTATATATGAACTTTATTTTTATGTAATGATAATCATTTTGTGACATCCCAGTGAGATCTATTCTTCTGCTTAGTGATGTGCATGTTTTTAGAAATTGGGGTGTTACATGTTTTTTGTATGGGTTGTTGATCTGAAGTCTTCTTTTTGTAGATGTGTATGGCTTATGAGTAATGCATTGATATGTGGCTCTCAAAAAAAGTTCATACTGAACTTGGGGTGCTTCCACTATTGAATATAAACTAGATCTATTACACAAGTGAAGGAATGCATATCGCATCACCATTTCAAATACATACTATTAATGATCTCATACAAGAGAGAGATGCTAATATTTGTGTAGTACCAATTTAAAGAAATATTTGTATCCCTTGACGAAAGCAATTTCACAAGAGACGTATGATGGACATGTTCTCAGAGTTAGATTTATGATTGTCTAGCTCTAGTGTAAGTTGGATACAATTGGTTATATACCCTAAGAGACATTCATATGATGTCATGTAATACTTTGTAATTGATTTCATAATAAATAAAATGAATGTTACTTATTCTGTTTGTTTTTGTATGCAATAATGATACATTTGATAATGTCCTAAGAATGATTAGCTTCATAACATATGGATTTGGGTTAGAACCTAAACATTAGATCGTATGCATACTTAGAGTATTCATTTTTTCATTGTCTCTAGTCAAATACTATTGTTTAAGATATATTAGGCCAACACTAATACATATGACTAGTGTGTTTGTTGACCAATGACTATCTCTCATTAGTCATGATATTGGATATCAAGTCAGGCACACATGCACTTGTTAGAGAAAGCTTGTAATGGTTAGATCCACCTTGATAATTATACATGGAAGCCACAGGTTGAAAGTCAGAACCATATCTCAAAGTGACTAGTATTGAGGACCCTTAAACCTAAAGTCACTACAGTTATGGTATGTTAAAGGTGTGCTTTAACACTACTCCATGTGACTTTAAATAAAAATTTCCATGATTATGGTGATTAGTGTAGGATCAATGGGGTCTAGATGAGGGTAAGTAGAGATAAAAAATGTTTGCACTTAGGTTGTTATATGTTCAAAGCATATTGAAATTCGAGTGCAACTAAACAAGACTAATAAGTATTACAGAGATTGAGAAAGCACACAGGAACACAGTTTATTATAGTGGTTCCAACCTCTAAAATTAGATACTTACTCCACTCCCTAGAGAGATCAACTTCTAGGATTTTTACAATGACTACGACCATATATTCACTTATAAGAGATACACCATAAGACAACCCTTTTCTAAATCAAGTGTTAAACTAGCTTTCCTTCTAGGAAAAGGGATCCAACAACCTTACCAAGAATGAAACTATCCACCGTCCAAGGGTTTTCAACCTTCTCTAAGGTTTTATCCACCCTTGAATGATATCTTACGCCTTGAATCCTTCATTTCCTTCACCAAGGATGCAATATTTAATTCACCAACTTTGATGTAATGAGACTGGGGGAAGGATAATTTGAGAGCTAGACAAGATTAAACTGAGGTATCACTCTCATAGAAATTCCTACATCACTCTTTATGACAAATAAATTGTGATCAAACTTGAGAATAAATAGGACGCTCTAGAGGCTTTTCACACAACTATAGCAAGTGAACATGAAAGGAAACCTTGGAATGATGTATAAGTGTCTATATTTATAGTTGATGGAGACCACTATCTAGTATTCAAATTTGAATTCAATTCCTTTTAGAGAGGATAGTTACTTTTACAATAGTTATAAATAAGCTTATCTCTCTCCAATGGCTATGTTACACTTTACACTTACTATATAATCGAATGTGATGCAAGAAGGGTATCTTGGATGATGAAACTAAAAGACAAGTCATTTAGTTTCATTAGTTGAGATATTCTAATCATTAGCATCTCGGCTGATTATCATTCATTATCAAAGAATTCAGCTCGTCGATCAAGATAGTTCTAGGACAAACTCGGCTAATGAAAAATGATGTGAAGCATTTGATCATTTTGTGTCAAAGTGCATTAATCATAAAGCAATAATATTATAATTATAATTTAATCTTAGATACAAGTCATAAATTCATTGCAAATTATCTACAAAAAATCTAAGTGAAAATCTAAGTAGATTTCAATCTGTGATTTTTGTAGTATTTTGACTTGTATTTTCACAAACTAGGGTTTGTGAATTTCAATGCTTTGAGTGTAACTAATGATATACGATTGTCTCGAAATAAATGTTAGATACACATGAATGTAACGGTGAATTCATAATTAAAATTTGGGTAATCTTTGACCCTCAAGTCAACATTCTCCCTTTTAGAAGATGAGAAATTATTCCTAAAACTATTGAAAGTAATGAAATTTAAATTCTTTACATTTCCATATTTGAGGGGTTTACATGTATTTTGGATAAACTACTCCCCCTCAATCTATGACTTCCCTACCTATTTTCTTAGTTTCCATAGATGATAAAAAAATGTAATCTGTTTCCATTCCTTTCTAAATTTTCACAAAATAATATGTGATAAACACCATCTAAAAATTATGTTATCCTTTATGCCCCTTTGTCATATCAAAAAGTGGGGGGAGAAAAGCGTAATAAAAAGGTCATTTCTGCCAACATCATGAGTATATAAAGAGAAGGTTGTTATATATCAAAAGATAGCAATTTCCACAAGTCACACATTCAAAATACTCAAAGATACTCAATTGTGAAGATATGCATATAATTATCAAGTTTGAGTACATCAACATGTTGACTCAAGGTCTAAATTTATTAATCCCTTGTGTAACACCCCTGACTTGGGTTTTGGGATAACCCTAGAAGCTTTTCTTAACTAGATTTCTTAGAACCTTCTCTTAATCATTTGAAAAGTAATTAATACTTGAGAAGAGTTTATCTCTCAATTTTTAACTTATTTGCAAATTGTTTGTGCCTTATATGATAAATTTAGTGAAGATTGCAATTTACCCAATGAGGGGTTTATGTGCAAATTATCACCTTTAGAATGTTCCTTCTCTCTCTTGATATTAACTAGAGGAAAGGGAAAGAAGGGGGCTCCTTTTTTGAGTCTTTGTTGAATGATAACACTCTTTGTGGTGAAAGAACCAAAGAAGTGTTGAGTACCTTGAACCCTAGAAGAGGATGTATTGAGTTTTGAAGTGTATATGGGAGTTCCTATCAGCTTGGAAGCCATAGAGGATGTCCCATATTGGTTTGTTAACCTTTGAAAGAGTTCAAGATGGGATACTCACCTCAAGTAGGTGAAGCCTGTTAGTTTGCATGGTCCTTGCAAAAGTGGTATCAGTTTTCACATAAAGCAAGATTGGGTGATGATATCATATCAAGTAAGATACCCAAATGGTTGATATCTTACCTATGATTTATCCCCAAGAGTTTTTCATGGAAAGATAATTATGGTTGCATGAAGTTACCATGCATGGACATGTGTCACTTAAGTGCACATAGTAATGACACCTTATACACACTCTCTTTCATGAACCAAAACTATACATACCTCGCTTTTCATCTCCTAGTAAACCTTTCGACTCCTTTACTACTTCTTGCTTGGAGGACGATCCTAGGAGATCAAGGAATAAAGATAAGGCCGAGCATCTTGCCTAAGGTGAAGCCATGATCATCTTCAACCTTGGAAAGACTATGCTTCTTGGATCATGATTCTTTCCTTCTCTTTTTCTTCACCAAATTTGGAACTATGGTATCTTCTTTCATAGAGAAGTGTTGTGATTGAGTCTTGGACTTTTGATAAGTCTTCTTCAACCTTGGAACATGGATCTTTGAATCTTGAAGTTCTTGAATTGATCTTGAGGTGGATTATATAACTTGAACCCAATTTTATTATTATTCACCTTCTTTTATTCATTACTTGGTGATTTCTTTTCTACTTCAATTTTCTTGTTTGAATGATGGTTCTATGAACTTTGATGAATATATAGGGATGTTATCCATCAACTAGAGTAGTTATGGATGAAGAGCTTGAGCTTGAAGATGATGAAACCGAAATGCACAAACCAATATTGGTTTATGGGAAACCCTAACCAGATACTAGGGTATTAGTATGGAAACCATACATATGAACCTCTATCCTTTTGGGATTGATTTCTTGAGTAGGAATATTGTTCTCTTAAGTTTTTAATATTTCACCTAAATGCTAAATAATATGATAGGCCGGTATCTATCAGATATCCAACTTAACACATATGTTTACACCATAACATGGATGGCTGAAATGACTTGTGATGCTTTAATGCAATATGTTGTTGTTAGGCCAATATGATAGTTGTTATATAAATGATATGCCTCAAAGGAATTAGCTTGCCAAGATCAAGAGATTTCTAGTAAAGATATAATGTCAAATGGTGATACTTTGGTTGAGTGTAGAGGCTGGCGTAGTCAACTCTAACCCTAGCAATCTGATACACTCACAATCTGAAACCCTATAGCCCGATACATCATGTGAAGATGGGGGAAATATACTCTTTGGAACCTTAGCTGATACACCAATTAATGATTAGGTCAGTAGCTGAGAGAACTAAAGTATTGAATAAGGTTTCATCCATTACAACCCAAACCCTAGAGGCTGATGATGAGTGCATACTCATCATGGAATTCAATTGCCTTTTTAGAACAGTTTCATCTCTATTTCGCATCTTTCATTCTAATTGGAATAATAATGTACAAAACTACTTAGTCGATTCAATAGTCAAGGTTTTAACTAAATATCATTCGTTTAATGCAGGTAAATCAAGCAATTCCACGCATGCGGTCCTCAGACCGTTTGAGCTCTTGTGGTCCCAAGACTGTTTGAGCTCTTGCATTCCCAAGACCGTTTGGGTCCATGCGGTCTCAAGACCATTTGGGTTCATGCGGTCCCAAGATCGTTTGCTAGAGTATACGAAGAACAAATGACGAAATCAGCTGGCAAAGAAAACCATGCGGTCCCAAGACCGTTTGGATCCATGTGGTCTCAAGACCGATTGGGTCCATGTGGTCTCAAGACCGTTTAGATCCATGTGGTATCAAGACCGTTTGGGTCCATGCGGTCTCAAGACCGTTTGGGTCCATGCGGTCCCAAGACCGTTTGGGTCCATGCGGTCTCAAGACCGTTTGGGTCCATGCGGTATCAAGACCGTTTGGGTCTATGCGGTCCCAAGACCGTTTGGGTCCATGCGGTCTCAAGACCGTTTGGGTCTATGCGGTCCCAAGACCGTTTGGGTCCATGCGGTCCCAAGACCATTTGGGTCCATGCCGTCCCAAGACCGTTTGGGTCCATGCGGTCCCAAGACCGTTTGGGCCCATGCGGTCTCAAGACCGTTTGGGTCCATGCGGTCTCGAAGACCGTTTGCCGCAAGAACAAAGACCGATTGAAGAGAAGAAGCCGCGCGATTCACGTCGAGACCAGGACCGGCCTCAAGATCGATCGATGCAAACCGTTTGACGTCAAAACGGTCTCCACACCGTTTGGCACCAAACGGTCTCCCGACCGTTTGGAGAGGATATTTCTAGCAACTTTTCCAAACTGTTTGGGATCAGATCTAAACCTATAAATAGACCCCCAGGGTCCTCATTTGGGGGCATCGGATCCGGACGCCGACAGGATGCCAGAGCACCACTCCGATCAAGTTCCACTCCACCTACTGCTAGTGTTGCATCCAAGGAGGCCAAGAAGAGAAGGAAGACGGAGCAAGGAGCGCATCTACTTCACCGGGTTGCGGCCACCCTCTGCACCAAGCTCATGGCAGATCTTTCTTTCTCTCTTATCCTTCTTGTATCTCACATCATGAGCGAGTAGCCCACTTTTTCTGGGGTGCGGGGACTAGCCCCGCTACCCATGCAAACCATGTTCTTTTGTTAAACTTTCCATGGCAATGTATATAACTCTTCATTTTGTCATTTATCATTAAGCTCGTAGGTTGGTTATGTGCTTGTTTTCTTCTTTGTGCTCCCTATGTTGCGATAACTTCAATGCATGGGTATGAACGTCATTTAACAAGTTAGACTCCTTGACGAGAACTTCTGATAGGATTCCTTGAGGTCGTAAGTGTGTGATCCGCGAGGGGACGAGCCATCTAGCCTACGGTGATGCTTCTGTGCGCCTGACACCCGTATGGGGGGTTCACAACCTTAGTTGGATTTTGTATCTTCTTGTTAATCGTCGATGTTTACTCGTACTATAATCGCTTATGTGCTTATCGGTTGACGCGGTTGACTCCTTGATGAGAACTTCCGATGGGATTCCTTGAGGTTGTAAGTGTATGATCCACGAAGGGACGAGCCATCTAGCCTTCGGTGAGACTTCTGTGCACCTGACGCCCATATGGGGGGTTCACAGCCTTAGTTGGATGTTGTATCTTCAGAGTCGTAAGACATGTGATCCGGATGGTGACGAGACATCTGATGCCTATGGTGATGCTTACGCGGACCAGACGCCCGTATGGGGGGTTCTACAGCAGCTCTACTTGGAGTGTTATATCTTGCCTGGATTGTGTGCAAAGGAGTATGTTTGTGTGTGTAGCGGTGGTCAAACCCGGTACCATCCCAACGATTCCACATCACTGATCTAAACCTATCTTTAATTCCGCTTTTACTTTCCTGCAATTAGTTTAAACAAACCAAAATCAACCTTTTGTTCTAAATATTAGTTTTACTTGAGCTAGATCCAGTTGACAAGGATTCTTAAAAACGTTGTCCTTTGGGTTCGATCCTCAACTATATTGTGAGAAGACTTGTCTTCTTGCGGGTGGTATTATTGCACTAGGTTTAGGTAAAAGCTCGGGGATGTCAGCCCCGGGTGAATTTGTTAGTGCATTCAAAACGCCACGTCAAATTCTGGCGCCGTTGCCGAGGACAACGAAATCAGTCAGTCATATCTAGTTCTTTTAAGACTAATCTAGGATTTTGCTTTTCCTTTGAAAATATCACTTATCTACTTGAATTGTATTTCACTTTGTGGATCTTGTTCTCAAATCTTTCCAATTTTCAGGTGCTCTTTAACGCATAGTGCATGCACTGTTCAGATAGTCCCGGACTAACCGCAAGCTTTGATCCCGAAATTGATAGAACCTTCCATCGTCAGATTAGAGAGAATCAAGCTAGGATGGTGCAAGAAGAAGAAGTAGCCCGAAGAGTGGCTCAAGCCATCAATGCACAAAGAGAAAGGCTCATGCAAGAAGCCAGAGCTGCGGTTCAACAAGAAATCTTAGTAGCACAAGCAGCAGCGCAGGCGGCCGAACTATAGAAAGATCTTAGGGAGTTCTCCATCCCAAAAGCTGCGAATGTCTATCACCCAGTGCAGCCTCCCCCCATCGAGGCTGCCAACTTCGAGATTAGAGCCCATTGGATCACATTGCTTCAAAACAACCCTTTCTATGGCAAACAAGCGGAAGATAGCCAAGGTCATCTTCTGAGATTCATCGACTTATGTGCTATGAAAAAGCAAAATGGGGTTTCTGATGATGCCATTCGACTCCGTATTTTCAAGTATTCTCTTGCTGATATAGCCATTAGTTGGTACAATTCACAATATAGTGAGGTACCTATCACCACCTGGGAGCAGCTCCAAAACGCATTTCTGGAAAAGTTCTACCCCCCATCTCTCACATATGAAATCAGGGGGCGAATCACAAATTTTACTCAAGTCCCTGGAGAAACCCTCGTTGAAGCGTGGGATAGGTACAAAGAGATCTTATACAAATGCCCACACCACAAAATTCCAAAGAATCAACTCATAGAAATCTTCTATAGGGGTGTGGAGGATGATGTTAAGATGTTTCTAGATTCCTCATCTGGAGGAAACTTCATGCGTCAAAGCTACAACAGTGCATGGAGAGTCGTCACCCTGGGAGCAGAAAATCAAGCCAACTGGGGCAGATCTGTAGGAAAAGGGGTCTTGAAGGTAGCTATGGCTGAAGCTATCCCTGAGTACAAGTCTATTGCAGAAACCTTGAAGGTCTTAGTTGCAAAATAAGATCATATAGAATCATCCCTTGCTGCGATTGGAAGAGGGCATTCACCCACTAGGCAACAAGAACAGGTCAAGTCCACCTCCCTGTTCTGTGAAGCATGCAAAAGCACAGATCATTCCACTCTATCATGCAATGTTATCTACGACGTTGTTCTAAGCAATGCTTGTGGGCAAGGAGATAATTGCCAGATGGAAAATCTAAATGCTATCAACACCATCCCTGGGCAGAAATATTACAATCCCAATCAAAACAGGAATCACCCAGGCTTCTAATATGGAAACCCTTCAGGAGCAATGAACTCGCATCAATTCGGTCCCAACAATCAATCAAGAGGCCCATCAGGATTCCAGTTTAATCAACAACAGAACTTTGGAAATCAAGGAAACTTCAAAGGAAACTTTCAGTATAGGAACTACAATAATTATCAAAACAATTCTCAATATCAAAACCTGAATCAACAACAAGGACAAACAGGAACCATCCCTGATGACAAGCTATTCACTATTGAAAAGATGTTACAAACACAGAAAATGATGATAGCCAACCAACAAGCCCAGCAGAAAGCTATTGAAACTCAACTAGCTCAACTTGCAGCTAGCATAAAGCCACCAGCTGGAGCCTTTGCCGGCCAACCCGAGAACAATCTGAAACATCCTGAGCAGTTGAAGGTTGTCACCACCAGATCAGGGAAAGATTATTCGGATCCCCCAGTGAAGACACCTGTGGTTATTGCTGACGAGGATGAACCTGTGACGGTCCAAAACTTGACAACACCAGAATCGCAACCAAAAGAAGATAAGACTGACAAGGAAAGTCCTGAGGAGCCTGCTTGTGAAGAAGCTGAAACACCATAGATGGATATTCCTGTATATAAGCCTCGTATACCCTTCCCATCCCGCCTAAGGCAAACAAATCTTGATACAAGATTCGTCAAGTTCAAAGAGGCCATGAAGAAACTCTATGTTGATATACCCTTCTTAGACGCTCTTGCTGAGATACCAGCCTGGACTAAGTATCTAAAGTCACTTGTCACCAAGAAGTACATAACTGAAGAGTATGAAACTGTAAAACTGGCTACAACCACATCAGATATTATACTAAGCAAGATGCCAAAGAAACAGAAAGACCCAGGATCCTTTGGAATTTCATGTCACATTGGTGACTCAGCATGCAAGAAAGGACTGGCAGATCTTGGGGCAAGTATCTTGGGGCAAGTATTTCTATTATGCCATTCAGTCTGTGCAAGAGATTAAGGTTTGCATAATTGCTTCCTACCACTATGACCATTCAACTTGCATACAATTCGATAAAAAGACAGTTAGGAATCCTCGAAGATATCCCGGTTAAGGTCGGCAAGGACGCATATGTTCCATGTGATTTCGTCATTATGGATATAAAAGAAGACGTCAGATACCCTCTTATCTTTGGTCGTCCGTTCCTTTCCACTGCAAGAGCCCTTATTGATGTTGAGACTGGTACCTTACTGCTCAGGCTAGGCAAAGAGACCCTAGAATTCAAAGTTTTCGAAAGTATGAGAAGACTGAGTATACAAGAAGAAGTCTATCTGATTGATTGCATTGAGCAATTATCACAACTGACTCAAGAATATGATGAATCATACGACCCCTTGGAAATCGCTTTATCTAACCTACCGATCGATGTACCTATAGACAAACAAGCAGAGGACTGCATCGAACCCCTCGACTCTGCTAAAAAAGATACTGACACAACTGATGAAGAACTCAAGGCTACTGAAACTACAGAAGAAAGAAGCGAAAAACTTGAAGCTCCCAAAATGAAGCCCCTACCCGAAGGGCTAAAGTACATATTTTTGGACAACCTCAAAGTTTGTCTAGTGATCATAAATTCTGATTTAACAAATGAACAAGAAAAGAAACTTCTGGAGGAATTAAGGGAAAGAAAGAAAGCAATAGGCTATAGAATGAGCAACCTCACAGGGGTCAGTCAAGCCTTATGCATGCATAAGATCCCCATGACGGAAGATCACAAGCCGACCATCGAGCATCAATAGAAATTGAATCCCAGTATGAAAGAAGTAGTCTGTCGTGAGATCATCAAACTTCTTACAGCCGGAATAATCTACCCGATATTAGATTCGACATGGGTGAGCCCAGTACACGTGGTGCCAAAGAAAGGTGGAACAACTATTATAAGGAATGAAAATGATGAGCTCATCCCCACTCGAACAGTCACCGGATGGCGGATGTGCATCGATTATAGAAAATTAAACAAGGCTACTCGAAAAGATCATTTTCCTATGCCCTTCCTCGATCAAGTCTTAGAGAGATTGGCTCACCAAGAATATTTTTGTTACCTTGACGGTTACTCTGGATTCTATCAGATTCCCATACATCCAGATGATCAAGAAAAAATGACTTTCACATGTCCTTTCGGGACGTATGCTTTTAAGAGAATGTCATTTGGTCTCTGTAATGCTCCCGCAACTTTTCAACGTTGCATGGATGCAATATTCGCGGGGCTTACTGAGACTGTTATGGAAGTCTTCATGGATGATTTCTCTGTATATGGAGATTCATTTGATTCCTGTCTTAAGCATCTCTCCATGGTTCTCAAACGTTGTGAAGAAGAACATCTGGTGCTAAATTGGGAGAAATGCCACTTCATGGTAAGGGAAGGCATTGTCCTGGGCCATAGGGTTAGCAGTAGAGGAATTGAAGTTGATAAAGCCAAGATTGAAGTGATATCTAAATTGGCTATCCCCACGAATGTGAAAGAAGTTCGCGCCTTCCTTGGTCATGCTGGATTCTATAGAAGATTCATAAGAGATTTTTCTAAGGTAACTAAGACAATGACCAACCTGCTTCTAAAGATGCTGATTTCAATTTCAATGAAGAATGCGTCAAAAGCTTCGACACGCTGAAAAAGGCCCTTACAACTACCCCTATTATTAGAGATCCTGACTGGGACCATCCCTTTGAAATTATGTGCGATGCCAGTGATTAAACGGTGGGTGTCGTTCTAGGGCAATACATAGAAAAGAAACATTATGTGATCTATTATGCATCGAAAACTCTCGACGAAGCTCAAAGGAATTACGCTACCACTGAGAAAGAACTCCTAGTAGTCATATACACTTTTGACAAATTTAGGTCATACCTTATCGGTTTGAAAGTCATTGTCTACATAGACCATGCTGCTATCTGTTACCTCCTGGCAAAGAAAGATGCCAAACCAAGACTGCTACGATGGATCCTCTTACTGCAAGAATTTGATTTGGAGATCAGAGATAAAAAAGGGACGGAAAATGTCGTAGCAGATCACCTCAGTCGCATCCACACTCTAGATGCTGAAAATATTCCGATAAATGATTCCCTACCAGATGATCAGCTAATGAGGATTTCAAAAGTTATACCATGGTACTCTAATTTTGTAAACTATCTTGCTGTTGGAGTCGTCCATCCCCAATGCACCGGGAATGCACTGAAGAAATTTATGCACGATGTGAAGCATTATTACTGGGATGAACCATATCTCTTTAAACTTTGCGCTGACGGGTTGTATAGACGTTGTATCGCTGAAGAAGAAGCTCAATCTATTCTGGAACAATGCCACTCAGGACCCGTAGGTGGGCATATGAGCTCTAAAAAGACTGCCTTAAATGTTTTGCAATGTGGATTCTTATGGCCAACTGACCGGCCTAAATCGCGCGTCCTAAAATTGGAGGCGTATTTGAGGTAGTCGAGCCTTCACATTTATAACCTGAATCCTTCTAGGCCCCGGCAACTTTGTTTACGGGGTCGAAGTAGTCATACGGGGTCAAACACAGGGACAAGGTGGGTTGTGTTGACGACTCTGAATCGACACTCTACACTCCGGTGGGTATAAAGAGATATTAAAGTTCCCCGAAGGGGAACAACAAGCAGTCACGATTAAATCAAAGAAAACTATCTCCAACTGGAGTTACAAGAAAGATTAAGATTTTGTCATTTAGTAGTTTTTAGGAATTTTCATGCAACAGAAAATAGAAAGATAAACTGCAGTTTAAGGCGTAATGCAAGGGATAAGACTTCAGTAAGACAAGCGGTAGCAGTAACACCCTGCACCCCTCCTCTCATAGCGGGTGCCTCTAACCAAGCTTCAACACCCCTCTCGAGGTTGCTGGGCTCAAGTTAGAGTGGAATGATACTAAAACAACTCCGTTCCGGGCACTCTCGCACTCCAGAACCAGACCAAACACTAGAACCACAACCCAACTCTCGAAGTAGTTGCGACGGGAAAGACGATTCGGTAGCTAAGCGAAACGCGATCCAAAACATGCAAGCTAGAGTTCAGATATCCAACATAGCAGTTACCCAATCATAAGGCACCAAGCATTAAACAAATAGCAATTAAGCATTTCTATTTCCATAAGCAATAAGGGTCTTAATACAATGCATAAGCTAAGAATTTAAATAACAGAATTAAAGATAGATGTCGCCTTCTTGATGTAGAAGAACGACAGACTACTGTAGCTCTCCTGCCCGATACCGGTCAGGAGCCGAGCCCGATACAGCAGTGTCGGGCGGCACCCCCTCTCGGGCAGCGCCGACTGACGACTGACTGTATCGCTCAAGGACCCTGGCCGATACGCTCATGTCAGGCGGCGCACCCTCTCGGGTGGCACGCATGACGGGCGGAGTGTATCGGGTTCGATATTGTGTCGGGCAAAGAGCTACGAGTCTACTGTCGGGCACTCGTGTCTCTCATCTTCGCTGGCCGATATCGGCCCGCAGTGTCGCCCGGGGCAACACTAAGTGAACCATCCTTTCCCTCTCGGGATGAGGGAAAGCTCACCTAGTGTCGCCCGGCACAAGCACTGGGGCGCGATACTCTTGCTCTCACAACTTCCTTCGAAGGTGGCTCTCGAACTTCCGAACTGTCTTGTCTGAATTCTCATCCGACTCTCTCGACTTGTCCGACCTATCCGACTTTTCCGACCCGTCTTTTCAGCTTCCTGTAGCTGCTATTTATAGGCGGCGGTTGGAGGAGTTATGGTGTTGGAAACGCCACGTAGCTCCCTTATACGCCGGTCGATGGATGTGGACGGCCGATACATGTATGTCTCGGCGCGAGGCGCTGGCTATCGGTCACGTGGCTGGCGGCACGCCTGCCGGTGGGTGGCTGTGTCGCCCGACGAGTTTGGTCGTCGATGCGGCTTTGGCTCCCTGTCGGGTAGACGGTATGTCGGCCAACACGTCCTTCTTGCGCAGCGCCCTTCTCCGCCGATCATTCTCGTGTCGCCCAGCCCCTGTCGGGCTGGGTTGTATCGGGCGTCAGGAAGGTCGAGACAGGCTTAGACTTATTGTGGGCCGGAATCGGCCTTATTGCACAAAAACGAGGAAAACTCTGTAGAAGATAGGAAAAATTGGAATAAGAGCGTTGCTTGGCCAATTGTTGCGAAAATGCTAATAAAATAGAGGAAAATAGCAGAAAAGGGTAGTTTTGATAACAGAATAAAGGGCAAAAACGTCACAAAATTTGGTGTTATCAACTCCCCCAAACTTAGCTTTTTGATTGTCCTCAATCAATATTTAAACTAAACTTTGTGTTGCTTCTTCTTGCACAACAAAACTTTAAGGCTAAAGGGTAGTACAAGATTTGCGATGTCTTGGAGGTAATGCTGTCTTAATGCGAACAAAAGACCTTGCCCTACTTGCCTTATTATTTAAGTAAAATTTTTATTCTCCATAGCTTCAGCGAGACTTTGGTGTATGATTCCGAAGTTAGCTTCCACACCAAACAACTTTATTTTAGGGGCAGAAAGTTGTGTATAGGGTAGGCTAAGGCTTTTTGGGTTTTTCTTCTTGTTTCCCATCAGTCCATCCGGGTAAGGGTCCGTTAACGGGCAAGTGGTCCCTGCAGTCCAAGCCAGTTGGCTTTAGAGCAGTGATTTCACATCCTACGTACCACTGCCCCGGATCTACCATGCCTAAAGATGGGTACTTTTGGAAAACAAGTGTGTATATATATATTTTTCTCTTTTCTTTTATTGGGCACAACTCTCATGCTTTTATTCACGCTCGTAAGGCTTCTTTCTCTTTTTGGGATTTTTGCTGGGTAACGGAAAACAAAAGAGATATCTGCTGTTTGGGCAGCTTTTTCCTTCTCCATACTCGTCTCTTAGCTGTTTGCGAGATTATTATTTTTCGAAAATTTTTGGATGGCAAGGCACAATCTTTTGTTTGTTTGAGACAGCATTATCAGAAAGATATGACAGAACTTGTAACTCGTTAAATATACAGAAAGTAAACTTTGCAAGAAGTCACAACAGGTTTTTATTATTATTACAACAACTTTGTACATATGCATAGGGACAGAAATTTGCAAAGGAAAGATTTTTGTAAATTTTTATATGGCATGCATGTGTACATCAGATATACAGGAAGCTATAAGAGCACATCAGGTAAAAGAGAATGAATATCGTAGAAAGCTTGAAGTGATAAATTTTTATACCTCCCTCACTGGCATACCCCCCCAAACTTACTTCCTACTCTGTCCCAGAAGTAGAGAAGAAAGCAAAAGTGAGGTAAAGTTTAGCCAGTGAGGGTTAGCTTGCTGATGTGCTGCAAAATGCTCCTACGAAGTTGCAGCATGCCATTGGGAGGTTGTCTAGCGGGTTCGCTTCGGCGGTGTAGCGGTTGAGTGTGAGCGTAACCCTCAAAATTCACTTCTGGCCCTCCCTTTCTCCAAATCTCCGTTGTGGACATGAACAAAAGGACTGATCATCAGTCCCTAGTTCAGTTCCCTGGAGTGTGTAGTTAGGGTGGGCCTCCTCCCTTAAGAGGACGGAACCTGAACGCCCCGAACTTGTTCGGAGGCCTTAGTCGCCGTACTCGTGCTGTCTCTGGCGATGGTCCCAAGCCACGTGAAAGACAGGCTGATAACTAGGTGACTCTTTATTAGAGCTACCAAATCAAGAAAAATCTCCCCTTTCATTGTTGTTGCCGTTTCTGCCCGACTGTGGTTGCTGTTTCCCCCGCCGTGCTTGTTGGTGCGGCCGGAGGTTTGCTCCATACGAGCCATACCTGTTATTTAAATTTATAATTTATTCATCCGTTAGGCAAGGAAGATGAAAAGAAAAACTTATTAAAACTGGGCGATAAGGGATCGGACGATATGACTCTACGCCCGACACAGGTGTATCGGGCGATACGAGGTCACATGAAGCAAAAACATGACATCGCCGTGAGAAGTATGTCGCCTGAAATGACATCGGGGAGAACGTTGTCGGCCGGCGCGTCGTGCAAAAGCATGTCGAGCGATAGAGAATCTGCAGGTCATGTGAACCCGATAAGCGGCTTGATAAGAGATATTGGCGTTGGGCGACAGGGTTATCAGCCGATAAACGTGTCGGTCTACAAACCTATCGGGCGACAAGCCATGTCGTTCGGTAAGAAAACAACAAGCCGGCCGATACGCCTCACACGATACAAAACCTGTGCCGGGCGAGAGATAACGTGCCGGGCGAGAGGTGTGTCGGGCTATACCTTTGCTCTCAGGAGGCATCGCCCGATACCAAGGCGAAGGCAAGATGGCCGACACACGAGCAAAAGGGAGGATCACTGCATGCGTTCCAGGTGGCAAAAAGGAGAAAATGATAGCCCGACATGAAGAAACCTCCACGCTATTTATAGAGAACCCAGCTGGGGGTAAAACGTGCAAAACATGGCGTGCATCGGGCATTTTAGTCACGTTATTCCCGAGACGCGCAGTCCCATCGGGCAGTCCAAGGGTCATGCGCTGCCCTTGCGACGCCCGGGGTGAGGCTGCCCGATACAAGCGGTTCTGCGCCCAGCTGGTCGACACGGTAGAAAAGCGGGCGGTCAAAAGGCCAAAACTAAACCTGGGTGAAGTAAAAGGCCATTGCAGGGTAAAACATCATTGGTATAGAGAAGGATCTCCTACCTCAGATGATATTACTCCTCAATGCTCCGCAAAACACAGCGGTGGCCCATAAAACAAAAAGAGTCAGCACACGTGCGCATGCACTGACTCGGGCCTTATTACAGTCCATAATGTTTGTTTTTACAAAGAAAAGAAATGCATCCTAATCTATGACTCGGGCTGCCTCCCGAGGAGCACTGAAGTTTCCGTCGCCAGCTCGACCGGTGTAGGCTCTTTGGTTGTACCCACATCCAGCAAGTCAATCTCTGCTTTCCTGACAAAAGCTTCGTCTTCATAAAACCTTTTCACTCTGTGCCCGTTCACCTTGAAGATCTTAGTCGGGTCATCCTTGTCGCGGAGCTCCATCATTCCTTATGGGTATATCTTTGACACAGAAAACGGTCCCGACCATCTTGTCTGTAATTTCCCAGGAAAAAGACGGATGGAGGACTTGAATAACAAGACCTTATCCCCTTCGCTCACATCCTTTCTCCTAAGGTGGGCATCATGCCACATTTTTGTTCTTTCCTTGTAGATCTTTGCATTCTCGTAGGCGTGAATCCTCAGCTCTTCGAGCTCTTGAAGCTGCAAAAACCTCTTTTCTCCTGCTTTGTCTAGGTCCATATTTAGGAACTTGATCGCCAAAGGGCCTTGTGTTCTAGTTCCAAAGGCAGATGGCAGGATTTTCCGTATATAATACGGTAGGGGGTGGTTCCAATGGGCGTCTTGTAAGCAGTACGGTAGGCCCATAATGCGTCGTCAAGTTTCATAGACCAGTCTTTCCGCGTGCGGCTGACAGTCTTTTCTAAAATCTGCTTGATCTGTCTGTTTGAGACCTCTACCTGCCCCGACGTTT
Organism: Alisma plantago-aquatica; assembly: GCA_963693085.1. Classification (NCBI taxonomy): domain Eukaryota; kingdom Viridiplantae; phylum Streptophyta; class Magnoliopsida; order Alismatales; family Alismataceae; genus Alisma; species Alisma plantago-aquatica. The sequence continues at coordinate 1,327,281,266 of OY856410.1, read as the reverse complement.
GTGGGTGATAGGGCGTAGCGATCTTATGTTTTACTCCATACTTACGTAGGAGCGCTTCGAACTGCCTTTCTCCGAAGTGTGACCCGCCGTCGCTTATTACAGTGCGCGGTACACCGAAACGGGGAAAGATGGTCTTCTCAAAAAGCTTGATAACCGACTTGGCGTCGCATGTTTGGGTGGCTACCGCCTCTACCCATTTCGATACATAATATACTGCCACTAGTATGTATTGATACCCCTGGGATGGGGGAAACGGCCCCATGTAATCAATCCCCCATACGTCAAATATTTCCACTTCGATCCAGCTTGCCATTGGCATTTCATTCCTCCGCCCTATATTTCCCGTTGACTGGCACTCTTTGCAAACATTTACAAATCGTGCATCATCTTTAAATAAGGAGGGCCAGTAGAAACCTGATTGTAGCACTTTCGTCGCTGTTCTTTCGCTACCCAGGTGTCCACCATAGGGGGAGGCGTGGCATCCCTTCAGGATATCAGCAGTTTCTTCTTTCAGGATGCACCTCCTGTACAAGTTGTCTGCACATCTTCTGAACAGGAGAGGATCATCCCAGTAATAATTCTTGGCATCCGCGAATAGCTTCTTCTTTTGATTGTAGGTGATGTCAGGAGGCAACTCTCCACAAGCAAGGAAATTGCAGATGTCTGCAAACCAGGGCAAACCTTCTTCTTGAGCTTCAGCCATCATAAATGCTTCGTCGGCAAAGTCGTCGTCGATTTGTGGCCCTCTCTGTCTCTCAGCCACTATCCTCGATAGGTGGTCTGCGACCACATTTTCCGCGCCCTTCTTGTCGATAATTTCATGATCGAACTCTTGAAGCAACAAGGCCCATCTCAACAATCTGGGCTTTGCGTCTTTCTTTTGATTTAAGTATTTTATTGCCCCATGATCTGTGTATACTTTGACCTTGGATCCGACGAGATACGACCTGAACTTGTCAAACGCGAAGACGATCGCGAGCATCTCCTTCTCGGTGGTTGTGTAGTTTACCTGTGCTTCGTCCAACGTGCGACTAGCGTAGCAAATCACATGGTGCTTTTTATCTTTCTTTTGCCCCAGGACTGCTCCAACTGCGTAGTCGCTAGCGTCACACATTAGCTCAAAGGGTAAACCCCAATCTGGCGCTTGAAGGATAGGTGATACTAAAGCATTTTTCAGGGCCTGAAAAGCACTGAGACAATCGTTAGAGAAAACAAATTCAGCATCTTTTACCAGAAGATTGGACAATGGTTTGGAAATCTTTGAGAAGTCCTTCATGAATCTTCGGTAATATCCGGCGTGCCCGAGGAAGCTTCTTATCCCCGTGATGGATTTTGGTGGAGGAAGCTTAGATATAGCTTCGATTTTGCTGGTATCCACCTCGATCCCACGCCTTGAGATCTTATGCCCTAGAATGATGCCTTCCCGCACCATGAAATGACATTTTTCCCAGTTCAGGACCAGGCTGTTTTCCTCGCACCTTTGAAGTACTAACGACAGATTCTTCAGACAGCTATCGAAGTCCTTTCCATAGACAGAGAAATCGTCCATGAAAACTTCCACGATATCTTCTAGAAAATCTGAGAACATTGATATCATGCATCTTTGAAAGGTGGCGGGGGCGTTGCAGAGTCCGAAGGGCATCCTTCTAAAGGCATAAGTGCCGTAAAGGCAGGTGAACGTCATTTTCTCTTGGTCGTCGGGTAAGATGGGTACCTGGTAAAATCCTGAAAAGCCATCAAGAAAACAAAAATAATCATGATGCGCTAATCTTTCAAGAACTTGGTCAATAAAAGGTAGCGGAAAATGATCCTTTTTTGTAGCCTGATTTAGCTTTCGGTAATCAATGCACATTCGCCAACCGGTGACGGTCCTTACCGCCACCTCATCACCCTTCTCACCCTTAACCACAGTCATTCCGCCTTTCTTGGGTACTACGTGGATCGGGCTTACCCAATTGTTGTCGCTAATTGGGTAAATGATCCCCGCGTCCCTAAGCTTTATTACCTCTTTCTTGACGACCTCCTTGAGCATCTGATTCAGCTTCCTCTGGGGTAGGCCAGAGGCTTGGCAGACTCATCCAAGTTGATGCGATGCATGCAAAGGGCGGGGATAAGGCCTTTGATATCATCTACGGAATATCATATAGCCCCCCTGTGGAGTCTTAACTCCTCAAGGAGCCGGTCAAGCTGATTGCTTGAAAGATCGGCGTTTACAATGACTGGGTTCCTCTGTTCTTCATCTAAAAATTCGTACTTCAGTCCTTCAGGCAACGCTTTTAAATCCGGCTTTGCTCTGGGTGTCTCCTCCTGAGGTTCTCCCTCAAGGGAGGCATACTTCGCAGAGTTCACCTCCTCCTCTTCTTCTTGCAAGTCTTTGTCAGAAAGGTTGAAAAGGTCGAGATGCCTCACGACCTCAGGATCTTCGAGGACGGGATCCTGACAGCTTATTGCCCTTACGAGGGGGTCCACTGTCCAGATATCCTCCTCTATTTCCTTGCAGAATTTATTGTAACTATCTGCAAAATAGGCCGATTCAGACAGGGATGGACCTCTCATGATCTCCTTCATCTTGAAGTCCATGTGGTTGTTTCCAACCCTCAAGGTGATTATCCCTTCAGAGACATCAATCAGCGCCCTCCCTGTTGCCAAGAAAGGGCATCCGAAGATGATCGGACATCTGGGATCTTCAGCTGTGTCGATGACGATGATGTCGCAGGGAATAAAGAAATCACCGACCCTAATCGGCACATCTTCGACAATGCCAACAAGTCTTTTGAAGGAGTGATCCGCCAGTTCAATCCGCATATTGGTTCGAACCATGTCGGTCAAACCCATCCTTTGCGCGAAACTTAAGGGCGTGAGGCTGATGCTTGCTCCCAAGTCTGCTAGACCCTTCCGCTCGACATTGTCCCCGATGGAGAATGGGATTGTGAAAGCTCCGGGATCCCTTCTCTTAGTTGGCAAGCTGGGCTTTACAAAGGCAGAGGAAGTAGAGGCTAGGTAAACTGTCTCTATCCTTCCTCCCCTTCTTTTCTTCATTATTAGATCTTTGAGAAACTTGGCGTATGTGGGCATCTCCTCCAAAGCGTCAAGGAAGGGGACTTCAAGATGCAGCTTCCTGATCGAGTCCATGAACCTTTCGTGCCGCTTTTTCAGATTTGCCTTGATCAGCTTGTATGGGAATGGTATCCTGGGAGCATAAGGATTCCTCCCACCAGATGGCTCATCGAACGGTCTCGGCGCAAGCTCTTGGGCTTCTGCAGGCCTACCTCCGCCTCCTGCTGAAATAGCATCCTTGGGCCCTTGCTCAGGTTCCGGTGGGGCTTCATCAGCGCGCTCTACCGTCTTTCCTGATCTAAGCACTGCCATTACTGCAGTTTCAGGGTGAGGGAGCGTTTTTCCTGCAGGGTTCTTCATCAGAGCAGCCATCTGAGACAGCCGTTGATCGACCTCCCATTGGCGCATCTGCAGACTCGCCATCTGGTGTTGCATGGAATTCAGAGATCCAGGGTTGGTAAACGTCCCCTGTACCAACTGGTTGATAATGGTGTCCTGTCTTTTTATGTAGGCGGAAAGCTGACCACCCCAATTAGGCCGGGTCGCCCTCTCGCTTTGGCTCTGACATTCGCCCTCAGAAAGGGGTTTCTCACAACGAGGCATGGTATCAAGGCTCGGTGGAGCAGGTTACAGCTTTGCAGGGTACCTGAAATATCACGAGAAATCAAGTTAGAACACAGAGTTATTTGGTTCCGGCAAAGAATAATGCTTAAAGAAAAAGAAAAAAGAAAAAGAAAAAGAAAAAGAGGTGTTGTCAAGCCTATTTCTAAGCTTGAGGCACGGGAGTGTAGTTAGTGGCTTCGGATTCGTCAACAGTGCCATTTGCCTTGTCCCCGGCAACGGCGCCAGAAAGTTGACCGGCCTAAATCGCGCGTCCTAAAATTGGAGGCGTATTTGAGGTAGTCGAGCCTTCACATTTATAACCTGAATCCTTCTAGGCCCCCGCAACTTTGTTTACGGGGTCGAAGTAGTCATACGGGGTCAAACACAGGGACAAGGTGGGTTGTGTTGACGACTCTGAATCGACACTCTACACTCCGGTGGGTATAAAGAGATATTAAAGTTCCCCGAAGGGGAACAACAAGCTGTCACGATTAAATCAAAGAAAACTATCTCCAACTGGAGTTACAAGAAAGATTAAGATTTTGTCATTTAGCAGTTTTTAGGAATTTTCATGCAACAGAAAATAGAAAGATAAACTGCAGTTTAAGGCGTAATGCAAGGGATAAGACTTCAGTAAGACAAGCAGTAGCAGTAACACCCTGCACCCCTCCTCTCAGAGCGGGTGCCTCTAACCAAGCTTCAACACCCCTCTCGAGGTTGCTGGGCTCAAGTTAGAGTGGAATGATACTAAAACAACTCCGTTCCGGGCACTCTCGCACTCCAGAACCGGACCAAACACTAGAGCCACAACCCAACTCTCGAAGTTGTTGCGACGGGAAAGACGATTCGGTAGCTAAGCGAAACGCGATCCAAAACATGCAAGCTAGAGTTCAGATATCCAACACAACAGTTACCCTATCATAAGGCACCAAGCATTAAACAAATAGCAATTAAGCATTTCTATTTCCATAAGCAATAAGGGTCTTAATACAATGCATAAGCTAAGAATTTAAATAACAGAATTAAAGATAGATGTCGCCTTCTTGATGTAGAAGAACGACAGACTACTGTAGCTCTCCTGCCCGATACCGGTCAGGAGCCGAGCCCGATACGGCAGTGTCGGGCGGCACCCCCTCTCGGGCAGCGCCGACTGACGACTGACTGTATCGCTCAAGGACCCTGGCCGATACGCTCATGTCAGGCGGCGCACCCTCTCGGCCGGCACGCATGACGGGCGGAGCGTATCGGGTTTGATATCGTGTCGGGCAAAGAGCTACGAGTCTACTATCGGGCACTCGTGTCGCTCATCTTCACTGGCCGATATCGGCCCACAGTGTCGCCCGGGGCAACACTAAGTGAACCATCCCTTCCCTCTCGGGATGAGGGAAAGCTCACCTAGTGTCGCCCGACACAAGCACTGGGGCGCGATACTCTTGCTCTCACAGCTTCCTTCGAAGGTGGCTCTCGAACTTCCGAACTGTCTTGTCTGAATTCTCATCCGACTCTCTCGACTTGTCCGACCTATCCGACTTTTCCGACCCGTCTTTTCGGCTTCCTGTAGCTGCTATTTATAGGTGGCGGTTGGAGGAGTTATGGTGCTGGAAACGCCACGTAGCTCCCTTATACGCCGGTCGATGGATGTGGACGGCCGATACATGTATGTCTCGGCGCGAGGCATTGGCTATCGGTCACGTGGCTGGCGGCACGCCTGTCGGTGGGTGGCTGTGTCGCCCGACGAGTTTGGTCGTCGATGCGGCTTTGGCTCCCTGTCGGGTAGACGGTATGTCGGCCGACACGTCCTTCTTGCGCAGCGCCCTTCTCCGCCGATCATTCTCGTGTCGCCCAGCCCCTGTCGGGCTGGGTTGTATCGGGCGTCAGGAAGGTCGAGACGGGCTTAGACTTACTGTGGGCCGGAATCGGCCTTATTACACAAAAACGAGGAAAACTCTGTAGAATATAGGAAAAATTGGAATAAGAGCGTTGCTTGGCCAATTGTTGCGAAAATGCTAATAAAATAGAGGAAAATAGCAGAAAAGGGTAGTCTTGATAACAGAATAAAGGGCAAAAACGTCACAAAATTTGGTGTTATCACCAACCTTATCCAAGGACTCTTACGATTTTGTCCTATCCTGTGATAAATGTCAAAGATCTGGAAATATAACCAAAAGAGACGAGATGCCACTGAATCTATGGCAAGAAGTCGAGATATTCGACGTCTGGGGAGTTGACTATATGGGTCCATTCCCATCTTCTAATGGATTCTCATACATCCTAGTGGCGGTGGACTACGTCTCCAAATGGGTTGAAGCTATAGCAACCATCACTAGTGATTCAAAACCTATCATCAAATTATTCAAAGATGTCATCTTCCCACGGTTTGGAGTATCGCGAACCGTGATATCTGACAGAGGCTCCCACTTCATTAAAAGAAGCTTTGAAGCTTTACTAAGAAAATATGGTGTCTTGCACAAGGTAGCTTTACCTTACCATCCACAAACTAGTGGACAGGTAGAGGTCTCTAACCGACAATTAAAGACTATCCTTGAGAAAACCATTGGACGTAATCGAAAAGACTGGTCGACAAAAATTAATGACGCCTTATGGGCCTATCGCACCGCCTATAAAACTCCCCTTGGGACTACACCTTTTCGATTAATATATGGAAAAGCTTGCCACCTGCCAGTCGAATTAGAACATAAGGCATGGTGGGCAATTAAACAATTGAACTTCGATATGAAAGAAGCAGGGCAAGCTAGGATTCTGCAACTCAACGAGCTGGATGAACTAAGAATGACAGCCTATGAGAACGCACGAATCTATAAAGAACGTACAAAACTCTGGCATGATAGACATCTGAAAAGAAAAGACATACAAGTAGGAGACCAAGTTCTAGTTTTCAACTCCAGATTAAAATTGTTCCCAGGAAAACTCCGCTCACGTTGGTGTTGACCTTACATCGTCAAAAGCATCTCTCCACATGGTGCTTTCTCTTTATGGAGTGACAAGTCAAGAAAATTTGTAGCAAATGGTCACCGCTTGAAAAGATACTTCACGTCAACTGACATAGGCACCGAAATAATGTTGGAACTCACCAATCCAAAGGACCCACCATGATACTGAAGGACTCTGTCGAGCCATCGACGTAAAACAAGGCGCTTGTCGGGAGGCAACCCGATCAATAATTCTGTTTTACTCTTCCTTTTCAAAATTTGCTTTCTAGTTAACTTTTCCTTAAATAAAATTTGCCTTTTTGAGATAGTTTTTCTTCTTTTAGATAAAAGATCGGAGTTGCGCTGATCATAACGCAATCACACTCGGCGGTCATAACTGGTGTAACCTTTCCCCTCCATCTTGGATTTAGTGTTTGCTCGGGACGAGCAAATTTCTAAGTTCGGAGTGGAGGGTGGGTGGTACGTACTTCACTTCCACATACACCCTCTTTTCATACTCAAGTTGTCTCTATCATAAACGTTTTCAAAATTTTCAAAAATTTTAAAAAGATATTTGATGAATTTTTGACACTTGTTGATAAAATGTAACTAACCACTTTGCTATGCATCTTCAATCATAATATCCTCCTTATTCGAAGTAAATCCTCAAGAGGACTGATTTTTGAAACTTGCCTTTTTCCTGAAATCATCCTGTGAAGCTTATGATTCCTAACATCATAATACTTTTTACAAAAATGATAAGTATCTATCAAACTGGTAGGGATCAAACATGTCATGCTTCCTAACTGGCTAGTGGAACAATGGCCCAGAATCCCCACTGGATCCGCATCAAGTCATTATTTGAGCAGAGTTTGACAAGGAGAATAACCCAGTTTTGAATTGTAAATCAAGATGCATTCTGATCTAAACTCTCTTCTACACTTCTTCTATCATCTTCGTACCCCTCCATCCATCAAACAACAACAAAATAGCCAAAATTGTGCCAAACCCTAAGTTTGGGGTGGCACGCCACTTCCCCCTTACCCTCTTCTTCCATACCCCTCGCAATAAATAGGGGTGTACCACCAAAAATGCAGTCTCGAGTCGAATAGAGGAGAGACTTGCAAACAAAAGATGCCAAAGTGCACACAAAAAGAAATGCGATCTCGAGTCGAATAGAGGAGAGATTTGCACACAAAAAAATGCAATAAATGAAAATGCAAAACAAATAAAAATCTCAAGTCGAATAGAGGAGAGATTTACTTCTTCTTTCCATACCACCTTTCACTCCTTTTTCTACCTAAGGGCACAATGCATGCCCCCACCATCATCAAATACACCAGTATCAGATCGGATGCACACTTGTGGATTCTGTGGGTATCTCTGGACTCTTACAAAACTCTTTGACATGCTTGTTGTTGGAAAAAGTGAGGAGGAAGTGATGTTGGAAAACGAACTCAGGAACGAAACTATGGTAAGGCGTGTTTAGTGGTCCCAGAAAGTTGAGGTACTGATTCATACTGAGCAAAAAGAAAACATTCGTGATGCGAAGATGAAGAAATCACACGGATCGAAAGTATTTCATTGGGCAAAAGTTTCGAATTTCATGTTACTCGAGGACGAGCAACGTTTAAGTTTGGGGTGTTTTGATGAGTGCATACTCATCATGGAATTCAATTGCCTTTTTAGAACAATTTCATCTCTATTTCGCATCTTTCATCCTAATTGGAATAATAATGTACAAAACTACTTAGTCGATTCAATAATCAAGGTTTTAACTAAATATCATTCGTTTCATGCAGGTAAATCAAGCAATTCCACGCATGCGGTCCTAAGACCGTTTGAGCTCTTGCGGTCCCAAGACCGTTTGAGCTCTTGTGTTCCCAAGACCGTTTGGGTCCATGCGGTCTCAAGACCGTTTGGGTTCATGCGGTCCCAAGATCGTTTGCTGGAATATACGAAGAACGAATGACGAAATCGGCTGGCAAAGAAAACCATGCGGTCCCACTAGTACAGAAATGGGTTATAACGTCACTACATGTAGGGTCGGTTTTACCAAATAACCGACTTTATATGTCTAAAAAAATACGGGCACCACTTAAGACCTCTTAGGTCGGTTTTTTAAATAAACTGACCTTGTAGTGTAACTCTATAGGGTCGGTTTTCCAAATAACCGACCTTATATGTCTATAAAAAATGCGGGCACCACTTAAGACCTCTTGGGTCACTTTTCTTAAAATAATCGACCTTGTAGTGTATATCTATAGGGTCGGCTTTCCAAATAACCGACCTAATATGTCTATAAAAAACGCGGGCACCACTTAAGACCTTTTAAGTCGCTTTTTTTAAAATAACCGACCTTGTAGTACATCTCTATAGGGTCGGTTCTTCTAAAATAAGTGACCTTATAGACAATTTTTCCCGCGGCAAAAATTTGGTTTCGCGCCTCGATCTATAGCATCGGATTTAGCTTATAACTGACCCTATTGGGCACCTCGGTCGACAACTTTTTCGACCGAAAAAGTGCTAAATTTCACGTATACAAGCACCTATAGGGTCAATTTTTTCTTTATAACCGACCTTACAGTCCTCCTCGGTTCAACACCTCTAAGGTCGGTTATTTCTACAAAACCGACCTTAAAGGCCGCCCTGGTTGACAAATTCGTCGACCGATATTTATTCTGGATCCAGATAGTTCGCGCATGTATAAGCACATCTAGCGTCGGATTTGCATTTATAACCGACCTTAGAGCCATTATCGGTCGACCAATATTTCGATCGAAATACTCAGTCGAAAAATTCGTCGACTGATATCTATTCTGGATCCAGATAGTTCACGCATGTATAAGCACATCTAGCGTCAGATTTGCACTTATAACCGACCTTAGAGCTTCCTCGGTCGACCAATATTTCGACCGATATACTTGGTCGACAAATTTGTCGACCGATATCTATTCTGGATCCAGATAGTTCCCGCATGTATAAGCACCTCTAGCGTCGGATTTGCACTTATAACCGACCTTAGAGCACTTCTCGGTCGACAAATTTGTCGACCGATAAGGAGTCAGTTTTCAAGTGTATAAGCAACTTTTAGGGTCGGTATTTTCTTTATAACCGACCTTAGAAGACCATTCGGTCAACAATATTGTCGACCGAGATAAATTAGGATCCGGTTTAGTATTTCACACATGAATAAGTACCTATAGGGTCGGTTTTATCCTAAAACCCGACCCTATAGATACTTAAGTGAATGAAATCTGGCTCAATCTCGGTCGAAGAATTGTCGATCGAATCATATCGGTCGACGAATTTGTCGACCGAATAACGTCTAGAATAACCAACCGTCATAACGGCTTGAAAATCAACCGTCGTAACGGCTAAAAAAATCAACTGTCGTAACGGCTAGAATTTCAACCTTCGTAACGGCTATAAATACGACCGTTGGGCGACCAGGAGAACGGTCCAGAAAACGACCGTTGCGGGCGTCGGTCGACCAATTGTCGCCCAAAACGATCCATTTTTTCACACCTTCACATTCTCACTTCTGTAGCTCCTCTCTAGTGTATTCTTGTGAAAATCTTCAGCTTCTCTACATCCAATTCTTGCTTGCTATTTCTCCATTTCAAAGCAACGAAATGGCTTCATCATCTACGCGCGGAAAGAAGCAAGTTGCAGGTAGGAAAGGAAGGACAGTCCCTTCAACGCTGCCGTTCATCAACGATGTCCCTTTCATCGACGCAGCTGCAGGTGACCGCTACCTCAGGCTTTCGGCAAAAACTCCTCTTCCACGACGTCCGGTCGACGTCATGGACTTCCAAAGCATTGTCGATTTGGAGGAACTTTTTGAGGTGCAACATTTGACTGATTTTCTAAATCCCTCCTTCCCTTCCTACTCCTCCAAAGTAGTTAATGAATTCTATGCCAATTTAGCCGAACATCCTGACCATGATTCCTTCTCCTCTATGGTTGGTGGGTATGGATTCCATTTCACTGAGGAGGGTATTCTTGATATGCTTGACATAGATATAGAAGAATATAAAAATTTTATTGATCTCACTAGAGGAACTCCACCCAACAAACTCTCCCAAGATAACACTGCAATTAGCCTTAGTGATGTCAAAACAGCCATCTTTCAATCCAATACGACTTGTCATGAAGATAGGGGTACCTATTATGCCATAAATTTAAAACCTGAAGCTAGGATCATAAATCTCATTGTTGCCACCAATATCCATCCTAGAGCAAACAAATCTGAAGTACCCACCTTTCATATGTACCTTATGTATGCCATTCTCAAAAGTATTCCTATAAACTTTATTCGTATCATCATTAAGAATATGTTTGAGCTTTCCGGAAATCTACCATATGCCGACTTTGTATGCCAAATCACTCAACATTTTCTTAAGAAGAATATTGAGGACGACTTAGGCTACACATGGGATAGAAAACCCCAAAAAATAAGTAAAAATACGGTGGAAAAGATGGGAATTGACTTTGGCCACAAAAGGGCTAGGACTGAAGGGGAGACATCCACCCAAGACATACCTCCACCACCTCCTCCTACCAACCTACCCCATGATCCTATTACAAATACCTTGACATACATTGCTGGCTCTCAATATCACCTAAGTAGGCAATTGGATTATAATCACCATGCCATGACTTATTTAAACCAAAGGATGCAAACTCTCTCTCCTAACCAACCTGATGAATATCCCTATTCCCTTAATCTTGGCATGATAAATCCCTACAATCCTTCCTACAACTACTATCAAATTCCACCTCCACCATCTCCTGATCTCACACATACTCAGTTTTCCCCAATTCAACTTCAAGACATTGCTGCCAACTTTCGCTTTGATCGTGTTCCCACCTTCTTGGAGGCTTATGCCTTAACCATGACAGGTGCCTTGGAGTGGCAGACACTGGTCAAATATTATGGAGCTGAGCCCTTTCTTGGAAAAGACTCAGACATTGATGTAATCCTTCGGTCTTTCCAGTGAGATTATGAGATATTTTTTGTAATGATGTAATGTATATCTTTTTATAAAGCAAGTATGTCATGTTTCATCTTATAAAGTGTATGGGCATTAAATTGTTATGAATAAAAGTGTTTTCATGGCTTCATTTGGACATATACATGTTTTATAAGAATATTGTTATTTCAAATGATTGAAAAATAAATTATGGCTAAATTTGACAAAGCATCACTTGGTTAATCTCATACACACACACTTGGTACTTAATTTAAAACATTGAAACAGGGTTAATTTCGGTCGAAAATATTATCGACCGAGACAAATTGGTCGACAATATTATCGATCGAGGATGACTTTAGAGCTCTTTCGTTCGACAAATAGTTGATCGACAAAATTTTTGAATAGAGTTTAGTACTTTTCAAAACGTTATAAAGCATTGGGATCTCAATCTTTTGTCTATTTGTTGGGAATTCACATCCCTCAATACCACCATCATCACATTTGCTGATTCTGGGTATTTAAACCCTTAGTTCATCACTAAACATGGTTATCACTTATCAGGTAACTATTACCTTCAGGTCATCTGACCAAGGTATTCAGGATATTTGTTACACAATCATCTCAATTTCATATCAACCATATCAATTGCATATCAACATCATGCAATACAAAAATAACATCTATATTCCCTCATTAGGGTTAGAGTTTCCCATCTTTATCAATTAAGGTTTCACATATCAGCATCCCATATTGAAATTTCAAATAACATTATCCCATATTAGGGTTTTTACACAACACCACCCTATATTAAGGTTTCACATAACATTTCCATGTTAGGGTTTCACATAACATCATTCCATATAAGGGTTTCACATAACATTATCCCATATTAGGGTTTCATACGACATCACCATATATTAAAGTTTCACATATTAGGGTTGTGGAAGCACTTCAGAGCACCTCGGTCGACGAATTTTTCGACCGAGATAGAGTCATATTTCACGTGTATAAGCACCTATAGGGTCGGTTTTTCCTTTATAACCGACTCTAAAACGCTCCCCGGTCGACAATTTTTCGACCGACATGAATTTTCGATCCAGTTTTCCATGCATATTCGGTCGACAAATTTGTCGACCAACGCACATTCGGTCGACGAATCTGTCGACTGAATGAAGCCAAATTTCTTTCATAGAAGCACCTCTAGGGTCGGTTTTTCTAATGACCAACCCTATAAGGGTCTCGATCGACAATATTGTCGACCGACAATATCCAGTTTAGTTTTTCACACATGTATAAGCACCTCTAGGGTCAGTTATACGAAAAAACTGACCCTAGAGGTGCTTGTACGAAAGAAATCATGCTCTTTTTCGGTCGACAAATCGTCGACCGAAATGAGCCAGATTTCTTCGTATTAGCACTTGTAGCATCGGTTTTACATAATAACCGACCCTATAGATCGTTTCGGTCGACAAATTCGTCGACCGAGTGTGCGATTGATTGTTATTAAACAACCCGACACGGGCACTGTTTATCTGTAGAGTCGGTTTTTGGTTGTTAACCGACGCTAGAGTTTTTCACTCCGTGCAAAAAGCCGAAATTTTAGTCTTTCTTCCTCCCGCGAAACCCTTTTCTCTTTTCTAATCTCTCTCCCGCGGCGCCACGAAACCCCTTTTTTCTCTGTTGCCGTGAATGCTTCTCTGTGAAGCCGTTGCCGCCTCTCCACGCCGCCAAAAGGATCGTGAAGCTCGTCGTCGCCGTGAAGAGGATCGTGAAGCTCGTCGTCGCCGCCTTCCACTCTTCCTCCACGAAGCCCGTCGTTTCCGTGAAGCTCTCTTCCTTTCCGTGAAGCTTTTGGTTGTCGTGAAGCTCGTCGTCTCCGCCTTCCACTCTTCCACGAAGGTCGCCGCCTCTCCGTGAAGTTCGTCTCTTCCTCCACGAAGCTCGCTGCCATTTCCAAGTAAGCTCGAGCTTCCTTCTCCTTGTTCCCCTTCATTCCCGCTCGCCGCCATTGCTGCTTCCAGGTCCATCTCGGTCGACAATTAGTCGATCGAGAGCCCACCTGCGCGCAGCGTCCAGGTCCACTTTCGGTCGACAATTTGTCGATCGAGAGTGGACCTGGATGCTGCGCACAGGTGGGCTCTCGGTCGACTAATTGTCGACCGAGATGGACCTGGAACTTATTTATGTTGGAGCCATAAATGTTTTAATCATATTTGTTGTAATGTTCACAAATATTTCTGAATATTATAATGATTTCAATCTTTGGACTGTTGGAAACGGCCTTACTTTGCTAATTTGTACAAGTATTTTCCATTTTATATGATTTGATAACCCAATAATAAAAACATGCATGTCTTTTTTCATATGTAATCATTATATAAATTTTAGAAATTAATACTAGATTAGACATGTCTACTCCTAGATTGACACTTTAGGGTTGATGCATGATGTTTAACTTAATATATAAATATGAAAATAATGCATTTGTATATTAACTTAGAAACCCGTTTAAATTTACTCATTAGGAGTAAACTTTGGATAGTCCCCGGTTTGGGACTGTTTTTGGATATTTTTATCTCACTTAGGATGTACCTGTATAATGTATGTTTAGTTTTGTAGATTATTTCAGTAGGATTTCTCCATTTGTTCTCTGGGTACATATGTGAGTGGTTATTTTCCATTTACATCGGTGTACTTGGAGAACTTAGGGGAAATGCTGCTGAAATTTTCTTCAAAACTAAACATACATTATACAGTTACTAGTGAGATTAAATATTCAAAAATGGGATAGGTGGTACACTTTCTATCAATAAAAACTTACAGATTATTATAGTATCAATATTAAACTGTTAGTTTTATAATTAATTTTAATGTGATATAGAAAATGGATCGAAGTTGGATGTCTATCAAGAACCGTTGCAGCCCAGAGTTTGCCAAAGGTCTTGATGAATTTATCAGATTTGCTGAGGAACATAGGAAACTACCTACAGATAGGCTATATTGTCCATGTAGAAATTGTTGTAACAATTTGAAAGTTGATACTGGTGAGGAAATTAAGAATCATGTCATATGCAATGGGATCACACAAGGTTATAATGAATGGTATTGGCATGGAGAGAAATTGAATTATGGAGCAGAAAATGTCGATACTAATAGTTGTGGCATAGAAGATATAGATAATGATGATAATGTTAATGATGAACCGATTGAAGATGACCGGATTCGGGATGATATGATTGATGAGATGCTACGTAGTTGTCGGGACAATGTCATTGATCCACCTTCTTTATTTGCAAACATTGTCCATGATGCTGAAAAACCATTATATAAGGGTTGTACTAAGTTCACGAGGTTGAGTGTTGTGATGCGATTATACACTCTTAAAGCTCAAAACCGGTGGAGCGATAAGAGTTTCACTTCACTGTTGTCTTTGTTAAAGGAAATTCTTCCTGAAGGCAACGAGCTTCCAATTTCAACATATCAAGCAAAGAAAATAATGTGCCCAATGGGAATGGAGGCTAAGAAGATTCATGCATGTCCAAATGATTGTGTGTTATTTCAGAAGGACTATAGTAATTTGATAAATTGTCCAAAATGTGGTGCGTCAAGGTATAAGACTACAAATTCAGCTAAGGCAACAAATGGCTCTCCTGCCAAGGTGATGTGGTATCTACCAATAATACCACGATTTCAACGCTTATTTGCTAATACAGAAGATGCGCAAAATTTGTCTTGGCATGGGGAGTTAAAGTTCAATGATGATGGCGTCCTACGACATGCATCTGATTCACCACAATGGAAGAAAATTGATTTATTATACCCTCAATTTGGTAAAGAACCAAGAAACCTAAGACTTGGACTCTGTACAGATGGAATGAATCCCTATGGTACATTAAGCAGCCAACATAGCACATGGCCTGTTATGATTGTTATATACAATCTTCCTCCTTGGTTGTGTATGAAAAATAAGTATGTGATGTTGTCAACATTGATATCAGGGCCCAAGCAACCTGGAAATGATATTGATGTTTACCTTCAACCTCTAATTGATGACCTAATGAAACTATGGGAAGAAGTTATTATGACATATGATGCTTCACGTAAAGAGATCTTCAATTTGCGTGCTATGTTATTTTGCACGATTAATGACTTTCCAGCTTATGGAAATTTGTCTGGATATAGCATAAAAGGATACAAAGCATGTCCTGTTTGTGAGGAAAATATTGATTCAATCAGACTGAAACATGGTGGTAAAATCGTATATCTTGGTCATCGGAGATTTCTCCCACCAGTGCATCCTTATCGAAGGCAACGCAAAACCTTTAATGGGTCAATTGAGGAACGAAGTGCTCCTAAACCTATACCAGGACATGTTGTATATGATAGGGTGAAACATATTGTTAATGAATTTGGAAAGAGTTCAAGTAGTCATACACTCACATGTGACAAATCTCTATACAAGAAGAGGTCAATATTCTGGGATCTTCCTTATTGGAGATCTTTGGCAATTAGACACTGCATTGAAGTCATGCATGTTGAAAAAAATATTTGTGATAGCATCATCGGTATGCTATTGAACATACCAGGAAAGACTAAAGATGGCATCAAATCTAGAAAAGATTTAGAATTAATGGGTATTAGAAAAGAATTATCAGTGGAGATTAGGGGTCGCTGCACATATTTGCCACCGGCTTGTTACACTTTGTCAAAGAAAGAGAAAAAGACTTTCTGTGAGTGCTTGTATAATATTAAGGTTCCACAAGGATACTCTTCTAATATTCGTAGATTGGTATCAATGAAGGATCTGAAACTGATAGGTCTCAAATCTCACGATTGTCACACCTTAATGCAACAAATTTTACCTGTGGCTATTCGATCTATATTGTCGAAGCATGTAAGGTTTGCCATCACAAGACTATGTTTCTTCTTCAATGAAATATGCAACAAAGTGATACATCCTGATACTCTCGATAAATTACAGAAAGATGTAATTGTTACCATGTGTCAGCTTGAAATGTACTTTCCTCCTTCATTTTTTGATACCATGGTTCATCTAGTAGTACATATTACAAGGGAGGTGAAGATGTTGGGTCCAATTTTCTTACACTGGATGTATCCATTTGAACGCTACATGAGTGTTTTTAAAGGTGATGTTCAGAATCGTTATCATCCTGAAGGGAGTATTGTTGAGGGTTACGTGGCTAGGGAGGTGATGGATTTTTGTAATGATTTTTTGAATTGCAATGAAACTTGTAGCAATCAAAAAAATTCCCATCACACTGGATCTTATTGTGGCAAAGGAACTCTGGGAGGACGAGTGAAAGGAATCAGTCGTGAGTTGTGGGAACAAGCGCATTTGTATATTTTACACAACATCGATGAAGTTAGTAGCTACATCACAGAACACAATGATCTTATCAAGAGAAATCATCCGTGATCTAGTTCAATGTGGCTTGCAAGAGAGCATAATCGAACATTTATTAGGTGGTTTGAAGAGAAAGTATTTAATCAACTATCTGAATCACCAAATAATGTTGCTGAGAATATAAAATGGCTCGCCTTTAAGCCAAAAATGGATGTCATCTCATATGAAGGTTATGACATTAACGGATTTTCATACTACACAAAGCGTCAAGATGAAAGTAGTGTAGTTCAAAATAGTGGGGTCACTGTTAAAGCTTGTTCATTGTATTTTGCTAGTGCCAAAGATAAAAGACCACGTGAAGCTGAGATGTCATATTACGGCTTCGTTGAGGACATATGGGAAATGGACTATACAAATTTTCGAATTCCTATAGGTGTAATTGGGTTGACAACAATAAAGGAGTTTTAGTGGATGAGTTGGGTTTCAAATTGGTGAATTTTGAAAAGATTGGTTTCAAAGATGAGCCATTCATCATGACAAACCAAGCAAAACAAGTATTCTATATTGATGACCCGGCAAATAAAAATTGGTATGTCGTTCTTAATGGAAAAAGACAGTTTACTGTAGATCCTATAAACGAAGAAGAATACTACGAAAAGTATGATGATTCTAGTCCATTCTCTGTTGGTTTGCCAAGTGTAAATGTTGAAGATAACACCGATGAATATTATAAACATCAAGACCATGCTGAAGGAAGTTTCCATGACTAACAACTCAACCAATACTAAAGGCATGTATTCTTTGAATTATTTATTTTATTATCATGTATACCTTATCACTTGGGCTTTTATTATCACTTATTTTTTTATCATGTATACTTGTAGGTTCTAAAATGGCGAGTGAAGATGAACATTTTGAGCATGAGCACCATGAAGATGAACATTCTGAGCATGAGCACCATGAGGATGGTAGTGGTGATGCTAAGAACAGTAGAGGTCCTACATTGATGTGTAGGCTGCAGGAGCTCAAGGCTAAAGGGGATAAATTTCCAGTCCAGTTTGATATGACAGGAGCACCTATTGGGGAACATGCTAGTGCTTTCAAGCATTACGTAGGGGCGACCGCGCGCAGTAAGGTGCCAATAGATATAGAAAATTGGCATGATGTTCCAAATGCCAAAAAAAACCTCATATGGAAAGATATATCTGTGAGTGGAAGTGATATCATTTTAATATGTTTTTATCTATTGATTCTAATTTAGTTTGCTTGGAATTAATTCCTTTTCAAAACAACATTATTTATTGCTTCTTTTGTATGTATAGGGTGTTTTTCATCTAAATGAAAAAGATCACAAGAAAAGAGTGCTACAACGTTGTGGTGTACGATGGAGGGGTTTTAAGACATATCTTGTAAGGGAATTTATAAATAATCCTAAACAAAAGAAGAAAGCTACATATGTATATATTTTTATTGATCTTGAGGTGTGGGAAAGATTTTTTGCAGCTAGGAGATCAGAAGAGTTTCAGGTAATAAAGATTGTGATGCATTGTATGAATATTTTATACAATTAAGGAGGTGAATCTTTTTATACATGTTTGCCAAGTCTAAATTGCAATACCTCATTTTAAATGATCAGGCTATTCACCAGGCTCAAAAGGAAAGACGAGCTAAAAATGTGCATGACCATCGCTTGGGGCCCGATGGTTATGCCTTCCGCCGCCAACTACAAGAGAAGCAATCATCTTCTGGAGAAGAATCTAGTACAACTCAATTTGAGTGACCACCCCGACACATGACATGGATTGATGCTAGAAAGAATCGAGCCGGTGAAATTGTCAACCCTGCAACTAAGGAGGTGGCACAAAGGATGGTAGGTTTATCCCAACTAAGTAAAGAGTAACTTCCACAAACTTAGATTTATTTATATCTAATTGATATTGTGATTTAATATTTTTATTAACTATGAATAGATTGATCTCCACGAGCAAAGGAAGGAAGGAAAGTTCATCCCAACTGGCTACATGGATGAACTAGCAGTTGCTCTTGGTATAAAGGAGCATCCTGGCCGTGTTAGGGGATTAGGAGCTGGCATAGGATTCAAGTCTTATTTTGGCCCTTCACAATCTAAAAGAGGTCGTGTAGGAGGTTTTACACAAGAGTATCTTGAAGCATTAGTAGCGCAGAAAGTAAAAGAAATAATGTCTTCATATCAGCCTACTCAACCTTCTCAACCTATTCATACTGCATGTCTCTCAAGTGATGAGGTACAAGCCCATGCTACAGTTGTAGAAGGTCATGGGAGCACTCCCGATGAACCACCACAACAATCTGCAGTAAGTTCTTGTTGTATATGTTGTGTTATTAGTATGATAAATATATGATAATATATATAGTTGTAACATGTATCTGTTCTACTATTTCTTATATAACTTATATTATTTCAATCTAGGTTGGTATGAACTGTAAACTTGCAGTGGAGGTTCCAGAATATAATGTTGTGGCAGCGGACAAAGTGTACAACCTTGGTGGTACATTGCATTGCCAACAAATTACTGATGACATCTACCGTGTGTCCATCCATCTTGTGTATGACGGAATGGGGGACAAACCACTACCCATACCTAATCCTGAATATAGTACAGTTGAAGAAGCTGAGGGTTCTATGGTGGGTTGGCCTAGATACTTCGTTATCAATGACAAGGTATACCTTATTTCTATCATATTTTTCATCTTTGACTGCATGTAATATAAGTATGTAATTTAATTAACAGGTTTGTAAACCGAAAAGTAAAACTTCTGCTAGTCGTCCTCCTATGCCCAAGACATCTTTCATTCCCGAAACTACATTCGACGAATTGGGAAGCAAATCTAAATGTTTGTGTTGATACTTAGCCAACCAAAAATCGGGATCAAATATGATGGTCAAGTTAACAGAAGATGCAGTTGGGAGGGACTTTGAGAATTTTATTTTTCTTGATGATATTATAGAGTTGTTCCGGTATGATTGGCTGAACACTTCGATAATACAAGTATGGATAAGGTAAGGATCTATCAATATATATAAAAAATTCCAATACACATTTTAGCTTATTTCTACATATGAAAATAATTACAAATGTTTAACAGCCATTTATATACCGAGGTCACCAACTTTGATATAAAGAATATTGCATTCTTAGTTCCTTCGGTCACTAGTCAGGTGGAGACAAATATTGAGGATGTGAATGAGTACTTCTCTGATGCATTCAAATATTTTGCTAGTGAGGGGAAGGAAATTATCCTAATTCCTTTTAACGTCCAGTAAGTATTATTATTCAATATAATTTTAATAATGAATGAAACTATTTATTTTAATGTTTGTTTTACTCTTACTCAGAGCTAGACATTGGGAATTACTAGTGATTGTCCCAAAATTGATGACTCTTTATTATCTTGACCCAATGGGTAAAACAACAAGGAGTCACAAACTGAAATTTTCAGCTATGGAGTAAGCATAAATTTAATCAATAGATTCAACATGATATTTTATTTAGAATTTCTATTTTACCAACTATCGTTTAATTGATAGGGGTATAAAGGCTTTTCGTGAAGCTGGAGGACAAATACCCACAAAATTAAAGACATTGACTTTGAAAAATGTCAAGGTAGCTACTTTGACAACTGCTTACTCTTTATGTATTAATTTTCAACTGTAATATGTCAACTCTTATACTCTTATCTCAATTGTTGTTTATAGTAGTTTACTAACATTAAGTATAATTTATTATTTGTAGTGTCCTATGCAAAATAATGATTGGGCTTGTGGCTACTATGTAATGAAATATATGCAAACTATTGTCAAACAAGCATCACATGACATTCAGACTATAAGTCAGGTAATAAAGAATAACATCATAAAGTTACAAGTGATTGTAGTCATTTTTATAAAATATTAACATGTGCATTTTCTATTACAGATCTTTAAAACTCAGCCTTACACACATGTGGACTTGAATGAATTCCGAGAAGAGTGGTCAGAGTGTTTTATAAGTGAAGTCAAAATAGTATTGGATTAAATATGTCGGCTCCATTTATGTATGTGGTTTGAGTACGTACTCTTTCATATTTTTACTTTTATAATATGTCATATCAGACTTGCACTCTATCATTTTGTAAATTATGATATTGATTATCATTTTTGTTATGAATGTGTGGTTTTGACGGTGATGGTTGAGCATCAATGCTCCCCTCTCCCAGAATACATGAATCTTCTTGTTCTTCTGTTCTATATCAATTTCTGCAGAAATTTTTTAAAAAAAAATCGTAACTTCTAGCGTCGGTTTGTTAAATAACCGACCCTACAGATTGTACACTCTTTGGCCGAAAAATTTTCGACCGAAATCGAACTTCTAGCGTCGGTTTTTGTAAAAAACCGAGTCTATAATGTCCTCTATAAGGTCGGTTTTTTGAAATAACCGACCCTAAAGATTGAATAAAACATTTCATTGTAGGACCCGGTCGACAAACTTCTCGACCGAATTACTATCGATCGACAAACTTGTCGACCGACTGCTATACTGAAATGTTTTATTCAATTTTAGGGTCGGTTATTTTCAAAAAACTGACCTTATAGAGGGTGCTCGGTCGAGACCGAAATATTTTCGGTCGACAATTTTCTCGACCGAGAGTTACCACTGAAATGTTATTCAATCTTTAGGGTCGGTTATTTCATAAAAACTGACCCTGTAAACGTTCTCATTCGACAATTTTCTCGACCGAGAACATTTACAGGGTCGGTTTTATGAAATAACTGACCTTACAAGCTCCTTTTTTCTCGCCTAGGTCAGAATTTTTACAACCTTTTGCTTCGGTGTTTACTCTGTAAGGTCGGTTTTATTTGGTTAAATAATCCGACGCTATAGACCAAATTCTATAGCGACGACCACCTAGGCGTCGGTCAAAAAGTGACGATGCAGGATTTAAAAAACCGACGCTACATACCCTTTCTGTACTAGTGTCCCAAGACCGTTTGGATCCATGCGGTCTCAAGACCGATTGGGTCCACGCGGTCTCAAGACCGTTTAGATCCATGCGGTCTCAAGATCGTTTGGGTCCATGCGGTCTCAAGACAGTTTGGATCTATGCGGTCCCAAGACCGTTTGGGTCCATGCGGTCTCAAGGCCGTTTGGGTCCATGCGGTCTCAAGACCGTTTGGGTCTATGCGGTCCCAAAACCGTTTGGGTCCATGCGTCCCAAGACCGTTTGGGTCCATGCGTCCCAAGACCGTTTGGGCCCATGCGGTCTCAAGACCGTTTGGGTCCATGCGGTCTCGAAGACCGTTTGCCGCAAGAACAAAGACCGATTGAAGGGCAGAAGTCGCGCGATTCACGCCGACTAGTGTTGCATCCAAGCAGGCCAAGAAGAGAAGGAAGACGGAGCAAGGAGCGCATCTACTTCACTGGGCTGCGGCCACCCTCTACACCGAGCTCATGGAGGATCTTTCTTTCTCTCTTATCCTTCTTGTATCTCGCATCATGAGTGAGTAGTCCACTTTCGCTGGGGTGCGGGGACTAGCCCCGCTACCCATGCAAACCATGTTCTTTTGTTAAACGTCTGTGCGCCTGACGCTTCTGTGCGCCTGACGCCCGTATGGGGGGGTTCACAACCTTAGTTGGATTTTGTGTCTTCTTGTTAATCGTTGATGTTTACTCGTACTATAATCGCTTATGTGCTTATCGGTTGACGCGGTTGACTCCTTGACGAGAACGTCCGATGGGATTCCTTAAGGTTGTAAGTGTATGATCCGCGAGGGGACGAGCCATATAGCCTTCGGTGACACTTCTGTGCGCCTGACGCCCATATGGGGGGTTCACAGCCTTAGTTGGATGTTGTATCTTCAGAGCCGTAATACATGTGATCCGGATGGTGACGAGACATCTGATGCCTATGGTGATGCTTATGCGGACCTGACGCCCGTATGGGGGGTTCTGCAGCAGCTCTACTTGGAGTGTCATATCTTGCCTGGATTGTTTGCAAAGGAGTATGTTTGTGTGTGTAGCGGTGGTCAAACCCAGTACCATCCCAGCGATTCCACATCACTAATCTAAACCTATCTTTAATTCCGCTTTTACTTTCCTGCAATTAGTTTGAACAAACCAAAATCAACCTTTTGTTCTAAATATTAGTTTTACTTGAGCTAGATCCAGCTGACAAGGATTCTTAAAAACGTTGTCCTTTGGGTTCGATTCTCAACTATACTACGATAAGACTCGTCCGCTTGCGGGTGGTATTATTGCACTAGATTTAGGTAAAAGCTCGGGGATTTCAGCCACGGGTGAATTTGTTAGTGTATTCAAAACGCCACGTCAGCTGATATCCCATAATGTGCTATTTGGTCGATACACTAGCTAATGTTGTAGCTGATAACTTAGTTGATGTTGAGTGGCTGATACTTAAAGGGATAGGAAGGATGACACCCTAAGTGATGTTGAGTGGTTGATACACTAAGTTGAAGGGAAGGCTAATATCCTAAGTTAATGAAGAGGCTGATACCCTAGTTGAAGGTGAGGCCGATATACAAGGGGTTGAAGTGGCCAATATCCTAGTTATTGGTGAGGCCGATACATAAGTAGATGGTGTGGCCGATACCCTAGTAGTTGATGGGTGGCCGATACCCTAGTAATTGATGGGTGGTTGATACCCTAGTGGTTGATGGGTGACTGATACCCTAGTAGATGATGGGTGGTCGATACCCTAGTAGTTGATGGGTGACCTATACACTAGTTGGTTGAGGTGGCTGATATACAAAATGATAGCATGGACGACACTCAAGTATGTACTACGACCGATACACCTCACGAACCATACAAGCAGTACCACTCTAAGTATCTCTAAAATGATAGCCATTGACATGTAGGCCGATATAAAGATTTGAAATAAAGGTTGATACACCTTAATTAGTGAATATTGATACACCTAGAAGAGTGTAGGCCGATACATTTTGAATACAATCAATGAATACATCATGAAAGTGATAAGATGAATACACTTTAATATGTGTAGGTTGATAACCCTAAAGAAGGTTGTGAGAACTCGTTAGACTAAATGAGATTACTCAAAACACAAAACACAATTACTCATTAATTTAACACAAATCCAGAAAATAGGGTAAATTAAAATCGATTTCAACAATTCCAATTCTCCCAGAAACATTTATATTAAAGCCCAAAAACTTATTTTACTTCACATAATGCTCAATATTCTTTACAATTTCCCTATAGCCTCGGAGAGAACTTAAACTTTGTAAAGGAACACTATCCATATATTCAACATATACAAGCATCAACCTATTGTAGAAAGATCCATTCAATCAAAACATCGTACACAAACTTTTCATCTAGACCTGAGAGTACAGGGATGACTCTAGGACACACTAGACAACTAAACAACCATCTCTAGGGTTTATCACCTTAGATTCTTCTCACTGTCATGATACCGTTGTCTCTTATATCAATCACCTAAATAAATGTGGTGACCGATGAGGTGAGACCCAGTCCCACTGAGAGATATAACTCTCTCCAAGTTATATTGATTACATCATATTAACAAGTTTGTATGCACTTCACATATAGTTTTTGAGTTAAAATTGATATATCGTGATTGTCATCACTTCTCTGCTTAAGAAAACTACCCATGATGCTTTAATAGTGTATTAACGACTTGTATATACATGTTCGGATATTGTCTATAATTTTATTATGCCTCTAGATATGTTTTTCTAAAATATATGTACTTTTTGACAACAACAATTGTCAATCGAGTTTGTCATGAGGAAACTCGACCAACAAGCACCAATGGAATTTGCCAACAACTATTTTCGATCTAAAGTTCAACCTAGAAACTCGACCAACAACAATGTATACTAAATATGTAGATGTAACTCCCCTATGTATATTTATATGATATTCATATTATCATGTTTTAAATTTCTTATCTTTCATACATCTCTATCTTTCTAGTTACTATAATTTGGTATCTCTATATCTTGCAATTACTTTTCTTGAGTTGTTATGCAAGTGTTGATGATAATCTCCTTAAAACATATGGTTGTGATTAACTTTCTTCCTTTTTGATCTAACTTGATACATCTTTCCAGTTGTATATCTTTCAATGTAACCTTGAGTTTCTTAGTGGTAATCATCTTTTAATAATGATGCATATTTGCTAGTGAGTTTTATCCTTTCATGTTTCTAAAATTCCATATTTATTTGATTGGATATTTCTTTACATCTAATCATAGCTTCTTTTTTTTTACTTGTGCATGTTTTACAATTACCTAGATCCTACCAGTAGTCCTAACTTGTGATATCATATATTAGTAGTACATCTACATGTAATTCTACTCTTTTTCGTCAATTGGTATCTTTTCTCATAAATTGGTACCAAACTTAATGATATGTTTGTATCATGTTTCATACATACTCAAGATTACTTCTTGATTTGCATATCTACTATCTGGAGTTGATTTCTTACATAGTCATTGCCTTGATTATTGCTAGAATTAAATCTTGGGTTGTTCAAATGCATGTCTTCATTTTATTTATATTCATTGCTTGGATATCCCCATATATTTTTCTCTTCTACACTCTGTTTTTCTAACAAGTTGTGTTTTAGGTCTTCATCCACCCTCACTTTTTGAAATGACAACGGGGGAGAAGAAATATCTTATGTAAAGGAGAGAAGAGATATATGTGTAACATAAATGAGCAGAAGAAAAAATTTCTATAAATTTTATGAGAACCAACCATGCACTAGAAATAGCATTAATTGAGGGGGAGTATGTGAACTCCATTAGCATCAATTAAGGGGGAGTATATAAACTTGATTAGCATAAATTGATGGGGAACATATGTACTCAATTCATTAAAAATCCTAGATTTCTCCAAAGGTATTATTTTGCTTAAATGCTTTCAATACATTCATGGCATGATTTGTCATCTTCAAAACGGGGGAGAATGTTGACTCAAGGTCTAAATTGACTAATCCCTTGTTTTGATGATGACTAAATCATTCCAGTTTTATGTGTCTAATACTTCTACTTGAGTGATTTCAGATTAGATAAGACACATTCCAAATGTGTAAACTGCATAGATCTTTGATGTAAAGTACTTGTAATGATTGTATGACTTGTAATTAAGATTAATGAAAATTTATAACACTTAAACTATATATATATATATATAAACACATTTTAGACATTTTTCAAAAGTGAATGCAGGCTGTCTTGTTGGCCGAGTTTGTCATGGTGATAACTCATCTGACAGCCACTCTAGCTCTTAGAAATACCCAGGGTCATTCATGTTTATCCTGATGGTAACTCGACTGACACCCTACACTTTGACTTGTCAATATAGTATCGTTCGTCGAGTTTCCCAAAAGGTAACTATAATGACCTCAAATGTAGGTATCATCCTCTATTTTCTTTATCCTAAAACTTAAATTTTATCCCTTCTTTAAATTATGTGAGTAGTGTCTTTGACCCTGAAATTAGATGTGACTTGAGAAAATTTTAGATTTAATATCACATATTTGGTATAGTTAGACTTATTCTTAGATTTGGGTCGAGACTAATATTATATCCATGTTTACCCTAGAGAGTGAAATTAGAAGGGAGAAAGAATCTAGCGACAATATTAATTATAAGGGAAATGAATTATCCTTTTATTAGGATAATTAGCACCCATTTATTAGTATGAACACCTAACATATTTAAAATGGACTTTTGGGAACTGAATAATGCTCTTTGTTGGTTTAATAGGCAACCTACGTAATTGGGAGTCGAGAAGAATTCAAATACACACTATAAATCACTTGTCAAGAAATACATAAAGTTGGCAATTATTAATTCGAATTATGTGTCATGTTGGCTTTGAATTGGTACTAGCCGCACTTGATAACTCTTGCAGAGGCGGTCGGGGTAACATGACCCGACGGACTAGAGGAATAAAGAGAGGGTTATCGACTTATCGTCATCCCCAATACCCCAGCGTAGGCGTTACACTACTGCGATGACTCTTCCGCTGATCACAAGTACTTGGTGCTTTAATTATCTGTGATTTCACCGCCAACTGTTTCGGGAGGGCGGGTCGATCACAAAGAACCCTAACCCGACTCCTGGCGAGCCTTGAGCGTCGGATACCCAAAAAGGCCATCTCAAACCAGTGTTGCTGTCCTTGTTTAATACCTCACCGCCTCGCCTTTTGTGTCGCCGCCACGAAATAATTCACAAACGAAGAACAATTTCCCTTCTCAACTTTCTCCAAGCAAAATCCTCTGAGCGTTGTTGCCTCTTCGCGTCGGCTCTGCTGACATCTCTGGCAAGGAAACGAGTAGAGGCGTTGTTGTTTTCACTCTCAGATAAAAAGGTAATGATACCATCTCTAACCTAGGGCTAATTTGGTTGGGTGTAAAATCAACCCACACATGTAATTAAAAAATAGGAAATCAAAAGTATATAGTTGAAAATCCAATGTATTTATTTGGTTGCTCGTAGGTAAAACTAACAATTTTGTTTTGATTTTGCTTGGTAAGATGCGGTTTTGGCCACTAATGACTTTTATCTTTGACGGAAAGTCAACAGCTGCATACATTTTCCAGAGATCTCTGTATATTCGTATAGCATGAAGTATAGTTTTATCTGGGCAACGAGTGGGGAAGTGAACTGCGCCTAAAAAGTGCGCAGTTCGTTTTCCATTATTTTCTCTATAACCAACCACAACGTGTAGTTTATTTTCCAGATGTTGGTTGCAATTACGCAATACCAAACGTAAATAGTTTGAAAACATGCATAGTTGGAACTGCAAGCGTTGATGTGCAGCCCAACCAAACGAGCCGCTAGACACGTTCAATCGCCACCTTCGGTTCACGCTGAGTCTTCCCCAACTTCTGGATTGACAAATGTCTCATGTTTCTCACGATTGAATTCTTGTAGACGAAAGGCATGGTGCAGCCTGATCCTCCTGTACGAGTTCTAGACCCAATGAATAGCGGAGATGCTCGTGAATGACTCGCCATTCATTTTGATCTCTGTTCTACCACGATTTTTCTCCAGTGCATGGTACCTTGCGCTACCTGTTCCGATTCACGACCAAGCCATCGTTAGGCTAGGTACTAGTCTTTGGACCCGGTGATGATGCCCAATCGCTCGCAGGGTTGGGGAGATGGATTGGGGCGCCGAGATTCAGTTTGGACTGACACCCCTTGATTGCTTTCTACCCAATTCCTGTCATGCTCTTCTTGTGGGATGACCAGCGATGTCTGTGCCTTCGGGCAATGCCTCTGCGTCTGATAGTCTGCCTAGAATATTGAACTCACCCAGCTATTCGGGAAGTTTTCTTCGCCTGCCGATCGTTGTAGAAGTCACGACGCTGATCGGGAGACCAGGGAGCATGACGGGTCGTGGACATGGATTCATCCCTGGGCAAAGACTGACACCTGCTGTGAGCGCTAGGTAGGGATAGATGGTCTTTCCGTTGAACCACAATGTTCTATTTTGGAGTGCAGAGAAAAAAATTCTGTGTTTAGCAATTGTGTAATATTTTTAGAACCCAGTTATTAGCTTAAGTTGGTAAATCAGTACTAAACCAATCGAGAGTCTGAGGATTACAAATGAGTATATGGGTTGTGCTTTTTTATTTTCTAATTAATAGTAGTGGTCCTTTATGGAATCCACTCTTTACATAACAGAATCAGAGCATAGCAATCGGCACCATAGGATCTCTGAACCCTTATTTAGGTTTCTTACCCTCTTATCCCTTTTCAAGTGGACCAATTTGTTCGGAAGGATGAACAATGAATCCTATCGATTCTTTAATAGGGATGTTGGATACACCACACCACCAAATCCTCACTTCAGCATGCCCTATATGGAACCCCCCTTGGAAGCCCCAAATGCACAAGATAACCATGGGATTCAACCGGTGGTTACAATGTCGCCTCCTACTTCAGAAATTCCAATTCCACCTCTGTTAGCCTTCACTCCGGAGTCTGAGTTGTCCTACCTGTGGCATCTTGTGTATAATTTAATGATAGGAGGGGTCAATACCATCTCTTCATCAGACAATCCCAAGGAGTACTCGCTCACTGAGTTAATTAAGATGCAACCACCTTACTTCAAGGGTGAAGGAGAGATTGAGATGGTAGATAAGGCCGATGATTGGGTCTTGGTCATTGAGCGTACCTTCGAGGGTATGGCATGCCCTCCTCAACAGAAGTTTTACTTTGTTGCTTATGTTCAGGATAGACCAGCTAGAGTCTAGAGAAACATGATTGTGTGCATACGTGACACCTCGCAGGTGACCTGGGAGCAATTCCATGTGCTTTTCCAGTGAGAAATATGTTTGTTCTGCCTCCCTAAAGAATAAACAAGTTGATTTCTACAGTTCGAGGCAAGGCTCATTGGGTGTATCCTCTTACGTCCAGAAGTTCTTGTTGCTAGAGCGCTATGCTACAAACCTATATGAAGATCATCATTCTGAGCTATTCCTGGAAGGCTTGTCTTATAAGATTGGATCATGTAACATACCGAAACTTGGACCCTGCCCTAGAACTTTGATCCTTTTTTGTTTGACCAAACAAGGTTGAGGTTAGAGTGAACCTAATAATATAATGCATGAATAATGTAATATAATACGTCAAATAATTTATTTAGTGATAATAAGATGATAAATAGCTTAATTGGATGCATAATGATGTTAATGGGCCTCTAATGGGCCAGATGACAAAACCCATGTAAGAAATTCTTAAAAGTGGAAATAAACTCCAAATTCGTAATCTACACATTAAAATAAGTTTACATGTCAACTTTCATTTAATTTGGACCCCTTGAAATAATATGGTAAGTTAAGAGAGAGAAATTGCCTAAAAAGTGTTATTAATAAATAAATATAATAATTGACTCCAAAAGAGGAAAATAATCATATATTCGTGATCTACATAATAAATATAGCCTTTAGGTGACTTTTCATCCAATTTGGAGAAAGTTTGTTTAAAAGGTGAAATCAGGAGAGAGAAAGTGTGTAAAACCTTAAAATATTAAATAAATACTCAAATAATTCCAACATGTAAAATTGATGACAAATTCATATTCAACACACTAATTATGATTTGTGGATCAAGTTTTATAATATTTGGAAAATCCTAAAGCCATTAATGAAGAAGGAAAGAGAAAATGATATTTGATTTATTTAAACCATTAAAAGATTTCAAAAGGCAAATCTAATTTTATATTCGGTTTCTACATGTCAAAATTTGCCTATGTGCAAATTTTTACCTAATTTGGTTAATGTTTGGACCCTCAATTTTCTTTGGAAAGAAACTTAATCAAACCTTATTTAAATGTAAATATAATTTCTTGATTTCCTTGTCACGCTATTTGATTTCCTTTAATTTTCGAGTTTTAACCTGGACCCTTCGATCTGGCATCTAACGGTGCTCGGCTCATCTCCCACCTTTGGTAGGAGTCCAGCCCGACACAACCTGTACCAAGACTCCTGAGGCAAACGTTCCCCGATTCTCTCTCCCACTCTCTTCTTCCTCCCCCTCTACTTTCTTTTCACCTGGTTTCCTTATCTCTATCTGCACCCAATGGTTATATATACCTTGGGTTTCCCCTGATCGTTAGCCCTACCAAAGTCAACCTTCGTGTTCCCCTATTTTTTCCCTGCCTCGACCTTCTTTTTCATCTTCCGTGCACTGCAGGTCTTCGGACCGCGAGGTATCGGTTCCCTCACCTCCGCTAGGGTCCCAGATCCATCTTTCTTCCTTGGTTTGATCCCATTTGCATTGGGGCATGCCAACCCAACTCCCACCAGCTCCGGCGACCTGCTCAAAGCTTCGGGTGATCGGCAACGAGGAGCGACTCCCTATGTATTTTTGTGATCTGCGGTCTAGGTCCCAGGAGCCTCGAGGAACCCTCTTTCCCCTTTGATTTCTGCTGGCAAGGTGTAGTTCCTTTTTTCCTCTTTTCGGTGCTTCTTTCTACCTGTACCTTGGCGGCAAGATGATTTGAGGTTCTTTGCACCTCAGTTTCAGTGGTTTGGGACTCTTGGGTCCAGTTTTGCTTTGCGATTGCGATGGTGCTCTTCCCTGACATTTTGGTTGTTTGATTCACGAGATCATGTCCTCTAGTTTTGTTGTTGTTCACGGTACCTTCATCGCAAGCAAGGTTGAAGATGATTGCGTTCGTTTTCCCTAAACTGCCCATCAGTTCCTCTCTTTAGTTTTTCTGGTTAGGGGTATTTTGGTAAGTTGGCAGTGTTATCCTTTGCTTTGGGACGACTCAAGTGAGTCATTGACCCGCTGACTTGGCTGGCACTCATTGGGCCAAGTCATGCGGGCCCGGCATGCTTTTGTGGATTTTCTCGCCTTTGTGGCATTAACTAATTATATGATTGGTCAAATTCTAAATTTCACAACTAATTATCTGTTGGGCTAAAATTTTCAAATAAATACTCGTTATATTCAGAATAATGCAAGCTTTCTAATGGTTTTGGTTTTGTTGCCTGAATCTAATGTTATAAAGAGGTGATTATAATGGATCTAATTAATAAGTTAATAACTTGTATAATTCATAACTAAATATTTATAAGTCAGAAAAATATAATAAAATATGTTTTGAACTCAGGAAAATATAACCTAAAATGTGGCATAGTTTTTATAACCTAATCAACTAATAATAAAAAGGAAATTTTTAGAGTTTATGAAATCAATATAAATCTAACCCTAATCTCACATATATGCTAATAGGGGCTTTGGATGCCTAGGAATGGACCTAGATGTGACTTTGGATCATTTAACTCTGAAGTTGAGGTATGTTGCATCTCCAATTAATCTTCTTGAGCAATTATCCTATTTTTGTCTTACTCTTGGTCCTATGGACATTAGCCTACACATTGTCTTGTTCTTTTGAAATCATGATTCATGTGAAGTATCTTATTTTATTATTGATCTTGTGATCATGGATATTCTCTTGGAATCTTATCTTGTTGCCTTGGTGCATGTTGGACTTTTTATATTACATGCCCACAGTGATGTGGAAGTTTACTTGGTGATATATGCCCACTTTGAAGTGGATTTGTTCATATGTTTGAGTTGTTCATTATGTGATAACAACCGTGTTAATTCTGACTATACTTCTCTACTTGCCTCTACATTTAACATGTTATGTGATTCAGTAGAACTAGAGTAGTGTAATTACATTGGTTTTGTCTCATTATGCAACATGGCAACATTGTGATATCTTTGGGATGGAGGATGTGTGATTCCCCATACCCGGGTAGGATGTGTGATTCCTGGCCCATGTTATATATATATTTGGATGGTGGATGTGTGATTCTCCATGCCAGTGCAAGATGTGTGATTCTTGGATCATGTCCCACCAGGTTCAAGATGTGTGATTCTTGATCGCCATTGTTATTTATATTGTTCTAGGGCTATGGTTATCTCACATGCATGCAGGTTGATGAAGATATGTGTTTTGTTTCCTACCATGGTAGTGGATGTTTATATTGATAGCACATTCTTATTATTTGTTGGATATGGCAAGTATCCCTTTTGTTATGATCTTTTCTCTTGATACCCGATTGGGTGGTCTTTATCCCT
This sequence comes from Alisma plantago-aquatica, assembly GCA_963693085.1. Classification (NCBI taxonomy): domain Eukaryota; kingdom Viridiplantae; phylum Streptophyta; class Magnoliopsida; order Alismatales; family Alismataceae; genus Alisma; species Alisma plantago-aquatica. Next base: position 1,327,248,693 of record OY856410.1, on the reverse strand, counting down.
TGCATGGGAAGCCTTTTATTTTGATGTCCCTTAATTTTTATAAATACTCAATTTGCATTTTAGTATGGACATACCAGCCTTTGCTAATGTCTCATGTTGTTTCTCTTTTGCTGGGGTATGCTTCCAACCCTAGGTGGAGGACATGGATGGCTTGACATGTTGACCCAGACTTAGATTGTAAAGTTAAAGCTTGAAGACAAATTTTGAGGTGGTTTAGATTTCCTCTACATGGTTCCTTATGATGTAAGTTTGTAATCCTTTGTTTTATAATTGAATATAGTCATGATTTGATTCTGCTACTATACTTTGGTCTTTTGATTACCAGTATATAAAGATTTGAAAATTTCACACCCGCTCCATCATACCTTCTGAGTGCGTTTGGACTGGAGGTTCTATTGTTCAAATTTTTAGTAGAGAAGTGGTTTCACTTCTTTACAGCATGGTATCATAGCCCATGGTAGTCGAAAATGAGTATTTCAATTTTGTCTCCCTATAGGACCCTTAACTTTTCTAGATAGCTCTAAGTGAGATGTTGACCCTAGACTTGATCAATGATGATCTTTATATGCAATAAGGTTTTGTTTGAGGATAAGGTTAGGTAATGAGAAGACCTTGATATAGATAAATTGTGACTCGGTTCCCGTATTGATTTTGGCTAGCATGTTGGTTTTACATCGCAAAGTTTTCATCAACAAAAATTATTTTCATTATACTACTACATGTACAAAATGTTTTCTCTGGATTTTTCATGAAGTTTTCTCGAACTAAGTCACAATGAAGAGACACTCTAGTTGAGTAAGATCTAACCCTAGTTTTGGTGACTAGGATTGAAATAAAGGTATAGTTTACCTACCCTATGACTTTTGGATGTTCATGTTGGGTTGATAGGTTAGAGACACAAGGACCTAAAGCTCAACCCTAGATGGTGACTATTAGTTGGATACATGAGAAACATAAAATCTTTAAAACTTTCACAACTAAGTGATGTGGGTAGCTCTAAAAAGGTGTTTAGTTTGACTTGTTAGGTTGAACCCTTTAAGGGGTGGAGAGTAGTTGGTTGTTGATGTTTAGATCAATAGATTTTGAGGACGAAATCCTTTTAAGGGGTGGAGTGTTGTAACATACCGAAACTTGGACCCTACCCTAGAACTTTGATCCTTTTTGGTTTGACCAAACAAGGTTGAGGTTAGAGTGATCCTAAAAATATAATCCATGAATAATGTAATATAACACGTCAAATAATTTATTTGGTGATAATAAGATGATAAATAACTTAATTGGATGCATAATGATGTTAATGGGCCTCTAATGGGACATATGACAAAACCCATGTAAGAAATTCTTAAAAGTGGAAATAAACTCCAAATTCGTAATCTACACATTAAAATAAGTTTACATGTCAATTTTCATTTAATTTGGACTCCTTGAAATTATATGGTATGTTAAGAGAGAGAAATTGCCTAAAAAGTTTAATTAATAAATAAATATAATAATTGACTCCAAAAGAGGAAATAATCGTATATTCGTGATCTACATAATAAATATAGCCTTTGGGTGAATTTTCATCTAATTTGGAGAAAGTTTGCTTAAAAGGTGAAATCAGGAGAGAGAAAGTGTGTAGAACCTTCAAAATTTTAAACAAATACTCAAATAACCCAACATGTAAAATTGATGGCAAATTCGTATTCAACACACTAAGTATGATTTGTGGGTCAAGTTTTATAATATTTGGATAATCGAAAAGCCAAAAATGAAGAAGGAAAGAGAAAATGATATTTGATTTATTTAAACCATTAAAAGCTTTCAAAAGGCAAATCTAATTTTATATTCGGTTTCTACATGTCAAAATTTTCCTCTGTGCAAATTTTTACCTAATTTGGTTAATGTTTGGACCCTCAATTTTCTTTGGAAAGAAACTTAATCAAACCTTATTTAAATGCAAATATAATTTCTCGATTTCCTTGTCACGCTATTTGATTTCCTTTAATTTTTGGGTTTTAACCTGGACCCTTCGATCAAGCATCTAACGATGCTCAGCTCATCTCCCACCTTTGGTAGGAGTCTAGCCAGACACAACCTGTACCATTACTCCTGAGGTGAACGTTCCCCGGTTCTCTCTCCCGCTCTCTTCTTCCTCCCCCTCCACTTTCTTTTCACCCGGTTTCCTTATCTCAATCTGCACCCAATGGTTATATATACCCTAGGCTTCCCCTGATCGTTAGCCCTACCAATGTCAACCTTTGTGTTCCCCTATTTTTGCCCTGCCTCGACCTTCTTTTTCTTCTTCCGTGCACTGCAGGTCTTCAGACCGCGAGGTATCGGTTCCCTCACCTCCGCTAGGGTCCCAGATCCATGTTTCTTGCCTTGGTTTGATCCTATTTGCTTCGGGGCATGCCAACCCAACTCCCACCAGCTCCGGCAACTTGCTTGAAGCTTCGGGTGATCGGCAGTGAGGAGTGACTCCCTATGTATTTTTGCGAGTGGCGGTCTGGGTCCCAGGAGCCTCGAGGAACCCTCTTTCCCCTTTGATTTCTGCTAGCAAGGTGTAGTTCCTTTTTCCCTCGTTTCGGTGCTTCTTTCTACCTGTACCTTGGCCGCAAGATGATTTGAGGTTCTTTGCACCTCAGTTTCGGTGGTTTGGGGCTCTTGGGTCCGGTTTTGCTTTGCAATTGCGATGGTGCTCTTCCCTGACATTTTGGTTGTTTGATTCGTGAGATCTCGTCCTCCAGTTTCATTGTTGTTCACTGTTCCTTCATCGCAAGCAAGGTTGAAGATGTTTGCGTTCGTTTTCCCTAAACTACCCATCAGTTCCTCTCTTTAGTTTTTCTGGTTAGGGGTATTTTGGTAAGTTGGTAGTGTTATCCTTTGCTTTGGGATGAGTCAAGCGAGCCATTGGCCCGCTTACTTGGCTGGCACTCATTGGGCCAAGTCATGCGGGGCCGGCCTGCTTTTGTGGATTTTCTCGCCTTTGTGGCATTAACTAATTATATGATTGGTCAAAATTCTAAATTTCACATCTAATTATCTGTTGGGCCAAAAATTTCTAATAAATACTCGTTAGATTCATAATAATGCAAGCTTTCAAATGGTTTTGGTTTTGTTGCCTGAATCTAATGTTATAAAGAGGTGATTTAATGGATCTAATTAATAAGTTAATAACTTGTATAATTCATAACTAAATATTTATAAGTCAGAAAAATATAATAAAATATGTTTTGAACTCAGGAAAATATAACCTAAAATGTGGCATAGTTTTTACAACCTAATCCACTAATAATAAAAAGGCGATTTTTAGAGTTTATAAAATCAATATAAATCTAACCCTAATCCCACATATATGTTAATAGGTGCTTTGGATGCCTAGGCTTGGACCTAGATGTGACTTTGGATTGTTTAACTCTGAAGTTGAGGTATGTTGCATCTCTGATTATTCTTCTTGAGCAATTATCCTATTTTTTTCTTACTCTTGGTCCTATGGACATTAGCCTACACATTGTTTTGTTCTTTTGAAATCATGCTTCATGTGAAGTATCTTATTTTATTATTTATCTTGTGATCATGGATATTCTCTTGGAATCTTATCTTGTTGCCTTGGTGCATGTTGGACTTTTTATATTACATGCCCACAGTGATGTGGAAGTTTACTTGGTGATATATGCCCACTTTGAAGTGGATTTGTTCATATGTTTGAGTTGTTCATTATGTGATAACAACTGTGTTAATTCTGATTATACTTCTCTACTTGCCTCTACATTTAACATGCTATGTGATTTACTAGCACTAGAGTAGTGTAATTACATTGGTTTTGTCTCATTATGCAACATGGAAACATTGTGATATCTTTGGGATGGAGGATGTGTGATTCCCCATACCCGGGCAGGATGTGTGATTCCTGGCCCATGTTATATATATATTTGGATGGTGGATGTGTGATTCCCCATGCCAGGGCAAGATGTGTGATTCTTGGCTCATGTCCCACCAGTTTCAAGATGTGTGATTCTTGTCTGTCATTGTTATTTATATTGTTCTAGGGCTATGCTTATCTCACATGCATGCAGGTTGATGATGATATGTGATTTGTTTCCCGCCATGGTAGTGGATGTTTATATTGATAGCACATTCTTATTATTTGTTGGCTATGGAAAGTATCCCTTTTGTTATGATCTTTTCTCTTGATACCCGATTGGGTGGTCCTTATCCCTTGCATGGGAAGCCTTTTATTTTGATGTCCCTTAATCTTTATAAATTGCTCAATTTGCATTTTAGTATGCACATACCAGCCTTTGTTGATGTCTCTTGTTGTTTCTCATTTGATGGGGTATGCTTCCAACCCTAGGTGGAGGACATGGATGGCTTGACATGTGGACCCGAACTTAGATTGTAAAGTTAAAGCTTGGAGACAAATCTTGAGGTGGCTTAGATTTCCTCTACATGGATCCTTTTTTTTTGCTCAAGCAAGCGTGGTACTCTCTTTATTCATCTAAAGAACTGGTGGGTCCCAAAACACCACACCAGGAATCCAGGAAATATATACAAGCATAGGATAGCAAGCTACAGAAGGCTATCCCCAAATCAAAAAGAAGAAAAAAGGAAAAGCAAGTGAAACAACAAGATACAACCATCCCCTAAATAAGGAAACTGCAGATCAAGAATCAGCATTGCAGCCCAGCAGAGAGCACACAGCACCTCCATGCCAATCCGAACAGCACATCCACAACAAAGAAAACACCTTAGCAGACCAAACAGCAGCCCTACTCACACCCAGAAGGAGTTGCCAAACAGACCACTCAATCAATAAGAAGATTAAAATCTCTGCATATCCAGGACCACAACATGTCACCATCATAGGACCAACTTTCAAAGATAATCCTATTCCGAAACAACCATATGTAATAGATAGCAATCGAGAAGAAACTAGCCATTCTTTTATCAGAACTACTCCATATAGCCAGCCAATCATTAGGGATAACTGACATGAAACCATCCAAAATCGCCTTCCTCCAAACAGCCTGGGAGCAAACACATTCCAGAAACAAGTGAGTGGTTGACTCCTCATCCATCCTACAGAGCATACACATGGATCCTTATGATGTAAGTTTTTAACCCTTTATTTTATAATTGAATATAGTCATGATTTTATTCCGCTGCTATACTTTGGTCTTTTGATTACCAGTATATAAAGATTTGAAAATTTTACAGCCACTCCATCATACCTTCTGAGTGTGTTTGGACTGTAGGTTCTATTGTTCAAATTTTTAGTAGATAAGTGGTTTCACTTCTTTACAGATCAACCTTGGTGTCGCATCTGCCACTAACCTTTCAACAGATGGTGGACAAGGCACTTGCTGTTGAAGCTTATACGGGATACTAGTTCTCATTGTCGAGTCCCAATAAACAAAAGAGTGCTTCTGAGGACGACTATGAGAAATGCTAGTATTGCCAACGTCATCACATTCTTGGGAAATGGCCTTCTGGGAGTTATACACCACAAAGAGACATGGGACAGTTGATTTTCTATGACTGTATCCAAGCAATACGTATTAGACCTCAGTATCCTCATTTCTTGAGGACTCTAGCTCTTACTCAGCCATGATCCCCACAACAGCTGCCACCACCACAATGACCACAACAACCTCTGAGAAACAACAATAACAATCAATAGGCTCACTATCCACCTGTGGATCAAGTCTATGTCATGGATGTTGTGGAGGTCGAAGATGATAATAAGGTCATTGAAGGTATGATACATCTACTTTAGCAACCTATTAAATCTTTGTTCAATTTTGGTTCTTCAAACACTTTCATAGCTACCAAACTTGTAACACTTTTAGGATTGGAAACCTTATTCATGGATTACATCTTAGATGTTCAGACACCTAGCAATAGGGTAAATTCTATCTGTAGAATTGAGCACAGCTAGGAAGATTTTCCTGACAGATTTCATCATCCTTGACATGACAGCCTTCGATGTCATCTTGGGAATGGATTGGTTGAAGAAGTTCAAGGTAGCTCTATTTTGTGAAGATAGGAAGATCAGTTTGTTGCACCCTGGTGGTGAGTCTGTTTGTATCAACAGTAGGAACCGTAATGAATGACAATTTTATAATATCAACACACAAAGCTAAGATGTTAGTCTCTCATGGCCGTAGAGTTTAGTCTCTCATGGCCGTAGAGCTTATCAGGAATCCATTGTTCTCAACCCTACACCACCATAGCTTGAGGATATCAACATAGTGTGATATTATCCTGATGTTTTCCCTAGTGAACTTATAGGACTACCTCCTTCATGAGAAGTTGAATTCTCTATCAATCCCATATCCAGTACAGCTCCAATCTCAAAGCCACTGTATCATCTTGCACCTATGAAACTTGTTGAACTTATGAAGTAGT